>OZ022265.1:5335000-7835000 GCA_963978885.1 Nemotelus pantherinus | reverse complement strand
TGTCCACGGAAGGTTGCAAGTTTTCTTCTAACAGTCTTTTATAATAGCATTGGTCCATAATACCGTCTATAAAGACCAATCTACCAACCCCACCAGCTGCAATTCCACCCCACACCATCACATTGCCACCGCCGTGTTTTACTGTTGGTATCAAATTCTTCAGTTGAAATGCTGTTCCCTTTTTTTGCCAGATTCTTTCTTTGCCATCATTGCCGCACAAGTTGAACTTGCTTTCATCAGAAAATAAGACAGTTTTCCAGAACTCTAAATCCTTTCTTAAATATCGCTTTGCAAATTCAAGTCGAATCTGCCTATTCTTTTCAGATATTAGCGGTTTTTTACGAGGAATTCTACTTGCATATCCATCGGAACGTAAGATTCTTCGGATGGTTTTAGGGTGAAGACACTTGTTCGAAGTATTAGCGACATGTTGCGCCAGTTGCCGACCGATGATCTTTGGGTTTTTGTCGACCTCTTTTAAGGTCATGCTGATATTTCGCCTGGAAAGTTTCTTTGGTCGTCCATTTCTTGGCTTATTTTCCACTGATCCTGTGTTTTTATGCTTTTGAACAATGTATTGGACAGTGGCATGGGATAAATTAAACAAAACTCCAATTGCGCGGTATGATTTTTCATTTCTGTGCTCAGCTATAATACAATTTTTTGTGTCAACACTTACTTCCTTACGCTTGCTCATTTTTCACTCCCTTTGCTCACAGATTACTAAAACAAACTAATCATTAGATCGTATTCACGCATTTCATAGGAAATACAACGGTTCTTTGAAGAAAAACAACAGTAAAGCAATGCAATGAAGACTAGAGTACACTATCTGGTCAATGTATGAACACTTTTGTCCTTACTGAATTTCGTTTTTTTTGTGTTTTTACGGTTATAAGTTAATTAATGTAAATTTTATTATGTTAATAAAAATACATTTTGTTAATAAAAATACATTTTCAGTAAAGCTGCATATAATACTGTCATAAATATTTGCATTTGCTACTAAATTTATGAAATTTTGAGGGTGTATAGAGAGTTTTGTCCCCAAATGTATGTATTTAATAAAAATACTGACCTGCTGTCTCAGTATATGAAATCGAACACTTCAGTTAAAAAATGTGAATTATCACCTTTTCACGTCACATATGATTTGTTGATTGTAAATTACTATAATTAATGGATAGTATATACTTGATGTGTAATAGAGACATAGAATACTATTTAGTAGAATTCATGATAAGATTGACGTTTATAAGATAATCTTGATGCATCATAAGGCACGTTTTCGTATCAAATGGAGGCGAATATAATTACAGTAGAGCACGTATAAGTACAACACGCTTAAGTGCAAAATACGCATAAGTGCACAGAAAGTTAATGCACCGATATTTTTTGGTTAATTTTCATGCATTTATGGTCGGATAAGTGCAACACGGTTAAGTACACAACACGTGTAAGTGCACATTTTATTTGGCACTAAGTCAAACATATATATTAAATTCTACACGGCTAAGTGCACATGGCCTTTTCTATATGAAAAATCTTTTATCAAAATACATAAATACATCATTTTTAGCATACAAATTTATTGATCTAGAGATTTATCTTCATTGTTTTTCTTTATCAAAGGCTTGTTGGGGGAAATAAGCGAAAACCTTGCTTTAACGTCGCATAATAAATTCTGGAAACATAGAATGTTTCTTCTACTTATCTCGATATCAGCTTCGACAATTCGCGAAAAAATAAGAAAACTACGGAAACTAGCCACAAGTTGCATGTGCCCAAAACCAACTCTCCATATAATTAGTAAAGTAAAAAAAGAGATAACAATTAGTAAAGTATCAATAGATAATTACCCGTATAAAGTCGTAAAGGATGCAATGGTAGAGTAGTCGTAAAAGATGATAATTGATAGTATGAAGAGTTAGATAACACGGCCGTTCCTCGTTTCGGTTTCCTGATCGATAACAATCGTAACATCTATGTAACATCTATGGGCGAGTAGCCTCTAGTAACTTTCTTAAGTTGCACCGAATTCGAGATTTTTTCCTTAAAGCACAGAAATTTTAAAGGTCATACTTCCGAAAGTTGAAATTGTGGTAAGTTTATGTGTTTATTTATACATATTCAACGAAATACTGCAGCGCGTACTTTACCAGTATTCGTGAGTTCCTTTGATATTTTTATTCCAATAAGTTTATTGCGATTATTTATTATTTATCTTTTATTGCGGTGTAATGGCATCCAAAAGGAAATTAGTTACATTGACTATACAACTAAAAATCGAAATTTCGGACAAATTAAGTAGCAAAACAATGAAGGAACTCTCCATTGAGTGCGGGTGTGATGTTTCGACGATCTCTAGCTGTAAATGCTATGGTGTAAGAAATCGTAAAATTACCATGGAGAGTAAAAATGTAGAAAAATAGAGGATTCATATTGGCCATCATGAAAATTTAGATAAAGCTATGTTGACAGCTAGGTTCCAGTAGCTGAGGGTTAAAAATTCCGTTGTTTCGGGATCAATGGTATTGGAGAAAAAACTAAAAAATAATATTAAATATGTCAAGTTTCATGTAGAAAAATCTGCCTTTGATGAAACAATCACCGATTATTGAACCACAAATGCCATGTATCATCAAAGACTTCAACGCTGAAGATATTTTTAATGCGGATGAATCTGGCTGATTCTATACGGTCCATCCACTGACACTTTTGCTGCTGGAAGAGATTCTTAAAAGGCGGAAAAAACCAAAAAGAACGCGTAACGTTATTATCTGTGACAAATATGAATGGATCGAAAAAATATATTCATGTCATTGGTCATTCCAAACAACCACGACACTTTCGTGGAAAACAAATTCCTCTTCCGTATTATTCAAACCAATAAAGTTAGATGACAAGCAAAATCTGGACTCAAATAATCAAAGCATTTGACGAGGATGTAACCAGAAATCATAGGAAAGCTCTCCTTTTATAGGCAATGCTGCTTGTCATAAATTTGACGAAGAAGCTCAGTTCAAAAGTATAAAAATTGTTTTTTTTTACCAATCAATACGACAGCACTTATTCAACCATTGGATCACCCAGACCTTCAAAGCTTACTACCGACAGCAAATAGTCCGAAAGTAAATTTTGGCTATTGAACAAGAATCTTGTATTCAGAGTTGTGGAAAAATCTTAGATATCTTATAAGCAATTAACTTGATAAAAAAATTTTGTTGTTTATTTACACTGAAAACTATTCAAAACTGCTTTCGTAAGGCTGGATTTGATCAGTAATCTTTGCAGGAAGTGAATGATGACCAAGAGGAAATTATTCAATTACCAATACCGGAGGATTCATTCAATAAACTTTTAGCTTGTGTCCATAATCTGTATTGTTATGGAGAGTTAAACGAAAATAATCAATGAAAATGTAAATGATTCTGATAATGAATAGATCATCGAAGAAATCGCCAGAGAGCCAACTACAGGTACACTTCAGGACGCATTGATTTCTTTTTCTACAATCAGGCGATATACATATGATGAATAAAGGGGCCGATCTATCATCTCTAGACGAAGTGAAAGATGTTCTAATCAAATGTTGAGGTGAAAAACTTATTCATAACAAAATATCTGACTTCTTTCAAAATTAAAAATAAACTACATATGTATGTACACATTACGCTAAAATTTTGAAAAAATATTAATATTTTGTGTAATTTATTCAATGATTTACTCATGAAAAGATTAAATTTTGTTTTAGTGTTTTTCATATGAATAAATATGTCATTATTTTTTAAAGATATTTTCATTTACTGTTGACTTTTAGAATAGAAAAAATTCCAAATTCAATATAGCACTGATAAGTGCACAACACGGATAAGTGCACAAAATTCACGTAGATAATCGATGTGTACTTATCCGTGCTCTACTGTACATGTTTTAAGTGATTATGGCGAATACCCACTATAGTTCTAAGCTCATTTTTTTACATAAAGTGCTTCGGTGATTGGACTTTCTCTAACATCAAATAAACTGAATGTTTTTATTGGAAATATTACATCAAACATAAAGCCTTGTTTGACAATTAAAATTGTCTTTCCCGAAACATTTAATAGCGTTTTTACATAATTTCTCGTCATTTATTCTCCATTAGAAGTGTTGATCCATCCTTTGAGCGATTTAGTAACTTGGAATAAATGTCTTTTGACAATCTGCGTTCACAAAACAACGTCTTCTGTGTGTCGTGAGCATGTAGTTTCAATTAATTTTTTTTTTCTATTTTTTTGTTAGTAATTTACATGCGTCTACAATACTTAGTTCTTGCCATTTACCCAATATACATACATACATATAGGTGCTTTAATGTCAACATTTCCTGGCTGTGAACTTCTATAATTTGATGAAAGCAAGTATAATTTGGCACAATATACATTTTAAGCAGCAGTAGTAATTTTACTAAACATTAGACATAAAACAATTTGCGTCAGTTAGTTAACATCTTTTTTTAATGCCTTTTAGCTTTTTAAAATTTAATTGATTGTTTCATACTTGAATTACTTAGGCGAATCCATTATACTATTTTGAACTTTATATCAACAAAATTGAAAATCTGGAAAATTTGATGGAAGGGTGAGTCTGTCTTATTTACTCAGAAAATAATGATTCTAGCCATATCTGATTAGGTAGTAGCAGTTTATTATCAAGTGGGCAACAAGTAAGATTTTTAAGCTGTTTTTTCAATAGGTTAGCCGTTGATTAAAAAAGAATTCAATTCAGTATAATAAATAATTGGGAAGTGTAAAGAATGACATAGCATGCATATGAATTAGTGGAAGCAGGCAAGGTGGTTTTTCTGCTGTATCCAAGATCTTCAAGCTATGAATCTGTGGCATTATCGAACTTATTTTCAGATGGAGACTTTTCAAAAATTCTGATATGCAAGTATTATGCAAGGATTTTTACTCTCCAAAATTAATGTTTCTAACCTTAATTAATACAGTAACTGTACTTTTGGTCCTACATCCGTTCCCTCAAATCCAATTCTTCAGTTCCTGATTCTATGTCTCTTGATGATGTTACTGCTTCCACTCCTCATGCTATTTGTGATTTGTTTGCTGCCTTTTTTTCCTCCTCATTTAAAAAAAAACTCACTGAATAACTCGGTAGCTCCCACTGTCTCCCGTACCTCTCCTGAATTATCTATATTTAGTACCAATCCTTTGGAAGTTGAAATCCTTTTGCATACCTTAAATTCTAATGCCAGTTCCGGTCCTGATGGTATTCTTAATATCCTTGTTAAATCCCTCTCATCCTCGCTCTGTGTTCCTTAAGCTATCCTTTTCAACATTAGCCTTACATCTGGTGTATTCCCTTTATGAAAATCCGCCAATATTTTCCCAATCTTCAAATGTGGTGATCCTTCCGTTGTTTCCAATTATCGTCCAATATCCCACCTCTGCTGTTTCAGTAAAATCCTTGAGCGTCTTGTCTACAATAGAATTATCCTTCTCTACAGCCCTTACTTGCTCCTGAGCAGCACGGTTTCATCAAGGGTCGCTCTACATCGACCAACCTTATTTTGTAGCCTTTGTCTTCGATTGCCAACGTCAAGTTGATGTAATTTATACAGACTTTTCGAAGGCTTTTGATTCCATGAACCATAACCTGCTGTTCCGTAAACTTAATGGTTTCGGTGTTTTTGTTTCCCTCCTCTCCTGGTTTTCCTCTTATCTTCATAGTCGTCCCTGCACAGTTACTTTTAATGGTTCCATTTCCTTTCCTATATTTCCCACATCCGGAGTTCCTCAAGGTTCTATCCTAGGTCCCTTACCTTTTATCTTGTTTGTCAATTACCTTCCTTCTGTTATCAATTTTCCCTGTCTTTTATATGCGGATGACTTAAAATTATACAGATCAATCAAGTCTACGAACGATTTTCATTAATTGCAAGCTGACTTACTTGCTCTTAATCTCTGGTGTCAAGACAACTTCTTGCCACTGAACATTTTGAAGTGCCATCAGATGTCTTTTGCATATAAAAATACTCCACATGTGTTCTCTTATTCTTTATCTGATATTTCCCTGTCAGTTGCCCAGCATGTTAGTGACCTGGGTGTGGTGTTTGACTCAAAATTAAGATTTGATGTTCATGTCATGAATATGACGTCCAGGGCCTCTAGGATTGCTGGATTTGTTTTGCGTTCTTCGTAAATGTTTATCAACATTTCCTCCTGTATTCATTTATTTGTCTCCTTAGTACGCAGTATTCTAGAATACGCGTGCCAAATCTGGTCTCCGCACTTTCAGTATTTATCTGACGCCATTGAATCTGTTCAGCGCAGGTTCACTCGCTCGCTTCCTTTTAAATTAAATATCCCCTACTGTCCCTACTCCTCTCGTCTTTCCCTCCTTCGTATGTCCTCGTTGCAATCTCGGAGATTGTTCCTCGATCTCCTGTTGAATTTGCTGTGTTTAGAATATGCTAGCTCTTTCTAATGGCTTCTGTTTACATTTAATACAATACAATATCATAATTTTATTCAGTGTCTAATCATATTTACAATTCACTTGATTCTATGTTAGATTTAATAATTTATCCTATATATTTGCATTTAATTTCTTGAAGATGGTGCCTAGGCTTTATTTTCTCGTTCAAAACATGCCATTTTAAAAAATATTTTAAGATCTATTATATTTTCGTAAGTTTCCTTTCGGTTTCCTTTTGCTGTTGCGCTGGACTGCTCGCAATACCGATTTCGTTCCATACTTGTTGATTTGCCCTGTGGTTCCAGTGGTACTTCTTCGATTGCCCATATTTGGATTTAGTCTGAAAAGATAAGAATAGAAGTTTCGTTTTCACGAGGATTATCCGTAGCCGTTATGTGCAAATAAGCCTCGAATGGTGAAGGGTAGACATAGCTGGTTGCTTCCAGAGTAGCTTCGGAGAGATTACAAATTTGAGGATTTGGGTGGTTCTGGCATTTCGTCAAGAATTTTTCACCTAGTTCTAGTAGGTATTTCTGAAGAGGAGGCATGTTAATTCTTTCATATAACTCTGTGTTAGAAAAATAGCGGATTTCAGATTTAAATTTTTTCCTGTGCAGGAACGCTGGACTTTTCTTTCAAATTTTGTCAGCTTTTCTTTATGGCTTTGAGACATTGTCATCCAGATCGGGAACCCGTAGCTCAGTATGGGCCTGTAGCTGAGTGTAAGTCCGTAGCTGTCAGTACATAAGGAGCTTTATCCTTTGAGAAAGTAGAGATGATTTTTTTCTAACAGAGGATAGAGTTGATGATAGCTTTCAATAGCGTATCTTTCGCATGAATTTGAAATTTATATCTATCGTCGAAGGTATTTTACTGATTTATTAACTTGGACTTCAGTACCGTTTATTTTCAGCGAAATTGACTTCTTTTTGCTGCCAGATTGTTTGAAAAGAAGAACTTCGGATTTCGCAACGTTGAGTTTGATCCCTTATTCCTTATAATAATCACTGAGTGACATAATTTGTCTTTGTACACGAATTGTGGCTTACTTAGGATTAAACGCTGATGCGTAAGTAAAGGAGTCATCAGCATACAGAACGGTTTTGGCTTGATTACTTTGTTCACATGGTTGATCGGCCGTGAAAATATTGAAGAGGATGGGGCCTAGAACTGAGCCTTGAGGTACACCACTAGACATCATTTTGGTTATAGAGATTCTTTTGCCTATTTGGACGAAGAAGTGCGTGTTGTTGAGGAAGCTTTGAATCATTTTGACAGCGTCAGCTGGACTATTGTGCTGTATGAGTTCATAAACGTTTCCGTCTATCTATACAGAGTCAAAAGCTTTCTCAATGTCCAGAAAACAAGCTGTGGTTCATTGACCTGTTTAAAGCGCCTTTGAGGTCTCACACTGAAATTTGAGGAGGGCATGGGTAGTTGAATGTTGATCTCTGAAGCCAAATTGGGCAGAAAGTATAATGTGTTGTTCTTCAACATGAAACTGAATTTGTAGTATTAATATTTCTAAAAAATTTGCTATGTTAGATATAAGTAAGTGAGAAAGGCCTGAAATTACTCACGTCATTGAATTTCCCTTCTTGGGGATCGGGAATATTTTTGCGACTTTCCAAGGATCAGAAAGTAACAATTATTGGTATAGTTGTATAGCAGTAAGCACTGATAGGTAAGTGCTTTAGAACACACATAGAAATTTTGTCTAGGCCAGAAGACTTTTTGTTGTTGCCTGTTTTGATGATTGCGGCGAGATAAACAGGGTTGATGAAGATTTCCTGGTCAATCGGGCACATTGCCAAGTTTTTTTGTTGTAAATGAAGTCATAATTGGGCTCCAATAAGGATTTTATAGTGCTTTTTACTTCGATGGAAAGCTGTGGATTTTCAAAAAGATTCAAAGAGTTGAAGGTTCTTTCAAACCGATCCGCAAAAGCTTCTGATTTTTGCTCTCTAAACTTATTGATGTGTTTGAACATATCTGGGCCTGGTTTTACCACCCTTAGTGCTGCCATCAACTTTAAATCCTGCTAATTTGTTACAACTTGACCTATAGTTGCTGACATGATTTTAATTTGCTCTAACATTTACCTGTATTCGGCGTTAGCTCTATTAAGATTCCTGCGATAGATACGATCGAGCCTTTTTCAAAGTGGCTTCGTTCTTCGTAAATGTGTTCAATGAAAGGTGATACGTTTTGGTACTTATGGGAGCGAGGTGATGTTCACGTCTTTTAACTGTCAAATAGTGGATTCAATGGCAGTTGAAACATTGATTACGAGAGAATCGATTTTCTGATTAAGATAATGGACGACTATAGATAATTTCCGTCGGCTATAAATAATTTCAAAACTAGTGTTTAAGGACCCCTTTGCAGTTGCTCTCCGCACACTGCACTGATAGATTGGGCGTCTGGCAATGAGTTTCCTTGTGCAGGCCATTCCACTTTGCCCTTTAGTTTAATTTCTTTTTTACGATTTGTATTGAGTAGCATTAACTTCTTTTTAAACAGTGCTCTCTTCTGTCTCAGGCTGAGAACTTTGACTGGTTGATAATATTCGGTTTATGAGGCTTTTTCAAGCTAAGCTGGACTATCGCAAATGCTCTGATGGTGAATTCAGCAAGTCCAGTAAAGAGCCCTTACACTTTCAACTTTAGAATCAATTCCTTGGTGCTCAGGTAATTGATATGCAAAAAACTTCTCTATCTCTGACCAACCCTTCTGCTCTTCACCAGCGAATGCAATCATATCCTGTGAGAATTTTAAAACGGCGAGCCTAGATGGCATTCATATTATCTATACTTGGGAGCACACCTAAAGAAAATCTTCTGGACATACTTAGCCTTGGGTTGACTATTAATGATTCAAGGAACTTCAGTTCGATTACCATAATATAGTTTATGCAAGTACCTGGAGAGGCTTTTTGAACGACACATACGCACTAGGGTGTTTAAGTCAAAATACCTTAAATGATAAGCAACATGCGTACCAGCGAGGAAAATCATGTGAGTCGACCCTGTATTCTCTGGCTTCTAAAGTTGAGAGGGCTGTTTCAAATGGTGGGTTTGCGATGGGAGTATTTGTGGACATGGAAGGGATCTTTGACTGCGTGCCATTTAGGGAGCTATGTGAACCTGGGAAAATTCTTGGCTTGGACTAGGTCCAAGCTAAATGGATAAATGACATGCTGATGCAGAGATTATTGCTGTCAGCGACTGGAGCCAAGTGCTGCGTGCGAACAGAGGCTACAAGTTGATATTTAAAAAGAGGTGGCTTATTTGCGTTCCCTGCTGAACGCATTGCAACAGGTGCGGCTGTACTGCTGACGCAACATGCATTGTATTTAATCGACATTTGGTGCTCGAGTCACGATCTTTCCAGCAATTCTGGCAAAATAAAATTGATTCTGCTGACCAAGAAAAGAACTCTTGAAGGACTAGTGCTTCCAAAAATGAAAGTTACAACTCTTCAACTTTCGAAGATGTCAAATATCTAGGAGAAGTCTTGGACAGAAAAACTTCTCTGCTTCGAGCTTTCCCCATCACAAGTGGTCTAATAAGGCCGATGATCAATTTCGCACCCTTAGTTTGGTGTACTATCACGGAACTCATATATGCCCGCAAGAAGTTAGTCACACTACAAACGGACTGTTTGCCTAGGTATCTGTGATGCCATGAGCACTACTCCTGGTGCAGCCATTGATGCACTTCTCAACCTACCTCCATTCAATATTCAAATTTATAGTTTGTCCACAGACAAATTCAACTTGATCTATGGGTACGAAACGTGGATATGAGGCACGGCTCTATTAGAGGTCTGATGCGATGGTTCTCTCCGAAGCATGCTTGGATGGACGAAAAGTGGAAAAAAATCTTATCACTATTTGCTGTGACACTCAAGCTGCACTGCTGGTGCTATTTAGACTCCTTACTTCCTCAAAAATTACCTTGATGATCCCACTATAGGATCATGAGCCCGTCAAATGTATGCCGACCGCATCTACATATGCCATTCTTCGGAGTTGGGTACTCCATACTCAGAAAGAGAGATGGCTATACACGAAGGCCTTCTTCTCAAAATCTAGCCATGGGACAGCAGGTTCTCTTCTCAATAAGCACAGGAAGATTTACAGACCCATGAAAGATATACTGAGTGTGCACAATCAGTTAGGAGGGTATGTATATCGTATAGGTGCTCCCATTCGGCAGGTGCTCTCATTCGGCAGGTTGCCTATCCTGCTTGAAAGAGGTTGACTTTTTAGAACAGTTCCTTTAAGTGTGTCAATTGTACCAATGTTTCGGTTGAGATGTGGCGCATATGCAGAGGATAGCTTCACATTCCCTCATTGATTCAGGACTTCATCAAGAGATCCGAGAATATCTAGTAGACTGGGGGTTCATTGAGTAGTTAAATGGGTCATTCTAGCATGAATGCTTAGAGATAGAGGTGGCAGGCGCCAGCTGTCTCATCCGATGTTTTATCGAGCCACTTCAAGGACACTGTAGTTTCATTATTTTCCATCAGCCGCAAAGTATCCCACATAAACACATATTTCATGCATCACATGCCATCATTAACCTTCGATTGCAACCTGACGTAACATTTCTTGCACACTTGCTCATTTCAGTCAATCAAGATGCATACGAGCATCTGCTGCATAATTTCTCGTACATTCATTATGCGAAAAATTTGATTTATCTCGTCTCTTATGAAATCGCACCGAAAGCTCTAGGCGAAACGCAATAAAAATCACAGCTACGAGTTGCTTTCGAGGTCCATGTGGTAGTGTAACTATTTCACTATTCCGGAAATTTTATTGAATTGCTCCATAGAGAGGAATTTTCTCGATCACCGGGTCTTATCAAACAGGATATAGAAAGCACACAGTCTTATTTACGTCGAAGTATTTATTTTTTCATTTATTGTACAAATAATAACTGATTCCTGGTTTTTTTGCTGATTGTATGCTGTGTTCGATCCGAGCTTATAGATTCATTTTTGCGCTTACTTGTATCTGTAAATCATTTTCCTTTCAATTTCAATATATCGTATCTTTCCATTCCGAGTTAATGAGTCAGTAGTGGCATGAAACGAGCAAGCCGCATATTTGAATGTAAGTACATAAGCACTCATTTGAAGCCGAAGTAGACCTTAACACTTTCTTAGCTTTGTAGACCACTCAACACACCAGCCATCATCAAGCTTGACTAGGCCACCGATGATATGTGATCAGTTGGGTGCAAGACGTGCGATTTCATATGTGCCACCACATCACAGCACAACACAACAACAAGTCCGAGATGATGGTTTTATAAGAAGTAAGCGCAATGTTTACTCGCCTCGTCGATTACTTAACCTGACACAATAGTGCGCTATTTTGTCTTACATAAGATTATTTCAGGGTTTAGTGCCACGGCTCTGTGGTTATTTTTGTTGCTATTTCTGTCGATACCACTTACAGCTTTTTATAGCTTTCTCAGGTGTTTTTAGCTTTTCAGGGCACCTATCAAAAAACTACTATCGTTGCTTTTAGTGTACCATTTCATTTTTACCATCTTCGAGTTGCAAGAGACACACGCGAAAACTTTGAAGTTTTCTTCGGATTGTTTAAAGACATTCCCATGAAAAAAAAATGGTCGGTCAGCTGTCATCAATGATTTTATTTCGCTTCGTATAGCGGAATTCGCACATTTAGAGGCTGACTTCTTTCTCTAGCCGACGCGAATCATTTTGTTTTAAACTTAACGTCACAATACAGTCGTCGCTTCGATTGCTTAAGAAAAGAAGCCGGTGTATAATATATGACAGTATTGTTGATGATGATCGTACTGTTGATGTCGATCGGCGGCTGTTGTTATAAAGCAAAATTAAAATGCAATTAGTATGTCTTGATTGTAATTTTCGTGTAATTTAGATTGTTTTGCAACAGTATGTGCGTTTCTATGGTCGAACTGATCAGTCGACCAACGGACTGCACCATGTTAATAAATTTAAACCGATTTCTTTGTTGGAGGAAGTCAAGGTAGCTAAAAATTTATTTCTACTACTATTGTATACGTGAGGTTGTTTACGAGTTGGGAAAAAAAATTTCATTCGATTGAAGTACACTTTTGAAACAATTTGTCATCAGTCTTGCCAAATAAAAACGTATTCATGTTAACTGAAAGCGGATGGAATTTCGTTAATGAAGATGGCTTAAGAGTTTTGTCCTAGACCAATACAACGTTAAGGTGCAAGGTTGAAATGCGTTTTTGAAATTACTTGAAAATTTTGTGATGAAGTTGCAGGGTCATTCGCATCGCATCAGAAAATTGTTTTCTGAAGATGATTTTCATGATTGTTGGTGACATTGCAATTATAAACGTATTAAAATTAAAGTTTTCGTTTCCAAATGAGTTATTTTTGATTGCGCTATGTTTTCGTTTGTCGCGTCATCCAACGCTCAGGTTCATAGTAATTATTCAAGTTTATAACCCGAAATTGTTGCCTCGTTTGCCATCAAATTATAGAAATCTGAATTAACTCGCAAAGAAGTGAGCCCTCAGTGTTAGAGTCTATTTTGTGATGAGCATTTGGTTTAAGAAATCTAAAAAGTATACAGTGGGTAAAAAAAAGTTAAGGCACGAACACTTGGTAAGAACAAAAAACCTATTTTTAATGCGACTTTAATAATAAACGATTGTGTTTTTGCAATTAGTTAAAAGTGTTGCATGTTTACTTCAAGAACAATATGAAAAAAAAAACCGGTAACGAAGCAAATTCCACAACATTAACGTAACATTTTTCAGTGAAGTACCAAAATAGCGCAAAAAAAGTTAAGGCACAGCGCAATTTTATCTGAAAATATTTCAATTGTGTCAAAAAATTAACTAACATAGCGCTAATACTTTGTGGCTATTCCACGCATTTTTATCACTTCTCGCAGTCGTTTCGGCATCTTTTATTTTTTTACAAAAAGTGGGTGAAATTTTGGTCCCTTCAGCAATAATGACATCTTTGAGCCCTTTGTTATACTTTACCTTTCGCAATGCTACTCTAGTTTTGAGATGATGCCATAAATACTCGATCGGGTTTAAGTTCGTTGACTAAGGCGGGGTTTTAATAGCATTTGGACAGTTACAAATAGCCCAAAGCCGACATTGCTCCGAATTGTGCTTCGGATCGTTGTGCTGATACAGGCCAAAATTGTATAAAATGCCTAATTTTTCAGCAATTTTGTTTAATATTTCTTTTAAGAATATCCAGGCAACAGGTTTTATCCATCATACCGTTCACAAAATCTATATTTTCAGGACCAGATGGCCCCATACAGTTCCATACCATAATGTTCTCTCCGCTGTGGTTTACAGTGGGAGTAGTATGATTCCTCCTAAACTCTGTATTAGGCTTTCGCCGAACATACCGTCGCCCAACAGATCCAAAAACATTAACTTTTAGTTCATCAACAAAAATTATGGACTTCCAGAATGATTTTGGCTTTTTTACGAACTCTTAAGCAAAACGTAATTTAACAATTTCAATTTTTGTACTAATATAAGGTATACTTAGGCACATTCTGCCCTTAAACCCGCTTTCTTTATTACATTTCGAATAGTTTGAGTAGTTTCAACTCGTTCTTTCACTTTAATTTGTAAAACTGGGACTGGGACTGGGACTGAGTTTAGGATTTATATTAATTTTTCTGATAATCCATTTTTTTTACGCTCAGATAAGATTTTAGTCCCTTCCGACCGATGCTTTGTTTCAAACGATTTGGTTGATTTATATTTTGTTATCACATTTCTCACTGTATAGCTTGATTTTCCCATTAGTATTCCAATCTCAGAATACGCCATTCATGTTTTCCAACGTCGCAAAAAACATTCACGGATATCTGTACCTACCGATTTCCTTTTCGCACTCATTTTTAACAACACCCTCAATAAAATTACTTTTTATCACACTTTTCACGTTAGACTGAATATAAATATCATATTTTAATGATTTTAAGTAAATTGAACGGTATTTTTTTCCAGGAATTACAAATAATTTCAGATAAAACTGCGTCGTGCCTTAACTTTTTTTGCGCTATTTTGGTACTTCAGTGAAAAATGTTACGTTAATGTTGTGAAATTTGCTTCGTTATCGGTGTTTTTTTTTATATTTTTCTTAAAGTAAACATGCAAAACTTTTAATTAAATGCGAAAACATAATCATTTATTATTAAAGTCGCATTAAAAATAGGGTTTTATTCATACTAAGAGTTCATGCCTTAATTTTTTTACCCACTGTATAAAAAGTCAGTATAAATATATAGACATAAAAACAACTTTCCATTTAAGTTCTTTGTCGTTTTGATTGGCTCATTACAGTCCGATGCAATGATTATTCAATACTTTTTATTGCTCTCCACCACAATGTCTATGGTGCTTTTCAATATCCTAACATCAGTTTGCATCTTTCGTACATGTATATATAATATTCTGCGAACGGAAACATTCGTAAATGGTTTTCAAACACCGTAATTGTGATGATTTCTACAGTCTTTTTAGATACTTAGAACAAACACCTGTTGAGCTATAGACAATTCGCTAAAAATATATTAATTTTGTCTACTCACTTAAAGCTGGTTTATTACGGATACATACGATAAGTGACTGTAACATTTTCGCACATTAATCAATTATATACACATGTACACTCAGGCACGTGTGTAATCTGAGTAATGGAATCTTTTTTTTGAATCCCATTTTCTATAATATATTTCGGAAACCAGTTTTCAGTCAGGATGAGGAACGATATTGTAAATTATGCAACTAGAATATATTTCTAATTTGCGAAAAACGAATTGGTAGATTTGGTAGAATGTTTCTTGGCATTTTGAATAATGAATTTTTATCAAATAGAATTGTTATTTATTGCGAGACTATCAAAAATTGAAATTTAACTAAATGGTTTCGAAAGTATTATGTAGGTACTTTTTTTCTCATCAGATATCAGCTCATAGTGCATACGTGGCTGATGTGACCATTATTGATTTTCTTATTTACATTAATTGTGACAATTTTTGTCATCTGCGAGTTTTATCCAAAGATGATTGTTTCTCATAGAAGTATTAAATTACGACCGCTTTATCTCTTCTTGTCTACAATATCATAGACAACGTATATCTACTCCAAAGCTTTCAAAGCGAAGAATATTTGATGCAGGAATATATGCAAAAGGTTACGTTAGTCAGGTGTGCACTATGATCTGATATCTGATGCGAAAAACAGTACCTACATACTTTCGAAACCACTTCGTTAAATTTCAATTTTTGATAGTCTTGCAAGATGAATAGAACAAAGTGCCTACCCTCGAAATATAGATTTCTGCCAAGAAATTGAAATATATCTAGTTTTTAAATAAAAAAAAAACATATGTGTGTGTGTGTGGGTTGGGAGAGAGGCGCATTGGAACCTCTAAGCACTCAGGCCAAAGGACTCATTGTACTCATTTCGCCCTGCCTGTCATACTTTCCCAGACTTCTTGATCAAGTCTAGGATCATTGATTGGGGAAAAGAGGCTATCCTCTGACAGAGGTCATCCTGTACAATACCTATTCGGTACATATGTCCTCCTAGGCAGTTGTGTCCAGTCAGAATGCCTATCATGGCTCTGCAAACTTTCCTGCTCTTACTGAGCAAGAATCCTGCAGTCACATGGTTGGGTTTTGAAAGGAAGACCTTTGTGTGCCTGGCCACACCAGCAGTCGATCATCTATCTTTTTGAGCATCATCTACCCACTTTCGAAGAATGGCACGTGCAGATGCGGTCGGCACACCCAAGGTGGGTTCAGGGCCCCGTAGTGGAAGTCCCGAACCTTGCTTCGCAATGGCGTCAGCAATTTCATTTCCCTCAACACCACAGTGCCCCGGTACCCAGAGCAGATGCACCCTATTGAATCTGGCGACAGAGTTCAATCGTGCTCTGCACTCTTGGACAATTTTCGAGTTAGTTAGGGGTCTACGCAACGCCATCAGTGCAGCTTGACTGTCACTGCAGATAGCAATGCCTTTTCCCCTACATCTTTCTTCAATTGCCCAACAGGCAGCTGTCAGGATAGCAAATATTTCTGCTTGAAAAACCGAAACGTGCTCTCCAAGAGAAAAAACCCACCTGTCATTCGATGAATGTAGATAGACACCAGCTCCAGATCTACCATCTGTCCTCGAGCCGTCCGTGAAGAAGATCTCGGAATATCTCCTCGTACAGAGATGTGGATCGTCCCAGTTACTTCTGCTCAAGAGGATTACTTCGTAACTTCTTCCGAGGTCGAGGAAGGGCACCCGAGCGTCCGAAGGCATAGTGAGAATCGGAAGGATCTCACGCATCGAAACCCTAATAGAGCAGTGCCCACATCGTCTTCAACTACCCATAAGCCAAGCTGAGCTAGTCTATGGGCAGAGTTCATCGCCACACTCTGAACTTGAATGACGAGAGGAGGCAGATTGAGAAGCGCATCAAGGGTCGCACCCGGAGTAGTGCTCATGGCACCACAGATACCTAGGCACACCGTCCTTTGCAGGAACCGCGATGAGTGACGTGTACGTTTAATGTTTCGAAGCCATGTTTCTTCGAAAGCAGCCAAAATGGGCTTATGCAGTGGCAACCAAGTGCATTGAAAAATCGAAGGCATTTATTCAGAAGTGGGTAGCCCGATCTAAAGAGTTGAAAAATGTCCACGACCTTCTAGATCGCAGTTCTTGAAGCAAAGCGACCAAAAAGGAGGAAAAACTGATCGTGACATTATATTCGCGGAATCCTGGCTTGTCCTTATCATCAAGGGCGAGCAAAATTGAAGAAAAAAAGACTGAACGTATCGCACCTTATTATTCGTAAACATTTGTGTGTGAATAATTTGAAATGGCGGAGTACATTGAAGAAACCACTGCTGTCCAAAAAACACCTTGCTAAACGGCTCACCAGGGCACAGGAAAATATTGATCGTGATTGGAGTAATGTAGTTTTCTCTGATTAAACTTCTGTTCGGGGATTCGTAATCATTCTACGGACATGGTGTTCCTCCTCAAACCAATTCGTCCAGCGCACAGTCAAACATCCAATTAAAGTGCATCTTTAAGGATGCTTCTCAAAGAATGGTTTTGGCGTTTTGCACCTCTTTACCTACAATCTCAATGCTTCCAAGATGGTCGAAATTTACAAGAAAGTCTTGTTAAGTCAATTCATCACGAAAGACGCAGAATAGATCTTGCAAGAGGGCAATGATCCCCAACACTGGAGCCAACTCTGCACTGACTGGAAACGGGGAAATGACATCATCACACTTGGTTGGCCTTCACAATCGCCTGATGTCAATCCTATCGAAAATGTCTGGGTCTACATCAAGCAGAAGCTTTGAGAAAAACGTCTCCGCACTTTGCAGTAGCTCTCCCGAGAAATTCAACGCATTTGGAGGTCACTTTCCCTCGAATACGTCGAAAATTTGGAGATGCCAAGCGATCATCGATGCTGGTGGTGATTGAGCTCATTATCAACACAATTAACTGGCTTCTTGTGTGTGGGGTCCCTGGTTCGAATCCAGGTTCGAACGACGAATCGCGCCCCGAGCTTTGATTTCACCTAGCTCTGAATAGGTATCTGAATTAATCAGGGGTAAAGTGAGTCGTGGAACTTATCACTCAACACTCATATTCACATTGATTGTAAATTTGTGAAGGAGGCTCTCTACCAGCTTCAGCCCTTAGACCCAAAAAAGTTTCTCGTGGGATAACTTTACTTTACTTTTTACACATACCCTGTATGTGACACTACATTAAATATATCATTATTAATGCAAACAGGGAAAGAAAACTTTGCATGTAAAATTTTGTTTTTCTGTTCGCATTTATAATGTGATTACCTTTCTGCTTGCATTATTAATGATATTATTAATCATCTATTTCATGCAGTGTCATATAGATTTTATCGCGATTGGTTTATATTTTTTAGATCGAAAACACTATTCGCTTCCATTTTGTTCATTCCAGATTTATGTTTAGTTGACTTCGTTCGCTCACAACAAGATTTTTCGTTAAGTAAATTAGGCATTTTCATTACTTTACGTATATATTACGACAGGAAAAGTTAATAGATCAAGTAAATCAACAATTTCACACATCGATTTTTCATAATTCAGTAAAGCTCATTAAAACGCTATTACTTCATATAAAAATTCAATAATCGCAGCTAATTTATTCTGCCTTGACATCTAGTACTTACTTCCATAATTAGCTCCTCACGTTTGTGAAATGCGTGAACTTAGTTCACACTAACGTCTCAGAAATCTCTGATGAACTTAGTCCCCGGTATCATAATATTTAATTGCAAATAACGATACAAACTATCTAAGTCTACAGACTCTTCCGGCTACGGGAAGGAAAATCCCATAAAAAATCTAGTCATTACGTAAATGGTTTAAGAATAGTATATTAAGTAAATGAACCTTCCCTATTCTAATGATTCCCTAATCATCCATTTATTTTCAGATCAATTTATGTTGACTCGAAGCTAATCGAGTGATTTTGTTAGACCCTAAATTTCAACGAAACAACAACGACGACAACAACCATGGCTGCAGTTGAAGTACGAAATGGCTATAAATTCTATGGACGGACTAAAGATCCCAATAAGAAAATCGTTCTCAACTATCTAAATATGAACGTAATGCCGGGTTCGATGTAAGTAAATTCAAATATAAAGATGCACGAGTAGTTTTAAGTATCATCCACCTTATCATAATTTTAATTTGCATATTTATACTAATAATATTTACATTTCATAATTTCTTAATCGCATCGAACGTAAGTACTTATTGAATAAATTACTATTGACTAAGGTTGTCACGCAATGAAATTACTTAGAGTACCTAATAGGATTCTAGTAATTGGAAGTACTTAGAAGTACAAATGCACATCTACTAAATCAACTTTGGAATTAGTGAATAATGTGTGCTTTTAAACGGATGCACGCATCTCCAAACGTGCTGAGACGAGCTTAAAGTGATTTTTGTTGACGGCAATTGAAGAGAATTGAAATAAATAATATTGATCTAATGACTAGCATACATTAAATATGTATGATTCCTATGAAAGCTGTAAGTCTAAAAATATGACGTTAGCTTTTCTTGCAAATGGTGTGGTTTGATGGTGTCGATTCTTAAAAATACATACATGGAAATACCCCTTGATTCCAATACAAATATCTATTGACCATATTGGGGTTTTTTTTCTAGTCTGGGTTCGGACGATTTCCGATGAGCAAAAGCTAGAAATGAACACAAAATTAGAAGGTGATAATTGGCTAGCTTTACTTTTTAACAGAAACATGCATGATTTAGTTAAGTAATAAGCACTTAACGGATATTGCTGGTAATCATCTTCATCATAGATGATTAATCAAAATTAGAATGATGTAATTTTAGTTTAGTGTTTTAGTTTTTAATCCTTTTAGTTTTTGATCCTCTACAATTATGACCGATATAGAAACCTGATTGTCTGTAAAACAACGAAATTTTACTCCTTGATACCACTTTCGCAGGAATCGGGATCATTTTCGTTTTTATGGTACTCTCTGTTGTGACTATATTATCTCTTTCCCAGTTGAATATGTGATTGTCTGTGTTGCACTTCTACCGTCCTCAGTGTTGCTTGACTCCTCAATTTAACCCTTCAAGTAATCCCATAGTGGTCTATGAATGTTTCTTTGCAGAATTATCGTCCTATCTTAAAGGTCACATACACTCTGTCTGACGATTTTAACTCAGTCCCTGCTTCCAATGTCGAGGGGACTTAATCCACGGCGGAATGTCCTAATGATGAAGGAGAGGCGGCGTATTGCACTGCCAACGGGAGGAGATAAAGCTGGAAATCCTGCTCCACCGTCAACAGGAAACTTGGTTGTACTTAGGTTGTACTTGGTTGTCTACCGTGGACTTCTGACAAAACATTCATTTACTCTGTTTTGATCCCTCGCAGTGCTAAGGCAACAAAGCTGCTGGGCATTGATGAGAGGAGAAAGCTCGTATGCACTGAACAGAAGCCACAAAAAACGACAACTTGGCTGCCTCAGGCACCCACTGCTGGTGCTACTTCCACTTCAGACACTAAATCTAGATGTTCGGACATATAAAATCCGAAGGAATCCATCTCGTATTATAAAGAGATTTAAGAACATCCCCCCACTTTCTGAGACACTGTTCGCAAAGGACAAGGAAGTCCTTATCTGGGCAAAACAAAATGAAGAGACTAGGCAAAACAAAATGAAGAGACTAGACAGGCTCTGCACTGGTTGCTCAGGAATGGCAGAGGTCGGCTAAGCAACCAGAACAGATTCGCCAGCAGAAGTCTAAAAAATGTAAGACTGCTCCGATCGAAATAGCTCGGTTATTTAACTAAATGGCCAAAGAGAGTCTGGTGAAGGCGGCTATCGACATCAGTTCATCGGACAACTGAAAGTTGGTGCCAAAGACACTTTTATTGGGCTTTAATGATTTGTCCAAAGCAAATACCGGCTCATCACCACGATGCCGCATGGCATCAAGGTTGCGTCAATCTGATAGATGGTCAAAACCAACGTTCTGCGGATCTTTACAAGCTAACAGTACGCAAGCTGGATGAAGTATGGCCAGGCGCAAAATTAGAGGTGATACTAAAGCACCATATTCCGAGCAAGCCCAAATCCAAAGCATGGATCCCTCCCGATCCTTTTCCTCAAGAGATTTTGCAGGTTATAAAGCTGAGCAACAGTACCTGCCCTTAGACGATTGGATGATGGCCATAGATCAGCGACCAACGCCAATCCTTCATTATTATAATTGGGGAATTCCTTCCATATTTAAAGGGCCGTGGCTCACTATCGGCTACGGGTTCAATTTTGTTCATCTGAACGTCTCCTGAGGAGACCTAAAAATCTCCACGCCGAGGGATTCAGCTCCTACAAAAAGTAGAGCTAAGGGGGCTACTTCGCCAAAGGATGCCTGTGAAAAACGCCTGGCTGATGCACCAAAAGTTCAGGAACATCTGCATCGGGGAATGAGGGCAGTGCTGTCACGACCTCTGTGCTGGATGGCCGCCTTGATCGCCTAGATATCGAATCGGTAGATGAGGAGGTGGTAATTGGATCTGACAAGGATCTAGATAGCACTGTAATTACCAAAGGCGACGGTTATACAGGCTTATCCCGCCCCTTGCTAGAAAGCATACTTCTTCGCAAGTCTAACTGACTAGCTGTGGATTATGCTCTATTCATCTCTTCCTTCACTTCCCACCATAATACTTCAAAGACGCTAGTTTTTCGCACCTACTTGTACCTTGTCTTCTTTTTGTAGTAATCATTTGGAAATCGCATCATTGATTAGCACTTTTGATGTAAGCATTGGTTTTGATGGCGACGTTATTCTAAATTATTTTGCCAATAACTTTCCTTTTCACTCTGTGTCACTCTATCAGTAATATTTAATCTTAGAATTTCAAACAGTACTTTTTCATGACTTAGGAAATCCACGAACATATTGTATTCTCCGTCCTGGAAATCGAATTATATTTCTTGCATAACCAACTATCTCCTGTGTTATTTTAATAAGCTCCTTGAAAAAGTTGTTTACAATAGCGTGTACCCTTTAGTTTCGTCCTTGCTATCCATCAAACAGCATGGATTCACTAAAGGTAGAAAAAAAAGTGGATGTCTTGTATATAGACTTTGCCAAAGTTTTACAATATAGGGAGCCACGAAATTCTTCTGTCAAACCTTGCATGGAGACATTCTCTCCGATGGCCTTGTTTCTTGAGTTTCCTCCTAAGTTCGTGTTCATGTTGTTACTGTTAACTCTTGCTCTTCCACACACTCTCCAACAAGGAGTCCTCCAAGTGTCCATTCTTACTCCTTTGTTTTGTCTGTTTTTAATTAATGATCTACCATATCTTTTTGATTAACCCTTCGTTTCGTACGCCAATGACTCTAGTCTAAATGCAGTTGATACAATATTTCCATCCTTTTTCAGTTTGCATTTATAATGAGGTGATTAATGAGCTATTTAATGTGTTGTCATATAGACTTAATACAATAGTTTTACAGTATATTTGATCGCAGAAATCATTTTGAAAAAAAAAATTGTTATTTGGAAGATACTTCCATTTGTGAGTAAGGAAGGTCAGGTTCCACGGCTACCTGCTCCAGGCAGACTCTAGGACCAGTATGATGCCGCATTATGTAGTGCACAACCCTTCCTAAGCGAATATCTACCCCGTGCCCTTGATGAGCTGCGCGATTTCTTTAGGTCCACTGAAGCTATTCTACTAAGAGACTTCTACTAAGAGACTTCTTCCAACAATGACTGTTTCCAAATCCTTCCACATCAACGTGAAAAGATCTCCAAAATTCTCTAGCGATCACATAGGAAGGTCTCCCCCAGGACTGTACAGTGTCCTTTAAGTATTGTAGTTTAACTGAAGAAAACGGAATGCCGTTCAGAAAAGAGCAGGACAACTTCGGCGGTAGCATGCCGGCATTTGTGACTTCATTCGCTTCACAGTTCTCCTTAATATCCCTATATCATGAAAACTAAAATAGCTGCGTCGTCGGATTTCTCTACATCTCGTTAAGTCTCTACAGAATAATACTATAGTCTCTTCATCTCGTACGGCATTCGAGGACTAGCTTCAAGGAGGCGTATATGCAAATATTTATTCGGAATATCTGATTACAGTCAATTAGCCGTTTCGAGGACCGCAAACACCTGAAAGGCACTGCAGTGATCCGGCAGGAAAGGTACAAGTTAAGGTCAGTGGAAAATATACCACACCCCACTCTGTCGTCCATCGGTAAATGTTTCCACAGCATCTATTCCTATAGGGATAATCCCCTCACCCAATCCTCTCTACTTGGGATTTGAGTTTCAAACCCTTGAGACAGATATAGTTGTGGGCATTGTAATCGATGCACCAAGATTTTAGCGTGGATCAGGTCCCCCTTGTCCAAGAATGACCACAATTAAGCTTTACCGCTGCGCACCTCGCTTGTTGTGAGATAACCAGATCGGGAAGAAGCCAATGAAACAGCACCATAAGTGTTTTCGTTGTAGTAGTACGGAGAACCCCCTTTATCAATAAGACTGCTAACCTACGTACTTTTTCAATTATTTTCTGATTTATAGTCTTAAGTATGGCTGACCACGAAATTACTGATACATACGGTAGATTGGATTCTATTATGCTAGTGTAGATCTAGGAGACGATGCGAGGTTACAACCCCCCAAGTTGATTCTATGGTCCTTTTACAGATGTAAAGAGCACACTATAACATAAAAGCATTTTCTGCACTTTTTATCTTCCATAGAAGCTTGGAGTCATTTTTTTATATCTTAGGCTTTTAGGAGTTCTCTTGAGCATCGGCAGGTCGGAGTAAGCTTCGGCAATAGTTCTGTTTGATTACAGTTAGCACTTACGCCATGCTCTCGGTGTCATTGCGATTCTACATAAATCTCGCTGAATTTCAACTTAAACGTGAGAAATATTTTCTTTTAAGTCCTCAACAGGCCCTCGTTTATCCAAATAAATCATTTGAAATTGCATATATCATTAGATTAAATTAAAATCAAACGTTCTGTAACTCCAGGATGACGAATCAATTTTAAAATCGAGAAATTATTTCATTATTTATCTATTATTTACAAAATATTTAATCACTACTTTTATTTTCAGATATGGACTATTGGGAGCATCTGGATGTGGTAAAACAACTTTGCTAGCATGTATCGTAGGACAGCGACAACTAAACAGTGGCGACATACGTGTATTAGGTATGAAGCCTGGAAATCCTGGTAGTGGTGTTCCAGGTCCAAGAGTGGGATACATGCCTCAAGTAAGTAAATCGATATTTTTCAAAAAAAAAAAAAACATTCTACATTGGAAAAAATCCCGCTCTAAATATTCAGCGTCTTGCATAGATTTCAAAGTACGAATTCCATCTCGATTTCAGGAAATCGCTTTAGTCGAAGAAATGACAATTAAAGAATCCGTTTTCTATTTCGGCCGTATATATGGATTAGAAGATGACAAAGTTTTGGAAAGATATAAACTACTTAGAGATCTCCTTGAATTACCTCCTTCACGGCAATTAGTTCGTAATTGTAGTGGTGGACAGAAACGACGAGTTTCGTTTGCATGTGCAATGGTCCACGAACCTGATCTTTTAATTCTTGACGAGCCCACCGTTGGATTGGATCCTGTTCTCAGAGAAAAGTATTTTTTTTTCATCATGTACATTATTATTCTATATTCATTATATATTTATTTAGGATTTGGCATTTTTTAATTGAAACAACGAAAAATAGTAATTTGGCTGTGATCATTACAACACATTACATTGAAGAGGCTCGACAAGCAGATCGTGTAAGTATTAATATTAAATTTTTAAGTGCCATATTGTTTCAAAAAATTACCAATATTTTATTTTGTTTATAATTCTTGCAATTCCTCAACTTATTATCTGTTATTTCAGATTGGCCTTATGAGAAATGGAATTCTATTAGCCGAAGATACACCCACAAATATCATGATACGATTCGAATGTGCTTCCATTGAAGATGCATTTTTGTTGCTGAGTCAACGACAGGGAATATCAGAAGAAGCCGATCGTAGATCATTCATTCGTGAAAAACTATCTGCAATTACAACAGCAGATCCAATCAAGGAGAAAACCGACAAGGAAATTGTCATTGAAAACGAACGGAAGAATTCTTTGAAACGAGGAAGTATATGCTCGCAGGATCGAAAAATGGAATTACGAAATAAAATCTATTTTACATCGAAAACTCGAATGAAAGCGTTACTAACGAAAAATATGGTGCAATTAACAAGACAGCCATCGTAAGTTGATTTTGATTTGAATTTAATTCACTGCGAATATTAAAGTAATCATTATTATTCATCATTTGAATTTATTATTAAATCAGTACAGTTTTCTTATGATAAAAGTCCACACTAGAAAGTAAAGCTATGCCTAAAAATGTTATCCGATCGGTTCAATAAAATTTAATCGAGTAGATTATCAAATATTTTAGTTTATTTGAGGCCAATTTTACAACCAAAATTTAAATTAATGTTCAAGAGTATCCATTTATCTTGAAAACAATCTTACTAATTATATCTTTTTTCTCTCTCCATACAGTGGAATTGTCTTTATGTTTTTATTTCCAATTCTGCAACTATCATGTTTCTACTTAGCAATCGGAAACGATCCAAAAGATTTAAAATTGGGAATCGTCAATTACGAAATCGATGATCCGCAATTTTGCTTTAATGAATCTCTAGTCACTACTTTTAGCACAGAAGATACGTGTAATTTTTATAAGATATCATGTCGATATATAAACGGTTTCGATTCGACGCTTGCAAAAAAGGTAAGTTTGAACGATTATTGACAATGCAGGTGGCATTATTTTTTTTGGGACAGCAAATGACAAATTATGTCCTAATTCGAAAATAATAGCTATTTGATATTCCTTTCTCGTAATAGAGATTAGTTTTTTCCATTTATGATTGAATGGTAATGCAAAATTTTGTCTTAAATACTCGACAGGTCTATTATAAAACGTCGGATGAAGCTTATGCAGCATCAAAACAAACGGATGTTATTGGATATGTGGAATTTGCAAAGAACTTCTCGGAATCAATGCAAAGACTTATTGAAGATGGTCGATTTACGGATGAAGAGTCGTTTATCACTAGCGAAGTTAAAGTGCGAATTGATATGTCGAGTGAGTATTTAATGCATTTTGTGATGAGAATTTTATTTGATGTGTCTAAAGTCGTAAAAGTTAATGTAAAAATCCTTCTTTACACGATAGCATATATTTAATTCATGGAAGGATTTTCGAACATAATGTAGATATTAAATGAAAGATCAATTTTTCGCTTTAGAACTAGATATAATTCATTTTCCTGATAGATGACAATGTTTCGAGCATTCAGATGCATACTGTTACTAAAGGAAAATTGGTCTTTCATTTTAAATATTTGAATTATCAGCTTTTTATGAAAACAAAGTAATTGGGATCACGGGCTCGCTTAGCCCCTGATTTAATTCAATAGAAAACTAAGTGAACTGAAAGCTCGAAGGACCGGTATGATCTACTTGTAACTGTGGACTTAAATCAAGTTTACATACACTAGCGAGTTGCAGTTATAATTCATCCATTAGACCGAACCACCACCGGTCACGGGCCATAAAGATATTGTAGTTTGGGATTTCTTATTAATCAATGCTTTTTCAGTATATTTTATTAAATTGTTGTACTATTGAAAAAAATATCATACAAAGAGTTACGCTCAAAAGCCAAAAATTCGCGTAAACTAAAAACTGAGAAACTTGCTTAATAGGAAAATGAATTTCGTGTTAAGTGATTACGGCATATATTCACTTTCATCTAAAAATTTGATAAATATATATTTCATGTATTGGCCTCTAGCGTGGCTAAATGCTTGCAGTCTTCGCTCCATCGATCGTACAAGTTTATTAGTATCAAAACTGCCTTGTATTTCAACCAATTCTTCTTCAAATTATTTTATTAAACCGCATGGATGTTGAGGATTTCCTTGTATGTCCATAAGGTGCCGATATGACTAATATCTAAACTCTGACCAAAGCTTCCTATTGTAGAGCAGCCACATTCTCGTTGCATGAGCGCGATGTTTTGAAACGTAAGCCAGAAAATTAAAATACTAAAAATTCAAATCATTCAAATATAGCAAGCATTGAAAATGGAATGAGTGTCGGTAACTTAAAGCCATTCTGGTCACATTACACGCCATTCTACATCGTTCATCCAACTTGTTTTCCCAAAACTGTTCCTGGATTTATACCTCAGTTTCAACAGCTTCTTCTTCTTAGTTTGTCTATTACTTCCATTGTGGTTGTATGTATTCAAGAAACTCCAAACATTTTCAAGTTCAGGTTCCCGTCCAGATTTTTAATAATAACTTGCGATTTCTTAAGCCTTCATTTGCGTATTGTCTATAGCAAGCACCTATCTGAAAAAGTTTTTCCTTCTATTTGGAAAGAGACCCTAATCCATCCTTTATCGAAAACAAATGGCGCAGCGTCCGACTTCGACCTATTTTACGTCTTCCTTTTTTCCCCAAGGTTCTTGGAAGATACCTTTATTATGATGTTACACAATTGTTGTTTTGAAAAAAGGCCTACACAATTATAAATGAGTTATTAGTGCACAAAAATGTTCGTGAATTGACTGTTATATCATGAATAATTACGGCCGTCTGATTCTTAAAGAGCAAATTGAATATATTCAGTTGAATATTTTTCTCGCAAACCTCATTCCTCAATTCACACCTGCTTACTGTCTCAAAAACTGAGTGATGATCCATGATTTGACGGTAAGTTTGTAGTTGCTCTGTCTTTTAGTTCTTAATCCGTTGCTTAAAAACTACTCAAATATTGCCAACAGTATGCATCAGAATGACGCAGAATTTTCCACTCCATAAAATAACTCTTTGCGGCTTACTTTTCTTCTTGTTCAATACAATGTCTACTTTCTTTCTTAGATTATCCATCCTTGTCTTCTCCTGAATTAATCTTTTACAAATTGAACTTCTAATGAACGATATCGACGCCAATATTAGTAGTGGTTCCGATGGTCTTCCTAACATCCTGGCCAAATCACTTTCATCATCACTGTTCTCACATACAGTCGAATCTCCCCAGCTTGTTCAACATTAGTATATCGTCTGGCTCTTTCTCCTCACTTTGAAAAATTGACAATATATTTCCTATACATTAAGCTGGTAATTCTACATGCGTCTCAAACTATCATCCTTTTTCACCTGTTTTAGCTATATCCTCGAAATAGTGTAGGGGAAAGTTTACTCTTTTGATCAACGTACTCAGGCTCATGATCAGCGCGGTAAAGCCACTTCAACTTTAAAGCGATCCACTTAAACTAACTTCCTATCCTTCTCACATACAGTCGCATCTGCTTCTTCACATTAAAAGCAGTTCGATGTGATTATATACTGACTTTTCCAAATGCCTTTTATTTCGTAAACCATAACCTGCTCCTTCGAAAACTAATTAATGCTGTTATAATCGATCCTCTCCTTCCCGATTTACGTCTTAGATTCAAGATCGTGCCTGTATTATAACCATTCTTCAACTCTTTTTTACCCTTTATCAGGAGTTCCGTAAGGGTCTATCCTTTGTCCTCTTCTCTTTCTTCTCTTTATTTATGATCTCCCTTCCCTCATGCGTTCTCCTTGTCTCTTGTATGCTTTTATTTTCAGCAATAAAATACTCCAAATTGCAGCAATTTAACATTTGGAAAACATTTATCCTGATGATCTATATTCAAGCACATATTTTTTTTACTATAGCATTTATTTATATTTAATTTGTAAGTTTTTATCATTTTTTATCATTTAAAATTTTATCAAATCCCCTGATAATCTATTACAGATCAACAAATCGCCTTTTTCGTCGAACGTCGTTTACGTGAAGTTTATAAGGATTTTATGGAAGGTCTGATGGTCGATTGTCGTCTACCGAAAAATCTAGCCAATGTTCCAATTCAATTCAGGGATCCGATATTCGGTTCATTTTCGGAAGAGTACAGAGAATACATAGCCCCCGGCGTTGTAATGACGTAAGTCCATCAACATTATCTCTACCACTAAGAGTGTGGTATTTGAAATAATAATATAATTTACTATTTCTTTCATTGTAGGATGATTTTCTTTTTGGCAACACTTATAACAGCGGCGGTATTCATTACAGAACGTTCTGACGGTATCTGGGATCGAACACTGGTTGCAGGTAAACATACAGTTAAATTTATAAACTTGCAGGACTTATTGAATAACGAAATTCAATATTTAAGGAATTTCGACTTTGGAAATGCTAGCTGCACATATATTTTTACAGTCCGGTATTATGTTCTTCCAATGTCTGGAAGTTATTTTCTACATAGCCATCGTTTTTGACGTTACAAATCACGGCGATAATTTATCTGTTATTGTACTATTAACCTTGACTGGATTTTCAGGAATGCTTTTCGGTAATCGCTCTCGAAATCCAATTTATTTTTCTATAATTAAAATCTATTATATTATTCAGGTCTCTTAATATCAGTCTACTGTAAAAGTCATACTATGGCGAATTTCGTCGCAACTGGAGCATTCTATCCAATGATTATGTTATGCGGACTACTCTGGCCAATCGAAGGAATGCCAGGAATTCTCCGCGATGTAGCTTTATTATTTCCATTCACAATACCAACAGTATCAGTGAGAAATATCCTATCGAAAGGATGGTCAATCACAAACTATCAAGTATACAATGGTTTCTTGATTATGTTATTGTGGATAACATTATTACTTATATGCTGTGTGATTGGCTTAAAACGAAAAACTTAAATCTATTGTATCTATCGATTGTATATTAGTAATTAAGTGCTAGTAGACTAGATTAAGAGGGTCTTACTTTATTTATACGTTTTTTTATGTTGTGATTTTTATTGTTTTAAATATAAAGTAGACTATTAATAAACATTTAATAAAATTGTATATGGTTTTAATCTGAAGCTTATAAAATTCGAATATTTCTAGATGCTAGGCAACCAGTCGAATGTTTAGGTGTTTGAAATTCGAGTAGGTCAAGCTTCGAGCTATTTACTATAATTTATTAATAATCAAACCAAGTCATCGAAGTTGTGATTTGTAAACATAGAAATCATAATTAGATTACCAAGTCGATTAGATTACCAACAGATGAGACTTAGATGCTAGACAGCATCATAAGCTTATCCATTTGAAAAACTATTGTTCCTCTAAAGAGTGAGGCAACCTTCAAATTAGCCGATACCAGTATGGTTATATTAACAAATCAGAACTTTTCGACGACTTCAATCAGGAAGCGTTCGAAGGAAGAATTTACTACGCAGAATACTGCAGTAAAGCTTGGCAATTTGATAAAAAACTTACCGATTCTGGACTAGGAGCAGGAACCAGCACTATTAATGTCCAACGAAGCACATAAATGCAAAAACATGATGAGCTTTGGGAAATTCGCCATCATTGACATGAATATCTGCAGCCATTCTAATTAGAGGTGTTCATTTTAATTTACCATCTGTGCGGACAGCAATCGAAGTCCGGGAGCGTTGTTCCTATAGCCAATTGTGTTTACACTTCCTACGCAAATTTAATAACGTTTACCGTTCTCGACTTTATACTATTGTACAAAGAACCGGTGCACCACAATATTATATACGCTTCTTCAGTTATTATTTATAAAATCTTTAGTTATAAAATCAGTTATCACGATAAGTGCGTACAACAAAGTTTCTTTCCAATTTACGGATAACTGAATTACATCTTATCAAGCAATCTAGCCTATCTGCAATCACCAGCTCCTACTTCTTAGATCAAATTCAATCAACGAAAAATATTTTTCCAAAATAAAAAAAAACGTAAAGCCGCGTAGGCGCTGAACGTAAAGGGCTGAATGGCATGGCAGGCACAGCACAACACAAAACCTTTGAATAGAGCGTCCCCGCCGAAAATGAATACTTTGAATTACAGACAAGACGCGGATAAAAGGCAAACAGTTTACCGTACCTTAGTTAGATCGCTTTACCGTGTTCGTGCTCAGATGTGTACGCGGCTTAATAAATTTACGAAGAGAAAAAAGATGCGAATTAAAACACCTGCTTTTCGCTTAACAGCCCAGTTTTCCCGCAGAAGAAGACTATCTCGTTTTTCGGTGAAAGCCACCATTCATTTTCTGTTTCAGTCAGCTGGCACAGCCTATTAACCGGCTTGTGCTTGTATGATAGCTAAGATTGCACTTGCATGCAAGGCCCAGCTCTGCCATGCAATTCATGACGGCCAATTAATGTGTTGAACATCCTGTTTCACCAGTACGGATACCCATTTTATCTTAAATGAAGGTTCTTCGAACACTACATATTAACCTCTGTGGACACGCTGTCCTCATGATGAATGCCCAGTGACCACCTTCACTTTCGCGTAAGTAGCTGCGTTTATTTTTGCGCCTCTATCGATATAGTAGCGTCGAAAACAACAGATTCAGGATTGTTATTTTCAGTACTACTATCCTAAACAGCTCTCAATAGAGCCGTAAGGAACGTGGCTATTATATGTTTTTTGACGATTTAACTAATTTTGGATGCAAGTTACGAGTCTCGCAACGTTTGATAATCATGGTTTACATTCCTAAATTGTTATATGTAATTCAATAGCCCAGCCCGCATTTGTAGCCATTATATGACCGCGTTCTTAACATTTTTTTTTACTCTCAAGTCATCCGTTTTATATTATTATTGAGAAAACAAACTTATTTTGTCTTCAAATCATTTCATTTATTTTTTTCCAAATATCTTATATATGCATTACATTTTACAATTGAATTGAAAATATAGAAGATACTTATCAGAAAAAAATGGTTTTTAGATTTTAAAATGTTTGTTTTATGTCCATATAAAACGTTTACATCTACACATCATACCGTTAAACCTGTCTACGTGTGTACATAATTATACACACACACGGTCCTACTTAATCAAAATTTACTCATCTCTTATTAATTTGTTGACATTATTCCATCAAGATGAGAGAATGAATTTACGGAATAGTTTTCAACATTTTAATTTATGTATAGAAAAGATGGATATTGAAAGAGTGAGAGAGAGAAAGTCAGTTAAACTTCATCTCAAGTTCAAAATAAACAATTTTAGGAAATCATAAAAAAAAATATTACTCACAGTTACAAATCTAGAATTAATTAGTAAGTGTATGTTTTGGTTACTAGAATCATATACATATATGATTCTTGCTACAATGTAAATAGATATCTACCATATTTTGAAAAATTCAAATATTTTCATCAGAATAGTACATGCAAATTTTCACATTTGCATATTTTGCTGAATTGATTAATTGATTTGCGGTAAAAACGAATGTTTTTGTTTGCTTTGTTTTGATTATAAAATCAAAGTGAAATCTTTAGTTAAAATTAGTTTTCCTCCTTACACAACACTTGCAACAACCGTTCCGAAATTCCACTTAATCTTCCATACTTTCATTGTTACGATCCGGCGAAACTCCATTCTTGTGTGGCGAATTCGATCTGGACTTATCTTTGTCGGATACGGAGCGGTCACTGAAAAATATAGTTGTATTACAAATAATGATTGTGTGGCGGTAGATTTCTCAAACATACTGTGAACGTGAACGAGAATCTCGTCGGGAGCGGGAGCGAGAACGTGATTTTGAATCGCGTTTTGCTGAACGTGATCTAGAGCGTGAATCGCGTTTCAATGAACGAGAACGAGATTTCGATTTAGACTTGGATACATCGCGAGATTTGCTGAGAATTAAATGAAGAAAGTTAGAATTTGTAGTGTTAATGAGAATGAAAATGTGACTTACTTTGAACGTGATCTGGAGCGAGACTTAGCTGGTGATTTGGATTTCGAACGGCCCGACTTTGAGCGACTGCGTGACTTGGAGCGCGATCTACTTGACCTGTGATATTATATTACATTGTTTTGAGGTACTGAATGTAGGTACTGGTAGCAGTAAATTACCTTGAATGAGAACGTCTGCGTGGAGAACGGGATCGTGACCGGGAACTTGATGAACGAGATCGTCCTCGACCACCGCTTCGGCGTCCGCCGCCACCACCACCACTACGACGGTCTTCGACTAGGCGAATGCGACGTCCGTTCAAGTCGGTGTCGTCCAACTTCTCGATAGCAGTTTTCATATCAGACATCGAGGCAAACTCAACAACTCTGCAAAGACAAAACTGATACTTTGCCAATGGTGTCACAGGAGAAAATTAACTTACCCTTCGTTGCGTCTTTGCTTGTGTGCATCAGCATAGGTGACTTCTCCGGCTTGCCTCATATAATCTTTCAGGTCCTGGGAGATTCAATAGAAAGAGTGATTAGTTGAATCGACTGTTCAGACAACGATTAGAAATGGTCCATTGTCCGCATCAAGGAAAAACTACTGCTTGGGTTGTGTATGCATTGTGCGTCCGAAAGAATTTCGCTAGTTTATTATGGTAATCGTAGACAAAGCGTACAGAAACGAAAAGTGATGATTAAAAAAATATTCTCGTCATTTCGAGGATGCCTTCCACAATCTTCGATGACCTAACAAGTCGCAGGCAGATACGCGAAGACCAGAGACCACTTGACCATTCTTTCTCTTGTGCGACCGACCACTTCCGAATCTGAGGAAAATGAGCTACGATGACCTCGCCGAAACCACCTCACAGGACTTTCAATTGTCTTGACGCCACAGCGTGACAGTCCATGGTACAGCCGTTCGACAATTGAACGAAATATCGAAAACTCCAGCAGTTTCGAGTTGACCCAACATGGATGGATGGTGAAAGGATGATTCAAGCATTGCCTCTAATGACGATGAATATAAACAAAACACATACCCGTTGCGCAGTAGGTTTTCGCTGAGCGCCGCTACTTCCAACAGTACTTTTGAAGAATACAAGAAAATCAAAAGTTTTTTTACGGTGAATAAAATTACTTTTCCTTACATTAAAACGTCTTGCGATTCAAAACCTGTTTTACGTGCTCGTCTTGGTATATGACCATCAACCAAATCGCTTCGGGGGAGATGAAGCGTGTATTTTAAACTCTCTCTCACACGACTCAGGGGATACCTCTATGTATACTCTAGGATCTAACATTGTATATTTTCGTTTTGTGCCGTCAAACAACCTCTACGATATTGCTACGCATTTCTGCGACGGACTGGACCTGAAGTGTTTAGCGCCGTGTCGCTCTTCTTCTCTCATACAGTGGGGACGTCCGCACGCACGTGACTCGCATGGACTTTGCGAGTACTTTGCCTCTTGTTTATAGATTTCTACTGTGAGCAGGCGCCACCAGAACATCACTGACTGACTGTGTTTAGCTTAGTTGGCGAAAAGGACGATGCTACGCACAACACGCACAGGATGGTCACCAGATTGGCTGCACAAGTGCTTCTTTACGCGTCTGTCCAACACACATCGGGTTAGCTTCACTTCATCATCATCATCATCGGACGTTAGATGACCGCAATTTGTTAATTCATAGTCGCGCAAAAGAAAAGCTTCCTGACCCCAGAGTCATGCAAAATATAGGTAATGTCATTAGTTTTTTTGAATTCAGATTTTAAATTTGTTGCGCTATAAGAAATCTCTTTACCCGATTCGTTCTTATATCGTCTAAGCTTACGCGAGGCATCGCGCGATTCCTGACTTTGAAAGTTACTCAAGCGTTCGAACCCGATCGCTTTTGCTTGGCGTTGTGCAATAGTAGAGTAGTATTACTGTTACTGTAAGTGATTAGCAAGCGAAGCCCTAATACCACTGCAGTTTAAAAGTGTTTTGTAAACCTTAACGTCTCAAGTAACTCGTCTTATAATTTTGTACCGCCACAGGCGACGAGTGGCGGGATGTGAACTAAGAATTTAGTATAGAATTTAACCATTGCTTTGCTAGGATGAGAGCCTTGCACTTTCAGGCGGCAACCACACCACGTATCATCGTCGCGATCATCTAACTGTGCTTGAGCGTGAATGTGGGTCTGTTTTCAGTTCCTCTCCCTGGTTTTGGGTTGTGTGTCTGATAAGCCTCTCGCGAATGCTTCACATGTGACATCGGAAGGACATCATCACAGTCAGTCTGTGTCAGCGACCACACTTTAGGTAGCAATTCTTCGAAAAAATAATTTAATGCACTTTAAATTATTTTTCATATATTTTACAAGAGCTTTTTTTTTGTTTTTAACTTAACTAGTTTATATTAAACTAAATACTCTTTTCGTTAACGCAGCGAGAGTCAGTTCATACAGAAAGGCATGCAAACACTATTCTAAAATAATTGCATTGGATTTAAATGACCGACAACAAAGGCGATAAGAGCATCATTTTAGTAAAAGTGAATACAATCGCGTTTTGGTCCATTGTTCGATCTTCCATCACCGATTTATGTTGAAATCTATAATTTTACCAAGCGATTTTATTCACCAGTTCGTTAGTATTTAATTGAAAGTTAAAGTATCAAAAAGAGTCAATGCAATCATTTTAGTTTTCTATCTCCTAACACCAACATAATTACAGTAAAACTACATATCAGGCCCAAATGTAATCTTTTCCAAACAGCAAAAAAAATTAACGAACATTATCAACACCGTCCGCGCATTTGTGGTTAATATGATCCTGGATTGGAAAGCTCCCTAGCACAGATTAAACCTTTGAGGTTGTGGTGAATGTCGGTCCAGACGCAAAAGCCCCTACACCCGGTTTTACGCTTCGCCCAGACGATCGGTAGTGGTCATATTTCGGTCGCTATTCAAGAGAGTCTATACAAATTCGTCGCATATTTTGGTCGTTTTACTTGGCGCAGACACACACATCACAGAGAGATAAATCGAATCTTTCAAGGCTTTTAGGTGGTCCAGAGGAAGGAAGAGATGGTCAGGTCACACGGCACGTTCGTCATTTCATCTCAAGCCACAAACACGCGGTTTGAACGATTGAAAAAAATAGCTGTTTTATTCTGAAAATGATTACATTTGGCCAAAACCTACGTCGGCTACGGTTCTTTTTGTTTTGTTGATATGAGTTAAATCTAAGGAAAGTTTTTTTTTTAAATACATACCTGCCAGCTCACACGGCTTGATAGATTCTCGACAATCAAACGATATTCGGTGCGTAATGGTGGTCCATATCTGGAGGATGATCTGGAATTTTTGGATCTAGTGTATTCGATAGCTTCGAATTGTCCTGATATTTAATTAAGTCGAAAGATGTAATCATTTCGGTTACATCTATCGACTTAGTATTCTTAATTACTAGACAAAAATGAATTGCACGCGATATACCCCGTATTTAAATTATACATTTTGCCAGAGAAGAATAAAATTTCTTGGACATAATTACACAGTTAATGAGAATATTAAATTCATCCCTTTTAAGGGGACGTTGCAGATCTTGACAATGATAAAATCGGAGTTTTTGCAAAATTTGCATCCCGAAGTGTTTAGAAAACGTGGGTAAAAGGATATTTTCATGTATAAAATATGTTTGAAATTTACCGGAACCGTTCGCTAACTGGGAATAGGTTAAGTGAGAAGCTTGTAGTGTGATTGCTGGCGAAAACATTTTTTTATTGATACTTGAGGTAGCGACATAAATTGAGTCGATCTATTAGCTAAGAATTTATCCTTCCTTGCCTACTGCTTTAGCCGCCCTGCTCAATTGCACGATAATCCAGAAGACAATAACAGTGTCTCAAAAATGCCAAACTCGAGGGTATCACAGGGTAGTGTCCACCCAAAAGGAATTTCAAATAATATGTAGGAAAAGTTGAGAACGAGATTGCTTTTTTGCTTAAAAACCTCCGAGCCTTCAACAGTGGAGCTCCAATGCTCACCAATGAATCAACTGTCGGATCAAAGTTCAAATCCCATGATGATTTAAAAAAAAACCTGACGGAATGAGCCAGAGAAAGGCAAATGTATTGCCCCGCGAAAAATGAATGACACGGCGGTTCTACAGAAGCGGTTCGCGATAGGAGAACCGAGTCGGTTTAGTTTTGCATTACAAAACCGAGAGGCGGCCAAACCGCGGTATGTGTCATCACAATGCTAAAGTAATAGTAATGCACGACTATACCGATTCGATTCTCCTCTCGAGAAGCTTCGGTAGAACCGCCGTATGTGTCATTGCGCTAAGAGTCCCTGCCCAAACACCATTTGGTAAGAAATAAACCGGAAGAGAGGAAGATGGCAGCCCCCTTTTGTCTTCACCGACATAACCTAAAAAAAAAATGTATAGGGGATTTCCCGAATCATGGAGTCGCACGATATGACGGAGGAGCTGCCGAAAGGAGCTCCAAAACTTAAAAGCAAGCGCGCCAGAAAATGAATGATATTCTCATACAAAAGCGGCATGTTCAAAGAAGAGGCCAGGGAAATGACACTCCTACCAACGACTCCAGAAGCCAATAGGATAAGGTCCAGATTCAACTATCATACTCTAGATTACAGGCGGCCGACGAAAACGAGGGGCACGAATGAGGCAACAAAACACTTGAAGCATCCTCCAACCAGTACAAGGTAGCGATAGATAATTCATAGTGGAGCCTTACTGAATGTTAAAATGGCGAATATGACGAAATATTTTTCTTGAGGAAAGACTGCTAGCAGAGATCGAGTTGTTGCCTCTCGCTTCCTTTAACATCAACAACATAGTAGGCTGCCTGTCTCTTCATTGCAAGGATAGATCAACGGCTGAAAGGATAAGGGCGGAGGTTTGATGATAGTAACGGAAAAATCTCTGAATCGCAGCCCGAAGAACTTTTGCGGCTAATTCCGGGTGACGGAAAAGACTATGGCGTTCGTAGAATGTCAAAATAAGAACTTTAATGTCAAGTCCTGGCGAACATTGTACAGCAAGAATAATGGCAAATGCGATACAGTAGTCATAGCAGTAGATCAAGCCTCAACGTTAGCTTGTTGACCGTTAAAAAGACGAATGGAAAGATACTAAAGCCGTCGAACCCTCCAGACACCGTGGAACCGATATGGAGGCAGCACCAGGTCCCAAATCAACTAATTGAGGTATATACAGGCGAAACTGCATCATGCCAAAGCTCCATAGATAGAAATAACCAGCAGGTTTGTCTCAGGCACCTATACCATGAGGCTAATGCAAGAGCTCTGGGTAAATAAAGGCAGAATATGTCGCCTCCATACAAAAAAGCGTAATGAACACAAACATTGACATTCTTGTGCTCCCAGACTACACCAACAGGAATACAGTAACGGTGCAAGCACAGATTCCCATTGAAGAAGGTTTAGTAGGGGCGATATTTGTCTCGGCATACTTCTCTCGGAGTGAGGACCATATCCCGAGGAACAACATTAAGAGACTGGTAGATTATTTCAAAAAATAAAATCAAAATCCTAATAATTGTCTGTGATAACTGTAGCTAATAAAGGCAAGATGCCAACGTTCCTGACAGCCAATAAGCAAGAGGTGATCCTGAGTTGGGATGTCTTATGCCTTATGTCTTGAAATGGGATGTCTTATCAGAGATTTCGTTCTCAGATGCATAGCATTCGAACTAGAAACAAATAGCGTAAAAAGGATCAAGTAAAGGCAACCTAAGTGCACGAACTGTGAAGGTTATCGAAATTGCCTTGAATTGCACTACAAAAATGAAATTAGTCACCAGAATAATCCTCAATCATACCATGACAACTGTCCGGAAAAAAGCTTAGACGACCTACGAGAAAAAAGTTATACATGGCCGAAAGATTGTAAATCGAGTAAACCTCAGAATACATAAAACAGCTAAGGAAATCCAAGCAAGCCTTTTGTGAGAGTTTTAGTAGCAGCCCAGATACTGCAAGGATACAAAAAGCTATATCCAAAGGTCATCAAGTGTATGACCTCTTAGTAAAGATGCTACTACCAAATGGCCAAGCCCACTTTTTCAGCCATATATAAAATGACACAAATAATAGAAAAAATATTGGACAATAACGAAATCGCACTATACGCTTTCCTGGACATAGAACGATGATTAAATTGATAACTTTAGAAAAAACTCCTCGTACCATGCACTCCAGAGGAGAGAAGCTCCTCAAGAGGTAGTGATATTGGCGAGTAAGTACTGAGGTATCGATGTTTTCGTGGATCTGGCGTAATAAAACTAAGGGCCAACACTAGGATCCCCTTGCTATAATCCTTACTGGTTGAGATCTCCTTGGAATCATCAACAGTAAGGGTTTAACCGCGCTCGGATATGAGGATAACACCACGGTAATAATAAGCTCACACTCCCCATACTTTGAGATCCAGAATTCAAAAAGCCTTAAAGGAAACAACCGAATTGTTCGAGGAAGATGGCATGCATACATATGAACATACAGGACATACTAGGGAACATTGTCGGTATGACCAGTAAAAACTTCACTGTGCTGGCTGTCAATAAACACCGCCTTCAATGCGAAGAAGGCCAGGATGGGGAAATAAAATTCTAAACTAAGCAAAACAAGTTCTTCGAGGAAGAAGAACCTCTGCATGATGCTGAAATAGTTGACTAAATGTAAGTTTTCTTAACCTCAGACTTTGAATGCGTTTTTTGAAACCAGGATTTTTTAGTGGCCGGGCGCTCTACAGCTTGGTTGAATGAACCAATTGATGAAAGGAACCTTATGGAAGGGGTTTTTTCCTCAAAAATTAAATTATAAATAATTTCACCGTCAGTTACGGCTGAAAATTTTGGGCGGAAGGGGTAAAACTGTACTTGATGCCGTCGGACTAGGATGTTTGTGTTTTTGTGGTTGTGTGTTGGCTTTTGCGGTTTGTTTGTTTGCTTTTCTTAATTGTGTTGTCTTCTCGAGTATTTTTTGGATAATTTTGTGTAATTTTTCTTCAATTTTTGACTCCTTCTACCACCTATTTACCCCCTAGTGGTAGAATTTCCCGGCTGTGGTGCATCAAGTCGAGCTTACCCGGCGAAAGGTCCCTAAACTTGGTCTACTTTAACAGGTTTTAATTTTTTTTCGTTTCAGATAAACTGACAGGGCTGAGCCATGCAGAGCCAAATACGCCGATTATGTTTTTATTTTACACGCGCTCGAGAAAAAAAAATGTACAGTCTACTAATAGAAGAATTAAACACATTTCCAGAATTATTCATTTCACATCAAAAAGAGGGAATGGAAAGTCTAGCAGAGAGGTGAAAAGTAAATTCTACACAGCACGAATATTTTTATCATAATGACGCTCAATCTTCAATGTACAGAAAATTAGTTTAATTAATTTTTTCACAGATATCTTAGTTGAATCGAGTCAATGTACGCAGAGAAAGATTTAAAAAAAAAATACTGCCTTCCAGACTAAAGTTTGTGAAGAAAGGGCCGCACTATAGACTTGAAGATTGTATGCATTTACCTAATGGAATTAAACTAAACTGTTCAACAACCATCGAAACAACATTAACTTCAAAATAAATTTTACGAAGTTCTGGTATTATCGCGAGGGAACCATCACGAGCCGAAGTTGTTTAACTGCTGAAACACAATATACTGTTATATGTCTGTGGCCAACGCTGAAGCCAGGAGCTGTCAAAAAATTGAAATCACAGATTTATATTGAACCAATTACGATCTGTAGCTCATACTGTTGAGGTTGTACCCCCAGTTGACTACTTCTCAACTTTTGGCCTGGCTAAAAGTTTGATAAGTCGTATTTGACATGATGTGGTTTTTGAATTACTGGCGAAATAAAAGATTTTGGACAAAGAGATGTTTTCATGAATCATTCAATGAGTATACAATATAAACATATGAATAAATTCTTTAAAATATGTGTTTTAAATTCTTTAGACAACAAAACATATACAGCCAATCAAATTTTTACGCTTATCAGCTTCGGATGCAAGCTTGATCATGGTGTTTGATCGTAGCTGCATTACTGGCTACAGCACTGACAGCAGCATTGGTGACTGCGTCAGCGACAAGCCACATATACACATTAGCTGCGTTTTTTGCGCTTCTATCGAGAGCTGATTAGAGAACAACAACTAAGGTAGGATTGTTATGCTATCTTAGGTAGCTCTCGACAGAGGCGCAAAAAACGCGCCTCTTGTGTTTCTGCAGTAATACATTGACGACTGCAATTTTTAAGTTTCCCATTCACATACCTGTCATCCTCGTTTTGGTTGTATGACTTCCGGGGCCTATGCGGAAAACAAAAATGAACAGGTAACTTTCGGCCTTTAAGGGTTTAACTATTTTAGTTGCGAAAACGCGTGGCTTTAATATTGGTTTGAACTTTATAGATAAAGAATTAAGACAAATAGAACTATCTTGTTGATAGAATCGATAACAAGAAAATAGTTAAAAACATCTTAAACAATATTCATTGAAGGGAGAAAAGTTTGCATTTTCTGAAAACGTATCTGTCAAAATTATTATTCCACTTCGATGGACAAAAAAGCTTATCATGAGTGATGTCATCACTTGAAAAATTAACTAGCGCGCATTTCGTTTTTTTTTTTTTTTTGGAAACAAATTATGTGTCGAACGTTCTACTCACTTGTCATTATAACGCCCACCACCTCCACGTCTCCCGCTATTATATCGATCGTCGTATCTGTCTCGATGACTTCCCCGCGCTTGACCCCTGGCAGGCTCTACAACAACCCTGAAAAGACGAAATTCGATTATCCAAAGTTCTCCATCAAATCCAATTAAGAGTGTAAGTCGACGAAATTGCTCAAGTATCCATGAAATCAAAAAATAATTCAATTTGTGTCCATCGTTACCTTTCACCAAGCAGCTCCTTCCCATTCAGCTCATATACGGCGTCGTCTGCGTCTCGATAGTCTTCGAATTCCTGCAGAGCGTAATAAACAAAAACAATACATGATATAATCCACTCCAGACAGACAAATGTGAATTTGCACACTCACCACAAATCCATAGCCGTTTTTAATCAAAATATCTCGGGTACGCCCATAGCCCTTGAAGAAACGCTCCAAATCGCGTTCACGTACTCCATACGGCAGACCGCCGACGTACACTCGGGATCCAACCATCTTCAAATTACAGTAATTAATATAACTTCCAAAATTCAAAACTAGCACCGGTTTCGTTAAAATCCTTCCATCTGACATCGATATTTTTCACACAAACATGGCGTCATTCATAAGCCAGCCATATTACACGCCGCATTGCAGATGGAACGAGATTGACACGACAGGGAAATTTCACAATTTATCATCTACTCACCGCTTTTTATGGAATAATTTTGTAATGTTCCTGTTACACACGAATTCGCGCACTGTTTTCTTGCACGTTTGTCAATAAATCCACAATACTTTCACAACTGGATCAGATTTTCGCAACGCGCAAAATGCCGGAGATGGTCTCACTTTAGAAGCGCGAACGGAAATGAGAGTGTGGAATTTGTGAGAAGCGAAACAAAACTCTACGCATGATTTGATAAGCCAATGCGGCTAACTTCAGTCGATTGATGTGCAAGAGCGCGAACCGGACATATGTTGATAAACATTTTTTGAAATGAATTTGCAGAATTTTATTTTTAATTTGGTTTTCTGTTGACTTTTGAATAACTATATGCTGATGAAATTGACGAAATGAAAATATTCTATTTGAATTCTGAAACGAATAATTTACATTCGTCATTGTTCGCTTTGTGAAAATTTTATAAAGCTTCAATTTGATGTTTTGCTTTAGAAAATTAGTTATTTTGCACAAAAGAGCAAGAAAGGGAACTGATTGCAACAAATACAAACAAACAGGTTTATGTTTTATGTACTATGAGAAACATTTATTCACATGGTACCATCTATATTGCATATTTACCCGGTAAAGAAATCAATTGTTGTTGCAATCCGATGTATATTTGTCATTGCTCAAATCAATTTGTTTTTTAGAAATGATAGAATTTTTGGTGTCAATTTTTAAAATTTAGAAAAATTTTCAATTCCATCACCCGCAGAAAATGTCAGCCCTTAACCAATTGACAGCTTCGATATTATCATCAGCTGATCTAATGCCAAAAATGACATGTAAACATACCGTAGTCACCGAAAAACACTTAAAAATTGTGTAATTTAATTCTAAACTTTTACTAGCATAATCAATCAAATTTCCATTCAACTGCCGTTAGGCTTACTACAATGGAACTACCATTTTCACCGCTTAGCGATTCTTGTGCTAAAGCACTAGGCGATAAGGTTTACGAAAAACGAAAACTGGCTGCCTTAGAAATCGAGAAGTAATGATTTATAATATTTTTCAATGAAGACATCAATTACTACGTATTGTTATAGGATTGTAATCGAATTGAATAGTAAAAATAATTCCACACAAATTAGAAACCTCATCGATGTTCTAACTAGAGAATTTATAATGTCGCGAGATTCGAACAGGCGAAAGGGTGGGCTGATTGCTTTGGCTGCCTCAACTTTGGCGCTGGGGAAGGTAACTAGCCTCTGCGGTTTCAACTGATGAGAATATTAATTTTAACTGTATTTCCAGGATTGCGATAAATATATTCGAGAAATTGTTCATCCAGTCATAAATTTGATGGCAGATCCGGAAGATCGGGTTCGATACTTTGCTTGCGAGGCTATGTACAATGTTGCAAAAGTAGCCCGTATTCATGTAATTCCACTATTTCCTGAGATGTTCATTGTCTTGACGAAACTGATAACCGATCCGGATCAAATTGTGCGCGAAGGCAGTGAAGTACTGGATCGACTGTTGAAAGTAATAATACTTCATCCGTTTACAGCGGCAAGATAACAATTTCCTATAAAAAAAAAACTTTACAGGACGTTGTTGTGGAATCTGCGAGAAATTTAAACCTCGACGGTTTTATTTGCTTGCTGCGAGAACAAATCTACGTACGAAATTCATTTGTTCGGCAGTATGTGATCTCATGGATTTCGGTATTGAATTCAATTCCCGATATCGATATGGTTGTCTATTTGACGGAAATCCTGGACGGGCTACTATTAATGCTCGAAGATAATATGCCGGAAATACATCGCATGTCAGTTCTTCTTTGCCTTGTTGATTAAATTGAATTGAATTTTTGGTTCTAGGTGCGAAACATTATTAACGCAATTTCTAAAATCAATACGTAATGATCCTGAATCAGCAAATATTGATAAAAATATCAATATTTTAATTGTTCATGCACAATCTACAAACGATCTGATTCAAGTTTGTATCTTGTGGTGTGGATAAAATATGAAAATTTATGTATTGGTAATTTTTAGTCGACTGCGATTCACTGGATCCGTGAGTTTGTGAAAATATCAGGATCAGAAATGCTACCATTTGCTAGTGGAATATTCACGGCGATACTTCCTTGCTTGTCATACGAAGGCGAAAACAGAAAAGGTAAATTATCATTTTCTGAAAAATTGTGGGAATATTAAATTCATCCGAGTTCACTTAGCAAAACCATTGAATAGAAAGTTTTATTCTAAAAAATAATATATTGCCTTTGAGCACTGAGCTCATTATGTTTTCTTGACATTTCTGTGGTAGCCTGCTCTTATTGTTATATCTAGATCTGCAGGTGTAGCTGTTGAATACATTGCTTTTCAAAACTAACTTCTCGAGCATATGCTTTCTAACAAATTCTTCTCAAAATTTTATGCTTCAGAAACACGAGTTTGACCAATTTGACCTGAGGGTACTATTTTGCTTTCATGTAAGCCTTGACACCACTAATACTCAGATATCCAATCAAATCCCTGTAATCTTTACTCGCTCCAACCTAAATTATCTTAAGCTACCACCACAACACCACTTCAATTCCCGTAAAAACTGCAGATTGTCGAAGGGTTCGATCTCAAAATGCTTCGATTAAATGCAGATGCCATGAAATTAATCCGTTTAGATACGAATATGACATAGCGAAGAGAAAATTAGAAATTTTAGCAATTTATTTATAATCGTTTTAATACACTCTTGATATGTTTTAAAAAAATTGTGTTTGCTAATAAATAAGCTAGCATGTACACTATATTCTGCATGCCACTTGACTGTCTATGAAAATATTGATCATAGCACGTATTGTATCCTTGACATATATCAATTCTGCGGATTTTCGCATCACATAGACCTCAGCCTGGATTGGAGTCATCCAGGCAGCTGGAGAATCTTCAACATTTCAGAGCTGTTGCTTGTCCACTCCCCACCTGGCTTGCGCACCAGGCATAGCTTGACAGAGCGTCTAGTCTGCAATTTCCTAAGTTTCGCTGTTTCTGAAGTGGCTTCAATTCCGCCGCGCAGCTGCTTCCAGGAGCTCCACCTGACTTTACTTATTTCTGATTTATAGAATCTTAGAACCTCCTTGTTTTCGTCTCAGCATTCCTTGCAATCAGCTGTTTTGGGTAATTTGAACAGTTCTTGTACTTGTGTTCTGCGGCAAACCAGATCCTTCTTCCATCAGAGTGGCTTACGGCTGCGCTTAGCACAGACTTCAGGAAAGATGCGTTCAAAAACTTTCGTGAGTTTTCCTGTGAGAAAGTTAACTGCTAACAGGTCTGTTATAGAACCAATCCTTAGAGGACAACCTAAGCCGTTGGCCGCTCGAAGGTCTCCGAATTTGAGTATCTGAAATTGCGGAACGTTCGAAAATTGTAAGTTGAGCTGAATTTCAGCGTGAAATTAATGTATCCATGATCAGAATATGATGGACCTTTCTCTATCTATTGTTCGTTGGATCCATTGTGTAGAGTAATGCCTAGCTTGTTTTCACTGAGAGGTCCCCTATAGATAGGGACATCACTTCAATTTTCTAAGACTAAATTTTAATTAATAAGAAAACTGAGTAGAGAATCACACTTCTTTTGTTAGTATCTTTGTTGTTCCAGCCGGTATGATGCGTGTTGACTTCCACTCCTAAAAGCAGGAACTTTTTCTTGTTGAGCGACTCAGTGGTCCGCTTCGTAACCTAATCCGGCGGGGCAGTCCTGTCGACTGCCATGTAGCTGGAGGCTAGGAGTACAAGCTCCTGTTTATCCTCACATGCTACGACGGTCCGATCATCCGTGCTGAAATTAGATAAAAGATAAACGTGAATATACTTCCTCATCAGCATAGTCCTTCATCCTTTGGGGGCGCTTCCTCAGGTGCAGATAAACGCTACCTACGTCCCACGCCATTTTGCCAAAACGCGGCTAGAGCAGGTTGTCAACCTCCGTGTTGGTTTGGAGTATGTGCACCTGTCCCCCGTTCTGTCCTACCGGCTTCTTAACATTCAGAATTTTCCGATCGTGCGTTGAAATATCCAGATTCTTTTTCTAAAGCAATTTCAGGGCCAACTTCGATTCTGCTACACCTTCGCTCTGAGCAGTGTTGGGATGCTCCCCCTGTCCATTGTTTCTAGGCGAGCTCCTTCCCATAGCTTAGGTAATTCATGGGCTACAGATTCACACCAGCGCAATGTGCATTCTTCGTTACACTTAATGATTTTAACACCCCTCAAACGGCCCGCTCCGTCAAAAGAGGGGATAGTCTGTTCAGTATGCTTCTCCATCCGGTGCATCATCGCGTTGGTCAGGCCTGATTCTACGATCTTTCCTTCTTCAAGCGACAATCGACACAACAGGGGCTGCGACGATCAGTCAGTGCTACGATTAGGTGCTTTTAAGCCACATCGCAGGCCTTCATGAACCTTCTCGGCTTAAAGGTAGAAATTTATTGGATCCCCAGCCGATTGTTTTCATTTTTTGGCCTCTTGGTCGCTTGTATTTCACCCTGCCTTTTGCCGGTAGTTTTTTAGAAAATCTCTGCTCTACCTTATTATGGAAGGCAAAGTCATTAAGCGCTAGCTTCTCCTTTCTGGCAAAAACAATCCGCCTTATATTCTGCCAGCGCTTTCCTATCCTCTTTGCTTGGCTTGGACATGTTCAGCTTCTGGCGTCCAGTGCCTCGCTCAGGAGATTTTAGAAGGTTCGCTTCGATCGAATCCGAGTCTGTAAGTACTCTGGCATCCGTAAGTATTAGCTTCGTGCGGATTGAATAGCTGCCAGTGGAGTTGTATGCTTCCTCAAGGTTCCTGTTAGCGGTGTGGATCGTTTTAGCTGTAGTTCTTTGCAAAATTCAAAATATGACTCACATCATTACTCAAAGAATACTATTCAAACATTATTATTTAGCCTAAAACATTTTTTTAAAAACCTTTGCACTCCATACCTAATTTATCTCATTTAATATTTCTAGACATTAAAGAAAGTGCAATAGTTATCAATCAAAATTTAATGGAGCTAGTCTCGACAAAAAAAGAAGAAAACATCAAGAAATTAGACTTAAGCTCTGTCATGGAAGTCCTAAGACAGTATTTATCACATAATTCCGTTCATACAAAAGTTGCTGTTCTCAAGTGGATACATCATTTGTTCAATGAAATTCATAATGAAGTAAGTCCTGAGTATCCATTCAAATCATGAGTGATGAAATCATGTTGAACTTGTTTTCCTAGATGACAGATCATGCTACTAGTTTGTTTCCAGTATTACTAGGAATTCTATCGGACAATTCGGATGAGGTTGTTCTGCAAGGATTGGTTGTACTATCCGAAATCGTTCATCCATCACATTCCAAAGGTAATTGATTTTGAGTTTTGACTTCATTTTGATATATTTTGCTAAACAATTTTTACAGAGGGTGAATTTAAGAAAGTGCAATATAAGAGACTTTTGAACAGCCTGTTAAATCTATTTAGTGAAGAAAAATATTTCTTAGAAAATCGAGGTAGTTTGATTATAAGGTAATTTTTATTTATTTTCAAATTCTATCACATACTCTTGTGTAGTCTAGTAGATAGATCGATGGGTCCCCAAATTGAAAGTTGATATGGCCTATGAATCTCCACGGCACGCAGGTTCAAACTTAGACAGCTATGAGCAAATACTTTAGGTCAAATCATGGGCAAAATCAATCATAATTCGAATTATAATTTTATGATTTGATACTTGAATGAACGCCAAGACTCGAAAAGTTTTGTTGTGGGACAGCTATACTTTTGATTTATATACACTTTTCATCGGCGCCTAACAATTCTCTAATCCAAATCTTTACTTTCTTTCAGACAATTATGCGTTCTACTTAATGCCGAAAATATCTACTTGACTTTTGCCGAGATAATCGAAGAAGATACAGTCAATGTAAAATTTGCTTCGACAATGGTTCGTGCATTGAACATAATTCTTCTAACATCTTCCGAACTATTTACGGTACGCAGTGCTCTACGGGATATTACTAACGAAAAATCTGCATCATTATTCAAATGCCTGTATAAAAGTTGGGCACACTGTCCTGTGTCGACAGTATCGCTTTGTTTACTAGCGCAATGCTATGAACATGTTTCGGATTTAGTTAGTATTTTGTAAGTACACATCTACATGCCGAGTAATTTTAGTTTTATGGAAATAATTTTGAATTTTTATTTTATATAGTGGCAAACTTGAAATCACATTGGAGGTTCTGAATGAATTAGATAAATTAGTGCAATTGATCGAATCACCAATTTTCGCTTGTAAGTTTAAATTAAATAATTTCATTTCTACGTATTTGTCTGTATTGAGAAAAATAATTATTTTAGCACTGAGATTGACGTTAGTATCAAAAGCGAACAACTGTTCTGATGCTCAGCATTTGGCTCATGCATTATTCGGGATATTAATGATGCTGCCGCAAACTGAAGCGTTCGGATCTTTGAAAAATCGATTGCAGTGTGTTCCTAACTATTGGGGTCAAATGCCAGAAAAGTAAGTACATTTTTTTTGTCACTTTTAATAACATTTCACAAATTTCGACGTATCTTATTTGGGTTTGAAAAGAAAAACAATTAAAACATATATCTGAAAATGATTAAAGTAAAAGAAAAGTATCTTCTCAAATTCAACTATCTTTTTCATTTCAAAAATACTCCAAATACAAAGCAAAGTCGAAAAAAAATAAAACGTAAATTTATTATCTCTTTCATTCCAGAAACAATGCAAACACACAGCAAAGTCGAAGTGGTATAAATTTCAATGAATTATTCGAACACTTTATGAAAGTGCAGAAAATGCATCAGACACAGAAAATGGCTCAGCGGAAACGTAGTGTATTGTTGTGGGATTGTGAAGGAGCAACAGCTAAAGAATAAAGTGTTATTACTTATTATAGACAATATTATTTACGAATAAAGTGATATTTTAAAATCTTGCTTAATTTATACAAGATATTTAAATGTTTTGAAGATTATCTGAGAAAATTAGATTTGTTGTAACGAAATAAACAACGGAATTTAACAGCATCTTTTAGAAATACCTTAAAAGAGTGTGAACATCAGTAGAATGTTAGAATCCGATTTATCTAACAAGAATCATTTCATATTTAAAATTTATTTATTTAGATTTTAACTTGTACACGATTTTACTTTTTTATCTTAAGCCCACTAAACTGGATATAAATATCGTTATGAAAAATAATGAAACTCTGATGACACTATTCAGTAGACTTGCTATAGAAATCCTTATCTAGCTTCCATTGTATCAAACTTTTGTGTCGTCTCCGTCCACAAGAACTTAAACTTGTTGGAATTTTCACTTCAATCGGATATTCATCAGATTTGTCATTGAAATAGATTAACTGAGATCAAACATAGAGAAATAATTGATGAATGTATTGAACTTTGTGCAAGGAAACTGATTGAATTCTCTTTATTGGATAATGACTGTCAATTTATCGATTCCTTTGTAGTATGAGGATAAATGAAGCTCTGAAGCTCAGTCCTCAGTTGGTTTGATTGATTAATCCCCAAAATCATCATCAATGTAATTAAATTCAAGCTGTGTCCAAAATAGACAGCCAAATTCTTGTAGTTTGACCTAGTTTTTCGGTTATCTGATTCAATAGAGCGCTGTTTTTTACAGGTATGCACTGCTATATATTTCATTGATTGTAATTCTGGAAATCGGGCTCAAGATTGTGTTTTAGACTGGCTGCGGCCAAGAAAGTATTTGGAATCCATTGATGATTTCGAGGAGTATTAAGTCGTTTAATGATTTCATAGATAGCGTAGCATTCATTAGTTTGATATTAAATGTAAATATCTTGAAGTATAAAAAGTAATAAATCCTATTGAAAATTACTTAGCGTTAAAAACAATAGGTGAAATAAATAAATATTTTTTTTATGCCAACATCCTCCTGAGCCTCTACCTTATTGTGAATCCAAATCGTTCTGCTTTAATTTTTTATAACATGCAAATGGCACCACTTTAAGCGCCATTTCTTAACAGCTCCTCTCAACCCGACCGGTCAAGAGACTGTCAAGTAGGTGGTTGGATGGCGAACTATCAACGAGACAAAAAAATATTTAAATACCCCTGGAGCAGGGTGCCCTAGAATTGGCCGTAAATGCCCCTAGTCCGCATTTAGATGAGCACCCTTTTATCCGACCCCGAAGGATGCTGATGTGCCGCTTTGCTAGCTTTACGCGGCTGTGGTGGGTTACTACAAAAATGGGGTGGATAAGCTTCAAGAAAGAAAGACTGCTACTAAAATTTCATCCGTAGGAACCGCAATGTATTTCAAACATTCAAAGGGAAAGGGCTTCTGTTCGCACAGAACATACTATCGAAAACTCTCACGCATGGGCCGTAAACAGACCCAGTCGAGACTTGTCAACACACGCAAGGGGACCTGAAAATCGTTATGTTATAAAAGTGGAAAAATGTTGCTTTCTTTTTGAGCTGACCCGAGGTAAGGCACACAGCCTCAGGCCCCTGATATTGTTGGAGCCATTACCTCTGATGGAAACGGGGTAATGCCACCCACTGGTTTCGACATAAAAACTATTGTCGAAATTCCTCGCCTATTGAAACTAAAAAAGCCTTCATTAGGCCAGCCAGGCCATTGCGAACCCAAAGTTGAAAAATCTTCACGGGTCAAGCCCCAATAACAAGGCCAAAGGTGTGAATTTAAACACATCAAATTTTATTAAATCCCTTTTATTTCTCTTTTTGAGTTAAAGCAAACTTTTAATATAATTTTTCATTTACTATGAAAACTCCAGCATTACTTTTGTTGTTCTTTCTTCGTTGATTGTTTAACAGTTATGTATATGTATATTTTTTCTTTTAAAGGCCTTGTACACATATTAGTTTTTAGTTTTTTTTTCTTGGTTGTTACTTAAGAATATAAATTTCTTCAGTAAAAGTATCAATTTGTTTCTTTATTTCACTATAATACTGCTTTAAAAATTTTATATCCCAACCAAATACAGTAAAATTTAGTATTCTTAAATTCTGTGAATTTGACTTGATCATAGTTTTTTTTCTTTTTGTTTAATTTAATTTGTTTAATTTGTTTAAATTAAAACATTGTAAAAAAAAATTCCTGTAAGAATTTATATGCTGAGTAGTATTTATTAATTGTTATTGTAATTGTTCGTTTAGCATACAATTTGGTAGTTTTTTTTTCAACAAATATTCAAATATAGATGCACTCGTTTCTATGTCGAAACGAAAATTTTTGGTTGAAGAATTTAAAAAAAAGACATCCATTTTGTTTGTAGTGAAATGTTTCATTATTTTAAATCACACAACCACCAATAGACATCGAATTAAATTAAATTAAATTAAATTTGGAGCTTAAGTCGCTGGAGTTACGAGCCAATGCTCATAAATTATTTTCCAAATTGGGTAGTGGTTACCCAAAACAAGTTTTAGACCCACGTTGGGCGCCATTTTGAAGCAAAAGTGTTTTTATGATTCAACTCCAGATGCTTGGCACCACTTTAAGCGCCATTTGCTGGAAGTCAAATGAAATCTGGTTTGGCACAGAACAATCAATAATCCAATTTAAACTTTTGCTATCTCTCGTGTTTTTTCTCACAAAATACAAAAGAAAACAACTAAAAATCTTAAAAAAGTGTGTTCTAAGTATAGTTGTTTGAGAGAGATGAGATAAAAAATAATTTTGAATCAAAATTAATAACAAGCTGATCGAAATATTTCAAGAGCCAGAGATGAGTAAGTTCATCAAGTAATAAAGGCTTTTAACAGTCACAAAATTTGCACAGAGTAGAACCAAATGCTCAAAATGGATTGCGACGAAAACACTGAAGGATATTACGTTCAAATGCACAAATCCAAATGCTCTAAAAGGATTGCGACGAAAACACTGAAGGATATTACGTGTTCAAAAATTAAGTGTTTACATTATCGACGTAACTATGATATTTTTTTAAAAAATTATATTTTAGTTTTTCTTCTAAGATGCCTCCAAAGAATCATGGTGCCATGTTTGGATGCACAGAATCTAAATATAAACAAATTAATAAAATCAACACTTTTGCCTGATTTGGGTGTAGAAAAAATCTTGGTAATCCAGAAAATAATCGTGAGGGCAAAAAAATTCAAAGGGATCAAGAAAAAATCTCGAGAGTTTGGGGGCTATGGGGGCGTAGCAAAGGTCATGGGAACTTTACGAAAAATTGCAGGTGCTATTTTACTTTGATTTATTACAGCGAAAAATAAAAACATATACTTATTTATAAAGAAATACATCATCTCCATCTTCAGCGGTACAACCGGGGTCTGGACCTGGTCTCCGTCAACAGTTTTTTTTTCCATCGAACCCGATCGCGAACCGATGTCATCTAATTTGGCACCCCTAAACTCTGACTGTCCTGGTCAACGACATCCTTCCAGCGCAGACAAGGTCTCCCACGCTGTCGTCTGCCGAAAAATGTGCCGCAAAGGGTTTTCCGAGGATCCTGTTCGCTTATTCGACCTAGGTGTCCTGCCCACCGGAGTCTACCGAGCTTTATTTTCGTGATTATACAATACTTTCATCTCGAACGCGGCTAAGAGGGCAGATTGCCTTTTGCTGAGCAGCCGAGTCTCGGATCCATACGTGAGTACTGGCAAGACCATGGTCTTGTACAGCAGGAGCTTTGATGTTCGGGTGAGATTTCGGGATTTGAAGAGCCTTGATAGACTGTAATAGGCTTTTTTAACAAAAAAATACTGATTTTGTGCAATGTTTTTCAGACGCTTGAAATCAATGGAGGTAACAGTTATAGACTGAAAATTTTAACGGATACAAGTGAATTTCCACTAACTCTATTTGACGTCGGTTAAAATGGTGAAAATTCTTTCCGACTCAGTATTTAAATGTGGCAAAACAAAAGCATATTTTGAAATTCTAGTTAAAAGAGAAAACATGCACGCATCCATTTTTTTCTAAAACTTCCCTCAATTATCTGCAACAATTTCTGCTTTTCATCATTTGAAGAAGTTACTATTAAATCTCTCCATTTGATATTGACAATAGATTTGCCATAATCAACTCTTTTTAACAAACTTTTTAGCTGCAGCGCATTTGTTTGCTTTGTACTGCTAAGAGCTATTTGTGGGTATAAAAATTCAATTTATTTCAAGATATCATTGTCAAATGGTAATCTCTTTTTAAGTTTGAATGTCGTAATATTAAATTATTTTCTTAATCTTTATATTTTTAAGCAAAAATTAAACAAATTGTTCTTAAAATACAATTGCAACTGCATACGATTTGTGCACCAGCAGTTACTTTGACTGAAATAGTGAATTAAATATATTAAAGTAGCTTAAACTAACTTCAGGAAAATGGAAAATAGCAGATACTGAAGATGAGGGCAGCTCATACCTGTCAAGAATTTGAAATTGAAATTTTATAAGGTCTCTTCGCGTACCTCAATCTATTATAATATATTAAAATAGATTCGCAGCAAGTCGTTTTTGTACTTTTGCTGTAAGCCAAACTTTGCCACAAACAGAAGCCAGCAGCAAAAATCTGTTGCAATTTTTTTTCGATAGAATAAATTTTTGTTTCATTTGAATCATTTTTTCACGATTGTGTTCAACGATCAGCTTTTTCTCCCTTTTCAATTTTTAGATGTGGAAAATTCCCACAAAATGGGAGAATTCCCACGATCTCACAGCACTGGCTGTGTTCCATTTAAAACTTTAGTGTTTGCATATTAATGCTGCTATCAATCAGAGCCATATCATTGCTACACTAAAAATTCTCTCTCTCAGTAATTTTAAAGTTTTGAATCGTAGTCAAAGAGGACGAGCATTCATATTCGAATAAAATCTGCAAAATCAAAACGAAACAGACGAGTAATTTATCGGTTTTTGCTTAATTGTAAGCACGGTTACGATGTATGCTCATTTTTGAATTGTGGGCATTGACATATATATTGCCTATATTCAGTTTTAACCTCTAGCATAACTTTATATTTTTTCAAAGCTTGATACATGTATAATTTTATCTATTATTATTTTTATTATTAATTTAATTTATTATTACATTTTATTTATTATTTAATTTTATAGTTCGACATGCTGCATTCAAAAGAGAATTAAACAGATAATTATTTATTAGAATTTATCATTTATATTTTGCAGGCTTTCAACCGGTATGTAGAATATAATCAGATATGTCCACACATATTATTTATAAATATTATCAGTACACTTGAATTTTGTTATCGGCAAACGTGTCAAACAGTCTTGAAGATAATCTTATGGTTCGCAAAAAAATTATCACATTTGGTAGTGTGTACCGTACGTCAAGTGGGATCGGAGTTCAAAGTGATTCTACTGTAAGTTTTGTTTTAATTGACAGACCGACATTTATATTAGTGTTTTTAATTGACCTTTGGATATAAATATATCCACAATGTGAAATATATAGGGATAAGTAACAGATTCGGTACTTTTGCCATTTGTTTCGGTGATGTGGTTGTTTAACTTTTGTTAAATGTTGCCGAAATCTGCTTAGTTACATAAATCGAATTAATCTGTGTTTTGTTTAGAAATTTAATTTTATTTAATACATTTGTTTGTAATGTTGATCGTAAAGTTTCTATTTTATGTCTGTTTCTTAAAGCAGATGGCTAATCTCCAGCCTGTGTCCAGTTCTAAGTCAATTTTGGCTGTGGCAATGGTTTGCAAATAATATTTATTGTGAGCGGTAATTTTTTTTAAAAAAAGTGTTATTTTGAATTGAACAGCTCACTCGGCATGGGAGTCGGGCGCCAACAATAACGTATCCCAACGATCCGCACGCTGATTACAAATGGCCTTCTGGTTTTGGAACTCTAACACCCGTATGTATCGTAGCTAAGGGTTTGATTTGATTGTGATTTGATTGTCGTGGTTTTATTTTGATGGTGCAACTGAATGAAATTAACTTTAAAATTGTTAATTTTGTTTGTGCAGCGGTTTTAAATATTTTTTAAGATTGATTCTGTTTAGTTGAGTTTGAAATTAATTCTGTTCTTAAAAGTAAAGTACAAATATGAACTGTCATTCATTCAAACCCGTACGAATTAACATCGCGAAAACTAAATAAAAATAATCAATCATTTTCAGAAAGGAATACGTGAGCTGCATAAATCTGGTTTAATTAAAGCAAAGCGATATGAGCCACTTCTACGGGACACCCCGAATAATGTTTTCGGTCCGAAAAACTTCTATGTTCGAAGCAGTGCTGTAAATCGATGCATTGTTAGCGCTGAGTGCATGCTGGATGGATTAGCTCCATCTATTTACGAAAAAATTCCCATTGACATCCCTGAGCCAAGTCAAGATACGGTATGTAGTTTCCCTGCGGAAATTGTTGATAGTATGTAATTATATTCAAAATATATTCAGATGCTGACATGGCCAGGAAAATTGTGCATCAGATACATAGATGAGTTGAAAAAAGCTATAGGCTTAGATAATCCAGGCTTACTTGAAATCACCGAAAATGGAAAGATTGTTGATTATATGTTGAATCAGACCGGAGCGGTAAGTTGAAATAATCATTTGATAAATACAACGCATTAAAAGGGTACAAATTTAAATGTACTTCTGACATTTTTTTTCGTATCTCACAATTTTCCTCAGGTATACACAAATGTGTTTGAATTGGCAACACTTAGTGATGCAATTCTGGTGCAAAAAGAACATGGTCTGATTTTGCCAAGCTGGGCGGAGGAAATTTCCAATCCGTATTTCCAACAGATTATCGATTACGCGTTAACTACGATCAGCCTATCAAAGGCAATGCAAATGAAAGTTGGCGCACTTTTGAATGACATTATCGAACGGTTCGATGCGTGCCTTAGTAAAAGTGAAGATGCAAAGCCTCCAAATATTTTGCTTTACTCGGGACACGATATTAATCTTGTTGCTTTTATGCACTTACTGGAAATCTACAATCAAATCAATAGTAGACCTAGCTATGGAGCTACAATTGCTCTAGAATTGTATAGGCAAGAAGGAACGCTGGATGAAGTTGAAATTGTGGTTAGTATTTACTTCGATTGTGGAAATTTAATCAGCAAACTACAAGCATAATATTTTTAGGCACATTACTATAGGAACTATGGTGATGAAGATCCACAAATATTGAATATACCAGGATGTCCATCTCCGTGTCTTTACGATATGTTTAAAAGTCGAATGCAGTCCAAAATGGTATCAGATTTTGATGAAAATTGTGTTAATAAGTTATAGCTAATTTGACAGCAAATTAATCAAAAATATTTTATGATGATGTTTCAAATATATGACGAGTTATCTTGAAATTATAAAGATATTGTATCGTATTCTGGAGCCAATTTAATTTCGAAGTTTGTAATATTCATGGAAAGGTATTTCTCCCATTGTATAATTTTTTGAACAGCTTACCTTAAATTTGAAAAATATCACGCTGACATTTATTTGATGAAAAAATTGATGAAATAATTGTTGGTATTATCTAGTAGGAATTTTATAAGTTTTTTTTTACCCCCTTCCTTCCACTCTCTCCATCATTCAATCAAAATGCACGGTCCGTGTGCATCAAATCTCCTCAATATATGTTAGTTTCGTACTTCACAGGCAATAAAATGTTGGTATAATAAATAACATATTGGTATTTTACACTCACATACATTAATTTATCAAATAAAAATTATGATACTGAGCTCACAATTCATCTCAGATATACTATGCTTGAATTTTTATTATTGCTAAGCAAAGAATCCTGTGATGACATTTATGTCATAGATTTTTTTAAATTTTAAATAAAATAAAAGCATTGGAAAATGGCACACTAATTTTTGATAAACAAATAACTTCCGACCTCAAATTGCCAACTTAACAAATTCATAAATTCGATGACTCCGGCCTCAAAACACAAACCAAACAGGAGCTCATCACAGCCTACATAAAGAGTGTAATCACTGGATTGAGCACTGGATCCCAGTTTTTTTTTTTAATACTTCCATCTTGACTGGGTGTTTTTAGATGGTGGCGCTGTCTCTTCTATAGGTTAGGTTAGGTTATACTGCCTGACACATATACCTATTTGGTCCGTAGTGATACCAGATAAATGGACCCGGAGAAGGAAAGTTCAGTCCAAACGGCAATCGAAGGCCCCGGACTTTTTCGCGAACTGAACTATGTCCTTCAGCCTGTGCTCTGCCTGATATGAGATATCCACCAGCCAGGGCTCCCCGAAGCAGCACTGCCTGATTTTCCCCAAAGTCGGGCAGGGACACAGGAGGTGCTGGATTGCTGGCTCTTGATAATTCCTACATTTGTCGCTGGTAATGATGCAAACCAGCCGTTTGCAGTCAGTCCGCGTTAATTAAATATTTAGTCGCTGCGAGATTGTAAGACCTTCACATGATTTTGGTTACCTTGAAGGTCTGAGTTGCACCCCATCTGAACGTCGCACCTTTCATCATTTTTGAGTTGATTGAATTTTAATCGTTTGGATAGGAGCTGGGATGTCTGCCAATTCTGACAGGGGAAGCCTAGCCTCATGATTGGCTAGCGCATTCGCCCTCTCTTTTCCAATAATACCCTTGTGACCGGGAACCCAGAAAATTCTGACTCTTATGCTGTTACACAGTCTATTCAGGTTCACTTCTTCTAGTACACAATTCGATCTGGATGTGTGAGACATCAGTGCTTTGACTGCCGCTTGACTGTCCGTAAAGATGTTGATTTCCTCACTTGTAGTATCTCTGGCATGTGATGAGTCTGCGGCTTTACGCATCGCAAAAAGCGGAGGGAGATAGAGCTGGAAGTTCAGAGCAGACGAAGGAGTGGAGGCTAAGGCACCTGTGGTACAGAGAGCCGCCAACCACTGAACTTTGTTCGTCATGCTAGCAAAGGTAGTCTTATTCGCTGCTGGCCACCTGACCAAGCATCCGTAAGCAAGGATCGGCCTAGCTATCGCCATATAGATCCAATGTGTTAAAGCAGGGCTTAGACCCCACGTTTTACCCAGAACTCTCTTGCTGGTGTAAATCACATTGCTTGCCCGCTTAACTCTTTCCTCGAAACTTATTCGCCTTCCATGTGAGCCTACTGTCCCGAATAAGACCCAAGTACTAAGTTTGTGACTTAAGACTTAACCTGGTGCCGTCCAACCTGATTGGGTCTAATTCAAGAGTTTTGTACTTCCTTATGAAGAGTTCAAGATCTGACCGAGGCCCACGGTATTTGCCCACTCCTCAAACAGCCCCATGAGCTGGCCGAGGGTATGCAAAAACCTAGCCGAGCCTAAGATCACAATGTCATCAGTATAGGCCACAACCATACGTCCCTTGCTTTCCTGCCTTTCCAGAATTGAGTTTGTAACAAGGTTTCACAAAAGAGAGGATATAGCCCCTAGCTGCGGTGTGCCTTTATGGACCTTCTTTATGATTTGCGTCGCCGCCCTTTCCGCTGGTATGAGCCTTTGCTTAAGCATGTGTTATCCAGCTACAAATAGCGGGATGGGTGTTGGATGCGTGGGGGCTCTCCATAATGGCAGTTGTGTGACAATATTGGAGGCACCTTCAACATCTAGAAATGCTCCCAAATCGTATTCTTTGTAATGGAGTGCCCTTTTTATTTCAAAGATTACCCTATGGAGAGCCGTTTCAACTAATTTAACTTTCATAAACGCATTTTGGGCTCCCGATAGAGTTTGATATCAACTCTTTGTTTCGAAAAATTTGAGGAGGAAGGAAGCCAGGTTAATAGGCCTGTAGTCCTTCGGGAACGTATGGTTGACTTTACGTGCTTTGAGTATAAATACAAACTTAGCGGTCCTCCAGGCTGCAGGTTCGCGACTTAGCACTAGGTAACCTTTGTAAATTTGTATTAGCCAAGAAACGGCTAGTATACCTGTTTTTTGAAGCATGATGGGCAGGATACCATCCGGACCTGAGGACTAGAAGGGCTTATCAATTGCCCAGACTAGCCTCAACTTGGTGACAGCTTCGCAAATGCAATCGATGTCCTGCAGGTTGGATGCCTGCTTACTAGTGAAAGAGGTGGCATTATCCAAACAGCCCGGGAAGTGAGTTTCTACGAGGATCTTCAGTGTTTCCGAGCTGTTGCTTGTCTACTCCCTAACCGGCTTACGTACCAGGTTAGACGTGAAAGGGTGTTTAGTCAGCAGATTTTTGAGTCCAGCCGCCCCCGAGGTGGTTTAAACTCTGCCCCACAGCTCTTTCCATGAGCTCCATATGCCTTTCCTTATTGCGAATTTATGGAGCCTAAGGCCGTCCTTGTATTCGTCCCAACATCCTATGCAATCAACTACTTTTGCTAATTTGAAGAGTTCTCGCCGTTGTCTTCTGCGACTATCCAAGTCCCTGATCCACCAAAGTGGCTTAGGTTTACACTTCGGACAGACTTTGGGACAGGGCCGTTCAAAGGATTTGACCAGTTTACGCGTAAGTGTGTTAGCCGCAGATTCCAAGTCAGCTACAGAGCCAATCCTGTGAAGAAAGCCTAAGTCGTTGGTCATTTCCCGTTTAAAGTTCTCTCAATTTGTATTTCTGAGATTAACCGGCCGCAACAAAACGGCCGAGAAGTGCGAGTTAGGTTGGATTTTAAGCTGTAGCTAATGTAACAGTGGTCAGAATGATGAGCCTTCAAGGACCCTCCAATTCTTTATTGATTGCTCATTCGAGTCATTGTGAGCTATGTACAGCACGTTTTCACTACCAGATCACCGATAAGTGGGGGTTTCATTGGATTGCTACGAATGGATTATTATTTATAATAAAATTGAGTAAAGACCCACCTCTATCGTTGATATCCATGCTGCACCAAACAGTGTGATGCGCGTTGGCATCCGCTCCCACGAGCAGCAATTTGTTCCTGTTGAGCGAATCCGCGGTAAATTTTGGGACCTTCTTCGATGGAGCGGCTCTGTCATGAGTCAAGCTAGAGGATGCTAGGAGCATTTGCTCCTCGTCGTCCCCTTCACATGCCACCACTGTTAGATCGTCCGTGCTGAAATTAGTTATCTTCTAACTACGTGAATGTTTTTCCTCACCAGCACAGCCGTTTTGATTTTTGCTACTGTGGTGGGGAAGAAAACATTGCAAAACCGTGACCTCAGTCTCGCAACCCGGCCCTCCGAAGAGATCCAAGGTTTCTGAACCAGTGTCACGTCAAACTTACCTTCGTCGAGCGTCAGCAGTAATTGGACTGAGCCCAACTTACTGCGATGCAGATTGATCTGCAGCATTATGAGTGCTGGCCGCGGTATCTTCCTTGACCTGCGCTTTGACCTTCTGGGAATCGGCCGTTGTACCCTGCAGGCCAATAGTGCTCAGATCGTTCTTGATCTCGCCAGCCTCCAAGGTGTTTTTATTATCATCCGTCGGGAGAAAATTTACAAATGATCAAAGGTCATCAAAAGTGATTTTTCATAAATATCTCAGTAAAGGTCACCTTTACAGAAAAACTATATATGACGAATTTGTAGCTTTGGACTCTTCAATCTTCAATGAAGTTTTGATTGGGCTGCATTGAGCTGTTTTATCCTAGTTGTACTGACTTGGAGGGTTCATTATAAAGTTTTTTTTTCAAATGGTAAGTCAAACGTTAAATATATAAATTAACAAGGTTATTTAATGATAAACTGGAAAAGAACAACGTGATGATGACGCGAAATTAAATTAATACAAAAAAAATGAAAGTTCATGCACTATTTACTAGAACAATATAGCACATAATAAAGTCTAATCACAAATGAAATGGAGAGTCCTCTTATCAATATTTACAAGAGTACAGTGACCATAACTATTTGTTTTTCATTTCTTTATATTGTCTACCACCGTTCGTATCGCATGCAGTAAAATTATATTTTGTTGGGTTATATAAAAGCTCTCACGTTTAGCTCGAGATATCAAATGCATTTTAAAATAAAGATAAGAAGCAACACTGGAAAAAATATGTAATCAAATAGAACTCATACACTCGTTTCTGAAGAGTTCAACGGTTTATGTCAACGGATTAAAATTATTCAAGTGATAGTGTCGTTACAAGTTCAAGAGCAGACAACATTGTTATTTTTAGATTTTTGTTTCGAGCATTTTCTTGAATAATGCCGAATGCGTTACTGTGTGCTATATTTTGTTCAATGTTTCAATTAATATGTCTGCCGGGATGCAAAAGGCCAATCTACAAAGAAAATACAATTGTTGCAGTGGCAATGGTAAGGTTTTAGCAAATATTTTTGCAGACTTCTTGTGAAAGTGTTTAAAAATATTTGAGTCAATCAGCTCACTCGACATGGAATGCGTACACCAGCTGGAACATACCCGAATGATCCTTATGCCTCTTATCCTTGGCCCGGTGGCTATGGAGCTTTGACAGCGGTAAGATGATATTGAATTTGAGTGGCTTCGGCAAGCTTTAAAGCAATTGGTATGAGACTGTACAGGTGTTGTACATTGTATATCGTTGTTTAGGCTTTGAATTATAAGAATATATTTTGATTCTGAGTCATTTCCAGCAAGGGAGTAATCAGCTCTATAGCTCTGGTCTTAACAAAGCAGAAAGGTATAAGTCGCTGTTTAACAACCCTTCGTTTGGTGATCTCGGTCCGAATGATATTTACGTGCAGAGTAGTTCTTCGAATCGATGTGTGATGAGTGCAAAAAGTTTTCTGCAAGGATTTGTTCCATCTTTTTGCGAACGCGTACATCTGAGTGTACCTCCCCCGGAAGAAGATCCGGTAGTTATGTCTGTTGCAAGTACAAACTTTTTCAAAAAAAAATAATTTTTTCCCTTTAAGATGCTTTCTTCAGCTGGTAGACGCTGTAAAAAATACGAGAAAGAAATAAACATGCGCTTAGACTTGCCAGGCGTACTGGCTTTGACCGAAAATGGAAAAATTATTGAATATATGAGAAATCACAGCGGATGGGTAAGTACCGAATCAGATAAATAGGACTATATATTTCAGATAACTGTAAAATTTTCTTTCAGGATGTCCCCGATTTAATTGAGCTTTCTCGTCTTTGTGATTATATAACAGTGCAGCATGATTATGGTTTGTCGATACCAGCTTGGGCAGCATCTATACTTCCTTCTCACATTGAGCCATTGCTAAATTTCACGTTTTTCCATACCAGTTGCTTCAAACAAAATCAAATAAAGGCTGGTGTATTGCTTCTTGATATTATCCAGAGATTCGATAAATTTTTAAATGCTTGCCGACATAGTGAAAGCCCAAGAGTTTTACTGTATTCGGCACATGACGTGACTATTTTGCCATTTTTAATTCTATTAGAAACTTTTGACCAGGTCCGTGGCAGACCAGATTATGGTGCAATGGTCGCCTTGGAACTGCATGAAGTTCGAAGTGAATCGAAAACTGAAGTTGAAATTGTTGTGAGTTTTCCTGATTCATTTTGATTTGATTGCAGAGGCTCATTTTTTTTATTTAGGTCAATTATTTTAGAAACGCTGAAGATAAAAATCCATTAAAATTGAATATACCAGGATGTGATGAGCCGTGTACTTACAATAAATTCAAGGAGCTGATGCAGCCAAAACTTGTTTTTGATTTTGATTTAATTTGTGAGAATTAGATAGATATGCCTGGACAGCTTGCTGTGATATGATTGTAAATAAAAATTATACAGCATTTTTTTAAAATAATTTTCTTTTCGTAGAACGCATTTCAATTAAATAAGTTTCAATCATTTAATCAAAAATTAACAAGGGAATTTGTTGATCATTACAAAAAACCTAAAAGTATGTGGATACACTTACATAAATACACATCTATCTACATACAATTCACAGCTGTCCACAAATACATCTCGCACCAAAGTTATTCCAGAAGTAGGCTAAAAATAATGATTGAAGTTTTGTAATAAAATAACAAGAGATTTACGTTGTCGAAGAACGAGAAAGCTGATTGACTGGTATTTATTGTGAATTATGAAATATATTAGTTGTGGATTATTAAATACATTAGTTGCGGATTATTAAAAAAAAACAACTATGAACAACTATAAATAAATAAATTTATTTCTTCTTAATTCTTAGAAAGATACGTGATCCAATTTGGTGACCCCGAATAGACACGCACACCTTACATTCCAATTTCCAAAAGCAGTCGACTTTTCACGACCGGCAAACCATCACTCTTGAGGTCGAGCCTTCTGACATGCTACAACCAAAATTGGAGTTAGTATACACCAGCACAAGCCGAGATACAACCATCAGCAATAAGTGGCTCATCAACAACAGCAGAAAGTTTCCGAATTTTGAAATAGCAAACACGAAAACAAAATACGAACCGAAACAACTGATCAAAAATTACTACGGGCTACGTTCCAAGATTTTGAAAACTATGTTTTGATTCGGTACATAATCCCATAAGCTCGTTTTAATTAAGAATTCTATTATTTCAATTGATCGTCCCAGTTCAAAAAGAACCAGGACGAAAATTTCAAGAATCAACTGCAAGCATATTCAAATTCATAGAACGCAACAAGAATTCACCAAGAGAGCAGAATTTTGGTTGACCGCGTTTAAACATTAAAAAAAAGCAATATAAATTAAAAATTTTAAAATAAAAAATTTTAGATGTGAATAGAAATTATTATACTGTAAATATCACCAACATAATATTTAAACCTTACAGACACCTTACTAATCTGCCGCGTTTCCGTTTGTTCCGTCGCGTGATCCGCTATCTGATGTCGACTGACAAAGAGGCAGCCATTGAGCCCTCAGACACGTCGTTCTGCCCACAGCTTAGTGCGGAATCGGTTAAACCCCCTGCGTTCTGGCAGTAAGTGCCAGTTTTGTGGCTTTACCAGCTGGAGAGCCACTTTGCGATAGCCAGAGTTCAGACTTCGCTAACGAAGTTCCACTATACGATCTGTTCATTGGGCTCGGAGGAGCTGAAAGTGGTCAGGGACGTCGTTGCGAGCCCGAGCATAGAGACACCCTATGAGAAACTTAAGAGGGTGCTGATAATATGGCTATCAGCCAGTGCTACATCAAAACTGAAACACCGCATGGGGAAGCTCACGCTAGGAGATCGACAACCTTCCCAATTGCTTCGAGATATGAAGCATTTGGGGGGCTCGACAGCAGAAGACCATCGGCTGAGAGCATTCTGACTGCAAAGGCTTCCTGGGCAAAGTCATGCCATTTTGGACTGCTCTCCGGAAGCTAGTCAGGACAAGTTGGGGGAACGGCCGACAAAATAGCTGAGATTTTCGTTCAACCTAAGGTAAAAACAATCGCTGTTTCCCACCAGCAATCAAAGGTAGCGGAACTAACGAGGCACTAAACTATCTCATGAGCGGTTACAATCATAATCACGCTCCATATCGCAAACAAGGTCTCGCCCGTGATTGCATAACCGTAGACAGACAAACAACACGGAATATGCTTATTTTCACAGAAAATTTGGCAACAATGCGCATGAATGCATCCCTTCATGCGCTTACAAAGCTCGTTCAACCGAACCAAAAAACTAAGTCACCATTATCTTCAGATGGTAGGACAACGCAACTAATCTCCCAGTCGTCGGTTTATTATTCGTGATAATTGGTTCAGTACTTCCAGCACCTATAACCGGAAGACTTTCACCTTCTGGTATTCGACTTGCCACAGAAAATCAGTCGACCAAAAACACCTACGGTCGCAAGGTGATCAAGCTGGAACTGGGACTCCGTCGTGAGTTCTCATGGGGCTTCGTCATTGCCGATGTCTCTAGACCCATTTTAGACCCTGACTTCCTATGCCACTATGGGCTAGTTTTCAACTTGTCAAACGCTATCCTTGTGGATCCTCTAACTTCGCTTTCAACTGAAGGTACGAACACTTTGAACAAACTTCCAAAACTTAATGTATTGTTTGACCAATCCTCTGATCCGCGGATTCATGGTCTTCTCAGGCAGTACAAAGCCGCAACGGTCAACACAGGAATCTCACAACCCTGTAAGCACAAGGTTACACACACCACATCTTGAGCAGGGACCCTCCAATAGCGTCGAAACCACGTTGACTAGCACCTGATAAGCTCGCGGCGGCCAAGAAGGGATTCGGTTTCCTGCTAGCAGGGTATTTGCCGCCCTTCAGTCAGTAGCTGGTCTTCTCCACTTCACATGGTTCGTAATAGAAAATGGCGTCTTTATGATGACAACAGACGCCTTAGCATCATAACCGCCCCGGATAGATATCCCAACTCCATTATTCAAGACTTCTGTCATGAACTACACGAAGAAACTATTTTTTCCGACAAAGAGCTGACTAAGAGCTACCATCAAATTCGAGTCGAGCCGAACGATATACCTAAGACCGCCATCTGCACACCTTTTGAACTGTTTGAGCTCACCCAAATAACTTTGGGACTATGCAATGTGGCATAATCGTTCCAACGGTTTATTTATGAAGTTCTGCAGAGACTGAAATTCTGTTTCATTTAACTCGACGACATTTTGGTAGCTTCGACTTACGAAGAGAGCACCTTCTTCATTTCGAACAAATTTTCAAACAATTTGCGGACCATGGTCTCATAATTAACTTGGAAAAATGCAATTTTCTTCGACTTTCAGTAAAATTCTTAAGTCATGAGGTTTCGTCGAAACTCATTTAGTCCCCCACAGATCGGGTTGAGACAATATCTTCTGTTAAATTCCGCAAGGCGTTTAAAGACCTAAGGAGGCTTTATGGGATCATCAACTTTTATCGTCGCTTTCTTTTTCACACAGCTTTGATGCAGCATAATTGTTTATTGAAATATCTGTGTACGCTTAGCCATCACGTAAGTATTTGTGTTCTCTCAAATTTAAATTCAAATATTCAAATTTGAAGCTAAGTTCATTGAAAAGTAAAACAGATATTAGCTGCGCCCCATACCAAAATTAATCTTATTTTTCACTTTCACTCTTAAGTGAATCGCTTCAATTCTTACTGCTGTTTTCATTTCCCGTAGATGGACTTTTTTTATTGAGTAAAAATCTTGTATAGACCGTTGGTCATCTACAGCAAAAAAAAATACGATTTTAAGCGGTTAGTGGTCGCTCTAGGGAGCTTTTTGTCGGTGGACTCACACCGAGGCATCAGGAAGCGGTGCAATCTTTCATACAAACAAATCGGCAATCTTTTGTACAAACAGTATAATCAATTCTAAGGTCATAGCATGGTGTATGCTATGTTGATTATATAATTGATTATATAATTTTGATTTTTAATAATAATAGCTTCTGCAATCTGAGGAGCTAAGCCTTTTCCTGGTGGTATTTTCTTCGCATTAATTTGCCCAATAAAAATTACAACTAAAGATTCTTTCTTAACGTTTTGACTATTTCAGATAATTCTTCATATGTCTGGCAAAATTAAATAATTCAGGCAAATTATTATGAAAATTACGCATTTTATTAATTATAAATACTTTTATCTCTACCTTAGCTTGAAATTATATTCTATTTTTACACACGGTTGAGCTAAAATTGTAAAAAACGTTTTAGTTTTGTATTATAAATGGTATTTTGTATAATAAATGGTATTTTCTATCCTTTTTAGGTAACACGAAACTATTCTACTCCTCTAGACTGCATTCCTTTTCATAATCTTTGGTATACTTTGGTTGTATATTAGTCTTAAAATCAGAAAACGAACACGGGCTGTCACAGTCTGATATCGTTATTTCTATTGGATCTATATCTGCAAAATCTTTGAAATAAAATATCTGCAAAAAATTTATAATGTTTTACAAAAACTTTAAAAATAATTGTAATTTTACCTTAACTTCATAATCATCTTCCAGTTCATCATTGTCATGAAGCTCAATAGCTAACGTTGCACCATAGTCTGGCTTGATAGTATCAGCTTGATCGATTATATCTAAATGTGTTAGCAAAGAGCTTAATGTTAAATCATGCGCTGAATATAGGAAAATGTTTCGATTAGATCCATTTTTGAATGCTTTCAGCCATTTCATCATGTCCTTTAGCAGGACGCCACTTCTCAGATGCATTCTTGTAGAGTTCGACCATTTTTCGAAAAATGTTTCACCTAACGGTTGCAGGTGAGATTTATAGATTGCGTTAGCCCACTCTGGTATTTGAAATCCATTGTCCAGGTGAACTTTCAAAGTATCGTCGAGAAAGTTGCTTCTACGTAGGTTTATAGTATTCTAGAAAGTATTAGAGGTTTGGTGGTTGAATAGAAGTTTGTATGTTGGTGATTAAATACAGCTTTTAACGGAAATATAATGTTAGAATGAACTGTTTTTGCGTGTGGGCCTTTTCCACCCTTGATTTGACTAAAAACGGTTTTGATTCAACGAATAAATTCAGACATCTAGCCTCAATTAAGTTGACAGAAAGTCATGTATACGGTCATTATCCGTGTCCAGAGTTGGCTGTAAACTAACCATCTGCATATAATAATGGCCAGTGTTAGGTCAATTTAAATACCAAAACACCAAAATTTAAATTTGAAATAAATATTTAGCGGGATAAACACTTTTGTGAGGTAAAGCTCTGATTTCGAACAGATGGGAATCGTAGAAAAGATAAACAATTAATGTGAACCTTCACATTCATATTATTATTAAATTTGCCAGAAAAATATTGATTTTTTTAAAAAAAGGATTTTTACTAATTAGTTCAGAATAATATTTCGTTTTCTAAAAAAATCTGATGCTTACTAGTCCTGTTCGATTAGCCAGATATTTGAAAAAACGTGCTTCATCACCAAGTAGCTCTTTAAGTTCCGGAACTATATCTGCAACTGGACGGCCTGGAGCTGGATCGAATTTCGGGCATGGTTTCCCCAAAACAGAGAGCATCTTAAAATATTGCTATTGTAACATTTCTGAATGTTAATTTTTATGCCATATTACCTCATCTCGTGCAGAAGGAAGTACAAAAACTAAATCCTCTGGTGACTCGATTTCTAGGAATCCACTCAAAAAACTTGCTGCACTATCGACGCATCGTTTAATTGCACTGCTTTGGACCAATACTTTTGAAACATCAATCGATTGGTCTGGATCACTTCTAAGCAATGGTTGATATCTTTTTGCTTTCTCTACACCAGATTTATAGATTTGTGCAGCACCTCTCTAAAATGAATTAGATTTTATTTTGAATATGTTTGGTTTAATTTTAAAGAAAAATGAAAATATTTAGTTCTAGTGACTTTGTAAATGTTCGATTAATTTTCAATTAGAAGTTTAGCTGTTGATAATGGTATCGAGAACAAGACTACTGTGAAATCTAAAAAAATTAAAAAAGTTTGATATCAGGTGTAGAGCTCTACGAGAATCCATCTTCACAGTAGATTACGAACACTCAAAGTGACTTTATGTTTTTCTGATTGAGGTAAAGATTTAATTCGGTGAAGAAGTGATAAAAGTAACTGAATTACCAAGACGCTTGAGTCAAAGAACATTTATAGCTAGAGTTACTAATAAAAATCTACCCAAGGTGAACAAAAGTGTACATAAACTTAGGAGATTTTTGCCAATTCAGGCTTATCTATAAGATACATTCCAGCTGTGACAATTACTTCAACAATAACCGAGAGTGATAAAGACTAAACTAAAAACTAGATGAAAAAAAAAACTTTAAAAAGACTTCAATGCTTCTCGAATTATAAGATATAGGATATTTATAAGAAACAAAAGTCAAAGTGCGTAAATTGTGGAAGCTAACATACTGCGAACAATGGGGCTTGGACATTTCCAACGCAGCCCAAGGAATTTACAAATGGAAAGAGCAAACCCAAGCACCCCAAGAATAAGCAAATCTCGATCCAAACATATTGGTCAGTTGTTCGCCATCATTCAGGAGCAACAATACACAAAGATGGAAACATATGACAGCGAAAATAGTTGAAAGAGTGTTTGCTGCCCAAAAATCATCTGTCATCACACCAAGCAGACGTCAATGAACCCTGATAATTATGTTTTGGTTTTTAAATCGAATGAGAATTCCTAAGCATCTAAAAATCTCGAGCATATGCAATTTTTAAATGATTTAAAGATTGGTATCGTCATAATTCAAGAAACACTTCTCAAAAGCGATTACCATCTTTGGGTTTGCAACTGCATCCTGTACAGAAATGATAGAGTAGCTGGTAGAAGAGGAGGTTTTGAAATTCTCGTAAGAAGTATTCTATTTCAATCACCAGCTTCAGCGCCGCGGAAGCTACAAGCATTAAAATTCAAAAAAGCTTCCTCGATTCGCACTTTTTTTGGGCGTACCATTTCCCTAGAAAAAGTTTATCGAAAACCTTTCTGAACTCTTAAAGCACGAAAATGTCCTTTATGCAGGACCTAAATATCTAATTTCGAAACGGAGATGCTAGGACTTATAACAACGTCTCCGGCACGCTGTCATCTTATCCAAAGCGTGTCTCCTCTTTTTTAGTAGAGAATATCGATATAGATGACCCGGTAACAGAGAGGTATTTGAGAGAGGTATTTTTTTTAAATTTGCATTTACTTAATGTTTACTCAGCTTAGTACTTAAAAACATTGATTGAATTTTGCACTAAGAATAAACCTCGAAAAGCGAAATATAATTTTCATGTTATAAACTGTTCATCTTTCATGGCCATATCGATAAAGATGAGCCAAATATGAAAATGAAAGATGAATTCAACATAGAAATGAAAAATGAGCTTACCGGTGACAAAGCTCCATAGCCTCCAGGCCAAGGATAATCTCGATAGGGATCATTCGGATATGTTCCAAGTGGCGACCGATCACCATGACGAAAAAGCTGCAGATATTTGCAAACAAATTTATTAATTAATATGAACTCCGGCACTCCACGAAAATATGAAATACCATTGAAACTGCACGTATACTAGACTCTGATGCACAGAATTTTAAACAGCAAAACACCAGTAAACTAATAAATATTTTAATGAAATTCATGATTTTCTTCAAATCACTGCTATGCGCTTGTTAGTTAAAAAAATAATTTATGGAGAAATTCTGAAATACTTTACTGGTCCAGACTGTAACTTATCAGATACTAAATTCAACCAAACTGTGTGACTTCTGAACGAAAATGGAACCAGTTCTCTTGTTGCGCTGAGGTACATATATAACCCAATAAAGAAAGAATAAATTATATTCAGATCAGAAAATTAATTTGGTGAACAAAAAACCTTAAACATTCATGCACACGAAAATTTGTACCTTAGTTTGTATACAAACGGATGTGTGGAATACAATGTGGTTGAATAGTTTGTGGTCAGATACTCAATTTTAGATATTTAAAAATTTACGATTTTTTATCGGATGATAATTTTTTATCGGATGATAATCCGGATTTTATCGGATGATAATCTAAAAAAACGAACTTAAATAAATGGAAAAATATTGAACATGTATTATTTGTAACTTTTTTCTTTAAAAATTGAACAGATACATTACGTAATAGATGAAGAAAAATGAACAAATTAATAAAACACACATATTGGTGAGCATAAACTATCTTTTCATTTCATGGACATCAATAAAAGATCTGTGCTGTTTACCTCATTTATATCGTATCATAGATACTTTGGAATTCAAATTTTTTCTACAAGCCTGTAGTACAAACCTTATTGAAAAGTTTACGCTACTGGAATAGAAATTTTTAAAATCATTCAATTCTGAAGTATTCTGAAAGTATGAACATCATTTTTTTGATGTTGAATGAAAGAATGAAATCAATTTGACAATATGTCCCATTTTATGCTTCTTACACTGTGCGAAATTATTATTGGGCACAATGGAGTTGGAGGTATGAATGATGCCGAAAGAACTTATTAAATTTTTTAGTTTGAGTTAATTGTATTTTTATATAAAAAATTGTTGTGTCTGCTTACATGGCACAATGAAGAAAAGGTGATTTTGTGTATTAATGCAGCTTATGGATGTACTTATTGCGGAGCTGTCTGCCCACTGTGTTTCGGAAAGCTAAGCCTTTAAATTGGATTGAAAAATATTTTTATTTAAATGAATATGTTCCTTTTTAAGCTAGCCCGCTAAACAACTAAACAAGTGGAAACACATATATATATATATATATATATATATATATATATATATATATATATATATATATATATATATATATATATATAATGAACGAAAAATTCTGGCAGTAGCATTAGAGGTTCTGGACCCGATGTTCCTGTCAGGCACATACATTTAAAGGTAGCTAACATGATGTCCAATTCATAGGGAACAGGAGAAAACAGAAGGAAAATTATTGACGAATACAAAATACGAAAAAAAGTAGAGGACCAAGTGTAGATCCTTGATTGACGCCAAAAAAGGGAGCAGAAACGGAACCTTTTAGGATAGCTCTGCGGTGATGGTTTGGAAAATACGAGGAAAATAGGAGATAAGCTAACCAACTAATCCCAATCCCACAAGCTTAGTGAGTAGCAGGGTTCTGACTCAGACAGTTAAAAGCCTTAACGGTGTCCGTCTAAATTACATAAACTTGATGTTGGAAATCGAAAAATGAGACAGCTAAATTAGAAATCACCATGACGTTGTTCATTGTGAAACGCCCTGAAACTGTTCAGCTTGTGTTGCCTGGAAAAGAGATATATTTTACTATAAATAAGACGCTCATAAGGATTATTTATTTATTTATTTATTTAATTATTCTTGTCTAAATCAACAGATGCATATCCAATTGAAAAACAAGATAAGAAAGAAAATGAAATAAAGTAAAAACTTCAGAAACTGAAGAATAAAGAAAGAAAAAATATATTAATATAAATTCAAATTAATCAAAGTATACAAAAGGCAAAAAGTAACTGAAATACTATAGAATCGTAGTTTAATTCAGAGATGAAATTGGAGATTTAGAAATTTAGTCAATTCATTTCGTAAGATTATACACTTGTTCTTAATTTTTTTTAAGGTGCGTAAATAAAGGCGGAAGGTGATCCAATATTCAAGCAATTATTTTGCCTAGACAAGCGTAAAAAGAGAGAATAAAGATTTTTTGGGTACAAGCAAACGATACGTTGTGGGTAAATGAAGACCTGCTTAAAAGTACCGGGCGACAAGCAGAAAACTACACACTGTGGATATACATATGTCACAGAACCATTAATAATTTTGTACAAGAGCATTAATACAACCATTAATAATTTTGGAAATACACTTTGTGTTATAGGAGGGTAGGAATTTCAAGGGATGGAAATCCGCATACTTTACAAATAGAGGTAGGGAATGCGGTAGGAAATGCAGAACTTGCGGAATAGAGGTAGGGAATGCGGAACTTGAGGAAAAGTGAGCGAGTAAACTTGCGTTGTACAGACTCAACAGCATCAATTAGGAAACGACAATGAGGACATGAGGAACAATATTCGAAGACACTTCGCACGAAAAAGATGTACAGGCATAAATAAACTCAACGACTTGGATGTGACACGCAAGATGTGGACATCAAATTTTAGTTTAGTGTCAAACACAACACCTAGAAATTATCAATAGGATTGAGGAAAGAGCCAAGGATAGAACAAGAAAACGTGATGCGAGATAATTTATATGTTAAGGACATCAAGGTTGAGGTTAATACAATTGATAAAGCACCCGTTACTCAGTGCAGACAAGTCATCCTGCAGCTGGGAGCAGTTATCAACTGACTCAATCAGACTGAATATTTTCAGATCATCAGCGTACAAAAGTAACGGGGTGCTAAAGCGGGAAAGAAGATTATTTATAAACAGGAGGAAAAATAAAGGACCAAGTATCGAGCCTTGTGGAACACCAGAAGGAAAATAGAAGGTGATAAAAGAGCAAGAGTTAACCGTTACACAATGGGTATGATCACGAAGTTATGGGAAAAACCATCGAGCTTTGAAAGCAGATTGTTATGGTTCACAGAGCCAAAAGCATTGGCAAAGTTTGTATATAATACATCTACTTGCTTTTGCTGGTCGATGTTGGACGCAGCAGCATTACTGAACGAAAGTAAATTGGAAACTATAGACGTACCTTTCACGAAACCATGTTGCTCAGAAGCGAAAAGAGGTGCAATTATCGGTTCTACTCTATTGTAAGCAACCTTTTCGCGAAGCTTACTAAAGAGAGATGGAAGGGTTATGGGGCAATAATTGAAGATACAGGACGAATCTCCGACTTTTCATTGTCATTTGTGAGTTTCCTACACTTTAGTAAAGAGAGAGTGTATCCAAGCTTAGATTTAATGTAAGCTAAGACTTTTTCGGCAATGATTCTATAAGAAAACTGTGATACAATACTTTCAGTAGTGGAACCATTACTTCCAAGCGAGGGGTGAGAATCGGGACTCAGATAATCCTTTTTTCGCTGTTAGTGGAAATCTTCGAAAATGTGTTTCATGGCTCCTGCTCTGGAATGTGCTAAATTTTTACCGGCTAAAACCACCTCCTTTTGCATCCACACGCCCCGTGGAACTACTTATACAGCATTACATCGCGGGGGTGGATCAGCCCTTAGCTACTTCTAGACATCCATGCTTCTTTCTGGCCTGTTCCACGCCATGCAGTTTGCGGTGTATATTTTTAAGTGCTGTCTCGACGGCTTTCAACGCTGTTTAGGACTCCAGCATCCAGCGTACGATATTTTCCGCTGATATTCTTGTGTCTAGTACCGTCTATACACTACTTTTGTATGCTAACGTAAGGTGTTTTCTTAGGTACACTTTTACAGAGCTGTCATGTCCAAAACGGTACAGATGGTAACGATATCCGCCATGTCCACTAAAAAATTGGGTTCTGTACTGGAACTTTATGGCACGTATTGAGTTTTCCGTAGTTCCTTAAAACCCATTGCACAATGTTGGGGGTCAATTTGTGCGTCCAACGTCCGTTTTGCGCCTCATTCCAATTACTTTGACATGAGTCCATGACACTCGTCTTTCAATCTCTCGCGTGCTTGTTTTCCGTGCTTCGTTTTTATAGAGTCGAAGCACTATATCTGCAAGAATTTCAATGGGCAGCAAACTGGCTATTACACACGTCGCCTCATAAGACGTTGTTCGGAAGACGCAATCGGTTCGAAGTGCCATCAGTTCGTAAGCCGCTTGCATTTTTCGCCGATACGATTTTATTTGTAACGCTGGTGCTATGTATAGTAAAATAAAGCTCACCGCACACAATTGCGGTCACAATCAGTAGCCTTCGGCTTCTGCGGGGCAACTATGCAGTCGCCAACTTTTATCCGTACTACTGGTAGTTTCCTCAGGTGCTCAGTCTTCTCATATATACGACTACGGCGACATCTCAACGCCCGACCGATTTTGTACGCTTTCATAAATTTCAACTTCTTCGAGATGACGGGCTGGAATTACGATGCCAATATCGTTGGCAAAACTTACCACAACCACATTTCTAGAAACACGTAGCCTTAGTACCCCATCGTACCAAGGACAGATTCCTGCCAAGGACAGATCCCTGTGGTACTCCCGCCAGTACCAAATAAAGTTTTGTTCCTTCGTTTGAGTCAGCTGCCAATTCTGCATTTCTCCTTAAGGTTTGATCCAGGGGGCTTCAAGGTAACGGCAAATAATGCAATGCGAAGGCAATCAAGCGAGTTAGCCACTCCGTTTGTTTACTACACAGCTTAAGTTTTCTGATTGTTGTTTCATTCAGTATATTCCCATTAAACCAAATTACACGCTTTGAATAATATCTGTTGATTGCTAATCTATCGGTGCTAACAATGCATCTAATGAATCGATTGCTTTTATTAGATGTTTATTATTGTTATCATTCCTGAGGTTAGTATCTAAAATTTATGAGGCTACGTATTTATTGACATAGCGTACATTTTCTTTATATCAGCAAACCACTTATTTATGTAGCAATTTCATATAATAGTTCTCTGGTAAAATAAGATATTGCATTGTTTCATCAAAATGTGGTTTAATTCAGCGATAGATGTACATTCCAAAATACTGTTTTCGTTTCATAAATACATAAAAACACAAAACACTATAAAATTCCGTGGCAAACTGGAAATCACAAGTCATTGATTCATCAAACTTACCATTAAAATTTACGTATGATTGCAAAAATCAGTGATCTGAATTTTGTTATGAGGTCTTTGGTTTCATATATGAATGACCATAAAATTGTTGAGTAAATCATTTTCATCGGGTAAAAACTTAGTTTTGTATGCTACCCATTTGTGTACAAGCAAATTACTGTCAGTAGGAATTTTAAAACGATCTGTTTCTGCGCCTCTGTTCTTTAAATAGGTGACCGAGAAAATGGGTTCATAAACAGTCAATCTCAAAAGTACTAGCTGTGAATAGTTGTTGAAAATTATTCCATGAATACTACAAAATGATTTACCACAAAAGCTACATACTCGTTTGTGTACCCATAACAATTGGTATTCGATAAAAACAACCAATATGAATACTGGTGTAATTCATTGTTACATTGGGATTGTGATAAGTGCGATAGTAAGCTGTTCGTATATGGGTATAAATAACTCAATTATTGAGCCTATAGCAGCACAAAAAAAAAAAAACATTGACCCATTCTCTGTTGTTGATCACAAAATTTACGACACTACAATAGCTGTAGCATCAAATTTTATTTGAGATTGATCTGCGAGCATTCGAAATAATTACTCTATTATTGTGACCGCAAAGTTTTTTATGCAATTTTTTTGTTAATTCGTTACTCGTGCTAATTTCAAAGAGTCCATTTCATTAGTTTAGTAATTGCGTGATATGTAAAGACATGAACACTATTGCAATATTCATTATTTATTGGAAAATAAGCGTATGCCTGATTTAAGTACTTATTCATATACCTGACATATCCAGATGTTTCATACAACCAAAAGATAATTATATTTATGTTTTTTTTTTTAAGAGAAAGACAATTGATCCGATCGTACTGTAAATGTAGTGGGACTAAACTTAATTCAGAGAGTATCTAAGTTAATGTTGTAAAAAGCTTTGGTTTGAGTTTTTGATACTCTTATTTCAGTATATTGAATAACAGAATGTGTTTGAAAATTTTGAAATTTAACGAAGCAGATATTGTAAAATTACTGGAAATAGGTTTGAGTCCGAATTCGACGCCAACGAGTTTGGTTGCTGGTTTAAGTCTGCGAAAAAAACTTGTATGCCAATAGTTATGCAAAGTGATTTTTAATTTTGAAGACAGGTTTTGTGATTTGTTATTTCTTCAGTACGAAGATATTTAACAATAAATTGAATAATTTTTTTTCAGATGACTTATTGCTGATGAATTTATCGACCGATGATCATGCTATCGAAACTGTTAATCTGACTAAGAAGACGATTTTTTTTGGTGATATAAGATAATGCTACATGGTGATGAAATTAATCTACAGATAACAAATAGCTGTTGTGTAATATAACTTTTTGAAACACTTGAGAGAAAAATAAATTACGATAAGTACGTAAATAATAATTAAAAAAAAAAAAATCTTTCTACTGAATGAATGATAATTATGTAGTCACGAGTGTGATTGAATTTTTATGTACTAAACAATTGAAATACCCTAATTATCAATGTGACAAAAAATTTTATTCAAATTTGGAAAAGGGCACTAAACGATATAATTTTATTAAATTAGTATAAATAAAATTAAACGAATTTAAAAAAGAAATGAGTTAATTTATTTTTCAACGTACACTTAATGATTTAAATAAATCACAGTAAATAATCGATTTGATGCAAAGCAAATAAAATGAAAATATAAAATATATGCAAAATATAAAATATATCGATAAAGGGTGTTTTATGGTATGTAGACGTATGCACGTACGTCACTTTGAGGTTCCTTCAACGAGTGATTCGAAAAAAAAGTTTTTGTACTCCTATACATTTTTATAATACGGTATCGTATTCTCAAATTTCCACTATTTCAAATTTCGAGACCAAACCAGGCTATTGCGTGCCGGCTCAAAGTGCAGGAATTGCAAGTCTTTTTCATGGTTACACATGAAGCTCATTAATTTAGAACAGGAATAGGATTTTATAAACTTTTTCTCTGCATCTTAAACGCATCTTTTGCTTTAAGATCATGACAACTTTAGATGCTTGGAAACATCTATATTTCGAAATTTGTGCCAATTACGAATAACGGGATATCAATGAAATTTTCACCTCTAATTATTTTTACTAATTTTCGAAGAAAAGTAGTATTAAACTCGTTTCGCCGAAAATTCATATTTCTTTATATATATATATATATATATATATATATATATATATATATATATATATATATATATATATATATATATATATATATATATATATATATATATATATATATATATATATATATATATATATATATATATATATATATATATATATATATATATATATATATATATATATATATATATATATATATATATATATATATATATATATATATATGTATATCATCAAAATGATTAAGGGAGTTAATCTCTGGAGTGGCCGATCCGATTAAGCTGAAACTTTCAGAGAACGTAGATGTATTTAGTAGGTAGGTCCACAATTTGCTAAAATTCAGATATCCTAAACCTTTTGGCGGCGGCGAGCGTTTTAGTGAATTTTGAGGTACTCCTATATTTCCAAGCAGCGTGAATTTTTGTTTAAAAAAAGTATTGGGAATGAAAACTTATTATGTTCTTAGCTTGTTTATGGTAAAAAATTGGAAATTTTGAGCCGTGTGTGGGTGCAGCGTGCCTAAAAGTAGGCAAGGATTTTTTTTCAAATTTTGATTTGTCATTACTTCTGACAAAAACATTGGATCATCGTGGAATTTGCAGAGCGTATTGATGTTGACTAAAGTTTAATACACATGGATTAACAAGGTAGTGCGGGTAACCCTGTAGCTGCGACAGGCTCTTGAAAAAAAATCCTTCAAATCATTGAACCTCCTGAAAAATTTTTGATTTTTGAAATAAAATTCAAATCATTGATAAATCTTGAACTTTGCCCATCATGTCAAATTGAAATTTTTGAAATTCCGATTTGCACAAGAACGGCAACCCATCACTAAATTACCTCTATTTTCAGCACTCGAAAGTTCTGTTCACGAGAACTGACGACCGGATTATCCGATCATAATGAAATTCACAGAACATGTTGGTATCAACTAGGACCAAGTCTGATAGAAATAATTCTGAAATGCGGGCAACCCTGTGGCAGTGGTGCCATCTTGAAAAATCGCTGAGAAAAAAAACAGCTTTTTGGCCCATAACTTCCGATTCAGTTATCAGATTTAAACACAATTTGCACAATATTTGGATCTTACTTAAGGTAACATTTGATGAAAATTTGGCTGAAAAATTAGAAAAGGGTTGCCAGCTATGGTGATTTTTGTCTCCTAAATCTTGCAAATTTGCTCAGCAAAATAAAGCTTTTTTCCCTATAACTTCCGGTGCAGTCATGATATCAAAATGAAGTTTATGCAGTAAATAGATTTTGATGTGAGCCAAATGTCATAGGAATTTCGTACAAAAATCATGAAAGGACTGCCAGCTATGACTAATTTTTTGGAATTTCTTTACTGCGCGATTATGTCATTAGATTTGCAAATGGGAACAATCCTGCAATGAAAATTAACATTAAATATTAACGCTCTAAAAATTTGAAAAGTTTTGAGGGTGGTAACCCTCAATTTTTTTTCACCCGTATAACTTGTAGCGCAGTGATTCAATTGAAACGAAATTTAATGGTTGGGTTTAGTTTAACGTGAAGCAGATTTGGTACATATTTTGCTTTGCTGCTGACAAAGGGTAACGAGCTTCAGCCATTTTTGTAACTATTGCATCAACAGATGCTTCAAATTACATACACATATAAGTTGATTTAAGCTTGTGAAGGTTAACTTAATGCTGCTTCGTTGGGAAAATGTTGCCAGCACTGAACATTTTCATCATTTGTGTTTTAGTTGAGTTCTGTTGCTTTGAACAAGGAATTATTGATATGATTCTACAAAAAAGTGTATCACGTCTTTCCACATTGTCACTCAAAGACAATTTCTTCGAAAATTAGTTTTATAGCGGTTCAGGTGCGCTAGAGTTTTTTTTATCGTTCCAAAGTGCTGTAAAGTATATTTGATTATGACAAACTTACAAGTCTCTAAAGGAATTTTGATTTTTTCTAACTTCGAAAAGAAAAGATTTTAAATTAAAGATAAATTTTCAATTGAAAGGCCAATTTTCCATTATATGGTGTTCACACTACAATCTAAATCAGGCAATTTCGATCAGCTGATCGCTTTAGAGCTAAATCGACCTAAATCGACCTGATTACCCATACATTTTTCTCGGCGTCTGACGCTCGGAAGCTACCTGATTTAGAGTTAATTATAATATCTACGAACGCTATGCACTCGTAAACTAACCTAACCTATTTCTCTTGTAACTGTTTCCTTACTTTACACTGAGCTTTTTCATGCATATGTTTTTATCACTTCACCGATGCCGAAATTGTTCGGAGGCTTGCAAATTTTCATTGACAAATTTTTGCAAATCAAACATAAATTTGTAGTCACCTCACTCAGAGTTAGTTAACGTGACTCTGATTGATTGATTGATTGAAAATATTTTATAACTAGTTTTTTTTTGTACACTCTTTCCCTTACTTAAGTACTATCTACAATAAAAAAATTACTAACTAGAGGCTACATTATTTTGGCCTGCTTGCTCTTCATAATTATATTTTACTACAAATAACTTAGCCTAATTAGACCAAAATCCTTATCATAGGTCTTATATCTAGCCTCTTCTGTTCGTTGGGCGGCCAATATAATTAAAAAGCGCATCCATGAGTTGTCATTGACACGCTATTTTTCCTGGGCGCATAAATGGCTAATTAGAGACACCTATATGCCCAAGTGACCGAATCAGTCCCTTCTCATGTCCCTCTGTCTATCCGTAGAATCTTCTTGTCAATTCTACATCCCGCTCCCTAAGCGACTTCAGTCCCTGCTCCTCATACAAGAGAAGGTTCTTTGACCACCTTTTAGTTATACCTCCGCTTCTGCCATGGCAGTTTTGGAACAGGTAATTCTGGATGGGGAAGCATAAGCGATATAGTGTATAGAATAGGCCCAGTAACAGAACCTTGTGGTACTCCTTATGTCCCAGGCACACCGTGCACGAGAACGAACTCCACTGAATTCACAAGTCCTCTTACTCTAGATGTTGTTGTTGTTGTTTTGCTTGCAAATCGCTATCCTGCACTACTCCGGATGCAGAAAAAAACGCACCTATTGTAGATTAAAAATTAATGTATGTTTGTATAATCTTGATAGACTTTATAAAATTGTCACCGCACATTTGCGGTGAAAAACACCATGAGTGAATACGTTTTAGTGTCAACACTTCAGCTATTAGAAAATTATGTCTATTGGTAGAGTCTACTAGCCTAAAAAGGACCCTGTTTTAAATAAATATACAGTACGCTGATCACTGTACAGTCACTTATATTAAGTATTTCAAAGCGATACTTGATCGCACGTGCACATCATGACGAAACATGCTCAAAATCTAACACAATCAATCATCAAACGATTAACGACGCATTCAATCTGCGCAGAAGGGAATGATTGAAAGAAACAGGCCGAATTTCTATGTTAGACAAATTCGCAATACACAACATTTTCGCTTTTATTAAAAGTCAACAAGAAAATCTCGTTATTAAGTTATTAATACATTGAAATACCAAAAACCGAATAAATCAAAGCAATTGACCTTTTTCGGTTTTTAATCCGAAAGAAAAACTGAATAAATTATTTACGAGGAAAAAAAATTCAATTCATCAAATCTGCATCATCATAGCTAATTTTTTTTGCGTGCAATTACTCAATAGAACTACAAGGCATATCAAAAACATAATTTTTTGGTATCAAATCAAAATCATATTTTGAACAATATCTCCATGAAACCGGTGTGGACCACTCAAAATTTACTCATTTAGATACATATTCGTACATGCGGCCGATAAAAAAAAATCTGATTGCAAAAACTAATACCTGAGATCGAGGTTTTCTCGAAGTTTTTCTTAGTAAAATCACTCTTCAGCTTCCGCGGTTACAGTATATAATTAAAACTATGGTATAATGTATAAACTCGTTACATTACAATTTCGTACATCACTTGCTTCTCTGATTCTAATTTTTTTTGCCTTGCTAATTGCTTTTCCATCTGACTTAGGAAAAAATTAATTCACCAACCACATTGTGTTTACCAACAGAAGAATGATAGCTGCAGACAAGTTTAATGTGATTATTAACGTTTCGGATTATGATTCGAATTCAAAGGCTCATTACCTGTGCAAATGTATCTAAGCGATTATCGGTTTTTGTTCGAATCGAAACAGATTTTAATCATGACTATTCATTCCACGATACGTCGAGTCGAATTCGTAAATCGTACAAACTCACCCGTTGATGTTATGCAAATATTCGCATGATGTACCCGTAAATATTGTAACGACTTGCGTTTTACTTACTTTAGCCGACGACAGGTAAATCTTGTCGAAAGAAAAGAGGGAAAAGTGGTTTCTTCGCCGTACGGGAATGATGATTTACCAAAGGTGGTCTTGTTCTTTACACACATGATGCTGCAATACATATTCCACTATCTTAAGGAAATGGTTGTGATGTAAACTCATTGCTGGGTGATTTACACAAACAAAATATATATGTATTTTTATTTGATAATATTTACATAGATACAATTTGTGAAGATATTCAATGCCAAAAAAAAATATTTGCATTCTCACAGTCCGGCGATTCGTCTTTAGTTTTCAGGTTTTATCTTTCGAAAGGGAAATGGGATGTTGTCTAATGACCAATCGATTTATATGTAGATGTTCTCCATGAATATACTTTATGGTTGTGGTTCTAGGTCGAGTAATAACTTTAGAACAATGCGAAGTGTTTAACAGGTTACACGAGTGATTTTAATTTTTTTGCCCATCAAATCAACACCCGTTTACCGCAGATCAATCAATCTTTGTTGCGAGATTATAAATTCGTGAGCTGCGAAAACTTGTTCCATAGTAGCTTGGGTACTCATTACGGATGGTTGTTGGATTACTTTGCCTGATCTCAAGATACAATCTTCATTCAAGTTGTTTTAGTGCATCGAGAGTGACTTCATTTCCCGCCCAAAAATTTTTTAAATCGAAGTGCGTAAAATATGAATCTTGCGGGAATATGTGCGATTTTGATTTTATGCAGTTTTGGATGCACTCGTGCTGAATCAACATTACGAGCCGTTTCGCTGGTATGTGTGTGTGAAGAGTAGTTTGTGCACATTGTTTGAACAATTAAGTAATCGATAATAATGTTAACACCTAGCTTTTCCGACATGGTGACCGTGCGCCGCTTTCCCGATACCCGAACGACCTCCATTCTAACTATTCCTGGCCGGGAGGTTTGGGAGCTGTTTCAACGGTAAGTGAATCTGAATTCGAGTGATATTAAGTGCAAGTGCTTCATTTTCAAGTACGTAAAGGTTTCGTCAGTTCAGGTGTGCAGATTTTAAGAATCAAATGCTATGTGGCAATGAGTAGGCATTTATTAACGATTTATTCATAAATCTGTGGGTTTTATGAATGTAAGTCGTTAACAGTTTTTGCGAGTTTTTTGTTTTTTTAAAAAAAACTGTGACGATTTGCGAAATTGTTTTTCTTTTGCCATGGACGTGAAAGGTACAGAAGCCATCTCGTTAATTAAATCGCCAATTCGGATTGTATGTAGGTACTTCATTGCATGGATATTATGCAATGCAGTGAACTTTATGTTTAAAGTGGAAACCTTGAGTTTGAGGCCAAGTTGTAGTTTTTCTTACCAAAAAATTCCAGTTATGAGTTTTGTATGTGATACAATTAGTGTCCAGATAACATTGGGTAGTGTAATAAGTAAATGTAGTACCTCAGATGGGCAGTCATACTATCTTTGAATGATGCCATAGTAGATATGCAAAATTGTTGTAGAAGGCTTCGCTAATGTGTCTTTGTTTACTTAAGGTTATTAGATGTCATGTTTTATTTATTTGAAACAATCTTTTGGTTTGTTTGTAATCACACATTTGAAGAACAAACAGAAACTTAAAGTAAAATATAGCTATTTTGACAATTGTTAATGTTCCAGTCGATGAATATAGTAGACATTTTTTTTACGGCGGTTTTCTTATTCAATCAGCTCAGTGAGAATAAAAATAAATTCTAGTACCTACAAAAAAAAGATTTAAAAAAATAGCTAGAAGTAGATACAATTTATCTACTTGAACTCTTTTTTGAATTAGTTACATGCAAAAAGTTTGCATGTAATCAATTCAGAAAGGTTCATTGCAGGTTCGAAACCAAAAAAAAAATTCTTGCTACAAATGTTTTTCACAAACATTTATTGAAACTGTAGAAAAAAAGTCTGTCTGAGTTAAGAAATAAATTGCCATTTGATTTAGATGATTCGATATGATAGAAACTATACCTCTGTTGCAAAACCTATGACCTATGCTTTGATTGTTTTTCAACAAAATGACCCAAATGGACTTACAAACTGTTTTGTCGTGTGTCGTATTTCACTATTATTAGTGCAAGTGATAAAATAGTTGAATGTGGTTTTTCTGGCGAGTTTTGTTTTTGGCGCATCAACTAAGGAGAAAGGAGCCCCGATTAGAAAAGAGACTATTATTGATATAAGAGTTGAAGATCTGGTACTATCTATGTTGAGCTAATATAATTTGGTTTTATTGCATGGATTGCGGTCAACAATTTAGACAAGCATCAGTCACTCTATGAGTATTTTAGGACAAAACATATATGCAAAATAGAAACGGATATTTTTTTGAGCTTTGGTATGAAAACTTTTTGGTAATATTTACTTCTATGTGGGCAATTAAAAAAATGGTTTAGTCTCCAAATAGAAAAACTGCCGAAAAACGTTTTGAATCCTTGAGTCGAAATGCGTTTTTAGCGGCTGGTTCTCGCTTGAAGAACTCGGGGGCTGTTCTTGAAGAGACAGAGTGTGACAGCTGTTGAGATATGAGGACCGGAGCCCTTAGGCGAATAATTGAAGTAAATTGGGAGAGCGTCTAATGGCGAATGAGGTGCTAACACAAACTGTACAAAATATTTGATAATCCCGAAGTCACCACGACCATTAGACTAAGGAAATTTAAATGGGCTGGTCAGGTGTAGCGAATGGACGAGTACCTAAGAAAATCTTCCAAGGCAAAGCTAAGGTTCAAAAACCAGTGGAGCGGAGACTGCGTATTGCTACTCGGATTTCGTAACTGGAAGATGCGTTCCTTGGACCAAGACAATTGGCGTCACTGAGTGCGTTTATGCCGTAGCTAAATTAGTGAACTCTGCTTATTTAGCAGCGGTATAAACAACTTTTAAATTAGCAGAGCTTACTATTTTGGCTACGCTACTTTAGCGCTGCTAAAATTTAGCGCGGTTATAAGTGTGAAGGTAGCAGTGGTAGAAACACTAGAACAGTCATAAATAGGATTTCTAGTTTCGAGTGACATTCGCAATCTGGAAGCCTTGGTGCAAGGGTATTTTTGTTCTTATATTGAGCTCCTTTCAGATATTACGCCATTTTTGCTTTGGTTAATAAGCTGTACGGTGTAAACGCTACTACTATAGCAGCGCCAGTTTGGCACCGCTATTTTAGCTACGGCATAACCAGGGCCACTATCTGATTAAATATAGCACAAAGTCAAATGAACACGCCGAAGCACTTCATAATGCAATAGCAAAACTGTAGATTTTTTCCGGCAATATTTTGAATCAAGAAAATATTTGATAGAAACAGCAGGAGCTGGACGCAACAGTATTCTAGGTAGAAAAATGAGCCGAATGTATTTTCAGAAATTTATTTTTTAAAGCTAATTTTTATGAGTTTGTAACTCCGTTTTTATTGAATTTTCGAAGAAAATTCAGTCTTAAACTTGTTTCGCCGAAAATTCATATATATATATATAATTCATATATATATATATATATATATATATATATATATATATATATATATATATATATATATATATATATATATATATATATATATATCAGCAAAGTGATTAAGGGAGATAATCTCTGGAGTGGCCGATCCGATTGAGCTGAAATTTTTGGAGGATATAGATGTATATAGTGGGTAGGTCTATAATTTGCTAGAGTTTAGATACCTTTAACCCTTTGGTGGCAGCGGGCATTTTAGTGAATTTTCAAGAACTCCTATATTTCCATGCAGTGTAAATTTGAGTTAGAAAAAAATATTGGGAATGAAAACTTATTATGTTTTAAGCTTGCTTATGATAAAGAATTGGAAATTTTGAGCCATGTTTTGGTGCTGAGTGCCTAAAAGTAGGTAAGGATTTTTTTTTCAAATTTTGATTTGTCATAACTTCTGACAGAAACATTAGTTTATTGTGAAAATTGCAGAGCGTATTGATGTTGACTAAGACTTAACACATTTGTATTTTTAAGACAGTGCGGTAACTTCGTTGCTACGGCAGGTTCCTGAAAAAAATCTGTCAATTCAACGAACCTTCTGAAGAATTTTTGTTTTTTGACAAAAATTTCAAATCATTGATAAATTTTGATCTTTGTCCATCATGCCAAGTTAAAATTTTCAAAATTGCGATTTGCACAAGAACGGCAATCCTTCACCAAATTACCTCTATTTTCAACACTCGAAACTTTTATTCACGAGAACTGACGACCGGTTTATCCAATCATAATGAATTTCACAAGACATATTAGTATTATTTAGGACCAGGTCTGATAGAATTGATTTTGAAATGCAGGCAACACTGTGGCAGTGGCACCATCTAGAAAAATCACTGAGAAAAAAAACTGATTTTTGTCCTATAACTTCTGATTCAGCTGTTACATTTTAATGAAATTCACACAATATTTGGACCTTACTTTAGACAATATTTGATGGAAATTTGGTTGAAAAATTAGAATAGAGTTACCAGCTATGGTGATTTTTGTCTCCTAAATCTTACAAATTCGCTCAGCAAAATAAAGGTTTTTTCCCTACAACTTCCGGTCCAGTCATGAAATCTAAACCAAGGTCATGCAGTAAATGGACCTTAGTGTAAACTAAATTTCGTAGGAATTTCGTAAAAAATCATGAAAGGGCTGCCAGCTATGACCATTTTTGTAATTTTTGGCATTTCTTTACTAAGCAATTATGTCATTAGATTTGCAAATAGGAATGATCCTGCAATTAAAATTAACAACAAATATTAACGTTTTGAAAATTTGAAAAGTGTTAATGGTGGTAACCCTAAAACTCTTTTTACCCGTATAACTTCCAGCGCAGTGATTCAATCGAAACGAAATTGACAGGGAGGGTTTCACTTAACGTGAAGAAGATTTAGTACATATTTCGCTTTGCTGCTAACACAGGGTTACCAGCATCAGACATGTTCGTAAATATTGCACCAACAGATGCTTCAAATTTCATACTAAAATGTGAGGTATTTGCAATAAAAATAAGGAACCAGTTTCTAAATTTTCCGAGTTTTGAAAATTTTTCGAATGCCAGCCTCAAACAACGTTTAACCGCTGAAACTTCCGATGAAATCCTGCGATGAGAACGAAATTCAAAGGATAAGTTGATTTAACTATGAGCTCGGTATGATAAACTTATTGCTGCTTCGTTGGAAAAGTGTTGCCAGCACTGAACATTTTCATTATCAATGTTATAGTTGGGTTTTGTTGGTGCGGATAAGAAGTGGTTGATATGATACTACAAAAAAGTGTATAACGTCTTGCTACATTTTTTTGGTCCCTCAAAGACAATTTCTTCGAAATTCAGTTTTCTAGCGGTTCTGATGCGCTAGAGTTTTTATATTTTCGTAGCTTATGAAATTTTTATAGCATATTTTAATTTAAAATTGAATTTTGTTTTTTGTCATTCGATTAAAGTGAATAATGGCTACATATTAATATTCCTTTTTTTCGAGTTTCAATGCAATTTCCATGCAATCCACTTGACATCAAAATTAGTCACCTTTTCAACTGAATTTCATTATTTATTTATTGATTCGATTTCCAATAGCTTCAAATAAAATATTTTTTATAACCATCTACACAAAATCATAATAATTGTAGAAAGGACTCGAACAGCTCTACAAATCAGGTTCTCTGAAAGCGAAACGTTATTCGATTCTTTTGAGAAATGATTCCTACCAGTTGCCAGAGATTGAACGGATTTATGCACAAAGCAGTCACACGCCACGTTGTGTACAGAGTGCAAAAAGCTTTTTGGATGGATTTTTGCAAGTTAAGTGGCCAGCAAATTTATTAATAGTTTTGCCGAAGAAAGACGACGAGGTAAATGTGATTAACTCTTAAAAAATCACAATTTAATGTTCGGTTTCAGATACTTCGGGTCGCTGGGAAATATTGCCCGAAATATGATTTTCCATTTGAAGATGTAATTGATTATCACGATCCTGAAGTATTGAAGCTGCTCAGAGACGACGACGATTTCTTCAATTACTTGTCGAATAAGACGGGATTGGTAGGTATCTGAACAAAAATTGGGGCGAGAAGTGATAGACCTTCTGTTCCTTAATTCCTTTCTGAGATCAATTAATGAAAATGAAAATTCTACAGGCTCCAACCATATTGCGTGTGTCCCTTATAGTCGATGATATATTCAAAGTGCATCTAGACAACGGACTTGCATTGCCTGATTGGGCTGAGCCTATCTACGAGCCCATTATCAAACCATTGGGAGATATCTACTTCAAACGCTGGGCCAACTCCACGAGAATGCACGTGAGAAGTGGTGCTCTTCTAAAAGATATAATTGATAGATTGCAAGCAGTGACAAACGGCGCACGACAAAATATCTTATTGTACTCAGGCCATGATATAACGATTGGTGCTCTACTCAATCATTTGGACTTGAGTGAACAAGTTCCAGTGAAACCTGATTATGGATCATCATTGGCTCTGGAAGTCTATGAAAATGATAAGCTGAAAGATGATTACGAAGTCAAGGTGAGTATTTAATAAAAACATGATTAGATAATTAATTCTAATTTATTTAAATTTCAGATGTTGTTCTTCAGAAATTTCGAAGACGTAGATCCAGTGCCATTATTTTTAGCGGAATGCGAAACACCATGTCCATTTGAAAAATTAATTTCCATGATAACGCCCAAGTTCACCGTGGACTATGAGGAAACATGTCGATTAGAATAAATGTCAAACAAAAACGCATTTATTATCCCAATCATTACCTGTTTGGTATTAAAGGATTTTTCATGTATACCTGGTTACATACACTCATCATAGATATTTACAAATATTTTTAAGTTTTTATGTAAACCGTAGATGTATTTATGTGCATAATTATTTGTTTGAATTTTTATTAAGTAGTGTATATGTAGATGATCGTAGTAAACGAACATGGAAGTAGCAGTACAATGACGTATAATAAGTATTTTTTTAATCTAAAATGTTTAAACTATGAATTTGAATAAATTTGTATATGAGATATGGTATGATTTTGTTTTTAAAGAATTTGGAAAATATTCAATGTCATTATGTTTTGAAAATAATATTCAAATTATATTTAATTCGTCTTTAATAGAAATTGATCTCAGAAATCCAATTTTGTATGACTCTCTTATAATCCTGGAATACAAATAATATTTTGAATGATACCGTTCGTCAGTTGGTCAATCGTTAGAAATTAGTTTCGGTGGGCGCAATGAACTTAACGTAGTAGGTCGAAGAAAATTCTAAGGGCATCCTATCAATCGAATTTGGCATAAATTTGACATCAATTATTTTCTCGAATTAATTGAATACTTTTCATGCAAAAGCTACTGTTGATGACTTCACTGTGCGGTTTGCGAATTCCAGCACAATTTTTTTCAAGTTCAAGTGGCGTATAGTTCAGGGCAAAAAAGTCGGCTATTGTTATCTAAGACAGTAGTCAGTCTTATTTTTCTCGTTTCGTAACATGATCGAATGACTTGGAATGAACTAAACCCACAATAAGAACTGATTTTCACCAGCTGCAATATTGGAACTTTTGAAGTACTGTTTGCGGATCCCGCTTACTTCAAATTTGCTTGCCCAAAAATACGCACACCCAAATTACAGTAATTTCATTCTCTTCCAAATACGTGCTCTGGTTGCTGAACTGTTTTTTTGCCAAATTTTGGAATCGTCTGCATAACGTCTATATGGTCTAGAAACCAATCATTCAATCAAACTCGATGACTAGCCCGCGGGCTTATGATTGCATATGTTGAAGCAATTGAATCTTTTAAGGAAGCAGGTTTGAGTCTTTTTGCGTTGTTTAACAAGTCGAGGTCATAGAAAGGTAAAGTGTTTTGCACGATTAGTAATCAAGACGCTTGGGTCTTCATGTAATTATGTAGATTTTTAGAAACAGCAGAAAAAAGTTCAGCAGACTGTGTGTCGGCATGACCAATTGTTGACCATAAAATAGCCGGTGGTTATATCTTGCAGTTGTGGGAGCGTTTAGCATGAACTTAACATGGAATTTTCGCAATTTTGCAAAGTTTAAACAACAAAGTTTTTTATCTTTCTAAAATTAAGTAATTTATGGAGCGGTATGCAAAACGCAAATAGATTTTGAAGTAATCTGTTTAGTAAGTATGTTAGTGTTATAAATGTGCATTGCTTCCATCTATTCGGAGGACAAAATTGGCATACAATTTACGTGGGAACCATAAATTGGATCTGTGTAATTCATACAGCGTCTACAACAATTCCTAGATCACGCGAACATGTTGGCGGAGAGTAAAAGCTTTGAAGTAGTGACGATGAATCCATCTGTGAAAACATGAAAAGATATATCCCAGAATCATTGGAATATGTTTTGTTTCTAAGGGTTAGTCAAAAGAGAAATGATGATTTATTTCGGGCTGAGACAGCCTTAAAATTTAATACGCTGTTTTTTCCCGACAAGAAAATTGTGTTTGCGCTAATGAAGTCCTAATTTAATTGGAATTATTTTTGCGGGATGATTAAAATTGAACAACTTTTTATTTACATTAAAAATTTTAATCTACATTGTAAATTCTATTTTGACAAAGTGGTTTCGAAATAATGCACTGATTCTCATGAGACACCAGCACACAGTGCAAACTTATAGACAAGAAGGAAACCATGATCACATTCAATAACCTTTACAAGTCCTAATTGATTTATTTGCTTACTGTCCAATCAGTAAAAATTAATTTAATTATAGACTAAACAAAATTAACTAAGAAAACAGAAAGCTAATTAAAAAATTCAAAAATTAAAATATTTTATTATTTATTCAAAAATAAAATATTTTTCCTCAATGAAAGAGAAGAAGAAAAACAGATGCGACGGAAGATTATCAAAAGATCCCCAAATCATTTTGCAATAGGGAACAGTCGTCAATGAATTCAACCACTCTGAAAATTTTGAGGTCATCAGCATAGTAAACGTGAAAGATCGTTAATAAACATAAGGAACAATTAAGAACCAAGAATAGATCCTTGCGGAACGCCTGAAGTGGGAAAAAAGGGCATGGAAGAGCAACAGTTAACAGTACAGCACAAGTGCAATCAAAAACGTAGGAAAGAAACTAAGAAAGAAGGTCACCCTAGAGATCAAACGCAGCTAGCATATAAAGAAGAATTTCATGGTTCACTGAATCGAAAGATTTGATAAAGTCCGTACATAAAGCATCAACTTGCTTTTGCTGATCGATAGCGGAAAGACAGTAAATTTGGTACAGTAGACTTACCTTTAATGAATTTATGCTGTTCTTTGGCTAACAAGGGCTGTACGAAAAAAATACACTCTATTATAACCTACTCTTTCAAGGAGCTTGCTAAAACAGAGCAAAGGGATATGAAACGGTGGTTAGAGGTGCAAAAAATATCACCAACTTTGTAAATGGGGAATATGTTTGCGGACTCTCAGAGTAAAGGGAAGGTACAGGATGAAAGAGTAAAATCGAAATTGTGATTTGGCAAAAATATTCGGAATGGCCTCAATACTGAAGCTAGTACTTGCATCAAGAGAGCTCATCAAGGATTCGATTTTTAAGGGATTTGTACAAAATAAAAAAAAAAGTGCACGTGGGTAAGAAAAAACTAACCAGCTGTGTTGAAAGATTGTGCGTGAATAGAAAGAGGAGAAGAATTTAGTGAAAAGCTCTTAAGTATCTAGTGGAGAGGAAGCAAACTCAACTTGAAGGTGCATAATAAGGGAATACCAAAAGAAGTTTTAAGAAAGCTGATAAAGAGCCAAAAGGGTTTTAGATCATTGGATGTAAGAAGGTTGGAAGTACTGAAAACATGCACACATCACTTCATTGGTGGCCTTCTTGGCAGTAGCACGTAGATTTTGATATTTAAGAAGGTCATTCAGTGAGCCTGACCTACTGTATTTCTTTTCACGCTGCAACTCTTTTTTTTTTTTACAGCGGATGGCTTCATTTATTATTCAGTAACACACACAAAATATTGCAGATGTGTGGGAAAATAGCCCCGAAATTAGAGAAATGATAGAACGATGCTATGTAAGCATGCCAGAACAACGAATAAGTGCAGTTATTAGAGTTAAGGGTGGTCCTACTGAGTATTAAGATATTTCTTAAACAGGTTGTTCAATTATTATTAGTTAATAAAACAATTATCCCAAAACTACACTTCTTTTCTTACATTTATGATTTTGTCATGTTTTATCAATAAGAAAAGAACAAATTTCAAGAAAATTTCGAGTGGTCCTAATTCGATGAACAGAGGCTATAGTTTATTGTTTAGATCGTTGAAGAATACCATAAATAATGACTTACGTAGTTTCCATTGGTATTGCATGATTTTACATATACATATTTTTCCATACGCATATGTATGTGCAGGGGCTCACAGTTTATTTTGACTAGCACTTATCAAAACCTTTAACCACCAAAAACAACTAAACTAAAAATATATCAAAACTATTTAAGCGCAGATTATTAGTCTAGTGCTCAAAATTATTATTTATTCATTATATAATATTTTTTAAATTTTTTTTTAATTTTATTTTTCAATATTTCGTAACAATTAACAACGAAAAAAGTAACTAAAAACAACGTCACACGTTATTTCAACCAAGTGACATTTTCAATGTTTAAATTAAGTTGAAAGGTTAACCACCCTTCTGGTCAACAACCATTGGTTCGACCATTTTTTCACTTCTGCGGCAAGTTTTGCCCATTTCTCAACCAATGCAGTTTTGAGATTACTTTTGTTGGATATTTTCCGTTTTCGGATGTTTTCGGCCCACAAATAATCGATGACGTTAATGTCGGGCGACTCTGCCGGTTTTTCCTTATGCTTCGAGTCATTGTCTTGCCAAAATCTGAAGTCATCGCGAATGCCTAGTTTCTGTGAAATTAAATTGGACTTCAAAATTGCATGATAATGAGATTTGTCCACTGTAGTGTCAATAAGTTGCGAATTTCTAACTCCCGCTGCCTTACTAAGCTTCCACTTCACTGGCGATTTTTGGAGCCAATAGTCTTGGGTTTTTCAGGATTTTTCCGACGATATAGCGCTCATTTGTTGGATTGACAATTTTGTTGGGAGCATTTCTCTCTTTATCGTGCGTTCTATTTTTGCGCATAAATTGGTATATGATGTTCTGCACCGTGGAATTACTTAGTTCAACCATCTCCCCAATTTTCCGGTACGAATGGCAACTTTTAAAATTACTGAGTACAAGTTCTCGCTGATCAATTGCCGTTCGTTGTCACATTTCGAAAGCTAATTTTTCTGCACGATCTTCTCAAAGAATTCAGCAAGACTGAAAGTGAGCACAAAACGAATATAATGACTCCCGGTACCACGCTCCATGCAACTTTTATGTATTGAAATTCACCACCTCCTAAGCTACTGGCCATCCCATTCTAAAACTTTTATGATAAAATAAGTAATAATGTAATAAAAAAAAATAAAAAAAGTAATAATAAGTAAAATAAGTAATAACAATAAGCTTTGTTTTGTTATAAAAATAAACAAAATTAACCTGGTCCAAATCATTCAAATTACGAATTGAAGTGTCTACTTCCGGTTTCACATAGGAAAAAAAAATTATTTTTCAAATCTAATTTCAAAATTAAAAAGAACAGCTAATTTTCTATACCAATCAATATGTCCAATGTTTTTTAGATTTTGTTTTGAATCCCAGAATCCACTTCCAAAATCAATTTTGTCAGTTATTCAGAAGCCCATAACTCGGCAACTAAATCTCATAGAAACAAAAACTTGTGCATCCACATTCATATCTTCTAGAAGTACCATTATGCACAATATGAACGAAATCCAGAGCCTCGACTTTTTTTCGTTGTCCGCTTCACATGAAATCAGTGATGGGCATTGGGATGAATAAATGTGTAGCAGATATTGTTAAAAAAAAGTAGCAGATTCAGAAAAAAAGTAGTAGAAATTAGACATATACATATATAGTGTATAAAAAATACCGAGAACAACTACTTTTTCTGAATTCTAAGAACTTAGCCAGACGAACAGCGAAAACACTGCTCAGCATTTTTACAGTAGTTGCGACACGCTCGGCGTTTTCTTATCGCAGATGTGCTTCAGTTAATGCTTAATAGTTCACCGATGTTTCATCAGTGCCATCTTCGCTAAAAAGTAGTTCCTTGGGAAAAGTAGTAGATATCATTTGCTACGTAGTAGAGTAGTATATTCAGGTAAAGGCAGAAAAAAGTAGCAGATCTACTACAAATGTAGTAAATGCCCATCACTGCATGAAATGCCCCCTATAGAAAACGAAATGATACTGCATTGTAAGATAACGGAGTTATCTATCAAGATAACGTATTTGATTGAAATAAGGTGTGTCATTGTTTTTGTTTGCGTTTTTCGTATTTAATTGTTCTAGAATATCAAAAAGATATAGACAAATATATCAAGTCATATTTGATTAGTTTAAACATTGGACTAGTAATGTTGATATCTTTTTCAGTTTAGTTTTTATACGCAGCTAAAGTTTTTTTTTCGTGCTGGTCGAAATAAGTTGTGAGCCACTGTATGTCTTTCACTGTATGTCTTATTACAATTGTTTTAATTTCCTGAATTCTAAGTTGAAAAATCAATTTTAAAAAAAAATGTTACTCTCTTTACTGAGAAATAATTAACTACCAGTAATTTTTAGCAAAAAATAATATTATATTTTTAATATTACTTTTGTCATAGAATTTTCATCGACGATAAAAACAGCTACAATTAGACATTTTGACAATAAAAGGATATATTTTGCTGTCAAAATTCTCAGTTACAGCTGTTGTGTTTGGTCAAAAGGGAACATTTAAAATTATAATAAAAATAAATTACGATACTTATCAGTTACTCGATTTGTATTTTTATAGTAGTTTTAATGAGATAGACGCTTGGAGCTAAAAGCGTTTATATATCAATTTAAGTGCAAACAGTTTTCTTCAATAAAATCTACATTCTCTTTGTTGCTGACGGTAGGGTTAATGTGTGAGTGGGAGCATTTTCTAAAAATCTTTATTTCAGCTAACAATAAAAAACCGGTATAAATTGTGTGTAATAATATTTCACAATGGATATATTGCCAATGGTCTGTTTTATAGTCGGTCTTCTTAAGATGTGCTGTTATAGACATGCAAACGCTAATGCATCACTTAAAGGAGTACTTTTGGTAAGTAGACTTTGTATTAAGAGGGGAAGTTATATTGTATACTATTTTCAATCTACTTGAATCTCTTTAGTTGACTCGGCATGGTGATCGGTCACCGACTAAAGAATATCCCAATGATCCATACAAATATTATAACTGGTCTGGAGGCTATGGAGCTCTGTCACCTGTAATTATATTTTGCTTATACACATTCCAATTATATCTTTCCATTTTGCTTGCTTTGAACGATGATTATTACTCATATTTTCCTAATCTCAGCTCGGTGAAAAACATATGCAGCAGTCTGGAGCGATAAAAGCTGTGCGATATGCTTCACTTCTTACGGCAACAAACGATTATCGAAAAGGTGAAAATGTTCTCGTCCTGAGCAGTTCCGTTCAACGGTGTGTGCAAAGTGCTAGAAATTTTCTTGATGGATTTTTAAGCTACAACTGGCCGAGGAACTGTCTACATGTAATACCAATGAACGTAGACGAGGTAGTATATAAATTAACAAAAAAAAAAAAAAATGAACAAAACAAGATTTTTTTCTTAACACTTTTCACTTCTTAGTTTTTAATTGTTAATGGCAAACCTTGTTCAAAATATGATAGTCCATTGAATACGTGCGATATGAATCGGACTGACGTTCAAAATTTTTTAAAATCAATTGGTGTCGGTGAAGATTGTTTAAAATACATTGAAGAGCACTCTGGTTTGGTATGTTTAGTTCCTTGGAAATGATATTCAAAAAGATAGATTATTTAGTGGTGGCCTTTTTATTTGATTTAGAAAATGGTTTTTATTTATTTCAGAAAATAAATTCATTGGCTATTATTTATGCGCTTGACGACACTTTAACAATACAACTTCAAAACCATCTACGTCTACCAAACTGGGCTAACGTTATCTACGAAAAATATATTCATCGTATCGGTGATTTCGCGTATAGCCAAATGAGTGGCTCGAGATATATGCAAATCCGAAGTGGAGTTTTACTGAAAGAAATGGTCAACCGATTGTACATGATTGGCTCACAACAATCCAAAGCGAATGTTATAGTCTACTCAGCCCATGATTTAACCATAAGCGGTTTTGTTCGACACCTGGAAATCAAAGAATTGATGAATTTGAGGCCGGAATTTGGATGCTGTTTGGCTGTAGAATTGCATGAAAATCCGAGGAATGTCAGTGATCCTATCGTTAAGGTAATGGAATACTTTTATTTTATGCACCTTAACAGTTCGGTTTTCAAAAATATTTGACGTCAAACATACTTACAAGTGTCATATATACTAAGAGACTTTCCGAACTGACGTCTTTGCCTTCATCATCAGCTTGTTATAACAGAATTTGACGTCAGACCAAGTCGAGCTTGTCCGAATTCAGTCATCTACATCTTGGCATTGCTCTCTTGTAAAATAGTCGACGAAGTCACGTCCTGATTTGACTTTCCCTTGGCTTGATGGTGTTTTGAGGTAATGTTACGAAGCAAAGCCATTGATTTCGGACAACTCGTCTTGGTCTGCCTCAAACTGTTAGAACAGCTCACCTACTCTGTTCACGTCAAAATCTGGCATAACAAGCTGAAGACAAGGACGAAGACGTGAACTCGAAAATGTCTTAAGTATCCACATTTTAGAAATTAGCTACCAATTTCGTTGCCACCGGAAAATTTGAAACTTTATTTTAAATACCTAAAGCCTGAGTTACAATCAATGCAACCAACATTTGTTGCACAACAAAATGAGTTTGAACCCATGAGAACGTATGAGAGCAGTTACAATGATGCAACACAACTTTGTTGCGCAGCAGAGTTTGCTCATATCTCAAACTTGGCATGGCAACAACATTTTTGAAAATATCCAATTCCACCTGTTGCTATGAGAGTCCGGGAAATGTCATATGCAAATGACAATCAAAATTTGTTTTCCTTTTGCTCATTTTTGCTCTGCAATATACGCTGCAGCTTTTAAAGCATCAAATACTCACTGATATCACTTTCCGAGACTGTAAAGGATCCATATTATCAAACAACAATTTCGTTAATATAGCCAGTGACAGATGACGGAAAATGTTGTGTTGCATTGATTGTAACTCGTTCCATCAACAAAACTTGGCAGCGAATGTTGGTTGCATTGATTGTAACTCAAGCATAAATTCATATTATTCCTTTAAATTCATATAATTCCTTTAAAATATTATTACCACAACAGAATGTCTAAAATTCGTATTTTATGTTTTTTGCAGGCAAACTCAATCATCAGTCTGTCATGTCCCCCTTAGTAGAATTGAGTGGCCAATTTATTTATTTCTTTGGTTAGTCTGATTCTCTTAAGCCTGGGTCATTACTTAGAATTCATCAGTATTTTGGTCCTGATTTCGCCTCAACATGTCAATCAAAATAAGTGTTTGAACATTTATTGAAAGTACTAGCAATGAAGTAACAAAATATATGTGCACATAGTAAAGCAACAAAGTAGTCCCATGACATCCTTTTGTCAGGTCTCAGGAGTTGAAGCTTCATTCACAAATTTACAATCAATGTGAATACGAGTGAGGATTGATTTTACTCCTGATTTAAATCAGGTATCTATTTTGAGCTAGGTGAACTCAAAGCTTGGTATGCGGTATTTTGTCTAAACCTGGGGCCCTACACACAAGAAGCCAGTACTCTACCCACTTGGCTGCTCAAACTTCATGAATACCTAGACTTTCTGAAAATTTTCGTGTTACTTTTGTTTCCATCAGGACTGTTTAGGATCATTTTGGTTACTCTTTGTTTATACTTGAGACTCATCGGGTGTGGGTCATCCCCACGAATGTGCTATTTTTGGTACACAGGTTGGCACATTTGCTTCTAGGGTTTCTTGTAGATTTTCGTTATTTGTAAAATAGATTTTTCGATTTTTTCTCGTGTTACCGAAAGATTGAGAATGATTGAGAATGATGACAATTTTGTAAAAATAAAAGATGAAAATTATATATGTGCACAGCATTGGGAATTGTGATCGATCCAACCCATTATTTAAGGAAAAACGATTTTGATGCTTGAACCATCAACAGGGGTGGGAAAGATTACTATTAGATATTCAATATCGTAAGTGCCGCCCATTCATTTTAGCAAACTTTTATAAATGACAAGTTATATCCTTTTATCTAGTCCATCCTGGCACAAGAATAACATGGCTTTGTCAAGTTCCTTAACACTATTGCATCTGTTTCGGACCAACAGACTCAAGTAGGTGTCCTGTATTCTATCTTGTCCTGTTGATGATGATATGCAACTGCTTTTAAAGCTCGAAAGCGATGGAGTCCCCGATTTGCGTCGGTCTTGATTTTTCTCCTATGTACTCAATCGTATCTGAATAGTAACTACCAATTCATGTTCCTCAACTTCTTTTCTTCCCATATCTGGAGATATACAGGGATCTAGTTTTGGCCCGCTACTGTTCTGCCAAATACCCTATGAAAGTGGATTTTTTTCTATCATAACTAGAGTTTTTTTTTTTATTTTTTTCGGTGATATAATTGATAAATAATTTTAAAAAAATTGCATTTCAGCTATTTTACTTCAAAGATCATGCTGACTTTAGTCCGCTAGAAGTTAAAATTCCACAAAGCAATGGCACATGTACACTTTCAAAATTCAAAGAAATAATGACTCCAAAAATCGTGGTGGACTATGATGCAGTGTGTGGTGGTCGAAAATCGATATCACGAATATGGTAGCAAATTTTTCGTACATTAAACACCCATCTGACTATTAAATTATGCACGGACAAATTTACGTTGAAACTCGATTTTTTCTAAGCTACAATATTTTTGTCACAAATTTTGTACATGCAATTTTATTATATTTTAAAATAAATTTTATGCTTATTAAAATTAATTAGTTTCAATGAGCTATGAGCATTGAAGGTAATACATTTGATTTAAGATTTGATAATCTTATTTTATGCTAACTGATCTGAAAACTTATGAGATATAAAACAGCATCTGCTTGTTCCAAAAAAAAAATCATTTATTTGATAATCAGTGAAAAATCCTCCATTTTCTTATTGCATTGCACATTGTTTGCTTCAAATCGATTTTTCGAGCTTTCGAGGAGTGCTTCATATAATTTAATGGCACTGCGCTTTCAATAATCTGGTCTGTTATTGTTCATAGCATGCATGCAGTTTATGATTTTACCACCAATCATTTCAGCAGAGAAAATATTTTATACATTTTGCTTTAATGCTCTACAATTTTTTTTATCGCTCGTAAATGATTCTAAACAGATTCACTTTTTCGGTGCTTCAAAAAGTTTTTAACAATCTAATTGCATTTCACATTAGACAAGTCTCGGATGGAAAATTTTTCTGTATTTACTGTACATTTTGTTGTATGACAGATAAAAGTAGGCTCGCTTCTGATACGAATACGAAATATTTTCATTATCTTGCCATGGCTATTGACCTGCACGTAAATGACGTAATTTCGTAATTAGTTTGTGATGATTGTTGATGCCACATTATACATAGTTCAATGCTATTTAAGTTTTGGTGCAATAAACTATTTCTTTGATGTGCGCATGCATGGTTTTCGGATTTTGCCTATGTATGTCTTCCAAGCGAGTAAATTGTGGTTTATTTGTTAATTAATAATATTGCACTGAACTCTAGTGTAATTGATAAAAGTGAAATGTTTATCTATTTTAAGTTTCGTAGCAAATTTTCGTAGCAATCAATCACTAAAGAGCCTAATTGCTGCCGAGTGGGAATGTTTATTATGCGAGGCTAATGTATTTTTTCCTGGTAAATTAGCTCTGCTCACTAGATACATATTAAGATTTTGGAATTATTAAATTGTGCTTCCTGAGATGAAAAGATACAAATAATCATAGTTTTAATTACAATATACAGGCAAAAATAGAAAATAGATAATTTTCGAGGGTTATAAAAAATTATATCATACAGAGAATGAAAATATGTAATTGCTATAGTCTTGCTCTGATAGCAAACAATTTGAATGAAAATATATGCGGATAACTGCTTATTTAATTTATTAAAAAAGCTGTCATTACATTTTCTGGGTTGATGATAATAAGTCATTGCCAATTCAGTGTTCTGTGGTTAATTGGATTTAAATAAATAAACTGTAATTAGATACTGGCAGGTGTAAAATATTTTTTTTTAGAAATAATTGTGCTTGAAAAGAGCCATTAAAAACTTCTTTTAGAATTAAGATTTGTAATTTATGTTTTAATTTTGTAGCAAAATTGTGGTGAGAGTAGCACTAGCTTCCTAACTTTGCTTCGTTAAATAAATTATGCATTCATTTAATGAGTTTAGAGCTGATTTATAAACAACTTGAAGACGATCTTAAAGTAGGTACTAAAATTAAGACCAACGCCTTCTGATTTTCGAAATATTATTTGTAACATTTCATAAGTCAAACTGTTAAAAGAAAGCGTAAGTAACAAGGCTGTGTAGTGGGAATTGTGGTGAGTAATTATGATATGAAGTTAATGCATCAGTTAAATGTGTAAACTGTGATGGCAAACATTCGTCGGTGTCATAAAATAAAATGTGTTTAATAAAAAAAACTCGGAGTTTCAAGAACAAGAGCAACAAGTTCCATGGATCAATATGATATATTTTCGTCCTTTCTTTGGGTAAAGATGCCGACTAAATTAATTTTCTTCTGAATTTATTAGAAGAGACACCTAGCATAGAAGATAATTCGTCATGATTTAAATTTTAATAGTGTCATTGCAAAAATAATGCTGGATATGCTCATTAGCTTTGGATTCATATTGGCTTTAGTGGACTCTCATTTAAATAAGTGAATCTATAAATAGAATCCCACACCGGAGAATCAAAGCGTCTGAAGTCAGAATCAGTACATAAATGACTTCTGTTTTCCTCAAATCAACTGAGCTAATACATTACACAAATATCAACAGCTGACCTTAATTCGCTCAAAGAACACTGCCTCTTATGTTTTGAAGTTGTTTACGGCTGGCAGTCATTCGACAATAAAACCAGCGCAAATTAAAAAAATCTTCCCAAAAAAGTTTCAATGAGCATGGCTTCATACTAGTCTGGATCACGCTGAACTTTCTGTGACATTATTTGATGATCTACCAATGATGAATGCAAGTAGACATAAGATCATTTCGACGAAATGTGAATTTTTGAAAGCAAGTGTCTGCTAAATCACCGGAGACACACACAAGCCTTTAATTTTTCTTTTGGCTTTTCAATTTTTCATAAAAAAAAACCATCCTGATTTCTGAAGCTTCATTCCTTTCAATTCCCTGACTTATTTTAAAATGGGTTGACTCTTATTTGACGAATCGAATTCAACGTATTTCGCAGTGCCTTGTCGTCTGAAATTAAAACCACGCCTGGTGTTCCACAAGATAGTCATCTAAGTCCTTTACTGCCTTATTTATTAATGATGTAGGTTTCATTCGGCAGTCATCTTATGTTATGCTTTGTCCCGATTTCAAATGATTTGAAATGGCAACTAATTACTACGTTTCTATGATATTGCTGTTTTCACCTGAATCCAAATGGTTTCGAAGCCTTCTTTTACATGGGGTTTTAACTACTAAAACAATTTTCAAAGCAGGTTAAATATGTCATGGAAACGCAATTTGCTGAAATGAAAACCCTATTTTTATATTCTTTATTATGACTACACCGCATTCTTTGAAGTTTTTTTTTGTACAATTTCTCTGTTAGCTTGAGGGTCCTTTGTACAAAACAATATTGAAGTATCGTCCAGAGCGAGATTTCGTTAAGTTTTTCTTGATAATTTTCATGTTACTTGCCAAAGAAACTTATGTATCTTAAATTTATAAATTACATCCAAAACAAAATCTTGGCCATCAGTACCCACTGTGCTGAGTTATTAGAAACAGTAAACAAAAATGAATTTGTCACAGTTTAGCGTGTGAAAGAAGACTGTCACTTTGTTTGGACTGAGGCTTCAACACACACGACCAGTCCATTGGATAGATTGGCGAAAATTGACCTACTATTTCACCACACACGGTCAAGCCAAAATATGGCCCAATGGCTTTAGTCCATTAGCTTTTGAATGTTGGAAAATCCAACTCGATTGCTTCAGTCCATGGGTCTATCAAAGTTTTCCCACACACGGTGAGATTTTGTCCGGGTATCAGGCCATTTGGACGGATGGACTGCTCGTCATTGGGGACCTTTAGTTACTACTTTCACAATCAAGTACAATTTTTAAATTTGCCAAAAATATATTTGTTACCTCTGGTGTACCACAAAGTAGTCACCTTTGCCTTCTTTCTTTTAATATATTCATTTCTGATCTATCTGACGTCCTATTAAATATACTTTATGCAGACGGTCTCAAACTACCACATCATAGAATTTAAATCTGGTTCACTTTTTCTTTAATCCAAGCTTCATTCACTTGATCAGAGATCCAATGTAAATAACCTCTATCTTAACATTGAAAAGTGTTGGATTATAAATTTTACCCGAAAATGCATGGGTACACAGAATATGTACATTCTCCGCCAAAAATGTATTAGCTCGCGTCGATAACCGTGTTATCTTGGATAAGAAACTCCGCTTCTTTTTGCACTTTGACAAAATCTTTTGCCGTGCGAATGAACAGATCGTCTTTATTAAACGACGAGGTCAGAAATTTAGCAACTTGTGGGCCTCAAGATCACTCATATGCCCTCTTTTCGATTACGCTTGCATTATCTAGGACCCAGCCTTTGAAATCGACAGTAACAGACCCAAGTCTAGACAACATTGAAGTTTTATTTTTTGCCCTGAAGGAATTGTACAGTCCTTCGACTTCGATAACTTACTCCACTATAAGATTGCGCTGGATCATTTAAACCTAATTCCACTAGCATGCAGAAGAATGGTTATTCAGCTTGCTTCACGTTCGATCTCATTAAAAGCGTTATTGGAGTTGGATCCCAGAAATATCAAGATGGTGATTGATATTCCTGTAAGGACTACAAGGTCCAGCCGTTTGCTAAAGGAGTATCGACATTTCATCACACATGCAGCCAATGAGCCGATAAATATGTAGATGCTGCAGGAATTTCAATGGCTCTAGCAGCCTGAATTTCCCAAAAATTTCCAAATCATCATTCCGAACCTGGACAGCGTCATTTTAAGCTTTTTTTTTTGTAAATATGGTATTTAACTTCTTTTTTATAATGTTGTATTTACTTGTGACTAGCTTATTTATTTGTAATTAAATTCATTTGTATTTTGTACTTTCTTTTAATTTGTTTGATATTTATTTATATGCAATTTCATTATTCTTGCTTTGTGAAATAAATAATAACTAAATCTGAATTGCTGCTGGAACTAGAGATAGAATAAATACGATTGATTCCAATGTGCGTATACTTGCCATGCGCCACTTCAAGCTGTGGCAAATGGATTAACTTCTCTAATATATGTACACAAATTAAAAATAAAAACAATGATACACAGAACTAAAACAACATTGAAGTGTTTATTCTAAAAATTCACAAAATTTATGAAATATTAAATTGATATGTTGTTTGGGAACTTTTTGCTTTACAAACAAATTTTCTTAAAAACCATTTGTTTTTTTTGCATCTACACCTGATTTTACTTAGATTTTGACTTAAATTTTGCAATTACACCTTTCAAAATAGCAAATCAAATCACGCCAATGGCGAACTCATCGAAATACTTTGACGGACAGTTTCACCGCAAACTTTTTTGTAATCTCTTACAACATTTTTCTGTGTGGCACGCTGGAACATTTCAAATGAATATGGTTGTGGACAGTCTCGCAAATTGATTTCTGCTGGATATGCATCTTCGTAGTTTTCAAAATAGGCCATCTGAGGTTTGAAGATTTATTTTAATAAAAAGTATTAGAATATATCTCACTTACTTCATAACGAAACAAAATTTGCAGTATTTATAGTTAAAATAAACGATCAAATTATGATTGCTTGTAGCTTTCAAAAAATATTTAAAAGTAAAGACCAATTTTTTCCCTTAAGAAACTAGATATATTTTAAGTTTCAATTAAATTATGATTACTCTTTCGACCCCTACTTACCCGAACAGCATACGTGTCACTTGTATTCGGGCTATAATGAAGTTCAAAAGCAAGACATGCTCCATATTTTGGTTTTTCGTCACACAATTGATCAATTTTTAAATGATGTACAAGTCCACTGATGGTGATATCATGCGCCATGTAGATTGTTACATTGCGGCGACATTTGCAGTCCATCAACATCAGAAAGTTATCGATAACCTCCTGGAGTAAAACTCCACTCCGAATTCTCATATACGGCGACTTAGCCATTTTGTGAAAAACAAAATTTCCAATCGGGTGTATATATTTCTTATAAACAGGCTCTGCCCATTGCGGTAAAGCCAAGCGATTTTCTTGCTGTATCGTCAGAATTTTATCGAGCTCGAAGATATGGTAGGTAGTAGGGAGTGGCTGTTAAAATAAAGTCAAATAGAAACGCTGTTTATGCTCGGAACTAACTTACCAAACCAGTATTTTCTTTTATGTACCCCCAAACTTTGTCAGTCCATCCAATGCTATCCAAAAAAGATTGAACATCCTTTTGATCGAATTTCAGACCAGCTTTGAACGAGTTTATATATTTTGGGCAATCTTTGCCACGGGGGTTCAAATACTAAATCCAAAATTGTATGCTTACTTTTCAATTTGATTTTTGAACCCGAGTTTTTCATACCTCATCTTCTGATCTAGGTAAGACCTTCAACATTTTGGAAGTCACTCTACTGTCTTCCAAAAATCCTCTTAAAAACTTCCTAGCACTAGCTTCACACGGCGGATATGCACTAGACTCTGCATTGATGTAATCAGAGCCCATAGGTAAGACGGCCTTGTATCGTTTTGCTTTGAGCTTCCCGCTAACTTCCATTTGTTTTTCACCTAACTGTAATCATGAAATTCATAATCATATGCTTAGTAGGAAGCAGTTTATGGATTTCGATCAGAGACTCACCGGCAAGAGGCTTCCTAAGCTCCCCGCCCATTTATTGTCAGCTAACTGGTCTTTGGGATAAGTTTTAGCAGGTGCTCGAATTCCGTGACGCATTACCTAAAATCGACATTTAATCAAGACAAATATTATGAATGGAAATCCCTTTTAAATGAAATTTACCAGTACGACAGCTTCCAAAGATGGCTCAGCATATGGCGATGGAAAGGGTCGATTGGACCACGAACTCTCTTTTGCAACAAGTTGAATCAGCTTGCTTTGGAATTTAAGTAAGTTGATGTTTTTCTGGAAAGAATACGGAAAATTGTTTGTGATTAAAATTGGAAAAGTAGTGGGAGGACCGAAACGTAATAAACATTTTTTCGATGAGATCATTTACAGTTAGTTTGTGTCTAGACACGGTCCCGCGAAAATGTATGTAAGTTTAGTAACAACTTAAACGCTATGGTTGTAGATTTTATTTTTAGGTTTAAAAAAATTGTTTCTACCAAGTTCGAAATATGCCCAGACCAACAATAGATGATACACCCTCCCTTGTCATTGCATGCTATTTTTGTTCGATCATGGAAAAAAAGCAAATGAAGCAGTGAAAAAAATCTCCGATACTTATGGTGATATTCTGAAATTAAACAAGTGTTATCGGTGGATTAAAAATCGGAAGAATAATCTCAAAGCTTTTGCACGAAAAGGACGACCTCAAAAATTCGATGATGATACCCTGAAAGTGATGGTGGGTTCAGATCCTCGTCAAAGAATTGAGGTAATATCATTGAAAATTGTCTATAGTTTTATAGCTCAGGAGGATCTACGTCGCAAAGGAAAATTGTACAGACAAGGACTTTGGGTTACTCATGAATCGACGAAGACGGCGCTCGATCAACGGCATACCATCTGTGCCTTTTTTTTTCTGGATCGATCCGTTTTTGCGGCGAATTGCAACTAGCAATGTGAAACGGGTGCTATTACAATAATCCTGTATGATTAAAACCATGGCTTTCTTACGGAGTTCCGACCTCTTGAACATCGCTAATAATAGAGATAGTTCTTGTTTGTGTGTGCTGGGATTTATTTGAAATTATACACTACGAATTACTTGAACTTGGTTAGACCGTTAAGCTTCGATTGCACATTTGGCGAATGTTTCGACAGAGAATTCCGTTTCAAAGAGCAACGTTTCACGCCAGAGCGTGAAATGTTTGGCAAGACAAAGAGTGAAGATGGCTTATCTTATGAAAAGATGCCTACCTACCTACACAATATACATATATCTACACTTAAGGGGGTATTCTAGTCAAGAAATTTGATCAAATCGACTTTTTTCGTTTGCATATTTTCAAAGTTTAGACCTTTAAGAATAAGCCTTTAAAAGGATTTTCGGAAATTCAAATTATTTTTGGAGTTATATAGCAACAAACGCGATCAACAACGAATTAACCGCTCCGAGCTACGAGCTTCTCAAGCTTCTAAAGAAGTTCGAACTGCTCGTATGGCTGAAAGAGCTCTCGAAAATCTCGCTTTTGTAGTTAAAGAAGGAACAATCTCTGATTAAAAAAAATCTAAGCATAACATACCATTAGACGACTCAGACTGCCCGAAACGAGACTCCAAGTTTTAAACGCGTTGTTTCGAAACTACTTTTTTGGATACGGTTGAAAAGATATCTCTAGTTATAATGGACCGATTTACGTGAAATTTTGCGCAAACTCTCTTAACAGTATTTGTTTTTTGTCTGTTGAAAAAACAATTTTCTATTTATAAAAAATTCCCAAAGTTGAAAAAATGAGGCAAAAAACTTTTTTTTTTACATGGACACCATTTTGTGAAAAAAAAATTTTTGCAAATCGTCGTCAGACGAATTTTACATTCTTCTTTTACAGAATTCACCAAAAATTTATGTTTCAGACCACCAGGAAGGTTGGAATCATGTCAACCATGAGATAAGTTTTTTTAGCCTTAACTTTGCCGGCCTGCATCTACATTAGTTTTAATTTTTTTAATTTTTGAATACATTTTAATAAAAAACTGATAAAAAAATATATACCAAAAATGTTTATGGTTTTTTTTATTGCGTCCGTAAAATAACCTCAAAATCGAGCCTCTAGACCAGAATACTGCCTTAAACTTCGAACCCTTCTCCATGGTGTGAAATCTGAGTGGTAATATCCTGTTGGTAGGTAGCTTTTTATCTGTTCAGATATTTGTTTATAAATATTCGAACAGTGTACTCATCCATACGTATGTGTTGTCCGATATGATGCATGATTTCGTGGGCAAACCAAATCGGTTTGTAAATATCGTCGCAGCCAGCACTAGATCTTTTTTCAAATAACTTTTACTCGATTCGTAAAAACAGCATTTCGAGCGGCCTCGAGAGAGATGAGACTCTCATAAACCTTCAGAAACCCTCATAAAACAGGCGAGAGCCGACGGGAAAGCCATTCACACTCTAGCGCTTGTCATGCTTTGGCATGTGAATAACAGGCGAGAATATACCAGGTGACCATTTGCAATCTCGGATCGATCATATTCGTCAAACCTTTCTCGGGGAGGATGTAAATCCGGCATAACAGTGACGTTGTATTGTGAAATTTAGAAATTTTAACTCATCTACCCTATCCATCGGATCTGGCGCAGTCGGATTACCACCTTTTTTCAGACCGTTGGAGCATGCATTAAGAACCTGTTTCAAGGTTGATTCGTACTAAGATTTTTTTTTAGTAAATAAATGTTATTCGCCAGTGAACAAAAAAATAATTACTTGACGGATATTACGGGTGACCAAAATTGATCAAAATTTAATTTAACCTATACCAGAAAAAAGCAGCATGCTTCGAAATATACAAGAAAAACCCGGAACAACAGAAACGGCGCAGCTGAATTCACGATACATTGAAATTGGATAAAAAATTGTATGAAAAGTGTTAAAGTATGTAAGGTCAAAATCATAGTAATACTTAAACTACGACTAATACCATATATTCATATAATTTAAGTTGAAGTTCAGCATGGAACAGGTTAATATAATCGGTCAAACTTCTCATAATCAATAATCTGAAATTCAAGTAGTTCATTTAACACAAGCAACTCTTGCACAAAACTATAGCCTAGGCATGGTACAAGAAATTGGAACTCTAACCTAGTTTCATCATACATACAACGAAAATATTCATTCTAATATGGTCATACGAAAATTGTGTGGCTGTTCGCATTTTACTTGATATTTCAAAATTTGCCCTACAATTAGATTGTCTTGCACACGTGCTGTGCAAAATTATCAACAAACAATTCATGATTCAAACGAAACGCCATGCAACGCATTTGAGGGATCATCTCTATATTTCAAGGTCGGTCCGATTCTGCTTGGTGCGATAAATACCTTACCTAACAAATTTCAATTACTTCAGAGCCATATTGAGAGACAATTGGAGATTGTCTTAGATCTCAAAGCTAGTTAAGGTACGAAAACATACATAGTACCATGCCAATAATGTGCTCAACAAAAAATTCAGGGCCTCAGTGATTCATTGCGATTGTTTCGTTTTGTGATCAATGGATGAACTAAAAAGGCAATAAGTGCAAGTATTTTTGTAGTAAATGTGACAAAAAACGAGCTACTATCTTCTCGAATGATTAATTTTTTTTTGGTTTTACCAGCATTAATTTCAGATCATGGTTGAAGATATTAGTGAAAGTACTATAAAATCGTATTTAAGTATGGTTGATTTCTTATTTGCAAGGTACTGATTGTTTCTAGATTAATGTTATTGTATGATGGTTCAATCAATTGTGTGATGACCCAGTCAAGCAGCAACTGTAATCTGTCAATTTTAACTCACTGAGGTAGAAACTGTGAAAAATTAAAAATTAGTTCCAGGGTTTTGTTGTTTTCCACAACATCCTAATATTTTTTTAAATTCATTATTGGCTCAACACATGTCATCTACATGTATTCCAATTATATTTAATTTTAAGTTTAACTAGCACATACCGTCACTTTCTAGATCCACATTTGGTATAGTATTTCTCTGACCTTTAGTGATTCCTACGACCAGCTTATAGCCTAATATCCAATTAATAAAGTTCACACCACAAATATCCTAAAAAATGAATTTGAAATTTAGACATTTAGTTTTTAAAAAAATTGCACTTAAATATTTTGCGTCAGTTTTCCTTCAAACTACTAAAAACATTATTATGACATTAGATATACTTGTTGCTTGAATTCGTTTTTTGATTTATTGATTTCAATTTTTCGAATTTCAATTTTCGAATGAATTTCAATTTTTCATCAAGAAACATAAGTTGATAATAATAGAAAAGTCACCACTACATAAGAAACGGTTAAAAAGGGAAGTTATTGATATCTGGAAACGGATTGCAGCATACTTAGGGCTATATTCCGATGCATGTAGAAGAATTTGAGCTTGATTGGGTGATTCGTAGTGAAAATGTTAAATAGAATAGGCCTTATGACTGAACTCTGAGGAACATCACTAGAGATAATTTTATTTGAAGAAATGGAGCTATTTATTTGACAAAAAAGTGACTGCTTTTGAGAAAACCTTGAAACATTTTGACAATACCATCAGAGAAGCTGTGCTGTATAGATTTGTGAATAATTCCATCAATCCATACAGAGTTAAATGTTTCTTCAATGTCAAGAAAACAAGTTGTGATTGATTAAACTGTTTGAAGAGCCTCGAGGTACTGCAATGAAATTTTAAGGGGGGTATTGGTAGTTGAGTGTTCAGCTCTGAAGTCACATTGTTTGTTTTCGATTTAGGGCTGTATTTTTCTGAGAATCAAACAATCTAAGGTTTTTGCTAGGTTTAGGCAAAACAATGGCAAAAGCACAATAAATGCTGGCGAAAATGTATTTAAGAACACAAATAGACAGATCTTCAAGCCAAATAAATTATAATTTTTGCCTCATTTGATTATTGTGTCAAGATGAACAGGGTTGTAGAATTTCAAGATCAGCTGAGGGTTCCATTTAACCGTGCAGAATTAGCTTTGGATTTTGCTTTTAGTCCTGTGAGGCAATCGAGGAAAAGAAGAGGAGATAAGATGACCTAAATATAGAATTGGTAATTAGCATTAAACGAAAAAACAAAAGGAAATAAGGAGGTAACCTAGTAAGCAAGAGCAAATAGAGTTAAAAAAACACCTTCCAAAAAATCAGGAAAAAAATTTGTCAAGAGAGGCATAGAAAAAAGAAAAGCGTCTGGTTAAAACTATTCTTCTAAAGTTTATCAAATTATAACAGTAATAATAATAATTGAAATAAAAAGTACTGAATTTAAAGTATGGTCATTGATGTAGTTTGGTTAAATTTGAAGCTGGATGAATATGAGTATAAAATATTTTCCAGCAGCTCCAGCAAAAGAAGCGCGAGAAAATTTAAGGTGAAATGAGCTTACACGAATTATCGCTATAAGCTTCGTATGGATGCTCAACATAGCCCCCAAAAATTTTGTCTCAAGAGTGTCATCGGTCAAATATTAGTTTTGGCACAACTGGAGCTCGGAAATTTTGATGCTTCAACTGTACTATTGCTTGATTTGCTGGAAACTTTAACTCAAAGTCAATATCGCCAATCAGCTGCTTTACAAATATTCTCGTGAACAACGTACTAGGGCTGTTTGAAAATTTCTCGACCTAACCAAGATTTGAAGGTAGTGTTTAAATAAATAAATAATTTTTAAATTGTTTGGTATTTAAGCTATTTGTGTGTCAAATTTCATTACATTACATTACAATTGGCTGTATAATTATTTTTCTACGATTTTTTGTTTGCAAAAGTCCGCTTTTATCTCGGAAAATTTATCTCGGTAATTAAACATATTGTCACAAAGAATATGAATGACGCTAAGTCAAATTAGGGCCGATAGATAACATATAAGGGAAATCTGCGCCTTCGTATTCGTTGGTCAAAAACTGGGCTGCTTTGTTTAAATATGGCAGAGAGATAATCCGAGGAGTGGCAGGCCGTCAACGTATACCACATCAGAAATCATCGATAAAATCCATGAAATAGGTTTAGAAGACCAAAGTATAAAAGTACGGGAAATAAGTGATGCTACGCGCGTTTTTTTGGCCCTCTATCCAGCACAAAACAGAACAGACGCATCAGAAACAACGACACTCCTGTCCCAGTGAGTTCACTAGTACAGAAATTCTGTTCTGCAGAGGAACTTCACGTACTGAACTATAGAATGTGCTTTTTTTGCTCAGAGGTGGCTTTTGATTTTTCAAGGTTATGTTGAATGTTTTGGTAGTTAGGAATTCAGTAGATGCCATCATAATGTGTAGAAAGTTAAAAGAGGTAATTTTCGGTTAGTTATTTTTCTATTTTCTATCGATCGTGGTAGTTTATACCCGTTATTTTCTCCCTTTATTTTCAGCTGTTTCGCGCTACCATAGCGAATACAGCATCCTATAGAAAGCTTAATGAATGCATCAGCTGTTCCGTGATGTATCGTTTTTTGTGCCATTATTCTATTCTGTTTTGTATCGGAGCAAGAAAAACGCATCCACTATAAAAATCTTTACGAGCAGGTGTACCACATTTTAACTGACGAATTAGGGCTGGAAAAACGTTTCAGCAAGATGGGTGCCGCGTTTGTTAGCCGAAGAATAAAAGTTCTGTCGGGTTGAAGTTTCCAGAGAGAATCTTGCGTCATTTCCAAGGAATACTAGCGATTCTTTTAGAAGATTTATAGCCACTGACAAGACCTGGATTCACTTCTATATCTCCAAAACGAAAGAACAATCAAAACAATGGAACAAAGCGATTCTTCTCCGCCAAAGAAAGTCAAGTCACTTATATCGGCCGGAATAGTGACAGAATCAGTGTTCTGGGATTAGAATGGAATTATTTTTTTGACTACTTCTTCAAAGAACAAGCTATAACAGGTTAAAACTTCGATAATTTGTTAAAGAAGTTAGCCGAAAAATTCCGCGGAAATTGGTCGAGATTAGTCAGAAAGAAAATAATGCACCGTTTTTAGCCACCCACGTTTTTTCGTCTGATTCAGCACCATCATTCTATTACCGGTTCCCTGATTTAACAAAATAGGCTTTACGAAAATTTTCAACCAACAAAGAAGTGACAGTTAAGACAAAGCAGTTTTTCGAAGAGTTCAAGGTATCGGCTTATACTTAAAATATAGAACTGCCAGAATATCGATGGCATAAGCTCATTAAGATAACAGGAGACATTGTAGAAAAATAATAAAATACAATTTTTCAAATTTTCAATGTTTTACTGATTAGAGACCGAGAAATGTTCAAACAGCCCTCGTAAGTGTCTTTTGAAATCCATTTAGTGGATGGTACTGTGCCTGTGGTAAGCATTGTAGAGAGGAGTACAGCAAAGCATTTTTTGAACTGCATGCTTGAAGTGAGTTTTCTAAACGCCATTTTAAGCCATTTGTTCAAAAGGATAAATGGATTGATTAGCCTAGCAAAAAAATTAAAGTGCAGATTTTTTTCAATGCAATTGTATTTATTTTGGTATCGAAAATGCAATGTGCAAGTCTTTTAACAAAGATTGCTTTATTGAAAAAAATTAGTGAAGAACATGTCTTTGAAAGTACTGTCCATCGTTAGTCACTACTTTCGCCCACAATTTTGGCAGCATTCGAAGACCAAGTCGGGAAAAAAATTCATATTTGGTAGGTTCCCATTGATTTATCCATTTTGGCATCTTCTTCTTCCACAATCTAATGCCATTTTCAAAAATATGGTTCGAAGCAAAATTTTTGGTTTTGACATTGTATCCAATCACAATTTTGACAATGTATCCAACCTGTAATTGGGCAGTTTTGCCTGTTGTATTGAATACGCACCAAATAAATAAATAAATAAATAGAAGTGAACCTTTGACCTGCCTGGCCGGCACATGGGTCATCGATCGAAAAAGTGATAATCGGAAGAAACAATGTTCGGTGAATGCGGCGGGTGGGGTAAGACTTTCCATTTGAGCATTTCCAAGTAGGTTTTCACCAGTTTTGCAACACCTTGTCGTGCAGAAAAATTACTTTGTAATGTCTTCCTTCGTATTGTTGCCATTTTCCCTTCAAAGCTCGTCTTGTATGAGATTTTGTATAGAAGGAAACCAATTTGCTCAACATACTGTCAAACATACGTGTAATCAAAAACTAACAAATTAAATGAGAATATTCGCAAACGTCAAATGGTCACCACGCCACGGGTCGCCATCGAGATATTCGTTGTTCTGTCCTTTTTTCTGAACTGTTGTCCGTAATATTGATTCACAAAACCAAATGCCAAGAAGGGGTTGTCCGATGAGCTCACATCGTTGCCTGATGCCTGGTTTAAAATAAAACCACCATTCAGTCAATACTAAAAAAAAACCATTCAGTCAATACTAAACAATTCTAGTCTATAGTGATCTCCCGCGATGGCTTCGATGCATTTGAGGATCGCATAATAAACTACACCCAACTGACCCCACCAAATACAGATCATGATTTTGGAACCATTGCTGGTGCTTTTCAACGTCTGACAACCATTTTGGGGTCAACTTCTAATAATTCCACAAGTTAAATTTTCGTCTTACATGGGTCTGCATCGAGTAATGCTTCGAAATTTTTGTTCTTCGAAATTGTTTTGTGTGCCAGAATTTCCTTTATTTTCAAAACATCAAAATCAATGTTTTTAAAGCGTTAAAACCATTCAACGCGTAATCTCCGAAAAAACTGGCTGCGTTAGTCTCAGAGAGAATTTCTCTCTATTAATAAAAAAAGTTTTGGAAATTTGGTCGGATTATATTTTTATTTTTCTCTTATAGTAGACACATAAACGTACGAAATCCGACGTGTATATATATATATATATATATAATATATATATATATATATATATATATATATATATATATATATATATATATATATATATATATATATATATATATATATATATATATATGTATATATATGTACTGCGACTGTGAACTTTTATTGATTTTCGCACGGCTTTAGTACATACGTCCAGTAAAATGTACAATTTAAAATCGTAAATGGTCTGGGGGTTGGTGAGCGAAGCGAGCAGGAGGCGAAACCCCCTAGTATGTACAAATATTCTTTTTTTGCCTGATGCAAAAAAGCTTAAAAAGCTGGCGGGAAAAAGTTGGAACGTTTTCCAAGTTCCCAATAGTACATCAAGTTTATTCATCGTGTAAAACTTTGATTGAGGTACCTAACGCAAAAATTTTTTTAACTGACAGATGAAACCGTTATTATGTTATATAAATTATATAATAAAATAAAAAGCGTTTTATAAAATAAAATAAAAACGTTTTACCATGAAAATATCTCATTTTAATAATTTGGAACATAAACACTGAAGAAGTTCACCTTATTACTTTTAAAAAGAGTACTGCATATTATAATTCAGTTTATTACAGGTCTATTACCCAAAGTGTTTTGACGGATTGACGCCGGTATGTAAAAATAACAATAAATTTTTTCCCAAATTTTGAGAAACAGTAAAATATTAGAATGTTAAAGCAGGTTGGTAGAACTATGAAAACTACATTGTTAAGTTCGAAAATTCAGCAATTTAAAAATAATCAAGCTTGATTTTGTATATTTTTCGGATTGTAACGAACTTTGTATTGTTTAAAAAGCCTAAGTTGGATCATTTTTTATTGAGTGGTAGAAGATATCGATTGGTGGAAGATAACGTGTAAAAAATAAAAAGATTCTCGGTTATGAACATTTATTTATTCTTTACAAAGCACAAGCTTGATTATAGTCCAATATAAATTGTGGTTCAACAATTTCAATAAAGTTTTTGAATGAACATGGTGCTGGGCATCCACGAATATGAAATCTCAAAGGCTTCTTATCTTCATGATTTCTGAAATAATAAACCTGTAAAATAATATGTATTAGTATATCTATAAGGATGTATCAAAATAGTCTACTCTTATTTCAAAATCATTATGAACTCTACGGCTTTCGTAGATTGCAATGGCCAAAGTCGATGCATACGCCAGCGTAAAAGGGTATTGATCCCTTATAACAAGTTTGAACATCAAACCAACTATTGTGGCATCATGTCCAGAGTAAAACACGATATTCTGATTTGACGATCTTTGAATGACATTCCTCAACCTATCCGTTATAGTTTTAAGTAAAACGCCACTTCTTATCGCCAGAAATGGTGATGTTCCAATTTTATCCAGTGATATTGTTGCCATTGGAATTAAGTATTGTTCGTGGACTGATTCAGTCCAAGCAGGAAGTTTGAATCCATGCTCTTTTTGAATTGACAATGCATCTCCAAGCATTGTCAAAATTTCTGGATTCAGGTCGGTCTACGAGATATAGGATGAATTTACTAAATACGCCTCATTATGTCAATGAAAATCCGTCCTACCAGCCCTGTGCTATTTTTGATATAGGAAATAATACGTTGGCCTTGATCAGTTTCGTCATCGATAATTTTCTTAACATCAGGATCATTAAAATTGAAGTCGCCATAGACGGAGCCATCATATTTTGGACATGGCTTACCTGGCATTGTCAGAATCTGAAAGTTTAGACTTAAATTGAATAAAAAATATAAATTGCGTAATTACCTCATCTTCTTGTGGTGGTGACACATAAACGAAATTCGTTGGAATCGGAGTTTGCAAGAACCCATCTAAAAAATAGTTAGCGCTGGTAATACATCGTTGAGATGCACTGCTTTGAGCATAAATTTTGTTCAGATTGACAAAATGTGAACTGTTATGGCATCTACCGTGCCTATGGAAAAGTGTTGAATATCGCTCTGCTTGAATTTTTCCAGCTTGATACATCTGTTGCTCTCCAAGCTAAAATATGTTCGAGCTGTTGTAGACAAAATGCATTAACATTAAATAAAATAATATATCTCACCGTGGTAAGACCGCCTAAGCCGTTAGGCCATTCATAGTCTTTATAAGGATCTAGAGGGTAGGTGGTGTGTGGTGCTCGATTGCCGTGCCGACTTATCTATCGATTGCATAGATGGTGAATCCTTAGGCTATTTCGTTTAAAATTTACTCTCAAACCATGGTAACTGCTTTTAGTCTGCAACGCAAATGAGCATTTCCGAACCATCCTTGACCAAGCAGCACACTTAGTTCGAGACAAAACACAATAAAGTTCATTTTTTAATTGATATCGTAAAAAAATAAAAAAATAATGGAAACACGGTTTATTCTGCACAAGATACTAAAATTTTAGCCGTGAACTACAACGTGAACTGCATTAGTGTCAACTAAAGTCGCTATTGAGATAAAAATATACAAATCGATTATTCGATTATAATCCTCTAGTTTACTTTGCGATATCACCAGCAATGCAATGCAACACACCCAAACATAATGAAAATTATTGTATCATTGGCCTTGAACTTGAAATTCAGATAACACTTATAGATTGGTCATGTAATAAATATTTTATATTTATAATATTTTTTTTGTTGTATCGGGAACAGATTAGATTTTTCTTTCTCGTTTCTTCCTCCTTTCGGGGTTCATTTGAAAATCTATGTGAGGATGAGGTGAAAAAAATCACGATTATGAGAAGTGGTCTTGTTTTACCACTGGAAACGCCATCAAATGAAAGCTTATCGATGTATGATAGTAAGTATTTTTATTGCTATAATAATGTTGGAAAAATGAAGTTCATTACACTGATCATAGAGTCAGTTTTTAGTTAGTCATATAGCATTGGCTGAAAATGAAGTAAGTGAGGTAATGTATAAATATGTGAGCATACTTAAACTAGCTCGTAATATGTTTGACTTTTTTCTTCATTTACTTACATATGCATCCAGAGATTATAGTGCTAATAAAATAAATAGAAGATGATGGAAAATCCAGTAGCGGAGCAGAAACTTTCCAAAATTCGTTCAATATCACGCAAATCGCTAGAAAGTTGCCTGTTTTGATAAACTTATTAATATTTTTCAACACTTATCTCTTCTCTGACCCCAACGTTGTCATTTGGTTGTTATTTAGGTGATGAGAGAATTGGTTACTGGTTAAATTGCGTCACGTTGCCATTGTTGGAGGATGTGTTGACCAGGGGCGGCTCGTCGATGTACGCAAAGGAAGCAGTGCTTCTTTTGCTAATCCAAAAAATGGATTAAATAATCAATATGAAACAACCAAAAGATTTACAATCACTATATAACAGTCAAAGTAATAACATTTATTTTCTTACAAAAGACAAAACTCCATCGCTACTATGAATCAAATGTTTTTATTTTATAACAGTCCAACTACAGAGCTTCCAAGTTAAAACTCAAACGTTTTACCATAAACTACAGGCACTACATGCCATTCAATTCAAAACATACAGTTCATTGAGATATACTATACAAAACACTGAAGTGATCTTGCTTCAATGCTCAAACTCGTGGTTTTCGCATAAATCTACTTAGAAGCTTTGTCTAAATGATGCCCACAACATTTTTACAATCAATGTACTGAAATAGCATCGCGGACGCTGGCTCAGTTCACAGCGTCTAGGTGGATAGAAAAATTCAAAAAACCCTTGCCCCATCCACCCGCTGAGCGACCCGAAAATCTTTCTTAAAGAATGAACTTGATACACTGCAAAACTATCCGCGTCTTCTGTAATGTTACTGTTCCCCCTCATGATTTTTCTGTAGATTCTCTTCTGCTCCTCTTCTTACGAGCCGTTCCCCTTACGAATTGAAGCATTTTCTGCTTTGTTCACATGTACACATGTACAGTGCAAGCTATTGTGATGTTCATGTGGGGAATAGAATAGTAGGAGTTAAATTTTTTCGTGTGCAATTTTCCCCAGATCGGTTTTTCGTGTTTGCTTTGGGTTTGCTTTCCCAAAAGACGTAGTTTTTCGGTTCTGATGCTTTGGTGAAATGACCACTTGATTGCTTTGGACGCCTATGTTGACGCTGGAAAGTCATCCCCGTCTCTATTATGTTCATGATCATGACCTACATTACAGAATTTGTAGACTCTCTTCTGCTCCTTTTCTTACGAGTTGTTCTCCTTCTAATTTGATGCCTTTTATGCTTTGTTAGCATGGTGTATGTACAGTGCAAGTTATTGTGATGTTGATATGGAGACTATGGTGTGCAATTTTCTCCAGAGCGGTGTTTTTGTATCTGCTTTGGGTCTACTTTCGCAAAATGAGTTTCTCGGTTCTCGGTTCGGTAACCGATTTTTTACACGGTATTTCAAAGGTATAGTTTACTACGCGCTTCATAAGTATGCTTATCTATATAATATGCTTATATATTTTGCTTGTGCTTCCCTTAGTCTCAAAACCACGAGCCGCCACTGGTGTTGACTCACTTTCAAAAAAATGATGGTGAAATCTGTTGTAATGAGAGTAAAAATGTGAGTTTGATCATAATGGAATAGTTTGCATAAAACTGTTAAAAATTATAAGTTTGTTGAAATAGAAATCGAAATATTAAATTTGTGATGGTTAAATTAGAAGTAACGAAAATCGTTTGAATGCTGAAAAATATCCTAGATACGAAAAATGCAGAAACAAAATTATTTTCATTTTTATTCCATATTATGAGTTTGAAAGATCCAAGACTACGAAGAATAATCCTCAGATAACTTTAGGCCTGTGAACCAAAATGCGCGAAAATCTTTGGGGTGAAATTTGGTCTGTGTTTCACTCATCTATAATTACTCATTAGCCCTAGAATGGTACGGTAAATTTTTTGATGATTTTAAGTACATGTTTTTACTAAAAAGAAGACAACAATAGTATTATGTACATTTTTTATTTTATCATTAAACATAAAAAGATTATATAGCTTCTAGCCTCATGGCAGTCAGAGTGGCCAACTGGCTGATGCGCGACGAAATATATACCACATGTGAGTAAAAATTACTCATGGGTACCATTCCAGGGTTAAAAAATCTAGTATCAACCAATTTCGTGTGCATTATAAAAGTACATATGAATGATTTTGCGTGAAAAAAAAATATTTTTTTATGCTCCGAACATTGCAAAAAAAGTAATCTTTAGCAACTACACAAGGACAACAAGTAAATTACGTTTATGCTAAACGACGTTTATACTAAAAAAACCCTAGCGCATCAGAACTGCTAGAAACACTAATGTTCGAAGAACAGTAGAGGATTTGTGCAGATTTTGAGTGTGTATTCTACCACTAGCTACTTAAGGACACCCTAAGTAATAATAGACCCTAAGCCAATTTAATTTCGATGACTTCATCGAAAGTTACAGCGATAGAAAGGTGTCTGGGGCTGCCACCCAAAAAATGTCCAGATCTTGGAAAATTCAAACATTGGTAGGGTTTACGACGGTTGGACCAGGTGTGACCTGACATATAGCGCGGACTTGTGAATTTAGTCTTAAGGTGTTTACATCGACCTGACTTAAAATTTGGTCAGGCCGAATTTAGTCCTCGATTGTACGTGACAGCTATGATTTAGGTTAATTTTAGTTCATACACTGTAATTATCTTTTCATTTGTCTCTTAAACATGATTATTTAAATAATTTTGAGTCAAATGAGAAGGTTGCGAGCTTAAATTCAACGTACATATATTATTAATAGTCGCGCAAAAATCAAGGCTTAGGTCGGGTGTAATAGCAGCGATATAGTTCACGACCCACTTGAAATTGTGTACTGACCTATCACTTGCGTCGGATACTGAGTGTTTACAGCAGGTGGACTAAATAGTTTAGGTGAATTTTGGTGTATAGTCCGCGGACTAAACGTCTCCTGTAAACGCTATCATTGCTTATTTATTTTCATTGCAATTGTTTATGTCAGCATTTGTTGCACCGAAGCCCAAAATATGTCACATTTACCTTACGTTGAAGTCAATCTACTCTGCGAATTTCGTATTGATCCGATGAATGCATTGGAAGTTATAGGGGTGCAAAGAAATTTAGGGTTACCACCCGCAAAAGTTTTCAAATTTTCTAGGTCGTGATATTTATTGTTTGTAAGGATCATGTGGGAACACAAAATACACAACATAAATACACATCGACAATCCACAAACACCTTACACTTCAACAAACATCAAAATTTTATATATACAAAGTAGGCTAAGATGGTTTTCATTTTTGATGTTCGTAGCATGTAAGTTTAGTAAGTATTTGAATCTTAAACTGATAGCATAAATAAATATTTTATATCAATATTCAATTTTATTTTATATTAGGAAGATTTTCTGATAAAATCGCTTACTAAAGATATGCAAAAAAAAAAAAATACAAAAGCAACCATAGCTGGCAGCACTATCATTTTTTTTAAACTAGATTTCTGCTGAATATTGTCTACAATATGTTCAGTTTACCATATGAATTTTGATATGATTTCATGATTGCATTGGAAGCAATAGGGCAAAGAGCTTCATTTTCTTGAGCAAATTTTCAAAATTTAAGACACCAAAATTACCGCAGCTGGCAGTTCCAACCGAATTTTTCAACCAAATTTCTATCAAACGTGACTTAGAATAGTATTCAGCTACGGTGTGAATTTCGTCAAAATCTGGTTACTGAATCAGAATTTCTAGGGCTAAAAGCAGCTATTTTTCTTAGTGATTTTTCAAGATGGCACCACTGGCACACTGGCACGGAATTGTCCAAATTGCAAAATCGCTTCTATCAGACCGGGTCCTACTTAAGGTCAATACATTCTTTAAATTTCAACTTTATCTGATTATCGGGACGTGAGTTCCCGTGAACAGAAATTTCGGATGCTGAAAATATAGGTATATTGGGGAAGGGTTACCGTTCTTACCCGTTGTAAAATTTCAAATGTTTTACTTTAGCTATATAGACAAAGCATAAGATTTATATATGAGTTGCTTTTTTTCCAAAAAACGATAATTTTTCGAGTGAGCCGATGATTTGAAGGTATTTTCACTTTCAGCGCCTGCCCTAGCTACAAGGTTGCCAACATGCTCATTAAAAGCAACACAAATTAAATACTTCATAATATCTGAAAGTTTCATAACAATTGAATAGCTTTGCCAAAAGTTATCGTAATTTAAAAATGAATAAACTTTTTCCGGTTTTTTTAGGCATCTAGCGCACACATGGGGTTAAACAATTCAAAAAAATTACGCTATTCACATTTAAAACTTGTTCATAATTCCTTTCGCTAGCTTCATTTTCCCAAAAATTATTTGTGGTCGGAATAATAGGTATATTAAAAATATCACTAAAATGGCCGCCGGCGCCAAAAAGTTAAAGATTATTGACATTTGGTGAAACTTTAACCTATTTTGCTTATACACCAATGTATCCTGAAAGTTTCAGCTCAATTGGATGACACGTTCCCGAGAAATTGTCATGAATTGCACTATGTATCTTTTTAAGATTATATAATGAAATAATATAATATAATAATATAATATAATATAATATAATATAATATAATATAATATAATATAATATAATATAATATAATATAATATAATATAATATAATATAATATAATACAATATAATATATAATATGAAATAATAAATGAAACTTATGAATGATAAGAAATGGATATTAACTGCTTATTAACTTTATTTATTTATTTAATTAGCTTACTTGTTTAAATTAATATTATTTCAGATAATCTATGTATATAGTCCGTTTTTTAAATGATTAAATTGTATCGGTATTGAAGAATCTTTATGATTTAATTATTGAATTTGAAATCTGCAGAGATTACGATTAGCTTTAATATTTTTTGCAGTAAAAAGATTTAGTATTTATTATTTTAAAAGCTTAATATAAAGTAAAATCTACAATAAGTCGATATGTTTACTGTAATTATTCAATTAACTGCAAAAAAGTAAAATTCGTAAATGTTAGAAAGAAATATAAATAAATAAATAAGTTAATGCAATATTCATGAATGCGAAACTCATTTAATAAATAGTATCATTTGCTTCGGTGATTGCTTTTTAAACGAGGATAATCTATTGAATTAGTGATTGTGCTTTGTAGCTTTTGTGCTGCATATATAGTTTTTAGCGTCTGTATGATTTAAATTTTTGGCTGGATTGATCCTAAATTTTATGTTTATATACTTAATACTTATATTTGCTGTGCCTGATTTGTAAATTTATTATAATTTTTCTACTTATAATTTTTGCTGCTAGTATATAAATATTTTAAATAACTTGGCTCAGAAAATCTATATCATTTACCTGCTAAATAGGTTTGCATTTTTTCCTTTTGACTGAATTTAGCAAGAAGTATAATTTACATTTAATTAGATTAATGTGGCTCAATTTGTGGTTTTTCATTTTAAATTTACCAAAGTGTGAAATACGTTCATTCAGATGGAAAATAATCTTTTTCATACAGTTTTTGATTATTAGAAATTAAGCTCGGCCGGAAAATACTTGGTGGGCACATGCAATTTGCAATGACTTCTGAATCATATGTTGGAATCTCATCGTAATTTCCATATTAACTGAAAAAGTTTACTTTACAGATTTTTCACGCAATTATTCAATTGACATTGAACTTATTTTCCACCATTTGCTTTCACACTATATCAAATATTAAATGAATGAAATCTATATGTAGGCAAAACGTAAAAGCAGGGATAATTTGTCATGGTTTTTTTTTGCGTGTTGAGATTCAGGTGGGAAGAAATATATGCACAGTTTTTAATACAAAGCTTCTAGTTTTTAATACAAAGCTTCTAGGCGACACACTATCAGTTTCATGTTGCCGTTTAAACTGTGAAAAACAAATTGCGGTTACGCGAGGAAAATATTTAGCTTCAGAAAAAAGATTTGCATAGTTAAAGTGAAAATTTCAACGCTTGAAAATACTCAAAATGAAAGTTTTTAAGGTTTTCTTGGTATTATCCTCACTGTTATTTGAAGTATGGATGGCCAACACACATTTACCATCAAATTTGAAAGCTATTGCAGTGGTATGCCAATAATTATTTGATAAAATTAAAAAATAATACAAATATTAAACGAAAAATTAAAATAAACTGATAAAAGCATTATTCATATAGGTTTTCCGGCATGGAGATCGAGCACCAATGAGTACATATCCTCTGGATCCTTATAAAGATTATCCATGGCCGGCAGGTTTAGGTGGTTTGACTCTGGTTGGAATTAATTGATCACAACAAATGAAACAAAATAGTGGTGATATTCTGTTGTTGTGATTTTTAGATTGGAGAACAACATATGTATGAAGCCGGGCTCGTCAAAGCCCAAAGATACTCATCGCTGCTGTTCAATCATAAATTTCAAAATGGTTCCCATACATTCAATACCAACCAGATTCACGTTCAAAGCAGCTCTGCCGAAAGATGTGTATCAAGTGCTGAATATTTCCTTGATGGATTTTTACCTATAAAGGGACCAAATAATATGATTTATGTGGCATCAGAGGAAGATGATAAAGTAAGCTTCTATAACGAGAATTGTAGAGAATAATTTTAGTAGAAGCAAATACATTTCGATTAATCGCCAATTTTTCAGATTCTAAGCCTTCCTGGCAGACCATGCCCTAAGCACCAGAGCTCAATGTTCACAAACTTTCCACTGAATGGTTCAGGTTCGACGCAAATCATTGAACAAATTAAGAACTGTACGGGTTTGGTATGTTAAATGGAATTTCCAAACTAAAAGTAATCATTTTTACTAGAATACTTTTAGAAGCAACTCGGTCCTGAATCATTAGTAATGCTTGCGGATACATTAAATGTTCAAAATGATAACGGCTTACCTCTACCAGTTTGGGCCGACTCAATTTATAAGCAATTTATACTACCAGTAATGCCGTTAGCAATGGACATATTTAGCAAATCACCACTTCTGAGTATCCGTAGTGGTGCTCTTCTTAAGGATATGGTAGACAGACTTCAAAAGTTTCTCCTAGGAAAAAGTATGCAAAATATTTTACTTTATTCCGGCCATGATGCTACGATAGTTGGCCTGCTTCATCGACTTGGCATACGAGATCAATTTCAATCGCTACCAGCATATTCATCGTCAATTTCTATAGAGCTTTATGAAATTCCCGGCTCGGGCAATGATGTCGAAGTGAAGGTAAATTGACAAAAACAAAAACAATAAATAATTCTATAGCTGTAAACTAAAAGGATACCAATTTCAGATGTTTTATTCGAAAGATCACGAAGACAGCGATCCAATAAACTTCAAAATTCCAAATTGCCCGGATCCGTGCTATTTGAAAACATTTATTGAAAGTGTTAATCTTAAACTCACAATTGATTACGATCAGACTTGTGCGATTTAGAAAAAAAAACTATCTATCAATGAAGTAACGGGCGTTTTATGCCTAGAAATGATGTTTATTCAATGAACCATTAAATTTCTCGAGCTTGAAGCCGAAAAATGAAGAAAAAGTTTAAAAATTGTTTTCGAAGATATTGAATTTGCAATAATTTCCATCATAATAGTTTTCATAATACCCCTAAACTATGAAAATTTCAGATTATTACACAACGTTTTTTTAATGATCCGGTAATAGTATACAATCTAATAACAATCATTTGTTTACTATGCTATAATACTTAGACACTGTTCCTTTCCCCAAACACATGGGAAACTCAAAAAATCTTGTCTCATTCTTTTATAACTTGTCCAATCTATTGTTATCGCGAGTGAAATTACTTGAAATTTTTCTAGAAATTTTACAATTCACTCATTCCTAGATCATAAAGTTAAATTACATATACCTAATTGGGTGTTTTGATGTCTATGGAAAAACAAAGTCATTGACAATCACTATATAACTATTTGATTTTCGGCTATCCTGGACAGTCTTAGACCAGCTGAAGTTGCTAGTAGGTTAGAAACATTGAAAAGTTTCAACTTACTGGAGAGCTATAAACAGTCTTAGTGTTACTTGGGTGATTTGGTCCTTTTACATGAAATTCGAAATGAATTTCGTCATGAAGTTTTTAAGCCTCAAGCTAGTCCTGTTGTGTTTGTGTCTAGTGAACGGTAGTGTTGTGCCACAGTTGCGAGCAGTTTCAATGGTATTTTATATCCTTGATAAATTTGTGAACCTGATTCATAAGATCTGTTCTTTTAGCTCTTCCGCCATGGTGATCGTGCACCAACTGGCTCTTATCCATTAGACCCTTACAAGGATTACTCCTGGTATGGAGGCTTCGGTGCCTTATCACTGGTAAGTGGAAGTTTAATAGTAGCCATTCTCTAAATTTCAAAGATCGTTTTCGGTTTTAGAAAGGAGCAGAAGAATTGTTTCAAGCTGGACTAATCAAAGCCGGACGATATTCATCATTGATAGCTGACTGCATATACTCAAACTGTCAATTCGCGAACAAACTGGTTGTGAAGAGTAGTGCTGTTCAGCGATGTGTCGATAGTGCAGAGAACTTTTTAAATGCTTTCCTTCCAGTGCCGGTGCCACAAGACTTGATTTACGTGATCCCCCCAGATGAAGATGAAGTAACAGCAAATGGTCTTCGATATTTATATCCTGCTCATAAAACATTTTGCCATTGCAGATGTTAGGTTACCCAGGAAAGACATGTCCAAAGTATGCAAATTCGTTGAATACAGTGAGCTTTAGTGATCCAATTTTCTCGAATATCATTGATTTCCAAAGCCAACAAGGACAGGAGCTTATTCAATATATCGAAGATAATACAGGATTGGTAAATACAGTGGTATCTTTGGCTTAGATATAAAATAATATTATAATACCACCTTCAGAATATATCTAGTCCTCTAGAGATTATTATGTTAGCCGATACATTTTACGTGGAACAAGACAACGGACTAGAGTTACCTGCTTGGACCGATTCAGTTTATGAGCAGTATATAGAGCCAATGAGTGCGGCCGTGCTGAGTCAAATGGGTGAATCAGGATTCATGATGGTTCGAATGGGTGTCTTCTTAGACGATATGCTGGAAAAGTTTGAAAGTTTTATACGAGGAACAAGCGAACAGAATATGTTAGTTTATTCTGCTCATGATATCACACTTATGGGCGTGATAGCTGGACTTGGGATCACAGATCAAACATCGATCCGGCCGCAATATGGAGCATTAATAGCGTTTGAGCTGTATGATACGCCGGCGATTGCTAATGATCTGGAGATTAGGGTAAGATAGTTTATTTTGCTGTAGACAGGTTAAGATTCAGCTAATTGATTCTATTTGCAGATTTTGTATTCAAGAGACTATAGAGATTTAAACCCAATCACGATTAATATTCCAAACTGTGCAGCACCATGTGCCTTCAAAGATTTTATTGGAACCGTACGATCTAAACTGACAAAGAACTTTGAAAAAGATTGCCAAGTGTAACTTTGTTTGAATAAATTATTTGATATGAGTCGAATTTTTTTATGTAGTTTAGTTTAAGCAAAATATAATGCAAAGGTATGTTGAAAACTCATAGAAGGAAGGAAAAATCTTTCCGAAGTGAAATACCAGAATCTAAAAAAACTGGCATCTAAGAAACTGATAGTACACTAAAGTGCAGTTACTCATAAAAAATAATTGGTTTTCATAGAAAATCTTAACATTGAACGGAAAAAGAATAATCATTTTAGTCTCCTCCTTCTAGTCTAGCAAATACCTTGTGGCAGAAAGTCATGATGAAAGTTATGATTATGTTTCGTGCTTAATTTAGACATATTATATATAAAACGCATTACAGGCTATTTAATAATTTTAATAATGAAAGAAATTAAAATATTATCAAAACTAGAGCTACAAAAACAAAAGCATCAGTATACAGCTAGCATCACCAGAGCGTGTGCGCTGGGAAAGAACTAATTTGAGTATATTGTAGCAATTTATTAGCAGTTACAAATGGCGCCCAACGTGGGGCTCTCAAACTTGTTATGAAAATAATTTATGAGCATCAGCTCATAATTCCTACGACTTAAAGTTTGAACTCCTCATTTCATTCCAACTGACAATCGCCTCCCGTGCGGTTCGTAATTTTACTGTTCAATAGAACAGCTTAGCTTTCGGAGACATGTTTTATAGCTCTAAACTCATCCCTTTAGAATACCATTGGTGTCTTCTGTGTTGTTCTTTTAAGCTTAGCCTCGAGGACTATTGATTTACTGACTATGAATTTACTGGATATGTTGGTTTTTTGCATTTTACCAGTCCAATTTGCCCAAAGGGCCTCTGCCCCTCTTTGTCTTAGAAGCTACGCCATCGTTTGACTTGGGGTTGTCTTGAATAGTACAGTCTTCCGGATCTGGTTCTAACTTATGTTTGGATAACGTGTGGTTGACATATTGCCATTATCACGTCCCGCCAGTTTGGCCAGTACTTTGAAGGAGTGTCATGTATTGGGCAACTGCAAATTTTTGCTTTTGTATCCCTTGCCTCGATTAGTAGGTTTGAGCGGGCAGATAGACGTCGATAATAGCGTTTCCCTTATGGAAGCGACCCAATTTGATTTTATTATATCACGTTACGTATACTCCTAATCTCAATTTAAGATGTCATGTAAAAAACCTCAGTGTGTGGCTCTGGGAAACAGAATAATAGCTTTATGCAAGAATTCCTTCCTCCCAGGTTTGACTGATCTATCATTTAGTGACTTGCAGGGGATTATGCAGTTTACTAAAAGAACCAAATGTTTTTTAAGAAAAGTGACTAAAAGAGGGTACAATCCGTGGTACAAAAACGGACGTCGACTGCATATGAGCCTCTTTAAGTAGGACTTTCCAATTGACAGTCACTTGCCGCAGCCTAGCCTACAGTATAAACGTTTAATTGAAGCTTCATGGAAAGCAATCCAGGCTGAGCACGTTTAAAATAAAAATGACAAAAATTTTGCGCTATATTCAAGTAATGGATAACATGAGAAATGAGTTGATGAAGTAAAAATAACATCAGCGTTTTTTCGCTAGTCTTTGGTTTGATCATTTAAGTTGACGAAACCGATTTACATTTTTTCGCATCAAATAAAATTAAATAAATGATATTTCCAATAAATGTACTGTAGCGGTTATTAAAAATGGGATGAGTGGGCCTTAGCACAACTTAGAACCAGACCGAAGTCCAGAACCAAGAGTGCTAAGGTCCAGAGAGTGGAATGGCTAATGCCATTCAAGAGGCAAAACAAAAAAAAAAGAATTGCTCCGAGAGCAGGGTGCCCTAGAAATGGCCGTGAAGGCCCCTCGTCCGCATTAGCGGAGCACCCTTTAACCAACCCCGACGGATGCTGGGGTGCCGCTTTGCTAGCTCGCTGCGGCTGGGGTGGGTTCTTTAAACAAATGGGGATGGTTTGCTCTCAAGAAAACGGGAAGCTACGTAGTATTCATCCGTCATGAATTGTAGCCGCAAACTGATATGTAAACATATCCAGGGACCAAAAGGGGGCATAGTTCCGTAAAGGAAACCACCCAGGCTCTGCAACATGGGCTGACTAAGCAGACCCAGTGCTCGTGACAAAATACGGAGCCAACTTGAAAAATCTAAAAAACGGGAAAAGGAAAACGCGCTACCTCTATTTTCTAAGGAACCCGGGTGAGGCAGACAGCCCCGGGCCCCCGATGTTAGTGGAGCCCTGACCCCGATGGTCTGGGGTCCTCCACCCTCTGATGCTGGCCATGTAATATCAAGAATTCAAAAATCTACCAAAAAAAACCAAAATTTACATCAAAGCGGAAACTACCTATGTGTGGCCAGCATCCCTCCCTTTTAAGAGCTGTAAAATGCGGAAAAATCACGGAAACACTATTTAATCATTGGCCAGCCAGGCCACGCGCGGACCCTGAAAGAGAAGAAGAACTTCTCGGGCTTTCGCCCAATAAGAAGGCCAAAATGATTTAGTTTAACAAAGCATCATTATTCATCAATATTACGCCAATCATACCTTATGACAAGTTAAATGAACGCGACCAAACATTTGTTTTTCGAATTTCCTTTTTTGTTCTTTTGGAATGCGATTTGCTCCTACTATCTTAGTATATAAGGATATGGCCAGTCCATTTGGCGTTTTAATTTCATTTTTATACAATAATCAAGCACGAAGGCATTTTTGTACGCGAGCTCATATATAATTCTTTTACATTTGATAAACTATAGAGTGCCAAGTATAAATAGTTGATGTATCGTAAACAATTCCATACTTCAAATTACATTCGCAATTGTATCAATTGAATGACATCATATGCTTCAGCGTATATAGGTATAACCTAACAAGTTATTAATACTATAAAGTATCGGGGCGCCCAGATATATATTACAATGCCTTTTTTTATCAATTACTTGTTGGCTAATAATTAAAATTTTTCCTTTTTTTTTTTTATTCTTATATTAACACATGATTCTACGTTTGTATTTTATTATTTTCTATTATATTTCTTTTGCTATTCAGATTGGGAATGATTGAAGGTATTATATATGTCAGCAAGCCGAATACAATGAATACTTTTGCATATAGAAACAATCTTTAATTAAGATCTTTTCAAATTTTCTCTTCTAACGTTCATAGAATATATTATTTAGATTAGAGTTTGCTCTGGTCATATAATTTACCATAATATATGAAACAACGAATACAAACGAAAAATATACGCTTTAGTGCTTTCCAAAAGTCTCGTAACGAGTAGTAGTTATGACTTAATAATTTGTTTTTCTTTGAAATTTTTGTAATACCAATAAACTAAGAAGAAACCATAAACTCTACTCTTTAAACAGACATATGAAGATAATAGATAATCAGTTTGCCGATTGAACAAAAATGCATTATTTTTAAAGTTATATGATTTGCAGCATAACAAACTTTGTGATACATAATTATGTACGATTTGGCAAAAGACTTACTGCTCAGTATTCAAATCAGTATCACTTTCCTCGAGTTCTGTTTTAGTACGTCTTTTCCCTTTTTTATAGAATACAATAATAACGCATAGGATAAAGACGTCAGCCAGATTCCCAAAAATGTCCACGATGCGGCTAGTTAATTAATTTGTTCTTATAAACTGGAGAAAATTCAGTTGCTGTTGGACCGTATTTATCGACTACAACGACAGTTGATTGCTGCTTCTCGGATGGATATGATGGTTCCCTCACAACACTTTCGAATTGTTGAGGTGGTTGCATATTGCTTATCATCTTGACGATTAATGGTGGTTCCAGATACAATTTTTTCGTCCGTTATCGATTTATGGGTGCAAAAAAAAAAATGCACACTTTTCCATTAGGAAACTGATACAAAAAAATTAACTACTAATTTGTTAAGCAAGTTCATTTTAATTGCTTGAAGAAGTGATGTAAGGGTTGATTGTGCTTCGAAAAATTGAAGTTTCATAAAGAGAATATTTTTACCATTGTTAAACCTTATTGAAATGTCTCTCTGGTGAAATAGTGCAAGCATCATGGTGATGTAGTTTTGGCAGCAGTTGTTTCGGGGACGACATAATAGAGTTGATTGTCACAAGGACCATATGATTTGCAAGGATGCATTTTCGATTAGGCAGACGCCCATCCAGAAATATGTCAGCTGAATCGCGGAAGTATCTACTAGCTATATGTAGATATCAGGTTGGCTTTCACCGTTTGCAGTAGTTATAAAAATAAGGCAATAAAATTTGAGTTTAATTTTGTATTTTGCGTCACCCACTGTAATTCACAGTAATTTCCTTTTCCATCCCTCGTACTTCCGATAGATTGCACATACTCACATTTCATAGTTCGAACAAAAAAAACATAATTAGCTATGGATTCGAATACGAAAAGCACGTCCCTGAACAAAATCTTTAATTAGACAGTTTTTAAAAAAACTTGCCACCTTGAAAGTCTATCGCCAATTCACCGACAACATCAGCAGCACAGAATAACAGCACCCGCTGACTAAATCTTCCAACTAGTAAAAACGTACCAGACTTCAACGAAATCCTGGTGCACCATCACAATTGATTTTAGATCAATTAATTCTCTTATCACGACCACGACATAACAACTTCATCATTGTTTTACCACCACTACGATCGATATTCCACACAGTGCATTACATTCACGATTGATTAGGTCTTGCACGGATGACAAACACCAACCGCAACGCGTTACGATTACCCCCCCAATACTACGACGATCGAGAAGCTAAAAGCTGTATGTTTCAGCCATTATTACGTTACAGAGTGGTCGTTGTCGCGTATTTATTGTTGTATTGTAGCATACCGTTGTCGCTCGATCAAAATTTCACTGACATTGGTGACGTTGGTGTAGTGGAAAATTGAATGCACCTTCTTTTTTTTTCAAGGTCAGCCGCAACGCTCGGTTTTTTTCTTCACTATAATGAAACCGAAAATGGTCACTATTTTGAACTGGTATTCACTTGTTTCAGTTACATTTATGAAACCATAAACACACGCACCACTGTTTCGATTCGTATTGCAGCGCAATCCGCGTGAGTACGATTGGTTTCATCGAAATCGTTCCCGAGGAGCAAGAGATTCTTTTAAAACGTAACTTTTCCCACACCGAGATAATACCGAAATGGATTATTAGCAAGTATCCAATCAAACTTCGACGAACAGAAAGAATTTCACAATTTCCTGCTGCAAGGTGCAGATCTCGCCGACTTCCCGATGCAATCCTCCCGCCACGCAAAAACGACACGTCGCTACCGCGACAATCCAACGACTGTCTCGATTTCTCGCTCCAAGCTTGCAATGCCCGATTGCACAGCAAGAGGAAATCCCGTTAGGGATTTCGTTGCTGTGCGAAAACAAAAATAAGGTCACCGGGGGACTTGCGGGATTTTATTTTTGTGCGATTGAAATGTGGTTTCAATTGCAAAATGTTGTAGCGTCTCCGATCCATACAGTGTGGGTCGGAGATGTGTGACCAGTAATTTTTAAATAAAAAATATAAAAATTACTGGATGCTACAGTATGCTGCATACATGATACATCTGCCCATTATGCGATAATTTTATGACTGGATATGGTTATTATTAAGCCATAAAATATGCTTTAAAATCATTTTATATGTACTCTATCACTATTTACAGAGTGTATAATTTTGCCAATTGGACATACCGTTAACAATCAGATTGTGTGAATGGAACATTTGAATTCGTTGTGCAATTAAAAACTATTCAGATAATTTTTTTGTTAGCCGTGCTGGGAATATAGCAACATCTTGGGTTATTCTATAATGTTTTTGAAATAGCTCGTGCAATATCCAAAAATACTAATATTCATTTGATTGTAGACCATCAAACTAAAATTTGTTTACGGAGTGTTGTAACGTGGCATTTGCTAAGTACAAAAAATTCGAGGATCATTTCCTTAAAAATATCTTACATTTGGCTATTTTGTACAGTGTTACACCAGCTGAAGTTGCTAGCAAGTTAGAAATATTGAACTTGTTAGAAATCTAGAAACAGTTTTGGTGCAATCTCAGTGATCTTCATCTTTCTGTAATCGAGGCATTATATTCAAACTGAAATTGAACATGAAGCTTTTAGGATTGCAGCTAGTTCTGGTGTGTGTGTATCTGGTGAACGGTAATCTTGTGCCACAGTTGCGAGCAGTTTCAATGGTATTTCATAGTATTGATGAGCATCTGATGTAGAATAACAATTTCTGCAATTTTAGTTATTCCGTCATGGTAGTCGTTCTCCCATCAGGAGTTATCCATTGGACCCATACAAGGATTATCCCTGGCCGGGAGGTTTTGGTGCTTTATCTCCGGTAGGTGCGAAGAAGCTAATAGGGAACAACACTATGTAAAATATCTTTTCTGCTTTCAGAAAGGAGCTGAAGAAATGTTCCAAGCTGGACTCATCAGAGCTGGACGATATTCGTCACTGATAGCTAGCTGTATGTACAGCAATCATAATCTTACAAACAAAATAGTCGTGAAAAGTAGTTCAACTGAGAGATGTGTGCATAGTGCGGAAAATTTCTTAGATGCTTTCCTCCCTGTTCCAGTGCCAGAAAACCTAATTTATGTTATCCCTGAAAATGAAGACGAGGTTGCAAGAAAAGCTATTTACTATTTAACTGAATCTAATCGGGGGATTTTGTCTTTCAGATGCTAGCCTTTCCAGGCAAATCATGTCCAAAACATGAAAACGCTTTGTATCATACTACCTTTAATGATCCAGCTTTCTCGCATATCATTGACTTCGAAAGTCAAAGTGGTCAGGAACTTTTAACGTATATAGAAAACAATACTGGATTGGTAAAGATAATTATATAAGTAGTATGAATATTTATTCATTTCTCTCTATAGAATATAACTAGTCCACGCATGTTGAATTCACTAGCTAATACTTTATTGGTTGAAAAACTTCATGGACTAGAACTACCAGCATGGACTGATTCAGTTTATGAACAGTACGTAAAGCCTTTGGGTGACGCCGCACTCGGTATAATGGGTAGTTCAGAATATATGAGTGTTCGAATAGGTATCCTCTTGGACGATATTGTGGAACGGTTTCAAATTTTCTCACGCGGTACAAGTGAACAGAATATGTTAGTTTACTCAGCTCATGACTTGACACTTATGGGCATGATAAATAAGTTAGAAATAAGAGATCAAATCCCAAATCGTCCAGAATATGGATCACAAATAGCGTTCGAACTGTATGAAAACCCAGCAATTAAAAAGAGTCTTGAAATCAGGGTGAGACATCGTTTTGGTGCTTTGAAATGTTAATTTTCAATTTCAATTTGCAGATATTTTATTCGAGAGACTTTGAAGATTCAAACCCGTTAGCGATCAATATTCCGGGCTGCGCTGCACCTTGTGCTTTTAAAGATTTTATTAAAACGGTTCGATCTAAACTTACGAAAAATTACGATAAAGCGTGTCGAGTATAGTTTTTGTATTTTTGAAAATCAATTTTCTGAGTCTTTTTTTTGGTGTTTTATTTACAAAAAAGTTAGAAATCTACAAAGATTTAAAATTACTAAGTTTTGCTATCAAAGCTGATTTTTGCTGAGATTGTGTCGATGTTGCTTATTTCGCCTTTTCTCAATATTTTGCGCATATTTATGAGCTCAATTGCTCCAAATTGAGACGGCAGAAATTGACATCAAACCAAGTGTTCCTGAGGGTGAAAAACTGTGCCCTATGTTCTTTCCTTAGGTTTCATCCCGTTCCCCATAGTCTTTTCTTGATTAATGAGTCAGAGCCTAGATAGACAGGTACTTAAATTGTTAATTTACTAATGATCATTTATATCTAAATTATTAATTTAGAGATTGCATACAGCATAGACAGACAGCAGAGCCTAAATGATCATTTGCCGGACATAATCATTTAAGTGCTGTGTGCCATAGGGTAATTTAGACTAATTACCACTAAATGCAAACTGCTAATGATCACTAATTTATTTTTAAATTATGTAGAGTTGCCCGATATAATACAGAATCCCCTTGTAAAAAGTCGCTTTTCGCATTGAAAAAGAAGAAGAAGACAACTTTTTTGAGCTGTACTCTTACCAATGTTATTTTAGTGAAAGCAGCCAGAAGTCGTTAGTCTGATGAGGTATAGTATCTAGTTTGCGCTTGGTTAGAAGACGATCGAAACAGTTTCATGACCTTCGCTTGGCCTAAATAATTTTTCTTTTAAAAGCCGTATTATACTGACACAGATTTATACAAAAAGGATCGAATTTTGTCACAAATAGACTGTCAAACCTACTTTAAAAAAAAAATATACTGTCAAACCTTATCACTACTTAAATTTTTGCAAGATCGATTAAAAAATTTGCGTTCATATACAAAGTGCTACTGAGTATTATACTCGCAAATTATTTGTTTATTTGTTCAAATGAATTTCTACAATAGAATTGAAATCTATCATTGATTAGAAAAAAATAATGATAAAAGAAAAATTCTCAAGCAAAAAATTAGTATAGAATGTGAGCCCAAATAACGAATTAAGCCGAAGTATACAAATTTAAATACTTCAGAAGTTAGTGCTAAAAATTAACATTACATTTGAGGATTTTATTCTTCAAAAGGTTTTTATGTGTTTTTTGTTTTAACAAATATCCAACTATTTAGATCCGAGAAAACAAGACCGTTATACAGTTTGAAACGGAGAAATGCGTCTAGTAAAGACTCATGTTTGAAAAGCAGGAGTCTGAAATGTTGAAAGTCGATGATTATAGTCACTAAAGAAAGTAGGGTGTTTCTTCGAAAACTTTTTTTTTATTTTATTTAAAAATTACACAACAAATTTTAATTAAAAACCAAATTACAAAAGGTAAAAAAAATTCAAAATTTCAAAATTTTTCTGTGTTAAAATTGTAAAGCAAAAAGTGAATAAACCTGATAGCTGATAGCTGGACTTGGGATCATAGATCAAACATCGATCCGGCCACAATATGGATCATTAATAGTGTTTGATAAAGCCGAGCTGCTTATTCGCACGGGAAAGAACTTTATCGTAGTGCAAGGTGAAACGAAGTTTCACATCCATGACAACACCGAGATCAACAACGCTATCAACGCGAGTTAATAAGTTGTTGCCGAGAAAGTAAGTGTTCTACGTAACCGTGCATTTACAGCTAAAACTTATAATTTGGCACTTATCAATATTCAGCGAGAGCTTGTTTATATTGCACCATTGAACAAGAGAATCAAGCTTGGATTGAAGGAAAAGTGCATCAGATTTAGATTCAATGGTGTGGTACAGTTTGAGGTCGTCTGCATAAAGTAGGTGAGGTATGTTTGACAGGACGTCAGATAGATCCGAGATGAATATGTTAAAGAGAAGTGGGCCAAGATGACTACCTTGTGGAACACCAGAGGTAGCAAATATATTTTTTGATAAAATTCCTTGAAATTTAACGAGTTGGATTCGGTTGTGGAGGTAGGAACTGAGCCAGCTTAGTAAAGATCCGGCAAGTCCGAATTTGTGCAGCTTAAGGATCAATATAGAATGGTCAACTCTGTCAAAAGCTTTGCTAAAGTCAGGAAGTAGCAAACCATAACATAAAGAAAGAAAATGCTCAGCAGCACTTTACCAGCACTGCAACTAAAAGACTCCTACAATTGCCTCACGTCAAGCTCAAATAACTCTAACGATCTTGATTTTGTCGAAAGTTACAGGAATAGAAAGATGTTTGGGATCCAAAAACGAAACATGTTTGGAACTGGAAAATTTCTAAAACTTAAACATTGATAAAAAATTAAACATTGATTACTTATTTTCATTGTAAATGTTCGCGTTATGAATACTAAACGTAAGCTTTTATTGATACAAAAATAGTAAAAAAGTTTGCGCTGGCAACTCTTCGCTAGCATCATATATCACACCTGCCCCACATTGAAATCAACCTACGCTGCGAATTTCGTTTTGATCCGATGACTGCATTGGAAGTTATAGGGTTACAAAGAAATTTAGGGTTACTCGTCGCAAAAGTTCTCAAATTTTCGAAAACTTAATATTTGTTGCTTATTGTCACTACAAAATCATTACCGTTTAAACATTTTACCATAAAATTGCTTGATAAAGATATTGCAAATAAGTACAAAACCAACAATAGCTGACAACCCTGTCATGATATTTTAACAAGACTTTTTTCTGAATAATGCCTTTAATAAGCTATAGGCCAAAAAGGTTTATTTTCCTGAGCGAATTTTCAAAACCCAAGACACCAAAGTTACCATGGCTGGCAGCACCAACCGAATTTCTATCAAAAACAGCTTACAGTAAGGTCCAGCTACTGTGTTAATTTCAGACATATCTGGTAACTGAATCAGAATTCATAGGGCAAAATGGATTTTGTTTTCTTTATAATTTTTCAAGGTGATACCATTGGCACAGAGTTGCCCGCATTCCCAAATCGCTTCTATTAGATCTGGTCTTACTTAATATCAATACATTCTGTAAATTTCAACTGTATCTGATAATTGGGTCGTGGGTTCTCGCCAATATAAGTTTTTGATACTTAAAATATAGATAAATTGGGGGAGGGTTACCGTTCTTGTCGGATGTGGAATTTCAAAAGTTTGGATTTGGTTGTATTGCCAAAGCATAAGATTTCTGTATGAGTTGATTTTCACTGTAAAAGACTATAAATTTTCATTAGAGCCAATGGTTTGAAGGTTTTCACTTTCAATGCCTGCCGTAGCTTCAGGATTGCCAGCACGTTCAGAAAAAACTTCACGAGTCTACAGCTTAGTAATAGCAATAAGTCCTTTAAATTTCGTAATGATCTGATTATTTGGTTAAAAGTTCTCGCAATTTAAAAATTTTCAAATTTTCCCAATCTCATTTTAGGCGCCTAGCGCATACATAGGGTTAAAAGAATTCAAAAATATAATATTTACATTAAAAACACATTCGAAATTCATTTCAGAAACTTTGTTTTTGCACAAGTTATTTGTTGACAGAATAATAGGTATATTTAAAATATCACTAAAATGGCCGCCGGCGCCAAAGAGTTAAAGATTTTTAGCTTTTTGTGAGACCTGGCACTATTCTACATTTACACATAAAATTCATTGGTTTTGCCCCCTCCTCTTGTGCAGACAATCGAACGGAATCTCAATTGATTTGAGTCTGAGAACAAAATACTTTCAGTTAATTCTCGACCCAAAGCTACTGTGGAATGAAATTGTAACAGACAGAGGAAGAATTTCAGCGTACTTTACTGTATCAAAAGAGCTATTTGGGGTCTTTTGGAGCACACAACCTAACATGACAACATGGATTTATACCGCTTTGCTTGAGCTATTCTCAAGGTTGGCTAGCAACTGTTGGTGGGAAAAGTGCGAAGGTTCCACTCACTAAGGCTCTTATTGTGTTGCTTCATTGAATACCAACCAATCTACTAATTCAACAGCAAGATAATCTTGCTGCTCTGAAACTGCAATATAATTCAGTATGGACTAGAACAGAGTTTGGCCATGCTGAAATTTTATCTCTCTCTTTTGCCATCCTAGCGGTCGTTGACTAAAAAGCTCCAGGAACTAGCTGGGCTAAAAAATTTTGGTCTGTGTTCCTGGTAGGGGCAGGGTCACCCTCGAGAGTGGGTTTATTAATACCAAGCAAATATATACAATAGATTTCACCTTGCACCTCCCACATTGCAGCACCGCCCAGGTGAAGGTAGTGGATATTTTTCAGGTTTCGGCTGATTTTAGTATGATCAAATATTCGGTATTTATGTTGATACTTGCACAGAGAGTCAACTGCTCATAAATTCGTTCAATCTTCTTGTAGATTGAAGCTGATAGAAAATGTGGAGAAGTTTGGCAGTGTACCATGTGTCGCTGATGACCTAAAAAGCTAGGTACCTTCTTGTTGGAGATCTCATGTCCCTTCTCCATGAGGACAACGATGTAGTCAGTCGAATTAGCCATCAGAAGAAAATATCTTAATCTGGGATGAGGAATCATCCTTTGCGATAGCAAGATAGTCTTATATATCCTTCGATGTTTAACGCACCAGGCAGCTATTCAATTTTATCCGCCGTGCTCTTTGTTTTGAATCAGCCATTCTGATGGATTCTTATTTCATACAGCATGTTTAACGGTTGGGCGAAAGCCTCAACGATGCCTTCGGAGCTTTTGTTTAGAGGAAGAAAATAAAACCTGTCTTTCATGACATGAGACAATATCTGGTTTTGGCAAGGAGAAGAAAAGCTTTACTCAACAAGGATTCGTGGACTGATAAGAAAGGTTCGAGTGATCTATCATTTAGCGACTTACAGAGGGTGATGCAGTTTACTAAAAGAACCATATGGTTTTTTAAGAAAAGTGACTAAGGGAGGGTACAATCCGTGGTACCACAACGAACCTCGAGCCTCTTTAAGTTGCACTTTGTAATTGGCAGCCACTTGCCGCAGCCTGACCGACTTGAAGCTTCATAAAGTTTGTTTGTTACCTAGGCAGAGCTTGTTTGAAATGAAAAATACTCAAATTTTGCGCTATATTTTACGGTTAGATTCAAGTAATGGATAATATGAGAAATGAGTTGATGAAGTGAAAATAACATCAGCGTTTTTTTGCTATGATTTGGTTTGATCATTTAAGCTGACGAAACCGATTTACATATTTTCGCATCAAATTAAACTAAATAAATGATATTTCTAAAAAAATTATGCTGTATATATGATACATTTGTCCATCATACGATAATTTTATGGCTCGATATGCTTATCATTAAGCCATAAAATATGCTTTAAAATCATGTTATATCTACTCTACCACTATTTACAGAGTGCATAATTTTGCCTATTGGACATACCGATAACAATCAGATTGTGTGAATGGAACATTTGAATTCGTTGTGGAATTAAAAACTATTCAGATAATTTTTTTGTTAGCCGTGCTGGGAATATAGCAACATCTTGGGTTATTCGATAATGTTTGCTCAATCGATTGTTAGTTCAAGTGAAATAGCTCGTGCAATATCCGAAAATACTAATATTCATTTGATTGTAGACTATAAAGCTAAAATTCGTTTACGGTGTTGTGTAAAGTGAAAACATACTAGGTACGAAAAATTCGAGGATCATTTCTTTTGAAAGATCTGACATTTGGCTATTTACAGCTTAAGTTGCTAACAAGTTAGAAATATTGAACTTGTTAGAGGTCTAGAAACAATTTTTGTGCAATCTCAGTGATTTTCATCTTTCTGTAATCGAGGCATTATATTCAAACTGAATTTGAACATGAAGCTTTTAGGATTGCAGCTAGTTCTGTTGTGTGTGTATCTGGTGAACGGTAATCTTGGGCCACAGTTGCGAGCAGTTTCAATGGTATTTCATATTATTGATGAGCATCTGATGTAGAATAACAATTTCTGCAATTTTAGCTATTCCGTCATGGTAGTCGTTCTCCCACCATTAGTTATCCATTGGACCCATACAAGGATTATCCCTGGCCGGGAGGTTTTGGCGCATTATCTCCGGTAGGTGCGAAAAAGTTAATAGCAAACAACATTATGTAAAATATTGGTTTGGCTTTCAGGAAGGAGCAGAAGAAATGTTCCAAGCTGGACTCATCAGAGCTGGACGATATTCGTCACTGATAGCTAGCTGTATGCACGACAATCATAATCTTACAAACAAAATAGTCGTGAAGAGCAGTTCATCGGAGAGATGTGTCCATAGTGCGGAAAATTTCTTAGATGCTTTCCTCCCTGTTCCAGTGCCAGAAAACCTAATTTATGTTATCCCTGAAAATGAAGACGAGGTTGCAACAAAAGCTATTTATTATTTAACTAAATCTAATGGAAGGCTCTTGTTTTTCAGATGCTAGCTTTTCCAGGCAAATCATGTCCAAAACATGAAAGCGCTTTGTATCATACTACCTTTAATCATCCAGCTTTCTCGCATATCATTGACTTCCGAAGTCAAAGTGGACAGGGACTTTTAACGTATATCGAAAACAATACTGGATTGGTAAAGATAATTATATAAGTAGTGTGAAATTACATTCATTTCTCTCTATAGAGTATACCAAGTCCACTTATGATGATTTCACTAGCTGATACTTTATTTGTTGAAAAACTTCATGGACTAAAACTACCAGCATGGACTGATTCAGTTTATGAACAGTACGTAAAGCCTTTGGGTGACGCCGCACTCGATATAATGGGTAGTTCAGACTATATGAGTGTTCGAATGGGTATCCTCTTAAACGATATTGTGGAACGGTTTCAAATTTTCTCACGCGGTACAACTGAACAGAATATGTTAGTTTACTCAGCTCATGACTTGACACTTATGGGCATGATTAATAAGTTAGAAATAGCAGATCAAATCCCAAATCGTCAACAATATGGATCACAAATAGCGCTCGAATTGTATGATAACCCAGCAATTACAAAGAGTCTTGAAATCAGGGTGAGACATCGTTTTGGTGCTTTGAAATGTTAATTTTCAATTTCCATTTGCAGATATTTTATTCGAGAGACTTTGAAGATTCAAACCCGTTAGCGATCAATATTCCGGGCTGTGCTGCACCTTGTGCTTTTAAAGATTTTATTAAAACGGTTCGATCTAAACTTACGAAAAATTACGATAAAGCGTGTCGAGTATAGTTTGTTTTTTGAAAATCAATTTTCTGAGTCTTTGTTTTTTTGGTGTTTTATTTACAAAAAAATCTAGAAATCTACAAAGATTTAAATGGTAAATAATTTTATACTAAGTTTTGCCATCAAAGCTGACTTTTGCTGAGTTTGTGTCGATGTTGCTTATATTGCCTTTTCTTAATATTTTGCGCATATTTATGAGCTCAATTGTTCCAAATTGATACAACAGAAATTGATATCAAACCAAGTGTTCTTGAGGAAGAAAAACTGGGCCTTTTGTTCTTTCCTTTGGTTTCATTCCGTTCCTCATAGTCTTTACTTGATTAATGAATCAGAGCCTAGACAGACAGCGGAGTCTAAATGATAATGTGCCGGAAATAATCATTTAAGTGCTGAGTGCCATATGGTAATTTGGATTAATTACCACTAAATGCAAATCGCTAATGATCACTAATTTATTTTTAAATTATGTAGAGTTGCCCGATATAATACAGAATCCCCTTGTAAAAAGTCGCTTTTCGCATTGAAAAAGAAGAAGAAGACAACTTTTTTGAGCTATACTCCATAGAGGTATAAGACATTAAGAGTGGTGGTGAAGAATCAGTCTGTCTCGAGGTCACCCATATCCACAAATTATTCCAATACAACGAAATAGCTTTCGGGGTGTAGATCAGTTGCTCGTTTTGAGGGCATTAACTTGGCGCGCATATTTGAAAAAAAGGGAAATATTAAAATTCAAGTAAAAATAATCGTATATTTAAAATTTGAAGGTAATTTGCACTCTACATCGCGGTCGGCCATTGTTCTTCAGTATTAATATTTGTCAATAAATTGAAATATATAGCTTCTCAAGGAAAATTTGGTCATTAAATTAAAATATTTGCTTCTAAAAAGTAGAACGAAACGAGTCTTATTATTGAATTGTTGAATAACTATATATTATTATCTTGCATCATTTTCATTAACTACATTAACGCTATTTATTCACTATACGCAGATTAATCAGAAAATTATTTTCATTTCATTACGTTTGCTTACAATGATAAATCTGAACTTTTGTATGCAAATGAGATGCTAAATTTTCTTCTACCTCCCTTTTCTTTTTTAGCTGGGCTTGGGACCGGCTTCGGCGGAATTAAGGCAATATAAAGATTTTTTTGGGCTCTTATTTACATGAACTCATTCTTCTAAAATTAACCTGAATTTCTGATAGTCGGACCCATGTCATTTTTATAAGTTTCTTATTTTAACCTTTGTTAAAATTTTCCAAAAAATTATAATTTCTTCTTTGTAAAGTGTACGGTACTAATAATCGTAGATTTTTTTCTGGGCTAGTTTTATTTAGTTCGTCCTGACATATTTTTTTTTGGATTCTTCAAACTAAATTAATTTCATAATTTTTCATTATTTTTTGTTTTACCCTGTCGATCGATAGAGATAAATCGCGAAATCAAGTTAAAAAAGAGGGCGTTATTTTTTTTAATTTTTTCCGCTAATGATCACAGAGCGTAGTGATGTAATTTTCGAAGCATGAAAATGAAATGCATGAAAAACAGAAGGGTTTGGATCTGCCTCAAAGTTTTCACACTTTCAAATCAAATTCAAATTTGGAAAAAATATCTTCAGTGACATGAAAAATTTTTATTTTGATGATCCTGATTGATTCCATGATTATTGGCCTGATTTAAGGAGAGAAGAAAAAGCTAAGAAGTTTGTTTTTGATCATTTGGGGAGGTTTGTTTTGAAGAGAAAGCTGTGAGGTTTGTTTTGCCCGCCTCTTAAATATGCTACCAAAAGCTATCATTAGCTAAAAGTTAACACTTATAGTCATTTATGGACTATTTATTAACATAAACGAAGACTATTTGTCAGCATGACAACGCATCGATTCATTCAACATCATCACTCAGCATCTAACACATGGTTTAAAGATTTTGAAATTAAGTCAAAGCCATGGCCTGCGTTAAATATAGTGTTGAAAAATGTAATTTTTCAATAACCAGATAAACGGTGATTGTTGTTATCAAACCACTGTGATTCAAAGCACTGTTTTTTGATCACTCTTATCGGGAAAAATATGATGAAAAGAATTAAATCTACAAACGCAAAATAAGATGGAAACAATAGCTTTATTTTTGACTGTTGAACACTAGAAGATTTGAAAGATTTTTTAATTCAAAATTTACAAAATCAAAACATAGTTTTCTTATGTTCATGACAGTATACTTACAGTTTAAAAATTGAAATCCCTTGTTGCAAAAACTACCAACATAATCATTGTTGGCAATTGCTTTCAAATGTTAGTTTTTACTAAGATAAACCTACAGTAAATCATACTACCTACTAAATCTGATGTCTGCATTGGAAAGTATAAGGAAAGGACGTGTTTTTTTTATTGACGATGACACCAAAGATGACACCAAATCTACAGGGTTTCCCAAATTTTTATTTAACTTTTATCACACCTGCTCCTAAGCATATACATTCTATCTTTCATCAATGGTGTTATTTTTGACTTGGCTGTAGGAATTTACTGGATCATCACACAAAATAAACCACATACAGAATTTATTATCTACCAGTGACCCACATTGGGCGCATTTTCAAAAACATTCTATTTTGCCGTAAATATCTTTGTGTTTTTTTGTAAGATAGATAGACACTAAAGAAGCAGGCGAATCTTCCTCAAAATATCAATATCTGTCAAGAAATGAAAATATATCTAGCTTCTAAAAGAAAAATTGGTCTTTAAATTAAAAAAAAAGCAATTTAGGTGCTTAAGAATCAGGTAATGTGGTGAAAGGTTATCGTTCTTGATAGTTGAGAAATTTAAAAAAATTAAAATTGACTGCGTAATCAAAGCATTAGAATTATCCATCGTTTTTATTATTTCAAATAGCGGAAAATTCTCGGGAGACTCGATGATTTAAACGCTTTTTTCACATGGTTGTTATACCCACAGATATTCACCAAATATCACACAAAACTATTTTTAAAAATAGTAATACATGCTGTGAATTTCGCATCGTTTTGATGTTTTTAGTAGAAGTAATCGCAATGTGAAATTTCACGATTCTTCGTTAATTTTTAGTCACTCATCGCCCAAGAAAATAAAAAAAATTTTAAAAACGCTGTCATAATCAAGCATTAAAAACTATTAATTTTCATTTTGTTCGCCTGTTTTTTCAAATTTTTGTGTTTTAAAGTTCACTAAAATATTCGCCGCTGATTAAAGCTTAACTTTATCTTTACTTTAACGTACTAACTTACTAACTACTTTAACTATTACCATCAGATCTACTCTTTATATGCAGATTTTGCTGAAAATTTTAGTTTGATCGGATAATCTCACTCACAAAATGCAACTCGAACATGTCAGGAACAAAATAATCAAAATCACAACATGAAGAATGATATCGAACAAAATAGCAGCTATCAAAATCACAGCAATCGAAATTGTAGCAAACGAAATATAAAAAATATTTTCGTACTTTGTGACTTCGCTCAATGTGATTATTTCTGTTGAGATTTTGTTAGGCAGCATTCCGCTCGCTGTGATTTTGTTCACTGTGACTTTGAATATGTAGTCACACCTGCTGCCAGTGGTCTTCCATACACTATGAAAAATAACAGTGGTTGACATATCGGGCCAAAACAATTTAAATCTAACCTAAATTTAAATCTGAATCTATTTCATAAAAGTCTGGAAAAGTCACAAAATACAGCATTTTTCTCGAGCGATTTTACATTTATTTCTCTTCTATCTGTATAAGAAGACGAGATAAATTAAATTCTGTTTGGACTCATATCTGAGGCCAAAAATCTGTTCCCGCAGGAATCACTATTCTTATCAGCAGAAATTTCCTCTGCAACAGGTTCTTTGCTTTAATAGGTCCAATCAGAAAACTACTAACAGGCCTCAGAAATAGTTGAGGAAAAGAGGATATTTTTTTAAAGCGTTCGATATTTTTTTACTGATATCCAAATTAAATACAGCAAAACGCAACAAAAACCTGGCTTACACCCCAATATTAACTGCTGATTCCTTAAAATTCAGCAGGCATTTTATTACCTGTAATAAAACATATTTGTCCAACGTCAAATATGTTTTAATTTTTTTTAATTCTTAAAAGTATCATGTTTTTAAAAGTATAGTTTTTTTTTTAATTTTTAAATTTCATGTGTTTCATATTAAGTACATTTTAATGAAAACTATATAAATATTTCGAGTTAAAATTATATGTTCTGAGTCACAAAGAAATTTATTGCGCTGTTGTACGAGAGAATCTGTAAAAATGTTTTTTCCTCGAGTAATGGTAAAGTGTTTAAGGCTTTCAATAATGTTACTTCTAATATGCATGCCCACTCTTGAGTCTAGCAAATTTGATGATGTTTAAATATCTGTGAAAATGTATTTTCTTCTTCAATTTAAGCAATGTGTTCAAGCGCTTATGTCCAAAAATTTTTTGTCTAACCTAATTTTAAGATCTGAATCGTCCTACCAAGGTTCTGAGTATGCAAAACGTTCGTTGGATGGTGTAATAATGGTGAGGATAATAGCAACATTTATGAAAACGTGATTTTTTAACTCAATCGTGACACTTCTGTGTAGTTAATGCGGCATGGAGCTCGTACGCCAAATACTACCTATCCCAAGGACCCATACGGTGGAAAAAACTGGGCTGGAGGTTTAGGTGTTTTGTTACCTGTAAGCTAGTACTCGATGTATTTTCTTTTATCTACATTGAATCAAATAATTCGCTCCAGCTGGGTGAACGACAAATGGAGGCAAGCGGCTACAAAAAAGCCAAACGGTATGGATCGGTACTACCGGTCGGTATTGAAAACTTGAATGCGGTCAGTAGTGAGTCTCCACGATGCGTTAGGAGTATGGAAAAGTTTTTGGATGGATATCTTTGGAAAAAATGGCCAAATAATTTTATCTCGGTAGTGCCAAGGTCACAAGATAAGGTAAACATAATGATGCTAAGTTTATTGTAGCCTCACATAGGCTTATTATTTTTCTTGTAGTTTTTGTCACCCAAAGGAAGACCCTGTCCAGCTTACATGTCAACTGTCCTGGAATCATGCTCGTTCCAAAATTCACACGTCAGAAAATACATGGACGAACTAGGTGTCGGTGGGAGTTTCATTCGATATATTGAAAAAAGTACAGGAGTGGTAAGTGCAACTTTTGGTAAAAAAATTGTATAAAATGGAGATTGCTAACCAACCAACAACTTGTTGCCAGCTTTATAGTTTCAATGTGTTTTTTTTTTCATTGTTTACCATTACGTGCTCATCAATTTTTTTAAGGAAAATGTAATTCTACCTCTACCCGCCTCTTGGTGAGGTATTATTGAAATAGGCCTTTAATGACTCTAAAAGCGATAAAAAATTGGTCTACGGTCTCTTGTTTCTTTTCTGGTCTCATGAGGGTGGAAGTTGAAGGAGGGGAACTTCTTGTATGTTGCTGTAGGTGGTTTTTCCAACAAGGAAATTTTTCACTGTAATCAATAATGCAGATGGTATTTGATGATAGCGACTACCTTATTATCAGCACCTGGTGACAATTAAACGATTAATATCATTAATGTTTGGCTTTTTTATATGAGTGGGTGGCTAAAAATCACATCACGTTAAATATCTGGTCCTCTAGTGATTCGCGTAGCTCTGTTAAGACGGAGGACGGATATCTTGTTCATTATAAGAAGTATTTACTCTTTTCAGAAGAATCGTTGTCTTCTTTATATTGGCAGAGTAAAATCTGCTTATTAACGGCTCCGGGCTAACAATATAATCTCAGTCCTAATAAAACCGTGGCAAGTCTCAGGCACCGATCTTAATTTCTTAGTAGGTTGTATAAATTCAGTTGAGTGGCACTCCTGATTAAGTACCGATCTAGATTTGAGCACTTGCTCCTATAAGGACTAGTGTCAATCCTGACAAGGCCTCCCTGATTTGGATAGATAGCTATGGGATCATTTGGTATACATTGAAACTAAGATAGCTGATCTGAGTTTGGACTCGAACCATTCAAATCAAAGATTGTTCGTTGGAAGTCCGACATATCGACCTAGTCTCCGGCATCTACTGCCGAAGAAGGGTCCAACTCTTCGAAAAGAGGTTCTAACGATAGAAAAGACGTGGTTCGAAGGCTTGCTCCACTATCAGCCAAAATAGAAGTAGTCGGAATGCCTGCTTCAACGTCCACGGCAAACTTATTTTTAACTCTGACCAGGAGTCCTTGAGAAGTGGCTTCTTGGTTTGATCCATATACTCTTGGCAATTTAAATTCTTTCTCTATTTTAACGCAAGGCAGAAGCATGTAAAAGCAGTCCAAGGTTTCCATAATCCACGGAAAACGGCAGGCTACAGACATCTCATGTGTCACCTCCACTTCAGCTCACTTCAACTCACGAATCCAGATAAGTATCTTACGAATTCTAAGGAGATTAGACAGAGTTTCTCCCGGGTCATTGTCGAAAAAGGACAAAAAGACCCTTGAGTGGGCAATGCAAAGGATACTCAGAAATTGCAAAGGTTTGTCTGAGCAAACAAGTCAGCCTTCCCAACAGAACCCGAAAACCGCAAGACTGCCTTACCAATTGAATTGAAGAAGATTTTTATTTCATTTTAGTTGTACATTCGTAACCTAGCTTAAAGTATAATTAGCAATGATCACTTAAAGTCTAGCGGCTTTACTATTTTGGCCTGCTGGCTCTTATGGTTTTTTTATATAAATATTTTTTTCTTAAACAGTTTTTATCTTACACACTAATAATACTACCCAGCTTGTACAAGTGCTGGGGTTACCTGGGCAATACTGCCCTTACCAATAAAATTTGCCCGTCCAACGAAATGGTCAAAGAGAGTCTGGTGAAAGGGGCCATTGAAACGATCAAGAACGCTGGCATTATCTCTCCGAAAAAACTGAAAGTTAGTGTAGAAGACTTTTTTAAACAACTGACATAGGCGTCAGATCTTTTTTTTTCAAAATTTCGGGCTATGGAAAATGAGAATGCAGAAGTAGAACATACCATTTTCTTGCCTCCAAATGCCCATGGTTGGCTGATAAGATGAATTTAATCATCCACTACAGTCGTTCGATTCCCAACGGCATCAATTTCATTACTAACACTTTGGATAGCACTCGCGTCCCTCGTACTCGCTTTCTCGACTTTCTCCTTACTGAAATAGTTGAAATATCATCGTCATTTCCAATATCTATGAACGCCTCTTCCTCTGCAAGCCAGCACGAAACTTTCTAAATATTTCTGCATTTTAAACATTTCAGAAAATCTCGAGAGGAATCGAAACATTTTATCATCTTAACGACTTACTCACGACACAATTAGAGAACGGCTACAGTTTACCAAGCTGGGCAAAACCTGTTTACCGTGACTACATCCGCCCTTTGGGTAAATTTTCCTACCACCAAATGATCACATCTGATTATATGAGAGTTCGAACTGGTGCTCTGCTATATGATATCCAAAACAAAATAAAAGCCATTGCAACAAATCAAACGAGACGAGTAATCAAAGTGTATTCAGCACATGACTTTACGATTAGTGCACTTTGTCATTTCTTGGGTATCTATGAACCGTGTGGCGATTTGCCAAAATACGGTGCATGTGCTGCCTTTGAAGTACATCAAAACAGAAAAACTCATGATAATACTGAAGTTAAGGTAAGAATTTCGATAGTTTATTGCATATAAATTAAATAATTTGTTTTTCAGTTCTTTTATTTCGACGACTACAAAGATAAATTTCCTGTGCAATATCGAATCCAAAATTGCAAAAAACCGTGCTCGTTCAATGATTTCGTTAAGGCAATCAGACCGAAAATCGTCAATGACTACGGAAAAGTTTGTTCTGACCGTCGTTCTTCAAGATATGAAAAATCAAGGAAGGAATCGCGTACTTCAGAATGTGAAAAATCACAGAAGGAATCGATACCGTATGACTCTAGAGAGCGACGCAGGTCACGGTTTTCAAATCACGCAGATTTCCCCAAAGATGACCACGGAGGTTCCTGCAGACGGCAATCGAAACGTCAACCTGACGAATATTCGGTTTGTAGTGACAGAAACGTAATGTTTACAGGCGACCCTTTGCCAGATGAACGTCGTTCTTCATCATATGAAACATCGAGGAAGGACCCGATACCGTGCATGACTCGTTGTATTGGTCCTTCATACAAGCAACGGTCTTTCAATCAGCCAGCATGCTTCAAAGATCACAAAGAAGGTTCCTGCAGACGGCAATCGAAATCTCAGGCTGATGAATATTCGATTTGCAGTGACAAAAACGTAACGTTTGCACAACATCCTTTCCCAGCTGAACTGCGTTCTTCATCATGTGAAAGATCAAGGAAGGACCCGACACCGTACAACCCCACAACACCACGTTGCTCTGGTTCTTCATGCATGCCACGATTTTCAAATCAGTCAGCTTGTCCTAAAATTGCCTGGGAAGGTTCCTGCAAACGACACTCGAAACCCAAAGCCGGCGAACTTCCGCTTTGTGGTGACAGAAACGTAATGTCTACAGGTGACCCTTTGCCAGATAAACGTCGTCCTTCATCATATGAAAGATCAAAAAATTGCCCAACACCATGCTGTCCCAGAGAGCCACGTAGTCCTGGTTCTTCATGCAAGAAACGGGTTTCAGATCAGTCAGCTTGTCCCAAAATTGCCTGGAAAGGATGCAGACGGGAACTGAAACCTCAAACCGACGAATATTCGCTTTGTAGTGACAGAAACGTAACGTTTACAGGAGACCCTTTACCAGATGAACGTCGTCCTTCATCATACGAAAGAGCAAGAAAAGAGCCAACACCGTGCAACCCTAGAGAACCACGTTGTTCTGGTTCTTCATGCAAGCTTCTGTCTTCAAACCAGCCAGCTTGCCCCAAAGATCCCAGAGAAGGTTCCTGCAGACGACAATCGAAACCTCAAGCCGACGAATATTCGCTTTGTAGTGACCGTAGTGGTTTGTTTATAGGAGGTCCTGTGTCAGGTGAAGATCGAAAATGTAAGGTGATCAGTAAAAACAAAGAATTTTGTAAAATTAAAACTAAGGTAAAGATATGATGATAAGTTTGAATCTATTCTAAAGTGAAAGAGTTTTTGTTGGTTTTGAAGTCAATATTTGACAAGCAATATATTAGGCGTTAAAAATATTTTAAGAAAATTGAAAATGTATACAATATGTTTATCTCAAATAGTTGTTGACTCGGAATAAAGTTTTAATAATAATAAGATATTGATTATGTTTTCGATAAATCGTTCGGCCACAAACCTTTGAAATAATTTAACGATCTGTTCCTTCAATTAAAGGCATTTAAAGAATGGAGCGAACTGCTTCAAAAGTTAGTTATTGAAGGCGCCCCTTTTGGGTTTTCTTGTTTCACCAGTTTTTGCAAGAAACCCTTACTTTTCTGGCTGCCAGCAAATTTTCTTCGAAGTAAGCTTTTACCCAAAAATGTTTTTATTTGAGAAGTTGTGCAACATATCTTACAGGATAATGTAAATCAAAATAGGGTGACGGTAGTCTCAAAGATATAAACCTAATCTTAGAAACAATTTTTAAAGAGCTTTACTGTGTTTTTCTCTTAAGGGGAGGTTCTTTCAGGTTTTTTTATACAAATCGATTTTTTGTTTGTTTGTTGTAGGTTATGTGTGCAAAAGGATATTCCGATCTGGAACATATTTATCTCAAACGCACCTACCTCACGCGCGCTGGGAAACGCTCTGGTACAGCTTATTTATCGCGTGGCCCCAGATGGAACTAATTACGATCTGTACTATCGCATACTTGTTCGTGTTGGAATACACTTTAGGTGGCAGCACATGCGAAAAATAACCGATGCGTCAGAAAATTGCATATCTTTTACCTCATAGTTAAACGAAGAATATCGCCCGCAGCTCGAAACGACGTCTGCCGGAGCAGGCCAACCAGGAGTGATTTTAAATTGAGGAAGGATTCCTGTACGGCACAGGAATAGCCAACTTAGATCGTAACTTGAGTATAACGGAACAAATCGACGACCACGAAAATCTTTATATAGATATTTTGGTCCAAATTGATCCGCCATATTGAATCCGCCATCTTGCATTTTGTTAATTTGACTGCAGATTCGTAATCAGCGACCCCAAACCTCTATGTCCGTAAAATCTCCATAATTTAGTTTAGTTTTTGTCCCAATTCATTCTCATTAGGTATAAGACTTGGAGATTTCCATAAATTTTAATGGCTTTAAACTATGACTGATATCAGTTTACTACGAGAGGCATTAGACTTGAAGTTACCGGACAATGTCCCGCGTGCAGAGACAGACGAGAGCCGGCATTTTGGAGCCACCACATTGAATTTCATCGTAATGAAAATTTGAACGATTTTAGAATGATCAACAAATAAAATAATCAAAGCCAGAGCTTCGTATGCTTTTTCATTATCCCTCGAAAAATTCTCAAACTTTGCCTTATTTTCGACCGTATCTGAGAGAGCCTTCCCTTAAGCAAAAGCTACAGTTCTATTTCATCTGGTCATACATACTTTAATCAGAAATCACAAGAACGATTGGAGTCTGCACTTGAGTATAATTTATTTCTAAATCATGAGATATAGTTAAGTATATGAATATTTTTGTCTTTCACACACAGGCCTTTTTTGTTGAAATTGACTTCAAAGGACTTTTTTTTTAAAAAAAGGACGACCTCTTTATTTTTTTTTCAAACAATTTATTTTCTTCTCTCCTGGGGACAACACTCGAAATACTTAGAGTAATACTAAAATTGATATGGACTTAAATACTATTTCTTACAACTATGTATTTCAACATCTGTTGCCGAAGCGACAGTGGTCATAAAATATAAAATGCACAGATCGCATCTGTGAGGCGACAGTAGTCGTAAAATATACTAAGGATAATCAAACTATATAATTTTCGTTAACCACTATGACACTTTTGTATCGTCGGCTGGCCAATCGTTGACTGCCACTTCTTTCTTGCTTATCCTATCTTCTGCCCTCACTCGACGATTACTATCAGTTATATTACTTTTTAGGGGAAATGGGTATATTCTGAATTCTAAGTAGACAAATTTTACGGCAAAATTTTAAATTCTTCAGTAATCCCCAGGGTGAGGTGGAGGGTGGCCAAAAAAAGTCCAGCTTGAAAAATACTTCCAATTATTTCTTTAACTATTTTTTATAATTTTTCTAGTATATGATTATAAAACTGTTTATATAGATTAATATAAAACTTTTTTTTTCCTCCTTCCTTCCACTCTCTCCATCACTCAATCAAAATGCACGGTCCGTGTGCATTAAATCTCCTCAATATTATAGCTTTCCAGACAATAAAATATTGGTATAAGGGAAAGCACTTCATTATACACTATCGTCTTCAGATGATATCGCCTATTTCTTGTCGTCAAGACTTATGCCCAGAGAAAAGTTTAGAAAAAACTCTGGTTGGCGTCTTCGTTACCTTTGTGTAAGGAATGATCTTAGATTTTGCTTAAATTTAACCAAATTTGCTGATTTTCTTATATCCTCAGGTAAGGTATTATTATAAGCCAAAGACTGTTGCACTGGATCCATTTTCAAACGATCTGTCCTAGCTTTTTTAATCGCAAGGTTATTCGCCGATCTTGTGGCTGTCGGAGTTATTTCTCCAACATTTCTTACAACATATGGCCATTTGAGTTTTTTGTTAAGTATCTTGAATATTAGCTTTCCTTGTTCAAGACACATTATTTGTTGTATGCTTAGTAGTCCTGTTTCACGATACACATGTAAGCTTGGAGTCAAAGTTGGCATTTTGTATATAGTCTTGATAGCCTTAGTGATTAGTCTTCCGATCAGATCAATCTTCGATGTTTGCTTCCACAAAACTGCTCCATAAGAGATGTTCGACAAAATGAAAGCATTGAATATGTCAAGTTTGATGTTGAGAGATAAAAAATCATATTTTTTTAGAATTCCTATCATAGGCGCCACTTTATATCTGATGTTATTGATATGTTGTAGCCAAGACATTTTCCCGTCTAAAGTTAATCCTAAATATCTAATTGAGTTGGCCTTTTCCAATTGTATTCCATTTATTTGTACCGACGGATTAATTTGCAGCTTGTTTTTTTGTTGGAATACTAAATATTTAGTTTTTTGGATGTTTACAATTAATTTAATTTGCTCGAGCCAATTCCAATATTTTCCTAGGTAATCATTTATATTTTGCTGAAGAATTGATTCATTTTTACCGGAATACAGAAGTAGTGTGTCATCAGCAAACAAAACTATTTTTCCCATCAGATAAATGTCCTGTACGCTGTTAATGTACAGTAGAAACAGTAATGGCCCAAGGATTGATCCTTGAGGAACGCCGATGTTTATAGTGCATTCCTGACTTTTATGCATATTGTTGGTTGTAATAATACGCCTGTTGAAGAGATAATTCTTTATCAGCAGCTTGAAGTTGTGATGGATTCCGTATAATTCGAGCCTCTGAAGCAGGATGTCATGGTTAATGGTGTCAAAGGCTTTTTTCAGATCCACGAAAATTGCCGCTACATAGTCGCCCCTATCCAATCCACTGTTGATAAAATGTACTGCATCTAACGATGCTGCTAATGTACTACTGTTTTCTTGAAATCCATACTGAACTGGTGTCAGTATTAAGTTAGTCTTAATAAATTGCAGCAAGTTTGGATCACCACCTTTGAAAGTTGGAGTGATTTTCGCTAGTTTAAGGCAATCGGGGAATGTGCCAGCTGCTAGGTGTTTATTTATTATTGTAGTTAGAAGCTCCAAAATATGATTTTTCAGCAATTTAATATCCTCCGATGTTATACTATCCAGACCCGGAGAAACCTTTGATTTAACTGATTATTGTAAAGCAGAAAAATGAATCATTTTTTTTTGCTTACCTCAGCAAACAAACAACTACATTTATACCAAAATAATCTATTCAAACTTAAAAAATAAGATCTTTACAAAATACACATGAATATAGCTTATTTTTAGTCATTCGACGATTTCAATTCAAATACGACTCACGTTTGACTTTTGTTTGCCTTTTCTTTAAACTACCCGCACCTTTTCGCGTCATATTACGTTGACCCTGTTTCGTTTCCGATTCACAGTCGCATGTATCGTCAGAATTCGTAACCGATGGCTTTGTTTGTAGTCTCTTTAAACGGTACTCGCGATACCGCTGAGCCATCACAACATAAGGAAACTTCTCTTCCCGCGACATTGAACGCCAGTTTTGACCGCCTTTTACTGCCAGCTCTATCATAGTTGACGAACCTTTGTCCTTTCGCCTAAGTTCACGCAAGTAATTAAAGAAGGAATTGCCAGTCAGCTCCTCCAAATTAGCGGCTGCTGTTTGCTCGACTGTGTCCATCGGCTCGGTCTTAACGTCAGTTTTTCGATCCTGGCTCTTTCTCAATAAATACAACGCATCTGCCGTATCGATCTTTCGAACGTTCGATATAAAGTTATCTTCACTACAATCATCTGCAGCTACGTGTGCATCTTTCGAACTTGCTCCTGGACTAAAAATCGGAACCGTATTCAACAGATCGCTACTATCTTGTTCGATTTTTTCAGTGCTTTCAGATTTTTTAATTTTGTTTTTTACTTCGTCGCATACCGTTTTGCTGAGTTTTCTTGTTCGTTTTTGTTTTTTCGTTGCATTAGATCTTCTCGTTTTCCGACCGTTTTGTTGTTTTCCATCTGAGTCTTTCGTATTGCAATTCTGACAATCACATTCAGAGCGATGCTCAGATGAATGTGTGCTGACAGTGTCACCCATTGATTTTGTATATTTACACTTATGAAAAATCTCACGTTCTCTTATCTAAAGCAATTTATTTAATAATTTTTACTGGGAGATTATAATTGAAATAAAAGCATAAAGAAAATGACAGAATTTATGTAAAAAAACAATTTTGACATTGACATTTTGAACATATGATTCAATCATCATGCCTGCTTTCTAGTTGCATTGAAAATTATAAAATCCTTCTTGCATAAAACTTTGCATGTGAAATCCTTCGGTGTTTTATGGTATAACTAACTGCATAGACTATCTCTGCACAATTGAACTAGTGAAAACATTAAAATGTATTTAGTTTTGTAGCTCTAACCCTCGTTAAAGGCCAGGAATAGGCAACAAAATAAATTAAACTCTCAAATCATTTCCAAGCATTTATTTTCTTCTAAGGACAATCTTTTAAAATACTGAATACATTTTACTAGTTTTTCACAGCAAATATTTCAGAAAATTTATTTATATCTGCTACTTAATTCGTAGTGTCTTGAAATCATACAGAGGCAATATAGCTAAAATTATCCCTAAATACACATATGCAGGGTGATTCATTATCAGGTTTGATTTTGAATCTCAAATAAATGGCATAAAGTTGGATTCTATAGTAAAAATTTTATTGCGAGTCAAAAGAATAATCTATGACATCTACTTTTTAAGGATTATCTTATTTAAATGTTGACCGCAACTACGCCGTAAATGGTGCATCCTGAGGGTCCAATTTTGGATGACGCATTCCGGCAAAGCGACCGGTATTTCGCAAATGACACGAGCAATGTTGGCTGCCAAAGCTTCGACTGAAGATATCTTATCTCTGAAGACCAAAGACTTCGTGATGTATGTAAAATGCTCAAAACGGCAGCACAAATCAACTCATGAAACTGACCACTGACAACAATGTCTGAATGCATCAAATTGGTTTTTGATCGCATATTTTGAGTGTGCACCTCCAACTAGTACTGAGCCGAGCTAAATGGATCCACCCCTCGCTTCCTTACATGTTCCTCTAGCCCCCTGATTCCAGCCACACGATTGCACATACAATCGCTAGTACAGGAGGCCAGCAGTAGAAACAAGCAAATAGAAAAATTGTATGGTTAGTAATAAAAGGTTTCTGGGTATGAAATAATAGAGATGAATATGATTAGCAGGCAACATTATGTGCTGCCATAACAAGTTAGATATGGTTCAATGTAGTTCAATGTGCATTATTCAATATGTATGCCTAAATAATGATATATTCGTTTTGAATCATTAATTCCTTTGAAGGAATTCACGTGCGAATGTGCACATTAGCATGAGCCGCCACTGCCCACAACAATGGAGAGCACTATGGGATAAACTAAGCTTATGGAGCTTTCCGCTATAGTGGAACGATGCGTGTTAATGGAAACGTTGAATCCTTTTGCGTTTGCGCTGTACGATTCTTTGTTCCAAACTATTGTTGCTCGAAATTCAGCAATTCTATGGTATACATTGTACAAGTTCTAGCATGCAATTTCATAAGCTGTTGCCTGTATGTGAAGATGCATGTATTAACTCCAAAAGCTTCATTACACGGAAGTCAGTTAGCCAATTGCTTGAAAAATAGCTGAAAAATACTTTTCAATTAATAAATTTGTTGACGAGCTCCGCTATCATGAAGAGCTAAGACACCTGAAATGAAGGTACAAAACTATCAAAAATTAATTGGATCAGGTCATAACCAGATGAAATAAGCTTGACTTTAGATCTTCAAATATTTTGGAGCTAATTTGCAACTTACCGCACTCAAAAGCATCAAAATTGACAGCTCTGGAGTTGGTGAACACTATGGTGTACTTAGTGAGGCGCATGTGAGTGGTTGCCACACGCAACACTATACACATATTAATCGAACGGATACCTAATGGTACCTTAATTAAGGATCACGGGGGCTATGCCTGTCTGCGATGTTTGCGAAATTCTTGGAGCGTGAAACCGTCACTTTCATCTCACTTCCGAGCGACAGCTAAGTGTTAGTTTCGTGGTTTGAAGCGAATGGTGCCCGACCCACCTCACCTCTGGTGAGCGTCGGTCCCCGAGGCTGGGAACAAAGCTGGAAACAAAGGGGCTTTGGATGCGTTCTAACGTGGAACGGTAACAGAGTATAGCATAAGTTGTCAAGCGTGGTTAGTACAGGTCTGACATTTCCAAGTTTCTGACAATCAGGCCGTATGTAGAAAATACATATTGGCAAATTCCAGGCCAAAGCAGGTAAGTGACAGTGTGTGGACTGTCCAGACAAGCGACTTTGACAGGACTCTCCGGCACTTGTGCGACTCCCGTGCGGAGTGGGTTTTGGAGACGAGTCAAAGGGATTTTGTGACGATCCAGCAAAAGCAGGACACATGTTGGCTCACGAGGTCACAAGCAGTTGACTTGACCTTGGCCGATATGTATTAGCTACATTAGGTTTTTGCGTTTGAAAAAAATATCACTTCACAATCCAACACTAGTCACTTAAGTAAATTTCATTCAGATACTTCGTCACGAATATGCTTCCGAAGCAATCCTCTCTCCATTGATGATGCGTTCCCAATCTAAATTTGGGCCAGAGTATTTTATTTTATCTTAAGAGCTCAAGTTAGTTTCCGCATTATATTGGACAACAAACATTAGAAATTATCATGCAAATTCATCAGTGAAAAAAGTCCACACGTGCTCGAAATGTATCAACAAAAGTCATAGGGAAATTATTCTTTCGGCCTAATTTCAAAGCCACGCATAAATTCTTATATTTATCAAACAAATGAAAATCCACTTAATATAAAAAAAAACAAAACAATATGCTGTTCGCTTACTTTTACTAAATATCACGTTCAATATACTATCCGCCTTAAATGATTTCATCTAAAGCTTTAATTCTACTTGAAATGCATGCCGTTAGTGTTTCATAAAATTTAATCTAACTTAATACTTTCAAATATCCAGAGATCTCTCAATTGCTAAGAAACAGAATTCAGATATTTTTTTGTTATAAAAATAAGAACACCAGTCGCGCTCTGAAAAAATTCACTATTTAGACAAAAATCGTCAGAGCCTTTCATTCTCGAAAAAAAGTGCAAAATCACAAAGCGCGTTGACCGAAGATAGTGTTAATTGTTGTTAGAGCCGGCAGTGAAATTCTAAAAATTATATTTACCTACTATGGGACAACGGCGACTAAAACCGAGATCTATTGTTGCGTTATTTGTGATCAATTTATTTATTTTACTATCACAGTCTGAGAGTAGTTGTGTGTTACCGAAATTAAGGGCAGTTGCGTTGGTAGTATGCATTCGCTCTTCCTACTTTCTGTACGCTAATCAATCGAGTTTTAAAGCTGGCACGGCATGGCGATCGATCTCCAATCGCAACTTATACCAACGATCCCTATAAGGACTATCCATGGCCTGGGGGATTTAGTGCTCTCACTTCGGTATGAAAATGTTTTATTAGTGATGCCGATCTGGTAATGGTATCTTTCAGAAAGGTGAAGAGCAAATGTACGAGGCAGGCTTGATTCAGGCCGATCGGTATTTGCGAATGCTTTTCAATGGACTGCAAAGTGACGGTTCTTGTACTTTCGATATCAAAAAAATATACGTGAAGAGTAGCGCAGCTCAAAGATGTATTGGCAGTGCCGAGAATTTTCTCAAGTCGTTCCTGCATGAGTGTTTCCTGCTTAAGTCATCGAATGAAAATTTCATTAAGGATTTGATTAACGTTACACCTGAGTCGGAGGACGAGGTATACTTTTCTTAAATTAACCGGGATTTAGCCTTATATTCCCTGTAATTATATTCAAGATGCTCGCTCCACTGGGCAAGTCCTGCCCCAGATTCGAAGGCCTCTTTTTCAGTGAGTTTGATTTAACAGGTCCGGAAGTAAAAAAAACTATCGATTTTGAATCCATTCGGGGACAAAAAATATTAGCTTTAATCAAAAATGAAACTGGTTTTGTATGTTCGAATTACATAATTAAAAACCGAATTTTTTTTTTTAAATAACGAAACAATTTTAGGACAACTTCACAATTTCAAATTTCATAAAACTTGATGATGCATTGTTTGTTCAAAAAGATAATGGTTTTAAGCTACCAGCTTGGACCGATTCAGTTTACGAGAAATACATTCGTCCAATCGCTGTTGGGCTGTACAACAAAATTGCATTTTCTGAATATCAAAGTGTTCGAAGTGGTGCTTTGTTAAAGGATATGGTCGATAGACTGCAGGGTGCGATCAAGGGAAGTAGTAATGAGACCGTTTTGTATTATTCTGCACACGATATATCAGTAAGCGGAATGCTGGAAAAGCTTGATGCAACAAATCAAACTATATTCAAACCAGGCTATGGTGCTATGCTTGCACTGGAGCTTCATGATAATTCACAGCTAGAACGCGATCTGGAAGTCAAGGTAAAATAGTGATAGTTAAGGTGTTTAAAAATTATTCTAATTTATCTTACAGATTTACTATTCGACAACGTATGATGATTTTCATCCATTAAGAATCGATATACCGCAATGTAAATCACCTTGTTCATTTAAGGAGTTTATTGAAATTGTTAAACCAAAGCTTACATTAGATTATAAAAGTGCGTGTTCTGTAAAGCGATAAATGGAATTTAAGGAAAAAAATTGTTCTGTGTTTATTTTATTCCCTATCAGATTACTGGTGTCAGTAAATTTGTCCAGAAATAAAATTAATTCTATCCTCAAAAAGATGGATGTTCTCGATATGATGGACATGCGGTTATAGTTATCAACAAAAAGTCTTTGCTACGCACTGATTTATTTAAATAATTTTGGAAACATTAAAAAAAAATCATTGGTTTACAATTTCAAAGTACACTCAGTAAATAGAATAAATATTATTTGGAAATTTGTCAAAAATTTCAAAGTGCAATGACGGGAATATATCTGTTCTATTGATGATTCTGTCGAAGATTGCTTCAAAATGGCCGAAAAATATTTGTCTTTCATCGCAAGTTTCAATCGATATTTGACAGGAACTGCGTCCGTTATCGTTATATTTTCTTCTTTATTATATTTAAAATTTGTTTCCTCTAAAGTGGCATTGGTTGGAAATCTCGAATCTTCGTCGTGTGAAAATGAAACTTCCGCATGTTGACTTGAAATTCCTGAGCTGAGCTGCCATCTACTCTTTGAACTAGGTGCAGTTTACTTTTGAAGTCGTCTAAATCAATGATTTATTTTTTGTGTTTCCTAATTGTGGCATCTACATCGCTATAATACTCCAAAATTTCGACTTCGATGATCAATGTTGACAAAGCAAACAAAGCTCACGGACCACCACTCCAACAAAAAGATATCGTGCTTAATTTTTTTAGATTTTTCAATGAAAATTTATAAATGGTAGTTTTTGAGCCAGACAGAGAGTACGAAAAATCGATAAATCAATAATGTAGGACACAAAAATAATTTTGCTTCATTAAAGTGAATTGAACATAGTATTAAATTAGCACATTGTACTGGCTATCCATCGTCGATGTTTCTGAATAATACAACGTCTTCTTCTCCTAAAGAGATATGTCACCTATTCGCAGATAGTTTCCAAAAAGTTTTTAGTGCACCAGATCAAACAAACTCACACCTTTCTTCCTCCGATTCAACTCCAACGGCTTTTGTCAACCATTTAGAAATCTCCCGCGATGAAATACGTAAAACTATTTTGGAACTCAACTGCAACAAAGGTCCTGGGCCCGATCTTCTTCCTCCGATCTTTTTACGCAAGTGTGTAGAGCAGTTTATAACTCCTTTGCATATTTTTTTTAATATATCACTTTCGTCAGGAGTTTTTCCATCCAGTTGGAAGCTTTCTTATGTCACACCCATATTCAAGAATGGTGATCGACGCTGTATTGAAAATTATAGAGGCATTGCCATTTTGTCTTCGATTCCGAAACTTTTCGAAAAGGTAGTATACGACAAATTGTCTCCCCTAGTTGATTTCCGTCTGAACGAGCAACAACATGGCTTTAGAAAAGGTCGCTCAACTACCACGAATTTGACAATCCTAATCTCAGACGTCCTATGCAAAATGGAAAAAGGTTACCAAATTGACGCAGTCTACACAGACTTCAGTAAGGCATTTGACAGAGTTGACCATTCTACCTTAATTCTTAAGCTACAGAAATTTGTATTACCGGGTCTCTACTCAGCTGGCTGACTTCCTACCTTTGCGATCGAACACAAGTTGTAAAATTTCAAGGATTTTTATCGAAAAACGTTAGTGCTACCTCTGGTGTACCCCAAGGTACCCATCTTGGTCCACTTCTCTTTAATATATTTATTTCCGACCTATCTGACGTCCTAGCAGGCATACCTCATTTACTCTATGCAGACGACCTCAATCTTTATCTGACCATTGAATCGAAATCGGATGCCCTTTTTCTCCAATCCAAACTTGATTCCCTTGATCATTGGTGCAATGTAAAAAAGCTCTCTCTCAACATTAATAAATGGCAGGTTATTAGTTTTTCCAGAAAATGCACGGTCACACACAATACGTACTTCCTCGGTAATAATGTGCTAACTCGAGTTGATAACATTGTTGACCTCGGTGTTATCTTAGATGAAAAACTCCGCTTCACTTTACACTACGATAAAATACTTTCTCGTGCAAACAAACAACTTGGCTTCATCTAAAGACGAGCCAAAGAATTTCGTAGCCTGTGGGTCACCAGATCTTTATACACTTCACTCGTACGTCCTTTTCTCGAATACGTTTGCATTAGCTGGAATCCTGCTTTTGAAACCCACAGTGACAGACTCGAGTCAATACAAAGGCAATTTTTACTTTTCGCCTTGCGAGAGCTATACAACCCTTATGATTTTAATAGCCTACCCCCTTATGAGTTTCGACTGGGTCATTTAAACCTATCAACACTAGCCTCCAAAAGAATGGTGATATCGGCCTGCTTCACATTCGACGTCATTAGAGGCGCTATTAATTTAAAATTCCTGAATAATAAAATTTTGATAAATATCCCTGTGAGGAACACCAGGTCCAATCGTTTCCTAAAAGAATATTCTCATGCGACCACATATGCAGCTAATGAGCCAATAAATAGATGCGGCATAATATTCAACAGCATAAGTAATTAATATTCCCCTACGATTTCCAAATCATCCTTCAAGTCCTCTCTTTTCCATGCCATCCGTACCCTTAGCCTTAAGCTATAGCTTTTATGTCAATATTTTATTTATTGATTGCTATTTATTAATTTATTTGTTACTCTTTTTGAATTCGTTGTTTACTTATTTAACTTGTTTGTTTTTACTTTTTCCTTTACTTTACTTGACTTTTATATTTTTATTTTTATTTGAAGCCTTTTTTTTAATATGTGATTTTGTACCTTGTTTTGGTGAATGAATAAAATTAAAATTAAAATTAATAAATTACTTACTCTTGGACTCCATATTTCAATCAAATATTACAGTCCGTTTCGAATATTATTTAGCGAGTATAATTTTGTTCACTTGACTCCAATACAAGATGTTTCCATCTACGTTATGTTTTTCAAAAAAAAAAAAAAATATATTTAAAGTCAAATATTTCAAACATAAATTCTCCAGTAACTTAAAAAAATTTTATCATTCAGTTAAAAAAAATAAACCATTAGCCATAATTAGTAAAGGTAATTGAATTTGATCACGGTTCCCTTCTTGTCTATAAATCAGCATAGACAACGTATATCATTTCTACAGCATCGAAGCCGAGCATTATGAAACGGGAAACTTCGATCGTTTTTGCGGAATCAGCCTCCGAAAGCAGAATCAATTTGGAATTATTTTTGCGGGATGATTAAAATTGAACTTTTTATTAACATTAAAAATTTTAATCTACATTGAAAATTCTATTTTGACAAAGTGGTTTCGAAAGTATGCACTGCCTCTCATCAGACACCAGCACACAGTGCATACTTGACTGGCGTGACCACTTGCAGGTGGAAATCATTACATTTTCATTTATGCTAGTTGTGACAAATTTTAACATCTCCGACTTATATCCATGGATATAATTTTACTTAGTAAAGGTAATTGAATTTGATCACGGTTCCCTTCTTGTCTATAAATCAGCATAGACAACGTATATCATTTCTACAGCATCGAAGCCGAGCATTATGAAACGGGAAACTTCGATCGTTTTTGCGGAATCAGCCTCCGAAAGCAGAATCAATTTGGAATTATTTTTGCGGGATGATTAAAATTGAACAACTTTTTATTAACATTAAAAATTTTAATCTACATTGAAAATTCTATTTTGACAAAGTGGTTTCGAAAGTATGCACTGCCTCTCATCATTTCCCGTTTCATAATGCTCGGCTTCGATGCTGTAGAAATGATATACGTTGTCTATGCTGATTTATAGACAAGAAGGGAACCGTGATCAAATTCAATTACCTTTACTAAGTAAAATTATATCCATGGATATAAGTCGGAGATGTTAAAATTTGTCACAACTAGCATAAATGAAAATGTAATGATTTCCACCTGCAAGTGGTCACGCCAGTCAAGTATGCACTGTGTGCTGGTGTCTGATGAGAGGCAGTGCATACTTTCGAAACCACTTTGTCAAAATAGAATTTTCAATGTAGATTAAAATTTTTAATGTTAATAAAAAGTTGTTCAATTTTAATCATCCCGCAAAAATAATTCCAAATTCATTAGCCATAATTCGATTAAGCCGTCTCAAGAGTATACGATACAAGAGCTCGTTAATTTATTACTCAAATCATTTTCATTATTATATTGAATTACACAATTGCTACGTATTTATCTATTGAGAAAAATAATCCGGCAAATTTACAATAATATTCATTTTTCGATAATGGCTACGTTCGATTCAATTTATTTGAAGCGTGACCCTAATCTTCATTATGTACTTATTGAATGCTTCACTAGTTTACCAGAAATCAATTATTTGCTTTGGAATTCAAACATCTGAGTTTTTTTTTATGTTCATGTTTTGGACAAATAATTATTTTTAAAATAATAGGGGGTATTAAATATATAGGCTTTAAAAGTGCGTGGCCTTGAAAAAATTTCATCGCTAATTTGAATCAGGATAATTTAATGAGGCTAGACATCGACGAGAATTGAGTTCAGGCTAGATATCGCAATTTTTGGGAGGCATCTAAAATTTAAAAAGGTTAAAAATCAATTTTTAGTTAGGAGTGTATTTTATTTTTTACTAGTTGCCTTGTCGGCAACTAGTTCTGACTAAATTCATAAAAAATCTTACTTCCTAATAACACTTTTCTTAGCCTACTTTAATTTATAAATTTGGTGTGTAGTATAGTGCTGTGTATTGTAATTGTGGATTGTGTTCCCACACTTGCTTACTTGGGCGACGAATATTTCGATAGCCAATCCAGCAAATCAAAAGAAACCATAAGATTGATTCGGTCACCTTCGAAAGCACTAAGCGAACACTTACATTATTGACACCGGTTAACATCGAAATCGATTCACTTTTTGAGGAAACTGGCTTCAGCGTCTTCTGCAAGACTTCTTCAACGTCATGGTGTTGAATAAACACAGCGACTAGGACAAAGCTGTAACGTACGGAGCTGCCGTCCAAGTCAACATTTTGCGTGGTTATTAGTTATCGAAAGTGCAAGATTATCTGCTACTCGACGTCTAAGTCATTTCAAGGAATTTTCCAACAACCTAACGAGTTTATTGCTGTAGTAAGTAGCTACATTATTTTAACTAAATATTACTAAATTATAAAAAACTGAATATTTTTCTTATAATTTCATAATCACATACATCATTTTATTCAATTATAATTGTAATTATATAGAATTCAATTTTTCATTGAAAATTCAATATTTCAATATAAAACTATAGAATTCAATATAAAACTATAAAATTCAATATAAAACTATAGTCATGTATTCAATTATAACTATACTTATAATTACATTCAATTATATTTAATTTCCTATTTTACAATTTAAACCAAACGTAAAATTTCAGCCATCCTATTCTCCTGCCGCGTTTCCGTCCGTTTCTGTTCCGTTCCATCCGCGTGGAACTACGAAACATAAACGTCGATTAGCAAAGAAGAAGCAATTCCCACAGACACGACCTCCTGTCTCGAAATTAGTACGGCATCGGTGAAGCCCTCCGCGCTGTGGCAAGAAGAGCCAGCTTTGTGGTTTTGCCAACTGGAGAGCCAGTTCGCAAAGGCAGGTATTAAAGCCTCGGAAACTAAGTAGCATTATGTGGTCTCCTCGTTGGGTTCGGCGGAGTTGAAGCTGGTTAGGGACGTAGCTGCGCACCTGGATCCAGAATTTCTGTACGATACCTTCAAGAGGGCGCTTATATCGCGGCCCTCTGTCAGTGATTTGGCCAAATTAGAGCACCTCTTTGGTGAATCTCTCACTCGGTGATCGGTAGTCTTCCCAATTGCTTCGTGACATGAATCAGCAGTTGGAAGGCTCAACGGTTGGTGAGGACCTGTTGAGGACCCTCTGGTTGCAGCGGCTTTCGGAGCAGACACAGGCTATTTTAGCTTGCTCCCCGGAAGCCAGCCTTAACAAACTGGCGGAAACGGGTGACAAAATCGCTGAAGTTTTTGTACAGCCGCAAGTCAACTCAGTCGTCGTATCCCATCAGCAGTTGAAGGTGGCTGAATTGATAAAACAGGTCGCTACACTAACGAAAATTGTCTTCCAGTTACGGATACGATCACGTTCTAGGTTCCAAGAAAGGTATCGCTCGTAATCACGTAACTGAAACCAAATAGATAGCACTCTGAAGTCTGTTGGTACCACTGGAAAGTTGGCACAAACGCACTTAAATACATTTTTCCAGCGCCTACAAAGCTGGTTCACCAGAACCAAAAAACTAATTCGCGATTCTCTTCAAACGGTAAAATAACGCGACTTATCACCTAGTTGTCGTCTTATAATTCACGAAAACTTGTCTAAACGACACTACCTTGTTGATACGGACGCTGATATTTCAGTGCTTCCAGCAAGCACAACCGGTAGACTTCCACCTTCTGGTATGTGACTTGCTGCTGCAAATCAGTCAACCTTCAACACCTATGGACGAAAGGTGATCAAACTAGAACTGGAAATCCGTCATGAGTTCTCATGGGACTTCATTATTGCCGATATCTCTAGACCCATTTTAGGCGCAGACTTTCATTTCCACTATGGGCTAGTCGTCTACTTGGCAAATGCTATCTTTGTGGATTCTCTTACTTTGCTTTCATCGAAGGGCACGTACACTTCGTACAAAGTTTCAAAACTTGGTGTTTTGTTTGAGCAATCCTCGGATTCACGGACACCTGCCCTTCTCACTAAAAAACATGTCATCACGGTCAACACAGGGCTCTCACAACGTTGTAACATTAGGCTACTATAATACATTAAAATATATTACTAATAGTAGATAATGTAAATAAATACATAGAATAAATTTGGCGAAAAAACGGTATTATTAACCAAAACACCTGTTAGAACTATACTGAATACATTACTGATCACTGTCTGGCACCGTTAAACATTAACTGTTGCTTGAGCTCCAGCCTAATTTACAAACATACTGCCGTCACCTTGAATACAACACTCAACAGTGCATTTTTACCAATATAATTTAAGGCCACGAATGTCTTTTATATTTATTAACCTCACTTCAGAAACGGCAATCTTGTTTGTTCACATAGTATCTAGACACTAGACACGATTTGTCATCACTGTTCAATTTTTGTAGTGTGTATTATAATTTGTTGAACAATACTAAACATTAATGTTGAAAAATAAATTAGTGATGACGGAACGGTTTAAAATTTTCAGTCAGTTTCCGTCTGGCATCAAACAGTCAATGTTACTAAATATAATGCAAATTTATCAACAAAAGAAAACACGAAACGTGCCGAAAATGCACCAACAAAAATCATAGGGAAATAATTGTGTCGACCTACTTTCAAAGCCATAGATAGATAATAATTCATAGATTGTTATGTTTCTCAGACAAATGAAATTTTTTCACTATATACAAAAAAAAACCAAAACAATGTATACAGTTCGCTTGCTTTTACTAAACATCACGTTCAACATACTGTCCGCCTTAAATGATTTTTGTTCAAGCTTTATTTCTACTTGAAATACACGCCGTTAGTGTTTCATAAAATTTAATCTAACTTAATACTTTCAAATATCCAGAGATCTCTTAATTGCAACGAAACAGTTTTTTTTTGTTATAAAATTAGCAGCAACTGAAAGATTCACTATTTAGATAGAAATCGTCTGAATATTTTATTCTCGGCAAAAGGGCAATATCGCAAAGCGTTGACTGGAGGTAGATTTAGTTGATGTTAGAGTCGGCAGTGATAGTTTAAAAAAAATCTTTATTTATTATGGGAGAACGGTCACTAAAACCTGGATCTGGGATTGCGTTATTTGCGATCGTTTTATTGATTTTATTATCACAGTCTGAGAGTGGTTGTGTGCTACCTAAATTGAGAGCAGTTGCGTTGGTATAATGTATTGCCTCCTATTGCTTGGTTTATTCTTATTATTTGACTTTTAAAGCTTGCAAGGCATGGTGATCGATCTCCAATCGCAACTTATCCTAACGACCCCTATAAGGATTACCCATGGCCTGGGGGATTTAGTGCTCTCACTCCGGTATGAAAACTCTTTCAGAGTGATGCCAATTTGGTAATACTATCTTTTAGAAAGGTGCGGAGCAAATGTATGAGGCAGGCTTGATTCAGGCCGATCGGTACTTGCGACTGCTTTTCAATGGACTGCAAAGTGACAATTCCTGTACTTTCGATATCAAAAAAATATACGTAAAGAGTAGCGCAGCTCAAAGATGTATTGACAGTGCCGAAAATTTTCTCAAGTCGTTCCTGCACGAGTGTTTCCTGCTTAAGTCATCGAACGAAAATTTTATTAAGGATTTGATTAACGTTACTCCTGAGTCAGAGGACGAGGTATACTTTTCTTAAATTAACCGGGATTTAGCCTTATGTTCCCCGTAATTTTATTCAAGATGTTTGCCCCACTGGGCAAGTCCTGCCCCAGGTACGAAGGTCTTCTTTTCAGTCAGTTCGATTTAACAGACCCGGAAGTGAAACAAATTATCGATTTTGAATCCACTCGGGGACAAAAAATATTAGCCCTCATCAAAAACGGAACTGGTTTAGTATGGCCTAAACACAAAATCAAGAACCGATATTTTTAAAACTGATGAAACACTTTTAGGGTAACTTCACCATTGCAGATTTCATATCACTTGAAGATGCATTGTTTGTTCAAAAAGATAATGGTTTTGAGCTGCCAGCTTGGACCGATTCAGTTTACGAGAAATATATTCGTCCAATCGCTCTTGTGCTCTACAATAAAATTGCATTTTCTGAATATCTAAGTATTCGAAGTGGTGCTTTGTTAAAGGATATGGTCGATAGACTGCAGGGTGCAATAAAGGGAAGTAGTAATGAGACCGTTTTGTATTATTCTGCACACGATATATCAGTAAGCGCAATGCTGGAAAAGCTTGATGCAACAAATCAAACTATATTCAAGCCAGGCTATGGTGCAATGCTGGCACTAGAGCTTCATGATAATTCACAATTACGACGCGATCTTGAAGTCAAGGTAAAATAGCGATAGTGAAGGGAAGAATAATTCTAATTTATCTTTCAGATTTACTATTCGACAGCCCATGATGATTTTCATCCATTAAGAATCTATATACCGCAATGTAAATCACCATGTTCATTTAAGGAGTTTATTGAAATTGTTCAACCAAAGCTTACATTAGATTATAAAAGTGCGTGTTCTGTAGAGCGATAAATGGTGTTTGGGAAAAAATTGTTTTCTGTATATTTTATGCCCTATTAGATTCATCATGTCAATAATTTTTTTCATAAATGAAATTGAACCTATCGTTAAGTATATGACATGCCCGAAACGATGTACAAACGGTTGTAGTAACGATCAAAAACGTTAAAAATTCACAAGTACCTAAAAAGATGAATAATAAATCATATGTTTATTTAAATAAATATAATTGTTTTTGGAAAAATTTGGCAAAACACAAATTTTTACCAATTTGAAGTTACATTTAGTTACACTCTTTTTTATTTCAATTTGTTAAATATTTCAAAGTCTTAATCCGGGATTTAATCTTTTCCCATTGATGGTACTTGCGGGAGACTGAACCAAAATGTCTGAAAAACATTTGATTCTTTCTCACCGCACGTTCTATTCGATATTTTGACAAGAACTGTGTACATCAGCGTTGTATATTCTTCATTTTCTTTAAGGCCGGCAATACATGTAAACGGCTGAATTTAGACAGGTTTTCAGAGGCTTATTTAAAATAGAAGGAAAACATGAATCGTTTTGAAAGTGATCATGTTTATTCATTACATATTGAAATATAAGAATCTGATTTTATTTAATTTTTTTATTCAAAATGGCCGCCATAGTAACCAATCTCCTGAGATTCTCGCGGCGAAAGGCATCAGTCGGCGGAATTTTTGGCATCAGTTACAGCAATTAGAAATCAAAAAAATTGGTTAGAGTGTGTTTACTAAACATGTATCTTCTAGTTGAACCAAGAAAAGAAAAAAAAAGTAAAAACATCGTGAATTAGCACGCCTCATAAAAAAAGTACGATTTTTGACCCTTTTTTCGACAGTTTTTTTGGTTAAAAAATCTAAATTTTCAATTTTTTTTTGGCATTTTTGAAGTTCAACTAAAAGCTTATACTATAGAGAAAACGTGTGTTAAGTGTCGTAAGAATCGGTTGAGAAATTTTTGAGTTATCTTGCCCGCCAATTTAAAAAAAATTGTTTCGAGAAAAACGCGCAGTTTTGACACACAGAAACTCTATGATTACATTGACTTACCAACTAATCATCGATTCCAGGCCCATGTATAAGTCCTTCAGTACGTTCATAGTACTGGTTTTTTTCTCAGCTCTTCTTGATACGCTTGATGAGCTTTTTTAGTTGTCAAAGAGCTGTGAGGATTTTCTCGACTCACTAGCGCTCCAGTACGGATTCAATAGCGCTCGAGCGTCGATTTGAGGCGAAGCACTTATTTGAGTTTTTAGTCGGTATATAATGCGAATTTCATTCTGAAACTTTACAAACATATTTTCTAGATGTTAATTTAACTATTTATGCAAAAAAAGGAACCCGAATTTTTGAAAATTTTACATGTATCGCCCCCCTTAACAGTGGCTTCCAAAAAGGACAAACAAATTTGTAGATAAATAAAATACAGTGTAATTGAGATTTCAGGGTTGAAATGTATTTCACATGTAGTAAATATGGTACATTTAAGTATGAATTTCGATTTCGCTCATATGATCACCGCGTGCACGTTTGCAACCATGGATTCTTTGGAGCCAATTTTCCACCACTATCTCACCCATATTGGCCAGAGAGGGAAAAATGTACACTTAGCTTGCAATTAACTAATCATTTTTATTCTTTGCTTTTTATCACAACGAAAGCAATTAAATTTTATGAGATTCGAAATGTCAATTGATCAAAATTACTTGTTTTTCAAACAAAAACTTGTGTTGCAGCAACTCCCTGAAATGAAAAGCTATAATACACACACTTCGACATCTCGTTCGATTCTAACCTATTCTCTCTATTTTTTGATGTTTTATCTTTTTTTCTTAACGCTACTAGTGACATATATCCGTAAGACTAGTACTAAATTTACGTTTAAATTTGAATTTGATTATACACAATTATATTCTTACAAAATTTAAATTAAAGTATGTCGAAATGGAGACTATTTAAAATATTTGAAATTTTGAAAAAAATTAAATTACAATAAAGTCTAGCGCATCAGAACCGTTAGAAAACTGATTTTCGAAGAAATTGTCTTTGAGCGGCACAAAAATATGGAAAGACGTTATACACTTTTTTGTAGTATCATATCAACCATTCCCTATCCAAAGCAATAAAACCCAACTATAACAGAGATAACGAAAGTTTTCAGTGCTGGCAACACTTTTCCGACGAAGCAACAATAAGTTTACCATACCAGACTCATAGTTAAATCAACTTATCGTTTGAATTTCGTTCTCATCCCAAGATTTCATCGGAAGTTTAAGCGGTTAAACGTTGTTTGAGGCTGCCATCCGAAAAATTTTCAAAACTCGGAAAATTAAAAACTTGGTGCCTTATAATTATTGCAAATGCTTTACATATAAGTATGTGGTTTGAAGCATCTGCCGGTGCAATATTTACGAAAATGTCTGTGCTGGTTATCCTGTGCTAGCCGCAAAGCAAAATATATACCAAATCTGCTTTACGTTAATTTAAACCCACCCTGTGAATTTCGTTTCGATTGAATCACTGCGCTGGAAATTATACGGGTGAAAAGAATTACCACCCTCAAAACTTTTCAAATTTTTAAAACGCGTAATATTTGTTGTTAATTTTCATTGCTGGATCATTCCCATTTTTAAATCTAATGACATAATCGCTTAGTAAAGAAATTCCAAAAAAAATACAAAAACGGTCATAGCTGGCAGCCCTTTCATGATTTTTTTTATGAAATTCCTGCGACATTTGGTTCACATTAAGGTCCATTTACTGCATGAACTTCGTTTTGATTCCATGACTGGACCGGAAATTATAGGGAAAAAAGCTTTATTTTGCTGAGCAAATTTGCAAGATTTAGGAGACAAAAATCACCATATCTGGCAACTCTATTCTAATTTTTCAATCAAACTTTCACCAAATGTTTTTTTAGAGTAAGGTCCAAATTTTCCCTCGTATTGTGAGTGTCGAGTCAATCGCTTGTCGATAGTCGACGAAGTTGTCGAGTCGATGTCGTTTTGGTATTGTGAGAGTCGATTGAAACTACTTATAAGTACTACCATATTGAAATCGAGGAAAATGCTTGAATTAAGTACGATTGTGAGCTAAATTGCCATTAGCATCCGTTAGCTGACAAGTGCAATTTTTTATAATCAATATGATTTTTTCCTTGAACGTTTCTGAAATGAACTCATTTGATTAATTTTTTGACGACGAGTTTGATAGAGATAGTCAAACCAACCTCCTAGAATTAAGACAAAAGAGAAAGTGGTTTAGAGACTCGTCAAATCCTTTGGATATGGACAATGTTGTGCATGAACTGTCGATTAGAATAGTGTTGATTTATTTAATGAAGAATAGATTTTTACAGCATTTCAGACTTTCCAAACATTTTTCTAAATAAACATTTTCATTTTTACTACACAATTAGAAAATATTTTAATTTTTACTTAACACTAAATTAACGTTTTTATGTATTTGGTAACGGTATCAAATCTGTAGATAAATTCACACGTTGTAGCTCCGGCTCATACTTTTTTTAATTTTAATTTTTGCGCACGTTTTTTTCTCTCGCATCTTCTTCATAAATCTGCTGGGTTTTTCCTTTCGTTTGTAAGGATTTTTCTTGCAATTATAAATTGTCTCTTTTAAGGTAATACATTTTTCCGGTCAAGATATTTGATATTTTTGTTAATGTTGTCCTGCAGTTCAGTCTGGCTTTTGAGTAACCGGAGTCTACTTTCCTGTTGGTTCGCGGTGGCACATATACTTTTTCGATGTGGTCTTTTCGTTGAAGAATTTGCATCTATGGGAGTTGGTGGCTAAGCGCTTACAACTGTGGAACTTGTGGAGCAAGTTAAATTCAACGATGCAATCTCCACACTCATATCGCACCTTCTGCCAACCACCTCCATATCTTACTGGTGGACCCACGCTATTTAGCTCTTCTGCAAATCTATTCTAACGATCCATCATTTCGCCATTTTGCCTAACGAATGCTCTTCGTTTTTTGTCAAGTAGAGGTACCAAACGCTCAAATTTTTTGGCGTTTATAATTTTCATCATTTAATAATTATTTTATTAGTGACTGAATATTCAAACAAAACATTTTACATTTTGCATATGTCCAACAACCTGTCGCATTGCAATCGACAAAACTTGTCGATCAAATCGATAGTCGGCAATCGATATCGACAGTCACAATAACACATCTGTCGATCTGCTGTCGATGTCGATGTCAATATTTTCGACATCGACTTGACACTCATAACATGGGGAATTGTGTGAATTTTGTTCAAATTTAATAAGCTGAATCGGAAGCTATAGGCTAAAAAGCAGTTTTTTTTCTCAGTGTTTTTTTCAAGATGGTAACACTGCCACAGTGTTGCCAGCATTTCAAAATCACTTCTATCAGACCCAGTCCTAGTTAGTGCCAATATGTCCTTTAAATTTCATTTCGAAATAGCCGGTCGTCAGTTCTCGTGAACAGAAGTTTGGAGTGCTGAAAACAGGGGTAATTTGGTGATGGGTTGCCATTTTTGTGCAAATCGGAATTTAGAAAATTTTGATTTGGCATGATGGACAAAATCTGAAATTTATCAATGATTTGAAGTTTTTGTCATAAAGCAAAAATTTTTCAGGAGGGTCGATAATTTGAAAGATTTTTTTTTCAGGCGCCTGCCGTAGCTATATGGTTACCCACACTGTCTTCAAAATCCATGTATGTTAAGTTTTAGTCAACATCAAAACGCTCTGCAATTTTCACGATGACTCAATGTTCCTGTTAGAAGTTATGACAAATCAAAATTTGGAAAAAATCCTTGCCTACTTTTAGGCACTCAGCACCCACAGACGGCTCAAAATTTTCAATTTTTTATCACAGACAAGCTTAAAATGTAACAAGTTTTCATTCCCAATACTTTTTTTTTACCAAAAATTTTACGCTGCTTGGAAATATAGGAGGATCTGAAAATTCACTAAAATGCCGGCCGCTGCTAAAAAGATTAACTATCTTCTATTTTATCTATTTTCTTCGAAAATCAGTAAAAATGTTCTTTCACGACCTCCTCTTTCTTACTTCTTTATAGTGGCGTCACAAGCTCAACAAACATTTAATCTCGATTTTGATGGGACATAACTGTTTTCTCGATGGTTTGAAATAATATCACTAAACTAGATGTTAGTGCTCTTATAGAATCCTTCTGAAGGTTCGAATAAGTACTGCATTTATTCGACGTCATTTTGTAGTAGTCGTGGTTGAACATTTTTACTAGATTACCTGGTTTCTGGTATTTTACTAGAAATCAGTGTTTTAATCGAACCCTTGTGGAGGCTATCCATGGTGGAGGCTAGGATAAGTACTGTACTTATTCTACGCCCACTCTACAACAAGAGATTGATATCAGGTACCGGACCTATATCAACAACATCTAACGAGACCGATTCAAGAAAGGCCTAGGTCGCTATATAAAAACAATGCCAATACGCGAGTGTCTCTCAGTAACATGCAATCTAAAATCGGTTGAACATAATTTCAAAAGCTTCAGCCACATGCAACAAAACTAGTCAACCAACACAATTGCTTTTAGGCCTGTATTTAATTTTCGGCGAAAATTCACTTCGGCTTAAAAACTCACTTGATTCTAAATCTATTCATTTATATTTTTTGCCATCACCTCAAAATACGGTCCCGAGAAGCGGAAAAAAATCACTCGAGCCCGATATAAACAGCTAAATGTCAGTCAGCGAAACCTTTTTAAATGAACATTTTTCAACTTTTCCTTATTTCATCCTTTGCCCACATCCATTTCGATTCTATTCGACCGTCTGGTCCTTGATAGCTAAATAAATAATTCTTCGAAGGTACGGGTTAGGTGCACACATAATGAGTTTTTTTTTGGGCCTAAAAAGATTGAAAAAGGGTTGAAATAAGTCATGCAACTCGAAAAGATGCTCAAGCCATTAAAGGCTCTAATTTAAAGAGCCGGCAGGTCACGATAACGACGGCTGACTGTGTCAATTAGTGTCGTGAAGATATCGTTTGTATTCGTGTATAATTTATACTGAATCATTTCGGAGTTTGAAGCATGGCGGGTCCATTACGGAGCTTTAATCTGTAGCACGTGCTTGGCTCACAGGATCTTCGTTAAGATTATATTTTCCAAGCAATCAGGGCACAATTAACATACGCGATTTCGTTTGAATTTTACATTTGAAACTCTAATGCTTTTCCAGGATGGAAACTAAAACAACATATGGTCTCGATGCTGATAAATTGTGACCTTATTTAGGTGGGAAAACATTTAGTCGTTCAGTAAAATTTAATAAAATCAATTCTCTTTCAGCATTTACGTCTGGCTAACATTCTTTTGATTGCAAAAAAACCATTTGCTCTGAACTGTGGATGGAAAAAGATCGTAGGCAAGTAATTGCATTCCAATCGTACCGACTGCGACAAAATGCTTAATTGAAAGCACATTGAGCCTGGAACGCTAAGTGAATATCTGCGAATGCTCCTGAACGAAACATAGAATCGTCCTATTCTACGCTATATAGTTTGCCTGGAAAGCATCGAAATGAGAACGGTACGTGTGTATAGATATTCGTTGTGAAAGCTGTGTTGAGCAGGTGCTGAATCGAGGACTAATTTCGAATGTGCTCAGTTAAAAGGACACGTGATTTCATCAAAAGTCATGTACTGGATAGATGCAAACACGTTTTTAATAGGGTACGTAACAGATGAAAGTTATCGTATACACCTTCTACGGAGTCGAGTGAGCGACGATGTGCGTTTACGTTTGCAAGCAGAGATGAATGTACAACGAAAGCTGGTTTCCTTCATTCAGCAGAGTACTGCACGTAGATGACAGCATGTATTCAAGTTCTTTTATTGCTTGTTATGTGTCATTGCAAAGCACTTACATAGGCTTGAGATGGAGACGACTGGGTGATGATGGCACTATTTAACGAAGTTCATAAGATTTTACGAAGAAACAAGTCAACATAAAAAGCATGAACAATAGTGCTCAAGAAAAGTAGGTCAACGCTTATAGAATAATGACCCGAGCACGTGATGTAGTGAACAGAAATGGGTCATGGTTGATCTGAATTTACTTCGAAAAGTGATTCACAATCACTATTCAATACCAAGGTGTTCTGGTATAAAACAATAAATGTCATTCAGTCACGTTAAAAGTTTTGGTTGATACGTACTTAGCTACGATCATACGTTTCGTATCGATAAATCCACTGTAACCATAAATTATCAGCTAAGAAAACTTCCATGCCTGTATGTGGATTGACACGTATTGTCTGTTGTAATCCAATAAGTAAGATACAATGAGTTTCGATGACATCGTACTCTCAGTTAATGGAAAACTGTATGCATCTAAAATTGTTGCAGTGAAACTTATGTTTAATGATGTTTGCAAAGTTTTGTTGTTTCCGACGATGCTCTGAAAGTTTCTAATGAATATAAATAGTGCAGTCGATAGAGTTGAACGCGTAATTGAATTCTATCAGCATCTAGTACGTAAATAAATTAAACAAGATATCAAGGACAAGCAAGTTATTGATGCCATGTTATGTATGGAAATTTTGTTCATGAGTTCTTGTTGTCAAAATTTTAAATCTTAGAGATTAATTTCGAGCTGCATGCATTGTTGTTGAAATCTATCAGTGGTGGAGTTTCAAATAACTATTTTTTTTCAAATAAATTTGCATATTGTTTGCACTTTTGATTCATAGTTTCGATGCAAGTTATCCTAAGTTACCGATTGTACCGTACAGTAGATGGAATCAAATATTTAAACAGTGATATTTTCTTTCAATTTTAATCTACATTGTAAATTCTATTTTGACAAAGTGGTTTCGAAAGTATGCACTGATTCTCATCAGACACCAGCACACAGTGCATACTTGACTGGCGTGACCACTTGCACTTGGAAATCATTAATTTTGGATGAGGTTGAATACCTTCTGTTCCTAGATGACTGCACAATGTTCAATTCTATCGCAACAGCCCGTGATATAACTTTTCCTCCAATCAAATTTGGGCAAATTTTTTCGAATATTGTGAAAATAACTGCTTGAATCTAAATGTTGCATAGTACCAAGTTATGGTTTTCAACCATACTACTAGGAATTTGGCTCATACGAACTGTGAGCATCAAAAGTGAGTGCACACCTTTCAAATTTGTTTTTGAACTACAATAAAATAAAAATTATCGATTGAAAAATATTTCTGATTGAGTAACATCAAACCTTTATTTGTTAAAAACTATACACAAAAAAATTAATTCCATATATTAACTAACAAAAAATTTACAGAGGAACAAAAACAAAACGTCAATGAAATATGAATCAAAAGTAAGTGCACACTTGTTCAAACGTTGCTAGATTCTAGCTGTAAACAAAGTCACGGATCTTTTACTATAACGGAATACAACTTCAATTTAATTTCTAGGAAACAGCAATCGCAAAAATTCTTGGCAAAGTTATTTGTGAAGGAGTTAGTTTGATTCAAAACGTGCTAGAAGAAAGGTGTGAAAATAAGGAAAGAAACTTAGCCAGAAACACGAAAAATTATAGTGAATTTGCATTGTAAAGGAAAAATTTTACGGAAAATTGGAAATATGGTAAAAAGACCACACAGTGCAGTTAAAAAAATTATTGACAAATACAATATATACAAAATATTGGACAATTTTAAAAGATCTGGATGGCCAGGGAAATTGAAGAAGTTAAGGGGAATCCACGTTCAAGTGCAGCAAAAATAGCTGAAAATTATTCCGCGACACACAATCAACCCGTTTCAGCCTCCACCGCTCGAAGAATATTGAATGAACATGGGTTACATGGCAGAGCACAACGAAGGAAGCCGTTTATTTCTAAAGCGAATAAGAAAAAACGCAAAAATTATGCTAAAAAATATAAAAACTGTACTTATAATTTTTGGAAAAACGTTTTATTCTCCGATGAGAGTAAATTTTAAATACTTGGTGGGCATACAAATAAAAAACTTTGGCGAACTAAAAATACTAAGTACCATGAAAAAAATGTTTCCGGCACAGTGAAGCATGGCGGAGGATCTGTTATGGTTCGGGGGTGTTATGGCAGCATAGCGAGTTGGAAACCTTGAATTTATTGATAGTACAATAGATAAGTAAGGCTATCTTAATATTTTGCAGCGAAATATGGCTGACAGTGTTGCGAAATTGGTATTGTCTAGGAAGTGGATCTTCCAACAATATAACGATCCTAAGCACAGTTTCTATTTAGTAAGGTTTTTAGTTGCTTTATAGAACTCCCAAGGTATTGGATCATCTCCCCAATCCCCAGACCTCAACCCCATTGAGCATTTATGGGATTATTTTGACAGGAAAATTCGGCAACGTCTAATCACAAGCAAAGAAAGTTTGAAAAATGCTCTTAAGGAAGAATGGGATAATATACCAGCAGAATTTACCAGAAAATTAGTAGAATACATGAATAGAAGACTGGAAGCTGTTTTAAAGGCAAAGGCCAGTCAAACCAAATACTAGTTTTTCTTAAAATTTCTACATGAATTTTTATTATATGAAGTGTGCACTCATTTTTGACTCGTATGTCATTGACTTTTTGTTTTTGTTGTACTGTAAATGTTTTTTAGTGAATATATGGAACTTATTTCTTAGTATATTGTTTTTAACGAATAAAGGTTTAATATTACTTAATCAGAAAAACAAATTTGGAAGGTGTGCACTCACTTTTGATGTTCAAAAGTGTTTGATGCTCATCTTAAATAATGAACCCATTGAACTTGTTGAGAGTGTAAAATATTTAAGCGTAACGTTTGATACCTCATTAGCTTTTGCAGTCCGTGTCAGAAATATTACAGATGATGTTTTATAATTAGAAATAAAATTTCCCGACCTGCACATTTTAAAAGTTTTATATACACGAATAGTTCGTAGCAAACTTGACTATGTTTTTGTTCTTTAGAATTTCTTTTATGCTGTTCACTCAGATGCTATTGAGAGAATTAATTAAATTATTATAGGATTGTAAGAAGTAAAACATTTTTTCGCAAGAGGTTTCTTTTCGAATCCCATGGAGGAATATAAGATGTAAAGACATTTTTGTGTTGAGAAACTGTTTTACTAATTGTTTGTTATACTCATCAGTTGAGAGGTTATAACGTATCGGGAATACCATATGTGTTAGAGTTGACATATTTCACGATAGTTTGTATTTTGTTCAGTATATAGGGAGCGGCGCATCCAATATGAACTATTGCAATTGAGTTTTATGAATTTTTGATCATAATAGCTATTGTAATTTTAGTTATAATTTTCATGGAACACTATTTCGTATATTCTGAAATAAATAAAAATATAAAAGAAGTAAATAAATATCAAATGGCCAATGACTTCAAAAGTCTCACTCAATTCCTAACAACTAATATACTAATTCAAGCTGGAAAGGGTGGAGTGCCATCTTGTTGATGAACACATGAGAACGTTTGGGAGTAGTTACAACGAAGCAACAAAACTTTGCTGCGCAGCAAAATTTGCCCATACCCCAAACTTGGCATAGCAACAACATTTTTGAAAATATTCAATTCCACCAGTTCCTATGAACCTCCGGGAAATGGGAAATGTCATGTGCAAATGAAAATCAGAATTAATTTTTTTTTGTCTCATTTTTCTTTACAATATACTTTGCAGCTTTTAAAGGATAAAATACACACTGATATCACTTTCCGAGACTTTAAAGGATCCATATTATCAAACAACAATTTCGTTAATATAGCCAGTGACAGATGACGGTAAATGTTGTGTTGCATTGAACTCCAGCGTAATTTTGGTGTGAACTTTGATACTGGCGTGCTGAACAAAATGTCAAAGGTCCCCACCGATTCGAGTACTGCGTCACATTAATTTATTTGTCGAACTTCCCTGGACTATATGGTACATTCATCTGGTTGGGTATAACAAAGTGCCGATTAAGGTTTGTGATCTTATTTTCCTGGGAATTCCACAAATGTTTGCAAGCTTCAATGCTAACTAAACATATGGAAATTTATGTATACTTGGCCTACTTTTTCAGTTTGAATTGCCTTGCTATGTCAAAAAATGAATCGAATCATGGCCACATTCAAAAAATCGTCGGAGCCAACTTGCAACTACGCCACCCATGATCGTATCGCCCATGAATGACCGAATTGAAGACTTTCCATCTTACAAGGGTGGCCAGCTTTACAAGTTTGACTTTCTTGGAAGCTTCCCCAAAATTAAGGATGGATTTTGAGCACGGAATGGAAGTTGAAGACGTTCAGAAAGCATTATACTTTTCCTGACACTCAAAAATCGAACGTTGGTTTTTTGATGATTTTCGGACAGAACGTAGTAAAGTCGATGAGAAGATGGCAAATTTTTCAAGTCTGGGCAAAAACTGCTGCCTGGTTCGGTGTTCAACTAATCTCTAAAAGCATTGAATATTCCAAACTAGTCAAAAATCAATTTGCTTCCGTGTAATAGCCATTGTTCCATCACCTAAATTTTCTGATATTTCTATACTCAGGAGACTTATTTTTCTATGCAAGCCTACATTCTCATGCTTATCTGACATAAAGATTATACATTTTCTATAATTTGACAGTCTTAAAATATCCTAGTGTATTTTTGTCAATAAAAAACTGTACTTGAGTTTATACACTTATATTAATTAAGTTGTAGGCCATTGCAAATATCTTGTGATTGCAAGACATTTTTTTCCTTTATTACAGACTTTCATTCAAAGCTAATAATTAACAAAACATCTAAGAGCATCAACAATTATCGTCACCATCATCTTAATCATTACTACACTAATTCTATCCAACACATAACAAAAAATACACACTAGAGAGTACCTTCTGTGTACCAAGCATTCTGTATCCAAAGATCAGAAGTAATACCACGCGGTTCAGTGAATTATAGCAAGAATTAAACGAACCATATCAAACTGATGACAATGGATGCCCTGGGATCCCTTACAGCCTAACTGAATAACACACTGTTCGGCACGTCCCGAAAGAATATAGCAAGGAGTATTTTCTTTTGCCTGGTCATTCTGTCATTTACGGCATCTTAAACTTAGATTAGGGTGACATTACATTACACGCAACATTGTCGATATGGGAGTGGGCAGATGCAACATTTTTTACAATATCATGCGATATTATACCGTACAACTTATTATTCCCAACAGAATTGGTTCAGATTGGTGTGATGTTGTATTCATTGTCACCCTATTATATGCAATGGGTCATCCTGTGGCTCGGTGAACTCCATTAGAAAATCAAATATCCGACTACCGAAATGAGCCGAAAGTTTGTGTTTTCACATACGGTGCAAATGCGAAATGTTGTTGTTGATTCTGTTACTGTTTCCGGTGTCTGGTAATATTTTATTCAACGGAACTTGGTCATGGTATTGCAGTGAATTACAGAGGCAATTTGCATTTTGATGAGAAGTAATGTTCCCTAAATTACTGCAACACTCAAATTCAATACGGACCACACTGGGCGCTATTTAAAATAGAAGCATAAACGAAGGAGAAGTTGACAATTGAACTTCGTGTATGCAAATTTAAGTTGTTTTGACAATCATTAGCTAATTTTCTATCAGCAGCTGTGCTAAATAGCTCGAAGAATGCTCTAGAAATCAGCATTCAGAATCTTGTCAACCATATTTATCATTCCATTAGGTAGCTAAGAAATTCTTCCTTGCACTTGCATGTTTACTAACGCTAGCAGCTCTACTGCTCAGCAGTCGGTTCCCAATTCTTATCACTTAAATGCAAGCGGAGAACGACATTAAACATCATATTCTCATAAGTTCGAAGCGGTTATTAAAGTACGTAAGTGCGACCGAGAACCCATCTTGAATACTTATTGGACTATTAGTAGGTTTACGGCCATCTGTTGCCATATGCGACGGTCGCGTTCGAAGCTTTAAATTAGAATTCGTTATAATTTATGACACTACCATGCTATTGGAAGCATCTGAGAAAGTTTAATATGCGTTGCTCTCACCGCATATGCAAATATTACATCACTTACCAGCATACATTACTCTGAGTATGATATGAATTGTTTTGCCAGTCGTGGCAGGAGTAGGGTAGATGCTGGTTTGCAGTTTTGATGAATTTCTCAAGAGTTTCAATTTGTGGAGAGCAGACTTCGAAGTGGTTCGTTGACTTTTACTTATTATTACATTGTAGTTAAGATAATGAATTCTACCAACTTGCAATTTGGAGATGACGAATGCAGTTGATGTCGAGCAAACATTTACTTAACATTGTTTTGTTGATGTGAGCACTGCTTGATTTATAACGTACGAGTGGTGGCTCGTCAGGGTGGGCCCGGCCCGTCTGGCTCACCCTGACGAGCCGCCTTTGGGCCCGCTCGACACAAAAACACTATTATAAGGTATACGCGGATACCAACAAGAAATATCTACTTTACTTTAACTCAGTGGCGGCTCGTCAGGGTGGGCCAGGCGGGCCGGGCCCACCCTGACGAGCCGCCACTGGAACGTACCTTACATACTAGGTGATTATTTTATTTTCTAGAAAAAAATCATCGAAATTCCCTTGTCAAAGTGTTCAAATATTCGCCTAAAGACTTGGTAGCTATATGCACTAAATAAACTACTAACTATATGCAGTAAATGCTAATGAATTTTTGTAGGAACTTGACATATTTTTTAATTTTGGCTAACTATCAAATCATGAGAACTAATGTTTACTTCACATTCGATTCAACACGACAAAAGTGATATTCCTTCAGCCGCAATAAGTTGATACTTTGGTACGTAACCGTGATTTACGGCTTATGCTTCAATTTTCATCAGGTTGAGAATGTAAAAGCTATATTTACCAAAACCTCATTTAGTTGAATAAATAGGAAACATGCGTTTTTTGGATTAAACGTCTTCGAAAAAAAATAATGAATAAAGTTTAAAATATTCACAAAGCTGTTAGAGACCATTATTTTGGATTACAAAAATTTAATTCAGCTGGAGTTCTTAGATACCTGAATAATCAATTTTAATTTGATATTCATTGTCTCCAGCCTAATATTTTAATGTAAGTATGACAGTCAGGAATTCGAAAAATATTCTCATTTTTCACTTGATTTTGCACAAGTACTCGAAAGTAACCGCTTGGTAAAAACATCTCCGCCTGTGATTTTCTAAGGGCCTAGTTTTACATGTTGAGCTATTAAAAATACATGTTAAGGGACTATAAATAGGCTAGCATTTGATTAATTGTGTAAATCAATAGCTACTTTTCATATCCACAATTCGGTAATATTATCAATTGAGTATCTTGTAAAACTGCTCGAAATATTTTAACTGATTTATAATTGATCTTTCCACAATTGCTCCGAAAGTGTAGCAAAAAAACTGTTGAATCTTGTTTAAACTGCATTTTCTTTCGCAAATTGAAAATGATGATCCTCCTCTTGTAATTCTGACTCCCTAATATACTTTCTGAGATTTTCGTTTTTGTTTTGCCCCGCGTGCCTTCTCACATCCGACTAGCTCAGTCCGGCGTGTGTTTGCGGGCAGGAAGATCTCCTACGTGCTACGGCACGCAAACGACACAACATTTAGAACCTGATACAACTCATTGAAAGAAAGGAAAAGTGGAAGGGAAAGGAAAATTTTCCGAAGGAATCATCATAAATCAAAAATTTACTCAGAATTCATGGTCGATGTGAATTTTTTTTTTATTGTGAATTTAAGATTTTGGTATATGAAATACTCATATACCAAAATCTAAAATTCACAATAAAAGGAAAATTATAAATGATAAAAGAATGAAAAATTAAACATAAGAAATATAACAGGATTATTCCCTATTCTAATCGTAAAATAACCAGAAATTAAAAAAAAAAAATATTTAAAAATTTGGGTGGGTCAATTTTCGATCCAATCCCGGCTAAGATTGGTTAACACCAATCATAACAGTTTTCATAATATCATAACCTATCGAGTACTACCAAAAAATAATGAAAAAACATAATTCAAAAAATTTGATTAAAAAAACATAAAATAATAACAAGAGCAATATCAAATCAATGTTTAAATAAAAATAAAGAAGAAATTTAACGATAGAATACAATCCCCCACATCAAGGTTATGTCAAAAGAAATGTAATGAACTCTTTTTTCAACAAAAAAAAAAACACAACAAAAAATTAATAAACCAATAATTTGAAAACGAACATTTTTTGCTTAAAATAAACTAGTTGTAACGATATTTGACCAACCAGTAGAACGTTGCTAGTTTAAAAGTTTCAAATTGAAATTATACACAAGAACAAAAAGAATCAATCCTATGATTTGAAATATTAATAGTTGACGCTTTAACTCGGAATAAGAGGAACATATGAAAATAACAAACTTAGTTAACTTTATCTTTTCCTCTCTGCTATATGTTTCATGAATAAATGTTAAAACCATAGATATGAGAGGAATGGATACGAAATGGGCCGAGAGAAATGAACCAATTTTCGACTGCTGGTATCGCTGTGTGAGCGAGAGGTTGCAATGTGTTTGTATGACGAGGGCGGCGTGAAATATTGTAAAATTAAAGGGCAACTTTTTTGGTGCGAATACAAATTTATTACTATTGATGTAATGTAATTCACGTCAATAGCGAATCAATGAGTTTCGATTTGTATTAAAAGTGTGCGTAGTATTTGCATTTATCTAGCATTTATCATGCATAAATGGCTGATAGTGTTGCTAAAACCATTAAGTCTGATCAAAGTGTATGATCAAATATTATATGAAGTTTAGTTTTGTCATGCTTTCAAGTATGTTAAAATAAAATCTGCTTTAAGGTAGTGCAGTTTGAAAGCATATCAAGTATCGAGTATTTTCGTACTTGCGAGTATTTTATTCAAACATTCAAAAAGATTGTAGGGCAAAAGTAGCTGAAATGGGCCAATTTTGGGTTAGAGTGGTTTGGGACATAACGGGCCAAGACCTATTGCTGTGATACAAACATTTCGGTTTTGTAGGGAAGTAAAGGGTTTTTTGGCCATAGTTTGGCAAAAACTGCCTTTACGGCGCTTTCGGTGATTGAAAGTGGTCTACTACAAATTTTCACTGCATTATATACCAATTCAACGCAACCAAAATTGCATCACAACTGCTTGCCTTTTTTTGGGTTTTAGTGATGAAAATATGCTTAAAATGTCCAGTGAATTTTTTAACGACACTTTAAAACCACAGTGATAGCCAGTCGCATCTTTGGACTGTAACATTTGACTAATTGGGTTAGAATAATGTGAAATAGATCTTTAGCGATTAGAATAATATCTTTAGAAGCATATAATATTGCTTCTAAAAACAAATAAATAAAAATGTGAGTTTTATGACATATTTTAATGTTATTTATACAAGATTAAAATATTTACTAAACTTACTTTCTACAAACATAAAAAACTACAACTATCTTAGCCTAGTTTGTATATGTTTAATTTTGGTGTTTGTTGAAGAGTAAAGTATTTGTGAATTGTCGATGAGTAATTGTGGATTGTGTAATCACACCTCCATTGAACACTTTTTTTGTAATTTTCTAGAATATCCTGCAAAAAGTAATAAATAAGGATTTTTATTTTTTGACCGAAGTAGTATTAATGCTGATTGTTTCCAAAAATAAAATAAATATAAGTCTTGCCGATTAATAACAATAATTTTATGATTCCCATACTTAAAACTGTTTAAATGTTAATTACTATCTTCAATGATATTGTGCTCCCTCCTCGAATGTCACATGAGTGTACATCGGATTAAAACTTCCAACATGTTAAACAAATATCCATTAAGGATGCAATTATGTTTATTTGAGTGCATTTAACTAAAAGTGCATGCACATGCAACATACTGTAACGATTCCCATCATTTTCGACTTCAATGAAGCTTGTTAAAAGCATTCTCCTCAGTGCTATTCGCTTCGACATTGACTTAACATCCTTCTTTCATTTGCCGTTTCCGGCATAATGCAATTTTCAAGTTTCTGCGATTCAGCAGCCATGAAGACTATTATGATAACGATGTCAACGAAGATAGTAGCAATAATAATAACGGAGAATGAACAAAAAACACCCCCGGAAAAACGAAAATTTCCGACAATTTCTAGAGACCCTGGATAGAAGCCAAAAAAATGTCCTTTTTGAAAACCTTTAATTGCACGTTGAATGCAGCAGCAGCTGCGGTTGGGAACTGATTTCTAGTCGAGCTGTAATATCAATATATGCAACGTAGATGAAATCTCTCGAAGGAAGAGTATGTGCAGTTGGTATACTTATGTATGTATGTATATGATGCATGCAAAGTTTTGCAACGCATATGCCTTATCGAATTAATTGCTTATGACATCATTTGCTAATTGCTCTGGTTTCATTCGTAATTACGAGGTTTGTAAAAGTGAATTCGTTATAATAGGGATTGAAAGCGCTTTTCATTACTTACCAGTTTGTTTTACTTTGCTGAAAGGACTGGAATAAAATTTAACGACAGAACAGAATGTGATAAGCGTTATTTGAAAAGTTTGACTATGTTATGCTTCATAGTTAGACTGAAAACGTTCAGAATATGAATAGTTCTGCATGTGTTTTACTAGATGTGTTGCTAGGAAATCTTCTTCTTTAAAAAAACTGTTAAAAGGTTTCACCGCTCTTACGTATCCCGATGATACCATTTTTTCTTAAACTGACATAAACATATTTTTCTCAGCCAAAAACTAAGAATTTTTTTTACACTTGTGTAAGAGCTTCTCGAGACAAAAAAAAAAACATCATATTTCACTAATTGGATCACGTAAAACTGACGCATAGCCTTAAGCATGTCACATTTCATTGTCCGCATCTATGGTTCACTCATTAGATAATACAATTTTCCTCAACGAGGAACAATGTCCTTGTTAGTGAAGAACGTAATTGAGTTTTGGCTTAAGGCAACATAGCACCTCCAAATTTTTGAAAAATCGATTTTTGTTTTTTGATTGAATATGTTAGAATGGAGCTTTAAAAACATGATTTTAATAATATAAAATTGAAACTTTAAAAAACAAAAATTTTGTGAGTATATATGCGAAGCGCCCCAAGGTCATTTTTTCTATGATTTTCGTTGACTTGGCTATATCGCTACATCGACTTAATCCAAAGTGTAGACAGACATAAGTGAGTCATCTCCTTTAAAAGAAGCAAAAAAACAGTTAGCCTTGGCAAAAAAAAAAACAAAAAAAAATAGCTGTAAAAAAAGCGTAGAATCTCCAAAAAAAGGTCCGAAAAAAGTTTAACTGACACTAAAATTAATGAAAAATTTTGCCACATATTATGGCCTAGCTATACGACGAAATCCTGATTCAGTTGAAAATATGCGCAAGTAAATTTGGGCAGCATATTACCACAAAATTTCAACTGATGAGAACCCTCAACACTCTTATTGTTCTGTTGGAGAAACGGCTTGGTGTAACTGGCGCAAGGCGGAGGCAGCTGGTGATAATGCATTAAAAAATTTCAAGCATCCTCCACCTTTAGATGATGAGGTACAAGAAATTTTAAAGCCTATTTATGATGACTTATCATCAAAAGATTTATTAAAGCGCTGCTTGGGCAATGTTACGCAGAATAATAACGAAAGCTATAATTCTTGTGTTTGGAATTTGGCCCCCAAACATACTTTTTGTGGAAAAAATATCATAAATATGGCTGCAAATTTTTCTACATGTACATTCAATGAAGGATTTATGGCTATCTTGAAAATAATGCAAGCAATGGGAGTTACAATTAGCGAACGTGCGCTGGAATATGCAGAACATAGAGATGCTGCAAGAATCAACCAGGCGGAAAAACACTCGACTGAGGCATCTAAAGAGGCCAGAACTGCTCGAAGGGAGCAAAAAACTTTGGAAAAGGAGGAGTATGAGCAAGAAGAAGGTACATTGTATGGTTCAGGCATCGCAGATTAATTTTCGGTAAGATTTATTGCAAAAAATATTGAATTTTAACTTTAAGCGCAATTTTCTCGAAACAACGTTTTGCAAGTTGGCGTGCATGATTAAGAAAAACAATATTATCCAATCATTCTGAAATTTTAACACGTTAATCTGCACATGTTGATGCTTAGAATGAACTACGGATGAAAAAATCGGCACTAAATTTTTTTAGTTATAACCGATTTCCGAAGAAAAAAAACCTCGATTTTCGAAAAAAACGCCGCCATTTTGTTATTTTTCAACCAAATTTTTTTTTTTTAGTTCATTCCAAGGCCGCTTTGATGTTGTTCAAAACCACGTTTTTGTTTGTTTTTTCAGACTTTTCAGACGACAGTTATCATGCACGCCAGATTTTTTTGGTGTATTTTCCAAAAAATTGTAGCAGACGACAGGGGGCCACAAAACATTTTTAACAATTTTTTTAATGAAGTACAAAAGAAGTAAAGTATGTGTAAAAAGTTTCATTAAGATATGTTTTTTTATTCAATTAAAAACAAGCCTTTGAAAAAAACATTTTTTTTTCAATTTGAAGGTGCTACGTCCCCTTAAGCATTGTGAGTATCGCTTATCTATTTGGAAAAGAAACGTCCTAGAGCATTAAATGTGTTGGTGATGAAACGACATTGAAAGCGTGATGCATGGTGTGGTGGTTTTTGTATTGAAACATGTTGAATTATTTCGAAAATAATTTCAAAGAATTTGAAATAAGTAAGAAATAAAAAATAAGTAAGCATATGAAATAAGTAAGCTAGGATTATGATCTTTATATCTTTGTCTGATTTTAAGCCGGATTCGTATGAAATAGGTGCTTTGAAAAACAACAATATTAATACACGTTTGAATTTTATTGTAGAAAGTTGAAACAGTGTCGAAGTTAGTGAAAGCAATTTAATGGCTGGGTTTCCACCAAAATTTATTTTATAGATAGTATTTTATCAATTCAGTTTCGAGAACAACTTGATGTTTCTTAAAGAAATGAAATTTTCAAAATTTGAAACAAACTTATTTGCGATATTATTATTTTCATATACCTATAGTTTTCAACTCGTTTTTTTTATGCAAAAATTACTTACTTTTTTATTTTTCATTTTGAACATATTTCGTGATTTATTTGTATGGGAAACAATTTATTTTTTCAGTTTAAATTTGGCGTTATTTGAATAGACCAAAACGGCTGCGTAAATATAATTCAACATGCTAATTCCTCCATGATTAGCCGTATTTTATGGTATATGTCTTCTACTCCTTGACTCAATTCAGCGATTGATTATTCACAGATTCCTGTTTTACTATCTTTCAAATTATAACAGGATTAAATATTTGACTTAAAAACATACATCGTGGATTCATGATTTCTGGCTTTTACGCAATAGAACAGTTTGTTAACACTACTTAACACACTTTATATTCAAAACAATAATTTATGCAACTAGGTTACTTCTCTTAACACACAGTTCGCTCAAGTCGCGTACGCATTTTAGCTGGTTGCACTAATATCACTATCACTCACTTTGAAACTATTTAGCTCTTTTGTTTTTTTGAGTCTCACACTAGGGATATTTCTACTCTGACTGGATCTTCTGAATTGTCGATGGAATTCTTCTAAGCTATTCTGGACTTCTTTCGTCCTATGGGAATATGCTTTTTTTACATTATCGGAAGATTTACTTGGTTTTATTATGCAAATCGGTCTTAGTTTACAAACTTACCAGGGGAGGCTTATCAGTGTACGCAAAGGAAGCAGTGCTTACCACTTAACATAAACAAAAAATTTATTTTACAGTTAATATTTAACAATCAAAAGATTTAATTTTTGAACATTCAAACACATGATATTTTTTTTTCGTTCAAAAGGCCAAATTCCATTAGCACTATCTATCAAGTGGTTTTATTTGATAACACTCCAACTACAGAGCTTTGAAGGTAAATTTACAGTGACGCAACGAAAACCCAAGCTTTTTATTCAAAACCTCAAGCACTGCATACCAATCAATTCACAATATACACTTCATTGCAGAGCATTGAGATATACTGCAGAGAACACTGAAGTGATCTTGCTTCAATGCTCGAACTCGTGATTTTCGCATAGATCTACCAAGACTGTTTAGCTAAATGATGCCCACAAAAACTCTGTAATGACTGTATATAAAAGTATTGTGGACGCTGCTCGGATCTCAGCGTCTTGGCGGGTAGAACAAAATTCAAAAAACACCTGCCCGCCCACCCCGCTAAACAACCAGAAAATCTTTGTGAATGAATGAGATTAAAACGCTGGAAATTCATCAGCGTCTCTGTTATATTTCTGTTTCCCCTCATGATTTACGCTACAGAATCAGTAGTTTATCTTCTGCTCTTCTTCTTACGAGCCGTTTCCTTTGTGATTTGATACATTTTATACTTTGTTTGCATAGTGTACGTACGATGTCAGCAATTGTGGACGTTCATGTGGAGAAAAGAATATGTAGGAGTTACATAGTTTCATGTGCGATTTCCCCAGATCGGTTTTTTGCATCTGTTTTGGGTTTATCTTTACAAAAGATGTAGTTTCTCGGCCCTGGTGTTTTTTGATTTTGGTGCTGATATGACCACTTGATTACTTTGGACGCCAATGTTGTTGTTATTTCAATGTTGAATTTCTGGAATGCTTTGTTTAGCCTTTGTAGTTTGCATCAGGCACATTTTTTATGTATTCTTCGCAAAAAACGCACCTGTTATAATTCTTTTGACTTGAAATTTTTTTTAAAATCACTGCTGGTTACTAAGATTGTCCTCATAGAGTCAACTGCGGCAGTTTTTTCCATTCAAATCGATTGAGTGGGAAAAGGATCTTATTGATTCGAGGCAACCGCTTGGCTCCAACTGTTTTAGAAAATAAATTTGACCTGGAGAATTTTCTCCAAAAGATTCCATAGCGGAACTTGAGATAGCGATACTTTCAATTCGGCAAAATGTCTGTTATATTCGCTTCCCGACTTTAAATTTAATTTTCTCTTGAAAATATTTGCATTTGTTTTCCCATTTAGTGTTTAATTATTTGACATACTCAAAAAAAAACATAATTATATTTTTTATAGCGTAAAGAAAATTAATGATTTCAGTAGTAGCCTTCAGATATCTATTTTTTTAATCAAAGGCGAATGCGACTTACCCTTTAGTCATGAAAAATTAAAATTATCTATAGATGGTGATGTAAACGTTGAAACTAGCTACATACAACTTTTTTTTGGAAATGTTCGATAATGTAGCACAAAAACTATCAGAAAAATTTCAATCCTTAGAGCAAATCAAATTTTTAGAGCTTCTTAATACTTCATTTTGTTCTAATTTTTGAATAAGGTTTCTCAATCACATTTTTGATAACTTTCAAAGTTCATATTCAAGCAAATTTGATTTAGTTTGCACTCTTATCCATGGGAAGAAATTATTGAAAGATATTTTTAGAAAAGAAAACTACAATCTAATAGCTGGTCTCTTTGTGGAACAAAAGGATAAAAGAATGGATTCAAAATAAAACTATTAAAGTTAATTTACTTGCTAACTGTACATATTTTTCCATGTGAATTAGTCTCTTTTCTTTTATATGAATCTCATTTCGGTACCAACATACAGTTTTGCTTGCCATTTTAGATCTAAAATAATTTACCTGTCTTACCTTTCCAGCAGTCAGATTTGTTTTGAATCATTTTTCATTGTTATTTTGTTTATAAATCTTTGTTTTTAATGTATGTGCCTTATATTTTTGCTGTGATATTGTTATATTTTAGATATATTATATGCTTATCTAAATGTTATGTGCTCTGCTTAATTTTATGATTATTCTTTTTATTGTTTCATCTACTCACTTCTCATTCCTTCTCCAACTGTTTTTGATTTATCACCTTCAAACCATCATCCTCACACCGTCCTATCCTAGCAAAAGTGCTCTAAACCTCCACATGATTTTTACTGGGCAAATTGATTTTTTGGTGTTTTGAAATGTCCTTGCTCAAATCAAATAAAATCACAGAAAATTGAATGACTGATTAGAGTGCAGTTTTTTTAGTACATCATATATACGAATAGCAAGCATACATTCTAAAAAATACCTTAACATTAAAGAAGTTGTATATGTACTGCGATGTCCGTAATATAGAAAAAAAGAAGACTGAAAATGGTAGACCAAAGCAGAAAAATCACAGAAAAAAGCTGTTGGCAATCAATAACTAAGGTTTAATAGAAATATGGTCAGCATTGAAATATCTAATGAATTTTTTTACACGATATCTCAACAAATTCCCATGTTATAGTCTATCTACATCAAATTTTCATATGTTTATCTATATTAAATGCGTATATATTTTGTTTGTGCTTACCTAGTTCTCAAAATCACGAGCCACCACTGAAACTTACATGGTTTTCTGAGTGTAAGCTTTGGCTCAAAGCAAACGTTTCTACTTGTACGGTGTTTTTAGTGGAAAAGTACACTAAAATGTTGATGTAAACAATTTTTGGGTTTCTCTCAAACAAACAAATTACTTCCACTTGAAACTGTCTTCATCAAAGCTATGACGTTTTTCTCAAGCTTTTGCTCAAAATAAATGGGGCACTCATCAACTCGTCGGATTCAGAGAGATAGAGCGGTTTCAAACCCATTCAAGTATAAATTGATGACTACGAATACAAGAATGTGTTTTGAAGGCCTTGAATAATAAAAACTGTCACCAGTAACTTAATTAAAGATTGATTGATGAGAACAGTACTTGTTTTTACAGCAAGTGCATAAATAGCAAATGTCATTTCGAAAATATTTTTCAACCCACGTTGGGCGCCACTCATTACGAGCCCATAGTTCAGTTAAATCGACAGCAATCGGCATAAAAATGAAATCAGATCGTTAAATTTAATACATTTTGGCATGAACAGTGAAACTTCTTCAAAATGTACGTCATGGTGGGTAAGATATTTGAGTTGAGCTTCGATATTGCATGTAGCTCAACTGAACCACGATTTCGAAGTCAAATTAAATTTTATTCATTCGTATGAAGCAAATTTGACTGTGAATTAAATAAAGATTTAACATTTAGTGCATAAAACTATTAAAGATGAATAATTGATATATGTAGTGACATGAATATTGTTTTCAAATTTTCATTGTTCTTCATAAAACTACAATTGGATCCACACTTTTGCTTATGACAAAACTTTTTCGCTCGAAATATTCTGATATTTTAATTAATAATCTTCCCTAGAATGCATACTATCAACTTAAATGAAACGGCTGATTAACTGAGCGCGATAATCTCCGAAAAACAAAAAAAAAGTTTTTTGAAGTTATAAGACAATAATTTATTGGGTTGTTCTTCAAAAAAAGGAAGCATTTACGTTAACCACTTCTAGCAAATCGCCTATCTAATGTATGCTTTTCAATTTGTGTCTTGCTATCTTCCTGCTTCGTGCTTTTGTACTGGCAAGGGTTCTCTTTTGAAACTAGGAATGTTCACAAAAAACTATTCAATACCATAAATTCCATTATATGATATGAAATTTTTCAATTTGCATCTGAAATTGCATTCATTCATGAAAACCCATCAAATCATACAGCGAAAATCAAATTAAAGTCTATTGTTCATCAACAACAGCCTAAAATTGTTCACGTTCTCGTTTTTCCCCCAAGCCAAACGGACGAAACGTGTTGACCAGAATCTCGCCACACGTTCTCTAACAGATGGCGAATAAAATGATAGTTCCGAATCAAATATGAATATTTTTCTGATGGATTAACAGGCACACATAGTCAAATGAAAAAACAACATATTTGATTTTCAACTTTACCATAAAATCTCTTTCCATTGCATAGAACATTTCAATTGCATGCAATTTGCGCGCCTACTCGACTGACCTAGTTAATTAATCTCGATTTGGAAAGATCACGTTCTAAATTCAATTTCTACTTGTATTGGGACTTGGTGAAAGCAAAAGCAGGCAAATTGCAAAAACCATTTATAAAACTAATGAATTCAGAGCATGGTGTTGGCTGCCGCTGCTGAATCTATGAAATGGAAGGCTGCCGAGTCGAAAGGACGAATTGTGGCATGAAAACCGAGGAAAATATTGCCCACATATTTCATCTGCAAGTGTGACTCTACGGACGATAATCTGGCGCTGAATTGAAGCACACCAGATTTTCAAATTCATCATAAATGCTAAGCAATCAAGAAGCAGGCAGACATCCATTTTCAACATCATATGTAGGTGCTTGCTGACAATTAAGTTTTGTGTTTTCAATGTTATGCAGAAAGTTTATGTGATTTGTATAAGGGAATTGCACTGTTGTGAGCTTTGATGGGAATATATTTAATAGTTTAGTAACAGAAAAAATTAGAAAATAATTGTATAATAATAATAATTATAAAATAATAATTTATTGTTTGCTCAAAAGTTTCCACTAAAAAAAAAACAAAACAAAAGGTGAGAGTTAACAAAGTAATCTCCTATACAACAGCCAGCGTACTAACTTTGCTACTTAATAAAATCACTTCGAAACATTTAAATTCACCTCTCTCCCCTCATACACTTTAGTTTCGTTACTACTTGAAAAATTTTCATCATTTTCAACTAACTATGTCCCGCAACTTTCCAACCAATCAATTTTCTTGATTTCTCCCCCTTAAGAATATTTACTTCAAATTTATGTAATTTACTTTACTTACTTCTTGAGTTCATCGAATCGAAATCGAATTTGGAGAAGTTGATATTTATGATGTTTACTCAATAATGAAATACTTTGCTTGAACACTAAATGGTAGTTTAAATGTTTATGTACTGTGCATAATTGAATGAATTTTCACGGAGAAGTTCAAGAAAGTAAATAAATGTAGGTAGGTAGATATTTGAATAAATTAGGGCGAACAAATACAGTACTTTCTTCTAATAAAAATTAAGTGATGAAAGTTGATTTGAATCAATTAAATTTTCAATATAGGTGATTACATTTGCTGCTCGCGAATTAGTTGACTGGATTTTTAATATAATTATCTGATTGGATTTTTTTTAAATTTCTGCCGACAGACGCATCTAGCCACAAAAAAAGCCCCCAATTATTTTTGACCCTGTCCTATTCGCTAAAGTCAAGAAACTACCTGTTTCTTTTGGTGAACCACACTATTTTCACTTTGACGTACCACACCCTTTAGATTGACCAGGGACAGTTCGACCAGATTTGAAAGAAAGGATGCACCAAGTGCGTCCGCTCTTCTTCTCGCCAAAGCCGGACATTGGCACATGAGATTGAGGACGGATTCTTCCTCGTCGTCAGAGCCATAACTACGACAGAAGTAATTGAACAATGCCCCCAATCGTTGTGCATGTCATCCAGTGAGGCAGTGACCCGTATACACGCCCACATCACAACGTAGAATGCATTGATTTTAGCCTAATAGCTGCCTGGAGCGATGGCCATCCATGGGCACCCGACTGCCTTACTATCGCACAGGATGATTCATCTGCCTAGGAACCTCTACCGTTCTCAAGGTATTTCTCTTGATGGCCGATTTGACCGATGTCATTGGAAGACCTATTGAGAAGGAGCATGATGCCTCCGGTAGCAAGGTATCAAGCCTAGCTAATTCATCGCAGTTGCCTTCAAAACCTTTATGTCCAGGTGCCGAAATCAGTTGTACCTAAGAGATGTACAGCATTTAGTAACAATCATGGACACTATACAAGGACCAGTAAGGGACTTAATACCAATATTGACTCCAAATATTCGATTACACAAAAGCCAATGAAGTGCCTGAAAACTATTTAAGCCTCGCTCACGGCTCCAACGTGAAAGTATGTCAAGAGAGTGATTTAACCTCTCCAATAGCGTAGGTAAATACTTTCCCGATACTGCTACAGCTGTTCTTGCGCATAAGCAATAGCTTTCCAATAGACACTGTCTCAGCCTAATTAGGAGAGTTTTCACCGTGATGTGCCACAGCAGGGGAGAGAGGACTCCACTCTGAGGTGTACCCGTGCTGACTCCGTACTCGAGCATTCCCCAAGAAAGAGATTACCATTCCATTCTTGAGAAGCTGCACAATAAAAGCAGTTAGCTGCTCATCCACATGCAGCACCAAAAGTGCCTCAACAATTGCGTTAGACTTTACGTTGTTGAAGGTTCCCTCGACGTCCAACAAGGTGGCAAGCATATATTCCTTAAGAGCAGGAGATCTCTCGATTTGCTCAATAAGTGTGCTCTGACTGCGAGATCAACATAGGATCAATTGATCTTTTAAGGAGAACAGAGCTAAGAAGTGTTGGACGGCATTCCTGTGGCTTATTATGCAATACTGTTCTTGTTTTAGTGTAAACACAAAAAACTCATCAAAAATACAAATTTTATTCTTGAAAACTCTGCCTAATATTTGCGGTTTTCTAATCAGTAACAAAACCCGTGTCTTCTTATTTGAATTTGCAAATTAGTTAAACTTGTTGGCAAGTGCAAAAACCTTCAGTAGTGAGTATATACATTTTTATCGACAAGATTCAATTACATATACCATACAAAACACATTCCAAGAAACAAACTAAGTCTACAAATAACATGAGTCTAAATCCAAATTGACAATTTAAATCAGAGTCATCGTCACTAAATCCCATGCTTAAGTCGTTTTGAATCCGGCTTTTATTCAAGTCACTTTCGAATCGCCATTTCCGATGATTCATATGAAACGAGGGTTTATTTTTCAACGCTATATGTACATACATACGTAGATAATATTAGAGGCGAGTAACGGTCGTGAATTTTCTCTCATAAGTTTTCTTTAGCAATGTGCTTTTCCAGATCATATTAAACGAAACAGTTCATCCGTTTCGAAATCGGGGATTACAATTGTCACATTCGATATTGGTACGTATTAGTACGATTCATTGAAAACGTGATTCGATTATTGAGTTATGGAGTCGATGAATTCCTTGAGGAGCAATGATACTTGGCAGTATTTTTTTAAAAGGAAAAAATGGCGCAAAGTAATTGTAGAAATAGAAAATTTTCTAGAAAAATATTTATATTTATGCAAATTAAAACAGACATTTTTAAACATTAGTTCTATGGGTTCGAAATGGAAAACAAACCGAGTACACATGATTCCGAGTTGAAGTCGACTTTACTCAGTTTTCTGATGGTTTTTACATCAAAAATTATCTGGATTCCATAGAGCGGTCAAGGTCCAAAGAATTCTCAATTAAGTCTCGGGAAGCATATGAGCTTTACGTGACTTCAATGTGTAGTAAAATTGCTAACGACCCGAGAAAGTTTTTTAATTTCGCTAATATGAAACGAAAAACAACTGGCTATCCCGCTTCTATGTTCAGAGGGAACTCTATATCTTCTCTTCCTCAGGAAATCTCTAATTTATTTGCAGATCACTTTCAAGATTCGTTCTGTCCTCCTTCGATCCCTACAATAAATTCAACGGTCTGGTCTAGCCAAACTGTATCAACACCACTCATTAAAGAAACCATTCTAACAAAAGAGGCGATTGCCAATGCTATCCAAGAGCTAAACATCAACAAAAGACCTGGCCCTGACCAAATACATCCTTACTTTGTGATACAGTGTAACAGTTTATTGATGGTATATCATTTTTTATGTGGGAAATACATATTGGCCGAGACCAGGCGAGCCGAAGTCAGACGAGACCGCGAACATGTGGACGGCATTTGACAGCTCGTCCGAAATCGCTTTGGCTCGTGCTCAACATCCATTCCGATCGGAAAGCGGACGAGCGCCTCTGACACCTGTCAAAGTCGCTTGTCTGGACCGTCCACACACTCGGCTCGCCTGGGCTCGGCCAATATCTATTTGGCACATAACAAGTCGCTGTTATTATGCGTCTCTGTATCCTTATGGAAATCTTCCCATCTTAGGCCTATTTTCAAAAAGCGGCGATAAACGATCTATTGATAACTTTCGAGGCATTGCTTTCTCTCAGTAATCTCCAAACTTTTGAAAAGCTCGTCTGCGATCTACTGACTTCCATAGCTAACTCTCTTCTCAACGAAGAACAACATGGGTTTTAAAAACGCATGCCAAGTACCACGAATCTCATGATCCCGGTTTTGGACGACCTCCGCGAAATGGAAAAGGGAAACCAAGTTGACGCGATTTCTACTGATTTTAGTAAGGCTTTCGACAGAGTCGATCATCAAACTTTGACATATCTGGCTGCCTACTCCGCTGGCTTAAATCCTATCTTTATCACAGAACTCAGATTGTCAAATTCAAAGGAAAATTTTCAAAACCAGTTTTTGCGTTGTCTGGGGTGCCACAAGGCAGTCACTTGGGCCCTCTTCTCTTTAATATTTTCATTTTGGATCTATCTTGGATTTTATTTGATACTCCACACCTCATTTACATAGATGAATTGAAATTGTACCACATTATCAAAACGCAGTCTGACGTTGATTTTTTCCATTCAAAACTTGTATCTCTCGAACAGTGGTGCCACCTGAATAAACTAATTCTCAACGTCAACAAGTGTCGAGTGATAAGTTTCTCCCGAAAAAATAAAGTCATAGCCAATTCATACTATGTCAATAACAATGAACTTATTAGGGTAGAAGATATCATAGACTTAAGTGTAACCCTAGATAGCAAAATGTGCTTTTACCTGCAGATCCACAAAATCTTGTCGAAGGCGAACAAACAATTAGGTTTGATTAAGAGGCGCACTAAAAACTTCAAAAACATTTGGGCTAACAAGTCTCTATATACATCACTAGTGCGCTTTTCAACTACACAGCGACAGGATTGAATTGGTTCAGAAACAATTTTTACTTTTCGCCTTGAGGCACCTCTAAAGTCGCATTGATTGACTTTAGTAATCTTCTCTCTTACGAATGCAGATTTGGTCTCTTAAACCTAATGACTCTTTCATTAAGAAAAACGTCAATAAGCGCATGCCTAGCCTTTGACATTATTAATGGGATAGTTAGTATAGCAGTTCTCTCCAACAAAATTACATCTAACAATCAAATAAGACAGACTAGTGATACAACCCTCTTTAAGGAATACCAGCACCTTACAGTCTATGGGTATAATGAACCCATCAATAGGTGTTGTAGAATATTCAACAGTGTAAGTCACCACTATTCTTCAGGTATCACCAAGTCTATCTTTAAAAAAACCCTAGCGCATCAGAACCGCTTGAAACACTAAAATTTGGAAAAAAAACAGTAGCGGATTTGTGCAGATTTTGAGTGTGTATTTTACCACTACTTACTTTGCCTACTTAAAACTAATACATCCTAAGTAATAGTAGAAACAGAGCTTAATTTAATTTCGGTGACTTCATCGAAATTTACAGCGATAGAAAGGTGTTTAGAGTTGTCATTCGAAAAATGTTCAGATCTTTGAAAATTTAAACATTGTTTACTTATTTTCATTGTAAATGTTTGCGATGAAAACACATGCAAGCATTAGTTAGAACGAAAATAACAAAAAGGCCTTGTGCTGGCAGCCCTTTACTAGCACCGAAGCAAAAAAATATGTCGCATCTGCCTTAGGTTGAAGTCAACCTGATCTGTGCATTTCGTATTGATGCGATGACTGCATTGGAAGTTATAGGGATGCAAAAAAATTTAGGATTAGCATTCGCAAAAGTTTTCAAATTTTCTAGATTTTCATATTTGGTCTTTATTTTCACTGTAAGATCACTACGATTTGAAAATTCTATGCTAAAATCGCTTACTAAAGGTATGCCAAAAAAAACCAAAAACATCCATAGCTGGCAACCCTATAATTGTTTTGAAATTAAATTTCTACTGAATATTGCCTACAGTAAGTTTAATTTGCCATTTGAATTTCGTCCTGATTCAATGACTGTCCTGGAAGCTATAGGGCAAAGAGCTTTATTTTCCTCAGTGAATTTACAAAATTTAAGACACCAACATTACCATGGCTGGCAGATCCAACCGAATTTTTCAAACAAATTTCTACCAAACGTGGTTTAAAGTAAGATTCAGATACAGTGTGAATTTCGTCAAAATCGAATGACTGAATCAGAATTTATAGGGCCAAAAGCAGTTATTTTTCTAAGTGATTATTCAAAATTGCTCGCATTCGAAAATCACTTCTATCAGACCTGTTTTTACTTAAGACCTATACATTCAGTAAATTTCAACTAATTCTGATTATCGAATCGTGAGTTTCCGCGAACAGAAGTTTTTGATGCTAAAAATATTAGTGGATTGGGAAAGGGTTACCAAGCCTGGCCGTTGTAAAATTTCAAATTTTTTACTTTGGCTATGTAGACAAAGCATAAGATTTATATATGAGTGGCCTTTTCTTCAAGAAGCAACATTTTGTCAGGAGAGTCGATGATTTGAAAGTTTTCACTTTCAGCGCCTGCCCTAGCTACAGGGTTGCCAACATACTCATTAAAAGCTACACAAATTTACAACTAAATAATACCAATATTTTCTGAGGTTACATAATGATTTTCGAGCTTGTGAAAACTCTCTATAAAATTTCGGAATGGCTAAACAGAAGCGAAGCAGATCGATGATTTTCAATTTGGTCACATAATTTCAATGAAATCAATAAATGCAAATGCGTATCTCTTAAACCATCATTCCAACATTATTCCTATCTAGATAATAAATTTCATTTGTTTCGCTTTCATGCAATTTATAGAAAAGAAATCAAATAACGTCTGAAAATATTTCAAAAGAACTTAACAAAAAAACAGATTAATTCAAAATCCAGGAATAGTATTTTCCGACTTCATCAAACATCGCTAGACATAATTATCCTTCTTTTTTGATTCCCTTCATCCAAGTGTCCATTTACACAACTGACCATTTCGCACCTTTTACAAACAGAAATGTCCATACCGACAAGTTGATCTTAAAAAAAAAACTGAAACGCTAATCTCTACAGTGACTGTAATGAAAATTGTTCTTCTTTTCATGTCGCTAGAATTAAATGTAGAGTTGACTTTCCTTAAACCAGAGTTAATCTTAATGCGCTTAATTCATTTAGCTTTTCAGTCATGTTTTTGGTGCTTTCAATGTTTTAATCCGATAATCGGCTTTGTTTGGCAGTGTATACTTACAGTTCATGAAAGTCGTTTGTGTCTTGGCTTTTGTTTTCGATTTGTTTCGAAACTTCTGTTTTTATAATGTTGATGCAGACTTATGAAGTCTCGGGAGTTAGCATGTAAGTACATACCTGTACATATATGATTTGAAAATTTTGCTAGGTGTTTGCTTTGAAAATGTTTTTTTTGTTATATTTGTAAAATTTTCATGAAAAGGAAAATATCATTTTCAGTCAACGGATCACCACATGAGCCCTATTATCGTGCAACTTAAGAGAATTTTCGCTTACATAAAGAATAAGTGCGTGAGAACAGAGCAAAAATTATTGCTCTAAAAGGCATTATATTCATATATCTGGCTCGTTCTCATGACCACCTCAAGTGCCAGACAAAGTATACACGATTTATTGGACTAATTATTCATGGATGTCATTCCCTATTGCCATAAATTTATATTGGACTACAATGTGTGAAACAGGACAGCACTTTCGGAGAACAGTAAGTACATTTGTTGCTTCTTTTTATGGAAATGTTTATTAGCCGATGAATATTCGCTAAAGTCGTAAAATTACGATTCGTTTGAAAACCGGCGTTGATTCATGAAAATAGTCAAATCAAAATAACTGATACTTATAGGTTTCCTTAAGTTTTTTACTATTTATATTTAGAAATCTTTCTAGGAAGTAATTCTAGTTTAAAGTGATAAAGTGGAATTTTATCATAAGGACGTCTAAACCAAAATGATGTGTAAAATTATTAAAAGTACAATGAGCATTAAATTTTCATCTCGTATGGGAACAGAATAAAATTCTTGCATGATTACAATTGAAAAATTATAACTAAGTGGTTTTGAAAGTATGCACTGATTCTCATCTTTTTCAACACAGCAACAATATGTCTACCATAACATGCTCGTGCTTCATCAACCTACCTTTTGAATTTCCTTTCGCACCATAGCTGCTTCACGTTATGTTAAACCGACACTGTGAATTTCGTTTCGATTGAATGACTGCACTGGAAGTCATAGAAGTGAATATAATTTATGGGCTACCACCCTCAAAACTTTTAAAATTTTCGAAACCTAAATATTTGTTGTTAATTGTCATTGCAGGATCATTCCTATTTGGAAATTTAATGATAACACCGCTCGATAAAGAAATGTCAGTAAATTACGAAAATCATCATAGCTGGAGGCCCTTTCATGATTTTTCAACAAAATTCCCACAGAATTAAAAATACAGCAAGATCCACAATAATTGTTCAACCTAATTTTTATTTAATCTGTCTTAGAGTGAGATTCACCTACTCCGTGAATTTTGTTAAAATTTGTTGACTATACCGACTATAGGCCAAAAACCAGTTTTTTCTCGGTGATTTTTCAAAATATCACCACTACCACAGTGTTGCCCGTATTTCAAAATCACTTCTATCAGACCTGGTTCTAGCTAATACCAACATGTCCTGTAAATTTCATGTTCAGAAGACAGAAGTTTTGAGTGCTGAAAATAGAAGTAATTTTACAAAGGGCTGCCGTTCTTGTGCATCGCGGAATTTTGAAAATTTGGATTTGACGTGGTGGACGAAGGTCAAAATTTATCAATAATTTGAATTTATTTTCAAAAATCAAAATTTTTTCAGAACTGTCGATGATTTGAAGGTTTTTTTCAGGAGCCTGCTATAACGCCAGGGTTGCCCACACAGTCTTGAAAGTCCACGTATATTAAGTCTTAATTTACGTCAATACGCTCGCCGAACTTCACGATGATCTATTGTTTTTGCTAGAAGTTATGACAAATCGAAATTAGAAAAAAAAAATCTTGCCTACTTTTAGGCACTCAGCGCCCACACAAAGCTGAAAATGTCTATTTTGTGAATCATAAGTGAACGTAAAACATGATAAGTTTTCATTTACAATATTTACTTTTAGCAAAAATGTACCCTGCACAGAAATATTAGGGTTCCTGAAAATTCACTAATATGCCCGCCGCTACCTAAAGGTATATATATATATATATATATATATATATATATATATATATATATATATATATATATGTATATATAGGTATGTATATGATGAATTTTCGGCGAAGCGAGTTTAATACTAATGTTCGTTGAAAATCAGTAAAAAAATCCTGTATTGAGGCATATAATTTGCATCCAAAACATAAGAACTTTTTTTTGTTAAAAAAAGTTTGCATTTTGTGTGGTCAGTTACCTCAATTTTAGAGGTTTCTGATTTCTCAATCGATTCTAAAATTCCATGTTCTAATACTAGTTCATCTTTGAATCAGAAGACTATGCTAATATAAGCCCACGCTGGGCGCAATTATTGATATATATTACTAGGCATATAAGCGTCACTGGGCCGACGCTGAAGTCACTTTAAGCAATTTTTTCAGTAAAACTCTTTGTTCTTCATGCTTCTCTTTTTAGATGCCAGTTTTTGTAAGAGCGAATAGATCAAATTTCGGATTGAAGAGGTTTGATGAAGTTTTCGATATATTTCTGTTTTCTTTTTTTTTATCTTGGTCATGCATTTCGCTTTTGGGATTCACATTTAATTTTATGAAGCATTGTAAATTGGTTTATGATAGCAAACTAAGGCAATACCCAGACAAATTCTTGCCATTCCGATCAAAAATTGTTAACAATATGGGGGAGAGAACAGATTGGTGAGAATTAGAATTATTAGCCGGAATAAAATAATCGAGAAATTTCGTACGTAAAGTTAACAATTTATAATAAGCTGTGTTTCATGAATCCAAAAAATGCAGAGCATCTCAAGACAAGTTAAAATAGAGCAGCTGCCAAAAAAGCTGAGCAAGTTAGAGCAATTGAGAGGCAAAAAATTCGAGGAAGTTAAAGGAATTTCGGAAGGCAGTTCTCAGAGTTGATCGCTTGTCAGAAGTTCAGCCTGTTCATTCATGTATAAACGAAGACTCACTAAAGCAATAAAATAATGAAAGGCATAGTTTGGCTGTGAAATCATTCATTTGAAGTTAAAACTGTAATTTGGATAGTCATACTAAATTTTCTTCTTTTTGGGATAAGCTAGGTTTAGTCTTCTAAGTGCTGAAATTTATAGATAAAAATTGTAGACTCTGTGCTGATTTAAACTAACTGCATAGCAACTGCAGCCTTAAAGTTGATAAAACAGTGTTCGATATTATCATTAAAGGTGTTGAAAAATATACAATTTCATTTGATTTATTTCTTAACGACTGTCAGGTTAAACCAAAACTTATTCGATTCGAAATTTTTAGATTTCATTATGAAAATTGGTAAGCAGATTAATTTTTTATCCAAACTATGCAAAATGTCCAGCCATTTTCAAGGTAGATAAGTAGATCAAATGTATTTTTAGTTTTTCCTGTAGCTGCTGTGACACTTTTATGAGTCACTTAATAAACAGCTTAGCAGCTAATTTATTTCATACGATGACTTGCAAATACTTTTGCTGACTACATACCATACCTGTATGTGTATGTGTATTGAATTTTTTTCTGAAATTCATTTGGATTACTTTATGTCATTGATATTTTATTTTGTGCATTTGAAAAGATAGTTGAGGTTTTTCATTTTCAGTTCTTTACAATTAATCTGCATTTTTTTGAAAATAAAATCAAATTAAGAAACTACTCATAAATATCTGAAAGTAAACATTAAATACCACAATATTGTAGGGACGAAAACAAAGTTATTGAATTCTTCGTAAGACAGCCTAGAACGCTGTACTGTTTTCCATGAAACGTGTATACCGGAACGTACATTCCAAGGAGTTATTCAACTTGTTGTAATGTTTCAATTACTGTGACATTGATAATTAAAATGAAGCATATCGTATTCCATTAGACGGTTCTCGTAATTACTATCTAGTTCAATGCTTTGTCTAAGAATAGTGCTAGCATTAAATTGAAAAACGATGTAAGCTATTTATATCAAAGTATAATTCAATTGAAAAACACCCAGTTAGGTACATACATAGCTGAAAGCTAAGATACAATGCATCAAGGTGCTCATCAGTTTCAAAAGGAAAGTCATCGAAAGTGTTTCATCAGGACATGGAACCGGTTTTTGCGAACAAAGAGCTTAATCGAAACCGAACCAAGCGTAGTAATTTTTTTTTTATAATCCATACTTATTTCTTTGCAATGCCAATTTGTTTTTGAAAAGTTAATTCTATTCCCAATAATCAAGATTAAGAGCTTTAATATTTCAGCAAACCATTTACTCAGAAAAGTGAAATTCGGTCGCATATCCGCAAGGGACGTAGCTGTAGCCAAAGCGAAATTCTGGGAGAATACTTATCATTTTACCGAAAATACAACACTACATGGTCTGAAATTTGCTGGACATAAGAATATCAGTTTATTTGAGCGGTAATCAAAGCTCCGGATTAATACCACGTATATTTTAAATGACTTTTGTTTCCATTTTTAGTGTGTTTTTCCTGTCAGCTTTCTTTGTGGCGTTGGGACTATCATCGAATTTCATCTACATTACCTACGCAAAGTGGTCGATGAATCCAGTGATTATAGCCAGAAGTGCGGCAAGCACTTACATCAATCAAATTCCGTTTCCGGCTGTCACAATATGTAATATGAACCAAGCGTTGAAAAGTAAGGTTTCCAATATGAATAGGTAAGAGAAGGAGCTATGAGGTATTTTGTGAATGGTAAGAAACTAAGTGTGTGATTTTTTTTCCAGAAACAGTGCAGAGTATTCAATTTTGCAAGCCGTTTGTGCTGAAGAGGAAAATGTGCACAGATCGAATGTCACTCATAAATGGGTTGACTATGCCAATTTCTTTTTGGAGGTAAATTGTGTGTTTTCAAATTCGAGATGACTTATCAAAATAATTAATGGTACGTTTCAATAGAACACCCAGCGTTGTGCGGAAATGTTGCTGATGTGCAGGTATGCTACCTTTACTTTCAATTGCACGAACCTGTTCAAGCCAGTGTTAACTGAAGATGGTCGTTGTTGCGTTTTCAATGCAGTCGATACTAAATTCATGTATCTCAATGCAAGGTATCTTTTTGAATTGCTTTCGTTTCTCTTACATGCTTGAAGTATTTTTCTGCAATCAGTATACATTCATACGCGGACAGCTTTATTCGAGAGGATTTTGTTGCTATCGACTGGACACCTGAATTTGGTTACCCCCAAGTACTACCTGAGCGCTACTACCCGTTGGTGGCATACGGAACAGGCTTCAGTATGGGCTTGACAGTTGTTCTAAACACAAATATTAGAGAATATTACTGCTCGTCAACTAATGGTATAGGATTTAAGGTATTCACCGTTATAGGCTGAGAATTCCATCAATTTAAATGTATTTTACACCAGGTCATACTTCACTCCCCAATCGAAGCGCCAAATGTAGCTGACGATGGCTTCTCGCTGCAAGCTGGATATGAAACTCGTGTCGTGATCAGTCCATTTCGAGCCGAGGCATCCGAAAGTATTCGCGATTTGCGTATGGAAGCGCGTCAATGTGCCTACGACAATGAGGTCAACCTATCTTATTTCCGGACCTATTCCCGTCGTAATTGCGAAATCGAATGTGAAGCTCGTCTCGTGTTGGAACAATGCAATTGTATTTTGTACTATATGCCACTTATTTCCGCTAACGCATCGATTTGCGAAATGGCCGACAAAGCCTGTTATAACCAAGTTCAAGTCAAAGCCCAAAGTTCAGATCAGATTTCCAACACTTGCAGTCATGAATGTATGCAAAGCTGTTACGATTTGACGTACAAAGCTAGTGCATTCGGGATTCCCATTACCCATAGATCATATCTCATACGTGAAACGTTTTTAGAAAATCTACCGGTTGGACTTGTTGAAGAGAGCATTGCTGTTGCTCATTTCTATTACGTGGATAATGCATTTCGCAGCAATAAAAAAGAAGAGTTTATTGGGCTGACCGAGTTTTTGTGTAATTAATTTATTTCGTGGCTAGTTTCAGGTTAATCTATGCTAACGATTTTTTTCTATTTCAGCAAGTATTGGAGGTATTATGGGACTGTTTATTGGATTCAGTGCTATTTCACTTGTGGAAATATTCTACTATATCATGATACGGCCGTTTTATGGTAGATATAAACAGAATATCATAGTAGTTGAACCTTTCGGCTCCCGTCAAATATCGGTAAAAAGCTCTAGTGTAGTGGGGAGCAAACAGGAGCTTCAATTGGAGGAAAAAATATTATCAAATGCGAAAAAATTAACGAAAATGGATAATTTTATGGAGCTAACCATGAATTTTAAAAGAAATCCAATAAATCCAATAAAGCTATAAAATGTGCTAAGAAAATGTTTTTGAAGCAATTAGTCACAATAAAAACAAAATTTCAAAGCTTTTTGACATTATACTATATGTGGGTGAACCGCAAGTCTCGTTATAGTTTTACGAATGAAGTTTATAAATAAGAGATCAGTATGTAGGTTAAGTATGTATGATTTTAATTCGTTCACGGTCATTTTTGCTTTGACATTGAAAAAAGCCTTTTTAATCGGGTATGTAAATATTAAAACAAAATAAAATTTCATTGCCTGATAAAAACACTGTCCATGGAACGGTCATTTCTACACTCAGAAAAAAAAACACATATAAAAATGTTTCGTCCGTAAATCAAAGTGGCAAAAACCAAAAGGATATTGTTTACTCTTCATGGGGAAAGGTATGATATTAGCATGATTTCACATCAAATATGTAAGATATATTCTATTAAATTTCCAATGGTATAAAATTGATCATTTTTATCATATTTCTATTTACGTTAAACATATTTGGGCCAACTTGTAATGATATGATATTCCTGTTACTATTAACCATGATTCCCATTATTATCATCAAATAAACTGAGTACGCAATTGTTTTCACATCACATCAATTCAAATAGATCACCCTATTAACATGTATGCTTCAAAGAGTTTTCTTTAAATTTCATCATAGTCGGCAAGGGTGGATGGTATCTATCCGGTTATACTTAGGGAGGGAATCGACCACTTGGGGGCAGACCTGAGAGAAATCTTCTGGGCATGCCTTTCCTTGGGGTATGTTCCGTCACCTTGGCGAGAGGTTAAGGTAGTTTTTATACCTAAACCGGGGAGAGATGACTATTCCGATCCAAGGAACTTTAGACCGATCAGCTTAACTTCGTTTATGTTGAAATGCCTAGAGAGACTTGTCGAACGACACATACGTACTACGGCGCTTAGGTTTAACCCTTTGAATGATGAGCAACATGCGTACCAGCGAGGAAAATCATGCGAGTCGGCCCTTCATTCTTTGGTGGCCAGAGTTGAGGGAGCGATCTCCAATGGTGAGTATGCGTTGGGGGTGTTTGTGGACATTGAAGGGGCCTTTGATTGCGCGCCCTTCGTGGAACTATGTGATGCTGCGAAAGTGCATGGCGTGGATGATGTCTTAGTTAGGTGGATTCATGCCATGCTGACGCAGAGATGGTTGCTGGCGGAAGCTGGATCCGATTGCTACTTAAGAACAGAGGCGACAAATGGATGCCCTCAAGGGGGCGTCCTATCACCGCTCCTGTGGAGTATGCTAGTCGACTCCCTGCTTAACGAACTGCAACAAGAAAGGCTGCACGCACAAGCTTATGCTGATGACGTGGCCGCACTGGCTGTCGGTAAAGATCTGAATGTGGTATGTAGAAATACACTGCGTGCATTGGATCTGATTGGCAGCTGGTGTTCGAGGCACGGCTTAACAGTGAATCCTGGTAAGACGAAACTTGTTTTGTTTACCAGGAAAAGAAAACTGAGAGGACTAGTGCTTCCAATCATGAAGGGTGTAACACTTCAACTTTCAGATGAAGTCAAATATCTTGGAGTAATCTTGGACAAAAAACTTCTCTGGAAGAAACATGTGGAAGTGAAGCTTACTCGTGCTATAAAAGCTTTCGGGCAGTGCAAGAGAGCTTTTGCTACCACATGGGGTCTAAAGCCTCGTGTAGTGATGTGGATCTACACAGCAATAATTAGGCCGATGTTCACGTACGCATCGGTGGTGTGGTGGACTATCGTGAGGCTATTGTATGCTCGGAAAAAGTTAGCCACGCTGCAAAGGACGGTGTGCCTGGGTATCTGTGTTGCCATGAGCACTACTCCGGGTGCGGCCCTTGATGCGCTTCTCAATCTGCCTCCTCTCGACATTCAAGTTCAGAGTGTGGCGATGAGCTCTGCCCATAGACTAGCTCAGCTTGGCTTATGGGTAGGTGAAGACGATGTGGGGCACTGCTCTATTAGGAGGTCGATGTGTGAGATCTCTCCGATTCTCGCGATGCCTTCGGACGCTCGGGTGCCCTTCCTCGACTTCAGAAGAAGGTACGAAGTAATCCTCTTAAGCAGAAGTAGCTGGGATGATCCCGATCTGTGTACGAGGGGATATTCAGAGATCTTCTTCACGGACGGCTCGAGGTCAGATAGTAGATCTGGAGCTGGTGTCTATCTACATTCATCGAATGGCAGATGGGCTTTCTCTCTTGGAGAGCACGCTTCGGTTTTTCAAGCAGAAATGTTTGCTATCCTGAGAGCTGCCTGTTGGGCAATTGAGGAAAGATGGAGGGGAAAGAGCATTGCTATTTGCAGTGACAGTCAAGCTGCACTGATGGCGCTGCGTAGACCCCTGACAAACTCGAAAATTGTCCAAGAGTGCAGAGCACGATTGAACTCTGTCGCCAGATTCAATAGGGTGCATCTGCTCTGGGTACCGGGGCACTGTGGTGTTGAGGGGAATGAAATTGCTGACGTCATTGCGAAGCAAGGTTCGGAACTTCCGCTACGGGGCCCTGAACCCGCCTTGGGTGTGCCGACCGCATCTGCACGTGCCATTATTCGCAAGTGGGTAGATGATGCTCACAAAGATAGATGGACGGCTGCCGGTGTGGCCAGGCACACGAAGGTATTCCTTTCAGAACCCAACCATGTGACTGCGGGTTTCTTGCTCAATAAGAGCAGGAAAGTTTGCAGGGCCATGGTAGGTGTTCTGACTGGACACAACTGCCTAGGAGGACATATGTACCGAATAGGTGTTGTACAGGATGACCTCTGTTCATCCTGTCTAGAAGAGGCTGACTCTGCGGAGCATTTCCTCTGTGAATGCCCAGCGTTTGCGCGTCTCAGATATCAATGCTTTGGCTGGGATGTAGCACGCATGCAGACGATAGCCTCTTTTCCCCTATCAGTGATCCTAGACTTTATCAAGAGGTCTGGGAAACTATGGTAGGCAGGGGGTAATGAGTACAATGGGTCCTTTGGCCTGAGTGCTTAGAGGCGCCAATGCGCCTCTCCCCCAACTCACACACACACACACACACAGTCGGCAAGGGTGATTGACGCGTTTAGTAGAACCGTGTTGAATATTTAAACAATAAGTGTCGTTCCAAGTGGCTCGCTCGTGTGTGTTAAGTGAAGCGTACATTGACTTTGTAGATCTGCTTTTTAAACAATGGTTATAATGTATTACGATGTACATTTTGGTCAAGTTAAATGTAAAAATAATATTATCATATGCACACAATGTGCAGTTCATAAACGTTTAAGTTGGAATTAAGTTACAATAATTTCATTTCATCAAGGAGGCTTTAGGTCTGGTTGATCAACTACGGATCAGCTCTTCACAGTCAAACAAGTGCTCAAAAATGCTGGGAATTTAACTTCGACGTCCACCAGATTTTCGTGGACTTTAAACAAGCATATGGCAGTATTGACTGAAACATACTGTACAAAATAATGCTATACTTCGGCATCCCGGCAAAAGTAGTCCGGCTGACCAAAATGACAATGACGTTGACAGCATCAAAAGTCAGAATCAACAACAATCTGACTGACGCCTTTGACACAAATGTCGGACTAAATCAAGGCGATGGCTTGGCCCCTCTGCTGTTCAACTTAGCACTAGAGTACGTGATAAGGAAGATTCCTGTCGACACAGGGGGTACGCTTCTGTATAAGTCGAACCAATTAGTAGCCTATGCGGATGACATTAACATCTTGTTGGACGAATTAATATACTTAGGCTCGAAATTGACAACGAAAAGCAGTGAAACTGATGAAATTAAACGGAGAATACAGCTCGCTAATAAAACTTTCTACTCCGTTCTGGTCCTACTTAAGGCCAGCTGCATACACAGGAAGACAAAGCTCCAAGTCTACAAATCAATAATCAGACCTGTGTTGCGCTACGAATGTGAAACTTGGACCCTTACCCAAGCATCCGCAAATATGTTGAACGCCTTCGAAAGACGGATCCTCAGGCGTATAATTGGAGCTAAACAAGAGTGCGGCCAATGGCGGATAAGGTACAACCACGAGTTGCACGAGGTTTTTGATGAGCCAGAGGTTGCTACAATAATCAAACTGTAGAAGCTGTAATGGGCTAATCACGTGCAACGAATAGACGAACATCGAGTACCAAAGAAGGTATTCGACGGAAGGGCCGAGGGTCGAATACCAGTGGGAAAACTCAGAAAACGCTGGTCTGACTCTATCGACGAAGACTGCGCAAAGCTGCTCGGTTTTTAAAATTGGAGGACGCGGTCATTAGCCCGATACAACTGAAAGCGACACCTGCGAGAAGCCAAGGCCCGAGAGGGGCTGTAGTGCTGCGACAACGACAACGAATTTCATTTTTGGATAGTTTGGTTTTGTAATGTATAAATAATGAATTAAATGTTCTTCTTTGCATAAAATAATTCGTTTTATTAGTCTTCTATAGATATGTTCTTTTTCTATATGATATTTAATTTTGAATTGAGATCCATTAACTAAGTAAAATACTTGATAAGACATTACATTTTTTAGCGCCATATTTTAACTACCTACGTATGTCACATAAACCCTGAATATTTACATTTAAGTATGCATGTTAAATTATTATATTGATGCTTCATATATAAATCAATCTATGAACAAAAGCGTAAAAATAAATAAAAATACAGGCTAATTTCTTTTATTGCCTATTGTTTTCCAGCGTTTTTTTCAGCTTTTGGTATTGCTATTTTTGTATCGTAGTGCACGAGACTCACTATCTTACAATTAATCATGAGTTGAATCAATGGAATTCGAATTTAAATTTTAAATTACAAATCCAATTAAAATAATATTGAATCCTATCAATTAACAAAAAAATATTAAGAGGAAAACTCATTACTTGAATCATGCATATCATATTAAAATCAAAGGAGATCATATTATCACTTAAAAGGAAAACTTATTAATTATATAAGGCATCATGTTAAATGATATCTAGTCAAACTTATTATTTTTACTTTATTGAGATTAATGGATACATCACATTGACCAAAAATAATGTGAAAAACTATTGAAAAATAATTGATTTTATGAGATATTTTTTCTGAGTGTAGGAATCAAAGTCATCGTTTATAAATTGTTTAAATTAAATATATCGTTTAACCTGTTAACTGGGTATGACTAAATATTTCGTCATACCAAGAAGTCAGCTGCAATGGGCATGATATTTTTCGGCATGAAAAATTTTAATCGTAAATGGGAGCGATGAAATTTTTTTTAGAAGAATTGTTAACTTTATATGTAACCGTGAAGTGAGATCACGCTATGGCTTATTTGGAATTGGTTCATATTTGTGCATGTATTAAAGCCGTCAAGTACAGGATGTTGGTTAATCAGTACAAAATAGTCCTTAGTATGAATTATGGAAAGAAGTGTAAATGCAGCAATTTTCCGTAATTTTTTATTGACTTTCATTGTATTTTTTTCAACCAGCACATGAATAGACATACAAACATTCATATAAACATTAATCAGCTAATGAGTATTTAATTATATAATACTGTATATGCTGCTAAAAACAGAGTACCGAGATACTCAAGTCAAAAAGAGAGTTTTGATTATCCTAGAAAACTGGTTATTTAGGGATGACTTGTAGGCGTGATCAGAGGTGGGTGTTGTCGTTTTCTTTTTGTGCTCTTTTTTCTTAGTTTATTAATGTTTATGAGTTGATGATTTGGAAAATAAATTCAAGGTTTTATGCATACCAGATAAGGAACTATCTATAGATGAATCTCTTTTGATGCGAAAAGGAAGACTATCTTGGAAACAGTGCATTTGGGCAAAGTGAGTCTAATACTAGTTTTCATCGATAATCAGAAGATTTTGACTTGAAGGAGTTTATCACGTGATTTTTTCAAGGCTGCCTGATTACACATTCATCAACAACCTCACAGATCTTATTATAAACAGCATTAATATGTTCTGGGAATTTCGTAAGGATCTAATGACTCCATCAAAAGTCATCACAATCCAAAATTTGAAAAATTTTCAGTACCTATTTTAGAGCACTCACCGCTCACGAAGGATTAAAAGCTTTCAAAACGGTATCATAAACAAGCTGGAAACATTATAAGTTATCATTTCGCATATTTGTTTTTTCCGAATTTTGTATTTCCATATAAGATAAGTACACTCAGAAAAAGTTCATTTAATAGAATCAAATTTAAATCAAAAGTTGAAACACTTTTAAATAAAAAACGAATCTTATTTGAATTAAATAATCCCCCACATTCAATAAAAATTATTCCACTTTATTATAAAAATGCTATTTTCATATCACAATTTTCATTATTGAATGAAAAATAAAACATTAAAACAAACAAGACACACTTTGATACAGCGTTATTCAAATGAGATCAGATTATTTGAATTAAAAAGAAACATATATGGCGCCAAATCATATTTGAAAATTTTTAATTTGGCGTCATATACGTTTCTTTTTAATTCAAATAATCTGACCTCATTTGAATAACTCTGTATCAAAGTGTGTCTTGTTTGTTTTAATGTTTTATTTTTCATTCAATGATGAAAATTTTGATATGAAAATAGCATTTTTATACTGAAGTGGAATAATTTTTATTGAATGTGGGGGATTATTTAATTCAAATAAGATTGGTTTTTTGTTTAAAAGTGTTTCAACTTTTTATTTAAATTTGATTCAAAAAAAATTTTAAGTGGTGAAATTTTTCTGTGTGTACATACCAAATAGCTCACTAAAATCTCCAAAGAGTTAATAGCATCTTAATTTGATCTATTGTAGATTCCGGTCAACTTCTAGTAATTATACATCAATATGTCCTGGAAATTTCAGCTCGAACGAGTAACGCGATCATGACTGATACTCACTGAATCTTTATGTTGATAAACGAGGGTTGATCAATAAGTAATGGTAATGAATACAAACCAAGGTGATTAAACTTAAAAGGTATATATATTTTTCAACATAGTTCCTTGACAAGTTAATACTTTTAGTCCATATTTTTTCCAAACCCAGGATACCTTAAGAAAAAAATTCTTTATCTTGACTCTCCCAAAATGCCTCAACAGCGGCCATCACTTCGCTATCATCTTCAAATTTCTTTCCCCGAAGGTGTTCCTTGAGCCGAGGAAAGATGTAAAAGTCACTGAATGATGTAAAAAAAAGTTTTTCGAGGAAAGATGTAAAAGTTCGTATCCAGTTTTTAAATCGCAGCCATCGAAACTGCACCCTTCTGAGCCGGTGCGTTATCTTGATGAAACAGAACTCCAGCTCGCAATTTGCCACGTCATTTTTCCTTCATTGCCTCTCGGAATCTTCTTATATGGTCTGCGTAGCAAAAGTATAATATAGTGGCTCCCTTTTCCAAATATTCCACTATGATAATTCCTTGAGCGTCCCAAAAAACTCATGAATAACCATCCCCGCCGAGCTCGACATTTTGAATTTTTTCGGCATTGGTGATGAGGGTTACTTCCACGTCATCGATCGCTGTTTGGTTTCTGGATCAAAACGGTAAAACGTGACAAAAAATCTCCTGATCTACCTGGAACTTTTCAAGATTCACTCTCAAATGTCGACTCGTTTCTTCTCTTGCCAGTCGGTTAAGATTCTCGGCCCCCAGCGCGCAGAAACCTTCTTCATATGTAATTCGTGGGCAACGATTCTTTGAACACTGCCATTCGAGATCCCTGTGACTTCAGCTACTTGCCTGACGGTCACTCTTCGATCTACCAACATGACATCTTTGACTTTTTTTAACATTGTCTTCAGTGAGGGACGTGGTTGGATGTTCTTCGCAGTGGTCGCCTTCATTGGATGTTCTTCCCAGCTTAAACTCTTTCGCTCAGCGTGCAACGGTGGAATATGAAAGAGCAGAGACTTCTTATGTTTCCACCATGTCACCGTGTATATCTCTGGTAGACAATTTTTTCAAACAGAGGTACTTAATAACAGTTCTTATTTCGTTTTTCTTCATTTTGATGTTCTTTCTTCGACTGTTCGTATTCAAATGAATGTACCTCCCTGGAATCATGGCCTATTTAAATGTTTTTCCCTGATGACTTAGTGAGTACATGAGATAGTAAAAAAAAATTTTTTTTTAAATTTTTTTTGTCGAACTGGAAATAACCGATTATCATTTATTATTGATCAACCCTCATATGTATTGCATTACTTCGCACTGCGAAGAAAAAAGCCCGCATTGTGAAACAAGTTGAGCAAAAGTTTATTCTCCAGTTAACAGGTTAGTTTGAATTTGAAACCAAAAATTTTAGGAATCCTACATCTAATATTATTCTCTCCTCATCACTTATTATTCAAACAATTCATCATCAATCATCAATAATTTACAATATACCAAAACTGCATATAACACTATTCCTTATTGCTTCTGTATAGTAATGTTTTCTATTGCCTCATGAAACTGGCCATGGCTAGGCAATATAATCAACAGTGGATAATAGGGTGCCGGATTGTGGCTAAACAATTAAAATGGAACCAAATTTTCGTAGCTAGGCTCTGTAGACTGGATAATTCGAATATATTGCTCTCCAACTAGTCTCTGTTCACACAAAATGGTGCTCGCATCCTGACACTTCCTCTATTCTTCATTATAATGTGCTGGTATTGGTCTGATTCTACAGTTATGAGTGTTTCGATAAGGGTCCCATGAAGAAATTTTGTCATTTGATGCAATATATACAATTTTTAACAGATGCATTATGTACTAGGAAATGATAATTTTTGAAAATATCATAAGGTTTGACATCCTAAGTGCTTGAGTATTTTTCGCAATTTAATATCTGAAAGACAAAACTGAAACTTTTACACTATTCAGTTTTCCACTGTCGCCAGGACCATGCAGGGCTATAACCAAATCAAAAAACTTTGATAAAAGGTTTATTTTTTATTTTAATTAGGTATATTACAAAAAAATTTTGTTGAAAAAAACTGAACTGAAATAAAAAAAAAATTCCTACATTTCAAGTTTACTTTATTCAAACATCAGCTCTTCCCAACTGGGCTTTCAATTCCCGATGACAATAACAAATAACCAATCCATAAATATAAGCAACATTTCCACATGTGCACGAAGCTGCCTACATAGATTCTATCGTTCCATTATAGTGAGACGACAATTTTCGACTATCGGATACGATCTTGTTTCTCATAAACTTTGAAGCAAAATCTAATTTGCATTTGAAGTGTAAGGCCATGTGCGATAAGAGTTAATTGAACCTATCAATAGGTTTGAATACATAAATTTCGTTAGAAACAGGTTTATTGAACCTAGTCTATTGCTTGCTTTTCGAAGGCTGGCATGATGGTCGCGACACATCCTCCTGCGTACAAACTGAAAATGGAATGTGTGATTAACTATGCAAGGGATTGAGGTTTGCTTTGACTGACTGATGCCCAAAACTTGAATTGAGACGTAGATGTGCGGAGTGAAAATTAAGGATTAGCCCATTGTCACTTATAAGTGAAATTGGTTGAAAGGATGCGTACATATAGGTTGACGTTAATTTGTGATTTTAAGGTTGACTAGGTGGATTGTTTTATTTTATATAATAGCATTATTGGAAATTTCCACAAATTTTGGATTAGGTTTTCCGATTAATAGTATACAAACAGTATTCAAAATCATGATGCAACTTTTAACAACATCTGCCAACCGCACATATGCGATGCGTCGCAGTTCAGCGATTTCATCGTTCCACCAGTACGCAAGTTACCTCCTACGAAAGGGTTTTCGTTTGGGTAGTCTCACACGCCCTGCAAATCCACCCGATGGTGTGTCAGCAGTGGCCTCTACTACTGCTCGAGTTACTGGGGTCCCAGATATTAAAGGCTCCCCCTCCAAGCTCAAAACGAGCGATGCGACCATCTCGTCTCTGCTAAACTTAGCGGCATTTCAGCCTAGACACATACAGAGAGCGGTGAGATCTTTGCCTGCTCTCAGCGATTTGGAAGATGATTTAATTGTGATAGCTTGCAGTGCCCTCTTTCGTTTTGTGTTTCCTTGACACAACTTAAAATCAGATTGTTTGCTCGCATTCCGTATTGCTGTCTATCGACTTGCAATTTCAAGTAATTAACTTCAGTCATAAGTTTAGAAATTTCATGGTATAGTTGCTGGACTACCGTAAGGAGATCGGTGATTTTTCGTGAAAAGTCATCAAATGTACCAGACACAACCCCAACCCTACGCCGAAAATTTCTGATTTCGTTTTTCGATTTATCGATTTTTAATCTAAGCTCATTTTTGACTTTGCTTATTCCATCAATTGCTTTAGCTATTGAATCCTCGATATATCTTCTAAAGGAGGCTGCAATATTGTTTCTGATTTACTAGTTACGATATTATGGTGGAGTTTTGCACTTTTACATACATCGCACTTCGACGAATAACGCTTGCAGCCAGGTTTTCGAAAATTTTCAGCTGTTTTGATGTTTGTACACTTCGTATGGAAGAAGTTATTGCATCCCGTACACATTGCAATGTTTTTTAGGGTCAATAAATTCTTGTTTGCACAAATGACACTTGCTAGCCAATATATAAGGACGCGGAAAAAATTTAGAGCTCAAATATGGTGTGCTAGCTTTGTTAATTTCACGCAGTCATCACCCTCTAATCGCTGACAAATACCGCAACTCTCCAATGACATGGTGATAGCTGGAATGGATTCGCCAGATCCGAGCCTTTGGAATGATGACGTCGAGTCCGTATTCAACACCAACAAACCCCACCTCGAGCCATCTAGACTATGCGCCGTCCAAGAGTGTTTTTGGTGGGTATGCCCCACTACACTGCCTTTGCATTGAAGTGACCCCCCACGATGACATTGCTGGCAACGCAACGGAGAGAGACCTCCAGCTTGCTAAGCTTGCCTCCGAATTCCTGCATTGAGTCATTCGGGGACAGGTAGCAGCACACAAAGGTGATCTCTCCGTATGTCACCCACACGTGACCGTTGCTCGAGCTGCGGCCACCAATGCAGGCCCTCTGTCCATCAGTGACCCAAATCGTCGCATAGATCGTAGTATCTGCTAATCAAACGGACGAGTTAATTCCCTCATAAAGCTCGCTGATCAGTACGATCTGAGCCCTATGTTCGCAGATTAGCTGCTTGAATTTGTCGTTTGCAGCTCTGCAGCACTGCAGGTTTCTTTGAAGGACTCTCATTTCCTTCCTTGCTCTTTCTTGGTATAACTGCATCTCTGAGAACCTGACACGCATTCGATCCCATTAAATGCTTTGCGCCATTCGCGCCATGCTTTTGTCCAGATCAGTATGCTGCCTGGTGGCCAACCTATCCACATTTTCAGCAGCTTACGCTTCGATTCGGACCCTTTAGCCACATCTTGTGTGGTCATAGCCTAGACACCGGTAGCAGCGTGTTACCTCAGCCCACTTTCGTACTCGGGCGCTTATCATTCCCACCCGGACCCGACCAAACTTAAAGATTTGGGATGCTGGTGCCTCATCTAACTCCACCACAACTCTCCTCTTATGTTAGGGGGGAAGTGTGTGACTTTTACCTCGCCGGCTGCTTCTTCTTCAGCTTCGCGTTTGATGGCAAATGCTACCGCTTCGCTGACTGTCAGGCAATCAAAGTCCAGAAGCTAGATCTTGAATCTAGAAGCCATGAGCTTCACGTCCCCCTGTCCATCTACGGCAGCTCGGATCGGGTCATGCAATTTCGTTCGAGCGATTTCCAGAAGGACGCTTCCCTTGGGCAGTCTTTCTTATTCGGGGAAATTATTTGGTGGATGGGCCCCAAGACCTCCGTGTAAGTGCTTCTCGATGACAGCATCAATTTTTCTTTCCCCGCTGTCTCCACCTGCTTTTCCTCTTTCTCTGTTTCTTTAACACCATATCTTTATTTTGGGACCCTTTTTTCTGTTTATTTTCCGGCCCAGCGGGTACCACTGATGTTCTAGTGACGTTCATTTTCTTCTTTTTGTGGGTGACCGTCACCCACCTCCCTAGGCCAGATGCTGGCGACTCCTTCCTGACCCGGACTTCCTGTGTGTCTTCAGGACTTGATTCAGCCACGTGCTTATTCACCAATGGCCGATCCACTGCCGGGACCCCCGCAGGAGTGTCTGCCTCAGCCGTCTGGTCTTCCAGCACCCATTGGCACTCCATTTCTTCCTTCTGCTAGTTCATTTGGAAAGCAAGGATGACCTCAAGTGCCTCTTCCAGCTCGATCATACCGTTTTTAACGTGCTTCAAGATGTTTTTCTGCACGTTGATGGCTTGAAGTATTTTACGAAGGATATGTTGGCACTCCTTCAGGGGACACACGTGCTAGCGGTATATTTTCCTCTGCAGCTCTTGTTTCAGTGTTCTCCCGTGCAAGACTTTTTGGAGTCTCTAGAGCACTACGATCAGAGTCAGCAGTTTTGGCTCCTTACCTACATATTTATACAGCATATCTATCAATGAGTCTCCTTGATGCCTTTAAATAAAAACTTCATTTTTGATGTTAACATAAAACTTATTTCTGAACATCGAATCATCATAATTGTCCAAAAAAACAATGAAATCTTCTTAATACCATTTATAGAGTAACTTGATTTCGTTTAAAGTTCTTAGTAAAATCCATAAAATTATCCGTTTTCGTTAATTTTTTCGCAGTTAAATTATTGTTTTGCTCGAAATGGGGCGTGTGATTTATTGTCCACACACTAGAGCTTTTTATCGATGTTTGACGAGAGCCGAAAGGTTCAACTATTATTATTTTTTGTTTATGTCTAGAATAAAACGGCCGTATCATGATGTAGTAGAATATTTCTACCAGTGAAATAGTACTGAATCCAATAAACAGTCCCATAATACCTCCAATACTTGCTGAAATAGAAAAAAATCGTTAGCATAGATTAACCTGAAACTAGCCACGAAATAAATTAATTACACAAAAACTCGGTCAGCCCAATAAACTCGTCCTTTTTCCTACTGCGAAATGCATTATCCACGTAATAGAAATGAGCAACAGCAATGCTCTCTTCAACAAGTCCAACTGATAGATTTTCTAAAGACGTTTCACGTATGAGATATGATCTATGGGTAATGGGAATCCCGAATGCACTAGCTTTGTACGTCAAATCGTTACAGCTTTGTATACATTCATGACTGCAAGTGCTGGAAATCTGATCTGAACTTTGGGCTCTGACTTTGACTTGGTTATAACAGGCTTTGTCGGTCATTTCGCAAATCGATGCGTTAGCGGAAATAAGTGGCATATAGTACAGAATACAATTGCATTGTTCCAACACGAGACGAGCTTCACATTCGATTTCGCAATTACGACGGGAATAGGTCCGGAAATAAGACAGGTTGACTTCATTGCCGTAGGCACATTGACGTGCTTCCATACGCAAATTGCGAATACTTTCAGATGCCTCTGCTCGAGCTGGATTGATCACGACACGAGTCTCATATCCAGCTTGCAGCGAGAAACCATCGTCAGCTACATTTGGAGCTTCGATTGGGGAGTGAAGTATGACCTGGTGTAAAATACATTTAAATTGATGGAATTCTCAGCCTATAACGGTGAATACCTTAAATCCTATACCATTGGTTGACGAGCAATAGTATTCTCTAATATTTGCGTTAAGAACAACTGTCAAGCCCATACTGAAGCTTGTCCCGTACGCCACCAACGGGTAGTAGCGCTTAGGTAGTGCCTGAGGGTAGCCAAACTCAGGTGTCCAGTCGACCGCAACAAAATCCTCTCGAATAAAGCTGTCCGCGTATGAATGTATACTGATTGCAGAAAAATACTTCAAGCATGTAAGAGAAACGAAAGCAATTCAAAAAGATACCTTGCATTGAGATACATGAATTTAGTATCGACTGCATTGAAAACGCAACAACGACCATCTTCAGTTAACACTGGCTTGAACAGGTTCGTGCAGTTGAAAGTAAAGGTAGCGTACCTGCACATCAGCAACATTTGCGCACAACGCTGGGTGTTCTATTGAAACGTACCATTAATTATTTTGATAAGGCATCTCCAATTTAAAAACACATAATTTACCTCCAAAAAGAAATTGGCATAGTCAACCCATTTATGAGTGACATTCGGTCTGTGCACGTTTTCCTCTTCAGCACAAACGGTTTGCAAAATTGAGTACTCTGCACTGTTTCTGAAAAAAAATCACACAACTCAGTTTCTTTCCATTCACAAAATAGCTCATAGTTCCTTCTCGTACCTATTCAAATTGGAAACCTTACTTTTCAACGCTTGGTTCATATTACATATTGTGACAGCCGGAAACGGAATTTGATTGATGTAAGTGCTTGCCGCACTTCTGGCTATAATCACTGGATTCATCGACCACTTTGCGTAGGTAATGTAGATGAAATTCGATGATAGTCCCAACGCCACAAAAAAAGCTGACAGGAAAAACACACTAAAAATGGAAGCAAAAGTCATTTAAAATATACGTGGTATTAATCAGGAGCTTTTGTTACCGCTCAAATAAACTGATATTCTTATGTCCAGCAAATTTCAGTCCGTGTAGTGTTGTATTTTCGGTAAAATGGTACGCATTCTCCCTGAATTTCGCTTTGGCTACAGCTACGTCCCTCGAGGATATGCGACCGAATTTCACTTTTCTGAGTAAATGGTTTGCTGAAAGTTTTAAAATATTAAAGGTTTTGACCTTGATCTTTGGGAATTGAATTAATTCTTCGAAAACAAATTGACATTGCAAAGAAATAAGTATAGACTATAAAACAATAATTACTACGCCTGAATCGGTTTTGATTATGCTCTCTGTTCGCAAAAATCGGTTCCATGTCCTGAAGAAACACTTTCGATGACTTTCCTTTTGAAACTGATGAGCAACTTGATGTTATGTATCTAAGCTTTCAGGTATGTATCTAACTGTTTTTTTTTCGATTGAATAATACTTTTGTATAAATAACTTACTTTGTGACTATCGGTTCGTTTATTCATTCCAGCACTATTATTAGACGAAGCATTGAACTTGGTGGTAATTACGATAGCTGCCTGATGAAGTTTGAAGCACGTGATATGTTTCATTGTATTTTTCAAGGTCATAGAAATAGAAAAATCACTAAAAATGTCTTGCCCCGCGGAAAATGAAGAATGTCTAGAATTTAATTTAATATCTAGAAATGTGCGTACATATTTGAATGGAAGCAACAGAACCTTCTTGGCTGTAATACAAAGATTTTATTACCATGGCCTTTATAGTTTTAACATAGTTCTGCTTTTGTTACTAGTTTTTATACATTTAATAAATTTTATTTTTTTTTCCAAAAATAAGCAGTTTTATTAAAAAGAACTGAAAATGAAAGTTTCAAAGATTATTGCAAATGCACACAAGAAAATATTGAACACATAATTTAAAATATTGTAAAAAAATCATTCATCCAATAAGCATACATAAATGTACTCATCGAAAAACTTCTGTAGATCAGCTGTTGTGACAAACATGTTAAAGCAACAAGAGAAACGAATAAAGAAAAAAAAAATTGAGAAAATGTCTTTCTGCTCGGATTAAACATTGTTTTTTTGTTTTGTTTGGAATAAATATGTTTTTATTCGGAACGGGAAAACATTTTATTTTGTTATTAATTTGACAAATGCTATAGATGATACACTTGGTGCCATTAGATAAAAATTAGCTGCGATAATGCAATTATAAGAATGTTGCTCGAAGGTTTGATGGATAATTTTGTGTTTGAGAGGACTACATTTGCTGATGAATCAGTACTTGTTTTGGAAGGATTAGCTTTCCAGGATTCAATGTATCCTAGGAAAGAGAAAATGATTTAAGATGAAATTAAATGAACAATGTTAAAAATATTTAGGTTCAACTATGGACTGCAAAAGATGTAGTTGCAATTACAAAAAAAATGAAAAAAGGTGGACTTGGGGCTGTATTCGAACAGGGAATTATGGGTTTTGAAGTGAAAAGAAAGATGCTTAGTACTGTTTATGATAAAACAATAGTAGATGTGGTATCTAGAATAGGGACTGTCAAGCAAATAGTTCAAAAGTGGTTAAAAAATTATAATTCACATATGGGCGGTGATTTAGCTCTCACTATTTTTCGTCCTGATCGTTTAATTGAAAAATCATCAAGGCATATTAGCTGATATTTTCCAGAAAACTGTACAACGTCAGGGAAGAAAGCTCAAAGAAAGCATGCACAGAGCCAGAAAAATAAAAGGTGAAAAGAATGCAATATAGGCTGATGCATCGCACCGTGCTATAAATTGTAGCAACCATGCATTGTTTTACAAGGTGTGTACTGTATATTATAAAAGAATGCATGATTTTATTTTTATTTTGCTATGGCATAATATTGTATTTTTTATATAGCTTGTGTATACTTTTTGAAAGAAAATTTTTAATATTTTTTATTATACACAAAATGACGCTTAAAAATAGCTAGCCTCAAAATGTTTGCAACGTTTGCATATTTTTGACAAAAATCAATTTGTTTACCAATTTTCATATTGAATTTTACGAATTCCGGGACGTAATCATAGGTACTAGTCTAGCTTAAAAGCTCTTAATGACAATATCGAAAACTATTTCACTAAATTTGAAGCTACAATATCTCTGCAATTAGTTCAAACCGATTTGAAGAAGACTCCTTCAACACACTGTCTGTGCCTAAACATTTCTGAAAGAAGAAGCTACAAATTGAAGACTATGGCTGTTTTTCAGCGTGGCTCTTGAATTGTCATGTATGGCTCTTGAAACCGGAATAACCATTAAAACTTTAATTCTCTGATTACTTAAGGATTCTCAGCTATAAAATATTTTCTGAAGCTTCAAACACTATTAATTTACTCTGTTGAATTTTTTTAGATCAATTTTTCAAATTTGTTCGTTGTGTAGGGATTTTTAGTTTTTGTCCGTGGTACAACATCTATTTGATTTTCAGTTTCCGCAATTGATAGTTTGTTGATTACACTATATTTGCAACGCATTTTCAATCGCTAGTCTACGAGTAATCTTTGTACAATTAGATGCGAGTCCCAAAAGCGAAGACTTATGAAGAGTATAAAAAATACAAACATAAAAATTCATCAAACCTTTTCAATCCGCAATTTGAACTACTCGCTTTCAAAAAAAAAAAGATAAATATGCACAAGAACTTAATAAGTAAAGCAACACAAAGAATAAAAAAAGCTGAAACTGACTACAAAGTATCCCCCGTGATACTTATATACCTGGAAATACTTGCGCCCAACGTGGGCCAATCGCAGCAGATTCATCCATTTCAAAGTCGAACATCAAGTTGATTTGAAAGTTAGTATGTTTTTATATTAACGTGTCAACAATGCGAAATGTAAGTTTTTTTTGCCAAAAATATGCTTTATATATCTGGACCCAAAAATATATGTCTCATTACAACATTTTTAGTGATTTTGGAAGAAAATTAGTATTAAGGTACTACAAGAAGGCCAAACTATAGCAAATTTTCAAAATTTTATGTTTCAGCCCTTTTATTAAATATAGATATGGAACTTTTTTTAATCCATTATTTTAATTATAAATTTATACAAAAAAAAATTGTTTTAATAATTTTTGTTTTGATTATTTACAGAGGGCGTCAAAGTTGAGGTTTCAAAAAAACCACCCCTTCCTCCCATTGCAGACAGTTAATTTCCAGGTTGGTACATCTGAAACAGAATATTGAAAAAAAATACATAAAAGTAAGATGTCGGGCAGTGTAGTTTACCGCCATTTATGAAAAAACGTTTAAAAGAAAGAAGATGTTGAAAAAAAAGTGAAAAAACGACGGTTTTTGTAGTTTTTTCATCGTTAAAATATTTTTTTATTTATCTTATTTGCAAAATGGTTGTAAATTATCCTGCAGCATGTATTAATGAACAAAACGCACCAAGGTTTGTTAAAATCGGATCAGCCAATCAGAAGATTAACTGTCGGCCGTCAGAGAAAAACGCGGTTTCGAGAAAAACGCGGTTAAAGTTTCTACAACACTCGTGGAGCCGATTCGCGCGCGCTAATAGTTGTTGTATGAAGTAACTGAAATAGATTTTTGTAAGCGTATTTTAAAATGCTAGTTTCGAAGTTGTAAGGAAGTAAAAAATGTAAAAAGATATCGATTTTTTGAAATTTTTAGACGTTAGTAGTACCTTAAAATCACTTTTGTCGAAGATCCATGTGCAGTCGCCTATATTTAACGTAAAGGAAAACTCTTTATGTTTTACGCTTGGTTATGATAATTTTTCGGAAACTTACAGCCTCATGCAGGCACTTAGTGCCGTTAAATAGAATTTGTAAAATTTCGAATTGCTATATCTTCGCACAAAGTCGTCAGATAATTACGAACATATGCTTAAGTACAAGAAATATGCAGGTGTGATTTTTGACAAATATGTGAGAAACTCTGTACTACTGACAGTTACGTAAACAGAAAACCTGTGACGATCACTTTCCTCAAGAGTTTTATTTTTAAGCTAGTTTGATTTTGATTTGGGAGTTTTTGGGAACAAGGAAGAAAAAAACGACAATTTCGTTTTAGATTGTGCTATAATTAGTAGAAAAATTAATAAGATTGAAAAATTTAACAAAGTGATTTACTGAAACGTCAGAAAAAGTCGATTTTCTGGGAGCTGGTGCTATTATTAGTAAAAACAAAGCTATCAAGAGTTATTGAAGTGAGGAAAAATAACAGTTGCAAGGAGAATTGAAGAAGAGCTCTAGGTTGCCGAAGCGGGAAAAGCTGGTGTCTTTTGAGGTCGTTTGGTGATAAGTGCTGGTTTTGGCAACGACTAAAATCTTGGGAAGCGATTTGGCAAGGGTTTCGAAAGAAAAAACGATAGTCCGTGACTGATTTTCTTGGCATACGGTGTCATCCATTTCCACAGACATTACGTTACCAAATAAGTGGTCAGTAATATTTTTTTCATTAAAAAAAAGAAAACAATTTAAAACTAGCGTGGTCTAAATTTTATTGAGTAAATTGATTTAATTTAAAAAGTATTGAATTATTTGAAAGCCTTAAACAAACATAACGAGAATAATGATATTTTTTTTTACATGATTGATCAATGTATAATCTTTGATTTTCGTTTTAGTTTTCTTCTCTATTTAATTTCGTGTTACTGACTGATTTTTTTCTTGCTTTTGCTTTTTTTATACATATTTATTTATAAAGTTTCAGTACATAATCTTTTATGGCATACTTTTTTGATTTATTATCAAGATTGTTGTAGACCAATCCCAGGCGGGTTTGGGTAGTGGGTCTTACATTAAATTTTCATAAAGAAATCATTGTTGTTTTTGAACATTTCATTTGACTTATCAGTTTTTTTCTTTTTATATTCTACTTTACCTTTAGAAAAAAACTAATTTTTATTGTTACATCTATTTTGATTATCATAAATAAAATGATATATATTCATTAAAAAAAAATTATGATTCTTTCTTGGAGTTTTCCTTCCCCTCTCCTATTGTATGAATTGTCTTTTTTTCTTTTGTTTAAAGCTAATGTTTCGTGCGTACCGTAGCTCGAAGGACTTCCTCTGCCCTAAATCCACGTTTTATACTGAGATAACTGCCGGGGTAAAGCACCCTCAGCAATCGAAGAAGAAGAAGTTATGCTATTAAACGTAGTGTTACACTTATTTGGTATAAAAGTTTTTTGGTATAAAAGTTATTTGGTATAAAAGTTACACTTATTTGGTATAAAAGTTATGCTGCACTGACGGCAGCTTGACGGAGCTCTGCTCGATGCAACATACCTTCAAACTAATGACCCTTCTGACAAATGATTTTGGTCAGCTCAGCCAAATTAGTATTTTTAAAATTCCGCGTTTCACACGAACTTCAGATTACTTTTCTTTTGAGCACTCAAAAGCTATGTTCACGAGAACTAACGATCCGATAATAAGATCAATAGTCTGATAGGGGCGATTTTGCAATCATGTAGCAGTGGTGCAATTTTGAAAATTGACTAACAAAAAAAACTGCTTTTCGCTCTATAAATTCTGATTAAGTAAAAAATTAAGTAAAATTTTGAAAATTGACTAATAAAACAAACTGCTTTTCGCTCTATAAATTCTGATTAAGTAAAATAAATTCACACACTATTTAAATTTAAATAAATTCACATACTATTTGCTCTAAGTCAAATTTGACCGAAATTTGGTTGGAAAATCATTATGGGGCTGCCAGCTATGATCGTTTTTATCATTTTTATGTTGCTTTACTAATTGATGCTATTTTTTAATTTTCAAATGGTCAAGATCTTTTAGCGACAACAAAAAAAAACAATTATTTGTGCATGGAAAATTTTAAAACTTTTGCGGATAATGACCCTTTAATTTTTTTGCCTCTATAGCTTCCAATGCAGTCAACGGATCACAATAAAATTCGCAGGGTGGGTCGGCTTTAATCTGAAGCAGTTTTAGTATAATTTTGCATTTCATGCCAGCTAAGGGCTGCCAGCCCCAAGCATTTTTGATATTTCCGTACCTTCAAAATCCATACGTTTAAATTTTCCAAATTCTGAAAATCTTTTGGAAGCCGGCCCAAACATCTTTCTATTACTTCAATTCTCGATGAAATCACTATCGATGAAATCATCGTGTCAAAGAGCACGTATGGTGGAGTATGCACTCAAAATCAGCACAATTCGTCTACTTTCCTTATGTGCCAAATAGATATTGGCCGAGCCCAGGCGAGCCGAGTGTGTGGACGGTCCAGACGAGCGACTTTGACAGGTGTCACAGGCGCTCGTGCCACATCCGATCGGAATGGATGTTGAGCACGAGCCAAGGCGATTCGTGACGAGCTGTCAAATGCCGTCCACATGTTAGCGGCCTCGTCTGACTTCGGCTCGCCTGGCCTCGGCCAATATCTATTTGCTACATTAGAATATTATTGATTCTAGCGGTTCCTGTGCTTTGAGTTTTTTTATTTAATGTTAAAATACAATACTTGGACTTTTTTCCTTATCATCTCTCAATCGTTCGACAATTTTTTTTGTATCGCATAGTTAAGTTTTGATTCCGGCTACATAAAACGAAATGAGTTGTTTATATAGCCAGCTGCGCACATAACTCTATACCACTGCATCATCTTTCAACGAACTAAAAAAAGGGAAGCAACGGGGTGATAAATTATGACTGTAAGGAGGATGATCGAAGGGTGTTCACTGAATTTTTGTATTTTTGGCCCTCACTAGTGTGCCTGTACGTGGTCGGGTCTTGTTGTGTAGAAAAATAGCGTCACAAATGGGCTGTGAGTGTCGTTTGTTGCGTAGGCAGTTTCAGCCTGCTCCAGGAGGGTGCAAAAAGTGTGCAGCATTTATTTTTCTTTGCTCATAAAGAAAATATGAATTCAATGTTAATTGGTTGTTCTTAGGAGATGGTTTGAAGATTCAGTGTATATTGTTTGCTATATTCAGTGTAAAAAAATCAGTGGAGTGCATTAAAAAAATCGCATAAAAGCTTTTAGCCTTATTTCATTAGTTGAAAAATATATTTTATGTGCTAACTATAGCATAGCTCAGAGATTTCACCATTATACAGTCTTCAGAATATACCAGCCATGGAATTTGCTCCGTTTAAAAAAAATTCCAGCTTTGTAAATAAATAAGAAACCATATTCATCATTTTAGCAGCGAAACTGAATTGTACTAGGTATTTTTCACCACAGCTTTTACCCATAGTTACGTTTAACCTTTCTTTCCGATTCTCGAAAGCATATAATCATGAATGAAATCGTATATTTTACTAACTAAATGTAAGCATTCAATTAAGAAACCTGAACCTATTCAGTGAGGCTCTTCATCAATCAACAAAATTAAAGTCTATTAATAACAGCTCAGAGTACTTCATACAGTTTGTCAATCAATTGAAGAAAAAAGGCGATTACCAAAGAAAATGGAACACATGCATCACAGGTTTTAATGGATGCATGCCTACGCTTGTAACCTTGCCACGTACATAAAAATATAGAATTTGAAGTCATAGCCTGGTATTCGACAGCCCACGATACCTAATAGTTATTGAGAAGGTTTCTTGTTTGACGGTCATCATGAGCAGAGATTACGGAAGCGATCAGGCAACAAATGGTAAGAGATATTATTTTGTTGCATCGAAAATCAGTTTTTAATACCGACATTTTTTTCCCGTTTCAAAGAAGCTAAAGTATACATGATTTTTTTAAATACTATCCTGATTTTAGCACTTATTATCTACAAAGTAAAAATTCATAATATCTATTTTTTGCAGCGCGCGTCGTATCCAAACTTGTCCGAAGAGTAAATCGTAGGCAAATAGATCCAAAAACTTTAGCATCTTTAAAGGAAAACTTTTGGGAAAATACACATTCGTTTGCAGAAAATACGACATTGCACGGATTGAAATTTGTTGGAAATAAAAATATTAGTTCAGTTGAAAGGTACATTTACGAAGAATTTAATTGTTTTGTTTCGTGAAAAATGTTACATTTTTTCTCAATACAAGCTGAAGTTTGGTTTTGTTTGTGTCTCTTGCAGAATATTTTTCTTGATTGCCTTCGTTATTGCATTGGCGTTAGCGGCAAATTTCATTTATGATATTTATTCGAAGTGGTCTCTTACACCAGTGATTATTGCAAATAGTGCAACCAGTACTTACATCAGTCAAATTCCATTCCCTGCCGTTACTATATGCAACATGAATCAGGCGTTGAAGAGTGAAGTATCTCGGCTAGATAAGTAAGTCAATAAAAATTTAATTCAATTCAATTTCAATTGATTGTTTCTCATTGGTTTCGCGAAGTCAATTAAATTGGTAATTTATACTTTCTGTGCAATGGTGTGTATGAAACACATTGAACATATAAGCACTTGAAAAGACCCATGGTATGGTAAACAAAGACCCATGGTATGACATATGGTCTGGTCGAAAAGTAAGTTCCGTAAGACCAAACTCTTCTTAGAAGCAAGCGAAAGATGATATATATTTTAAATTAAAGACTTGATCTTTGTACAGAACTATCGAGAGCCTTCAACCCTCACCATTGGCGTTGTATCTATTTTTCTAAAATTATTTTTCTTTCTAGCTGACCTATGTCACGACTGTTAACTTTGTGACAAAATTTAACATCCAAACACCCTAAATCTAATATACTCTCTTCATTAATTTCAGTCCTTTTAAACCTTATCTAAATTGCTTTCACAGAAACAGTCCTGCCTTTTCAATACTGCAAACATTATGCTCGCGAGAAACCAGGGTAGACAGATACAACGTTTCGAGCAATTGGAATGACATTGAAAACTTCATTTTAAAGGTAGGGCTATCCATTCTGAAGTCTTCACTTTGCTAATAATTTCGAAATCAAGTGAAGTCGACACAACGATGCAACGCAATGCTTTTGATGTGCAAATATGCATCATTCACAACAAACTGTTCACATTTGTTCAGACCAATGCTGACTGACGAAGGACGCTGTTGTGTTTTCAACACAGTTGACACATCATTCATGTATCTGAACTACAGGTTTTCATAGAAAATTTAAATATCGCGCGATAGAAGCATCTAAGACATATTTTTTTTAGCTTGCAGTCATACGATAGCAGCCTGGGATCGACAGATCGTGTTCCAGTGGACTGGACCCCGGAGTTTGGATACCCTAAAGAGCTTCCCGAAAAATACTATCCTTCTGTTGCCGCTGGCACTGGCTATAGCATGGGTCTGACGGTCATTTTGAATGCAGATGTCAATGAGTATTATTGTTCGTCTGCAAATGGTGCAGGATTTAAGGTACGTAAAACTCATTCAGACATTTTTTCAAGGTAATTCTAAATTCCAGATTCGACTTCACTCCCCGATTGAAGTTCCGAACGTGGGTGACGATGGTTTCTCGATTCAAGCCGGATACGAAACTCGCATTGTTATCACTCCACAACGCGCAGATGCGTCCGAGACTATTCGAGGGATGAACATTGAGACTCGTCAGTGTGTGTATGGCAACGAGGCAAATCTCTCTTATTTCAGGACCTACTCTCGACGAAACTGTGAAATCGAATGTGAAGCTCAGCGTCTCGCCAAAGAATGCAACTGTATCATGTATTACATGCCCAGAATTTCATCGGATATAGAGATTTGTGGGGTTCGCGATCGACAGTGCTACCAAAAGATCATTACTCAGCGTCAAAACGTTAACAAGGATATGAATAACTGTAGTCGTCAGTGTATAGCCGGTTGTTTTGATTTGACCTACGAAAGTGATACATTCGCTTCGCCGATTTCCCAGGGATCCTTTGTAATACGAGAAAAGGCGATTCGGAGAATGTCACCTGGTTTTGCTGGGAAAAATATCGCCGTGGCTCATTTCTATTATATTGAAAATGCATTTCGTAGCAGAACGAAAGAACAGTTTGTTGGATTCACAGAGTTTTTATGTATTTCAATGAATTTCTGTTATTGGAAGAGTTCTTCGAATTTCGTTGTATTTTTTCAGCAAGCACGGGTGGTTTGATGGGGTTGTTCGTTGGATTCAGTATAATTTCGGTGGTAGAAGTCATTTACTATATGACTTGTAGGCCTTATTGCGCAGCACGAAGACTCAAAAAGCAGAAGAAAGTTATGAAACCGAGCGATGTTACAAGATCATCGGTAAGTTGGAACAAAATTGAACAAACAACAAATCCTAGAAAATTGTGAAAAAAATGCTGGAAATTATTTCAAACAAATTTTTCTGTGCTACTATTTTTGAAATCTAGATTATTACTTTCTGGAAAAAAAACTTGGGGAGGAAAAACGAAACAAGTTTACCGGGTCGAGATGATCCTTGGCATGGACGAAAATTCAAACGTATGCATGGTTTCACCGAAAATCATGATTCACAGCTTACAGAAAGCATTTATCTCCCGTAAAGGAGCATGCGTAGTAGTTTACTGTGATAAATGATGACTTCAGAGCTGCAGAAATAATATTAGATGTGTTATTATAATCTTAATAAAAATATTAAGGGAATGATAATGTTGGCATGAATTGATATGTTATTTGAATTTTTTTGTAGCCTTTTGATATGCACGTTTTTGATTATTGTACAAGGGAATTAAAGCTAGAAGTTAAATGTAATAACTGCCATATACTGTACTCCCAAAATATGTGTATTTAGTGTCACGTTCGAGCTGTGATGCTTCTTTAAGAGCTATTGGCTTTACAGTATCGCAATCCGCCAATAGCGGCACCGTTTCCTAATATATTATTTTTAATATCCCGATGTGACTAGCTCTGCTTCTTTTGCATTTGTAACTTGAGTGGCCATTGTCGTAAAAATGTCATACGTTCGCACCCTTGTATGCTGCGTAGGTTAAGCTGCCAAATTTCAAATTCAATCACACAACGATTCTGTTTTTTTTCATTTGCGGGAGTTTTGTATTCTTAAAATAACTGACACGGTAATTATAAGTGACGGTAAAGGGAATGCTAACTCCACCGATCGCAAGTCTGACTTGTGATTTGCCGGTCCCAAGCCCGGAGAAAGGATGAGGATTTGAGGCAACGAGGTAACTCTATCCTCAGTAAAATTTGTATAGTTGCAGCCTTATGGCTGAATTACACCTAATCGTCTCAGGTCATTAGGGAGGATAAGCCACGTTGTCAGACCTGCAACATAGTTGTGTGAACTTTGGCACGTGGCAAGTCACCTGTAGCAACTATCACCGAGGCCCCGCATGAAAATGGTTGAGCGATGTGCCGACAACTCATCCTTGTAAAAACTTTCTCAAGCCGTGCGTTACTGGCTTCAAACCCGTTAACAAAAGGCTGTGTGCAATTCGCATTAAGGCGCTATTTTTCAACCTGTGGCTCATCAATGTGCACGCTCCCACCGAAGTTAAAGAAGACTCAGTAAAAGACGAGTTTTATGCTTGCCTGGAAACTATCTTCACCTCACTTCCATCAAATGATCTTAAAATGCTGCTGGGAGATTTCAATGCAAAAGTCTGGAATGAAAGTTGACATAGGGCAACCACGGGAGGACACAGCCTCCACGAAGTATGCAGCGATAACGGCCAACATCTAATTGCCTTTGCTAGCAGCAGGAACCTTGTTGTAAGCTCAACTTGCTTTCCGCACCGTCGCATTCATAAGCAGACCTGGAAATCTCCAGACGCACATACCGTCAACCAAATCAACCACGTATTTATCAGCAAAAGATGGGCGTCAAGTGTGATGGATGTTCGGCCGTACCGCGGAGCTAACTGCGACTCCGATCATCACCTGGTGAAAACAACGTAACGGGGTGCAGAATTTCCTCAGTGCCCCAATCGAGACTCAGCCCTCCCAAAATCTTTGCGGTTGAGAATTTGCTGAGCGATGATACGGCGCAAGCATATACGACCACGCTGGAGGAAAGAATTTCACCAATGTTGCGCGACTCCAGCAACGCAGGTGTCCACAAGTTCTGGGAAGAACTCAAAAATACAATCATGGATGTGGCAGAAAACGTTGTGGGATATCAAAGCCCGACGAGCGCGAAATGAATGGTTTAACGAAGAATGCAGGAACTCACTTGATGCAAAAAATGAGGCCTACATATGATGGATCCAACGTGCGACCAGAGCCAAAAAGGAAAAATATGACGAGCTACGGCGAATATCCAATAGAATAATTAGACGTAAGAAACGGAAATACTTTGACGAGCAGTTGCTGAATATTAATGTAAACCTCGTTAGTAAGAGCACCAGGCAAGCGTACAGAGTAGTAAATACTATTAAAAATGGCTACCAACCCTGGGCAAGCCTCTGTAAGGACAAAAATGAAAGTATTACCATAAGATCTGTGTCCTACTTCGAAGAGCTTCTGAATCCGCCATAAAACATCCTGGCAACAGAAGCTGAACTCCATGATGTTACCGTGGATCCACGCAACCTCCATCCCTACAACCCCTAACAGTAGAAGAAGTTGATCTCGCCTTGCGTTCACTGAAAAGGAACAAATCATACGGTCTACAGCTGCTATGGTTTCTTCATTATGCACTGTAAGATGTCTCTGGATGAATGCGTATTATCAGTGAAAGTAAACGTGGTGCGGAAACGATCCATGGTTAATCGAATTTATTGTTCTGATGGACGATTATGTCGGCCATGAAATTGATTTCCGGAACAGAACCATTTTTTCGAAATAAATCTGCATAATATGTAGACGTTGCTCAGGTGTCAACCTATTCATGGTAAAATGGCAAACCAAAGTAACCATAAAACGCATGACAGCTGTCACATCATACGCAGCATTGAAAAGTGTTGCCAACTTAAAGCTCTATACCTCTAAAAATAACACGCTGTATTTGTAAAAAGCTCATTTATAATTTCAAACTTCAAAAAAGTATCTCAAATGGCTTTCTTCTTAAAATATATAATATATACATAGTTTCGGCGGTATACATACAGGCAAGCTTCTGAAAAAGAAAAACCCCGCTGCTCCCTGGCATGTTACACGTTGAAATTTTCAACAAAAACTTACTGCGCGTTCCAGCTACTCTGAAAAGGTTTAAATATTTATTTTCTACCACATGAAAATATTGTATATACTTATACGATGATACCTTGTAAACATCACTTGCAAATGTTTTAGATCACTTTTCACATCTTGTCAAAACTCTCTCAGACCAAATGGATACATCTTTCTTTGCAGCCAGAACTACTTTCAATGAAAAACAATTTCGCATATCTGATGATGGAAAGTAGCGGCAGCCCTCATTTATTTCTCGTTTGGTCTACATACATATTTGCATTCGCCGTTAGTGAATCACAAACACTAATTTCACTTTGAGCTCAATGCCCTGATAATATCCTTTCAGGGAATCATTCTGGTCAAGAGTGACATTCTGTGATAAGTTTCATAAATGGCTTGTAGCAGGCGAGTTTGTTACCTCCAGAATAAGATAAACTATTTTGAATATACCGAACAACCTTTCAGGCAAATTCTTCAAGTGCAAGTTTCCAACAGAGACAGCTGCAGAGATTATTATTCATTTCAGTAGAAATTGCTGCCAGCAATTTTCCACACATAACAGATCCGAGCAACTGTTGTACTTGCCTTTGAGTTGTAGTAATTAAATGAAAATTCCATTTTGCCCTCTAGACTTTCCCTGAGCACTTCATCCGGTGACCTATATTTTCTTCTTCGAATACAGTAATTGTTACATTTGACAAACAGATGCGTTGTTGTAGCATTTTGCGAACAGTATTGTATCGAAGTGACATTTACTGGACGGTTCGAAATTCTCTTGTCAGTTATCTGTTTCTGTTCTAATGGGTTCATCGTCTATACGCCTCAAGTATTGATTCTAACTCAATTAGCTAATTGCCAACCAATGAGTCAATAGTCCTTAGTCTTCGGGCTATTAGTGTCGTATATTGTCTATAGAATGCATGTACGTACAAGCGGATCGGTATTGATATGTTGAATATTTAAAGGATGTTTGGTATCCGGTTGCAGCCTGTCAATGGAAAATGGAATTGTTTGGAGCGAACGGAATGTAATAACGACAGTCAAATATTTGAGGTAGAGTAATTGCTACTGTCATTTATATAAGTCAAGTATTTGGCAAATGACCTGGCATTTGTGTTTAAGAGAAAATCAAAGGAGAATCAAATTCACCATGAGTTTGTGGTTGGTCGCAGTGATTAGTTGGCTAAGTATATGTCAGGGGGAAAGCTGAATTTTGGAAAATTAGGGGGAAAGCTGAATTTTGGTGTGAACCTTGGTACTGGCGTGTTGAACAAAATGTAAAAAGTCCCCATCGATCCGAGAGCTGCGTCACTTTTTATACGGGGTCAAAGGTCACCAAAGGTGGCCTTTCTTAAATATCTCAGTAACGGTTACGTCTTTAGAAAAATAATGTATGACGAATTTGTAGCTTAAAAAATTTCCAACAAAAAAGATTTTGCAACTTTTTTCTGTAACCACAACCCTTTTTGAGATATTTTGATCTAAACATTTGTTACTAACAGCATACTCTTTCTCAACGGGATGTTGATATTATCCGATTTTGATTACGACTTGGCATGTTTGTGAGTTTGTTTTTCTATGTTTAAGAGGTGCATAAAAAAACATGTAAATAAACTTATCTAACACATTCCAGGGTAGATGGAAAAGTGTGCTCCGAAAAGTTCCCCCCTCCGCCTTTGCCATAAAATGGTATCCATGAGCATCCATCCCAAATCTTCAGAAATGAGCTCGTTGGCTTCTCTTTGCCCACTTATAAACAAAACAGGATCACTTTTTATCCTGTTAATTGCCTATTATTGACATCGCAAGACCAGCCCTACATCCACACCGTACCCACACCCTACCCACTCCCGCAAACGAGCCATCCCGAAAGAACCGGTTTTTTAGTTTTTTTTTTCTATACCGTCTTATCCCATGAACGATCAGGGCAAGATCACGTAGCTTCAGGTGCAAATTGGTTTCGAGACGTGTCATGTCCCTTTGGCGCTATGCAGTAATCACAGGATTTCTAAAAAACTGATTATTCGGGGATAATCTGCAGCAGGTTGAGCTCCTTTAATGTCAAGAATGAGCGTTTACAGAATCACGCCATGATATTACCTTGCTTTTTCATACTCCTAGGGCCATGATATGTTACAAAACCTATTTTCACCCGCAATGTTGTTGTTTTGTCCTGCTCCTTCGTGGAATATCCTATACATGATGCAGCAATACAGTTTATTTCCGAGAAGAGAGTAGCGTGCAGATGTCCCTACAAGTTTTATGGCAAAGGGGGGGCGGGGGGGTGGTGTTAACTTTTGTGAGCACACTTTTCCACCTACCCTGGAGTGTGGTAGATAAGTTTCTTTACATGTTTTTTTTTATGCGCCTCTTAAACATAGAAAAACAAACTCACAAACATGCCAAGTCGTAATCAAAATCAGATAATATCAACATCCCGTTGAGAAAGAGGATGCTGTTAGTAACAAATGTTAAGATCAATATATCTCAAAAACATTTATGGTTACAGAAAAAAGTTATACAATCTTTTTTGTTGGAAATTTTTTAAGCTGCAAATTTGTCGTACATTGTTTTTCTGAAGACGTGACTGTTACTGAGATATTTAGGGAAGGTAACTTTTTGTGACCTTCGACTCCATATAAAAAGTGACGCAGCACTCGGATCGATGGGGACTTTTGACATTTTGTTCAACACGCCAGTACCAAGGTTCACTCCAAAATTCAGCTTTCCCATAATTTTTCCGAAGTTTCGCCTTTTTTATGTTGAATTTCACTGGGCTGCTATGTGTGATGTCAGGATTAATTTTTTGCCATTCCTCTGGCAGTGCTTTCTTCAGGTCTTGTTTATTAGAAATCTTGTGTTTTCTAATGTTGTTATCCAACAAATCCCACAGATTCTCAATGACGTTCATATCTGGTGACTATGCCGGCGGAGACATCAAATGAGGGCAGTTTCAAATTAGCCAAGACTGCACAATTCCCGACTTGTGCTTTGGATCGTTACCTTGGTAGAACCGGAAATTGGTTGCGAACACCCAGTTTTTCAGCACTTTGCAGCAAATTGTTTTTGAGTACATCGAGGAACTTTGTTTTGTCCATTGTTTCCTCAATAAACTCTAAACATACGACTCCGATTGCGGACATGCAGGCCCAAACAATCACATTGCCACCACCATGCTTCACCGTAGCTTTGAGGTTCTCCTTGTTCAGCTCAGTGTTTGCCTTGCGCCAGACATATGACATTCCGTCGGAGCCAAAAATGTTAAACTTGGACTAGTCCGCAAAAAAAACCGTATTCCAGAACGCGGATGGCTCTCCCACATGCTCTTTGGCGAAGTCAAATCGTCTTATTATATATTTTTTTGAAATGAATGGCTTCCTACGAGCTACTCGCCCGTTGAAATTATGGTCACGAAGCACTCGTCGGACGGTTTCAGCCCTACATGACTTCCTTAATTCACGGTGAACCTCAGTAAACAATTTTGGGGCGGAAATCTTCGGGTTTGCTTTCACTTTTCTTACAATGTATCGTTCGTCCGATACGGTGAAAATTTTGTTTGGCGCATTTCTGCCCTTATTTTTTACCCAATTTTCGTGTACGAAGCGCTCAACTATGTGCTGCACTGTAGAGGCACTCAAATTCACACTTTCAGCAAATTTCCGAACCCTTCGTCCTTTTTTAAAGTGGTTTAATACCAATTCGCGCTGTTCAATTGTAGTACGACGACCCATTTTACAACAACTACTCAAGTTTAGCACTTCAGCATGCAAGATCTTGCTAAAAATTACCTAAACTTATGTCTAACCGTAATCAAAAATTCAAAAAACAAAAACAGCACAGTTTAACGGCGCGACAAATAGAAGTTTATTCGCATTGAAGTGTCTGTATCAAATAAGCTGTGAGCTGCGATTCTACTGCGCCTGTGGTATTTCTCTTTTGCATGACGCGGAGGAATATTCCCCGGAAAAGTTTTTGTTTGCATTGTATTCATTGAACATGCATCTAGTCACCTACGTTTAAATTTTTTGGACAAGGCTCCTTATTTCAAAATTACAGTGATTTGAATTTTTGAATAGTCACTGTATCAAATAAGCTGTGAGCCCCCTTACGCTCACGAGTAGTAAGTAGTTTGAACGGCAATTGCATGTGACTTAATTAAATAAAACTTTCATTTTAAGAAGCAACCACAAAACATTACAGCATGGATTTGATGAATTTGATTTGATGAATTCAGTAAACATAATTCGAATTGCCAAATTTTCGGTCATATCCATCGTTCAGCTGGATTCTCCGGGTTGATCTACTGAACAGAGTTTCGTTTTTAGTCGAAGAGTTAAACTTTTCATTTGCTCTAAAAAGCCTGCCAGGTCGCAAAGAAGGTAGCTGAAAAAAATACAAAACATACAAATTTTAAATTACATTTGCCTGATTAAATCAACACAATACGTACAAATGTAACATTTTCACCAAATCGCTTCATGGGACGCATTTGGGAATCGTACTTCCGTTTCGCACAATAAGGACGCAAACTTGAATAGTAGATAACCTCAACAACAGATATAATACTGAAACCAATAAATAGTCCCATCAAACCACCGATGCTAGCTGCAAAAATAATAATTATTAAATTAAGAATATCTACAACCATACGATTACTTACATAAAAACTCAGTAAATCCAACAAACTGCTCTTTGGTCCGACTCCGAAAAGCATTCTCAATATAATAAAAGTGTGCGATCGCGATATTTTTTTCAGCGAATCCATTCGTCATATTCTCTATGATGCGTTCTCTAATAAGAAATGATCCTTGTGAAATTGGCGAATCATAGGTCTGAACTTGATAGGTCAGATCAAAGCAAGCTGGTATGCATTCCTTACTGCAATTATTTTGATCTTGATTGGCAGCCTGTACTCTCAAGTTGATATTTTGATGACAGGCACTGTCAGCTGCATTACAAATAGGAATATCCTGGTCGATACGTGGCATATAGTACAAAATGCACTTGCATTCCTCAGCAACCAGACGTGCTTCACATTCCATTTCACAGTTGCGCCTGGTATAGCCCCGATAGTAAGACAAATTCGCTTCATTGGCGAAAAGACACTGACGTATATCCTGGCGCATATCCCGGATAGTATCAGATGCATCAGATAGGAGAGGAGTGATGACAGCTCGCGTTTCATAGCCCACTTGCATCGAAAAACCGATGTCGCCAACATTTGGTGTTTCAATAGGAGAATGAAGAAGAATCTGAATTATGAGTGCAGGTTAGATTGCCGTTTCTCCAATTGTACTACTGTGATCAAAAAGTAAGGTGAAATTGTCATTTAAAACTCCCGGGCATTAGGAAGGCTGGTTAATTTTTTTCCTTAGGTTGATAATACTGTCTATAACATTTGCCGAGCGTCTGTTTGTCAAAAGGTTTAATTGTCTCCGAGTAACACGTGTTTTTGTAAACAACCAAAAGTGAATTTTTCGATTTTTACAATGGGTGATTTTGTTGAGCAAAGAACTTGCACTAAATTTTGTTTGCGGAACGAATATTCTTATGTGGACACGTTGAAAATGTTGTGGAAGGCTTTTGGTGATCAAACTTTGGCACAAAAAAAACGGTTATAAGTGGTACAACGACTTCAAAGTGGGCCGAGAACGCGTTGAAGACAAACCGCGCTCTGGACGACATCAACGTCTACCGACGAGGGTCACATCCAAAAAATTAAAGATTTGCTGCTTGAAAATAGTCGATTGACAATAAAAGACATCGTTGATAGTGTTGGAATATCATTTTGCTCAGCCCAAACCATTTTGAAGGATGTTTTGTGTCTCAAACGCGTCCAGTCTCGATTGGTGCCAAAATCGCTCAATTTTTTGGAAAAAAAAGCGTCGCGTTGATGTGTGTAAAACTTTGGTGTCTGACTATCAGGACCACTTAAAATGCATCATTACTGGAGACGAGATTTGGATTTACGCATACGACCCTGAAACCACCGACCAATCCAGCGAATATCGTGCAAAGGGTGAAGCAAGACCGAAAGGACCAAGGCAGAGTCGGTCGAAAATCAAGGTCATGTTGACAGTTTTCTTTGATTATCGTGGTGTGGTGCACTATGAATTGCTTCCGTCGGACCAAACTGTCAACATAAAATATTATTTGAGCGTTATGCGTCATTTGCGTGAAGCTATTCGTCTGAAACGGCCGGAATTATGGGCGAACAACTCTTGGTTCCTTCATCCCGATAATGCACCATGTCATACTGCATTGGTTCTTCGCGACTTTTTTGCCAAAAACTCGACTCACATCGTTCCGCAACCACTGTATTTGCCTGATTTGGCTTTGTGCGATGTCTGGCTATTCAGCAAACTCAAAAGGCCAATGCGCGGAGGCCGTTTTGACACGATTGAGATAAAACCGAATCGAAGAAGGTCTTGAAGGCTATACCAGAAAAAGACTATTCCGACTGTTTCGAGGACTGGAAAAAGAGTTGGCAAAAGTGCATTTTATCGGACGGGGATTACTTTGAAGGGGATGAAATTGATTTGGAAGAATAAATAAAGAATTTACATTTTATAAACAAATTCACCTTACTTTTTGATCACAGTAGTATATTTCCAGGGCAATACTTACTTTAAATCCAGCGCCATTTGTTGATGAGCAATAGTATTCATCAACATCGGCGTTCAAAATCAAAGTCAGTCCCATGCTATAGCCTGTTCCAGATGCTACGGTTGGATAGAAATCTTTTGGCAAGTTATGTGGATATCCGGCTTCTGGTGTCCAGTCCACAGCGAAAAAGTGTTTTGGTCTCGTTTTTTGGTGCTGTGAGCTACAGAGGAGAAAAATATTTAAAATTTCTCTCCAGCTCTGCAATTTGATATTCACCCTAGTATCGTATACATAAATTCGATGTCGACTGTATTGAAAGTGCAGCAACGTCCTTCATCTGTCAGTACAGGCTTGAATAAGTCTGTGCAGTTGAATGAGACCGATGCGTATTTACATGCCATTAACATAGCCGAACACGATTGAGTAGACTGAACAAAGGTAAATAATTAATTTTAATATTTTATTGAGTTCAAACGAATAAGAGAAACCTTCTCAAGAAAACTTTCAAAATCACCCCATTTAGTGGCAACGCCGCTATTGTTTCTTTCTCCCAATTGTCTGTTGCAAAGTGCCTGCAGAACTGAAAAGCTAGGACTTTTTCTAGGTGAAATATTAAAAAAAATGGTCGATTTAGTTTGCGTGCTATAAACGGCATATTTAGTCAATGACGTCGAAAATCAAAACCTTAAGTTGCATTTTTTAAGCTCTGATGACTATTCAATGCAATTGATTAACACTCAAAATCAAAATAGTTCACAAAATAGCTTACAAACATTTTTCATTTCGTAAAATTTTGCAACTGCTATACATATTTAGGTTTATTAAATTTTCGATTATTTCATACCTGTCCAATGTTGCAACCTTACTTTTCAAAGCCTGATTCATGTTACAGATGGTTATTGCAGGAAACGGTATTTGACTTATGAAAGTCGTAGATGCACTATTTGCAATAATCACTGGAGTCGATGACCATTTCGAGTAAATATTGTAAATGAAATTCGTTGCTAGAGACAGCGAAATTATAAAAGCTGCCAAGAAAAACAGCCTAAAGATACAGTGCTAGTTGATTGGTGTCTCCTTAACTATAGCAATTACCTCTCAAAAATACTAATATTCTTATCTCCAGCAAATTTCAACGCATGTAACGTTGTATTTTGGGTAAATTGATAAACATTTTCCAGAAGTGTTGCTTTTTGTATTGAAAAACGTTTCGAATGGAGTCGTTTCCGATTGAATCCACGCGCAAATCGTTTCCATACACGACCTGAAATTTAAGATTGCGATAAAAAAAAATTTGAACACTTTATCGAAAATATTTTCAAAGTTTTAGTAACTAGTCTAGTGTAGATTAAGTCAGCCAAATATTTATACCTTTATTATTTCTTGAGTGACCAGGTGTTGCAGCCTTATTATCGATAGACGATTCCATGTTGATTGAAACAAAATATCGTATTATCTTTTCTTCGAACCCAAAAAGAGAACGTGATACACTCATTAAAATGCAATCAAATCGAAATTACATTTAAGGATCTTCTAAGTGCTACCTGACGACAAAAACTAATCCATTCACAAAATTACTTTATTTCGATCAAATTACTTAGTCTATTCAGTATCTAAGCGTGATATTGTGCACTGAAGGAAAACCCTTCTATTCAAGTCTCCAAAGTACACATTGAGAAAACTGTTTCAGCAGATTAGCTTATAGTTGAGGCAAAGCTAAAAAATTTTAATTTCAAGCTATGTCTAGAGTTGTACGCTTTACTTCAATAATTAGTCTAAGTAATCAAAATTGTTGATGTACCTAATTAGTAGCTAACACGCCCAATTTAATCTCAAATTAAAAGCAGATTGCCTCTTGACGATCTTTTTTAATTTGTTGCAAGTGAAAATATTCACCAGGCAGTTGCAAATTTCATTTCAAATGATTCGCTTGCAAATTTCCTTGAAATTTCAATAGTGTTGTTTATTTGGAAGCACTTCTATTCAATTTCAAAGTAAAACAATTTGTCCTCAAGATTAACTGCATCACAGAAATACAAATATTGTCAAAGATTAAGATTATATATCATAGTAAAAAACAAAAAAAAATAAAATATCTTTTAACATTTAATTTATTGATAAATAATCAAATTAAGCTCTTGATATGTTTATTCTTAAAATCCAGTTTTCGCATAAGTTGGAGCTGAGTTTGAAGCAGAATTATTCTCAGTATTTTTTTCACCGTAAGATATTAGGGACGGCAGACATGCAGTGAGATATATTTCAAATCATCGGGTATCCTGAAAATGTTTTGTTTTTCTTTTTTTCGGAAAATAAATGCGAATAATTGCAAAATTTTTCAAAAATTCCAATCATTTTCAACCCACAGGAACGGTAGCATTTTGAAAGGTATTTTTCGATAGTCCAAAATTTGTGTTCACTAGAACTCTCGACCGGATTATCAAATTAAACTGAAATTCAGAGGATGTATTAGTGTGGAGTGAGAACAGGTCTGATAGAAGTTCAAAAAAGATTTCAGTAAATCTATAGCTCTAATTTCACCTCGAAAGGCATTGAATCTAAAAAAAAAACTCTAGCGCAACTGAACCGCTAAAAAAACACTAATGTTCGATGAACAGTAGAGAGATGTCCAAATTTTTAGTGCATACTTTACCACACGTGCTCCAATGTGTTTCGAGGGCAATGTACTGCTTTGATCTCACCAATGCATTTAAACTAATAGAGCGGATAGGTTTCCAGGGCTGCCATTTGCATGAATTTCAAAATTAAGGATCGGCAAACACTTGTTTTTTGTATTTGTTATCGGTTGTTTATCTTACAAAACTTAGAAAACAGCATCTTACCGTTTGAAAATTTTATGATAAAAACGCTTACTAAAGATATGACCAACAAATACAAAAACAATCATAGGTGGTAGCCCTATCATACTTAATTCCTACTGAATATTGCCTTTAGAAAGATCGTATTACCAATTTAATTTCGTTTCAATTTCGTGACTGCACTGGAAGCTATAGGGCAAAAAGCTTTATTTGCCTGAGAGTATTTTCAAAATTCAAGAAACCAAAATTATCATAGCTGGTAGCTCCAGCCTAATTTTTCAACCGAATTTCCAAACGTGACTTAGAGTAAGGTTCAGCTACTGTGTGAATTTTGCCAAAAGCTGGCGATTGAACCTTGTTTTAATTTTTCAAGATGGGACCACTGGCACACAGATTGGCCCACATTTTAAAATGGATTCTCAGATCCGGTCCTACTTAAAACATTACACCCTATAAATTTCAGTTGTATCTGGTTATCGGGTCGTGAGTTTTAGTGAAAGAAATTTCTCATCCTAAAAATATATGTTTGAATTCGGGAAAAGTTACCGTTCTTGCCCGATGCCAAATTTCAACACTTTTACGTTGACTAGGCAGATAAAGCTTAAAATGTATCAAAGAGCTGTTTTTTTTTCTTCTAAAAAGCGACAATTTTCCAGGGGAATCGATGATTTGAAGGTTTTCACTTTCAGTGCTTGCCGTAGCTACAGGGTTCTCAACATGCTCACAAAAAAATTACATAAATTTACAACTTAGTCATATCAAGTTTAAAGCTTAGTAATGTCAAGTTTCATAAAGATTTGATAGCTCTGTCAAAAGGTATCGCAATTCAAAAAATAATGTTTCTTTGAAAATTAGTAATAAAAAAAAAGATAAGGTGTGGGATGAGATCGCTTTGGGAATAGGGGATACAACCGGTAAGTAAAATAAAAATATTCTATTCATATTTTCAGTTTAAAAAATACATCTATTTTTCTTATTAAAAATATATTTACATTATTTCATTGTAAAATAAGGTTATTAAAAAAATTCTCACGAGCTTGGAAAGCATGATTTGTTGATCTCCTCGGATCATTTCGAATTTATTAAATGCTCTTGATTCCGCTTCAGGTTCCAAAATTTCCAATAATATACTCTTGCTGCTTGGATTGTAAAAAATTATGAAGAGTACTTACACGCTGTTCTAATTATTTTCTGGCAGTTTTTCGGGTTTAGTTTTAATGGCCTAAGGAAAACAGGAAGATCGAAGAAATTTTTTTTTCTTAATTCATCACATTTCTATAATGAGTAGTCAGGTCCAACAATAGAAAGAAGCACCATACAAAATCTTTTAAGTAAAAAAAGTATTGTGAACCGCATCTTGCAGGACATTTTATGGTTACATGTTTCCCATCAATACACCTAGTACAATTGGGGAATCCCTATCGCTCCTCAAATCCCTTTGCAGTATTTTCCCATATCTGTCTATTAGGCTCAGGTATGTAAATTGGCAATAATTTTACCCATATTACATCACAAATCTCTTTTAAAATGTTGCTGACGATAAAAAAACCCCACCCTGCAACTATGACCGATTGTCACATATGAGTCTACAGTGGCCAAAAACCTAAAAAAATAATTTTGAATAATAATTTTGATATTAGTACACTTGCATAAGATTACAATTTTTATAGGTGATTTTCTAAAAGCAAAGTGGAGAAATTCAAGTGATCAATGAATAAAATTTCTGAGATGCCGAAAAACCACTACAGGACATGCGGCTAAAAAATATAAGAGTTGGGCATGATCAAAGCAAATGGAATTCCTTTGGCCGCACATGAACAAGCACCTTTGAATGATGGATGCAATAGTGCTATAATATCGAAAGATACTTCCAAAAATAATAGCGCTGATGAACTTCTTCAAACGAGAAAAAAATTGCGAGTTTATGAGACGTCCCATAGTAAAATCAATTCGTTACTCACAGTGGATAAAGTAATTTCATGCTCCCTAAGGAAAATCAGGAAGAACAAATGATGATACGATTGAAAATATGTTTCTTGGGTATGCCAAATTCCTCACCACGTTTTCACCTAAATGACAGTCTCAAATTAAATTGAAGTTTGCGTAACTCATTTTCGAGGAAGAAGTAAAGCAATAAGAAGAAGATGCAACAAGTTTGACTTCCTATTCAATGACTCCGTTAAACAGTCCCATAGCTTTCAGTGTTGATAATATGAGTACTGACTATAACAACACACTAACTGTCACATCTTCTGATTTAAATTTGAATGATCTTTATGAAGAAGAAGTGTCATCTATGCAAATAATATCAAGTGCCAACTAAAATTCAATTTCAATTAATGTAATAATCTTTGAGAAAAATGTATTTTGCTTCAATAAATGCTAAGCTTAATAAAAATTTAAGCAGTTTTTGAATTAGCTTACTTTAATGTGATTGCGAATGGTTTTTCCACTGTTTTTACAAATTTTGGTACTTATTATTTGGTCCGCAACGGTGCAAATGAACCGTACTGGTGTGCAAAGCATTGCAAAACGTTTTTTTTTAAATCAGTCTTCTTAGCTTTTAGATCCAAAACTATCATCTTCAAGTAGTAGGTTGGTGATCATTCAATGCTACGATTACATATGCACCTATAAAATTGTTAATATATTATTTTAAAAAATATTAAAATTGCAAGGCAATTTAATTCGAAATAAATGCAGTATTTTTTTTTAATTATTTATCACAACAATCATCACTCTTTAAAAAAATGGCACTGTGGTATCTTATTTAACTCATTAGTTTTCAGGATATTAGCTTAGTGTTAAATGAATGTTAGGTTCGTTAAGATAACAATGAAAAATTTGTTTAGAATAAAGGCTGTCGTTTCCCTACCAAAACTGAGTTAAGAGCGAAATTTTTTTTCCAATCATTTTGGGTATTTATCGAAAATAGAGCTAATAAAAAGAGAACGCTTTGGTTTACACTCAAATCCTATAAAAATTCATCTGAGAAAAAATCAACTTGTAACTACAGGATAAACTTCATGATCAATTTTCGCATCACAAAAAAAGCTATTTTTATGGTTTATCTATCTTTGGGCCTTTTTAAGGACCAAATACCGTTGCAAAATCATCATCAATTTACCGTAACCTGATATTTTTTTTTAAAAAATCACTCAATAAAAATACAATCTCTCATTGGTATTAACTTGGCTCAGTGTCATATATGTTTGTTCAAAATTCATATCAAACCCATCGAAATCGAAGCTCCAGTAGTACCTACTTATTTGTTTACTTGTGAAATTGCATTTACTTCTGTTGAATAATGCTTCTGTTACAAATACCTTCAAACTTAAACAGCATATTGAAAAGCATTTCTATGGAAATTCTACTCGAAAGAAATGCACTGTCCTGTTTGGAGCTGCATTGAAAATATTGTTTTGATATTTGTCAATAAACTTACATTATTAGTATGTGTTTTCGAGATATGAAATTTTTCTAGTAACTTTTATTGGCTTTTGAAAACATTTCACTGTGTACAAGTATTTACATTCAGGTATTAGGTTTTGACTGAAGTATTTTTGAATATGTGTTAGAATATATTTTTTTTTATTGCCATATTCTACTACAAATTTGCATTGAAATATAAAAATATTAATACAGAGGATGCAATGCTCAATTTTCGTGATGAACTTAGTACTCCTTCGAATGACTTTAAAACATTTTCAAAATTACAATCTTTAAAGATTTTTAATGGATGCATTTTTGTACTTGAAAGGTTATGAGCAAAAATACAGCAGTATGTGTATGCACATTTACGAATCAGCCATAAATAAAATTTTACTGAAAGTAGTGTAAAAAAAACTGTGGGTCCAAAAAATCGAAATATTACTTAACTTTCACCATTCCTTCATTTCTGTCAATTCATTCTGTCAACCAATTTTCACTGCATTCTACAGTATGCTTCTGTGTTTTTATGGTTTCTTTATATCTCAATACTTTCTACCAGCCCCGAGAACATCTCAATACTTTCTACCTACTCGGATACACTTTTACATCGTTTTTATAGTCAAACAGTATGATTTTTATGGGCGTTTAAACAGTCAACCAACGATGATTCAGCAAACAATGCAAGTGATTTCAAATGATCCTGAAAAAGCAATATAGGCATCATACCAACGTTATCAGATTAAGGTGTTGGTGTCGTTAATTATAAATAGTAGTAAAGCTCCCCTGCGGAATGCTATTAAAACAAGTTTACTTGGTATTTCGACAACATTTTACACCTTTATAATATATTAATTACAGTTTACTTTCTCTCTTCGCTGCATTGTACATCGTTAGCATCATGGATCATCATGAGACGAAGCGACGATCGTTAATTCCAAGGTAAAATGTTTATGGGGCACAAAAATGAAGCAAAAGTTGCTATGCTCTGTCATTTCGGTGGAATAAAGTTGAAAAGAGTTTATCTCATCAATGTGAACTTCTGGGGAAAAAATTGTGCAGTGTTGATTATAATTGAAATTTGAACAGAATTGACATTTTCGAGAGATTTCTTTATTATGTGATTTAATTCGGAGACTAAAATTTTTTTTATTCGTTTTGAATTAAAGCAAAATGAAAGGAACTTACACCATTTTTTTGATCAATTTGAAATTAAATTCATTTCACTTCAAAACTATGCCGTATGTGCACATGCACCAAGAATCGAATTAAATGACAATCTTGTTTTTTTTTATACTCAATCCGCAATGTGCTTATCACAACAATATATATCTTTTGTATAAGTGAATTGTGTCATTAGGTTTTCACAATTATGCAATGTAGTTGTTGACATTTGAAACAAAATTCTTCTTTACCTACTTCAAATATTGAAAGCGCATAATCAGATCTGTACTTTTTTGTCGTAGAGAACATTCAGATACAGTTTACTAATGCTCATTCACTCATATTACTTCATCGTTTTTTCTCTACCAAGGTTACCAGTTCACATTCTATGCAGAAATCATTAATTTAAAGCTGACTTTTCAATTAAGTCGGCGTGTTGATTTCATTACAATCGCCATCATCATTAATCTTTCTTTCATAATTTTGAACAAGACATAGATACCGCATATTTGAATGAAAAATATGTTTTTTTTTTCTCGTTTCAGTTAATTATTAATTATTCAGCTAATAAGCTCTGGACCGAAGTGTTGTGTATTTGAAATAATCGAATGCAGTCGATCAAACAGGGCAACGCTAATAGATAATAGAGGTTGTATATAATCCGAAGATAGCTCTCTTCCTTTCCGAGCGCCGCGCGATCAACATAACTATTCTCGGTAATCTCGCTCCTTTTTCTTGTAAAAGCATTTGATCTCGATTCAATAAATGAAGTAAAAAGTGCGGAACTGTTTTAATTCAATAGAAGATTCAATAAGCTCTTATTAAATAAACAATAAGCTTTATAACGCTTTTTCATTATTTCTTTGAGAATATTTTAATAAAAATGATGTAACTCTATGTTCCACAAATGTGCACAATGCACAAAATTATTATTCCGAAAAACAACGGAATCATCGAGGTGTGTAGTGTAGCAGATGAAAAATATCACTTAGTTCCTTATCCAAATTAATTTTATTGCAAATAAATTCAAAGTATAATAATCAAAAATAGAATAACTACTTAATTAATTTTACACTTTCATTGAAGCCACTGAATTACAAATATTTCTTTAAAAACTGGTACGAGATAAAAACTACCGTTTGTATATTGTATGTTTTATGAGCTTTGTAGCATACCAACATACCATACGAAACGGTAAGCACTATTAAATACACAATATTTAATACACGTGGTTTTTGTCGGCTTAGTTTAATACATTTCTTAAGTTATACCAAGTTTTATAACTGAATAGAGCTGGAACTTGAATGCTTGTGTAAAAATAGCCTGATTGGCATGCATTTATACCTATTCGAAGCTCCGAAAGAAAGAAAAAGTTGGCATAAAGATAGGAAGAAGAATGCAATTAGCATGTGTCAAGCAAAATACCTTTAGGACCGGTTTCACAGTCAAAGTTTAAACTTGAGCTTAGTTAAACTTAATCCAAAGATTAATCCGGAGTTTAAACTTGACTCGGTTTCACAGTGCTGATATATCCTCGGTTTAACTAAACTGTAGTTTATTTATTTGTGTTGCCATGATTACGACTATTGTGAACTAAATAAACCAAAGAAAGGGTTTCTACGTGAATTTTCCTTAGTTTTTACTTTTTGAATGAAACTTTGTTTTGATTTGGTTTGAGTTTACTATAAATATTTACTATACGCAATTTATTTGGAACCAGAATATTTATTTTATGTTAAATTGAAATATTTATAAGTCTGTTATATTATTTAAAATATTTTTGCTATGTTACATGTTAAACAATGTTTCCGAAATAATCATTTATCAATAAAAGTATATTCAAATTATCATCATTAAAACCAGTTTGATTTTCAGACGGTACTTGCAGAACAAAATTGACCGCATTTTCAAAATCTTCGCTTAACGGAAGAGGAATACAGTCATTTTCCATTATGCATATATTATGTATGATTGCAGTTGCAACGATCACACTTTGGTTTTTAGTCGGTGAATATCTGAGACCGATTGATAATATAGGAAATCGTATTTTCCAGACACCATAGCTTCTTCCGATGCAATTCCTTCATTATACAAATTTTCTTCAGGCTGGTTAACTCTCCTCAGGCATGTCAACATATATTTGCGGTGTGCATAGCTACTGTCTGCCACAACATAGGTATTTGGAAATTCGTTTGCTTCTAACCGGGCACAAACTCTGGAGTTGTCGAATATTTTTGAAACATATGTGCAGCCTGGCCAACGCGCAACATTATCTATTATCTTCATGTTGGCATCACATAATGTTTGCACATTATATGAAAAAAAACCTTTTCTATTTCGGAAAACTTCCGCATTGTTACCTCCTTAAACGCAAAAATTATATGAATTAGGTTTTTTGAACTCAATTTTAATATGTTTAAATACCTGGCGATAGAATTTTAACATGGGTGCAGTCAATAGAAATTTCGCTATCTCGAAAAACTTAGATTTTGATCGTTTTTCATCCTGATTTGCTGGCAAATTAATAAATAATGGTCGCAAAAGAGCAATGGAATCCGACATTTTCTTCACTACCCTGCACGCGGTTGACTTTGAAACCCCGAAAAAGTCCCCAACGGCGGTTACCATACAGCCAGTTGCAAAAAGCCGTAATGTTAGGAGCAACATGCTATCTGGAGACATAGCATTGTTCCTGGTTATTCAAAGGATGCAAATGTAGGAAATCACATACATAATAAGTGTACGCTTACCAATTTGTTGAATGTTCTATATCCGATCCACTCAATTCAAGCAGAATATAAGCGGATGGCTTCGAAATTCGGAAACGAGTGCGAAGATCAACATCGTCCCACTCGTTGAAGTGATTTGGACGAGTTCTAACAATCCTTTTCCTCCTCATATGATTCATCGCAATCGAAACACATTCATCACTTGCATCTTTATCACTGCTTGAATACATTTTTTCAATAAACTTGATTTATTGAAATTTAAAGTTGAAAATCGGGCCCGATTAGTACACGAACTGTCAAAAAATGCTAATCTACAGTTTAAACCGCGGCCATACCATCGTTTAACTTAATCCTAGGTTTAAGCCAAAACTTGAGTTTAATAACCACTGTGAAACGTGTTTTTCGTTTAAACTCAAGTTTAAACCTAATCTTTGGTTTAAACTTGAACTGTGAAACCGGCCCTTAGAATTTGTTGCCTGACATTATCCTAATCGCAATAGAATTGTTGTAGAGTTGGCTCTGCCTTTTATTGTTTTTTTTTAGTTCTCCAACTTGAGTGGGAAAATTCTCCACATTTATGGTAATCATGAAATTCGAATCTGTTATTATATATACTTTTTACCTTATTATTTCAGGAGTTTTTGAATTTAATTTTCATTCATTAATAAATGAGTGACATATTAATTGAATTCTCTTGACTGAAATTGAATAATTTTATTTTAATTTTATTTTCACAATAAATGGCGGCATGGTCTCCACTTTCGATTTACTATAAAGTTGGCGTATTCTTGTGTATATCTCTTCTCATATGTTTTTATGGATGATTTAAGGCGCCATATTCAGTTTAAAAACAAACGATATTTAGTTTATTCTTGATTTCTGATTTTAATTTATATATTTTCTTAATTCCAAAGTGTTTTAGTATAAGTTTGTTAATGACAATAGCGACAAAAATAATATTCCTAACTCCATTCGATTTTAGATGTATGTATGTGTAGTACAAAATATTAGATATGTCATTAGTGGCGTTAGTGGAATATATGCATCAAACTAATTTGCAAAACGTAAGTAATCTAGTTTGTTTTTGTTTTGTTGACTATAGTTGTTTTGTTTTATTTTAGGGAGTTACACTTACACTTAAGGAAAAAATCCTTATTTCTGTAAAATCATCGAAAAAATTCAGTGACTATTTCGCGGAAACGCTCCATCTGATTGAGCTGAAAATTTTAAGGATACATTGCTGTGTATGTAGAATAGGTCCAAATTTCACGAAATGCTAAATATTTTGAACGTTTGGCGCCGGCGGTCATTTAGTGATACATTAAATATCCCTGTTATTCTGTCAATATATGACTTGCAAAAAAACCAAACTAGCAAAACGAATTTCGTATGTGTTTTAAATGTGAATATGGGGAAATTTTTGAAAATTCTTATCCTTATGTATCCGCTAGACGCCTCAAATAAGATCGGGAAAATTTGAAATTTTTCCAAACTCATGACCCGATAATCAGATACAACTGATATTCTCAGAATGTATTGGTATTGAGTAGGACCAGATCTAGTAGCAGCGATTTTGAAATATGGGTAATTTTGAGCCAGTGGTGAAATCAAAAATCACCTATAAATTCTGATTCAGTCATCAGATTTTAATGAAATTCGCAAAAAGAAAGTGTTGTTGATACAATGGATATTTCAGAAGCCGGCTCGTTCGATAGATTCATGGGAATGTCTAGTTTCATTACTTTATTTTAAATACACTGCTTGAATGAAAAAAGTATCGATTTCAAGCGCTAAAATTTAAAATTAAATTTCATCTAAATTTAAATGCTAGAAAATACTGAAAAATATAAATTTTGCTGCTAAGTATACAAACATTCTCGTGCTAAAAATGCATCAATCAAAGCCATAGGCTACGACCTGTTTTTGAAGTCACTGATAAAAATCATAAATGGTTAAATGAAAACTGTTCACTAAATACAATAAACGATATATGAAATAGTTTACGAAACATCACATTCAACTTATTACTCGTCTCAAAACGATTTTTATTAAAGCTTTATTATTACTTAAAGCTCATGCCGTTACGCTTATATAAAATTTAATCCAACTTAATAGTTTCTAACACCTTAAGATCTTTTAATTGGCTTAGAACAGAATTCATTTTTTTTTGTTATAAAAACACCAGCACCAGCCGCACTCTGAAAAAATTCACTATTTAGATACAAATTGGATTTGCTAGTGATTGTGTTAATTGTTGCTTGAATTGACAGTGCTTTGCAAAAAAATTTCTTGGCTTACTATGGGACAACGGCCACTGAAGACTAGATGTAGTTTCGCATTATTTCTTGTCAATTTATTCATTTTACTATTACGGTCGGAAAGTACTTGTGTGTTACCTAAATTGAGAGCAGTTTCGCTGGTACAATGAATTTCTTTCATTATTATGCATTTGCTAATTCTTGAACTTTTGGAAGCTGGTACGACACGGTGCTCGATCTCCGACCGCAACTTATCCCAACGATCCCTATAGGGACTACCCATGGCCTGGAGGCTTTGGTGCTCTCAGTCCGGTATGAAAACATTTTGCTAGTGATGCCAGAATGTGACCTGTGTTATCTTTTAGAAAGGTGAAGAACAGATGTACGAGGCGGGATTAATTCTGGCCGATCGCTACTTGCGAATGCTGTTCAATGGCTTATACAGTGACGGTTCTTGTACCTTTGATATCAACAAAATATACGTTCAGAGTAGCTTTGTGCAAAGATGTATTGATAGTGCTGAGAAATTCCTTAAGTCGTTTCTGCATGAGTGTTTCTTGCTAAATCATTCATTGGGAGACAATTTCATTAAGAATTTGATTAACGTTACTCCTGAGCCTGAAGACGAGGTATATTCTCAATAATTTCCCTGGACTTTTATGTTGCATTGCTCTTATTTACGTTCAAGATACTGGCGATACAGGGCAAACCTTGCCCCAAACACGAAGGTATTCTCTTTAGTCCGCTTGATTTAAGAGATCCGGAAATAAGAAAAATTTTCAAATACGATTCCAGGCGGGGAGAAGAAATAATAGCTTTTATCAAAAACGAAACTGGTTTGGTATGACCCATATGGCTCCAAATGAAAATTGACTGATCTTAAAACAAATGACATACTTTTAGTCCGACTTCAACACTGCGAGTTTTATCCGACTTGATGACGCACTCGTTATTCAAAAAGCTAACGGTCTTGAGCTGCCAACTTGGACCGATTCAGTTTTCGAAAAATATATTCGTCCAATTACAGATGTTCTTTACAATAAAGTATCATTTTCTGAATATCAAAGTATTCGAAGTGGTGGTTTGTTAAAGGATATGGTCGATCGATTGCAAGGTGCGATTCAAGGAAATAGCAATGAAACCGTTTTATTTTATTCTGCGCACGATATATCAGTAAGCGGAATGCTGGGAAAGCTTGAAGCAGCCAATCAAACTATATTCAACCCAGACTATGGCGGTATGTTTGCGCTGGAACTTCATGATAATTCGAAATTGCGTGACGACGTTGAAGTTAAGGTAATCGGAGAAGAAGCTAGTAGCGAAATAAATTCTAACATATTTTACAGATTTACTATTCGGTAGACCATGATGATTTGCATCCACTAAGAATCGATATACCGCAATGTGAATCCCCCTGCTCATTCAAGGAATTTATTGAGATTGTTCGTCCAAAGTTTACGTTAGATTATGAAGGAGCATGTGCTGTAGGCCAATAAATTGCGTTTGTGAAAAAAAAGTTTCTTTGGAATTAAGTTTATAGGTTTTTAGATTACTCATGACAATAACCCATTGATAAAATTTGAATTCGTCGCTGAAATACAACTCAACTTCAATCGTCATTAATTGTTATTGGCAATCAGCCAGTAATCGAAAAAAGAACATTTTTTTTTTGCCACGAAGCTAGTTTATTCAAATAGAGATACTAATTTTTGATAAAAATTTGGAACTTCAATCAATTAAATATTTCAAATGTGGAGCTCCATCCATATTCAATATATCTAGCGAAGACAAGATTATTGAAATTCATCCTTCAATTGTGCCCGACAAATATTTGAATCTCATGGCAAATTCTGTTTGAAATTTAGACAGAAACTGTTTTTATCGACCTTTTCTTTCCTTCACTTACTGTGCCATTCGCTTTATATAAAAGAACTTGAGTAGCCTAGCACTGGCGTCTTGTGTGTGCAGTTTCTGGTTCGGATCGAGTTTCGGACAAGGGAGCGCACAACGAGCTCTGAGTTCACGTAACTCTGGTTAGGTACCTGAGTTAAATTAGGGGTAGAGAACTAATCACTCCACACTTGTATGCAATGCATTGATTGTAAATGTGTGTGTAAATGTGTACCAGCCTCATCCTCAAATTTGACCAAAGGTTGGTGTGGGACTACTTTACTTTGCTTTATATATTATTATAAGCTTTTTTTCACAGATCACGCGTGACTCCTGCCAAATTGTAATATAATTTTGATTCAGTATTATTAGATAAATCATTATCAAAATGAAATGAAAATCTGGCTGAAAATCTGCTGTTTTATCGCGAAATTTTTTTCAGTGATGAGGCGCATTTTTGGCTCAATGGGTACAAGAATAAGCAGAATTGCCGTATTTGGGCTGATGAACAACCTGAAGAGCTTCAACAGCTACCACTACAGCCACAGAAATGCACAGTTTGGTGTGGTTTATGGGCCGGTGGAATCATCGGTCCATATTTCTTTCAAAATGAGTCCGGCCAGAATGTAACCGTCAATGGTGACCGCTATCGCACCATGATAACGGATATTTTGCTACTTGAAATTAGATATCGTGGTATTGGTAAACTTTGGTTTCAACAACACGGCGCTCCGCATACAGCGAGAGAAACAATGGACTTATTGAGAAAACATTTTGGTGAGGACCTAATTTCACGTTGTGGGCCAGTAAATTGGCCACCTAGATCATGTGATATCAACCCTGAAGATTATGTTCGTTTCTACATGAAATCTCTGGTCTTCAAGGATAAGTCAGCTTCAATTGACGCTTTGGAAGCCAACATTACTCGTGTCGTTCGCGAGATACCGGTCGCTATGTTGGAACGCGTGTTCCAAAATTGTACCCTCAGGATGGACCATTTACGGCGTGGTCGCGGTCAACATTTAAATAAGATCATCTTTTAAAAGTAAATGTCATAGATTGTCCTTTTGACTCACACAAAATTTAGATATTCACAATAGAATTCAACTTTGTGCCTTTGATTTGAGATTAAAAACCAAACCTCGTAATAAATCACCCTATATAAGTTGTGTGCTTCGATAACAATGGTTAAAGAAGGTCTGTTCCCGTGCTTGAATCTATTATAATATATTAAAATAGATTCGCAGCAAGTCGTTTTCTTACTTTTGCTGCAAGCCAAATGCAAGCCAAATTTTGCAGCAAAAAGAAGCCAGCTGCCAAATTCTGTTACTGCTGCAGTTTGCTGAAGTACGGGCACAGACCTAGAGATATGTGAGTCTGTCGAAAATTTCGAGCTTCTGTCTTCCTAAAGCACAATTGAAATTGCAGAGCTTCCGTCTGCACTTTGATCTAGATACAAATGATTTTCGAAGACGTCTAATGCAGCTTAAAGCTGAATCTCATTCGTGAATCTCCAATGAGCTTTGAGCTTTTTGAATCTTGTTCGCTTTTGAATCTTGTTCACACTATAGCGAAAGATGAACGAGATTCGATTTGTCAGAAATTATCAAATAAGAGATTTGTTCGCATAGTCTAGGCATTGTAATGGTTACTTTGTTTGACTGACGTAATCGCTTCCTCTTTTTAAAGGAAGATAATCACATTTCAGTAGACCTGAGCTAGTTCAAGATCCTGCCCAAATATCAAATGGAGTGGGATGGGCTTAGTGCGAATATTTGAGAACACATATTTTTTAAAATATGCTGCAAGGAAAGAATAAAAAATAGTTTTTGGGTAATAATGTTATGAAAGTCGAATATTTTTGAAAATGCAAATAGGCAGCGATGAATATTTTTCAAAATTTTTGACACATTGCGCCATCGTCTATTGCTGCTTCTATAATTCACGACAAGATTCTACGGATAGGCAGACGCACATGTAGGGAGCTTCAATGAGATAGATTACCCAAGTAACTGTAAAAGCTGGGTAGTATTATTAGTGTCTAAGATAAAAACAAATTGTGCTAGAAATATTAGCACAAACAAATTAAAAAGAAAAACGAAAAGTAATAGCATTCTGAAATAGTGTAGCTGCTAGACTTTAAGTTTTCATTCTTAATCAAATGATAACTCAGGTTAGTGATGGACATTTCCTTTGTTTTCAAAAAATGAAAACGATCAATTTGTTTAAAAAACAACTGATTTTTTAAAGCTGTTTGATAAAAAAAATTGAATTAACAGGAAATCGATAACGAAACAAACTTTACGAACCTGTGAAATCAAATTCAATTCAGTAAAATTATAAGTTGGAATATTGTTCAATTTAGTTCATTTTAAGGGATTTCCAACATCAATTTTAACTATATTAGTAATAATTCTAATTTAGAATTATGATAATTTTTGATAGTACCATCAAATCGTTAAGACTATAAAAATTATGTCCTATAAAACAAAACATCGTGTGAACATAGCGAAAACGAATTTGGTTTGCTCAAAATAGATGATTTGATGATAAGCTACCACTCTTACGAGACGCAAACTGTCTGCCGCTATTTTGAAAAATGATTCGTTTGTTCTTTGCAAATTGCTTATTTTCTGTGAGCTCATCACTAATTTAGGTTGAGAATGAACAATTAACCCTCCGAGAACACACCTATTTTTTCAATCATCGAGAACAATTGGGGTCAAATTGACCCCAACCAATTTTGAACGTCCAAAGAATCGCCGCCACTAAAGATTTTCATTTGAAAAAAATTGTAAGTATTGTTGGAGACCTCTTTTAGTAGTTCTCATACATAAGAAGTGCCTTAAATGTCTTAAACATGCCTAAAAAAAATTCGGGAAAAGCGCCAGTTTTGTCGAAAATCAGCTTTTTTACCAACAAAATCGTAATTTATTTCATTTTCAATATTTTTGGCTAAAAATTTAAGTGGATACTCTCAATATATAACAAAATTATAAAAAAATTAGCCCTATAGTGGTCCTTGAAAAAAAAGTATTTATTTTGCATATTTACGGTGGCGATTGTGAAGATTCTAAAATTTGCATCTTTAAAAAAAATCATAACTTTGCCAGTTTTTAATATTTTGAACTCCCCAGACATAGTAAAATAATAAAAAAAATTAGCCCTAAATAAAAGGTTGCAAAAAATGGTATAATCTTCTGAATAATCAGATTCTGATTGCTCCGAGACAAGATCGTCTTCGGAGGAATCACTGTCGCCAAAACTGTTATCATTGTCTTCAGCTAACAAATTATTGCGAACACTAGAACGCAGATTGTACGACATATTGCTAAAAACTAAAAAATAAAAACACACGCAAACTTATTTTTTGGCTTTTTTAAATTAATCTGTCGATTTATAAAGTGAAAAAAATTTGAATTCTTACCTCAAAATTGACGTCGATTTCAGATGAGGTCTATTTGACCCCTTGATCTGCTTCAAAGGTTTCTCAACGACGACTGACGATTTGGGACTGGAAGCGAACGGTGTAAACTGATAGTCAAGATACAGAAATATATTTAGGAGCCTATAGTAACTCCTCTTTTCCCGCTGGCCTAAGCGCAGCGATCGGTCAAAAACTTCTCTGGGGTCAATTTGACCCCCTGTGTTCTCGGAGGTTTAATATAAAATAATTTTGTTTTTTCATTCATTTGTTTTTCAATTCACATATATTTTGTTTTCTTTGAAAGATAGTTTTTCCGGTAGCACATTTGTACTAGAATTTTCGTTCCATTTAAATTAATTTATTATACGCATTCTGTTTGAGCTTGATTTTTTTGATACCAAATCAGGAAATTACTTAGAGATTTAATTTAAACTTAAATACTTATCATATACCATTTAGTATAGTCTACTAAAATTTACTCAATGTTGTTTTTATCGTTACTTATTTTTAATCGATAATTTTATTTCTATCTGGTTTCTGGTGGTGACTCGACAATTAATGATATGAATCATATGCTGCAATTCCTAATTTTAAAAATTTAAAGCATGAAAATGAAAAGTGCAGGACCACCGTTTCTTTTTTTTCCATTAGATTTTCATTAGCTCTGAGCCAGATCAGGCTTTCATCTTCCTTTTTGAAATTGCCAATATTTACTTTGTACATTAATTATGGAAAGATATTATTAATCATGTTAATAGCTAAGAACCGCAAAAGAAAAATTCTGAAGACTTCATTTCGAATTCGTTAAACCACTCATAAATCGTAAGTTGATAGGTTACTCCTGGTCATTATAACAATATCTTTACTCTACGAAAGCATTTTCAAAACTTTAAATAAGCAAACAACCACAACCTAAGAAAAACAATCTATCAGAATTCTTCATCTTTTGAAATGTTTACCTGCAGCTAATCCGCGCAAGGAGCTCAGTAGAACTAAAATACTAGCATCGTTGCACTCATAAATAAAAGCTGCAAGTGAGATATAATGAGATTTAGTTGCAGAGTTTCCAGCTAGAAAAGGAGTTCGTTCAAGTCAAGATCTTTCTTTCGTTATCGTTGAAAAACATTCCGATGAATATCTCTCGTTAAAATCGCATTGGCCGCTATGCACAAAAAACGATTCCTTTCTTTTTGTGTTACCGTGTGCCACAAGGTAAACTATGAGTGCATTTCTAGGGAATAGACACAGGGATAATATCATGATATCTTTTCAAAAGTTCTTGGGGTTTGATTTTGAAAAAGGATAGAGGAAATCTGATGGTATCGCTGTTGGTTACGTTCGATGTTTGTAGATAACGTTTTTCTTCCAAGTGCATGCAAATAGTGACTAAATATAATATATAATTTAAAAATATATCTTTGATTTACAATGCATAGTTTCAATTTGTTCGATTCCCAAGATATCTCAGTGAAAGTACTAAAAACTCATACACATACTCATTAAGATAGACCAAAAAATCGTATCTCGTATTCAACCCTTATCACATAAATATTTTTACAGGTGTACAGTCTCTGATTTACTGCACTCCGAACATGCAATCTCCTTAGGAATGAAGACAAGTAGGGTCGACGTCAGCATTGAACAAGATAATGCAATCACATGCAGATATTATTTCGATTGCATCTTCAATTTTTCAACATTATTTAAAGATCATATGAGTGCATGGGGAAATTTGATTTCTGCTTTAGAGAATTGTAGAGTGCACTTCATGTCCTGCTGAGTAGATGCATAGCACAAATGTATTCCATTTCATTGTATTTAAATGTAAGTTTATTTGTTCAGAATGTAGTTCCTAGTTTCAATCAGAGTCCCTTTATTTTAAAAGGACAAAACAATTGGCAAGAAGTAAAAAAAAAACTCGAAACTCCAAAGAAATCAATTAACAATTTCGAAAAACAATCTTCAATTTTCAGCCATTTGATTCTTAACTCACTACCGTTCGTCAGAATTTATTTCAGCTGTAACAACTGCTTAAACAACTTAATAAATTCCATAGCCATATCGATAAAATTTCTCGCACATCTGCAGCTAGGCAGAAATGCAATTGAAAAGTTGTGAAAATCGTTTCGGTCGAATAAAGATCCAAATTTCCAAGGATTCTTGAAATCTTATCTGTTTATTTACTACACTTGGGAATGGACACTGACACAGCCCTAAACCAGAGCCAGAGTCAGAGCAAGAAGACAAATTACTTTCAAATGACTTTTGGTGCAGTCTTGGAAATTGTGTCGAAAGAAAAGTTTTATGGAAATGCAGTTTTTATTGTTCTCCGAGGGAATGAAATTGAAGCTATAAAGATGCTAGAAGGTGTGAAGTCTAATGTGTTTGAAAGGAATGAAAATAAAATTTTTGAGTTGTTGTTTTTCCATCGTAAAAAGGACCAATGTCAGAAAGAAAATAAAAACTGAAAATTATGATCCTTTTTGCTAGCTTTTCATGTGTCATCCGTATTCTATCAATTTTTGATATAAGTGGTCTATTTTTCTATCTTAGGAAGACAGTCGTCAAATTAAGATTCACATATTATCCAAGAGCAACAAAACGCATAAACATAGACATCTCTATTATTTCCTATTCACTGCAAAGTTCGAGTGCAAACTGACAGGCAGTTTTGCATTTGTCTGGAATCACCGACGCATACTTCCCATTGCAAGTTTACTGTAACACTATCCCTCCCATCCAGGCCCCGATGAACACATGCAATATTCATTGGAATTGGAGTTTGCGTGCTTTATCCACACCCTGATCTCTCATTTTGGCAGCTTTCATCATTTTTGCAGCCAAAGATTGCTGGAACATTTCCAAGTTTTCCCTAATATTTCTCCACCGTTCACTACGATTTCGTATCGGAAGACTTAGAACAATACGAGCTACAGCCAGGGATTCATGTGAAGTCAGTGGTGGGAAGTTAAACTCGATACTAAACTTCTGAAGTTATAGTCGGAACGAATATGCTTCCGAGACTTGTAATTTTTTATGGTAGTATGAATGTATGTGCTTCATAGCCGGAGACAATGGTTTTCCTCCCGTTCATATAAGGAAACCATAAAAAAGCGAAAAGGAGTATATCAAAAAGTTCTTTGCGTCTAGCCATCATTTACATGTGTGGTTGTCTGATGGAGGATAATCTCCTTACCAACTTATTTGGTTGTCTTTCATGTGGTCAGTATATTTCTATTATTACGAAACTTTGAGAAAACGTAAATATGCGGTCATTGTGTTGTGTGTAATATGTGGTGTGGAAATGTAGAAAGATTGGCAAATTTTGACTTGATAACGACGATTTAATGAAGAAACCAGGAACTCGATGTAAATAATTGCTCCATAGTAATGAATTTTCGAAGAATTTCTTATTTTTGGAACGTAAACAGGTATGAAAAGTTGAAAGTGAGCTTTCTGCTTCGATTTGGTATAGTACATATGCTATAATATCGCATTGTGCTGTAATGTTTTGAATGTGTTTCAGGCAAAACGATATCGTTTCTTCCGAATCTGCATATGTTGCAGTTTCCTTCCATGCATTGTTACCGTTATCCTTTCTTGGACCCCAAATCGATAGTTTCGGGGGCCTAGCCTCACCGGAGATGGGGGTGGGTCGGGCGCCACTCGCTTCACGACCCCGAAACTACGCTTGCCGACGCTCGGAAGCGAGAATATGCGACGGTTTCGCGTTAGATGTATAGCACAAGAAAAAAACACGCTAGCGGTTTCCAAGAAATTCATACACAATAGTTTATTAGCGAAGGTCCCTAATTTACTTATATCGGCACTTATGCACTACCTTATAACGGCGCCGCGAAAGTTACACTCTATCACTTCTGATAAATTACTCAATATATCACATTCATCATCTATCTCATCTTTCCAAAATTTGATATTAAACAAAGAATAAACTTAACCTACTTACAATTTAATCTCCAATCAATCTCCTTTCGCAGCGGACTCGTCGCGATTCGCCGTCACTTCACTGATGATCTCCTCAATAACTCGTTCGGTAGTCTCGATCTGCTCCTCAATCCTTTTCCAACCGTCGTCGCTATCGAAAGTTATTGTTTTCCAACCGCCAACCGACAAGCTTTTTCTCGCCAGGTACATGTAAAAGAAATAAATATTCGATCGCTCGTATTTCGTTGCAAAATCTGCTTAATCCTTTTTCAACCGTCGTCGCTATCGAAAGTTATTGCTTTCCAGCCGCCAACCGACAAGCTTTTTCTCGCCAGGTACATGCAAAAGAAATAAAATATTCGATCGCTCGTATTTCGTTCCAAAATCTGCACCCTCGTCTATCCCTTACCATGTCCAACCAACAAGAGAGCGAACTATACCTTGCACACCTCGCAAGTAGCCTCGGCTTCGCTTCCTGATCCCGCTTAGACGGGATCTTCGGTTCTCCGTTTGGCAAGAAAACCGACTATCCTCATGCATTTCACATGCATTTCAAATGCATCTAGTTCCCGGTCATTGCACCTTCTCATTAATGTGCATTGCCGCAAGTGCATTTGGTCATTGCACCTTGCATTGCGCTCCATCCACTGCGATACATGTATGGCAACGCCTCGGTGCATCTCGGAACGCGGTCCGTTCCGCTGGCGTTCCGCCCGGTAGCCATTGACACACGAACTGTCAAAATCGTATCTTCCTTTCGTTACGCCGCGGCTTAGTTTTTCGAGGGCTCAATGGTTCGCTATTTTGGGTTAAATTCTACCGCTACTGATGAAATATCGAGGTTGGAAACTACCACGTCCGACGACGGTTCCTGACGAGTGTATGAATCCAGTGAATAGAGTGCGAATAACTCGGGAAACGGATTCTGCGACGTTTGTTTAGTTCCCGAATAATCAACCCGGCCGAATTCGTTGCATGGTTATTGTGTTATTATTATCGCGACAGTTCTTATGTTCGGTATTTTTTGCAGGTGACGATGATGATGGTACTGACGACGGCATGGATGCTTGTGGTTTTCATAGCAATCCGAAAGTCCGCAACGCTTCTAAAGTCTCCGGGCAAGGTGCGCCGAATTGAGATCACTCGACCGATGCAGACGCATTAATTTTCGAAGAGTGACAAAGAAGAAATTACTATCACGCATACGGAGGCCCATTACGGAACGATGAAATCAACCTCAGGACCAACGGATGAAGCTTGTTTATATGATTTATGGTCTTCTTATGACGGTGTTTTACCGAGTCTGCTGCTGTCAGTCATCCACGACGATGCGGCGACGAACAATTGCCTAGTGATGATTCTTGTAGGCGAAGGTAATGAAGTGATTCGATCCGTTTCGACGTTGCGTCCGATACTGACAGGTGAGTACTACGCCGATTTTCCTTTTTTTTTCTTTTCCAATATCGCGGTTGACATGGCAGTTACCTCGGCCCCACTATCAGCCTTGAGGAATGTCGGGTCCTGACGAGTGCGCGCCTTGGTTTTGATGTTGGCCGTTCTTGTCAGGGCTCGCCGAGACTCGAAGCCTACTCCACGACTCGATGCCATCTGGGATACAGCTCTATGACCTACCTTATTATTTCTTATCTTCTTATTCTTTCCTATTTCTTACTACCTATCTTACGTTTACCTAGATTGCCACAATCCTTCGACTCCCTACCGCAGGCGTGTCCGCGTTAATGAATTAGCATGTACTTCTATCTGCCACCGGTACGGCTCGCAGCGTGATCGACCGTGACACCCCCCTCTCTTCAGAGAATTTCGTCGAAATTCTCGACTATTTCTTTCCCGATTCAATCGCGATTCCGACTCTGAACGAGAAATCGATACTCGGAAACCGATTGAGCTGCCTACTCTTCCAGTTCGGTCGCGTTCGTTCACGAAAACATCGGTATCTCCCGGGTACTTGTATTCTGATTTTTATGGACCTAGAACCACACCACACTCATTCCGCCTCACATTCAATCCTACTTTTTCCGCCCGCGCCCCTTTCTTCCTATCCTAACCTTTTCCCGCTTGATTTCTTGATGTATGTGTTTGTTTGAACTGGTGTTGGTCTCCGTTCATTTGTTATCCAAGATTCTAATGCAAAACGATCTCGATTTTAGGAACATGAACGATTCATCGACTGAAGATCAAAACGGAACGAAAAACAAGAGGAAAAAAAAAACCACACTCACAGAAAATCTGAAAGAGATGACCGACACGGGATTCCCCTCAGAATTACGGTATTTGCTCTTCTATTTATTAATTTCTTTTTATATATCCCTCTAGCAGCAATTTAGGACTAACTAGCTTTAAACTACCCTTCACCATATGTTTTCTAACATCCGATTTCTTCAATCCATCCACATTATCCTCATCCCTGTATTACTAACCTAGGCTAAATCTACTCTAAACTTACTGACTACAACTACCGACTAACACTAGTACCCTATACATTACGGCTGAGCTAACTCCCTAAACGCATGTAAGACTATTCTACCTCCACCTAACTTACACCCAATTACGGTATCCTGCCATGGCTCATCCTATTCTTTATTATTTTAGCTTACATTACGAACCAACACCACCTGACCTGTCTCCAAAGGCTGGTAAAAACGAAAGAAAAAGGGGGAAAAAAAAAAATAGCTACCATAAATGAATATAACGATACGTAGCCTTACAACAAAAAAACGCAAGTCACCACGATCGCTTGGTAAGCTTTATAATTTTGCGCTTGTTCATATTATTTATTTAACCGCTTACTACAATTTTAATCTAAACTAACACTAATCTTCCCTAAACCTATTTTCACTGCCTTAACTCTCACGTAATTCAATGCTCACTTCACAGTTCTAATATACTAATCGTATTAACGTCTGAGGCGTTGCTCGACGTTCAGCTTTCGCTCTGCTAGCTATCCTCACCTTCAATGTACGGTTTGAGGTCCTTCGCGTGCCATAACCCCGCAGGTTTCCCCTTTACATCCAACAACTCGAAAGTCCACGCTGAGGTTTTCTTGTTAATCTTGAAAGGACCGATAAATGCGGGAGCCAATTTCGCTGCGAAATTTTTAGTAGCATCAGACAGAACAGAATTTTTCTTCCACACGAAGTCCCCGACCTGGAAGGTATCATCTCTTCGGCGTAAGTCGTAACGTCCCTTGCTCGACTTTGCTGCATTTCGCATTCTTAGCACAACTTCCTTGCGGATCGCCTCCAAGGCCTCCGCGTTTTTCGTTGGAGAGAAATCCGTCTGCCCACCCCCTGGGGGCTCCAACTCTTCCCTGAAGGTTACCATCTCCCTCCCGAAATTCAAAAAGTAAGGAGAGTAACCCGTTACTTCGTGCCGATAAGTGCGCAGGGCGCACGCAATTTTTGCCAAGTATAGGTCCCATGAGCGGTGATTGTCGGCAACGTAGCATCGTAACATACATTTTATGTCCTGGTTACGACGCTCAGCTGGATTAGCCTGAGGATGGTAGAGGGCCGTATAGCTCACCCGCGCTCCATATTCTTCCACCGCTTTCCGAAATTGTTTGCCTGCGAACTGCACTCCATTATCGCACACTATAACCTTCGGTACTCCATAGATCAGTAGTACATTCTCCTCTACTAAACGGAAAACCGCCGATGCTGTAGCAGTTCGCATCGGTAGTATGATTGAGTACTTCGTCACGTAATCCAAAATTGTCAGAATATATGAGTAGCCGCGCGTTGACTTGGGTAGCGGCCCTATCAAGTCCATGCAAATCATTTCCCATGGTGACTTCGCCTCGCCAGCCCTACTGGCCATCAAACCCATCGGTGCTTTCCGCTCCACCTTGCACGACTGACACACCTTGCAGGATCTCACATACTTGCGGATATCTGCCCGCATTTGCGGCCAATAAAAACTTTGCGTAATTCGACCCACCGTTCGGGCAAACCCCATGTGTCCCGCCTTCGGATCATCATGACACCTTTTGAGGATATCTCCACGCTCTGATTTCGGCACAACCCTCTTCCAACCGTTCGCGTTTTCCCCATTTTGCTCGCGACCAGGCAGTTGTTTCCACAGCATGTCCCCTACGACCTTCCAGCCCTCGTACTTGTCGGGGTTCTCCCTCACCTTCCCTATCATACCCGAATACCAACGCTCTGAAACTTGAGAGGTATCTACACTATCAACGTTGACTACGGCTCGTGAAAGTGCGTCCGGCACCAAATGTTCTTTTCCTTTCCGATGGATCACTTGGAAGTCAAACTGTTGTAACCTCACTGCCCATCTAGCCAATCTGCCCGTAGGGTCCTTGAGGTTATTCAACCAGACCAGAGAATGGTGGTCAGTAATAACATAGAAGTGTGTCCCCTCTATGTAGGGCCGAAATTTCTCGACCGCCCATAGCACTGCCAAACATTCTCGTTCGGTCACAGAGTATTTTCTTTCCTGATTCGACAATGCCCTGCTCAGATAGCATATGACCTTTTCACCGGTAGCATGAGCTTGGCTCAACACTGCTCCGATGCCTACGTCCGATGCATCCGTTTGCACCTTGAACGGCAGATCGAAGTCCGGGCATGCCAATACCGGCGCCGTCGTAAGCTTGCGCTTGCACATTTCAAACGCCTCCTCGCACTCCGTGGACCATACGAACTTGCGACCCTTCTTCAACAAGTCGCTTAATGGAGCCACCATCGTCGCATGATCAGGGATGAAACGACGGTACCAGGATACCATCCCGAGGAGTTGGCGAACCTGTTTTACGGAATTTGGTCGAGGAAATACGTTCACCGCTGACACCTTCTCAGGATCTACCCTGAGGCCCTCTACGTCGATAACGTAGCCCAAATACTTTAGTTGTGCCCTGCAGAACTGGCACTTTTCTTTAGAGAGTCGTAAACCCTCCTCCCTCAGTCTCAAGAAAACTTCTTGGAGAATCTCTATATGTTTTTCAAACGTTTCTGTCACAATGATTATGTCATCGAGGTAGGTGAATACGAAAGGTTCTAACGTCGGACCGAGAACGGTATCGATGAGACGCTGCCATGTCGCTCCAGAGTTGTGCAGCCCAAAGGGCATTCGCAGAAAATGAAAAAGTCCTCTTCCGGGCACGGTGAACGCCGTAAATTGACGCGAACCCTCTGCCATCGGGACCTGCCAATATGCCGACTTGACATCTAGAGTTGATAAATACTTGGCATTTCTCAACTTGTCCAAAGTATTCGAGATGTATGGAAGAGGATACGCGTCTTTTTCCGACACCGCGTTGACCTTACGAAAATCTACGCAAAACCTATACGAGCCGTCCTTTTTGCGTACTAGTAGGATAGGAGATGACCACGGACTGGACGAGGGCTCAACCACCCCCATCTGTATCATGTCATCCAACTCCTTATTAATCTGCCGCTGTACTGCCGGTGAGACCGGGTAGTATCGTTGTTTAATAGGGGCCGCCGACGTTTTGATAACATGTTCAACGGATTTAGCCCGACCCAGCCCTTCTCCCATCAAACCGAATTGCTCCCCCAACAACCTCGACAACGTCTCGGCCTCCTCAACAGACAAAAAATCTCGGCCTCGAAGTGCCCCTCCAGTAACCAACTCTGCAGACGCAATGGACGTCCATTGCCTACCCTTCATGTCGAGCACCACCCCAAAACACTTCCAAAAGTCTATCCCCAAGACTACTTCCTGAGGAATCGTCGGCACCACCAGTGATTCTATATTATGCACTCGACCGTTCAATGCAAACCTCACCTGTACCGCCCCCAATACCGAGCATGTCATGCCATTCGCAAGCCGAACTTCGCCAATTCCATTCTCGATCAACTTCACACCTTTCGCTTTCAAGCGCGACCAACCTCTCCCTCCGATAATAGTTCGACTCGCTCCCGAATCCAACAGTCCCTCCATGACGCAATCCTCTATCTCCACCTGCAGGTGCGGACGGCTGTCTTGACTGGTACTGACGAGAGCATAATCCACTTCCGGCTGTAGATCTTCCTGGCGCGGCCTCTTCATGGTGCTCGCTCGACCGCCTAGCGAACACGACGCCCGTTTCCCGCAACCGGAGGATTCGGCCGTGACCGATTTTCCCGGTTATTAGTTCCCGACTGGCAATTCGGGCATGCCGACCGCATTACCCCTTGGCGACCGCATCCGAAACATCTTCGCGGCTCCGGGCATTCCCTTGACATATGTCCGTCTCGCTTGCAGTTCCAACATTGGATGCGCGTTCCACTCGACATAGAGGCGACTCGATCAACGCCTTCCGCTCCCACGTACGCCAAATCCGGCTCCAAACAGCGCCTAGCCCGCGTAGTGGGCGGCACGAATGCCGCTACCGATGCTCTGGTAGCCTCTAGGGTACGACCCATCCTCACCAAGTCCGCAATTGACGTAACTTACTTAAGAGACAATTGCTGCTGGTAGAACGGAGCTATGTTCCGCCGCAACGTGCGCAGCTTTTCTTCCTCTGAACAACTCGACCTCAGTCGGCTGAACAGGCGCTCCATAACTGCCACATATACTCCAACAGATTCGTTTTCGCCTTGTGTGCGCCTGCGGATTTCGTCCCATAGACGATCCTCATAATCTGAGGGCAAAAATTCCGCTTTGAGCTCAGTGACCAGCTCATCCCAAGACGACACCAAGTTGCGATTTGCGCGAAACCATATTAGAGCCTTGGCCTCGAAAAGATCTACTGCCGACGTAAACAATTGTTGCTTTGACAGGCCACGAGCCTGACGCAGTTCTTCAACGCGCTCCAAAAAGGCGTTGACGGAACCGCTCGCGTCTCCGCTAAACCTAAGCCCCCATTTGGCCACCTCCGCCGGATTCACCACCTTCGTCTGCTGTACCGTGGATGCCTCCGGCGTTCTACTACTTTGCTCAGTCTCATCTTCGCTGGGATCTTCGACCTTCTCCGCTAATGTTCCCATCGCCAGAATGAGTCTGTTCCGGAGCTTCTTCGTGCTCGCTTTCTGTTCCAAGGTAATGGCCCTCACGTTCCCCAGCCTGCGGAACCCGAACTCAATCCTCACTTTGGCCTTCAGGAACTCTAAGGATGCTTTGCTGCCCATCACCTTTTCCACCAGCTCCTCGGCCTCCGTTACCTTTGCCTCTAGTTCCCGGCAGTCCGTCTCGAAGTCAAACGGATAGTCCGTTTCTACATATGACGTGTCCGACTCCGCCTCGGCCTTCAGCGTCGCCCTCAATGCCTTCCGCATATTGTCTACCGTATCAGCGTCGAATCCCCGAATGGCTAGCTCGTACGTAAGCTCATCTTTACTCAAACGGTCCACCAGAATTTTCATTTTCACTAAATCCAAACACCACCTCCGTACCAAAAAGAAACACTCACCAGGCTAATAGCGTGGCTCTTGCAAATAAGATTGTTTCACTGATTAAAAGTATAAGAAAATAACACTACGCAGGTAACCGAATTACCGCCAGACCTATTTCAGCCTATGTCCTAATAAAATTTAAAACGATTCACCCAATAAAATAGAACCTAGAAAGAAATTTTAACTAGAACCCTTGCAGCTACCGAAAGTACTCCTTTATTACAAAAAACGCAGTTCCCACTATACTGTAGGACCAAACCGACTCGCAATTTTCTCCTTCACCAAAATTCGCCTCGGATATCCGTACTTCTATGTATTATCTAAAATCGTCCCACGCTCCACACTCATATAGGAATCCAAGAAACACAATCACTCTCACTCATTCATTCATCAGAATACAAGTATCTATATATCTATATCTTTAAATATGCAATGTAACAGTTCCCTTTTATTATATACCCGAAGGAAAATCGTGCAGTAAATTCAATTGCACTCACTTACGTAAATTAGATATTTGCGCATAACTTGCAATTGTAAAAGTAAATAATTCACGCTTAATTCAAATTCAAATTAAAAAAAAACGAATAGATGCACGATTAGTTCAATTTCAAGACTAATACCAAAGTTTTCGCGATAGTATTCCAACGATTTCGCACCTCTAGATACGATTTTACTTTGACACGTGCCTTCCCACAATTTGGGACTTGGTAAACGAAAAATTTTCCGAGCACCGTTGTATACCGACTTCCCCGTTATTCACCGTTATTGCCCCACGTTGGGCGCCAATTTGTTACCGTTATCCTTTCTTGGACCCCAAATCGATAGTTTCGGGGGCCTAGCCTCACCGGAGATGGGGGTGGGTCGGGCGCCACTCGCTTCACGACCCCGAAACTACGCTTGCCGACGCTCGGAAGCGAGAATATGCGACGGTTTCGCGTTAGATGTATAGCACAAGAAAAAAACACGCTAGCGGTTTCCAAGAAATTCATACACAATAGTTTATTAGCGAAGGTCCCTAATTTACTTATATCGGCACTTATGCACTACCTTATAACGGCGCCGCGAAAGTTACACTCTATCACTTCTGATAAATTACTCAATATATCACATTCATCATCTATCTCATCTTTCCAAAATTTGATATTAAACAAAGAATAAACTTAACCTACTTACAATTTAATCTCCAATCAATCTCCTTTCGCAGCGGACTCGTCGCGATTCGCCGTCACTTCACTGATGATCTCCTCAATAACTCGTTCGGTAGTCTCGATCTGCTCCTCAATCCTTTTCCAACCGTCGTCGCTATCGAAAGTTATTGTTTTCCAACCGCCAACCGACAAGCTTTTTCTCGCCAGGTACATGCAAAAGAAATAAAATATTCGATCGCTCGTATTTCGTTCCAAAATCTGCACCCTCGTCTATCCCTTACCATGTCCAACCAACAAGAGAGCGAACTATACCTTGCACACCTCGCAAGTAGCCTCGGCTTCGCTTCCTGATCCCGCTTAGACGGGATCTTCGGTTCTCCGTTTGGCAAGAAAACCGACTATCCTCATGCATTTCACATGCATTTCAAATGCATCTAGTTCCCGGTCATTGCACCTTCTCATTAATGTGCATTGCCGCAAGTGCATTTGGTCATTGCACCTTGCATTGCGCTCCATCCACTGCGATACATGTATGGCAACGCCTCGGTGCATCTCGGAACGCGGTCCGTTCCGCTGGCGTTCCGCCCGGTAGCCATTGACACACGAACTGTCAAAATCGTATCTTCCTTTCGTTACGCCGCGGCTTAGTTTTTCGAGGGCTCAATGGTTCGCTATTTTGGGTTAAATTCTACCGCTACTGATGAAATATCGAGGTTGGAAACTACCACGTCCGACGACGGTTCCTGACGAGTGTATGAATCCAGTGAATAGAGTGCGAATAACTCGGGAAACGGATTCTGCGACGTTTGTTTAGTTCCCGAATAATCAACCCGGCCGAATTCGTTGCATGGTTATTGTGTTATTATTATCGCGACAGTTCTTATGTTCGGTATTTTTTGCAGGTGACGATGATGATGGTACTGACGACGGCATGGATGCTTGTGGTTTTCAGAGCAATCCGAAAGTCCGCAACGCTTCTAAAGTCTCCGGGCAAGGTGCGCCGAATTGAGATCACTCGACCGATGCAGACGCATTAATTTTCGAAGAGTGACAAAGAAGAAATTACTATCACGCATACGGAGGCCCATTACGGAACGATGAAATCAACCTCAGGACCAACGGATGAAGCTTGTTTATATGATTTATGGTCTTCTTATGACGGTGTTTTACCGAGTCTGCTGCTGTCAGTCATCCACGACGATGCGGCGACGAACAATTGCCTAGTGATGATTCTTGTAGGCGAAGGTAATGAAGTGATTCGATCCGTTTCGACGTTGCGTCCGATACTGACAGGTGAGTACTACGCCGATTTTCCTTTTTTTTTCTTTTCCAATATCGCGGTTGACATGGCAGTTACCTCGGCCCCACTATCAGCCTTGAGGAATGTCGGGTCCTGACGAGTGCGCGCCTTGGTTTTGATGTTGGCCGTTCTTGTCAGGGCTCGCCGAGACTCGAAGCCTACTCCACGACTCGATGCCATCTGGGATACAGCTCTATGACCTACCTTATTATTTCTTATCTTCTTATTCTTTCCTATTTCTTACTACCTATCTTACGTTTACCTAGATTGCCACAATCCTTCGACTCCCTACCGCAGGCGTGTCCGCGTTAATGAATTAGCATGTACTTCTATCTGCCACCGGTACGGCTCGCAGCGTGATCGACCGTGACACCCCCCTCTCTTCAGAGAATTTCGTCGAAATTCTCGACTATTTCTTTCCCGATTCAATCGCGATTCCGACTCTGAACGAGAAATCGATACTCGGAAACCGATTGAGCTGCCTACTCTTCCAGTTCGGTCGCGTTCGTTCACGAAAACATCGGTATCTCCCGGGTACTTGTATTCTGATTTTTATGGACCTAGAACCACACCACACTCATTCCGCCTCACATTCAATCCTACTTTTTCCGCCCGCGCCCCTTTCTTCCTATCCTAACCTTTTCCCGCTTGATTTCTTGATGTATGTGTTTGTTTGAACTGGTGTTGGTCTCCGTTCATTTGTTATCCAAGATTCTAATGCAAAACGATCTCGATTTTAGGAACATGAACGATTCATCGACTGAAGATCAAAACGGAACGAAAAACAAGAGGAAAAAAAAAACCACACTCACAGAAAATCTGAAAGAGATGACCGACACGGGATTCCCCTCAGAATTACGGTATTTGCTCTTCTATTTATTAATTTCTTTTTATATATCCCTCTAGCAGCAATTTAGGACTAACTAGCTTTAAACTACCCTTCACCATATGTTTTCTAACATCCGATTTCTTCAATCCATCCACATTATCCTCATCCCTGTATTACTAACCTAGGCTAAATCTACTCTAAACTTACTGACTACAACTACCGACTAACACTAGTACCCTATACATTACGGCTGAGCTAACTCCCTAAACGCATGTAAGACTATTCTACCTCCACCTAACTTACACCCAATTACGGTATCCTGCCATGGCTCATCCTATTCTTTATTATTTTAGCTTACATTACGAACCAACACCACCTGACCTGTCTCCAAAGGCTGGTAAAAACGAAAGAAAAAGGGGGAAAAAAAAAAATAGCTACCATAAATGAATATAACGATACGTAGCCTTACAACAAAAAAACGCAAGTCACCACGATCGCTTGGTAAGCTTTATAATTTTGCGCTTGTTCATATTATTTATTTAACCGCTTACTACAATTTTAATCTAAACTAACACTAATCTTCCCTAAACCTATTTTCACTGCCTTAACTCTCACGTAATTCAATGCTCACTTCACAGTTCTAATATACTAATCGTATTAACGTCTGAGGCGTTGCTCGACGTTCAGCTTTCGCTCTGCTAGCTATCCTCACCTTCAATGTACGGTTTGAGGTCCTTCGCGTGCCATAACCCCGCAGGTTTCCCCTTTACATCCAACAACTCGAAAGTCCACGCTGAGGTTTTCTTGTTAATCTTGAAAGGACCGATAAATGCGGGAGCCAATTTCGCTGCGAAATTTTTAGTAGCATCAGACAGAACAGAATTTTTCTTCCACACGAAGTCCCCGACCTGGAAGGTATCATCTCTTCGGCGTAAGTCGTAACGTCCCTTGCTCGACTTTGCTGCATTTCGCATTCTTAGCACAACTTCCTTGCGGATCGCCTCCAAGGCCTCCGCGTTTTTCGTTGGAGAGAAATCCGTCTGCCCACCCCCTGGGGGCTCCAACTCTTCCCTGAAGGTTACCATCTCCCTCCCGAAATTCAAAAAGTAAGGAGAGTAACCCGTTACTTCGTGCCGATAAGTGCGCAGGGCGCACGCAATTTTTGCCAAGTATAGGTCCCATGAGCGGTGATTGTCGGCAACGTAGCATCGTAACATACATTTTATGTCCTGGTTACGACGCTCAGCTGGATTAGCCTGAGGATGGTAGAGGGCCGTATAGCTCACCCGCGCTCCATATTCTTCCACCGCTTTCCGAAATTGTTTGCCTGCGAACTGCACTCCATTATCGCACACTATAACCTTCGGTACTCCATAGATCAGTAGTACATTCTCCTCTACTAAACGGAAAACCGCCGATGCTGTAGCAGTTCGCATCGGTAGTATGATTGAGTACTTCGTCACGTAATCCAAAATTGTCAGAATATATGAGTAGCCGCGCGTTGACTTGGGTAGCGGCCCTATCAAGTCCATGCAAATCATTTCCCATGGTGACTTCGCCTCGCCAGCCCTACTGGCCATCAAACCCATCGGTGCTTTCCGCTCCACCTTGCACGACTGACACACCTTGCAGGATCTCACATACTTGCGGATATCTGCCCGCATTTGCGGCCAATAAAAACTTTGCGTAATTCGACCCACCGTTCGGGCAAACCCCATGTGTCCCGCCTTCGGATCATCATGACACCTTTTGAGGATATCTCCACGCTCTGATTTCGGCACAACCCTCTTCCAACCGTTCGCGTTTTCCCCATTTTGCTCGCGACCAGGCAGTTGTTTCCACAGCATGTCCCCTACGACCTTCCAGCCCTCGTACTTGTCGGGGTTCTCCCTCACCTTCCCTATCATACCCGAATACCAACGCTCTGAAACTTGAGAGGTATCTACACTATCAACGGTGACTACGGCTCGTGAAAGTGCGTCCGGCACCAAATGTTCTTTTCCTTTCCGATGGATCACTTGGAAGTCAAACTGTTGTAACCTCACTGCCCATCTAGCCAATCTGCCCGTAGGGTCCTTGAGGTTATTCAACCAGACCAGAGAATGGTGGTCAGTAATAACATAGAAGTGTGTCCCCTCTATGTAGGGCCGAAATTTCTCGACCGCCCATAGCACTGCCAAACATTCTCGTTCGGTCACAGAGTATTTTCTTTCCTGATTCGACAATGCCCTGCTCAGATAGCATATGACCTTTTCACCGGTAGCATGAGCTTGGCTCAACACTGCTCCGATGCCTACGTCCGATGCATCCGTTTGCACCTTGAACGGCAGATCGAAGTCCGGGCATGCCAATACCGGCGCCGTCGTAAGCTTGCGCTTGCACATTTCAAACGCCTCCTCGCACTCCGTGGACCATACGAACTTGCGACCCTTCTTCAACAAGTCGCTTAATGGAGCCACCATCGTCGCATGATCAGGGATGAAACGACGGTACCAGGATACCATCCCGAGGAGTTGGCGAACCTGTTTTACGGAATTTGGTCGAGGAAATACGTTCACCGCTGACACCTTCTCAGGATCTACCCTGAGGCCCTCTACGTCGATAACGTAGCCCAAATACTTTAGTTGTGCCCTGCAGAACTGGCACTTTTCTTTAGAGAGTCGTAAACCCTCCTCCCTCAGTCTCAAGAAAACTTCTTGGAGAATCTCTATATGTTTTTCAAACGTTTCTGTCACAATGATTATGTCATCGAGGTAGGTGAATACGAAAGGTTCTAACGTCGGACCGAGAACGGTATCGATGAGACGCTGCCATGTCGCTCCAGAGTTGTGCAGCCCAAAGGGCATTCGCAGAAAATGAAAAAGTCCTCTTCCGGGCACGGTGAACGCCGTAAATTGACGCGAACCCTCTGCCATCGGGACCTGCCAATATGCCGACTTGACATCTAGAGTTGATAAATACTTGGCATTTCTCAACTTGTCCAAAGTATTCGAGATGTATGGAAGAGGATACGCGTCTTTTTCCGACACCGCGTTGACCTTACGAAAATCTACGCAAAACCTATACGAGCCGTCCTTTTTGCGTACTAGTAGGATAGGAGATGACCACGGACTGGACGAGGGCTCAACCACCCCCATCTGTATCATGTCATCCAACTCCTTATTAATCTGCCGCTGTACTGCCGGTGAGACCGGGTAGTATCGTTGTTTAATAGGGGCCGCCGACGTTTTGATAACATGTTCAACGGATTTAGCCCGACCCAGCCCTTCTCCCATCAAACCGAATTGCTCCCCCAACAACCTCGACAACGTCTCGGCCTCCTCAACAGACAAAAAATCTCGGCCTCGAAGTGCCCCTCCAGTAACCAACTCTGCAGACGCAATGGACGTCCATTGCCTACCCTTCATGTCGAGCACCACCCCAAAACACTTCCAAAAGTCTATCCCCAAGACTACTTCCTGAGGAATCGTCGGCACCACCAGTGATTCTATATTATGCACTCGACCGTTCAATGCAAACCTCACCTGTACCGCCCCCAATACCGAGCATGTCATGCCATTCGCAAGCCGAACTTCGCCAATTCCATTCTCGATCAACTTCACACCTTTCGCTTTCAAGCGCGACCAACCTCTCCCTCCGATAATAGTTCGACTCGCTCCCGAATCCAACAGTCCCTCCATGACGCAATCCTCTATCTCCACCTGCAGGTGCGGACGGCTGTCTTGACTGGTACTGACGAGAGCATAATCCACTTCCGGCTGTAGATCTTCCTGGCGCGGCCTCTTCATGGTGCTCGCTCGACCGCCTAGCGAACACGACGCCCGTTTCCCGCAACCGGAGGATTCGGCCGTGACCGATTTTCCCGGTTATTAGTTCCCGACTGGCAATTCGGGCATGCCGACCGCATTACCCCTTGGCGACCGCATCCGAAACATCTTCGCGGCTCCGGGCATTCCCTTGACATATGTCCGTCTCGCTTGCAGTTCCAACATTGGATGCGCGTTCCACTCGACATAGAGGCGACTCGATCAACGCCTTCCGCTCCCACGTACGCCAAATCCGGCTCCAAACAGCGCCTAGCCCGCGTAGTGGGCGGCACGAATGCCGCTACCGATGCTCTGGTAGCCTCTAGGGTACGACCCATCCTCACCAAGTCCGCAATTGACGTAACTTGCTTAAGAGACAATTGCTGCTGGTAGAACGGAGCTATGTTCCGCCGCAACGTGCGCAGCTTTTCTTCCTCTGAACAACTCGACCTCAGTCGGCTGAACAGGCGCTCCATAACTGCCACATATACTCCAACAGATTCGTTTTCGCCTTGTGTGCGCCTGCGGATTTCGTCCCATAGACGATCCTCATAATCTGAGGGCAAAAATTCCGCTTTGAGCTCAGTGACCAGCTCATCCCAAGACGACACCAAGTTGCGATTTGCGCGAAACCATATTAGAGCCTTGGCCTCGAAAAGATCTACTGCCGACGTAAACAATTGTTGCTTTGACAGGCCACGAGCCTGACGCAGTTCTTCAACGCGCTCCAAAAAGGCGTTGACGGAACCGCTCGCGTCTCCGCTAAACCTAAGCCCCCATTTGGCCACCTCCGCCGGATTCACCACCTTCGTCTGCTGTACCGTGGATGCCTCCGGCGTTCTACTACTTTGCTCAGTCTCATCTTCGCTGGGATCTTCGACCTTCTCCGCTAATGTTCCCATCGCCAGAATGAGTCTGTTCCGGAGCTTCTTCGTGCTCGCTTTCTGTTCCAAGGTAATGGCCCTCACGTTCCCCAGCCTGCGGAACCCGAACTCAATCCTCACTTTGGCCTTCAGGAACTCTAAGGATGCTTTGCTGCCCATCACCTTTTCCACCAGCTCCTCGGCCTCCGTTACCTTTGCCTCTAGTTCCCGGCAGTCCGTCTCGAAGTCAAACGGATAGTCCGTTTCTACATATGACGTGTCCGACTCCGCCTCGGCCTTCAGCGTCGCCCTCAATGCCTTCCGCATATTGTCTACCGTATCAGCGTCGAATCCCCGAATGGCTAGCTCGTACGTAAGCTCATCTTTACTCAAACGGTCCACCAGAATTTTCATTTTCACTAAATCCAAACACCACCTCCGTACCAAAAAGAAACACTCACCAGGCTAATAGCGTGGCTCTTGCAAATAAGATTGTTTCACTGATTAAAAGTATAAGAAAATAACACTACGCAGGTAACCGAATTACCGCCAGACCTATTTCAGCCTATGTCCTAATAAAATTTAAAACGATTCACCCAATAAAATAGAACCTAGAAAGAAATTTTAACTAGAACCCTTGCAGCTACCGAAAGTACTCCTTTATTACAAAAAACGCAGTTCCCACTATACTGTAGGACCAAACCGACTCGCAATTTTCTCCTTCACCAAAATTCGCCTCGGATATCCGTACTTCTATGTATTATCTAAAATCGTCCCACGCTCCACACTCATATAGGAATCCAAGAAACACAATCACTCTCACTCATTCATTCATCAGAATACAAGTATCTATATATCTATATCTTTAAATATGCAATGTAACAGTTCCCTTTTATTATATACCCGAAGGAAAATCGTGCAGTAAATTCAATTGCACTCACTTACGTAAATTAGATATTTGCGCATAACTTGCAATTGTAAAAGTAAATAATTCACGCTTAATTCAAATTCAAATTAAAAAAAAACGAATAGATGCACGATTAGTTCAATTTCAAGACTAATACCAAAGTTTTCGCGATAGTATTCCAACGATTTCGCACCTCTAGATACGATTTTACTTTGACACGTGCCTTCCCACAATTTGGGACTTGGTAAACGAAAAATTTTCCGAGCACCGTTGTATACCGACTTCCCCGTTATTCACCGTTATTGCCCCACGTTGGGCGCCAATTTGTTACCGTTATCCTTTCTTGGACCCCAAATCGATAGTTTCGGGGGCCTAGCCTCACCGGAGATGGGGGTGGGTCGGGCGCCACTCGCTTCACGACCCCGAAACTACGCTTGCCGACGCTCGGAAGCGAGAATATGCGACGGTTTCGCGTTAGATGTATAGCACAAGAAAAAAACACGCTAGCGGTTTCCAAGAAATTCATACACAATAGTTTATTAGCGAAGGTCCCTAATTTACTTATATCGGCACTTATGCACTACCTTATAACGGCGCCGCGAAAGTTACACTCTATCACTTCTGATAAATTACTCAATATATCACATTCATCATCTATCTCATCTTTCCAAAATTTGATATTAAACAAAGAATAAACTTAACCTACTTACAATTTAATCTCCAATCAATCTCCTTTCGCAGCGGACTCGTCGCGATTCGCCGTCACTTCACTGATGATCTCCTCAATAACTCGTTCGGTAGTCTCGATCTGCTCCTCAATCCTTTTCCAACCGTCGTCGCTATCGAAAGTTATTGTTTTCCAACCGCCAACCGACAAGCTTTTTCTCGCCAGGTACATGTAAAAGAAATAAATATTCGATCGCTCGTATTTCGTTGCAAAATCTGCTTAATCCTTTTTCAACCGTCGTCGCTATCGAAAGTTATTGCTTTCCAGCCGCCAACCGACAAGCTTTTTCTCGCCAGGTACATGCAAAAGAAATAAAATATTCGATCGCTCGTATTTCGTTCCAAAATCTGCACCCTCGTCTATCCCTTACCATGTCCAACCAACAAGAGAGCGAACTATACCTTGCACACCTCGCAAGTAGCCTCGGCTTCGCTTCCTGATCCCGCTTAGACGGGATCTTCGGTTCTCCGTTTGGCAAGAAAACCGACTATCCTCATGCATTTCACATGCATTTCAAATGCATCTAGTTCCCGGTCATTGCACCTTCTCATTAATGTGCATTGCCGCAAGTGCATTTGGTCATTGCACCTTGCATTGCGCTCCATCCACTGCGATACATGTATGGCAACGCCTCGGTGCATCTCGGAACGCGGTCCGTTCCGCTGGCGTTCCGCCCGGTAGCCATTGACACACGAACTGTCAAAATCGTATCTTCCTTTCGTTACGCCGCGGCTTAGTTTTTCGAGGGCTCAATGGTTCGCTATTTTGGGTTAAATTCTACCGCTACTGATGAAATATCGAGGTTGGAAACTACCACGTCCGACGACGGTTCCTGACGAGTGTATGAATCCAGTGAATAGAGTGCGAATAACTCGGGAAACGGATTCTGCGACGTTTGTTTAGTTCCCGAATAATCAACCCGGCCGAATTCGTTGCATGGTTATTGTGTTATTATTATCGCGACAGTTCTTATGTTCGGTATTTTTTGCAGGTGACGATGATGATGGTACTGACGACGGCATGGATGCTTGTGGTTTTCAGAGCAATCCGAAAGTCCGCAACGCTTCTAAAGTCTCCGGGCAAGGTGCGCCGAATTGAGATCACTCGACCGATGCAGACGCATTAATTTTCGAAGAGTGACAAAGAAGAAATTACTATCACGCATACGGAGGCCCATTACGGAACGATGAAATCAACCTCAGGACCAACGGATGAAGCTTGTTTATATGATTTATGGTCTTCTTATGACGGTGTTTTACCGAGTCTGCTGCTGTCAGTCATCCACGACGATGCGGCGACGAACAATTGCCTAGTGATGATTCTTGTAGGCGAAGGTAATGAAGTGATTCGATCCGTTTCGACGTTGCGTCCGATACTGACAGGTGAGTACTACGCCGATTTTCCTTTTTTTTTCTTTTCCAATATCGCGGTTGACATGGCAGTTACCTCGGCCCCACTATCAGCCTTGAGGAATGTCGGGTCCTGACGAGTGCGCGCCTTGGTTTTGATGTTGGCCGTTCTTGTCAGGGCTCGCCGAGACTCGAAGCCTACTCCACGACTCGATGCCATCTGGGATACAGCTCTATGACCTACCTTATTATTTCTTATCTTCTTATTCTTTCCTATTTCTTACTACCTATCTTACGTTTACCTAGATTGCCACAATCCTTCGACTCCCTACCGCAGGCGTGTCCGCGTTAATGAATTAGCATGTACTTCTATCTGCCACCGGTACGGCTCGCGGCGTGATCGACCGTGACAGCATATATAAAATTTTTAGTCATAATCAAGAAAACATTAATTAGAAAACATTCATTAAGAACATTCATAAGCTGATAGCATTGACTTCGAACGAGCCTTTCTGTAGATAAAGCTCGAATGGAACAGTCATGCAAGACACGTTACGTTGTAAAAAGCTGGCCAAAACGATCGAGTTTGACACCTGTAGCCAAAAATGCAAATTAAGAGCTTTTAATTCAAAGTGATATTTTTTTCTACCATTACGTCACATCACGCTGTCTTATAATTTTTTTTTTTGGTAAACAAATCAAAAAGGATGGAGAAGGCTATCAGTACTTTAAAACCAAATTCTCCCGAATCATTAAAATTGAAAGAAAGGAAATTTATTGGTCCAAAAATAAGAATGCTAGTTAAAAACACAAATTGTTTACTTAAGTTGAATTAAGCAGAAAAAAAGCGTGAAATGCTTTTAAACAAGTTTTTCATAATTTTTTCGCGGTATCTTATGAACGTAGTAAAAGGTTTTAGCAAGACATATTGCTTATAGAGGTGTTATACAATGGGAAATGGTCCAAAGCAAAGCTGCAGATTTTTGTTGGTTGATTTGTATCGAAAATTGAGTTTTATTTATTTTTATTTTATTCATTCACCAAACAAGGTACAATTAAATTATATATTAAAAAAAAAAGGACATCAAATTAAAATAAAAAAATGGAAAGTAAAGTAAAGTAAAGGAAAAAGTAAAAACAAACAAGTTAAATAAGTAAAATAACAAACAAATTAAAAAAAAGAGTAACAAATAAATTAATAAATAGCAATCAATAAATAAACATTGACATAAAAGCTATAGCTTAAGGTTAAGGGTACGGATGGCATGGAAAAGAGAGGACTTGAAGGATGATTTGGAAATCGTAGGGGAATATAAATTGCTTATTCTGTTGAATACTCTGCAGCATCTATTTACTGGCTCATTAGCTCCATATGTGGTCGAATGAGAATATTCTTTTAGGAAACGATTGGACCTGGTGTTCCTCACAGGGATATTTATCAAAATTTTATTATTCAGGAATTCTACATTAATAGCGCCTCTAATGACGTCGAATGTGAAGCAGGCCGATATCACCATTCTTCTGGAGGCTAGTGTCGATAGGTTTAAATGACCCAGTCGAAACTCATAAGGGGGTAGGCTATTAAAGTCATAAGGGTTGTACAGCTCTCGCAAGGCGAAAAGTAAAAATTGCTTTTGTATTGACTCGAGTCTGTCACTGTGGATTTCAAAAGCAGGATTCCAGCTAATGCAAGCGTATTCGAGAATAGGACGTACGAGTGAAGTGTATAAAGATCTTGTAACCCACAGACTACGAAATTCTTTGGCTCGTCTTTTGATGAAGCCAAGTTGTTTGTTTGCACGAGAAAGTATTTTATCGTAGTGTAAAGTGAAGCGGAGTTTTTCATCTAAGATAACACCGAGGTCAACAATGTTATCTACTCGAGTTAGCACATTATTACCGAGGAAGTGCGTTGTGTGTGACCGTGCATTTTCTGGAAAAACTAATAACCTGGCATTTATTAATGTTGAGAGAGAGCTTGTTTACATTGCACCAATGATCAAGGGAATCAAGTTTGGATTGGAGAAAGAGGGCATCCGATTTGGATTCAATGGTCAGATAAAGTTTGAGGTCGTCTGCATAGAGTAAATGAGGTATGCCTGCTAGGACGTCAGATAGGTCGGAAATAAATATATTGAAGAGAAGTGAACCAAGATGGCTACCTTGGGGTACACCAGAGGTAGCACTAAAGTTTTTCGATAAAAATCCTTGAAATTTTATACATTGTGTTCGATCGCAAAGGTAGGAAGTCAGCCAGCTGAGTAGAGACCCGGTAATACCGAATTTCTGTAGCTTAAGAATTAAGGTAGAATGGTCAACTCTGTCAAATGCCTTACTGAAGTCTGTGTAGACTGCGTCAATTTGGTAACCTTTTTCCATTTTGCATAGGACGTCTGAGATTAGGATTGTCAAATTCGTGGTAGTTGAGCGACCTTTTCTAAAGCCATGTTGTTGCTCGTTCAGACGGGAATCAACTAGCGGAGACAATTTGTCGTATACTATCTTTTCGAAAAGTTTTGGAATCGAAGACAAAATGGCAATGCCCCTATAATTTTCAATACAGCGTCGATCACCAATCTTGAATATGGGTGTGACATAAGAAAGCTTCCAACTGGATGGAAAAACTCCTGACGAAAGTGATCTATTAAAAAAAATATGCAAAGGAGTTATAAGCTGCTCTACACACTTGCATAAAAAGATCGGAGGAAGAAGATCGGGCCCAGAACCTTTGTTGCAGTTGAGTTCCAAAATAGTTTTACGAATTTCATCGCGGGAGATTTCTAAATGGTTGACAATAGCCGTTGGAGTTGAATCGGAGGAAGAAAGGTGTGAGTTTGTTAGGTCTGGTGCACTAAAAACTTTTTGGAAACTATCTGCGAATAGGTCACATATCTCTTTAGGGGAAGAAGACGTTGTGTTATTCAGAAACATTGACGGTGGATAGCCAGTAGTTTTTCGCTTCACATTAACAAAATCGAAGAATTTTTTCGGGTCACGGACTATATTTTCGCCGGTTGACCTAATGTAAGTATCATAAGCCTCACGAGACTTTGCTGAAAATTGCTTAGCGACTTGATTATACTCTTCCTGAATAGCAGAACTAACGTCAGTATTTTCTCTAATCCGCTTATATAGTTTGTTTCTACGATTTCGCAAATGCCTAAGGTCTCTATCAAGCCATGGCTCAGACAATTTTTTTTTTTTTATCTTTGGTGCATATCTTTCAACGGCGTCAAAAATTTTATTATAAAAAGAGGAAATGGCTGTCTCAAGATCCTGAGTTGAAAGAATATTCGTCCAATCAATAGTATCAAGAACGTGTTTAATGCTTTCATAATCAGCATTACGGAAGTCAAATACAATTGAATTATTGTAAGTTTTTAAGTAGGTGGAATTAGAAGTGGAAAGTTCTACTGACAGTGCTGTATGGTGTATACTGTTGCAAAAAAGATGCTCAGCGTCATTAGTTGGACTAACCACTACTTCGTCATAAGCATTCGTGAAGACTAGATCTAACCAATTTCCATTTTGGTTGGGGATGTGGGAAACCTGCTGTAAATCATTACCATAAAAAGCACTCGCAAGATTGAAATCGTTGGTGTCTACCAGGTTTACGGGGAGAAGGTAAGAGTCATTTTCATCCGGAACAAAGCAAATATTCGGACGGCTGAAATCACCCAAAACTATTATTTTATCTTTTTCGCTAAGTGATGTTGCTAATGAAGATATTGTGTCACAAAATTGCTGTAGATGGATTCTTCAGATCTAGGGGGGATGTAGACAACAGCGATGTAAATTGAGTTGTTATTAGAGGAGATCCGAACAATTATACATTGGAAAAAAGCATTTGGGGTGGTATCAACGAGCTCACTTGAAAATGTGTTGCTAACAGCAAGTAAGACACCACCCCCTCGCGACTGACCCGTAGAACAATAATCACGGTCGCTTCTGTAAATGGTCCAAGTACTATCAAGAATCTCCTCATTTTTATGAGAGGCATTAAGCCAAGTTTCCGTGATGGCGAGTAAATTAAAATGGCATGATTTGGCGTCAAGGTATAATTTACTTAGCTTGCCTCTCATACCACCACAGTTGTGGTAAAAAAGTTTGAGGCTTGTCTGAGTTTGGTTAGGAAAAATGCCTAACAGGGTTGACTGATCTTCGATGAGATTCAGATGTCATATTGCTACCTATACCTATGTTTGCGGCAGCCTGATTGGAAACCTTGGAGCAGATTTTATTAGCTACGCTAGCATACCTGCTTGAGTGAGAAGATGATGCGTCAAATGCTGGGGGTATAGATGCATAATTATTATTACGAGTAGATGCATTACGAGTAAAAGCATCAATTAACGAAGAATTATCTGTTGTCACTAGAGACTGAGACTGAGAAGGTGATGAGAAAGTCTTATGGGCGGAAGGAAGTTGGGCAAAGGAGTGGCTAGGGATTGCCTAGAATTTCAAACAAAAAGAGCCATACCATTAAAAAAATATGTTATTTATATTTTTTGCACTATATTTCTGCTCAGTCGTATCAAATCTTTAATAAATTATGCATAAAGAAAAAACGAGAAATACAATGTTTTATTTTAATACAAGGAATACAATATTTTTGAAGGGGATTTTTTATCTTTGACTTGAGCGTAAATATAGATTTGGACTAATCTTTGTTATCTGATCATTCTTTTGAGCGAAGATTTTGACTATTAACAAAAACGGAGTCCCTGCTGGTTACTGCTGGATAAAATGACAAGCACTTCAACTTACCATCGATTTTTTTCTTGATAAGACGTTAACACAATTGATTTGTCAAATTCAAACGCTTATTGATATCAAATATTACTTTTTAGCTCGAACGAATGACCTGCGGACACTGAATTGGCGTGAAATGAATGGATACATACTGCCAATGTCACCAGCATTTTCGTTCACGCAAAGAAGTGAGTACACTCGTGCTCAATTTCAAGTTATATTTTATCCGAAACAAATTTCTTGTGAAATTTTGTATGAAAATTTCGCGTAGAATGGAAGGTTAATAATACTAAGCTTAATTTGGCAAAACTTAGCCAAACAGGTAACATATAAATTCGATTTCTTCAAAACATTTGATTTAGCAGTGATTGAACGGTTTTCTCTTTTTGAGAGAGTAACTACCTAACTACACGTTTTTGCCCGATTATCGAATTTCCAAAAATTTCTATTAGTTTTGAAATTAGAATATATTAAACAGCATGTTTCAAGGCATCTATTTGTTATAGTTACTGTGCGATCGATCATTATTTATGTTGGTGGCATTTTATACCATATGTGTAAGCTTCTTTTTTGGCGCCCAATGTGGGCAGCAAGTTTTGAGAAATTTTATTTTCCAGGCATTTATTACAAACTACCTGGCTCATAATTTCTGGGATGAATTTTTGATCTGAATATTGAATGCACAAATTATTTTAGAATATTAACAAATTATTTTAGTGTCGAAAGACCGATAGATTTAGGTAGATTTTGTTTATTACTGATTAGTGCCATTTTTATTCATGATGCGTGGAAAGTGCGTCTGTAATATTATTCAAATATTTCAAATTATTCTGACTGCAAAATGTACGTTGATATTGATTCACTTTCACCTGGTAACTAACATTAGAGTCCACAAATCACTAATTTTTAGACCATGCTTTTAATCTACTAAACTGAAGTTTTGTTTAATAGTTTCGAAACTGACATGTTAGTTCATTTGAAAATAAAATAAAAACGTGTTTTGGGTAAACCAGGAAAACTGCTATACATGCGAAGAAAATCTTGAATTCATTGCAATAATTCATATGAAAATTGAAATCGAATCAAAAATCGAATAAGAAAACATTTCCAACAAAATGACTAGCTGAATAAAAATCCATCAACAAAGATCAGCGAATATTGAATAGATATCGATCTCAACACACTGCACGGTGATACAAATTGTAGCTAATTATCAAGTAAGTTTCTTTTTTGAAACTGGCATCGAAAATGCAAAACATCCTTCTGCATACTTATACATACACAAAAGCTTTTATCTTATCGTACTTGAATATAACAGAGATTCTAACAAATACATGCACATAAATAAGCAATATCTGTTTTTCATTCAACATTTCATGTTTTTAATAATAGATGCTTTGTTTTATGCAATTCGAATGTTCATAGTATATTCCCAACATTCAACAATGTAGCTCATTCATTTTAAATGCAGATAGATTTATACTTTCAAATAGACATTTATTTATTGAATAGCAAATCTACGACTGCATCAATACATTCATTGAAACATTCATGCATGCATACATGAATAGAAGTGCAAATGCAGGAAAAATGGCATTCGAGAAATTTTAATTAAATTCCTTGAATGAAACGTGTTAAATATAAATGCAAAGTCTGTTGGACCGGATCCACGTTATCATGCTTCCTATTAGTTGGGATCCATTTTCAATTTTAGTTTTATTATTTCAAATCGTACAATAGTTCCGGTTGATGTTGTTTTCGTGTGAATATGGATGATGAGTTAGTCGGTGGATGGTATTCGTAGGTTGGCAATTCGATTCTGAAGTTTTATTAGAATGGATCTGAAAAATTCATTTTGGCAAAATGTATGTATAGAATATAGTATTGTATGATAAATGTTTGCAATTATTGGTGGATATCTTTGTACGTATGATGGACGAGTAGCTTTACTGCATCTCTTGTTTTTTTTTTTGTGAAGCTGTTTGGAAATATGTAACGTAAACAAAATCACTGTTTATTAAATATTATTTCGAAAATATTTTTTTCAAATCAATCGAACGGAATATTAATTATTTAAGTCATTCTTAAAACGTAGATTTTAATTGGAATATTTTATCAAGTCACCTGGTTCAAGGGCACCACTTTGGCTGCTCACGGCGTTTTCTTCGAAATAGGTAGACATTCAATTTGCGACCTGAAAGCTTGTATAAATATACTTAATGAGTCTATATTGTCCTTGCAATCATTCTCGAAAAGCTCAGCGATTCTATGCTCCATTAAGGCTTCGTACTCTCTCAAAACGATTGTTTCATTGATGAGTATTGCTTTTACCCAGACTATCTTGTGAATTTTTCTAAATATCGTTCGAGGTTGCTTCTGACAAATGTTTTGTTATCTTCATTTATGCAATTTGATAATCGCTTTGATTCTCCAACGGTTTGGTGGTTGATCTGGATCTAATTATTATTTCATTCATTATTCGGTTTGATAAGTTTTTTGAATAAGTTTTGAAAATTTGAAAACTTCAATATGTTGGTTTAAGAATAGAAATTGAAAAATAACCATTTAATGATTGCAGCAATCAAAATCATGATAGTAAAAAATGAACGAATCAACCAGAAAACACTTAGCTTTTTAAATTATAGTTTTTCTGCCTTTATGAGTTGAAACAGTCCAATCAAAATGTTTTAGAAATCTTTCCAAGGAACTTTAGAAATTTTAGAACTTTAGAAATATTCAAAACAGTAAGTAAGCTTAAGAATTCGTGAATTAGTTTAATTTTTTATCCTTTTCTATTGTATTTTTGTTTTGTTTTGTATTTTTATCGATTTGTATCCTTAAAACTTTGTATTGAAACCTCTCCAGTAAATAGGCCAAAAATTGAAAAATTTCCGTCTGTTTTTTCGCTAATCGAAAATGCCAATGTGTCTGTTTCCCAACTCGATTTAGGGTGAAACAACTCTAGATGAGCAAAATGTGTTCACTGACTTTTCTCCATATTTAAAAAATGGAGCACTTTTTGTGGATGTCATCGCTTACCCTCTTGGCAGAATCTATCCGAATTTTTTCTGCTAATAGTTTCGGACATACAGGTTCAAGTTATCAAATTGTCCCACATTTGATGATTGTTTGTTAGTTTTTGGCTTAACTGATTTTTTAGTTTTGTGGTTTTGGGTTCATTTAACAGAAGTATTGGGGCGGATTTAATATGCCAGAAGTGCAAATACCAAAAAAATATAGCCTAACGTGAAAGTACATTTTAATAATTGACTGGAAACTGTTCGGGTCTTTCAGTAAAATATTTGTATATACTTTAGCCTCAAGATTGATAGTTAGCCCCGGAGTATCTAATGCTCTTTTTTCAAAAAAAAAAAAAAAACATACAAAAAAAAATATCCGATAACCAATAAATAGTACGATGAAATTCCATAGCGTCAGCGTAACCGTGTTTTGCTATCCGAACTCACTTGCTAAGCTAGAACAAACTTGCCCCACTACAATTCATTTCAAATTTCGGGAAGTGGAGATGATGGCCACTTTATTTTCATAATCAAAAATGCAACGAATGTAAAATGCTTAGTATTTCGCCTCATTTTACCCCTGATTTGGTTCTTTGTCCACTCAGAGCTAGTTTAGCTCAAAGCTCGAATCCGTACTTGGATTCAAAATAAGAATACTATATTAAGCTGTTTTTGGTAAATAATTGCGTCGTTCAATTCTGTTTACTTCAGAGTCATGGGAAAAAACATGACGAAACTATATACGAAAGTTTCATTATACCCATATCAAAAACCTTAGAACCATATGTAAATAAAGACAGCTCAATTTACTGACGAAGCTCCGAATAGTTTTATCATCTTCAAAGTTCAATGAATTTCCCTGACCAAGAACATGAAAAACGTTGAAAATCTGTTACGCATGCCGTTTGTACTTTAATGTTATCTGTAAATGTATCTGTAAAAATGTTCACTTGTTAGACGGCGTGCGTGATGGAAATGCGCAAATTGTTATGGTAAGCATTTAGCTATTTCCATTAGCTGTTTGAGTAGATTGTTGAGAATTTAGAGCGAAGTTTTAACAGAAAGTAAAAATTGCTGCATGGATTGCATCGGAGTCTCTGCTGATAGTTTATATTGTGTTTAAACAAATTCAATCAATTTGAATGAACTGTATTTGAGAAAATGATTTTCACAGGCACACGGTATACTGCCATAGGTACTATATATATTTTTTACTCATTTTCGCTGAATATAAAAAGCAAGTGGGCCACTTTCAATGCTTGTAAAAGAATAAAAAGAAAGATTAGTTAGCAATAAAAGAAAACATGTTTCAATTGAATTTTCATATGAGATAAAAAATTAGTTAAAAGTAAAGAAGTCAAATTAAGAATTGAAAGAAATATTTTTAAATCAGTTTGAATCGTGAAACCGTTCAGGACAAAGGAGTAAGCGTAAAATTATAATGACTTCTTAATATACGCAATAATGGTGAGAAAAGCTTTACATTTAATGGCAAACAGAGGCATTGAAATTAGTTCTAGATTCTTTGTACTGGAACAACTCACCAGCGAAAATTTATGAGTAGATATCAAATAGTACTTTTTGGTGTTTAAGCTTCATATGGACACTTTGTGAAATTTAAGGGATGGAACTTTTGAAAACACTAAACCTTCACTATACGCAGCATGAAGAGTATTGAATCAAAAGAAGAAGAAGCGAATGAATTTACGTTACACGGATTCTATGGTATCTAAAAGGTGCTTTTGGTGACGGCACCATATTTGACAACAGTATTGCAGAGCATTAAGAACAATTTGAGAATTTAATATTTAAACCAGATAATCACGATGCCGAGGCAATGACGTATATGTTGTGCTGGTCAAAATTAAGTTTATAATAAAAAAAAACACCAACTTTCCTAATGTGGCTGACAATCTTGAGAAAAAAGCTTGAAAACTCATAAAAGAATACTTAATGATATTTTTTATGGATGATAGATATCTGAGGGAGGGCGTTTTTCCAATGCAGTGGGCTCATTTCAAAGGAAGAAGTCGTCTTTTTCGAAAATCATCACTCCGGAATATTGACGTCATCATCAACTTCAAGTCAAAACACAAGAAACATTTTTTGAAGGAAGGAAATTATTAATGAGAAATGAAACTAGACAGAGGCGCAGAATGGAGCCCTGTCGAACTCAAGATATATAAAGAAGTGAGTTGAAGAACATGAAATGCAGGCAATTCTATACTAAATATGGTCATGAGCATGAGACAAACTGAATATAAAGAAAATAACCAAAACACTATGTAATAACGTCCATAGTGCAACTTCAAAAGTAGGACCTTATAATCAACATAGTCGGACAATTTGGAAATGTCTTTGTACAAGGCATCTGGTAGCTCTTGTTGGTCTTAAGCATATAATGCTAGTGCTTTTGAAGGACATTAGGATAGTAAGAGTAGACTTAACCTTGACAAAAATTTTGCTACTGTTGTATCCAATGTACATATCAATTTCTAAGAATCCAATTCCTCGTTCAAAATCTTATTTTCTCTTTAATCTATTTAGCTTTTCTTATTTTAAGGCACAAATGGCGTAAATTGTTGTGATTGCTTTTTTTTGCTAAAATATAAAAACCTTTTACGGACTTGATCTTTCACCTCATTAGTTTTCAGTAGTATTCTTTTCACTCTCAGTTTTTTTTTACCAAGCCTAAAGCTAATTATCTTTCCTTTAATTTTTTTAATCACCTAACTAAAGTCAGCGTGAGTTCGAAAGAGCGAATAACAAATCTGTTAAATGAATTTGCATGTGTCAGCAATTGGCAACTAATGTTTTTTAGCTGCATTTCAACTTTAAAAACGTTCGACACAGTGAAAATATGCTCATGTTTGCAAGTAAATGCATTTTGATTTTATTCCATTATAAACCAATAAAGTGGCTATCCTTTTTTGAAAAATTTTAACTTTACAATGGTATTTCATTATAGTTTTGGGGATACATGTGTATCCATACGAGAAAAAAGTCAAATAATAAAATATTAACGGCATATCATGAGTAAAGGTCATTCCGAAATTTGTGTTGCTATCAAAAGTGTCCTGCTTCCATGAGAAAGTTATAACAACTGTTAAGATTCTATGAAGTAGAAGCCCCTTTTTATCATCAGGACGAAAGTACACGGTGGCTGATGAATAGTTCTACATGACTGGAATAGCTTTTTGTTGAATTTACATTATTTACTACTTTCTTTATTCATTTGACAAATAATACGTTTTCATTAAGTTTTTTAAATTAGGTTTTAAAGATTATTGAATGTAAATGGCCTTCATGTTGGGTGACACATGTGGCACAGCTTGTCAAAATGTTATTCATTACTGCTGTGAGGGTTGCAATGGGGATTGGCTCAGTAATCGTTCGAACGGGTTGCTTTAAATTATTTAAATTTGCTGGTTTTGTTTTGTAAACTTCCTTAAGAACTCTCTCGTTTCACGATATTCGAATCAAATTTCAATTTTTTCGTAAAAACCAATTAAACGCAGATTGTTTTTTTTAAAAATGTTCCCCAAATTGGAAAAATGTGGGAAATACAATTTCAAATCAAAATAATATTTTTTGCTCTACCAGTATTTTTTACACCAATCATTAGAAAAATGCCAACAAGCCCTTATCGATTTCAATCGCATTAGTTCTATTAAATTTTATAGCAGATCATCAATTTTCTTCGCTCAACAAACTTCCTCGTCCCCAGTTCGAATTAGTCGGGATTTTCCAAAAAAAGGAGTCAATTCGAATCTACGACCTACATGACAACGTAATATCTATCTATTCATTCGAATATATTGATCGTCATTTTGACCTCGCTCCCGCTTAATAGCATCGAACCAGAAAAATGCATCCTTATCGAATTTAGCACTTTATTGAGCGCAAAGTTTCGAACCGTTCATCCGGGACTTGACCACGAGACCGTACCGAACGCAATGACGACGGTCATACTGTTGCTCTGCAGTAAATCGAGAGCAGCATCGTCGTTATCTACCGATAGTGCAATATTCGATTTCTGTTCACTCGGAAAATGCAGCGATGATGCAGTTTTACAACTGTGTATATGTATCTCTCATAGCTTCAGATACATCGCTATATAAATGCTGATAATATAGAGAAGTAGCCTAGCTTTTGATGCATACATACATGTATACAGTAGTTGTGCAATGCCGTATTATACAAGAATATTGGAGTCTTTTTTTCTGTTCGCTCTGTTGAACTGATTTTTTTTTTTATGAAGCCATTAAGTTTAATTGCATCCATTCAGCAGATTTTCACATATTTTTTAATCGTCTTAATTGGTTTTTAAACATATCCAAGCTGAATAAGAGTCATTTGTGAAAGTACGTGAAAGTGTACATGCATTCGATAATGTTTATCATTGACATAATTGAACATAATGCGAGAAATGACGTGGGATAATAAAGTAATCATGAAAAATACTTGAGTTTGATCCGAAAGTATTTTTATAAAATTGCATCAATATTGACGAAAATCAGCGGAATCAATCTACTGATAGTTTTATTAAAATATATTAATTTTTAAGTAGCTTTTAAAAATTTTTTCATTGAACTGTGATGTTTTAAATAATTCTTTCAGTATTATTTTAACGGTTGTTCTTTGAATGAGAACTATTTTCTACTTAGACCCAGATAGTTTTTCATCGTAACATCAGTTCAATTTATTAGTTCAACTCAGTATAGGCGAATGTGATCAGTTACTTGATATTGAATCTCAGAATCAGACTTTGATTTCTCCCAGGATGCAACAAACCATTCTGATGTGAATCGATTTGAACGGAAAGAAGAATCATTGTGCTACCGATATTTATGATAAGCGGTTACTTATTGAATTGAAATCTTCCGTCATATCGTAGACGCTATGGGACGGAGCTATGCGAATTTTCCGAGTGGGAAGTTCCATTACCTAATTGATGGTGAATCTCGAAGGAAATATATAGATGTATTTGTATATGTAGAATGAATGAATGTAGATGTAGTTGTAGTGCGTATAAGAATGTTATTTCTAGTTGGCCGTGAAAACTTTCTCTTTTCGTTTTAATATTTCATAACTGAATGGAGACAGATTTTCATTGAATTCATGATTTATATTTCATTGGTTGAATCCCTTCGATGATTACATTATAGGCGATCTTCTAAGTACAGCAAACATTATTTATGTAGTCAGCGTTCTTGTCAGGATTTTTTTTGTTGATATGATAATGTATTATATAATTATGGGTGTATATAAATTTAGATTGCTTATGTGTATACATATATACAGAATAATTGTACATGGGAACTTTGAGCACAGTTTGTGCAACTTATATACAATTTAAGCCTATGTCATAAGAAAAAATAATTCAAGAAATAAATGTGAATGTGATATTGTCATGATACTCATCGAACAAAAAATCCGGAAGATTCAAAAGCTCATTACAATGAGTCATTCAAGTAGCGTAAAATAACTTTTTATTAAAATATCGCTAGTATAACATGATTCAACATAATTCCATAAATTAGTCTCTGTCCATTTCATACGTTCGTAAGGGAAAAATTATGAATATGAAATATTTCGTTGAATCTTGTTTGTAGCGCTACATCTGCAAGAAGCGAATCAAATTTTCCACTCCACTATTTTAAAGTTAAAAATTGAATCAGCCGTGTTTCTTCTAGTTTTGAGGAAAACATATATAGGAGGAGCATAAGTTCAATATAATTAATATGGATCTGAGAAATATTCAGCTGTTTTGCATATATATTTCATTTTTGAGTCAAATCCATAGATTTTTGGCAAAAATTCATACTATTTTCGAGGTCGAATTCATCAATTTTCCATACCAGTTTATAGGTCTCATTATTACAATTTCATAATTTTTTGAGTCAAATTCATATTTTTTTTGAGTTCAATTCATAATTTTTTTGAGTCCATTCATAATTTTTTTTGTGTCAATTTCATATTTTTCCCAATCATATCCACAATTTGTGCATGTAAAATTTATTGTTTTCGTTAGTTAAATTCATATTTTTTTCGAGTTTAACTTATACTTTCTTAAGGGGCTAGTCCACTGTTAAACTGCTCCAAATGAAACAGCTACAAAAAAAAACTATTCAAGATATCGATTTGAAATTTTACATACATCTTTATTGAAGTTAAAAGTTAACATTTTCATTGAAAATATTATTAGAAAACAAAATGGCGACCGCCCCAATGGATCGCCGCAGCACCGCCGAAAAAAAAGCAAATTTCGCCTCGTAAATTCGTGGACAAAATAAGCACCTGTGAACAAACTACCAAAAATATTTCATTAGTTTCGAATATAAAGGACTGCATGGGCCGAAAGGATAGGGCTAGGAATTTGTCGCTGGGAGGAAATACTACTTTTTATCTTGACAACAAATTTGCGACTGCTTAAGAAGGACTGTATTATCTTCATCAAATAAAGTGGAAATGAATGCTGTACAAGTTTGTAGAGAAGCCCTTCGTGCCAGACGTTATCAAACGCCTTTTCAACGTCTTGTGTGATCATTCCAACTGATTCTTTCAATGCAAATGCTTTTTCGATGTCTCTTGTTACTCTGAATAGCTGGTAATTTGTTGAGTACTCCTCTCGGAAACCAAATTGAAATTCGGGAAGAATGTTTTTGGCATGTGTGAATTGGTTGATACGGCTCAGCACCACCTTTTCGAACATTTTCCCAAGCGATCACAATAAATTTATAGGCCTGTAGCATTCAGTTAAACTAGGATTCTTTCCAGGTTTTGGAATTGGGATGACAGTGGCTTGCTTCCACGCGGTCGGGAAGTCAGATAATTTCAGACAGGCGTTAAATATAAAATTTAGCTGGACCACTGCTCTCTAAGGTAACTTTTTTAGGGCTTTGTTTGCTATGCCATCCGAGCCCGGAGCCTTGTTATCCTTTAATTTACGTAGGATTGCTCTTATTTCTTCTGGCTTACATAGTGCTCCATCTGGAAATGTGGTGTTTTCGGAAAGCATATTTACAGATCGCTGTGCCATTGTCTTAACAATGTGGTTTCCCATATAAGCTGTAACACCGTGAAATAATTGAAAAATGCTTGCTATCAAATCCGCCTTTTCACCGTCAGAAAAAGCTTGTTTGTTTTCCCTGTCACGTAGAACCGGAATTTGATTGCTAGAATTTTTCCTAAACAATTTATAAAGTCTCCAAACTTGACGGGACCCATGTTCGAGGTTGCTCAGCATATTGTTCCACCGTCTGTTCCTCAGGATGAAAATATTGTTCCGGATCTCGCGTGTAAGAGAAGTAACTATACACTTCAATTTATGGTCTCTGCTTCTTTGCCAGCAGCGTCGAACCGTGTTCCGCTGACGGATGAGACGTTTTGTTTCCGTATCGATCTCGAATGTACTACATTTTATACTTCTCTTTGGTGTGCTTACCTCAATTCCATTGCTAATTGCACTGCGGTCACCAAGCGAAATGTTCGCGTTGAGATAATTGCAGAACCTATTCCAGTTGCAGGCATAGAAACAATATTTACTGCGGACAGGCGTGCTTTGGAGTTTGCGTCTGTACCAATGGTTAACTGTATGGGTAAATGAGGTGAAGAGAGTGCTCAAAACGTAAAAGGAGTTGAGACAGGTAGCCGACCGTCGCTTACAGCGAAGTCAAGGATGGACCCAGCTCCTCTAGGCGAGTAGAATGTGGGATCAGGAGGAGAATGTATGGTGAGATTTTTATCTTGTACAAGAATTAAACAGTATACGTCCACACTTATTAGATGTAGTGCAGTTCCAGAGCCTCGGTCGAGCATTCAGATCGCCACATAATAAGTACCTTTGGTTTTGATTGGTAAGGAGTCTTATGTATTTTTCGAATGCTTTTAATTTAACATCGTTCAGTTTAGTTCCCGGAAAGTAAACAACAAAGATTTTCGTACCATCTTTAAGTTCTAAGCAGAGATTTTCTATAATCGAAGTACTTGGTGCTAGATGCAGCTTGCTTCTATCAGTCCTATCTTTCCTGTGGATGTGATAACTTGGATGTGATATTTTGTCTTTTGCTGCTAACCACGTCTCAGTAGTAACTAAAATATCTGCTTTTTTATTAGCAGCAAAATCAAAAGTCTCCGACCATTTATTTCTAAGACTTTGCGCATTCCATATAATAATATTAAGTTTAACGTGCATATAAAAAATTTACTACAAAATGAAAATACACTTTGAATATGTTTGGCAAAAGTCAATCAATTTCTAAATTTTTATATTGAATTTTGAAAATTCTGGGAAGGAAGAAATTCTGGTGTTATCTGAAAGTTGTAAGAAAATAAATCAAATCGTTCCGTGAATATTTTAACCATTTTAGGCATCGAAGGCTATTTTATTAAATTTGAGGCTGGAGTAACTCGAAAATAGAGCTAAATCTGCACAATTTTTTTTAAAATAAAGTAGTTATGCCGCGAAATTTCTTTACCATGAAGCTAATCGATACGAAACCATCCATTGAAGGTTAAAGCTGAGCTGACCCCAAAAAGAAGCAACTTTTTTTTTGAATAACTCTTCCAATTATTTTCAAATAAGAGTCCAATAATCTGACAGTCTAAGGAGGAGGAGGAAGAGGAGGAGGAGGAGCTTATGATTTATTTATGGATTAATCTTGGTCAACTTAGTTTTTAAAATGTTTCAGATTATTTTATTTTAAAATCCGTTGAAATTTTTCTCAGATGTTTGTGTAAGGATTCATAGTTAATGCCTATGAAACCATCATCATTTCATTTTCATTTTCCAGAGTTGAGAGTTTGTTGCATTTGCAAACATAATTGTTCGACTATCATAGCCCGCCTGATTCTTCATTCTCATCATTTTTTTCTCCAATATATTTTTGATCGGAATGATGAATCAAATGGTATCTTAATATTAAATAATTTCACTTACAAGTACTATTCATAGAATTAGGTGTGAGTCCCAAGAGCGAAGGTTCATGAAGTATTACAAGAAAACACAAACATAAAACTGCATCAAACCTCTTAAATTCGAAATTTAAGCTACGCTCTCTGACAAAAAAAAACTGGAATCTGATCAAAATGCCTTAAGAATACAAACACACACTCCAAAAAGTGCTAGAAATGTATCCAGTGTTTTCCTAGTTACGCTTCAAAGCCTGATCGAATAGTGCAACATCTGCGCCCAATGTGGGCTTGAGGTAGCACAACTTTCTTTTCAAAAGTCGAACAGGTAGAATAATTAGGCGGTGTCAAAAGTCGATGAAAAAAGCAGTGAGCTCTTACATATATGTAGATATTTACTTCACAATCTGCAACCTGTTTTGGCGCATAATATGCTTTATGTCTTTGGATGCAAAAATAATGAAAATTTTAATTTTTTTTTCTCGAAATGAACTGAATTTTAATTAATGCTGCCGAACATAAATATCATACAAAGCATGAGAAACCTTTAATCGCTTTCATTATTCAGAGACGAAAATTTAAATTCTTTCCAAGCGCTCTTATTGAACAAGAAATCAAAGCTGATCGACTTCATTCTTTCATCTGCCACCACAGCAGCGCACCATTACAACGTTACACATCCAAACTAGCAAAATCATCATCCACTTCTTCTCAAATAAATTCACCAACAATGGACGGGGTTTTTCATTATGACTTTGATAATTTTCCTTATTACTACTGAATCATTCATCATGACGTGATTGCTGAAAGGGGTGCAATTTATGAATGTCAGACATACTAAAGCTCGTTCACAATTGGGCCGTGCTCGAGTCAAATCGCTCGGCGCGCCCTGTATCTACGTAGGATGAATTGTCGGCACTAATATAGAGATTTCGTCCATTCATTTTGCTTATCATGTTTCGTTTCGAGATGCCAAGATTTTTCTTGTATATTGTTGGTCGGCTATCAGTTCTTTTTTTTCGAGACAAGAAAAATAATACTATCATGCCAGCAAAGAAAAAAATGATTTTCAGTTGGGTGCTTGGTTTTCATTTTTCGTTTTTGGTGTGTGAAAGCGGAATGTAATTTTCTTTGGATGAAGATGATATTGGTCTGAGAACGCTTTATGAATTAGAAATGAGCTTTGAATTTCGACGGGCAAGGCATCATTTTTTGGCTCGACGAACTTTCACTTCGGTTTTTTTTTTGTTGAATGGAAGCAATTTGTTTTGAATGTATGTATATTCCATTTTGAATTTTAGGCCTAGAAAGGAATGTGCGTTATTGTTGTGTGTAGAAATATAAACAAGTTACTAAGAAGTATGAAAGTGGGTGCAATATGGCTGTGGACAGATTTATTACTCATATGATGAATTCGCTATTTTTTACAGGATGGAAAAGAAATGAGTAATTTTAAACCGCGTTGTAGTTCAGTTCTTAGATTTTTGCAATCTGATTCGGGTGTAAAATTAAGTCTTTAAATCATAGCAAAATTTCAAAAGAAAAATTAACAAACGCTGTAAATGTATTTTGATTGACGACAAAACCGCCTTGCCAACCTAAAATTACTGCTTACAATCGCATTTGCATTTAGAAACCATGAAACAGCTTGTGTCCTCGTCCTAATACCCACACAATTTTATTCTGAAACATCCCCGCTTTACAATTTACCGATGGAATATTTTCTCAACGTAGACGTATTAAAAATATTTTGTTCCTAATCCATAGCGTTCGCTACTGATCCCACAGCAAACCAACCACCACTTTCCTAATTGAATCAAAGTCCTACCCGTGCTATTCATCCGAAACAAATTTTCGATCTCAATATGTATTCGCACTTTCATCATCACCCGAAATCCTTATCAAATTCGCCTAACTAAACATTCAGCTTTATCCGAAAATGTTTTTAATCACAGTTAACCCTAATGAGGACAATCATCAAAATTCATGTCACGAAAATCACGAACGGTCTTAGCGCAATTGAAATATCTTCGATGGAACGAATATTTTCCCAGTCGTCCTTGACACTCTCTGCTGGTTGCTTGCTCGTCTCTTTAGTTGTGCGTCTGACGTCTCGAGCGTCATGGACGTGGGGGACACCAATTCGTCCTTCACTCAGTATTTAATGTGCTAATTACGGATACTGGGTGAAATTTGCGTTCGGTACCTACCGAAAACTGGCAGCCGTTGTAATTTTTTTTCATTTCGTCCGAAATTGAAATCGAATTCAGTTTGAAAAAATTAAGGCCATTACAAGAATATCTTATCAACATTGTCCAGTCGATGTGGACACATTTAATGCAATAAAACTTTGGGCGAAAAATGTATTCTGAAATTTCAGTGCTTTATTGGTTAAATGCTGATTTTTGTGGGTCAGGCTGATATATAAAAACTGAAAGGATAATTAAATAATTTAATTTATTGGAAGTTTTTATTGAAATCAATGAAATTATTTAATCGATGTTTCGTAAATAAATGTGGTCAGTAATATATGCAGCAAATATTTGTATTGTTTCCGAAAAGTCTTCTCTACGCAAATTAACGCTTTGAATTGTGTGAGAAGACTAAATTATTATTTTATTAATTTGATCTGTTTACACTTTTTCTCGTATTCAAAGCCAAATACTTTTATCTAGGCTTTAATTTTTTCAAAAAGTAGTCTTTGGATAATTTTTTCAAAAAGTAGTCTTTGGATAATTTTTTCAAAAAATTATTTCACATAAATTCCCTTGAATTGAGAGAAATACGATTGTAGACTAACAAAAACTTCAGCAAAAATCAAATGATTCAATAAATATTAGCCAATTCAAGTTAAAAGTTCAGACTAACCAATCAAAATGTTAGGTGACAGCTATTATGTACTAAAGCCATTGTCTTTGCAATGATTTAAGTAACCTTTGAAGAGCTAGGTTTAACCCGATTCACGAGAGTCTAAGCTAATAAGGTGATGGTCTGGAATGACTGTCCATGGGAAAAGAGTTGGAATCCATGCAGGACGTTGGGTAGCTATGACTCACTCGCAGGATATGGCCACACGCTAGCTGCCATCTGATATGAGATGTGAGGGAGGTATTTTCTCGCTGCATGTTCCAAATTTGGTTTTTTTTGTTTGATCTTCTGAAATAAAACATATATTTAGTAGGGTAAGAAGGTCTGAATAACTTAACTTGAGAGGAGTCCTTACCAGGCTAGGGGATCATTATGATTTCGCCTGTTTTCCAAACTTGAAAAAAATATCTGATTTGGAAGATAGCATTGAACAGATTAAAAAGCCAAGAGAATAAGGTCGGTGGGAAACTGTTTGAGCATCGCGTTGGTAATGAGTTCCATTCCCGAAATTCCTTGCCCCGCGAAAACTGTATAGAATGCATTGCCCCGCGAAAAATGAATAATGTCTTGCCCCACGAAAAATGAATAGAATCGCTTGTGAAAATGTCCGCCGCGATAATTTTTAAGGGGCAAGACGGTGATTGAATTGATGATCACTTTTCTGGAACTATGGAAATCACCACTAACCACAGAAGAGCCACAATTATTTTCTGATATGCTACTTGCCAGTTTGTGCTTTGGGCATGAGTAATAGATATTTCATTATTTGACATTCGAATGAGGCTTAAAAGAGGCTCAAGTAGCATTGCGAGGTTTACTTATAGCCACTCCGATTGCGATAGGTTGCAGTTTTTTTTTTTGTTTTTTTAATAATAATAGAAATTTTATTCATTACATTGTACATAGATAACTTAACTAAAGGAGTATTTAACTTAAAAGAACTTATATTTAGCGGCTATCCTATTTTGGCCTGCTGGCTCTTATTGGGTTTTTATTTTTATATCATTCATTAATTTTCCGATTTACACTTATTAACTATTACCCAGGTAGTACAATACCTGGGGTTGACTTAGCAATACAGTACTTAAATACTAACTTAATTTACTAAACTTAGGTTGCAGTATATTTAAAAGCATAATGTCTTATATTTCTCATATAAATGCATTGATCTCCAATCAGTAACGATATATTTGTCAATCGTGACTGAAAAATGGCTTAATTTGCCATGCTACATTCTAATATAATTTATATCTACAGCTTAACCTCAATTTCCTTAATGCATTTAAATCTGATTATCGTTCGAAGTCACCAAGATCTTATTTTCATCCTGTTCCAATTCCATTAATTCCTATGCAATGTTAATCTAACTGCTAGTCAATCTGACCTGAATTTGATTCAAACTATAGGACAACGCCTATCGCTTAATTCAGAATCAAGCAGCGTTTACATTTGAAAACTCGGTTTCGAAATTGAATCCTCAAAATTTGATTGGTATAGGGCAACACTGTGACAAAAATGATATCGACTTTTCAATCGTTTTTGCAATAGCTTTGTAAAAAAAGATTGGATCGTCTGTAAAATGTTCGATGAATTGTATTTAATGTGTACCAATTTTTTCCTAGCTCAAAAAAACATTTTAATAAAAAAACCGATTTTTCCTTTGGAAGCTAGATATATTGAATTTTGTGACAAATATCGATATTTCGAGGGTAATTTGCCCTCTTCTTCAGTGTCTATCGGTCTAATCTTAATCTAACTTATGTATGTTACTTATAGAGCTTACTTTTAAAGGATTGACTTATACTAATTACCAACTAATTGCCTATTAATTACTTTACTAAAATACATTTAACTATCCATATCAATTAAATTTTCCTCCTCACTATCAAATGAATGTTCAAATTAGCCTGAACAATGGTGATGCACAGTTTCATTGGTCTGTGTTTAGTCTTCTATGCATAGGGGTTTTCCATATGTGCAGGCTTTCGTACGCATCCAGTTTTCGCACCTGCTGTATCTCCTTAATCACCTCCACGTGGTCCCAAGTTATGTTGTGATCATCCTCCAATATGTGCTTTGCTACTGCTGAACGTACTAATGTTGTATTCCTTTTCCTCGCTGAAGCTGCATCCCGTTTATGTTCCGATTGTCTAACACCAACTAACCGTTTCGTTTGACCGATGTATATTTTGTCGCATTCTGGGCAGGGAATTTTATAAACTCCACATTTTTCCTTTTTATCCTTTTTGTCTTTCACGTGACATAGTATAGTACCTAATTTTTTAGCTTTACTGGTTGGAACTGCTTTAATATCAAAGCGTACAAGAAGTTCCCGAACTTTTTTGAATACTGATGAATAAATAATTGGAACTCTTAAGGTTGTTTCTTGTTTTTCCTGCGTAAAAAGCGTCGTTAAAAGATCACGCTGTATTCTATACTTTTTCTTTTTGACAAGATTTCCAATTATCCTCTCGTCAAACCCATTTTTTCTCGCCGTATCTTTAATATATTTAACTTCTGAGTTAAAGATATCCTGATCCATGGGCACTGTTAATAGCCGGTGAATCATCGAATTAAAGGGGGCCATTTTTTGGGAATGCCAATGATCAAACGTGGATGGTGTTGTCCTCTGGGTGTGTGTGGACTTCCGGTAGATATTAAATCTAAGAAGACCTTCTTTTCTTATGACCATTAAATCCAAGAAGGGTAGTTTCTCATTCTTTTCGATTTCCATTGAAAATTGGATGTCCTTATGTGCTTGGTTCAACTTCTCCAACGTTTCTCCCAAAGCATCCTTTTTAACTATAGCTAGAATATCGTCTACATATCTCAGCCAAACCCGAGGAAGCGAACCTTCTTCAAAAAGTTTCTTCTCTAATCTATTCATAAATATCTCACTCATAAGTGGGGATAAAGGATTTCCCATTGCAACACCTTTCATCGTTTCGAAGTATTTCCCCCTGAAAGTAAAATAACTTTCATTTATGCAACCCGAAGCGAGTTTCAAAAAGTCTTTAGCCCTCTTCCTCCCTCCGGTGAGCTAATTCTCTCTAATAGCCAGTTCGCAAAGAACGTGAGTGCTTGTTTTACTGGCACGTTTGGGAACAGAGCCTTGACATCAAATGATACAACTAGCTCATCTTCTCCTATTGTGTCCACTCTTCCAAGCCCTACACTCGTCTACAATCCACTTTGCGATTCTCCTTGTTGGAACGTTTGTAGCGGTGACAATTTCCCTAAGTTCACTTCCTTCCTAGTATAAGTCAATACTTTAAAAGTAAGCTCTATAAGTAACATACATAAGTTAGATTAAGATTAGACCGATAGACACTGAAGAAGAGGGCAAATTACCCTCGAAATATCGATGTTTGTCACAAAATTCAATATATCTACCGTCGAAAGGAAAAATCGGTTTTTTTATTAAAATGTTCGATGAAACTGGCAAAAGTCTACGAGGATTGAAGGTTCATTGCAGGATTGCAGGTCGTATAAACCACCGATTTGAGACAACTATCTCAATGGCATACGGAAAATCCTTATCCGATCTTAATTTATAGATTTAGTGCTTTTTAGACTTTTTAATACTCAGATATTTGAAACCATGGTATCATTTTTTGGGTTTTTGACTCTGAAAATATATTTAAAATCTTAGATAAATGAAATTGAATACTTAGTGGAAGCAAACGAATCATAGCACTTGCAAGAAGAAGATGCTAAAACGTTATCTGGAATTCATAGACAGATCAACAAATAACAATCATAATAAAATCAATTTCCATCTGTGACATATGAAACTTTTTGACTGTCTCCAAACTAAAAGTGTATTAATAAAACTGATCAAAAACTTCCGATCAATAAATTTAAGGGGGAAATACTGAAATTAAAAGATTAAAGCATACACACACTATTCAATATCTCTCTACCTACCAACAACTTTCGAAAACATTCAAAAAAGCATTGATAAGTACGAAACTTTTTGCGAAATCACCCACAAAAACACACGAAAAAATCACACTCTACCAATCTGTTTTCAGTCTTACTGTATAACATCCTGTTGGACATCTACAATTACATGTTCGTGTCAGCGCCATGAGACGACTGAAAAAGTTGTAAAGTGAACTTTTATTATAGCTTTCCAATTTCATTTATATTTTTTTTGAAACACTTCTCTGGTCTTCTTCGCTGTTTTCTCTCCATCCATCTCCATCCTTCCACTGAATTTTATCATATCTACTTTCGAGCTCTTTAAAAGGACTATTGCCTGCGTATTTACTTCCATTTCCACGTTTTACTATCGTATTTCGTCGTTGGAAATTTTTTTGAACAGAATCGTAAAACTGAATTTTATTGGCATTTACACATGAAATGACGGCTGGCTCCTGTTGAAGAATGAAGCCGACAGGAATGTTGAAAGAAAGTTTGTTGGCAAATAAGACGATGTTAGAAGCGAGTGTGTTAGAGGAAAATATAAAATGGTTAAAAATACTTTGTAGTGTGTGTAGTGCGCTGATTTACAGGAGGTGGAGGATTTAAAATTTTATTACTGTATATATTTCTACCTCAACAACATGTAAAGGAATATGGTTAAATTTGTTTGAACCCGTCCTGAAAATTCTAAATCCAATTAGTGCCGAAATGTATGTACATACATGACCAATAAATTTGCAACAAAGACCAATAAAAAAAACAATAGCACCATAAATTGTTGGAACTTAGAGTAGCCGAAGTGCGCATTCCCAACAAATGGTCTTCTATTATTTTCAAAGAAAAGTTCAATATTAATTAACTCAAACAAAACGTAACGACTCCAATTCAACGAATTAATTATGTTCACAAGAACACCCTTCAAGATGCTTTAACATGTACTTACAATTTTTTCGTACTCAATGCAAACCCTCTAATTCCATTCGAGTTACTGAAAGAAACCTCAATAATACCGCACTACGAAATGTGCTCCTTTCGACATCGACCGTATGGAAATGGCAGAAGCAGCAGCAGGACTTGAGTTTTTGCGAACGCATTTAATTTTTCCGAATGGACGCCTACAAGAGCAATTTTCGCGGCTACCCTTTTGCCTAACATCGAATGCAAAATGAACGCAAGCGGAAACCGAAAGAGGAAAATGTGTTTTTTTTTCCTGTTTTGGCTGAAGGATGGCATGAGGCGTTAAAAGCATTTTACTGTAATTTGTTAGCGTTAATTTAAAGTGATCAATTGAGATTGGTAAGAAGGAGGCTTGGATGGAAAGAAGAAATAAGTTGCATCGTTTTGAAATACTTCAACTCAGTAAAGGTAATGTATATTCAAATAATTGGAGGACAACTGAGAGGGTTGATTTTGCATTTGCAACTAGTGATGGGCAGCACCTGTGCGTGCTTAGCACAGTGTGCTAGCACACTTCGGTGTGCTGTGCGAGTGCGGCACTTTATAAGTGTGTCGGCAGCACACTGACACACTGACACAGTGACACAGTGCCGACACACTGACACAGTGCCGACACACTAGCACAGTGACGACACACTAGCACAGTGCCGGCACACTGACACAGTGCCGACACATTAGCACAGCGGCGACACATTAGCACAGTGGCGACACACTGACACTGCCGGCACACTGACACTGCCGACACACTGACACAGGGCCGACACACTGACACAGGGCCGACACACTGACACAGTGCCTACACACTGACACTGCCGGCACACTTGTACTGGCAGGCACACTCCACGGGAACGAATGCTGTACGAGTGGCGTTGATTTTGCCCATTAATATGATGTGCTTCGGTAACAAGGCGTTGTTTGCATTGCAGAATGTGTACACATTTTGCGGTTTTGAAAGCATTAGCTATTGAATGCATTAGCTGATGAATGAGATAATTAGGGAACGAAAAAAGGCAGATAAGATTTGTTATTCGTATATTTTCTGGGTGAAAGTTTTGATTTTGAGTACACTACCGATGATTTGTGTTTTTCTAAATGCTGCGGACGTCTTCAAACGGGATGAAAGTTTAAACACAGATACAAATACATATGAAAGAAATGGTTTCACGTTGAAAATATTTGTGGAAAATAGGTTTTGAGCAGATAGAAGGGTTTTGTCGTAACATGCAACGATAAAACGATAGCGATAAAATGATCTGCTGCAGATAGAAGGTTTATGCTAAGTAGTGCTATGTTTTTAAATATTCAAATATTAAAGGAGTTTTTAGGGCAAAAGTAGCTGAAATCGGCCATTTTTGGATTAGAGTGTTTTCGGACATAACGGGCCAAGACCTATTGCTGTGTTACAAACATTTCGGTTTTGTAGGGGAGTAAGGGGTTTTTTGGCCATAGTTTGGCAAAAACTGCCTTAACTGCGCTTTCGATGATTGAAAGTGGTCGGGGAGTGCAATAGTGATATTTTAAGGACGAAAAAAATTTTTGATAGGGAACTTTGGTCAAAAATGTCCAATTTTCGCAAGAAATTTTTTTATCTAGCATGAATCGGGGGACCTTTCTGAGTTGTTTTGGGCGAAATTTCCATACAAGTGTGGGGAAAAAGCGGTCTAGTTTCGAAGATACGGCGAAAGTAACTGAAATCGGCCAATTTTGGGTTAGAGTGGTTTCGGACATAACGGGCCAAGACCTATTGCTGTGATACAAAATTTTCGGTTTTGTAGGGGAGTAAAAGGTTTTTTGGCCATAGTTTGGCAAAAGCTGCCTTTACGGCGCTTTCGATGATTGAAAGTGGTCAGGGAGTGCAATAGTGATATTTTAAGGACGAAAAAAATTATGAGACGGAAAATTGGGCAAAAACGTCATTTTCACAAAAAAAAAATTTTGGTCTAGCATGAATTCAGGGACCTTTCTGAGTAGTTTTGGATGAAATTTCCATACAAGTCTGGGGAAAAACAGCCTAGTTTCGAAGATACAGAAAAATGATATCCGCCGGAAAACCGTCCGGAAAAATTGAAAGTAGCTCTAAATGTGCTAAGTAAGAAAAGGTTCAGATCCTTTTTGGTTCGATAGTTGGCTTCTCCGGCAGTGCATTTTGCCGTATCTTCGAAACTAGGCCGCCTTTTCCCACACTTGTAAGGAAATTTCGCTCGAAACAACTGAGAAAGGTCCCCGAATTCATGCTAGACCAAAAAATTTGTTGGCGAAAGTTGGACATTTTTGCCCCATGTTTGCTATCAAAAATTTTTTTCGTCCTTAAAGTACCACTATTGCACTCCCCGACCACTTTCAATCATTGAAAGCGCAGTTAAGGCAGTTTTTGCCAAACTATGGCCAAAAAACCCCTTACTCCCCTACAAAACCGAAATGTTTGTAACACAGCAATAGGTCTTGGCCCGTTATGTCCGAAACCATTCTAACCCAAAATTGGCCGATTTCAGTTACTTTTGCCGTATCTTCGAAACTAGACCGCTTTTTCCCACACTTGTATGAAAATTTCGCCCAAAACTACTCAGAAAGGTCCCCGAATTCACCCTAGACAAAAAAAACTATTTTGGAAAACAAGGACGTTTTTACTCAATTTCCCCTACCAAAATTTTTTTTTGCCCTTAAAATATTACTCTTATACTCCCCGATCACTTTCAATCATCGAAAGCGCCGTAAAGTCATTTTTTGCCAAACTATGGCCAAAAAACCCCTTAATCCCCTACAAAACCGAAAATTTTGTATCACAGCAACAGGTCTTGGCCCGTTATGTCCGAAAACACTCTAATCCAAAATTGGCCGATTTCAGCTACTTTTGCCCTAAAAACTCCTTTAATATTTGAATATTTAAAATTATTCTTTCTACAAAACCGAAATATTTGTATCACAGCAATAGGTCTTGGCCCGTTATGTCCGAAACCACTCTAACCCAAAATTGGCCGATTTCAGTTACTTTTGCCGTATCTTCGAAATTAGACCGCTTTTTCCCCACACTTGTTTGGAAATTTCGCCCAAAACAACTCAAAAAGGTCCCCCGATTCATGCTAGATAAAAAAAATTTCTTGCGAAAATTGGACATTTTTGACCAAAGTTCCCTATCAAAAATTTTTTTCGTCCTTAAAATATCACTATTGCACTCCCCGACCACTTTCAATCATCGAAAGCGCAGTTAAGGCAGTTTTTGCCAAACTATGGCCAAAAAACCCCTTACTCCCCTACAAAACCGAAATGTTTGTAACACAGCAATAGGTCTTGGCCCGTTATGTCCGAAAACACTCTAATCCAAAAATGGCAGATTTCAGCTACTTTTGCCCTAAAAACTCCTTTAATATTTGAATATTTAAAAACATAGCACTACTTAGCATAAACTTCTATCTGCAGCAGATCATTTTATCGCTATCGTTTTATCGTTGCATGTTACGACAAAACCCTTCTATCTGCTCAAAACCTATTTTCCACAAATATTTTCAACGTGAAACCATTTCTTTCATATGTATTTGTATCTGTGTTTAAACTTTCATCCCGTTTGAAGACGTCCGCAGCATTTAGAAAAACACAAATCATCGGTAGTGTACTCAAAATCAAAACTTTCACCTAGAAAATATACGAATAACAAATCTTATCTGCCTTTTTTCGTTCCCTAATTATCTCATTCATCAGCTAATGCATTCAATAGCTAATGCTTTCAAAACCGCAAAATGTGTACACATTCTGCAATGCAAACAACGCCTTCTTACCGAAGCACATCATGTTAATGGGCAAAATCAACGCCACTCGTACAGCATTCGTTCCCGTGGAGTGTGCCTGCCAGTACAAGTGTGCCGGCAGTGTCAGTGTGTCGGCACTGTGTCAGTGTGTCGGCCCTGTGTCAGTGTGTCGGCCCTGTGTCAGTGTGTCGGCAGTGTCAGTGTGCCGGCAGTGTCAGTGTGTCGCCACTGTGCTAATGTGTCGCCACTGTGCTAATGTGTCGGCACTGTGTCAGTGTGCCGGCACTGTGCTACTGTGTCGTCACTCTGCTAGTGTGTCGGCACTGTGTCAGTGTGCGGCACTGTGTCAGTGTGCGGCACTGTGTCAGTGCTGGGAGCACAGTGCTAGCACACTTAAGTGTGGTGTGCGAAGTGTGCTAGCACAGTAAAGTGTGCTGGTTTTACCCATCACTATTTGCAACTGAAGTTTTGATGACACTTTTATAATTGTTGATGTGAAACGAAAATGAATAATGGATAAGTTGATAGTAATGATGGATGGAATTGGAATAAGTTGAAGATTTTAGTTGACGCGAAAAAAAATTGAAGGTTCGAGTTAACCATAAATAATGTACTGAAAAAATATTTTCTGGAAATATTTTATCCAAAATATATTTTTTTACATACACACAACTTATAAACAAAATGTCTTAAAACTAATGGGCCGAAAATCAGATTAAAAAGAGCATATAGATTAAGATAAAATAAGAGCATATAGATTAATTGTTCCATTTAATTGAAGTGATAAAAATTATGGATTTCGAAACAATCTTATTGTCTGCTATTTGTTTTTACTTAATGCAGTGAATAGAGATGGGGGAAACGACTCATTTTGCTGTGTCGGCACAGTTTGACTCACTCATTTGGATGAGTTATTCAGTGTGAGCCAATCAATTGTTTCAATCAATTTTTGATTAAAGTATTATGTAAGTATGGAACAGGATTACATTTCAGTTGCTCCTTTCTGTAACTTACAAATAGAAAATATCTCTACTACCAATCTCTTTCCATTAGTGCATTTCTATAAGAAACTTTACTGCTATATCTCAATTCTATGTATTCACCACGCGTATTGGAATAGAGAATTTTATTTTGAACCTAGTAGAGTTTGATTTCTCTACTAGTTGACAATATTGTCACAGCCATTTTTGTAGTTGAGTAACGATTTCGGTGATAGACTTCTGCAGAATGCGTGTGAGTAAGTAAAAGTTTCATAGTTTCATATGGAAAGAATAAAGAAAATCGAAATATGAAGAGTAATATCAAGGAGCAGCAAGTACATATATTTTTAGGAGACAATATGCCAAAGCTCTAAATGACAAACCTCGACCTAACCTTTCAACAAAAAGGCGCAAATAAGCATTTCATAGTTAAATCTATGCTGGTAGTATTTTTCGACTTTAAAAGAGTTGTTCATAGAGAGTTTGTACCGCCTGATCGAACTGTGATTCCAGAAAGCTCGGCAATGACAATGGGCCGAATCACACTGCCTTTGTTCTCTCGAATTAAGTGGCTAAACACCGTTTTTCAACGTTTGATACTCACATGTCAGCGAAATTTTTCAGTGCTGGCAACACTTAATCAAGCCTATCACAACTGCTTCACTTCAAAACCAACATAGCCTGTGACTTTCGTTTTCATTCCATGACTGCATTGAAAGTTACAGGGATGGAACCGTCTGTTGGTACCAAAACAACGAAAACGCTAAATATCGTTCACGTTGATGCCAATCAAACGTTTTAAATTTTCTTTCGATCAGATAACTGCTTTGGAAGTTGTAAGCTCAAAAGGAAATTTAGGGTTACAGTCCGCGAAACTTTTCAATTTTCCGAAATTCAAATATTTGTTGTTAATTGTCACTACAAGATCATTACCAATCCAAAATTTAATAACATCGTTTATTAAGCAAATGACAATAATTTACAAAAATTATTAAACCTGGCAGCCCTACCTTAAGTTTTCAACCAAACTTAAGGCTCATTTACCATACGAATTTTGTTTAGATATCATTTCTGCACCAGAATTTATAAGGCAAAAAAACTTTTATTTTCCTGAGCAAAAGTTCAAGATTCAAGATACAAAAAACACCATAGCTGGCAGCTCTATCCGAATTTTTCAACTAATTTTCTATCGAACTTGTTTTAAAATAAGGTCAAGTTACTGTGTGAATTTTTACTAGGACAAAAAGTAGTTTTTTTTTTAGTTGTTTATCAACATGGCACCACTGCCACAGGGTTGCCCACATTGCAAAATCACTTCTATCAGATCTGATCCTGTTTAAGGCTATTATATCCTGTGGGTTTGATATTGATCTGATGATCCGAACGTTAATTTTCGGGAGCAGAAGTATCGAGTGCTTAAAATAGAGGTAATTTGATGAAGGGTTGCCGTTCTTAAAAGGAAAAGAGTTTCAAAAAATTTGATTGGACTGTGTAGATAAACAATGAAACTTTTAAAAACCTAAAAAAAATTCAAGAGTGTCGTTGATGTCATCAATGTGCACTTTAAATTTCGTAATTATCTGATGACTGTGCGAAGTTATCGTGATTTTTCTTCGCCTACTTTTAGGCAGTTAGCGCCCGCAGGGAGTTGAAAATTTCCAAAATATTTTCACAACCAAGCTTGAAACATATTTGATTTTCCTTCCCTACAATTTTTCTTTGGAATTATTTATTTTCCACAGAAATGTAGGTGTATCTATTAATTCACGATTTAAGATATTTTCTTGTAATATCGCCAATGTCTCCTGAAATTTTCAGCTTAACCGTATTAGCCAATCTGGAGAAAAATCCACTTAATTATAAAAAAATTGGAGATATAGTCCAAAACCAATTCATAAAACATCATTTCATAAATTTCAAAGCACTTTATTTATCAAACCATTTAAAATTCTCTTACAAACTATTCACTGTCGTCATCGATAATTGAAGTCCAGCGACGATTTTCCGGATCCTGTTCACTAACTTTCTTCTTTTTCTTCTTCTGCACACCAATTTCATCACTACCATCCGAATCGGATGCAGCATTGATATCATTCCGGGAACGCTTGTTATTATCAATATTCGCGGACTGAACATAGTCTTCGTCGTCAGGCGTTGGCGACATTCGAAGCGAATTGCTCGGAAAGTCGGCCAATTCTCCGGAACTATTGGCCGATTGGTTATTGACGTCCGCCTGCTGTTTTCGTGATTCGTCATGGTCTTTATCAATTTTATTACTTCCATTCACTGCTGTTGATGATGATGACGGAGCATCTTTCTCGAGACTCACATTTAACTGAACGTTCATTTCATCGTCGGATGAGTCTGAATCAATAACGTTTCGTCGGATACGTCTTCCCTTTTCGGTGCTAGAGTTATTAGTTGTACCTTCGGTATTAGCGTCATTATCGATGTCATCGTCATCGACAAGCTCTTTCAACCGTCTACGAAGGTTTTCCGAGTCCAAATTCTCAAAAATGCTATCATCGTTGCCGGTCGCGTCATTTTCTTCGTCCTTTTCTGAGCCTTCTTCCATAAGCATCTCATTAATGTCGATTTTCTTGGATCGACGAACTCGACCTTTTGACTTGTTATCATCAGCACTAGCCTGGTTTGCTTTCGTGCCTTTCGGCCTCTTATTCTGTTTGAGCGGCGCGCGGTGTTCATCCTCATTATCGCTTTGATTAAAGACCAAATTATCAAAATGCTCACGACGTTTATTCATAAAATGTTCCCGAGAGCCACTGGCATCATCATCATCATCACTACCGTCATTGTCATCAGGATCTGATGAACTACCAGCGGCATCATTGTCTTCACTGGCATCGGATTCAGTGCCATCTTCTATGATAGAGACATTTTCACCAAACTCTGGATTGTATGTCCCGTCAAGCACTTGGACTCTCATCCTCAGATCAGAAGCATTCAAATAAACTGGAATTTTCCAATATTGGTCGATTCCTTCGACGGGCGGCTGAACTCCCAAAGCTAGCAATAATTTCGTGAAAGTTTCATTTTCGACGGCCTCTTTTTCCACTTCCTGCAGCGGCAGTAACGGAACACCATCATCATTATCATCGGACACTTCCTCGAAATCATCGGCTGCGTCCTTCAGACCTTCTTTAAGCCAATCAAGAGCATCCTTGAACTTGTCGTCAATCTGAGCAATAAGAAATTTGACCGTTCCCACGTCCAACGGACTTTTAACAGATGTCTTTGATTTCTTTGATGCCTTTCGGATTTTCTGTTTCGATTTAGATTTACGTTTTGTTTGTTTTCCTTCCGTTTCTACATCTGATTGTTCGGTATCAGATGTGTTTTGCTGTCGTTTCTTGGATCGTGGTTTTTTAACTTTTTCCGGTATGATTTCTGACCGGTCTGCAATTAAGTGTAATTGAATCATACGTTTTATGATGTTATTTTTGGAACGTTTTTCACCAAGTGCTTCCATTATGCGAGCAAGGCAATCTGAAAGAAAAACAGGATGAAATTTAATGCTGAGGTGAACAGTTTTGAAATATGGACTTGGAAACAAATTTTTAAAATAAGTTCAGATAATGTATTGGAAGTATGTTACTAAATAGCGAGATATCGTCATATTTACGACTGAAGTTCGAAAATAGGTATAGAGTCATCGATACTTCCGAACAATATCATTATTTATTAATACATTTCGTATTCCAAGTCCTGTCTTCATTGGAAGATCGACAACATTCCTCCTCGAAAACTTTCAACTTCTAAAATCATAATTTTGTCCCCAAAACTTTTTAAAAGTGCACTTGTTTTACGCGATAAAAGTCATGTCGGCCCGTGTATATAACAAGGGTATATTATCAACACCTGAGCAGAGCAGGAAGTAAATAGCCCTATAGACTAACTTACCATTTTCCAAACGATGTTCATCGTAGAGACTCTTGAGCAGTTCGTCTTCTTCGTGCTGCCATAAATTTTTCTGAGCAGCAGCTGCTGATGATTTTTTCGTTGGTGCTTTGAACATCAGATCCATTTCTTTCAGCTTTTTCATGACACCACGACGTGTACGAGTCTTGTCGATTAAATTGTCCAGAATCCAATCAATCACATCTGTAAAAGAATGACAGAAAAATTGAGAGGAAAATAATGATTCTGATGGAAATGGCAGTGATGAGGCAAATAAATATACAAACAGTACTGAGCGTGGGAGAGATAATGAAGAAAAGATACGCCTGCATCGGCATTTAAAATTTAATTTATATCGTAAAATGGACAGATGGGTGGCATTAGTAGTGTAAGTGATAAGGAAGTAGTCATTTTTTTATTGAAATTTTTCGGTTATAAATGCTACATATAAATCAGTCTTGATGCCATGCAAACATTATGAGTTAAAAATGCAATAAACAAAGTGATAAATAAATAGTTTGCCATATTTTTTTATCTGAGATGTAGCGTTTCGGGAGCATTAGAAGACAGACGTGATTCATCGACACCAAAACTCTGCATTCTTTTTGTCTACCCTGTCTCATCAACTTCCTTGACACCTCTTGCAGACATCTCTTCAATTTTTTTCATTCATTCGAATCTATGTGCTTTAATCGAAAGTTTGCTTCCCCTTGCTGATGATAATGGAGCTCTTTGAGCGCTGCCAACAGTGTATCGTATATACACCGCTGACAATTTATCAAGATGGACCACTGTGTTGGTCCCCCATTCTACTTCTCATCGTAAGATCTCGCTTCAAAAGCAATGCTCGTTGGAAAAGTGGCAAGACCTGACACAATATGGACAATTAATCAAGAAACTGACGACCGATGAAGAAATAAAAACATCGTCGGCGGAAATCCGACTTGAGAGTGAAGGGCAATGTCTCCAGAGGCTATCGGAAATGATGATGATGACGATATAAAATCTATCTAACGTTGGACTTAAAGAGATTTCGATGCACTAAGAAGTTGATTCATCAACGATTACGTTGACGCTACTGTGACGCTAATTTATAATTGAAACCTTGAAGGGCGATTTGTTATCAAAAGACATGATCAAATCCTTTAAGCGAAATCTTGAAAGAAAATAGTCATCGTGTTTTTATCTCGGGTTACAATGAATGGAGTGGAGCGAAGTTGATTTGCTTCTTCTTGCAAGGATGATGAGTAATGGTTTCTAAATGATCTGATAATACAGAGAGATTTCAACAGTATTTAATTGGCAGTCAATTTAAAATATGTTTACAGCCTGATTTTTTTTGTGAACTTGAATTATTTGGAATTTTTCATGATTATTTTTTAATATTTAACCCTCGGCAGACAACGTAAAAATAAAGCATATTTTTTTGATGAAAAAAAAACCAGACAAAAACACTTTCAATCGACAGGCCAATATTGACGCCAGCTATTATGAATTACAACTTATATGGTTGTGTTATACATAATATGAAATACATTTTGAAAGTTATGGGGTTATAATAACCCCACGTTGTATGCCGAAGGATAAAATTGGTACAAAAACACGAAAAGCGTGAATACAGCTGGCAAACGATAAGATCTCGTGAAATTTGATTTGAATTTTTAAGATCCTTTTTTTTAAGGATAACATAATTGACGGATTTTATACGTGTGGAAAATTTCACATTTAGAATATTTTCACGCAGATGCTACTAAAACAGAGCGCTGGAAGCTATTGAATTCAATAAGAACTACCATGAAAAAAGTAACGCAATTGAACTGAACAATGCATGTACATTATATAAAATGTAAATTGGAATTTTGCATGAAGCCGTGTACGTATTGACTAAAAGTGTAAGGTTTTACTGTGGTTCTGAGGTAAAGATTTTTTTTTGTTATTTTATGCAATTCCAAAAGATAAATGACCTAAACAAATACAAAAATCTCTCTGAATTATTTTCCTTTTTGGTTCTGCCGAGAAAAACTTCGATCTCATTGCTTTACAAATGTTAGTAACAATAAGAATATATAAAACAATGAACAAGAACAATAAATTACACTACATCTACAATAAATTATCTATGAAGAAAAAAATTTCGAGTACGCGCCATTCAATAGAAATGCGTAAAATGCAATGCAAATCATAAAGCAAACTACACTATCGTTAGGAGTTCAAGTTGGCTGGATTCCAAATTTTGATTGGTTTTCATGGGTTATTGAAGCTTCCAGCAGGCAGACATATTATGTATGGATTCCATAGTACGTTCAACGTTCTAGTGTAATCTTTCTTTGCGCAAACATTTTTCTGATTGAAAAATTTAATAAAAACTATATATGTGATTATACAATTTTTTTTTTTTTTATTTCCAACATTATAGCTGGGAAATAACAATATGGAAATTTTAATGATTGCAGAGCAAACGAAAATGGTCGCAATATTTTTGGAAACTGCCCGCTTAGTAATTGCGAGTCAACGATCATACAGTCGTTTTTAAATACTGCATTCCCACCGCTCCAAGAATTTGTTTGACGGTGCCCAAATTTGAGCAATATGGGAGCGTTCTAGACATTAGACGTACAGCAGACCTCGTTCTGGATGGCTGGGTGAAAACTTCAACCTCGTTAGACAAAGTGCTGCCGAAACTTCATGACGACGACGTTCAACACACTTGGCTAAACCGCTTAGCACAATTCGTCCAATTTTCAAAAATTGTCTGGATCTATACCCCAACAAAGCCCAGATGGTTCACAGCTCTATCGTACTGATCTGGCATTTTGTTTGGAATACCACAGAGCTGATTTAAAGAATGCTTAAAAGTAGCCCTCATTTTCGGAAAATCTAATGTCGGATGAAGCCCATTTTCAGAAGAAAAAAGGCATATGATTTCGACAATATGGTGCCACAGCTCACTCACACTTCTCGCGACACGATGATTTTGCTACGTGAGTAATTTCAATCATCTCGACAAACGGTGACTTGATGCCTTGATGCGAGCCACCACAATCGCCTGATCTGTTGATTACCGACTTTTTTCTGTGGGGCTATTGAAAAAAGTCTATGCCAACAAACAACATAATATAAAGAATCTGAAAATAATATTCAAGTGAAAACTGCGCAAATTACATACATAGTTTACACAGTAAAAAGTGGTGAATATCACAATTAAAAGATACACCACGTGCATATGCAAAGATGCACATTTAACCGGTATAAATTTTCGTCACTTCCTTCGAAAAATATAACATTTACTCTATGGAAAGGTACTCTTTGCTCACCATCCTATGGAATAATTCAAAACGGAGGCTCTCATCTAAGAAAATTCTCCATAATTTGAGGGGAAGAAGGCGAAGAAATATAAGACGGCTTCTGCAAGGAACGATCGACCCTCGCGGAACTCTTAATAACAATTAAAAAGGAGTTGAAGAACAGGAACTGGAAGTTAAAATATAAGTAGGACTATGGCTAAGAACTAAACCATGAACGAGATAACTTATGGACTAGCGGGACCAGGACTTTGTTTCTGGAAAAGCAGCTTTTCGTAGCCGGAATCGAAGGATTTGGAGTAGTCAGTATATAATACATCCACCTGTTTTTGATGGTCAGGGGAGAGGTGACTGTACGTGGGAAGGACAGGAGGTTAGTTAAAGTGATTTACCTTTGACGAAGCCGTGCTACTCATGAGCTAAAGTAGGTTAAATATAAGTTTGAACTCTTCCATAGGCGAATCTTTCACGGATTTTGCCAAAGCAGGGATGCAAAGAAATGGGACAGTTGTTTGAGACGCATGTAGAACTATCAGTTTTATGTGAAGAAAAGGTATTGACAACTTTCCAAATAGAGGAGAAAGAGCCACATGCTAAAGTAATGTTGAACCAGATGGAAAGAGGGACGCAAAGTGATAAGGCACTTGATTTGGCCAGGGTATTAGGAATACCGTCGGAACCACTGCTAATAATGACGTCAATATCTTTCATCAGAAGTTCAACTCCTAATGGGTTTCTCTGAAAGGACAGTAGTTCAGGAGATAAGGAGGACGGCCGATCTAAAACAGTGCGGTCATATCATAGGGAAAAAATGAACAAAAGTAGGAAGCTGAGTTGAAGCAGAGTGCGATTTCATTCAGATGCATACTAAAGTCAAAGTAGTATAAATTAAAAAATATAAAAATAAATATAAAAAATTAAGTATCAAACTTTAAATGAAGTTTTCTACAAACTATGTTTTCACAGCCAGCGACCACGGTAATTCAAAGACAACTTAAAGGATAATATTAATTCAGCTAACTGATCGAAATAATCTATATATTTTTCATTAAAACTTATATTTTTTATAAGCAATAAGCTTTTTCCTGGAAAATGCACGATTAAATTGTCAGAGGCGGCCGTTTTGTTTATTTTCAAAAAAAGACTTCTATCAAGAACCAGATTGACTGTTAATATACTGTTTTTTTTGCTTTGTTTTAAATTACCCAGAAAATATTATGTTGTTCATCGCAAGGAACGACTTGTTGGGTGGGATTCCAAAAACATGGCAATAATTTGGTCTAAGGTTACATTTAAAAAAAAAAGTCAAAATAAAATAATATCTTTGCAGTATTTGTTTTATCAAATAAGCTAACTTAATATTAAATAAAAAAAAAATTATTTCAAATACTCAGTTTCACGCCATTCACTGACTGCCCTTAATCTCTTAAACGTGATACCCTGAAAATTTTTAATCAGCTTTGGAGTTACTGTATATGCAGAATAATTTCATCAAAACTTCAAGATTTGTCTAGAACCGAGATTTCAGTGCAAATTTTGTTATTTTTATGAGCGACGTATTTTGCAAATGCATTGGAGTGAATTTAAAAAAATTCATTTAAAAAAAATTTAAATGAGATCTAACTTGTAGATAAGATATAAGAATAAAAAATCAGTAAAATTTCGTTAAATCTATGAAAATATAGGTTTTGCGAACTATCAACGTAATAAAATGACGTCGACAGATTATTACTGTTAACACGTTCAGTGCCAGTGACGTGGCTCTGCGTCCAATTCAACTATAAGCAGTGCCTGCCAACGCGGTCCCGCGTCTTGGTCCTATTAATTTTGTTCGTGGATTTATGAACCTGGCCATTGGGCTATGTGATCAGAGTTGTGGTTGATATTCCAGTGTAGGCTATTTCGCTTGATGCTGTTATTTGACGTTCGTGATTGGTTTTTCTGGTAATTTGAGTGCTTTGTTTATATGTTTACACCTTTTTTTATTGTAATAAATATATTTACTTACAAAATATATGAACTTTTATAGCTAAACCTAAATATGATATAAAGAAAACAGGTATTTTCAGCGAGCGTTGTGTGGGAAAGTTTGATGTATAGTGATGGGCTTGGTCAGACCGGCCACGGGAGTTTCCTTACCTAGCCGCGCTGGCACTGAGCGTGTTAAAAATTTTTGTGGCTGGTTTGGTTCCAATCTTGATTATTGAATTAATATATCCTCTTTTTTTGTAAAATACACAAAAGATTATCATTCAAAACGAACTTCCTTCAAATAGAATTAAATATTATACGCACCTTGGTCAGTTTGTGGACTTCGTTGATTCTCTTCAAATAATATTCGCAGCTCATCTTCTTGTTCTTCTGTCCATGCACCTTTAGTTGACCTATAAAATATAAACACAAATCATATAAATCAAACAAATACTCGTATATACATCCAAAATTATATACATCCATTAATCACACGAAAATCAAAATTTGCATACCCATGATATGTGTCTGAGTATCCATTTTCCAAATCATTAGCTTCCTTCAGTGTTTTATAGAACAACATTTCAGCGAAGATTTTCGGATTTTTCGGTGCCATCTCGACGAATTGTCGTACGACGTAAATTCCTAATTTTCGTAATTCTTCGCTATGCTTGTTACGCGGTGAGCCGAAGACTTTTTGAAATATTGTAAATAATTTGGCCTGAAAATATCAAAATGCAATTGAACAACATTACAATAGTTATTTTTTAAAAAAAATTAAATGACAATAAAATTATCTTTCTTTGAAAATAATGAAACCGTTTTTTTTCAATTTCTTTACTTACGTGATATAGCATCGCTGGGCACTTGAGCTCGAAAGCAACACGATATAAAATCGTGACTGACGCTTTTAAGGATTTCGTTGGCATTGTTTCCCAATCCACTAAAGCCATAGTGCATGCACGAATGATTCGCTGATTCAGCAATCTACGAAACAAGTTCAGATTTAAAACCGAAACTGCCAACTTTCATAACATTTCTATTGAAAATTTACACTGACAAGTGTCTGTATCGTTGTAAATCTTCTTTCCCGCACACTGCAAAATCAAAACCAATGCATGCAAACATTCACTCATTTCTTTGATTGAACCAGCTCGGGTTTGTGAGAGAATATCAAAACAAAGCAAGAGAGAAAAATAAAACAAGATTATCTTATTCAGACTGCAAATTACTTTTGCTTATAAAAGTGCTCTAGATCTGAGGACGTTCACGATGACGATACAAAACAGAAGTAATCAAAGGATGAAGAAAAAAAACGAGGGAGCTCAAATCGAATCAAAAGCTTAGAAAGGATACGAGTGCTCTCGATGTCATGTGCATGTAAAATATATATAGTTGGTGTAAAGCGAAATGAAAACGGGAGCAGAGATGAAATGCATGTCATAAAATCGAAATCAAATCTACGCTTTGAGCGCGAAAAACAATTTGAACTGTGTTTGTGTTTTATTGAAAAAGTGAAGCGTTAGTAAGGATAACCCGCAGGGGATTGAGTTAATTTGTTTTGCAAGTCAATAGTTTTTTTTATTAAATCGATTTGAGTTCAATATATTTTCTACAATATTGCATTGATGTGATTTTATTGCTTCAAAGTTAGGGACACAGTATTTAATTAAATTGAAAAGTTCGAGCTCATAAAATGATCAATTCAAGTAAAAATACTATACTGAGTGACCAATAAAACTACCTTTGAAGAAACAAGTTTGTTCTTCTCAACTAACTGGAGATCGTTTAGCATTTCTTTAACGTACCAGGATTCGAGTAGAAATTAAATTTTCGAACCTGTAAATGTTCAAAGATAGAGTCGGTTGGGCCTTCATTAATATTTCAAGTACACTTTAAGCTTCTTGTTGCCAAGTTTCTGCAATCATTATTAGTAACGACTTTGACTCGAGCAGGCAATTGTGGCGATTGCGTTTGCAGTCAGTAACCGAACCTGAGTCGTAATCATTTTCATTATTTTTTAAGAGGCCATGAAGCTTGTTAGAGGCTATTTCAACGACTATAAAATATAATGCAATTTGAGGTTTGCTTCGTAGCGTTTGAAGGGGATCTTTTTTATAATAATCAGCATCGCGGTCAGCATCGCTAATTGACGCAGTTTCGTTAGAGGGCCAACAAAAAGGGAATATAATATTAGAAGGGCGCTCGATGATTTTAATTAGATATTAGGAAGTAGTACCTTTGACTTTGCAGAGTGTTTCAATCATTAAAAAACTATTAGACTATATTTCATACATTTGAGGAGTGCTATTTGGTAAACAGAGACATTTCACTAGCTTGGGAATTTATAATATTCCATCAAATAATATTATGGCTTTCTAAACGACACCACTGTGGTATTACGATGCTACCAAAAATACTGGAAAATGATAGTATCTAAAAGCTTTTGATGGGTTTTATGCGAAAAGTTTTATGCAATGAATGGCAAGTCCTGTGAGAAGAATAAATGATTTAGGACAATAAAATAATTTAGAGCAATAAGTAGAGTAGCAGACCAGCAGTAGATGAATATTTAGAGGTGTACATTGATGATTGGAAGTAGGAAACAATAATATAGTAGGCTAGTAAAAGTGGATTCCTGTTGTTAGAAGAATTGCATTTTTAATGAAAATAGCAAACTATCGCGCTTTTTCCCGTTTTGGCTAGGTCTTGTTTAGTCGGTTGTTAGTCCTATATCTTTGTATAGATAGTGCGGCTACAAACTGTTTATTTAAAATATCAAAATGTATTCAGCTTGCTAGCTAACGAAGCTAATAAGGTAGTTTGAATCATCCATATGGGTGAAAGTGAAGACTGTCTTAAAATGAAAAAAAATTTGACGATGCTTTGAAAAGAAACTATATTAGACAGTGAAAAAAATTTAAATCAATATAAAAAAAGTGTGTGGAAACACTTACATAAACACACTTCAAATACATATATTCCACAACTCTCCACAAACACTACACTAATTAAAAACTAAAAACACTAGAAGGTTAAGAAAAGGATTGTCATTAAAAAATTTTCACGAGTGTGAGGTGAATTGTTTTTGGAAGATTGTCAAACAGTTTGTTCGTTGTGCTTGTTCAGAAAATAACAAATAATATTCAAATTAAATCAAAGAGGATAATTGTAGTTTTTTTTTTATAAAAAGCACTATGCTTACACTCCTACGATGATATGTCAATTTGAATTTAGCTAATTTTAATTTACAGACTACAAAAAGTGGGTTTTTTGCCATTTTTTAGTAGTTTGACCTCAGCGCCCAGTGTGGGCTGGAGAATGTTTTTGAAATTGAAACTTTCTTTTTCTCAAACGCCTATTGCATGAAAAATTTAAAATAACAAATATATAGCGTTTTCCGCCTTATTATGAGGAATATCCACATTCCACTATCTAAGCAGCTAATGAGCCGATAAATAGATACTGCAGGATATTCAATAGCATAAGTAATAGGTATTCTCCAACAATCACCAAATCATCCTTAAAATCTTCCTTTTTCGCAGCAATCGGTAGCTCTTTATCTTAAACTATATGTCATTGTTTTATTTATTTGTTATTTATTAATTGTTATCGATTTATTTGTTAACTATTTAACTTTTCGTTTTATTTTTATATACACATATTAGTTTTCAATTTTATTTGGTATTGTTTATGTAACTTATCCCTTCCCTGATTGATAAATAAAATAAAGTTATTTAAAGATCCCAACCTAGCCGCGCAGAAAAAAGGCATAAATTCCTTTTTTTGTCTCGTAGAGGGGTTACCATTGCCCATTGACAGGCTCTCTTTCTAAACTTCGGTTCAGTTAAGATCCCCTGCCAACTTTTCTCCTTTAAATTGCTACAGTCTTAATACAAAAATCGATGGGTGTTAAATTTATCGTTCCTACACCCATCTCAATATTCATCTTCAGACCAATAGCACTATTTTTAATGACTTTAGATAGGATCAAGATCACTAAATCTTGATCCTATCTTTAAAAAGGATAATTTATTCCAAAATCTGGAAAGCTTACCTAAAGGTTTTTTTTTGTTTAAAGTTTACTTTTTACTATCAAAGTCAACTATAAATTTATGGATATTTCAAATGTCTAGCTACCGAAGTCTGTCAGGATCAAACTTTTAAGCTTGACAAACTTTGAAGTTAAATTTTATTTCAACAGAGATTCAAAGAAGACAATGAAACGCAATACTTTGAAGCGCATTATGATTATAAAGGCAATTTGCTTGCTGGTGAAACATAGCTCAAAATAAGCTAGCTTTTATCTAACCTGAGGTCACGGCGCAGCCTAAGATTAGATTAAAATTATTCCAATGACATCATGTGTCAAAGCTCTTTTGTAAAAGAATCAAAATTACTTTTTGACAATTTTGACATTTTTGAGGATGCGCCTTAAATACAGTTGCGTTTTTCCTGAAACACATTTCTTGGGTTCATGATTTTTTGTGTTTTTAAAATCAAACCTCTCGATACTTAACAGAGTCTGTTTTAAGTAAAATTCGGTTAACATTGGCGTGCATAAATTTTTTACAATTAAATAAATAGTTTATTGTTTTTCGCAAGATTCACAACTGACACTGGTTAATTTCATCGAGGGACTATTTATTGTTGCCTGTTGAATGTCTCTGATATTCTACACAATTATCCAGCCCTAGACTCACTCACTAGGATGTTCTGGCTGACTTTTCCTTGATTGTTTGAATAGATGGCTTTGGCTTTTAAGCTAATATGAATGTGCTTGCTAATAAATAATAAGTTGAAGCAGATTATTTTCTCTCGCCTTATAGACATTTTTTGCAGTCACCTAGCCACAGGCTAAGGACTTTTTCTTGAGTGACTCTAATGAGATAATAGACCACCAGAAATGCTTTTTACAACTATATTCGTGAGGAGTAAACAGTATATGAATGAACTAGACTCACTAGTATAGCTTATTAAACTCCTGCAGCTCTAGCGAAAATCATGGCTCGGTGGTTTTTTTTCAAACTTAGGTGGGGTTTTCAAACTATAATCTATCTGACCTGGGCAGCAATCTATACCAAAAAAATTATGAAACTATCTTCTTTGAGAATTGGTTTCTGCTTTAGTAAATACCTTTTATGATCTTAGTTATCAGAAAAGAGCCAAAGTGGAACCTAATATATAACAAGGATGGCTGCTTTTAATACAAATGAGAAAATAGTACAGTTACAAGAAGTTATAAATAAAGACAAATTTAGTAAACTGGATGAATCGACTTAATCGGTTGCAAAGATTGGCTGCGACAACCAGATTAGGAAAAGATTTCAGTTAGTTCATCGTGAGGGATACAAATCGGTCAAATTTGATATTAAATAGCACAATCCAGAGGGCGTCAATTTTTTTTAAATTGAATGATTTGTCTAATAATAAATTGGTGGCCTTCGTTCGATTGTGGAAATACCCCTAGTTCGAGTCAGTTACCCATTGATAGCTACGTTAACAAAAAGCCCAGTGAATGAATTTACATGTTAGAGGCCGTTGCTTTGCCATTACGAATATTTAAGCAGCTTCAAATGAAGTTATCATTTATAATTTAACCCTCGAAGGTCACATCTATTTTTTCGATCAAGGAGGTCACTCTGGGTCAATTTGACCCTGCATCAACTTTTGTTTTTCGCCATTTTTCGAAAATTTACCCAAATACAGTTCTAACGTTTTTAAATCAAATTTCGCATATAATAAGTTGAATATAACTCGGAAAAATGTTTCAGAAGCTCGTAAAAAATGGTTTTATTTTCATTTTAGCGCATTTTACAAAAAAAAAACAACTTTTTCTTTCATTTTTCATATTTTTGCATGAAAATTTATAATTATATTCCTGAATAGCAACGAAATTGGGGGAAAAATATGAATAAGAAGCATTAGAAAACGGTATTTATTTCGCAAGGCGTTGGAAGGAGTTTTTGGTGAGAATTTTGGTGATTTTTAAATATGCATTTAAATGTTTAAAATATTTTATAAAAATTATATTTTTATGAATCTCCAGCACAGTCGTTGCACATATAAAAGCATTGATCGTCGCACATTGGGCGCAAGCCCAATGTGCGACGATGAGACAAAAATGACGTGTCTCAAGCCCTGAGGCACGTCATTTTTGCTTTCCTACCTTTTTGTACGGTTAAAGTGAACATCTCGCTCTCTTAGCCAATTGAGGTCTACCTTCGGGATTTGCTGGACATTGTACATCTAGAATCAGTTCTATACTTCTACGTATTTCTCTATGCAAGATTACATTTTTCAGCTTCTCTTGTAGATATGGAGTAACCGAATGCATCACAAGTTGCTTTATAGCAGTTGTAGCGTAGCAGAGAACTCAATCTGACGACTGTTAGCTTGAATATTTTTACATAAATATAAAACTCTTGCATTTACTTGCGCTTGATGAAGTATGCCGAAGAAAAAACGCATAGGCCAACGGTTTGTTGCTCGGGCAGTTGTGTACGCACAACAAAGCTTATCAAAAATGTCTGTGCCTCCTTTTGCTTTATTATAAAATAACACCATCTCTGTGAGGTGGGGCACGTACTTACTAGATGTTCTTGTTCACTCAGTAGTACTCAATTTTTTTTTATTTTTACTGCGTAATACCCTTTTCGGTCGACATCGCTGTTACTGCTCCAACAAACGTTGGTACAAAGCTTCATTTTCCTCATTTTCGGCTTCACTGTAATCCGAACTTGATATATCAGTCTTTGATTGCACTGACAAATTGTCTTCTTCATCAGAAGCGTCGCCATCAAAGATCTCCGAATCATCATGCAGAAGTATATTTTGAACCCGTGAACGTAAATTATACGCCATTATTACAGTTTATTATAAAAACAATACAAATGAAAATTTTTGTGACCACTTTTTACACTTTAACTTGAATAAAATTTTTTATTTTAATCCAAATAAAGCAAAGGTCACAACAGGGTCAATATGACCATGAACCAACTTTGAACGCCTCTCACCGACAACTGAGCATTGCGCTATACATGGGATGTATATAAAACGATAGTTAATACTTAAATCTACCGACAGATGGCATACTAACGGCCAAATTTAAATTTTACTAAACGATATTGGTGAGCAAAGTTGAGGTATGGGTCTTTTAGACCCAGTGTGACCTTCGAGGGTTGAACTATAAATCGGAATTGAAAATAAAATGACAATCGAATGTGACGATTTTTCACTTACGGCAAAATTCCGTATCTATCTTCCGTAGCCCAAAGGACTACTGCAACTAATACAATTTTGTTTTCCTTCCTCTTTCATTGACAAGCATCACAAACTAATTACTAATATGCCAGAAGCATTCAATTCAATTTCGTTTCGAATTGCATTTTAATCAAGTCACTTGTGCATATCCTGATATCCTCAAGCTCAACATGCTTATTCGGATCCTAACGTAATTGAATTGATTTGTCCTGGTGTTTTTTCATTCATTTACGGGCTCCGATAGTTTACGACAATAATGAGTTGGAAATACGTTGTTTATCCGTGTGAAAATAACCGCATGCATTTAAATGGGAAATAATTCGAAATCAATAGATGCATTTAGCCAAGATACATGTATGTTGTGGCTTTGAGAGGCAGAATATAAATAATAATTTAGAAAATTTAGAAAATATAAATAGGTAAGAATAAAATGGTTTTTTTTTTGTGAATTACGGAGATATGAAAAGAAAATATGTTTGATAGTTACATTATATTCACATTTATTTAAAAAAATACTTAATAAAAGAGAATTTGGGAAAACTCATCTTATTCTTAGCTGTATAGTTTGTGGAAAAAATGGAATTACTCCAAAAAAAAAACATTTGAATATGATTTACGGAGTCATTTACAAAAACGTCTTCAAATATAGTGCCTATTTACATTGTCATTCTAGCTTCTCGTGATATTTGCTGATATTTGAAAATTTTCTACCTTTTCGCTTTGAGATGATTTTATACACTTCGTGGGCTGTACAGTGACATATGTTTTTATATTTTCATCTTAAGTAACATTTACTAAAAAATCCCATACTTCACTCAAATAAAGCAATCGTCACCACTTTCGGACTAAATATCCACTTCAATTTAATTCCCGAAAAAAATCTACTTCAATTTAATTCGAAAAGGATTATTTAATTAAAACCAAGTTTCACTTCCGGTGAAACAACATCATCCCTCGCCGCCAAACAAATGCCAGCAATGATGTCGGCAACATTCACAGCGTGCAATGAGTTGGCTAATGAGTCGTCCAGTCATTAATTTTCATTTCGAAATGAAATAAATTAAAGAAACGTGCACGCTATCTGATATTCTTGCTGTTGTGGTGTTTGCTAACAAAACCACCGTTTTCGTAATATAATTAAATATTATACTTTCAACTTGTCTACGAATCGTGCAACCATTAACCCTCCACGGTTCGCATCCTGACGCTTAAGTGTTATTATTTTAAAGATGATTCCAATCAAGTATGGAATTGTAGGGGGTTGCAAAACTGTCGCATGGGAACGGTTATTGTTGGAAGATGCCACTAAATTTTAAAAAATAATCGAATGCTTTTCTAAGAAATTTTTTTGACCAATGTGCAAGCAATTGCGAAAAAATTCGAACACATCGAAAATATCCAAGCTGGTTGCATTTTCACCATCACCCAAACTTGTTAGCAGCCCCTGTAACTAATCAAATACTATCCAACTTTGAAACTTTTAGTAATCTGTCGAACACGGGACAAAATTGCCAGACAGCAATTACGGACAGTTTGATATTTGAAACATACTTTCGTTGTGATTATAATTGTTTGCTGAGCATAGAATGAAAACGTGTCTGTCTGAAGAGAGCTTCCTCGAAAGGATTTTGAAGAATTTAAGTGAGCAATATTTAGTAAGTAGCCAAATATTGTAATGATGACATTGTGATCTTATTTCGCTCGAGATAATTTTTAATAAGAAGAAATGTAATTAAAATTTGCAAGAGAAGCTTCAACGTTGAAAATGCTATTGTTATTTTAGAAGAGCTTGATTATTATAGTTTGCAGTAGAGAGGCAGCGTTTTGGGTGATTTGTGGAAAGTAGCTTTGATACTGGACTAATTCAATTAAAATTTAAGTGGCAGTTGCAAAATTGTTGTTTTTTAGAGTTTTAAGTGTTTCTGACTGTTGTGAAATTAAAAAATACGGAGAAAATCGTGTACCACAAGTAAAATTGAGATCAAGTTGCTCATCTAAAGCTCCTCATCAAAGAAAGAAAGTTGGCTCAAATTATAATGGAATAGATGGTATTCGTTTACGCCTTACGGGGACTCTTTTCCAGGTGGACACATAATTTACAAGAACTCACTTGAAGAAGACCCACGACCAAGACGGACAATCGAAGTTACCACTTTGGGAATCGTTCAAAAAAATGGAAAAACAAATATTGGAAGATGTTAGACCAAAGAAGAAATAGCTCACGCAAACGGTTGGAGTATCAGATACAACAATTTCAAATATTATTGACGATCATCTTGATATAACTAAGGTCAGCGCAAGGTTCACTACAGGATGGAGTACGAAACGAACCGTTACTGAAGTTGAGACTTGGATTCATAATTATGAGCCTGAGTCCAAACATGACTCTACCAAGTGGCACAAAAAAGGCACACCACTAGTCAAGAAGTTCACGATGTCACAACCTGCTGGAAAAATCATGGCAACCGTTTTTTAGAACTTAGAAGGGATATTGTTGATCGATTTTAAAAGCAAACCCTCCTTCAATGCCGCCAAAAAAGCTATCAAAGAAAAAGAAAATTAACCGAATATGTCTTCCATCTACACGAGAACGAAATTGTTCACAGGAGTCGTTTATCGTTGGCTGCCCTGTATAAGGTGGGCCTCAATATTTTACATCACCCACCTAAAAGCCATGACCTGGCTCCGAGTGATTATTGTCTTTCTTCGAGTGATTATTGTCGGCTTACTGTTCAAAAAAAGATAAAACTTTTTTTTTCAGAAAGTATACATCAGCTAATTTAAAGCTCCTAAAACAGTAGAAAGAATATGTGGCGATGAGGAAAGGAAGAACCTACAATAGTATAGAGGTAACTAAGTAGGAACCGAGTGTAGGGAGAACATAGTAGAGAATGCAGCAGATAAGGAGCGTAGTAATGAGAGAGAGCGTATCATTGATAGCGCGTAATAGAGAGGAGAGCGTGGTAGTCAGAGAGAAAGAACGCAGTAAAGTGAGAGTAAGAGAGCGTGGTAGAAAGAAAAAAGAACATAGTAAGAAGAAAGAAGGTGAACTCAGTAGAAAGAAAGGATCTAGTGCAGAAAAAGAGATTACACAGCAGAGAGGCATAGAACGTAGCTGAGAGAGAGCGAAGCTGAGAAAGGGAGCGTGGTAGAAGAAAGGGAGCGTGGTAGAAAAAAGGTAGCCACATGAGAGGGAGGAAACGCAGTTCAAAGAGAGAAAAAAATATAATAGAAAGAAAGAGAGACCATACTAGTAAGAAAGAGAGAACATAGTAGAACGAAAGACAGACCGTAGTAGAAAGAAACAGAAAACATAGTAGAAAGACAGAGAGACCACAGTAGAAAGAAAGGGGTAGCAAAGTAAAAAAGGAAATTGAAATAGAATTTAGTAGAAAGAGAAATTACGGTAGAAAGAATGAAAAAAGGCAGTAAATACCAAGCATGCTGAAGACCGAGCACATAACTATCTTAGTTCAAGTTATCATTTCTATTTCTTTTTAAGGTGCTTCTTAACTACTGAGCACATAGTATGATATTACTAAAGATACACACACACACACACACACACACACACACCAAAGTGCGATTGTTTGCCTGTTATGATCGAACGCGTACCAATGATTTTTCCTCCCTAAGATTATTTCTAGAGCGAGCCTAGTGGGTAGAGCACTGGCTTCTTGCGTGTGGGGTCCCTGGTTCGAATCCAGGTCCGGACGAGGGTCCGCGCACCAAGCTTTGAGTTTACCTAGCTCTGATTAGGTACCTGATTTAAATCAGGGGTAAAGTGAGTCGTGGAACTAATCACTCCACACTCGTATTCATAATGATTAAAAAAATTGTAATGAAGCTCTCTACCAGCTTCAACCCCTAGACCCGTACAAGGGTTGTCGTGGGATTGCTTTACTTTAAGATTATTTCTAAGATTATTTAAGATTATTATTAGTGGTTAGTTGTTTTTTTCATAGTATTCAAGAAAAAATTGGTGCGTGATGGAAAAAAGCAGTTAAGACAGTTAAGCAGCTAAAAGAGTACAGTTTGCGGCAATTTAGTGGCTGGTTACTGTTTCGGAAAATTTTGTGGGTTGTTACTATTGCGGAAAACGAAATGCATCTTAACCAGTCACTGCACCATTGCAATTTAATGAAGTATCGAACCAGAAGAAGAAAAAAATTTACTTAAATGTACAAAGGTAACTTCTAGGATTGTCAAATGATCTTTGTAAATTATTAATCTTATATTGTTGAAGGATTTCTGTAAGAAGTTTCATATGGTAAATAAGTAATTACACTTTTTATAGTGTTTTCACTGATGAGTAGTAGTGTCCTTTGAGTAGTAGCTCATCAGTTCTGGCCATTGAATCTTGGGCGCTTTGAAAGGACTTCTTAAGAGAAATTTCTCGTAAGAGGAATACACTACTTATTTTCATCTTTCTATCATTCGTTTCGACATTTTCAATTGATTACCTAATACTCTTGCTACAACCTTCAGAGACTTCGATGTTTCCGGTGCATTTCTATTTAAAAAAAAAATTTGACATATTTTTAAGCTCTTTTGACGTTTATGTACGGATTCCTGGTCAACTATACAAACGTATGGAAAGAAATAAGTACTCCATTACATATATGCATATATAGTTCATTTTAATAGGGGTGTGTCTATTTCCACGAATTACAAATTAACAATTCACTACAACACAGATTACAAACAATTTTTATTAGTTTAGCCGCCATATCTCCTAGAATGTTGTTTGAAAAAGAAAGGAAGCGATCGATAGACGCGATGGCATTAAAACCATCATTATTCTAATAAGATAAGCCATCTTTGTGGGGCGTCCAGTTGCAGACCCAGTTTGCTATGCTGAGGATTAAAATATCCCCAACAAAGTACAACTATGTTGTTTCTTCAATGGGCTCCGCTTAATTCGCTTAATCCAGTCTCCAGACTGTACGGAACATATTTACGAGCCTTGCCCAGGTTCGTATGCGTTTGCAATATGAGGTCCTCAAGAGAGATCTTGTATCGCGGCCATCAGCCAGCATTTCGTCCAAGTTGTTGCACCTCTTCAGGAACCTCAGTCTAGGTGACGAGCAACTTTCACAATTGCTGCAAATGATAAAGCAGTTGGGAGTTTCTTCAGTTGGAAAGGATTTAATAGATCTTCTACTTGCAGTGGCTTGACAAACTAGCGGAAAGAGCCGATGAAATTGCTGAAGTTTTTAATCAGCCAACAACACAAGGTTGTCGTTTTTCCAGCGGAGTCGGAGGTGGCTTAACTTAAAATATTGCTGGCTGACCTCACACAGCTGTTGGAGTGGCAACTAGAAACAAGGTCACACTCTGTTCCACAGGAAGAGACATTTCGGTGTTTCCAGCATTGAATTTTAGGCCTTATATATTTTTGAATGATAATCTATTAACCACGATACAGAATACCTAGAGGTGAAAAAAGGGCAAACGATGCTTCCATCGCATATTTAACAAAATCGAGCCACGAAATCGATGAAAAATTAGAGGGATTGGCTTTTAAATTCTCTAAATTGCACATTTTAGCACCTGTACATTTCATAATTGAAGATTAATAACATATTTTTACTGCTAGATTAATTGCTTTGTATAAGTGTTAAATCAGTACTACCTGTCATGAAAAAACAGTAACTAAGTTTTAGCTTTCAATCTTTTTTCTAACAATTGGCTGAAGAGAGCACGTTCATCAGCACCATATGCTTTCTCACCAAAGTCGACTAAAAAGGATTCTAATCAAATCAAAATATCCCAAGAACAACCCAAACTCGACCTCCATTCTTTTCGTTCTAGCTCAGCGAAAGAAACTTTATTTTTTCCCTAACCAAATCAAACCCCAATACGACCACACTTCCATCGAAATCGTAACAAAATCGAAATAAAATGAATGGAAATCCAATGTCCCGTACACGACCCAACTGTTATACAAGACTTGTTGTTGATTGCAATAATGGAGCAACCGACCGTCGTCGGTGTCGATGCCAGTAATGGAAAAAATAGAAAGTACTGCTATACGCGTGGTGATGAATACGATAAAGCCCAAGGAGTTTTTCCTTATATCTGGTCGATGGAAAAGTCATTATTTGTGGGATGTCTATGTTCATTTTGTTAGACGTACTTAACGGTTATAGGGCAAGTGAAGGTTGTGGCAAATGGTGGTGGCGATCGAACGAAAGCAATCGAGGAGGAAATAACGTGTTCGCGACTCTATTCACTCAGAAACTCTGCTGACTTAATAAAAGCACCATTCAATGCGTGCATTTAGAGTCCATTAGGCATCTGATTTCGATTCTTATTTAGAAGAAGAATTACACTGCCGACAATTTACAGCCAGTTTGCTAGCTATTTTATGGAGTCATTATTTTCAATGTAAACGGCGGTAGTTGCCAGGGAGGTTGAAACTTATGGACGTTTCGACTATGAATATCGCCAAGAAGTGATGGAGGAGCTAAGGTTGAGGAGTTGCATGGTGTCGATTTAACAAAATGGTACAATCGTCTGAGTCGCTTTACCAAATATTTATGGAGAATATTTCACGTTAATTGCCAGTTGTATATGAAGCGATTTAGATGGGCGTTTTCAAAGGGGAATTATACTTTTGACATCAAAAATCAATTAAGAATGAAGATTTTGCGTTTGATGTCAATGTTACTTAAGACGAAAAGTCAATATTACTCAAGTCACAAACTAAGTACTTGAGTCTTATTCTGGACAGCAAGCTCATCTGGAAGGTGAATTTAGAGGTGAGAGTGAAGCGGGCAAGCAATGCGATTTACGCCAGCAAGAGAGTGCTGGATAAAACGTGGGGTCTAAGCACTGCCCTAATGCACTGGATCTATATGGCAATAGCCAGGCCTATCCTTGCTTACGGATGCTTAATCTGGTGGCCAGCAGTGAATAAGACTACCTTTGCTAGCATGACGAACAGAGTTTAGCGGCTGGCGGTTTTCTGTTCCACAGTTGCCTTAGCCTCTACTCCTTTGTCTGCTCTGAACGTCCTGCTTCATCTCCCTCCGCTTGAATTCTTCGTTAGGGGCACTGCCGCAAAAGCTGCTGTCAGGCTTAGGGAATCGGGACACTACGAGTCACGATCCTTCGACCACAGCAGAATTGAGCGCGGATACGCAGGTAACGCTGACTACTCGGTCCCCACTCTATGCTTCGAACAGGTATATCAAGCGACTGTGGGGATGGGTAAGAGTGGAATCAGCAAATGGGCGCAGCAGCTCTTAGCATCTGCACTGACGGCTCTAAAACTGCCAGAGTGGGTGCACTTGGGTGCACTTGGACTGAAATTTCTTTTTCCGAGTGCACTTATCTGATATCACTACGAACCAAATGGGTCTATGTGTGGCTCTGTGCCAGCCAGTTAAACCTAATCAAACCTACTTAAGGGGTCAGGTACACTTGGGACGTCCAGAAAAAGCTCTTTTTCAGGATTTGTTTTTAGACACATATTAAAGTAATTAATAACAAATGTTTTTTTTTACTTGAAAGAAATATATTTGTAGAAGCTATTGTAATTTTTTTAAGGCACAAGTCTGAAAATTAGTCGAAATAGAGTAACTTTTCGAGGGGACCAAACAATAAATTGTTTTGCTGTGATCACTGTAGCTTGTCACTGGATCATCCGAAAGAAAAAAAAGTCGGGGACTATTAGTTAATGACAGTGTTCCGGATGGACGAAGGACTTTGGCCGATTTTGATTTTTCGAAAAATGGCGGTTGTAGAAATTCAAAATTGTATTTTCGACCAAAATTTCACTCACATTTTCGGCTGTTGAAAAAAAGTATATCGTCCAATCAAAAATGCTGATCAATAAAGCCGTTTTCAAGTTACAGTGATCACCGACTTCAATAACATAGTTTCGAGAAAAATGCTTTTAAAGCATGCGAAAAACGCTTTATGCAATAGAGACGACTTCATTCAAAGTTATTTATCTCCATAAAGAATTGTCCGATTCGTCTGAAATTTGCAGAGAACGCTCTTGAAATATGATACTTTTAGAAAATGCAAAGAAAATAAAATCGATTTTCTCAAAATTCTAAGTGTACCTGCCCCCTTAAGGCGACGCACTGAATTTGAATTCTGTTGATGCTTGAAAATAAAAAACGCCACAATCATGGAAGCAAATTAGTTTGCACATATACGCATATCTATTTTTAAATTTTAAACCAACATTTCGGACTAAACCTATAAAATTTTCTATGCAACAACACCACGATATACAAAACTACAACATTCATTTTCATCAACGTTTAACCCAATTCCACCGAACAAAAAATTTACGTCAGTAATTACTTTCAATAAACAATCCGCGAATAGAACAGCGAAAAAGAAGCAAAAATGTGATAAATGAGTGTTTGTCTCTGATTTCAACTGCCACCCCCCAAAAAAGCAAAGTAAGTCGACGGAACCGCGAAAAAGGCAATCGTTAATAGGATGCTTCAGCCGGAATAACACTCGCACATTTTTCTTTGACTTCGTTTTATTTTCCTTGAAAAATGTTTTCTGCTACACAAACAAGTATAACGTTACAAAAAAAAGGTTCAGAAAAATAAGAGGATTCTATTCTGTACGTGAAGGGTTCGCTGGATTTTGGTTTGCAAAGTACAAAGAACTGGCTGGCGCATCGACTCAAAGAAATTAGCTGGAGATGAATGGCAAAAAGTATGTCAGCAATGTTGGGGTTGATTTGTAAGTGATTTTAAAATGAGAGATGCTTTTCAACTACATTTGCCAGAGAGATGAAGGATTTTTATGGTTCGTTTTTAGTAGAAGTAAACGAAATAGAGTAGAGTAAACGAAAATGAATATTGTTTTAAGTTTGATATTTTTTTTGGTTAATGTTTTCAATTGAAAGATGAACCGAGATATAAAAGCAAAGATGGATTTTTGACTTTGAATTCAAATTTTATCAGTCAAAGAAAATTTACAGGATTCAATACAGCACACTCGCAACCTTAAATAATATTTTATTTTAGACGAAACAAAGACTACATACCTCTTTGCGAAATCTTCAAATTTGAAATCACGTTCTACGTTTTCTATTTCTTCTGAAAATTGAGAGAAAAAAATTGTTCAAACACACTGAATTTGAAGTCACGGAGATATTTTACCTTCTTCGTCGTCCTCGTCATCACTTTCATCTTCATCGTCATTCCCATCAACATCATCGTCTTTCTGAGGTTTTTTGACTAGAAAAAGGATAATGTATTAATAAATAACATTAGTAGTATTTATAAAATATTTTATTTTTGATGGAATTAATTATTTTTAACTGGGGTTGCAGGAAAATATTTTTTGATTTTTATTTCAGTGAAATATTTTTGAAAAATTGAAGATATCATCCGAAGTATGCAAAGTATATGTTAAAAAAAAACTTTCTGTTTTTCTTCGATTGATTTTAAGTTACTTTGCCTTCTATTTTTCTACCATTTTATTTTTCGCCAATTTTTAGCTATCTGAGTGGAATGGAGAGCTGTAAGGTAAAGCTGTTTTTTCATCCTCAAATCAGCTAAATAATCTCAAATACGAACGAAGCTTATTTATTTTACTATATTTAATTAAAAGCTTTAATATAATATGGCTGAAGTGCAGTTAACACTTTGTGGTGGAGATTTTTGTCATATTTATACCGCAAAACATTATCTTATAAATTTGGTAAAAATAATAATAATAATAACTTTATTGAATTCGTTTATGTGTTGTGTGGTATAATATCTTAAGATTAGTGTTTAGACAAAATCTTTACATCTAAATTTTGATTTTTTTTCAGAAAGTTTTCTTGCGAGTTGCTTAGTGTAGTAATATAGGAAAAACAAGCTTAAAAACCGAATATTGTGCTTAACTTAAATTAAATAAAACTTAAAAACTAAGATTTGTGACTTAAGGGAAGGTTCCCTCAGGTTATTTCGAAAACAAGGCAAAGTTTTTGAATTTTTCGATTGATAATGAAAAAGCATACGAAGTTCTGGTTTTGATTATTTTATTTGTTGATCATTCTAAAATCGTTCAAATTTTGATTACGATGAAATTCAATGTAGTGGCTTCTAAATGGCGGCTCTCGTCTGCCTCTGCACGCGGGACATCGTCCGGTAACTTCAAGTCTGCTGCCTCTCGTAGTAAACTGATATCAGTCATAGTTTAAAGTCATTAAAATCTATAAAAATTTTCATGTTTTATACCTAATGAGAATGAATCGGGACATAAATAAACAAAATTATGGATATTTAAAAAAAGTGCAACTTTTAACCCGGTTTTTGATCTCGCTTAATAATTTTGAATTGAAATTTTTCATTCTTATTTCAGGTATAAGTATATTCTTTTGGACAGACTTGGAATGCAGTGAATCGGATCAATAAACCGACACCTGTGCTTGAAGTTATGATGAAAAATACCGTTTCGAGAAAAACGCGTTTAAAGTTTTTAGCAAGTTTGCCTTGGGATAACTTTCTTGTTTGTTCAGTTATCACGACCAGTACCAATGGTTATAGGGTTTTGGGGTCACTAATTACGAATCTAAAGTCAAATTAAAAAAATTCAAGATGGCGGATTCAATACGGCGGATCAAAAAAATTTCCATCTACCAATTTGGACCAAAATATCTATATAAAGATTTTCGTGGTCGTCGATCGTCAATTTGCTCCATTATACTCAAATTAGGATCGAAGTCGGCTATTCCAAACCGCTCCTGGTTGGCCTGCTCCGGCAGACGTTGCGCGAGGCGGGCGTTTCGAGCAGCGGGCGATATTCGTCGTTTAACTATGAGGTAAAAGATATGCAATTTTCTGACGCATCGGTTATTTTTAGCATGTGCTGCCACCTAAAGTGTATTCCAACACGAACAAGTATGCGATAGTTTAGATCGTAATTAGTTCCGGTAAATAGAAAGCCATCTGGGGCCACGCGGTGAATAAGCTAAACCTGAGCATTCCCCAGCGCGCAGTAGGTAGGTGCTTTTGAGACGCTCTAATGCGATAAATTTATTTTACACGTATGCTTTTATTTTTTGTAAAACAAAAAAAAATCGATTTGTATGAAAAAATCTGAAAGAACTTCCCCCTAAGGCAGTATTCTAGTCTAGAGGCACGATTTTGAGGTGATTTTATGGACGCAATAAAAAAAAACCATAAACATTTTTGGTATATATTTTTTTACCAGTCTTTTATTAACATTTTAAAAGTACAAAACTGTGTTCACAAAATAAAAAAAAATAAAAATTGATGTAGATACAGGCCGGCGAAGTGAAGGCTCAAAAAAAAAAACTTGTCTCATGGTTGACATGATTCCAACCTTCCTGGTGGTCTGAAACATACATTTTTGGTGAATTCTGTAATAAGAAGAATTTGATATTCGTCTGACGTAGCCGATTTGAAAAAAACTTTTTTTTCACAAAATGGCGTCCATGTAAAAAAAAAGTTGGTTTTTTGCCTCATTTTTTTAACTTTGGGATTTTTAATAAATATTAGATAACCAAGATAACCAATAGTGTTAAGAGGGTTTGTGCAAAATTTCACGTAAATCGGTTCATTACAACTAAAGATATCATGTCAACCGTATCGAGAAAAGTATTTCCGAGAAAAACGCGTTTAAAACTTGGAGTCTCGTTTCGGGCAGTTAGTTAGCGTGTCACAAAAATAGCTGTTACTCCAAAAATAATTTGAATTTCCGAAAATCCTTTTAAATGCTTATTTTTAAAGGTCTATACTTTGAAAATATGCAAACGAAAAAAAATAGATTTGATCAAATTTTTAGACCAGAATACCCCCTTAAGCTGTGTGTACAGTAATTGTCGTTACAAACTAACGATCAGGGATGGAACCAGAGGATTATTGGAGATTGCACATTTATTGAGAAATTTTTGGGTTACGTGTCTAGAGATATCCAGTATTCTCTTGAGCTTCGCTGAAGCGTGCAGCCGATAAGTTGAGTATTAAAGGGGTTTGTTATAAATAATTTTTAAACATTTGTATTGTAATATTTGCAGACTTTTGATATGTGATATTGCACAATTATTCCATACAGTGCACCCAAAGAGAATGATTGGCTGCATTGCACACTTAAAAACAAGGAGTTTTCTCGCTGTTGAGAGCCTGGATTTCCTATTAACAAGCGGATAGGAGTAGCAAATGCTCTTCAAAATTTTCGACTTTATTTACCTCGACATGGACATGAAAAGTAAATTTCTGGTCGAGTTGGATGCCCAGATATTTAATGTTTTTTTTCCCAGGAAATGGTGGCTCCTAGGATATTTTCCTGTAAATTCTGCAAGTGCCTTAATGCTCGCTTTTTAAAGAAGTATGTATATTACCTGAGTCTTATCTGAATTAATTTTTATTTTCCATTTGATGCAGAAATTATTAATAACTGAAAGCTTCTGTTGCAGGGTGTTAATTATCACAGCTGGAGTGTCACCACTAGCAAATATCGTGGTGTCGTCTGGGTCCATAGCGATGTGTCATTGGGGTGCTTTTTCTAAGTCGCACATATAAATGTTGTAGAGAGTGGAGCTTAAAACTGACCCCTGTGGAACTCAGGCTGGTATTACGCATTTATCGGAGAAGGATTTGGATTTAAGTGAGAAGGTCCTGGCCAAAAGAAAGGATTAGATAATCTTGGGCACCTCACGTTCCACGTCATAGGGCACCTCAAGGGCTACTATTTCGGGACTTTAGAAGCAGCCTAAAAGGCTACGAATAGGCGCTTGAAGGAGGTCCCCGTCGATGCTTTCCAGGACGCATGCTGCGAGTGGAAGCAACACTAATGCCGGTTTCTGATGCGAAAGGAGCCTACTTCGAAGAATTTTAAACACTCGTAGCTAAATCTGCAATACATTTTTTTTCTTGAACTTATTCAAGTTTATTGTGGGACCGACACTGTAAATGTTTTCTGGCTCAGGTTTCATTATTACTCAATTTTGCGGCTACCGTTTAAACTCATATTGATCAACCACTTGGTGGACTCCACTGCGTTTTTGCTAATAATTTGCTATAGGTCTGGACTTCAGATAGCAGAGCTTGCAACTAATTTACACCTAACCATCAAATAACATTGGAGGTGTTTTGAAAATCTATGAGGTTTTTTATGGCAACTTTCACTTTGAAATTTATGTTGATGTAAAAAGATGTTTGAGTCGAAACTTGTTTTCTGTTTTCAAGTTAAGCACCATTTGTTTTTCGGTCACATAAATTTTAACAACTTCGGAAGCTGCAAATATTGATTGAATTATACTCTAGATATTAGAAGTTTAGGTAGCTAATATCTGTTAGAATAATATTTGAACGAATGAAATTATTATTTGTAATCTTACACTTTTGAGGCCTTTGTTTTTTTTCAATAGCATTTTTATCTCAGTAACAAATTTTCTCAACTGTTTTCTTCACTCTTGAACAATCAATAAATTTGGGTAATTTTGCTTTAATTACTTCACCGATTAAAAAGAGAGAAAAATACAGCTTAATCGTGTTTTTTTTTTGTTTTACGGTGATTAATGTGGAACCAAGACTATAAAAAATATGTTTTAAATATTTAAATGAGCTTAAAATTCAGTACGCATTATGAATTAATATTCTAGCTGGGGCAATACTTTTTTTAAAAATAAAATCAGTTGTTTCAACTGCTTTAATACAGCAACTAAACTGCTAAGGGAAATATTATAACGAAATAAATTGATTTAATTACGCATATCACAGTAACGTATAGTGACACTGATTTCAATTTTCATGGGCAAAAAGGGACAGCATTATTGATTTGCAGTATGCTTGCCATGACAGTTGATGCAGCTCTCAGTTGCAGCGTTTAGTCGATACTCATTGCATACTTATGTTATATGAAAATGCATCGTAAAGCATACGATTTCGGCGGAACTATTCTTCTCCAAGGACAATGGCACTTATTTGTGATTTATTTATAATGTTTTTTCATGAAAGTGTATTAATCTTTCGAAATTGACGGAATTGCCAATTTTATTTTCAATTAAAAAAGTTAAGTAAAATATTGACATACGGAACAACGAAACAAAAGTCGATTAGAAACACAATTCGATCACTCCAAATAGGAAACTATTATCAAACGAAAATAAAACGTACAAAACCATTTATTTTTCCTGCACTTGTATAAAACCATTATCGATGTAATTACACGCTTCACCACAGTACAATTAGTAAATTCCACCTTATACTTTCACAATCCACTATTCCTAGCTCCAACCCCAAACCCCAAAACGTCACTACTTCAATTGCAGGCAATCTGATCTAATTGATCGCTAAATCCAATTTCAACTTTGGCTATCGACATCCAATTTGATAAATGTCCGCCACTCGCCGAACATCGTTGTGTCAGAGTGGCTTTTGCAAATTTCTCACTGCCACCGCACCAACTAATGATGGAGCTTCCGTGGCACTGAGTGTCTAGTCGACGAAGAAGTCTTTTTCACGATTCTAGAGCAAAACCTAACACAATGACCACATAAATTTTACATATGCGATAGTCAATGTAGCTGAAGTGAGCTGAACCTAACACCAACCATACACATCCTCTTTCCATCTCACACTCTCCGACTCGACCACGGCCAATATTTCAAAGGAAACAATTGGTCTTTCCAATATTGGCGAGCTCGTGTAGATGGAGCGAGCGAATGTTAAACAACAAGGACTTCACTCAGAACTGATGTGGCAATTACAGAATCGCATTTCTTGTTCAAATTCCGTTTGTCTCGCACGAAGACGGCAGGCACCCATTAAAACGGTATTAATATACTGGACAGTTTCCACACCTCCATGTTCTTCTACTACGTTGTAAGTAATGTACTCGTAGCTTGATGTCAGCTAATGTTAAGGAGATCCTGGACGTCCTTTCATTTTAGCAGAAATGGTAGCCATACGCCACTGTATTCAACAATACCTATACTGCAGGAACTTATTTCGTTTCAATTAAATGAGATCCTGCCCACATGAATGTCGACATGGACAAGACTATTAAATGGCCATTTTCCCAGGAAAGCTATGTTTGAGAAAGCATTAAATTGAGAAAAACCATTTTCGAAGCTGGAACTTGTCCTTTACGAACACTGTAAATAACTATTTAAAGCTTTTAGAACGTGCAATTTGTTAGCTTTTAATTACCTCGGTTGACTCTTGGCTCATGTGGAATGGGTTTCGTTACGAAATAATTTGTTTGACTTAAAGCAAGAGTGTGCTTCGGTAAGGGTTTAGAGTTAAGAAACAGATGGGTGGGTCCTCGGTGGTTTGCTTGGTTTTAAGATGTTGGAAGTTGTTGAGAAATGTTTTTGGTATCAATGACACTCTTATTTGTAGCAGAAATATTGGATACTCTTGTAGCAGAAATATTGGATTGTTAATTGTTTTGAAGTAGCCAAAAACTATTTTGTGGAAATTCCTTGATCTCATCAAATCACTTCTGAACTCAGATTCATTACGTCACCTAATTGAAATTGAGTGATTAAATATGATAAACGACCCAACAAATGGACAAGAGATCAAAGTGAAATACTTAGTGTCATAGCCAAGAATCTTATGACTATTTAATGCATGGCCATTAATCAAAACCATTTGCGTTCCCCAGCTGCAAATGATCAACGAAAGACCTATCAACATATGATTTCTGGATAAAATACGTCTTATTATTACATTTTCTTCTGATGCATGAACCCAATTACGATGGCAGCCGATAGGGGATGTAACAGCTTCTTGACTTTTGGGAGCTTCACATTATTGCAATTTTTCGCCCCGTTACGAACAGTCAATGGGATCGAAGGAAAACATTCGTAGAATGGCATTTGTTTGCAGATATCTGAAGTGCAAAATGTTAAGGGCTATTTACGATGGAAACAAACGAAAGGGCACAAAGCATAGTGAAAGTATCAAGAGATTTCGTAAATAGATGGGGTTCGAGATGAATGAATCGTTGGTCGGAAAAATATATTTATTCACATCACATCAATGTGCTTAAATGTAATTTTGTGACCGTAGCTGTTTGTGCTGCAGATCATAGTTATTGAGATGATATGAAGGTTTTTGCGAAAAGGGGGGTTATATTTTAGCAAATTCGTGGTACATTCGTGGTACTGTCATCCTTAGAATATACACTTTATCTGACATTTTTTTCATTTTTGAGTTAACACCGGATTTGAAAATGACATACCCTATTACGTTACTCACGGAATCTTTTCGTCGGATTCTGCATAGAACGCTTGAGCATACCAGACTCAATTTCGCGTACTTTACGACGAGTATTTTCTTTTAGCTCGGCGACATTCCATGGAGTATTGACGTAAACTTTGCTCTTAAGATAACCCCACAGGAAAAAGTCCATGGGGCTCAAATCTGGTGATCGCAGAGGTCAAGTGATATGAACAAAGCGGGGTAACAAGTTTTGAGGAAACAGCTCACAAAGTTGCTCTACAGTGGCTCTTGCAGTTTGTGAATTGGTTCCATCCTGCTGAAACCACGTCCGTGAACTGTAGGCAAGCGAACTGTAGGCAGGATGTTCTCGAAACTGGGGTACAAAAGAACTGGATATCATTTGTCAATATGCCTCAATAGCAACAGTTTTCGCTGGACCTCTCGCATTTTCAAAAAAATGAGGCCCAGTTATTCCGTATACTGATATAGCACATGATTTTGTCACTTTTGGGCTATGTAGCGGTGTTTGATGTTTTTGTCTGGGACTGGTGTTTTGTTCTCCCAAGTAATCAGAAGTGATAATTTTATTTATTCGCATATCCATTTAAATATATAAGAGCTTCATCACTCAAATCGTGGCCATTTTTCGTGATTGTCTGCACTATATGGATTTTATAGGGATGAAATTTCAGATCACATTTCAAAATCGGCTCCACAGTTTATTTGGTGACGTTTAAGGTCGCTGCTTTTTTGCGCGTTGATCAGCGCAGATTGTAACGAACGCTAGCTGCAACTTCGCTTATTGTTTCTTCCGTTTCTGAAGTTCTAGTCCATCTCGTAAGCTTCTGATATATTAGTGGGTATAAAACTGCCTCTGAGTCGTAAAGTACGATTTTCCTCCCTTCAGAAACGCTTTGATACCATACGCACGGGTTGCGTTCTATTGCGCCCCTCCCTCCGCGCTTAGCTTAAAAATTTTTTTAATATTAAAATTTCAAAACCTTAGTTCTGCCGTGAAACACCATGTGGAAACGATAAATTCTTTGGCAAGAGAGATGGCACCACAATCATCGAGAAAAAAAATATTAGCCATAATCTTATTTCCAACCTAGTCCAAATATAGGAAACATCAATCCAAGTACACAATTAGTCTTTTATAAACCTTCATGTCTTTCTTTACAAACACTCAGGCTCACTCGAATTTATCCAAAGATCTGCCTAAAATCTTTGACTAGGAAGGCCCAATCTTCGTAGCAGGAGATTTAAATGACTACCACCAACTCTGTGTTGACAGGAGTACTAACAGAGCGGGGACCATTCTGAAAAAGGGCTAAACTACTTTATATTCCAAAAAAGCGTTCCCAATTTGGGATAAACCACAACCACTCCCTTAACATAGGGTTTCATCTAGATTTCAAGCACAGTGAATGGACCACAGTACTGGATGAACTCTCATCCGATCATAAGCCAGAAGACGTCTACACTGACGAATAGAATACACTGACGATCCTCTGAAATTCAAGAGGAAAAAAAATGAGACACAACAAGATTTACTACTAATCACTTGAAACTGCCAGTGGCATCAATAGAGCGATTGAAACCGTATTACCGAAAATGGCCTAGGTAAAAGAAGCATTCACCACTAAAACTCTGATAGAGGACTATAAGACTTATGAGCTCCCGAAGGACATTAAATAGCTAAGTCAAAAACTTGTGAAGGCAAGCAAATTGGATTAGTATTGAGCCGGGTGACAAAAATATTTGAAGAGTGACCAAATATTTCAGGCAGAAGAACTAATTTGTTTTACCAGCAATCAACAGAATTAATAGCTTAAACTATGACAACGAAGAAGAAACCGAATCTTTTGAAGACACATTGGAGCTGCGATTCAAAAAAAAACCTAGCAATCACAGAGGACTACAATCAGAAGGGAAGAAGAGTTGAAGAGTGAGTTACTAAAATTCGAAATACAGCAACCCAAAGAAATGAAGGGATTCGTCCACAGGAAATAGTAGCGATCAAACAACTGTTAGTTCGGGTCAATCAACGTAAATCACCTGGATAAAGACCTGCGTGAAACAGTTGCCAGACAATAAAATCTAAGAGATAAAACACATTAAATATGCAATTTTCCATACAAAAAGTTTTTGAAATTTCTGGAAAAAAAGCAACCATTATTGTGATTCCAAACCCACGCGAAGACTTAACGTTTCCTCAAAACGGAGAATTAAGCACTTTTGTACCGACAGGTTTTACAAACCGATAACAAAAAAGCGGTCAAGGAGCTCTCTCGTATGCCAGGAGACAGGACTTGAGCCACTTAGGGACTGGGTTGTGGAACTGACAAGACGGTTTCATTCACACACAGGTGGACATAAAAATTTAGTGTTCCGGGATATGGGACGCACGAGTTGGCTCTAATGAGCCATTTATGCGTCCTGCGGACATATAAACACAACGCACATAGATATACTGTTTAATTATGCTTGCTTCCCGACGAATGGGAGGTAATAGTTAGGACCTAAGTTAAGTATAGGTTTAATTAGGATAAGCTTACTGTGGTTAGCCATAAGCTAGATTAAGTTTAATAAATAAAGTTAGCTTTTAAATATTAAATCAACCCCAGGTCCTGTACAACATGGGTTATATTTTATTACTGTGAGCCAAAAAATAAAAAAATTATTTATTTATAAATTATTATTACCATCCAATAAGATCCAGCAGGCCAAAATAGTATAGTCGCTACATATAAGAGTTTGTATGTTGACTACTCCTTACATTAAATAATGTACGTACAGTTTAAAATTAACAAAATATATTATTGTTATTATATAAATAAAAACAAAGTTTCTTTAAAACTGGAGACCGATTAGTGTCCTATCCTCGATCGAAAAACTGGTTGAACGCTTAAAACTTCCACGATTCGAGGAAGTAGTCGCCAAGAAGCCCATAATTAAAGAAAACCTTATCGTTATAATGAATGATTTTCTTATGTCGAAACCCCTAATACATATGATTGGATCATTTACTTAAGGGAAGAACTTTTTTTCTCGGAATAAACGATCACCTCTTGAGTTCAGAGCCAAAAGAAACCGGGTTCCTGCAAGATTCTCCACTCTTTCCACTAATGTATATACTTTACACTGCAGACATCTCGATGATGCACATATCTCCTTGCTTGGGGGATGGCAAATTCATCTAGTTTACATTTCAGCAGGCAGAATCTATAGCCACCACATTTCAACAATAAATAGACATGAATGAAATACCTCCAAAAGTGAAAAAAGCGGGAAAAATGCAAGACATTTTTGCGACGAGACGACGAAGACAAAATCCAAGCCAACTGACAGTAAACTGCGAGCCCATAGTATGGACAACAACAAGATCAACTTTTGACATAAGACTGTCCTGGAATACGCGCATACAAAACAATCGAATAATTGCTATTGGAATACTGAACGAGCTGTGCTCATTACTTGCATCAAAAAACCTTAATATTAAGCTTCTATCTATAAGCAGATCATTAGACCAACTATCTTTTAGCCAAGAACACAAAACAAGTAAATTACAGCTACAAATTTGTTAAAACCTTGCCACCTTGATGCATAAGAAACTCTGACATTCACAAGGACCTACAGACAGAAACCATAGCTAAGTACATGCATGGCAAGTCTAACAAACTGTTGTTTAACAGATACAAGATTCAATAGCATTTCTAAATCCTAAAATAAATAGAAAATAAATACATAAAGTAAAAAAATTAAAATAACTAATATAAAGAAATAGATACAAAAATATATAATGAATTTTTCAATATATATAGTACAGAGAAAATGATATTTCATTAAATCCACGAGAACTAGGATCAGAGAAAGGAGGCTAGAGTGCAAGAACGCTCACTGCGTAGAAGGGTGTCAAAGCGCAACTGGCACCAGCACCAATAACATAATAGTTTCCAGAGGCAGTCAGTATGAACAAGCGATTTCAATGACACCGAACGACTAGCAGTTAATTATTTTTAATATTGAGCTGTGAAAGGTAAACGTTTTTAAAATTTTAGTGAAGCAAAGGTGTGTTTAGTTTCGAAAGAAAATTGTTTGATTTCCACAATGCATAGAAACACGAACCCACGAACTGTGTTTCAAGAAGAAGACAATACTAACCCGTCTCCAAGAATTAATTGAAAATTGTCGAATAGTTTTGGGGGAGTTGATGTCACAGGGTCATAACTAGAGCTCGAATAGTTATGCACGTTCATGTTGCATGCATATTTTGCTTATTTCACATATTTCGGCCTTCAAAGCATATTTTAGATTAAAATGCATGTTGGTGCATATTTTCATCATTTTTGTTCGATCGAAATTTAATTTCGTACCACTGGTTCCTCATTTTGGTATTTCTCTTTCAAATATGGACACAAACATATAAGTAATTACAAAACGATGACGTTTAGCATAATTTATACCACTGCATATAAAAGCATTGTGTACATCAGAGCCACTTTTATGTGCGTCGTCAAAGGAATCAAAATATTAGAATCGAAAGGACTTAAAATCAAAGCATGCTTCGACGTGATTGAGAATATTTGATCTATTTTGAAATCATTTGACTAAAAAAAAATTAATTAGAAGTTCGAAAGGATCTCTAGTCAAAATGTGAGCCCCGTTTCATTAATACGAATTCACTTTTTCAGCACTTTTGTTACCATAGGAAATTACGATGCTTATTTTTGCCGTTGTTACATTTGTAGATGTATAGAACGACTTTTTTCATTTATAAATCAGTTTTGACTGAGAAACAGCAGTTTTCTAAATGTTTTGTGTACAACAGAAGAATGCAAAAAAAAAACTCTAGCGCACCTGAACCGCTAGAAACACTAATGTTCGAAGAACAGTAGAAGAATCGTGCAGGTTTTGAGTGCATATTCCACCACATGTGCTGCTTATTACGGCCAAACTGTTTCAAATGCCACGTTTTACTTTCGTCTCAAGAATGCATTATAATTCATATGGTGGAAGGTTTCAGATATTACCACTGGCATGAATTTCAACGTTTATGAGAGCAAAACACGGGTTAATTATATTCGTTATCAGTTGCTCAATTCACATAATTTTGAAAGCAGCATCTCATATAACATCAATGAAGAAAATGCTCAGTGCCTGCAGCACTGTAACTGAAGTTGGTGTTTGGGGCTGCGATCCGAAAAATTTGCAGAACTTTGCGAATTGTAACATCGGTTATTTATTTTCATTGTAAATGTTTCCGGTATGTACACTTACTGTAAGCATTTATTGATACAAAAGTATCACAACCGACTCGTGCTGGCAGCCTTTCGCCAGTATCAAAGCCAAGAATATATCAAATCTGCTTCACGTTGTTTAATTACATTCGAAGTTATAGGAGTATAAAGAAATTTAGGGTTACCTGCCACAAGTTTTTTCAAATGATCGAAAGCTTAATATTTGCTGTTTATTGTCACTACAATATCATTACCATTTGAAAATTCTACGATAAAACCGCTTAATAAAGATATTGCAATTAAACACAAAACCAACAATAGCTGGCAACCCTATCATGGCTTTTCAACCAAATTTGGCCTGAATAATGTCTATGACAAGTTTCATTAATTGTATGAAATTCGTATTGATTTCATGACTGCACTGGAAGTTATAGTGCAAAAAGTTTTATTTTCCTGAGAGAATTTTCAAAACCAAAGACACAAAAATTACCATAGCTGGCAGCACTAATCAAATTTTTCAATCAAATTTCCACCAAACAGAGATTAGAGTTAGGTTTAGCTATTGTGTCAATTTCATGAAAATCTGGTAACTTATTCACATTTCATAGGGCAAAAAGCAGTTTTTTTTCTTTGTAATTTTTCAAGATGGCACCACTGGCACAGACTTGCCCACAATTCAAAATCGCTTCTATCAAATCTGGTCTTACTTAAGTCCAATGCATTCTGTAAATTTTAGCTGTATCTGATTATTGGTTCGTGAGTTTCCGTGAACAGAAGTTTTTGATGCTAAAAATATACGTTAACTGGGAGAGGGTTACCGTTCTTGTCCGACATGAAATTTCCAAAGTTTTATTTTGAACGTGTAGATATAACATAAGATTTATATACAGATTGGTTTTATTGTAAGAAACGGACATTTTTTTGAATATTCGATGGTTTGAATGTTTTCACTTCCAAATTTTTTTTTTTCAAAATGAAGACACCAAAATTATCATAGCTGGCAGCTCCAACAGAATTTTTCGACCAAATTTCTACCAAACGTGGCTTAAAGTAAGGTCCAGCAATTGTGTGAGTTTCGTCAAAATCGAACGATTCAATCAGAATTTATAGGGCTAAAAACAGTTATCTTTTTAAGTGGTTTTTCAAGATGGCACCACTGGCACAGAATCGCTTGCATTTCAAAATCACTTCTATCAGACCTGGTCCTATTTAAGACCAATACATTCTGTGAATTTCAAATAATTCTGCCCATCGGATCGTGAGTTTCCGTGAACAGAAGTTTTTGATGCTAAAAATATAGGTAAATTGCGCAAGGGTTACCAGGCGTGCCCGTTATACCATATCTTTTTTTTTTTTTGGTTATGTAAACAAAGCACGAGATTTACATATGAGTTGCTTTTTTTTGAAGAAACGGCATTTTTTTCAAGAGAGACGATGATTTGGAGGTTTTCACTTTCAGTGCCTGCCCTAGCTACAGGGTTGCCAGCACGCTCATTAAAAGTTACACAAATCTACAACTAAATAATATCAATATGTCCTGAAAATTTCGTAATGATTGAATAGCTCTGTCAAAAGTTATCGAAATTTAAAAATTTAAAAATTTTCCCGTCCTCTTTTTAGGCACCCAGCGCACACATAGGGTTAAAAAATTCCAAAGCATTATCCGATTCATATGTAAAACACGTTAGAAATTTATTTCGTTAACTTTATTTTTGCGAAAATTATTTGTGCACGAAATAATAGGTATATTAAAAATATCACTTAAATGGCCGCCGGCGCCAAAAGGTTAACAATAACTGACATTTAAAGAGACCTGGACCTATTCTGCATATACACCAATGTATCCTGAAAGTTTCAGCTCAATCGGATGGCGCGTTCCCGAGATTATCTCACTGAAATTTTTTGATGATATATATATATATATATATATATATATATATATATATATATATATATATATATATATATATATATATATATATATATATATATATATATATATATGGAAATATGAATTTTTGGCCGAATCGATTTTAATACTAATGTTCTTCGAACATTAGTAAAAATGTGACAGTCATATGTATTTAAACCTTCCTTTTTCGCATGTTTTGGCAATTTTTGGAAGATTTTTGCATACTGCGCTCATTTTAATTGTTTGTTTATGAGCATATTTCAGTGATTTTTCATGCATGTTTTCGAGCTCTAGTCATAATACACTACAATTGACATACCATTTTTAACGTCCCTCGAAATTTAATATCAGTCGCTTCAAAGATTTGGGTAAAAATTGCTTTCAAAAGTTCTAGTGTATCCTTAAAAACGTCCTTAGATCTGCCAAAATTTGTCAAAGGTACTTTTGCTGATATTCTTTTTGGGTTTCTTACATAATCAATTCTGGCAATGGCTTGTTGTATTAAGTTGGTGTCTGAGCGAGTAGATTTATTATTATTTTTAAAACATTTCTGAACTACTAATAATTTCCTTCAATGAAGCATGAGCTGCAAATTTTCAAATAAGTTGTATTTTGCTTCTTAATAGCAGACATTTAAACCGAAGACATGAAACTTACGCGGAATCAGCCTTTAACTATCAAAAACTTGAGTGAAAACGAGCCATATCCAAACCGAAAGGAACTGATTTTGCGAAAAAATGGTATTTTTCTAAAAATCAATCAACTGGAATTTATTGTTTATTTTAAAGCAAATTAAATATTTTATATCCGTTGGATCCTCGGAACAAATTCAAGCTGAAAAGATCTTCAAGCCCATGAAATGTCCAGACCTTAATAATTTTTGTATCTTATGCGACCTGTCGAACAAATAAATAGTGAATCGACAAAATGAATCAATGAAAGCTTCTAGTAGTGTAAAATTGAAGTAAATAAAAATTATGTGAATTGTGAAAGTCTACCGTAAACTGCTGATTAAGATGAGAATTTTTATTTTGAGCCCAACTTTTTTAGACCATTTTTCGTCGAAGTAAGGTAAGCTGAGACTGCACAATCAAAAACAGTATTTATTGTATTTATTTAATTATTAAATCTATAAAAAATATTCCATACGAAGTAAAATTATGAAACATAATTTACTGATCGTATTAATGAATATTCAGTTTCTTCAACGAAAATTAATTAAATCGAGTTATTACTATCATTAACAAGAATTCGATTTTCCATCCGGTTTCACACTTCACTCCCCTGAATTTTCTTATTTGATGCTACTTTTAAATCAGAAACTTTTTCTCAGCATTAGTTTACGGCAACATGTGTCCAGCATCGATAATTCAGTTATTTTCACTGCACGGAAAATTACTTTTATGTCAACAGAATCAGCAACTGTGTTTCAAAAACTCACTGCCAAACTCCATACCGAAACGTGGTTTATACTCATCTAGAAGACAGTGAAGGGAGACGGGTGCGAACAATATCATAGACAATGAGCAATATCAAGTTCGATTTATAACTTTGCTATCAAACGCTCAGATTTAATACGAGAAATGAACAAGAAGAGATTTCATCATAAAATGATTTATGAAACAGGAGGGTGGCGTAGCGTAGCGTTTATCTATTGACCGCAAGAATTCAACTTGAAACGGGGCAATAAACTCATTGTGATGTCGTACTTGTGTCGTCGTATCGTAGCCGTAGCACTTTCAATTTATTATGTTTCGGAGACAGGATGCACGTACTAATCTCACTGGCAGGACGCGGCTTGTATCATAAATTTGTTGCGAGAGAAAAAAGTTTATGATTATATTTTGCGATAGAAGTATGTATTTTAGGTTGAGTGAGAGTTTTTTTTTCGTTGGAATTTATGAATTTTTAGATGGCAGGATTACGCCGAAGCAGTGGTATTTAGGGACATAAAAGATTGAAAATTTTTTCACAGAGTACAGTTTAAATTCAGATTTTAATTACATAAGAGATATAAAAAGAAAATAAATCTAATTAACTAAACATAAAATTGTAGGATTTAAAAATTGTTAAATTAACGAAAAATATTGTAAAACAACAAACTCGAACTGACTAAAATAAACTGAAACTTTTTTTGGGAAGCATAAAAGTCATTTCTAGGCAGAGACAAGGTATTTACGAGATAGTGTTAAATTCAATTATAAATTCTAATTTTAACTGCAAGATTTCTTCACCTTTCTTTTTATAGTAAAAGTAGAAATAACACGAATCAAAAGATTTTAAAGTTAGGTTTAGCAAATTTGATATTTTTGCTCATTGATTTGAAAAAATCGAACAATGGAAACAAGTTTGCTTTCTTGACGCTAATCAATGATTAATATTTTATTTATTTAATATTTATTATGGAACATATTTATTATTTGTATTATTATTTATTATGGATATAGCTTAACTTTTATTGTAAACTTATCTAGTACATCAATTAGCTGATTTTTATCGTTGCTGTAAAGCATCATTGATGTTGTCATTTGGGTTCAACAGAATGGTGAAACGTAAAATTTTACTAGTTACAAATCAGCTAATTAGCTTCCACAGTCGAGTAACAATAATTTTTTCATTTGTTTTCACCATCATTTCCAATTCACTATTAAATATTTACCGGAAGCGGCTAAAATCATTACCATAACTGTTGCTGGTTTTAGGCTAATATATTCTGAGCTAGAAGCGAAACGTTATTGCATTCAAAATAGGTAATGACAGTGACTTCTCCTGATAAAAACATCAATCAATCTGTCTGTTTTTCAACCATTTAAAAATGATTTGTTGTGCTATTGTTTGTTTCCACCTGAGCGATCCTCTCCAGAAGCAAAAAAAAAAAAAAATGATTAAATCTTTCCAGCCCACAAAGGAACTAACTCTAATGCTCCGAAGCCTGATATCATCTGTTCCCAACCAACCGATACGAACAACACTTTTGCACCAGATCTCGAAACAACAGACGCATAAGATACAATATGTGCAAATTGGCATTGCCATTTGTCTTCAATTCCAATGTCTGAATAAAAATATATGATAGTTTCGTTTCACGACGAACATATTCAGTTTTGTCTACCAACCATGTGGGCTTGAAACTGATTCCAACTGTAATAAATATTGCATACGAAAAGGACACAGAAGGCGATGAAGATGAGGGTTCATTTCAAAAGTCTGTCGTCCGTGCTAGTTGCAAGTTCACCCAACAAACTACGATACTATGTATGATTCGATGAAACTGAAACACATGTGTTTTTGTCGGATACTACACACAACCACTCTGTCCTTTACTGAATTGTCACTTGGGAATTATATCATCGTGACATACGATCCGTTTTTTCCACAACCCCCTTGGAAAATTTATTAGAAGACTGTGCTTATGATGTTGATAATAAATTAGCAAAGGAGTTGAAATATTTCGAAGGGACAGTTAGTGACTAAGTGGAATGGCGAGTATTTGGGGAAGTTGAAATGGATATGATAATTTGATTCATTTTATTTTAATGAGGTCATCATGCACTCACATTTTGGTATTTTCTAGCCTATTCGGTCAAAAATAAAGAAAGTAGAGTACAAATTATTTAGCCATCAATATAATATTTTTGGCACCGCTTGATTTTCTTCATCTCAGTAACAGCAAAAAATTATCTTTGATAGCTCAATTGATGATTGTTGATCTAATACTACTAGCCACCATTAAAAAAATAATTCGAAATGTAATTAAAAAAGCTGAGTAGTTTGGGCATTGCTAAATTATACTGGCAGTGTGATGGCCAACACAGTTAACGCATTTGAGATGAAATTGAGTCTGGTTTTCACTGCGTTTGGAAATCTAGGTAACATGTATTATTTGACTTTCGACTTATGTGAAATGATGTTTGAAACTGAAGCTTATGGCAGCACTTTCATCAAATTGCATGAACAAGCCATGATAATCAATAAAACTTAAGAAGAAGGTTATAAGGATTTCATAGAATCAACTCGAAAGCAATGATTTTTTAAGAAAAGAATATTATTTGCAGACATCTTGGTAGTTACCTGTAGTGGCGGTAGAGAGCATGTATATCTTTTAATTTTTGAATAAAGTTGCTTCTATATTGTTTTAAAATAGAGCAAAAAATATGACAATAGGTGATGTGTCGAAATCGGGGAGACATAGAAGAAAAATGGGGCTTAAATATCAAATATCAGACCAGATTCGTAAAGAGCAAGAAAAACATGATGAAAATACGAACAGTCGTGCTGAGAAATAGCACTTTGGTAGGAATATATGGTCACCAAAATTTTCCAACCAATTTTTTTGGAGAAAATGTAATTCTATAGCGTCAGTTTGCTGTGTATTCTTAATCTTAGTTTTCAGTATTTAGATTTTTTGATTGGTATGAGCCACCATTAGCAGTTTAAGTTTGGAGAAGACAGCATTTTTCATTCTTTTATACAATGAATCTGAATTTTGTTTCCACGTGTTACTTGTTTGTTTTGAGAAAATAATAAACAGCAAAAAAAATCTAATTTATTGTAGAAACACTCATAACATTTTGCGACCAACAGATGCTAGCGAAAAGTCGACTAAATAAAAAAGATGATTTATGATGATTTATATTAAAAATGCAAAATAAAAATAAAATCACAGGGTGAATTCTGTCAGTGGATAAAATTTGGTGATTGTAAAAAATAAAAAGGATTTAGCCATTGGTTCGCGAAACATTGAAAAATGTTTGAGATGGAATGTTAGATGCTTTCACAGCGCACTTAAAATGTGAAGATTCTTTGCAATAGTAGGGTAAGCTCAGATACGGCGTGCATCTAAAATTCTTGCATATTTTCTTCGTAAAAGCTTGCATTAAGTTCGGCTTGAAGATACTTGACAAGCCTCCAGAAAATTTGACCGATTTGACTCCATTATCTGTGGAGTGAAATATGACAATTCAGAAAAGCGGATGACAGATTTCCAATTCTCATTCCATAATTGTTGTGTTGAAGCAATATTTTTTTTTAGCTGGATCAAAGTTTAACGAAAAACTGAAGTCAATACTAAGCTTCATGCAACACTTTTGGATATTGCTGCTCATAATTTAATATTACTGTTGTGAGTCAATATTACTGTGTTGTGTGTCTGCAGGAACCACTATTCTTCATCTTTCACAGAATCTAAATATCTCAACAAGCTTACAAATGCATTCAACAAAGTTCAATGTTTCGTGCGGCTTTTGAGCTAGTGGAGCCACTGGATAAAAATTTTTTGATGATAAGGAAGATAACAATCTAAATATGAATTGTTTTCGTTATGAAAAAATGTCATATTTTTTATTGCCCGAAACTAAATGGTATGGACATAGACGAAATGTGGTTGCAGCAAGGTGGCATCAAATACCTTACAGTCAGTAAAACAATAGCTTTATTTCAAACGATATTTAATAGTTGCGTTATGTCCCGAAACAGACCCAAATATAAATCCAGTGTAGATTCTTTCACTGCCTGAATCAATAAAAGGCTTCTAAAACTTTACCCACATTACCTTTTCGGATATTGCTAGTCATTTTTTATTTAAAAACTATCTTTCTCATCTATCATACTTTTCAAAATATATACCATATACCATTACTATTTTCGAGACAAATTCATAATATTTTCGAGTCTAATTCAAATTTTTTCAAATCAAGTTCGTAAATTTTCGATACCAACTCATAAGCTTTCGTGTCAAATTCATAATTTTTTTTGAGCCAAATTCATAATTATTTTAAATCAAATTCTTAATTTTACTAAGCCGAATTCATAATTTTCAAAAATATAACTCGTAATTTTTTCGAATCAAATTCGTATTTTTTTCGAAGCGAATTCTAATTTGTGCATGTCAAGATCATAATCTATGAATTCGATGCGCAATATATGAAATTACCTTACGAATGCATGAATTAAACTCGAAAAAATTATAAATTTCAATTGCGAAAATTATGAATTTGTCTTACGGAAACTATGAATTTGAAATATAATTATGAATTTAATTCGAAAAAACATGAATTTGACTACAAAAAAATATGGATTATACTCGAAAAATTATGAATAGGTATGGAAAATTTACGAATTTGATTTGAAAAAATATTAATTAGACTCGAAAATATTATGAATTATTGCCATAAACCTATAAATTTGACTCAAAAATGGTATAAATTATTAAAAAAGCTGATAATAAAGCAATTCTTTTTACATTGGTGGCTTTAACTCAAGCCTTCGATAAAAGTGAAAGTTAGAGGATTCTAAAAATTATCTCATGGTAAAATCAGCCTATTGTGCATCAAACGAAACGTTATGATAACCCAATTAGTAACTCTGGCTGTTATAATCAAAAAACTAAATATAACAAATAATAATAAACGAAAATGTTATTTTTAATATTAGACACAATTTGAGCCTGCAAACCCACATTGGGCGCCGTTATGTTCTATGGCAAAAAATACGATATAACCATAAAGTATTGCCGTATTGTATGATAAACACTCGTCCTATTTAAATTATAGCGGAATAAATGACCGTTGAAAGCTCTGAAATAGCTCGTTTTTTTCCTTTGCTTCATTCCAATTTATAGCAGATTAAATTGTATTATTTTTATGTTTTTTTTTGTATGCCCTGTACATATAAAAAAGTAGCACTTAACGTATATTCCATGCAGCATTGTTTAGGATTTCTTTTATAGCAACATAAACAATTTTTTTCGCTCAGTTTTTTTAGCTCTTTCATTTGATTTTGAATTACATTTATATATATATATATATCGATAAAGTATTTACATATTTTTGTATCTAAACATTAATATATTGTAGAGAAGCTTAAAAAAGTTTGAGAAAATATATAATGATAAAAAAAACTAAGACGCTGATTTTTTAGTTTTACGAATAAGAAGAGTAATGTGTCACATTTATTCAGTCAGCAGTGTCACGATTGAAATGTCTCATATCGTCAACTGAGTATTTTAGACTAATGTTGACTTCTAGATTCATCCAGGACATTTCTTCTTTCTTTATTTCACTGTTGGGGAGAATCACTGAATAGTCTAAGCGTTTTCGTTCGCAGGAGCAAAGACGATCCGATCCTCGAAATCTCAAAGATGTGATTTTTTTTACGCTTTTAGATGTGTACTCTATCTTCATTTTTCATGTACATACTCTCTTCCTTAATTAGTCCTGCTGAAAATTTCTTAACTTCTTATACAACAAGTACTTGTCTTAATTCACCACTGGAATGAAAGAAGCTGCGAACGGGTACCAATCCTCTTGCCTTTTGCAACGCGACAAAAACAAAGTCCATCTATTACAGGTGCTCTCCGGAGTATCTATTGGTAATGTATTTGTAAGGCATAAGTGAAGTACCTGTTGGTTGGCGAACTTTCTGGTAAGATAGTAACATCCAAATCGTTCAAAAATGGATACACAGATAGAAAAAGCGTGGGTGTTATATGCTTCTTATATTTTAGGCAACGCAAAGCTTTGAGCATGTTAATGTGAACATTTTACATGTGACGATGAGACAAGATATTTCATACGTGAGTTTCATGTTTTGCCATTCGCAGTTTACTAAACCTTTGAATCACTCTATTAAGCTATTCAATGCCAAACATCTCTACATTGATGAGACGAGCTTTAAAATAATCTATCTATTTACCAATTTTATGTATTTTGCGAACGATAGATAAAAGGATAAGTCTAGCCATGAATTTATAGTTGCAGTTATTTTCCTAAAACCAAAACGCATTAATTATATGCATATCTATTAACAATACATGCATAATCAATTTTTCCATAACATTATTTCATCTCGTCAGCTCAATTAATCGTCCCAAACATTAACAGTACTACTGAAAATTCAATCAAACCATTCTCTTAGCATAATATCGTTCATTAATATCCCCGTTTACTGCAATTGTGCATTGTAGCTTGAATTTGAGTCGGCGGAAATCCACAAGGATGCCTGACTGCACAAAACCTATTTGAAATCATCATGTCACATCAACACCATTAATACTCGATCATTTGTAATCAGTCGTCTGTAATATAAATCTGACAGATTCTTTTGACTACATACAATACCACACCGCTTGCAGGAATCTATGATTTTAATAGAGGCAAAAACGGACTTTTCTGCCTGTTCATAGACAGCACTGACCGAGTCGACAGATTGCCAAAGCCACTGGTGCTGCTGTCGCCGATGATACATATTGCAGCTCCCACTAGCCACACAATTCATACAAATTCAGAATGCAAAGCCTCAGATATACGGCCATAATATTTGTTTCTGTCACTATCGATTGTTGCGCATAACTGGCGCGAAGGATTATGGTATTATTCGCGCGTCCCCCAAACGAATGGCTGACCACTACGATGACTTCGAATATGCAGCCTACGATACCATGGAGGGAATGTTAAATTTTGATTTCCTACATTTCGGGACGATTATGGTCATATTCATTTTCAGTGACTTCAAGTGAATTCCTTTCGGATTACTCTGCAGTTTGAGTGGTCTGCCAAATACAGAACGAGGACAATCAGCTTAATTTGGAATGAGCGGATAGTCAGATTTTGCTATCAGTCCTAATACGAGCTCACCGAGAATGATTCATAAATGGTAAGAGAAAACCACAACCATTGTCATGCGAAACAATGCAAATGAGTTGGATTAAAAGTTCTCACAACTGAAGTGTGATAAAAGCGTTCAGTATTCCGCCAGCCAAAATCACAGCAGACCTAAAAAAACCGTAATGGTAGTACTTTCTGCTGCTAATTAATATACTTCCATTATACCATTTAATTCACAAAACTCAACTGCACTCTTCTCTTCATCCTTTTCATTTTATACCTTTTAATTGCAAACAGTTTGCATACAAAGAAACTACCACTAATTTCGTTCTATGATGAATTCGCTCTTCAAGTATTCTAACCTTTTCTTGCTTCCCATTCACAGTTAAAACTACGAATCAGTCTATGTAATGAGCTCCTGCTACATCAGACTGCAAGACAAATTGCAGTTGCACATTTTCTTCTTGCACTTATACACTCGTCCACAATTCCGCATTCAAAAAGCAGTCAAAAAGCCTGAATGAGGACGTCAGCAACGAATTTATTAAACTCGCTCATAAATCCTGCGATAGCCTTCAAGATCCGGAGAAATGAACGAATTTTCACTTGCAGCTTCTGGTTAGCTTTGGGATTCGTTCGAATGAAACAAAAGGATTGCCAAAGCGATGGAATGGATAAATGAAAAGCGTCAAATATACATGCATAGTTTCACATGCACATTTCGCTCGACTGGAAGCCAGAGGAAGGAAAAGTTATTTCGTTCTGCACGGAATACAACAATAGACTCCTTGATAGGAAGGAAAAGAGAGAGAGGAAAAGTGCGAACGGGGAATAGAGTGCAGAGAAACGTTTCTATTCGCAATGTAAGAGTACTTTATAAAAAGATAATTGCAGCACACTGTAATTCTTCTGAGTAATGACGCAAGAACCTCCTGTTGCATTTTGTTACTTGCAATTGAAGCTCATTGCAACGGAAGCGAATATACCCCCGGGGGCATTTTATCTGCTAGAGTGTGTAGTGAGACGATGTTAATCATGGGAAGTGGTTGAAAGCGAAGGAAATCGATTTGAAGAATTAATGTTTGTAGCATTTGCCCAGTTGAATTTTGTTTCTAAAATTCACGGCAAACGACTTTTGATACGCATTGTATCAAAAGTCCTCTACTTGCCCCCTAACGGCACCTTGTTTTCGACAAATCGAAACACAAGCGATGTCGCTTCGAAAAATTCATTTTTCAATACTGATTTACCGTATCAACGGTAAATTGTTTATGGCAAATTGCGATGCTGCGGCTGGGCTGTGAGGATGCCGCGCTTGGCTATAGAGAGTCGATTGTTAGGCGTGTGGGCGAGCGGCCGCTTTTGGCGTGGCGGCAAGAACGTGGCGGTGCCTGAGGCATTTACTTGTAATCCGGACAATTGAAACCGTAAATAAAGTCAGCTAGTTGAAAAGCTGTTTTGTGTAACCGAAGTGATTATACCCGATAATTTCAATTAAAAGACGGTCGGTGGTGAGTCGCTTTGTAAAACGCTCGCGATAAGTGGAAGTGGTGAAATAAATATTAATTGTGGTATCGAAATAAAAGTGACAACAAACCACCATATTTTAGTAGCATATTCAAATGTTCCAAATAGAAAGAACCACACTAGCAACAACAACTTAATACGCCGGAAAAAGTATTGTTCTACGAAATCTAGAATACAGTTTGAGTTTCTTTGTTCGAATATGTGCAAAGTTATCATTTTCGATCATTCGATGTCATTCGCTTTTTGAAAGTCTATGCCTGAAATTGTGATCTTCGGACCAAATTTTTCTGTGAATCGCGAGCACCCAAATCACAGCAAGAAGCTCAAAAAGTAGTTCTGTTTGTGCAATGCCCATCCATCCACCTTTACTTGGTCGTTGGTGGAATACGACGTTTCTTTTGAGTGATTTGATTTTTCATTCTATTATTCTGCGTGTTACGCATATACGACGGAACAATACAGTTTGCCTGAAGTTCATTGAATTTTCCGAGCAGTTTAAAAACACTAGTGTTGAGTGCTACTCAGTCCGTCACCTTGCATTTAAAAAAAATTTGGGGAAAAAGAGATTGATATTTGGCGATTCATAGCTTACGAGAGTGTTGTTTTTTTGTCACGATAACTACGACGCGGTTTTAATTGGAAGTCCCCTTCAAATTGAATTTAAAAGCGTGACCACGTGGTTTTTTTCCAATACTTCCGTCAACACTTCACGGCAATTTTTCACCAGTTCAACGGGGCTTTGGATCAATGGTATGTAGCCTAATAAATAAGTGGCAAATCGAGGTGTTGTTCTGACGTGCCTGATAAGTCGTGGCCGAGTGCAGAAGCTACGTCGCAGTGGTCACGGTTCGAAGTGCCTGTAAGTGATGACGCCGCCAAACTTATTAATATATACCGCAAGCGAGCTGATACAGTCAATCGTTTACACGAAGCTTACGGTGACTAGAGCAATTTCATTTCAGTTTGAGTTTAGGGAACGGATCTTTAACGATTGAGTCGCACAATGGCGGAGTTTTCTTTGTTTTATTGAACAAATTGCCTTTGATCGGCGACTGTTGGCTAACATCGGACGATCGACCATGACTGGGGGAGAAGATGCCATCTTTGTTGAAAGTGTATGTCACCCAACTCAATTCATCAGGATTTCTGACTCGGCATGTTAGCAGCGGTTGTGGCAGCAATTTGTACACGTAAGTGTGACCGACTGATTCTCGATTGGCGGTGAAGTTATCATTAACTATCAGATCGGTGTCGGAATGAATACAGCGTGGCAATTCTAACTGCAGACAGGCATAATAATTTTAATTTAACAATATTTATACAAGATGGTCAATTGGTTTTCGCATTGGAAGCAAAAGTTACATATGCCCAATGTTTCAATATCATATTAATGGATGACGATCGTGTGGTATTGGATAATATTGATAATCGTTTGGAAATCCATCGTTATGTACAAGTACCACCTTTTGGATTATAAACAATAGGAAAATAGGTCAAATATTCATATACTAATGAAGAAGTAAAGCGTGGGTAAGGTCTTCCACCCACCCCCCCAAAAACCAAGAGAACAAAACAGATTAGGTTGATATGATGTGGTATTGTTTTGTTTTGTTTTCTATCAACAATTAAAACTCAGCTTGTTTTAAGGCAAGAAGAAGAAAGAAAAAAAAAAATTTGTCATATGTATATTTTCAAAAATCTAAATAATACTATTTTGCCGCGTTTTTGTGAAATATGACTACAAACAGTAGTAGTATACTGTGTTTAGACCACAGAAATTTGTATTTTTTTTGTACGATATTGCCACGATAGTATAACCCAAAGAGGAAGATTAAGGAATTGAAAATTATGGTTCTTTGATAAAAATGTTGGTAGAAGAATATACATACCAAAATTAAAAATAAAGAAAGCATAAATGTAAAGCACATATTAAAAAGATACAATAAGTAAACATAAAAACCACAAGAGGAACACTTTTGAAAATTCTAAAGAAATTTGTAAATTTGCACTGTAAACGAATGGAATGTGAATGCATAATAGTCGATTTAAAGAGAGTCACAAAATGAGTGATGCAATTTCAAATCAAATTCGATCGAATTGGTAGAAATAATTGTTTTTTTCGCAAAAGAACTAAAACATCTTTGTTGCGCTAACCAAAAAAATCTAAACACCAGATTTCAATCAGCGCATATACGAAAACAGAAAACAAAAACCAAATATATAAAAAGTCAAAATTAGTTTTTCTGCTAAGACATTAAAATACATTAAAGAAAAAAAAAAAAAAAAAATTTTTTATCAAACCTCGGAAAAATTTGTACCACCTGCAAGTAAATAACATTTGCAATTTCTGAGAATCATCTTCCACTTCAATTGTTTTGTAAAACTGAAATTTTGAGATACATCCATCGTTGATTATAAAGAGTAATGACAGATTATAATGTTCGCTAAAAATACTGTTGAATCTTTTTGTATAGTTGAATTTTTGATAACTTTAAATAAATTAACTATGAGTTGTTAACTTAAAACCCTTGGCCTTCTTATTGGGCGAAAGCCCTAGCAGTTCTTCTTCTTTTTCAGGGTCCGCGCTTGGCCTGGCTGGCCTATAATGTAATTAGTTTTTCGTGAATTTTCGTGATTTTCAGCTTTCTATAAAAGGGAGGGATACTGGCCCAACAGTTAGTTTCAGCATTTTTTTGGTTTTTGATTAGATTTTTGAATTTTTGATATGGGGCCAGTATCAGAGGGTGGAGGACCCCAGACCATCGGGGTCAGGGCTCCACTAACATCGGGGGCCCGGGGCTGTCTGCCTCACCCGGGTTCCTAGTAAAGAGAGGTAGCACGTTTTCCTTTTTCCCTTTTGTAGAATTTTAATTTTCTGGCTCCGTGCGTTGTCACGAGCACTGGGTCTGCTTAGTCAGCCCATGTTGCAGAGCCTGGGTGGTTTCCTTTACGGAGCTATGCCCCCTTTTGGTCCTTGGGTATTTTTATATACCAGTTTGCGGCTACTGTATTATGACGGATGAAATAATACGTAGCATCCCGTTTCTTGAGAGCAAACCATCCCCATTTTTTTTATGAACCCACCCCAGCCGCAGCGAGCTAGCAAAGCGGCACCCCAGCATCCGTCGGGGTTGGTTAAAGGGTGCTCCGCTAAAGCGGACGAGGGGCCTTCACGGCCATTTCTAGGGCACCCTGCTCTCGGGGCAATTCTTTTTTTTTAGTTTTGCCTCTTGAATGGCATTAGCCATTCCACTTCTTGGACCTTAGCACTCTTGGTTCTGGACTTCGGTCTGGTTCTAAGTTGTGCTAAGGCCATCTCCCATCTTTTATATTCGCTACAAATGGCGCCCAACGTGGGGCCCGAAACTTGTTTTTGGGCAACCCACACCACAGTGAGAAAATACTCATGAGTTTCGACTCATACTCCCCTCAAGACTTTACGTCTTTAAATCCTAGTAATTCCATTCTCACTAGCAGGTCTTAGGATCGCCTCCATTGCGATTCGAAATACTTCGTTCGAGAGAACAAAACCCTTTTATTAAGACCTGCCTAGCTCGTTCTTTCCTTACTAGCCGCAAACATCCTTCCCAGTCCTTTCCCTTTAAACTCACTTCCTTTTAGCTTACCTCTTGGGCAGCTTCCTTTTGTGTTCGTCTTTGGAGTTTTTTTGACTCTGGGTGCAACCTGGAGGTTGGCCGCGGATAACAGGTTGTGGTGGTTTACCGCCGCTCCTGTCCCGGTCAACCGAAGGGCCCCTGCCCCACTTTATGTTGGGAAGCTGTCCCAAATTTTTATATCCTTGCTGTCTTGATCCAGCTTCGGCTTTTGGCTTGGGTTTGGTGCAAGCTGTGGTGGATTACGTGGGGTTGGCGTGGTGCCACCTACACGTCCCTGCAGCTTGGCCAGACTTGAACCATTTGCTGAAGTTGAATCAAGCAGCAACATAGTGGTTTTTGGTCCCCTGCACCTCTCTTTTCGAGGAATTTCGGGTGAGAGTACAGTCCCCCATACTGGGCGATTCCCTTTTGGAATCGACCCAATTAAATTACTGAACTTCAATACTCATCACACTTAAACAGTTTTCATACTTAAACATTTTGTAATTAAAATTTCAATATTTTCACAATCACACATCCACTTCACTTCGACAATTTTTAATATTTTTCACATTGTTCCAGTCTAACATAGCATAATTAGAATTTCAATTTCTTGCGTTTTTAAAATCAAAAGCCAGCCAGCCAGCGGACCTGAATTGGAGGAGAACGGATCGGGTTCCGTCCAGTAAGAAGGCCATCTCTCGGAAATTATATTTACATTTTTTCTTGATTCAACTTTGGAAGTTGACAACTTTAGAAAATTGTCTTTCAAACTTTTTGGAAGTTATATATTTTTTTTCTCATTAATTATAGCTTCTTGGCATTCTTGTGCCCTTTAGCTGTTAAGTTTTTTTTTTCTCTCTGATAGAGTTAGTCACACCAATGGTGTGCACCTACTTATATATATATATATATATTTTTTTTATATATATTTTTTTGAATATTTGGCATATTTTGCCTAGTTATCTGTTAAGGTTCTCTGAAAGAGTTAGTCACACTCGTTGTGCGCAGAGTTGCATTTGAATTTGCAGCAACTCCTTAGTTATAAGCGTAATTATTTCGTTAGTCACGAGTATCGTGCACTTTCTTTGAATTTTCGTCTATAATCAAATTTCACAGTTTAAACATGCCATTGCGACACAGCAGTGAGGATCTGTCTGGCACCACAGTGGAGGCTCAGTGCTCCATATGCCAGCAGCCATTCGCTGCCGCCCAGGACACGTATACCACCAAGTGTGGACACACTTTTCATGAATCGTGCCTGGAGCAATGGCTCAGAAACCGCACTGATTGCCCGCTGTGCCGTGGACCACTGAGTCTCCCCTTAGGAGCCAGACAGGCCCCCACTGCAGCAGCATCTATGCCACGAGGGGCTCGGCCCAAAACCCAGCGGCCGGGAGTAAGAACCCGAGGCATGAGAAGCAATGAAGATGTGGAAATCAGGGACTTTGATTTACAGGCCGAGTCGGGGGCGGAAGGTTTAGTTCAGCCACCTGGCCCGTCATCAAAAGCGTCCCCAATATCAGATTTGACCTCAGAAGCCGCAGGAGCGCGCTCTATAGTGCTCCAGGATTTAAGCGGACTTCAGCAACAAATTAACGAATTGCAGAACGGCATGCGTATGATGCTGGAGCGCATGGCTCAATTGAACCTTCCGTCCCAGACTCGGAATGTAGAGTCGCCAAGACTGAACCCTCGCGCACAATCATTTGTTCCAGTGCCGCGATCCTACTCACCTCGCACCCCTCGTGGTAATAATGTGCAGTTCCACCACGATAAAGTGGCTAGCATCATTGGTGGGTGGGGACTAAAATTCTCGGGTCGTGAATCCTCCATGCCCGTGGAAGTCTTTATTAACAGGGTAGCAGCTCTTACCAGAAACACCTTGGGCGGAAATTTTAATGTTCTATGCCAGCATATGCATTTACTTTTGATTGGACCTGCCGCTGATTGGTATTGGCGGTTTTACAATTCGAGACGTGATTTCAATTGGAGGGATTTGGAGTCGGCCCTGAGCGACCATTTCGCGGATCGCTTCACGGATGCCGACCTGATGGAGCAGATACGAGGAAGGAAACAGCGACCTCAAGAAACATTCGACGATTACAGTGCGGACGTCTACAAGATTGTCGACCGGCTACAGCGCCCTATTGGCGACGCGGACTTAGCGGACATTCTCAGACGCAATTTAGTGCCAGAAATCCGTCGTGGTCTGCTCCAAATACACCTTCCCTCTGTTCGTCTGCTCCGTCAGGCCGTCATCCGTGCGGAGAACTTTGAAATGGAGCTTGGAGGTCGACGCCGATCCTCCCAATGGAGACATGCTACAGAAGAACTACGTGAGGAACACCCGCTGGACCAATATGAGGATTCCCCGGAAGAACCTGGAGTGGAGGCGGTCACGGTCCTGCCTACTTGCTGGAACTGTAAGCAAGTGGGACACCGTTTCGACGATTGTTTGGAGCCCAGAACAATATTCTGTTATGGCTGCGGAAAGGCAGACACATATAAACCTAATTGTGTGAACTGCCAAACAAAAAACGGACCGCAGGGAGCGCGGAACAAGATCTCACGCCTCCCGCAGGGCAAACAAGCTCCACCCCGTTCCAGCAGGTAGACAGGACTGATGATCTGTCTCCAAATTCCGTGGGCCCAACCACCAATGATGTTAGTATTCAGCCGAGTGGGGACTCTACCACCTTATCAAACCCACTCTTACAGGCAGAGCCTCCTACACCTTTGGCTTTTCTGCCCTATCACCTTAGATGGCGGAAATACACGGCGGTCCGAAACCGAATTTTTAACTCCGAAATTGACACCATTCAAAAACACCTTAAAACACCTAAACGTTCAACGTTGAGAATGAGGCGTTTCTACGCTCAGTTCCGTCGTTGGCGTTATCAATTGGATTGTGCGACTCTGTTGAACGTGCCTCCAGGTGACGTTCGACCGTACGCTCAGGTTCTGTTGTTCGGCCAACTTACATCGGGTTTGATCGACACGGGAGCCAACGTGAGCGTGATGGCGGCTGATCTAGCCCGCTCATTCCTCGAGAGGAACGCTTTTCCCTGGAAAAGAGCTTCTCTCGGGTTGAAAACAGCTGACGGCACACAACATCAAGCCGTAGGCCGAGTATCAGCCGACATCACGTTCCGGGGGCTCACCAAGACGTTGACGCTGTGGATAATACCCACTCTCAGTCAGAATCTCTATCTGGGAGTGGACTTCGTCCGTCTTTTCGCCCTGGCCACAGACCTGTTTGCGCCACCACCACAGGTCGACACCACCAACAGCCTCGACGCACTCGACGATTGCGCCCACCCTCTCACACAGGAGCAGCATCGCAGACTTCGGTCTGCGATTGCTTGCTTTCCTTCGTTCGCTGTTGAGGGCTTGGGAAAGACTACGCTCATCCGTCATGACATCGACACTGGTGACCAGAAACCCATAAAACAGAGACATTTCTCTGTGTCACCAGCTGTCGAAAAGCTCCTATATCAGGAAATTGACCGGATGTTAGCGTTGGGCGTAATCGAAGAGTCGAAGAGTGCATGGTCTTCACCGGTAACGTTGGTGGTAAAGCCCTCGAAGGTGCGCCTATGCCTGGATGCCCGGAAGGTCAACTCGGTCACAGTGAAGGATGCCTATCCTTTGCCGCTGATTGATGGAATCCTCAGCAGACTTCCTAAGGCAAATTTCATCTCCAGCCTTGACTTAAAGGATGCCTTTTGGCAAATCCCTCTAGAGGAAAAGTCAAAGGAGAAGACAGCCTTCACTGTGCCCGGTCGACCCCTTTACCATTTTGTCGTGATGCCGTTTGGGTTGTGTAATGCACCCCAAACGATGTCACGGCTAATGGATAAGGTTATTCCGCCCCAACTCAAGCACCAGGTATTCGTGTACCTCGACGACCTGTTGGTGATCACAGACGAGTTCGACGCGCACCTTCAGGTGCTTCATCAGGTCGCCTTCCATTTGAGGCAAGCTGGCCTCACCATCAATGTGGAAAAGAGTAAGTTCCTCTTGCGAGACGTCAAGTACCTTGGCCACATTGTTGGTGGGGGCACTATCCAGACTGATCCTGACAAGGTGAAATCTATCATGGATTTCCCACTTCCCTCTACCACGAAGCAACTCCGAAGATTTCTAGGAATCTGCGGTTGGTATCGGCGCTTCGTCAGGGAATATGCGTCATTGTCAACACCACTGACAGACATGCTTTCTAAGCGGAGTCAGTTTGTGTGGACCGATGAGAGGCTAAATGCTTTCAAGCAATTGAAACACAGCCTTGCTTCAGCCCCAGTGCTGCACAGCCCAGATTTCAACAAGCCCTTCTCCATCCAATGTGACGCAAGTCAACATGGAGTCGGTGCCGTGCTGGTGCAGCGCACAGAAGACGGAGCTGAAGCCCCCATCGCCTATATGTCCCACAAACTGAATCCCGCTCAGCGAAACTACACCGTCACTGAGCAAGAATGTCTGGCAGCGGTGTTGGCAATCAAGAAGTTCCGTGCCTACGTGGAAGGTCACGAATTTGAAATCGTGACCGACCATGCTTCCCTAAAATGGCTAATGAACCAACCAGACCTTAATGGACGATTAGCCCGGTGGGCCTTGAAACTTCAAGGTTTCAACTTCAAGATTGTCCACCGAAAGGGAAGCCAAAACGTAGTGCCGGACTCCTTGTCGCGCATGTTCTCTGCCGAGGCGTTGATGCCGGCAGAAGGCGAGGAGACTCCAATGGAGCTAGACTTAGAGTCGCCCCACTTCAAAAGTGCCTCCTATACGGAGCTGGCGGCTAAAGTCCAGGCAGAACAAGACCAACTGCCGGACCTAAAAGTTGTAGACGGGTTCGTGTACAAGCGGACTGAGTATGCGACCGGAAACGGACTTCAAGACCAGTTGGCCTGGAAGTTGTGGGTGCCGTCAGAAATGACGGCAGAATTAGTGAAGGGAGCTCATGACCCACCCTTGAGTGCGCATGGTGGCGTGGCCAAAACCCTCGGCCGATTACGGCAATGGTTTTATTGGCCACGAATGGCCGCTCAAGTGCGTGATTATGTGGGTTCATGCCTTACATGCAAAACCACCAAAGCCCCTTCACACACCCTTCGTCCACCAATGACGCTGCAGTCCGTTCCCGAGCGCATATTCCAGCGCTTGTACATCGACATTATCGGCCCCTACCCTAGGTCCAAGTCTGGCAACATTGGAGCTCTCATCGTCCTCGACCATCTTTCGCGATTCCCCTTCGTTGAGCCGCTTCGGAAGTTCACTGCGAAAGCAGTCATTGACATCTTGAGGAAAAGGGTATTTCACCTTGTTGGAGTCCCGGAGAGTGTTGTAACAGATAATGGTGTACAATTTCGGTCGTCTATCTTTCAGACCTTTCTACAGGAATTCGGTATCGGACATACCTTCACCGCTGTGTATTCCCCTCAAGCCAATGCCTCGGAACGTCTCAACCGCTCCATACTAGCGGCCATCCGTTCGTACATTGATCCCGCTCAAAAGGAATGGGACGGTAAACTTTCAGAAGTAACCTGCGCGCTACGCTCAGCACCTCACGCAACCATAGGAACTTCGCCCTATCAGGCAGTCTTCGGGCAACCAATGATAACTCATGGCCACATCTATCACCTGCTGCGACAACTTCATCTGTTGGATGACCCCGAGACCACTCTGCCACCTCCTGACCAACTGGCTCTTCTACGCCAGACCATCCGCGACCTCACCACCCAGGCCCAGTCTCGCAATGCCAAGGCCTATAACCTTCGTTCCAGGTTGGTTACATACCAGCCTGGCGAAGTGGTCTACAGGCGCAACTTCCGGCAAAGTGACGCAGCCGCGCACTACAATGCAAAGCTGGACCGGAAGTTTTTACCTAGTAAGGTAATTAAGAAGATCGGCGGTGCTTACTACCAGCTGGCCGATCAAAATGGACGATCAGTGGGCGTCTTTCACGCGAAAGACATCACTAAGTGATAGACCCACTGAGTTCACCAGTTCACGATGTATTTCCAAATTTTATTTGGAAGATCGTCCATTTGCGCCTATTTCAGGTGTCACTCCTGCCCCAATGAGAAAGTATCTAGAGATGTTCACCTGGTTCACCATTTCCTCTATCAAAGATACTTTCGTCATTAACTTAGCATACGTGTTCACGAAATTTCCTACAATTATATTTACCCCTTTTTATTTGCTCACTAGTTCACGCAATAAATCTAAAAGATTGGATAGTAAAAGACTTGATCACCTGTTCACGTCATTGTCTTTCACACATTACATCCATCCTTCAGCTCTTTCCACGCACTTGCCCTTGTGGAAAGATCTGTGTTGTAGCATTTGCCCAGTTGAATTTTGTTTCTAAAATTCACGGCAAACGACTTTTGATACGCATTGTATCAAAAGTCCTCTACTTGCCCCCTAACGGCACCTTGTTTTCGACAAATCGAAACACAAGCGATGTCGCTTCGAAAAATTCATTTTTCAATACTGATTTACCGTATCAACGGTAAATTGTTTATGGCAAATTGCGATGCTGCGGCTGGGCTGTGAGGATGCCGCGCTTGGCTATAGAGAGTCGATTGTTAGGCGTGTGGGCGAGCGGCCGCTTTTGGCGTGGCGGCAAGAACGTGGCGGTGCCTGAGGCATTTACTTGTAATCCGGACAATTGAAACCGTAAATAAAGTCAGCTAGTTGAAAAGCTGTTTTGTGTAACCGAAGTGATTATACCCGATAATTTCAATTAAAAGACGGTCGGTGGTGAGTCGCTTTGTAAAACGCTCGCGATAAGTGGAAGTGGTGAAATAAATATTAATTGTGGTATCGAAATAAAAGTGACAACAAACCACCATATTTTAGTAGCATATTCAAATGTTCCAAATAGAAAGAACCACACTAGCAACAACAACTTAATACGCCGGAAAAAGTATTGTTCTACGAAATCTAGAATACAGTTTGAGTTTCTTTGTTCGAATATGTGCAAAGTTATCATTTTCGATCATTCGATGTCATTCGCTTTTTGAAAGTCTATGCCTGAAATTGTGATCTTCGGACCAAATTTTTCTGTGAATCGCGAGCACCCAAATCACAGCAAGAAGCTCAAAAAGTAGTTCTGTTTGTGCAATGCCCATCCATCCACCTTTACTTGGTCGTTGGTGGAATACGACGTTTCTTTTGAGTGATTTGATTTTTCATTCTATTATTCTGCGTGTTACGCATATACGACGGAACAATACAGTTTGCCTGAAGTTCATTGAATTTTCCGAGCAGTTTAAAAACACTAGTGTTGAGTGCTACTCAGTCCGTCACCTTGCATTTAAAAAAAAATTGGGGAAAAAGAGATTGATATTTGGCGATTCATAGCTTACGAGAGTGTTGTTTTTTTGTCACGATAACTACGACGCGGTTTTAATTGGAAGTCCCCTTCAAATTGAATTTAAAAGCGTGACCACGTGGTTTTTTTCCAATACTTCCGTCAACACTTCACGGCAATTTTTCACCAGTTCAACGGGGCTTTGGATCAATGGTATGTAGCCTAATAAATAAGTGGCAAATCGAGGTGTTGTTCTGACGTGCCTGATAAGTCGTGGCCGAGTGCAGAAGCTACGTCGCAGTGGTCACGGTTCGAAGTGCCTGTAAGTGATGACGCCGCCAAACTTATTAATATATACCGCAAGCGAGCTGATACAGTCAATCGTTTACACGAAGCTTACGGTGACTAGAGCAATTTCATTTCAGTTTGAGTTTAGGGAACGGATCTTTAACGATTGAGTCGCACAATGGCGGAGTTTTCTTTGTTTTATTGAACAAATTGCCTTTGATCGGCGACTGTTGGCTAACATCGGACGATCGACCATGACTGGGGGAGAAGATGCCATCTTTGTTGAAAGTGTATGTCACCCAACTCAATTCATCAGGATTTCTGACTCGGCATGTTAGCAGCGGTTGTGGCAGCAATTTGTACACGTAAGTGTGACCGACTGATTCTCGATTGGCGGTGAAGTTATCATTAACTATCAGATCGGTGTCGGAATGAATACAGCGTGGCAATTCTAACTGCAGACAGGCATAATAATTTTAATTTAACAATATTTATACAAGATGGTCAATTGGTTTTCGCATTGGAAGCAAAAGTTACATATGCCCAATGTTTCAATATCATATTAATGGATGACGATCGTGTGGTATTGGATAATATTGATAATCGTTTGGAAATCCATCGTTATGTACAAGTACCACCTTTTGGATTATAAACAATAGGAAAATAGGTCAAATATTCATATACTAATGAAGAAGTAAAGCGTGGGTAAGGTCTTCCACCCACCCCCCCAAAAACCAAGAGAACAAAACAGATTAGGTTGATATGATGTGGTATTGTTTTGTTTTGTTTTCTATCAACAATTAAAACTCAGCTTGTTTTAAGGCAAGAAGAAGAAAGAAAAAAAAAAATTTGTCATATGTATATTTTCAAAAATCTAAATAATACTATTTTGCCGCGTTTTTGTGAAATATGACTACAAACAGTAGTAGTATACTGTGTTTAGACCACAGAAATTTGTATTTTTTTTGTACGATATTGCCACGATAGTATAACCCAAAGAGGAAGATTAAGGAATTGAAAATTATGGTTCTTTGATAAAAATGTTGGTAGAAGAATATACATACCAAAATTAAAAATAAAGAAAGCATAAATGTAAAGCACATATTAAAAAGATACAATAAGTAAACATAAAAACCACAAGAGGAACACTTTTGAAAATTCTAAAGAAATTTGTAAATTTGCACTGTAAACGAATGGAATGTGAATGCATAATAGTCGATTTAAAGAGAGTCACAAAATGAGTGATGCAATTTCAAATCAAATTCGATCGAATTGGTAGAAATAATTGTTTTTTTCGCAAAAGAACTAAAACATCTTTGTTGCGCTAACCAAAAAAATCTAAACACCAGATTTCAATCAGCGCATATACGAAAACAGAAAACAAAAACCAAATATATAAAAAGTCAAAATTAGTTTTTCTGCTAAGACATTAAAATACATTAAAGAAAAAAAAAAAAAAAATTTTTTTATCAAACCTCGGAAAAATTTGTACCACCTGCAAGTAAATAACATTTGCAATTTCTGAGAATCATCTTCCACTTCAATTGTTTTGTAAAACTGAAATTTTGAGATACATCCATCGTTGATTATAAAGAGTAATGACAGATTATAATGTTCGCTAAAAATACTGTTGAATCTTTTTGTATAGTTGAATTTTTGATAACTTTAAATAAATTAACTATGAGTTGTTAACTTAAAACCCTTGGCCTTCTTATTGGGCGAAAGCCCTAGCAGTTCTTCTTCTTTTTCAGGGTCCGCGCTTGGCCTGGCTGGCCTATAATGTAATTAGTTTTTCGTGAATTTTCGTGATTTTCAGCTTTCTATAAAAGGGAGGGATACTGGCCCAACAGTTAGTTTCAGCATTTTTTTGGTTTTTGATTAGATTTTTGAATTTTTGATATGGGGCCAGTATCAGAGGGTGGAGGACCCCAGACCATCGGGGTCAGGGCTCCACTAACATCGGGGGCCCGGGGCTGTCTGCCTCACCCGGGTTCCTAGTAAAGAGAGGTAGCACGTTTTCCTTTTTCCCTTTTGTAGAATTTTAATTTTCTGGCTCCGTGCGTTGTCACGAGCACTGGGTCTGCTTAGTCAGCCCATGTTGCAGAGCCTGGGTGGTTTCCTTTACGGAGCTATGCCCCCTTTTGGTCCTTGGGTATTTTTATATACCAGTTTGCGGCTACTGTATTATGACGGATGAAATAATACGTAGCATCCCGTTTCTTGAGAGCAAACCATCCCCATTTTTTTTATGAACCCACCCCAGCCGCAGCGAGCTAGCAAAGCGGCACCCCAGCATCCGTCGGGGTTGGTTAAAGGGTGCTCCGCTAAAGCGGACGAGGGGCCTTCACGGCCATTTCTAGGGCACCCTGCTCTCGGGGCAATTCTTTTTTTTTAGTTTTGCCTCTTGAATGGCAGCAGCCATTCTCCTTTCCGACCTTAGCACTCTTGGTTCTGGACTTCGGTCTGGTTCTGAGTTGTGCTAAGGCCACCTCCCATCAATTATATTCGCTACATGTTGTACGAATAATTTTTCGAACAAAGAAAATTCGGGTGATGGTGCAATTTGGTACGGAAAAATGATAGCTATGTAGTATTAGAAGTTGAAAATATTTTCGGGTAGAAAATCGAGAGGTATGGCAATATTGTCTGCGGATCAGGTTTTGAAGCAGGAGCAACTATGCGAATAAAATTCAAAATTCATTGTAGTGAGAATGATATCCTTTTTGTATTTTTTTGCTTTACATTTTTAATATTTCTGTGGTTTTTCATGCTATTTATTATTATTTCCATTGCAAGTAAAAGCGAGCTCAATCATTTTATTAGGCACATTGAATTTTTTGAAAGAGCTAATTTTAATTTTTAATAAAAGTAGGAGTCAATTTTTTTTTCAAAAAAAAATAAAGTATAAAGTGCAAAAAAGATAAAGTATATTAAATAAATCAAGCTACGTATGCAAATTCGAACCTGAAAACCGCCTTTTTTTTTAGCTCGAAGGATATGTTTTAGATAAAAGAACAATATATGGGAAAATATTTAATATATTTTCAGAATTCAAAACTAGAATGAATTTAAAAGAATTATTGTTTGATGATATTTTAAGTAAATCTTTGAGTTGTTAGATAATTGTAATATTTTTCGAATAATTCTGTACACAATAGTTTATGGAAAATATTTGTGAACAGCCAATGAGAAGCTTTGAAAATTTATTGGAAAACAATAATAAATATAAGATATAAAATAGCAGGAAAAATATTTATAAAATTTTCCAAAAACTACTTGCACGGATCAGAGCGAAATGAAAGTAAATTATTAGGATCGAAATGAACTTTCCAAACAAATTCTAAGCTATTTATTTACTGAGGAAAGTAATTGAATTCTGCAATTTGAACTTATAAACTTTACAACTTATTGGGTTGAAAATAATTGTGAAGTTTCATCTTTATTAGGTGAAAGTTGTGCATCTTTACGCAATGCTTATTTAAAATAAGGCAAATTTTTTCAACGAAAATAAATTCAAAGTAATCTTAGAATAAATAATAAATAATACTCAAACTAAGGGAAGCTGAATTCAAATATTAACAAATAAATACTATAGAAAAAATACCAGCTTGGGAATAAAATGAATTTCTCAAGCATCTTGAATCTTTCATCCAACACAACTTAACTCTTCTTTTCAGCTCTGTAGCTTTTTTATATAATTTTTTTTTTCTTACAATATTTGAAGTTTTGCTATTTTAATCGAACTTGCGATTACGAATGTTTTTCTAGCTGCCCGGAAAAAGCGAGCTCGTTACATTTGGTAGGTTTCGACCATCTTCTTACTTCCGATTCAAGATGAATCCGGTACAATTATTACTGCAGTCGGTCCGGCAACAACAGACACAATTGTGGAGAGGGGATGATAAGGTCAAAAGATATTTGCGAAGGCTTTTCAGGAATGAGCGGGGGTACGCAGGTAGCACCGACTATTTGGTTCCCACTCTGTGCTTCGAGCGGGAATATCAGGCGACTGTGAGGAATGGGCAGGAGTGGAATCAGCAAATGGGCGCAGCAACTCTTAGCATCTACACTGACGGTTCTAAAACGTCTGCCCGAGTGGGCACTGCAACATTTTCTGCAGATGCAACTATGGAAGCAGCTTTCAGGCTTCCTAATCGCTGTAGTATTTTTCAGGCGGAGGTTTTTGCGATACGTAAAGCCGCAGACCTAGCATACGCCAGAGATACTATAAGTGAGGAAATCAACATCTTTACAGATGGTCAAGAGGCGGTTAAAACGCTGATGTCTTACACATACAAATCAAAGTGGGTACTTGACTGCATTCAGGCCCTGAATAGACTGGACAACAACAGAAGGGTCAGAATTTTCTGGATTCCTGGTCACAAGGGCATTGAAGGAAACGAGAGAGCGGACGCGTTAGTCAAGCACGGGGCTATCCTTCCCCTGTCAGGATCGGTTGACATTCCTACTCCAATCCAAACAATCAAATACTTAATCGACTTCAATATGATGCAAAGTGCGATGTGCAAATGGCGTGCAATTCAGACCTGCAAGCTAACCAAAATCATGTGGGGGTCATACAATCTCGTGGCGACTAAGTACCTGCTCGAATTAATGCGGACTGACTGCACGCGGCTGGTCGGTATCATTACTGGCCACTGTCTTTTAGCAGCTCATGCCATGAAAATGGGACTCCTAACCAGCGACACCTGTAGGAAGTGTCAAGAGCCGGGAGTCTTAGAAACAATCCAACACTTTCTGTGCCACTGCCCGGCACTGGGGAGAACCAGGCAGCGCTGCTTCAATGAGCCCCAGCTGGTGGATCTCTCACATGTAGCAGAGCAGAGGCTGAAAGACATACTTCAGTTCGCAAAAAAGTCCGGGGCCTTCGATGGCCGTTTGGACCGAACTTTCCTTCTCAGTCCGCTTTACTTCGGAAAAGGACCTTTCTTTAAGAAAAATTTAATTCTTTTTGAAAAAAGAATTGCTACTTAATATGGTTTTATTAGTATTAAGGTATTAAGGTTATGTCGCTATTTAAAATGATGCACCCTCATCAATGACCATTGACCTGTTTTTATTGTAAGTTCCGGAGATATAAATACTTAAGTTAACCAATAATGATGAAGTACATAATGGTCGTTACAATTCGTGATTGAAAAGTCTTTGGTAGACTTTTGGCGCCGATACTTCGAGCTTTTGGTCAAAATCGGCTAAAACAAATAACCACACATTTTTTTAAAATCGGCTGATATTTGTTTGAGTTATTGATGCGACTAGCTTAAAAAAAGTCGTTTGAGAAAAACGCATTTAAAGTTTTAATATATTTTCGTTACTCTAAAAGCATGTATCTCATTAAATACCTGCTCTCACTAAAGTAACGATAGCTCCGCAAGTTGTCATTTGCGATCTAGAATTTTATATACATATTTCGAATGTATAAAGCTTGATTTAAAGCAAACAATAAAAACTTTTTTTTGATCCATCACATTATTATTCCCCTTAAAACCTATCCTACGCAAATATTTTCAATGTGAAAGTTTTTACTTTAGATGTACCTCAATTAAACGTATTGGAATCCGTGTTTAATTTTTCATTCCGCTTGAAGATGTCTGCAGCATTTAGAAGAACACAAATCATTGAATATCTCGAAATTTAGTTAAATGAAGATAAAGCGTTTATGCTAAGGACGGCAGTATTACTGTTATTTTTATTAAAGAAACCTGTAGATTTCATTCTAAATTACTGATACCTACAGTTCTACTCGCCAGTTAAAGCATGATGTTTTTACATTAATTTCTATGCAATAAAAACAATTCATAAATCATATTCTCTTCCAAGACTCATCTCGACGACAAAAGTATTCAGTAAATGTGATTAATGGAAACCATTCCATGATTTTATGATCCCGAACGGAAACCGGAATAATTCCAGACGTAAACGGATTCATACGTTTCGAACAATAGAGGGAGTGTATAAAGATGGTAAATTCCGCTCATTTGATATGCTGTCACGTCACATTCTTACCCTATTAACCTTCTTGTGCTGCCTTTACCTGAGCACTGCCAGTACTTCAACTCCTGAGCGAAGTCAACTACTAGGAAAGTCCACTGTAACTGGCGAGGGGGAATATGAAATGTTTTTCTACTCCTCGTCAAATTGATGACAAACGCAATCAGAGGGCATTTCGGAGGGAATGGTCGGCAGTCAAACCATTTGACATTCAACGGTGGCAGCAGTGCCAAAAGGGAGTAGAAATATTCATTTATGTTGAAAGATAGTAAATTGTGTCATTCATGATCGATGATTAGTGGCGTGTTTAATGAGAGTGAATTGAAAAATAATGAGATGCTAATGTTGATGTGACAGGTAGACTTTATCACAGCTGTGATTCAGGTTTGTAGTTGTCAGTTGAAAAGTTTTGAAATATTTGAAACAAATACATTTTTAAACTACGAAAAATGTTTTAACACCATTAGTATTTGCATTGAACAGGAAGAATTTGGTTTTGGAGCTGTAGGTATGTATATTTTATTGTGTTGGCTGATTTTTCGCTCAAAATAATCGTTGATTGAAATAGCAGAGTACCATTTACAGTAATAAATATCTATCATTAAAATGAAATTTATTTTCACTATACAAGAAAATTCTATAAAAAAAGATTTTCATTTTATTTCTTAAATAGTTCCGAATGTCTAATAGAAAAACATTGTTTTATAATAATTTTTTGTTTGTTTACCGTTCGAATAGAATGCTATGTTTAACATTAATAGCGTTAATAAATCCTGAATTTTTTTGGCCGCTTGCTGTTAATAATTATATCCATTTCCAGATTATAACAATAATGTGGATCAAATGAGATATCTTAGTCAAAAAGCCAATGAGGTATTATCATGAAATATTCATCGCTCAGTTACTTCTTGATAAGCTTGTTTTGGGCCTTACGTTTAAATAAAATACCATTCAGTCAGCATCTTATCTTCATAAGACACGACTAAGCTCGAAATCAATTCAATATCCTTATTTTCATAAATTCCGTCAGTGGCTCATTCAAGCATTTCAACGTCGAAATATCAAAAAACCAAATTTATCCATTTATAGACGCCCAACAAAATGAAGCAAAAGATTGACACGCATCATCTGCCTTCGATTGATCATTTATCACTAGAATTTTCGCAATCTATTATCCTTTTGCCATTCACATCAAATAGATGTAGCCATAACTCGTCCGTACTACCAAAAACCAACCCACTCAACAGATATCATCTTTAACCTTTACTCTCGCCTCATAACTTCGATTTCTTATGCTATAAAACATCAATAATAGCTGTTTGTCATCATCGCTCTTTAGGCCGTGCTTTATGATCATCAAAATATCGTCGAAAGTAAAATCCAAAGGTATTTCTACTATGTACATATTTTCAATGTCGTTGTGTCGTTTTTCTTGGCCTTGTAGTAGACCCAGCGATAAACCGAAAAAAAGGTAAATTTCTATGAAAAATGATAATCGAAAAGAAAAATCCGTGAAAATGTGACTAACAACAATCGAAACAAGAATGCCAGCGATTCGAAATTATTATTGGAATTTATTTGAGTGACGGGACCAGGCATGAATCGATAAGTCGTTTTTTCTCCGGCAAGATTATCTTGTGCAGATGTACGAGTATTTGAAGGAAATGTTGGGTGGTTGTGCTTTTCATAGGCGTCTGTTATTTTCGATCGTTGAATCTAAAACGGAGTGAATGATTTTTTAACAGAAAGGTTGAAATACATAATTTGAGATAAGAATAAAGTTGGAGTGATTTGTGAGATGATTTGAGTCAAAGACCCTATGGGTGCCCTTGAAAAGAAAGTATTGCTTGATTGAAGGGACAATAGCATTTGAAGATATCTAAGGATTCGATTTAAGGCACCCTTTCTATGACTTATCAAATCGAATTGGAGTTTGATTGCCTATGAAGAGTCATGTTTGAATATTACAGGTAAATAATATGTAAATACATACATATGTGCATGAATAATATGAGACTTTGCAGGCACACGAAAAAAACGCCTGAAAATTGGTCGGAAAATTCATTAAAGTGATTAAACTTGAAGAAACCCTAATTTTTGCTTGAAATTCGGCTGAAGTGTTTTTATTATTGCATATACATATGTACAGCTTGTTACGTAAGAGCGTGGTCACTGTTATATGTAGAAAAAAAATCGTAGTGATCCATTTCTTTTTCTACGACATAGAGGGTACCTGAGTCGTCCATGTTTAGTGGAAGGAATCAGCTGTTAGTTGAATTCAGTCGTTCTTCGAATCGTTTTTCGAAATGAGTGCTACTTACGCGTCCCGCTTCGAAGCAATTTTTTTATGTTCGTATGAAAAAGGACCTAAATTAACGCAAGCAGCTGCTGCGAAATTCATGGGGAAGTCGAAGCAGTTCGCAAGCAAGTGGGTGAATCGCTATAAAAAGGTCGGTATTGTCGATAATTTTCCTAATCGCGGGAGTGCAAGCAAAGTGACAAAAAAAGACGAAAAAAAGATTCTCCCAGTGTTTTCGAAGGATCCAACTTTGGCTTTACGTGAAGGTGCTGCAAAATTGAAAGCAAAAGGTGTCGACATATTATACGGAACGATTCGTAGGCATTTGCTTGCAAATAAAGTGAAATATCGGAGTACTTTGGAAAAGCTAATGTTAAGTGGAAAACAAGTTGAAAAACGTGTGGCATGGGCGAAGGAAAACTTGAACCGCGATTGGAGCAACGTGATCTTTTCTGATGCATCTTCCTTTTGGGCATTTCCAGCATCAAACACGCCTGGACAACCTCCACTAGTAGATTGCTCTAACGGACTGATAAACACCCCGTCAAGGTCCATGTTTAGGGGTGCTTCTCAAAAAAAGGTTTCAGAACTTTATTCTTATTTACAGACAATTTGAATGCCGAAAAAATGAACAAAATCTATCAAAAGGCTTTGGAACCATCTGCCAAGCAATGATTCATCAGAAAAAAAATGAGAGCTGGATCCATCAAGAGGACAACGACCCAAAACATCGGAATCGAGCGTGTAGAGAGTGGAAAGCCCAAAACTGGGGCTGTCACCCTAGATTGGCCATTTCAGTCACCGGATGCAAATTCAATAGAAAATGTGTGGGCTTTGATAAAAATGCAACTTCGCAAACGCTGGCCATGTAATTTAGATCAACTTTCTCGACAAATTCGGAAAATTTGGAGGTATTTTCCAAAAGAATATGCCGAAAACCTCGTGGAAAGCATGCTCCGACGGTGTCAAGCGATAATTGATGCTGGAGGAGATTGGACTTGCTAATAAGGTATTTGCATTGAGTATTGACTACTAATTAAACAATAAATGTGCGATTTTTTTCGCGAATTCTTTGTTGTTATAATTTAACTGTGACCAAGCTCATACGTAACAGACAGTATGTACATACATAATAATTTAATAATATATTTTCAGTTAAATTTTTTTAGGTAATTTCTCTGCAAATTTTTTATAAGAATTATTCACGTCAGACCATGACAGAGTGAGGAAAGAATTTCATCAAAAATCAATATTTAAAAATATAAGCTTGAGGTTGTATACATAAGTTGCTTCCCTGGACGTGAGAAATATACACGTATCATGAGTTAATAGGGTGATATCAAATCTGTTAGAGCTGGGGGTGTCAGCGGCAGACAGGTTATACAAAATGGGTGATAGGGAAGGTTCTTGGTGTACTCTGGCTGCTGTGAGACGCTTGAGAGAGGTGATTGTCTAGACTGACTCAAAAAGCTCTATTTTATAGTAAGGGTCCAATAAGTTGGGCGAAAGAGAATGGCATTTTAAGGTTATTTCGTCTGACCTGCTTTGATCCAAATTTTGGCGAATGCCTTCGCAACATCAAACATGACTTACTCTGTAGATTTGCTTTTATTTAGACCAGATCTTTCGTGCTGCAATACACGAGATGGTTGGAGCTCAGAAGAGTGCTGGGATTTAAAGCCAAATCGTTCAAGGGGCAAATAGTTGCTTAGAGAGACCATTTTTTTTGCCAAGAGGGAAATATGTGCTCTTCAAGTTTGGCTATGAATGAGAGTAGGGTGATGGGTCCTCAGTTTTTCGGAAACTTGCTTGGGATAACAATAATGATGATAAGTTTCTGATAATTTTGTTATTTTTTTTTAGATAAAAAATTGTGCTAATCGTTTCTGATATTTTCTAAAGCAAGTTATCAGGTAGATGGAAAAGGCAAAGATTGATGGCTTTATCTGGCCCTGGAAATTTCGTTTTTTTCAGATTTTTCGGGAGTTTTACCTCTTTCAGGAATATTAGAAATAATGCGATATTGTACCCTTATTCTATGCTTTGCAGAGTATAATATTTTATGCAGTCTGCTTAACACGATCTTCGTTCTCAAGGTCGTCATCTGAGCAGTGGCTCTTCTAAAATTTGAGCTCTAAACTACCGGCAAAAATCCCGGATTTTTCTTATTAACTCTACTTTAGTCCAGTAGCTGCATTAATCGGTAGGATGATTGGCTTATTTTTCATCCTGAAATATATTTGGACAGCCTCCATAATGATCCACTTTCGGGACAAAAACTCCACATGAAACGCCCTCATTGCTCATTTTTGATCTGAACACGAATTATATTTGTTAGTCGGTTTGCTTCCTGTTTTAGTCTAGGATTTTTAGTAGACTCGTTTCCAGATTTGTTTTTTTCCCCTGATCTCATTAAACTGATCAAACTTCAAGGGAGTTTCAAACGTGCAGTTCTCTTCGATTTCGGAGTTTTATTGGTGAGGAGCTCAATGGATTTCCCCAGGTTAGCGGCTGCAACCGCTGCTTGGAAAATATTTTCGATTATGAGAGATATATGGAAGACAATTATGATCTAAGCAAAGTTTGTATAGAACGTTAATACATATTTTCTGGCATATATTTTGCGTTATACCTATGACAATTACATGGCTGTGAATGGCAGCAAAGTGCGTAGGCTCATCAAAAATGAGGAAGCTGAATGAAGTTTCTGTTGAAAATTTGAACAATTTTTTACCTTCTTCATTATTTCTTATAGAGAACCAGCAGCGAGATCTCCTGCAAGAAAAACAAGGCCATTATTTGTGAAGATTTTCGCGAAGTTTTGCGCGTTTGGAGGTCTGTACGCGAAGATTACCATAAAATGAAGAAAGCTCTTTTGAACTTGAATGGTTGTCACTTCCATTCCTTTGAGATTGGAAATTTGTATGGGTTGATGGTTAACGCGATTCCTTATGAAAGTAGCTGTGCCTCAGCCCCTGCTAACATTTCTATAAATATCATTCTTGAGGATACGGAGCTGATTACCCTGTTTCAAAAAGGTCTGAAATCGCTCAAAAGTTGCATTATTCCCTTTTTTGGGAGTAGAGCCGAACTGACATCCCATATAAGGATATAAATGCGCTTTTCGTGGCTCATTTATTTGTTTGAAGAGAGGGATTCTTTTATGAGTTTCGGGTTGAAAATAAGCCCTCAACCATTATTACCATCATATTTTTCATCATTGAATGAAGTGCTCCTGCATGATATCAAGGAACTATCCCATGTGATTACGGGATGTTGTGGATTTCGTTTTGGAACAGCTAGTAAGATTGGGTGGTTCAAGACTTGATGATGGATGGAGCTACCCTGGCAAATTACTTTTTAATATTTTTGGGATATTCCGGGCACCCTCCGTAGCTAACGAGTTGCTCACCTCCACAGTTGACGCATACCGATTTCTGCTGTGGAAGTTTGGTGCAAGATTTGTGATGGGGGAGGCCGTCACCTTCGACACACATTGACTGTGTATGACAGTTATTAGAAGAGTGGGTAAATCGATGGCAATCATGGTTTCGCCTTGGGCCGGCTCTAGGATTTGTGGTTTTAGCTGGCAAATTAGAAGGCAGATGGACTGGATGTTATAAATGTTATTTCAACTCTCGGAAAGAGCGCTTTGATGGATTTAGACAGTCCTCTTCAGTTTTTCAGGTAGAAGACTTTAATGAGATTGAAACCTTACTTTTTGAGGTCCCTTTTTACCTCTTGGGGAGTGAATTCACACAGTCCTGTAATAACAATGTTGAGTTGTTTTTCCTTTGGCAGCTAGTGCGTATCGTATTGAGCCATAAGCTCGGATGATATTTTTGTAATTAGTATGCCATTGTTTGAAGATTTCATCATAATTTGGCTATGAAAAACTTAGCATTTCTTTGCTTTAGAGTTCATACCAGCGCCGTGCACTGTTCAATTTGACGACAAACTATTGAGACTGCTTTTGAGGCAATCTTGCAATTTTTATCTTCAAAAGAAATCCGGGGTTAAGCAATGCCCGAATGGTTTAAGACGAAGTCAGAGTTTGATGAGATTTTAATTATTTTATTATTTCGGTGAATGGTTAATTTAGGACTGATTGTGAGGGCTCCCGCATCCGATTCTTGGTCTACAATAAAACCGACATGTCTTGAGAAGCAGTCTACTGAAGTGAAGGATTGTCGTCATTCGATGTGAAGGCATGTTCAACTTTAAAAAATAACGCCGAAGACGAGGTTTGAAGCCTTTTTCTCTCCTTTTTTGAGGGTATTGGTGAACTAAGTATTATTGAACTAAGCTTCTAGAGCAATTTTTGTTTGTTTGTGGCTGATTTTCCATTGTCGCGTCGTTATTCGACCAGTTCATTTTTGGTCTTTTTAAGCTCCGCTAAGAGTCTACTCAATTCTAAATGAATTTGACACTGATCTTTAAAATTATTATTTTCTTGTGCCTGGTTGAGCAGATGGCAAATGCTTCTTTACTTTGCCTAACACGTGCAACATTTAGTTACGCGATCTTTTATCAACCCCGGAGATAGGTATACCAATGCAAATATTTAAATATTATTTGCAAGCTATTCTAGCAATTTCTTATTTTTTAACCAAATATAATACAAAAAATTTTAAAATTAAATACGAACAAAGTACTATCAGAACAGAGTCCGAAAGCCATACAAAGTACTGGTGTGAAACAATCCTCATCATCGAACCTGAACTTGTTTGCGGCTAATATTACTCGCCGGTTTCTTCCGATATTCTCTCGAACTGCCTGATGATGAGATGTTGCCTCTCTCGTAAATTCAGGTGTATTCAACCGTTCGTAATTATATAATTAAACTCGCTTGTAATTAGCATTCCACGGCTTTAATAGTCGTGCTAGCTGTTCGAGTGCTACGCTCAAACAGTTGTTGTTTTTCTGGCTCTTCAAACTATTAAAAATTGTATACACTACACTGATACACTCCCTGATACACTCCCCTAAAATTTCATTTCCCTTTTCTTCTTTTATTTCAATAGCTTATTCACCACGAGTTCAAATCGTTAGCTTGTTTTGAAAACATGAAGCTTGTTTTGAAAACATGAAATGATAGATGCACATAAAGAAAAACCAATTTCGAGTACCAAGCAAATCGACTTTGATTCACGCTCATTTTTGAATTTCATTAACGAGCCTACCCAACACAGACTCATCTCTTGCCTTTCTAAATAGATCTCATGCATCAACGATTCTCATTTCGTTTCAAATACAACCATTCAGTTTCTCTAGAACCCTTCAAACGATTTAAACGAAGAGTTCTCTAATTAAAATTGCAAAAAAGTGGTTTTTCGAAATTGCTCCAATTGCAGCCTGTCTGTCTGGCTGCAATATATTCCCAGTTCGGATAACAGCGAATGTTGATTGCAATAGGGAAGAGATTTAAATGGCCTTTTATTGCTGATGAGTGCAATGTACAAACACGAACGCTTCAACGACATCCTCCCCCGGGATGCTGGCAATTGGAGGGGATGAGCGCAACACATCAAGCTAACTAAATTGTTTACCACTCCATAACGATGGTTAATTATCTGTGTACGCAATTATTGCGGCAATTACTGTGAATTATCTTGTAATTTATGTTATTGTCCGGATTTAGTGAACCTGATTCGGTAACCTCTCACCATTGCAGTCTCCATGCTCATTTCTATGCGCGTCTAGGGGACTGACTGGTCCAACTGTGGACCTGACATTAGTCGTCGGAAATTTGTAAAACCTTTGGAGTTTATGTCTCCCTGCGATGCGAATTCATCATCAAACATTTATTTTTCAACGAAAGGATGGAACGAAACGCACTGAAGCGGATAAAAATTCATACCCATCTGGAATTTTTTCGTCCGTTTGATCTGAAACCAGTGGGAATACTCTGTGATTTTCAAGCGACAATATTGGATTTTTCAAGGCATTTTATTGCGAATTGTAATGAAACTGTTAAGAAAAGAGTGCAGTTTAAGGAGATAAAAAAATGTTTCACAAAAAATAATTTTTTTTTTTTGAAAACTCCACAAACCACTGTGGAATAAACTGGTATTTAATTTCTTTTTCATATTAAATGTGTTTTTGATTTCTTATGGCTTAAGTCTAAAAAAAATTGTCCTCTATAGTATTCGTTGTCTGAAAAGTTTACAGCCATTACCACCCATTTATTATCTTTTGGAAATTCGAAATATGAAAATTATTGTCGTCATTACTGTGTTAAATACGCAGTGAGCCCATGAACTGGAAAAAATTTGCAAAAGAGGGTTGAAAAAAACTGTCATCGTCGTGCTCACTGAATATTCGCCTGGATGAAAGTCTAATGAGCCATTCTGGCTACCGTACGACTGGCTACGGCCTGAACCATTATTCTATCGGCGGACAGGGATCGTTGTCCACACGGAAGTATATATGTAGGCATGGATGGAATGAAAATCCAAAAATAAAACGGACAGAAGTTGTATTTTATATGATATTATTTACGCTACTTTTGGCATACACAGAGAAAGAGATTAGCAGTGGATACTACGGATACCTGAGAGGCTATCTCACTTGGGGTGGGAAACAAGGGTGTAAATAGGGAATTCATTCGACGCAAAAGGATATGATGTGTTTTAAAAACGTGAGTTATTTAGGATAAATATGAATGGGAGCGTTAGAGTATTGGAATAAATGGAAACATTTGAATAAGGATTATGATTGGAAAATATTTTGCGAAAGGGTTTTTTTTTAATGAATGAAGTTTCTCGTTATTTGATATGGAAAATAATTGACAAATATTGTTTTTGTATGAGTGTAGATAATATGAATAAAAAATGCAAGCTTTACGTTAGAGCTTGCAATTAATAAATGAATAAAACATTAAAATCAACGAAGATAATTAGGAGATCACACATATCTTCGCGAAGGAAAAGAATTTATTTATTTATTTATTTGGTACGTATTCAATACAACAGGCAAAACTGCCCAATTACAGATTGGATACTATAAACAAAATAAAATAACAAGAACTAAATAAGAATATATAAATATAAGTACATAAAATAATTAAACTTAGAATAAAATAAAGTAAAATTAACTAAAGCAAAAAAAAACGAGAAAAAAAATCCATTATAAATACGAATGTCCAATTCTTCAATAGATCGGCCTAAAAAAAATAGTCAGAAGTAAATGAGTAAATATAAACATCAGTATGTAAAAAAATAATTAAAGTGGTAAACTAAATAAAGTAAAATTAAGTAGAAAAAAAAAGAAGAAAGAATCCATTAAGAAAATAGAAAATAAAACTAATTAGAAACATATATATAAGTATATATAAAAATAAAAATATACAAAAAGTTCTTAAAGCATTAAATAAGAAAGTAAACTTAAGTAAAACAAAAAAGAAAATAAAGACTCCATTATAAACAAGAATAGAAAATAAAACGAATTAATTAGAATCGAAAATTTTACTACGGACCATATTTTTGAAAATGGCAATAGATTGTGGAAGAGGACCAAGTTGAAGACTAGTGTGAGTGCGTAAGAGTCGCAAAACGGGAGAGTAGAAGAAAGTGTCAGTACGAACATACGGTACTTGAAATAAAATGGAGGACCTGTCAAAAAAGCACGAACTTAATGACAATATAATACGATTATCCTGTTGAAACGCTGGACCAATTATTTTCACTTCAAGTGCCCTTAACAATGGTGAACCGAATTTCACCGTGAGAAAAAGGTTTTGTGAAGCCATTGTTGAGACTGGTTGCAGGCTGACGCTCAATTTAAGGGTTCTGTTTCTTTGGTATCATTTACTTTATTCACATTATTTTTCAGAACTATTCACATTTTTTATATAATAACAATTAATATATATTTATTACTTCAAGTACGTGATAGGCATTGATTCGATTTTTAGCATTGTATCCCTTTTGCATTTTGTGCATACTTTGCATAAATGGAGCAGGCAAACAAAGAAACTAGCGGTCAAAAAAGCATAAAAGTTGCTTTAGCTCATATGTTTCACGACTTCTTGATTCGTATGGAAGCAAATCGACCTAGAAAGGTAAGCTGAAGATAAATCATTGATATATTTAATTAGTTCACCTCTGTTCTACATGCAAGCTGTTAAATCATAAATTGTAGAGATTAAAAACTAAATCATATAAAGTCGAAATTTGAAGTCATGTTAAGGTAAGTAAAAATCATGTTGGGAATGGATCCTTTAAGTACAACAGAAAAAAAGGCAACAAAACAAGAACGGATAGCCACAGCAAGACAAGGCAAAATAAGATGGTTCATTATGAGAGTAGAAAATGAGGAAAGTAAGAACTTAAAGATACCTCAGTGATCTAATTTGAGAATTTGAAAGTTTTGAAAAAGCTGTACATGAACTTGGTAGTTACTATCTAAGGTAGAAGAAATCGCTTGACAAATTCACCCATATTAGCAGAGGTGCATCCATCTGTTAACAAAGCCATGTAGTTGGATAGCAAAGATATCACTGACAATATACTGTTGCGGATCTTTGGCACCCGCGCATGCTGTTTTCTGTTGTCGGCAAGTATCGAACGAATAGTAAAAATAACGGGTAATACATTCAATAGTAGAGCTGAAGAGGAGTCTTAAGGTACTATTACCGTCTAGAAAGCCAAAATAAAGCACATTTTCAAAATTTTACTTCTCAGGCCTTTTATTAAAAATTGAATTTTTTTTAATATATCATTTTATTTATAAATTATTATTAGATCATTTTATTTATAAATTAAGCACAAATATATTTTTTTGAACTAATTTTTTTAAAATTATTATTAACAGAGGGCGTCAAAGTTGGGATCTCAAAACAAAACCACCTCCTATGGCCGACAGTTAATCTCCGGATTGGTACATCTGAATCAGAATATAAAAAAATCATCTTAAAAACTAAGATGTCGGACAGGACGATTTATATCCTTTTATGCAAAATCGATTAACAAAAATGCCGAACATTTAAAAATAAATTGAAAAAACGACGTTTTTTGTAGTTTTTCATCGCGAAGTTTTGTTCTTTGTATTGAATTTACAAACAAAACACACCAATGTTTATTAAAATCAGATCAGCAAATCCGAAGATTAACTGTCGGCCGTCTGAAAAAAAACGTCATTTCGAGAAATACGCGGTTAAAGTTTCTACAATACTTGCCTGGAGCCGATCCGCGCGCGCTAAAAGATGTTGTATATAGTCACTGAAATATATTTCCGTAAAAATATTTTAAAATGTTTTTGAAGATCTAAGGAGTCAAAATTTGGAAAAGATTTTTTTTAAATTTTCAGACGGTAATAGTATCTTAAGTGGACATTTGTTTGATTTATATACTTGACAAAAGGATTTTGCTCAGCTGAGCGATGTGCTGCAAAAATCATTGGGGACTATGTGCCGGTTGCTTTGATTGGAACCGAACATTGGCGACGATATGCTACCCAGATGTTAGGTGGAAAATCGAGGAGTCTGATTTCAACCATCTGCGACAAGGGAAGATGTCAAAACAATTTTTCTTGAAAACTGCTATCGTTGACGGCTGGAAAAAGATGGACACATGGCTGCTAGTAGCTGGTGAGAGCAGTAAATGGAATCACAAAAAAAGGAGTTTGGGTGCTCTTAAAGATGGTTGAAAGATAAGATTTAGCGAGTTTGGTTTTTGAAATAGTATACAATTAGATTTCATAAAATTCATACTTTCCTCCTACTTAACCCACTGCACATTCCAGGTGAGATACAATAGCTATTCTACTGCAAAACGTCATGTGTATGCAGGTGTACCTCGAGGAAGTGTTTTGGGACCGGTGCTTTACACAATCTTCACATCTGATGGTCAAAAATTTCTCTCGACTCTAAAATGCTCGTCTATAAGTCTGTGTAAAAGCTAACTTGGACCTATGGCTTACAAATCCGAGGTGCAGCTCAACGATCAAACATTACCCAATTATGAATATTTCGATCTATCACCGGAGCCCCGTAGTACTTCTGCAACGCTAATCTCCACAAAGATCTGCAGACTGAGACGATTGCCGATGAAATTAAGAGCCGCAGTGTAAAATATATTGTAACCCTCGCTCATCATCCCAACAAGCTGGCAAAAAAATTCCAGCCCATCGTAAATTTCAGCAATTGAAAAGAATTGATCCGTTAGACCTTCCATCCCTAACGTAGAAGAAAACAACTTGCGTAGCCACTTTTTTTTTGGTTTTTGAGCTCTGCATTATGTAAATTGTAATTCTAGAACACTGATTTTGCTCTTTGCTCTCTGACTCTAAGTCGATAAAGTAACTTGTATTTAATTTCATTAATATTCATTTTCTGGTAATAGTCGGGTCTACAGCCAAATTGAAAAGATCACAGCAAATATTCGCTTGCATTACTTTCTGGTATTAGTCTCAGCAAAACCTCAGGCCACCGGTTTCTCTAAATTTATGCTTGAGTTACAATCAATGCAACCAACATTTGCTGCCAAGTTTTGTTGGTGGAACGAGTTACAATCAATGCAACACAACATTTACTGTCATCTGTCACTGGCTATATTAACGACATTATTGTTCGATAATATGGATCCTTTACAGTCTCGGAAAGAGATATCAGTGAATATTTTACCCTCTAAAAGCTGCGGAGTATAATGCAAAGCAAAAATGAGACAAAAAAATACAAATTCTGATTGTCATTTGCATATGACATTTCCCATTTCCCGGACTCTCATAGGAACAGGTGGAATTGGATATTTTCAAAAATGTTGTTGCCATGCCAAGTTTGAGATATGAGCAAACTCTGCTGCCAAGCATCATTGTAACTGCTCTCATACGTTCTCATGGGTTCAAACTCATTTTGACGTGCAACAAATGTTGGTTGCATTGATTGTAACTCTAGCTTTATATATCAATGATGGGAGACTTTGAGTTACTGAGAGTACCACACGATATTTCTCCACAAATACTATTTCCTTGCATACCCCAGAAATAACGATTCGTTATGGTGAAATATACCTAAAATTATAACAGATCTATAAAATTTCACAACGAAAAACTTTAAATCTGTAGCTGTATTAGGCTCTTTAGCATAAAAGAGAGACGATTTTAAACATCCGTCGCTTTAATATACCTCAGCTCGTTTAAATGTCATTTCTGGAGGGGGTATTTCTATTTCAACAATAACTAAATCCAATGAAAATTTTATTGACTCTATAAAGTTTCGTAATTACAACCCTTCCATTATCATCTGTTTATATTACTTACTTCCACACATTTCAAGTTCCTCTACCATCCCTCCCACGCCTTTAATCACAAATAAAACGACAACTTAGCCACACTGTCATCTAATGGGTAGGCAGCCCGTGACATAATCCACCGCGCTCGTGCATATAACTAATTTTCCCCGTCCCAGTATGTCAATCAATCTCGTTTTCAGTTTCCCACTGCTAATTATTAACATTAGGTAATGAAAATTCACAAGAAATTACCCTAAAGAAGAATCTAGTTGTCAAGGTGTCGTCACATTTGTTTGTATCGTCGTTGTAACGTAAGCAAACCGGGTGCAAACACTGACGACGCAACGGTCGGATCAAAGGAGTCGAAACCGAATCATATTTCGTATAAAACACTGAAATTCATAATGTTAAGATTCCTGCTACTCCTGGAAGCGTGTATGTGATGCTCCCCCAAAGACTAGTTCCTACGTAATAAGGTTTAATTATCCAACTTATGCTATGGGTGCGACGACAAGCTGCTTCGATAGCAAACGGCAGGATGGAAGAGTACGGAACGACAAATGACTGGAGGTGCGGTGAACTCGGTTTCCATTACATTTCGCTTAAATAGTACCTGGTATAATGTCTGGTTTTCCATAAATTACATTCTATTGTGGTTAAGCATGGACATTATTACGAGCCGCGGCTGTGAGCCTTTAAAATGCGGAGCAGGAGCATACGTTTACTGTTTGTGTAACGCAGCGGTAATTGTGTTATTTATGTAATTATCATTATTTCAAATCGCTTTTCTTCGCTGCACGTTATTAATTTAATTAAAAAATGCTTGCAGTGAATGTGGCTAGACGTTGCGTTCTTTTGCAGGTGGAAAATGAGAGTTCGTTGCTTTTGAAATCACTGATGTGTATGGAATGGATTTTTGCTATGTGGTTTTGAATTTGTACTTTTTAGTATGTCTACAAGACTTAAAGCCGAATAAAAGTAAAATTTATTGAATTTATTCAATTTTATTTTTCTGGAATTTAAGATTCCAAAAATTTTCATACAACCATCAATAATCAAATTCAATTTTGTCTATTATCACGAACAATTTGTCAAAATCAATCAATACTCCGTAATAGTCGATCGAAAGCGTTGAACAAAGATTTTTAAGGAAAAAATATCCATCAAACGCTGCCTCTGTTTCGTCTACGTATCTTTTATCTACATAATTCAAGCAAGTACTAGTACCCAGTACCCATCAGCCATGTTATCAAAATCAATTTTCCCCGATTGGTTTGGTTCCAATAATTCAGCAGCTTTTTCGCTTCGAACGTATTAAAATCAGTCGTGCAACGTCACGATAACGTCCTGAAATGACTCATTTTATATTCGACGACACTTCATTATGCTTAATCTTGAGTAAATAATTTGCATACACTCAGCGCATACCATACCAGCTTGACTGGATTGCTGGCTGGTTGGCTGCTGCCCGCGTGGATAACCTGAAGCAACTCTATTAGGAATCTGAGGTAGTGTCGCTGCTGATGTCGATGCTACTCGAACCACGTGTCAGGTGCTACTCTGTGATGTTGGTACCGTAACGTTTATAAAATTCCAAATCCACCATTGCCACTTTGCTTCTTGGAAAATAGGTTAAGCAGTTTCCAATTTGCAGTAATAATGTTTGCATCATTGTCGTATGATCGTAATGGAAGTGGTATGACTTTTGAATGAGGTGTTTGTGAAGACGACTTAAGAGGCAGGGTTGTTCAGGTTGTTTACATATATCTTTTCTGAGTTGAATTTTCAATGAAGTATTTATGAAAAGCAGATTTGATATATTTCGATGACCTAAATAATCTCATTTATTAATTTTCGCAAAAAAGTTAAGTACTAATTGGTCTTTTCTTGGTTTCTTTGAAAATTTCAAAGATTTTTTTCGTATTTCAATGATAGTAGAAGGTTATATTCCATTTACTAATTATTGAAAATGTAGCTTGGAGCTCAAATTAACATTTTATTTATTTTATTTTCACTAAAGTGTAAAGAACCCCTTTTTTGAAGGTGCCTTGAAAAAATGTGCATACCACAGGAATTTTAGAAAGCCTCCGCACTACCATCACCTATCCTGCTATATGTCGCTGGATAAGCAGAATTTTCAAGCAAAGGCTCATATCAGCAAAATGGGCGGGTGTGCAAATCATAAGAAAGGTTTACATGGAAGGAGTTCTATTCCAAAGATGAGTTTTATTCGAAAGTGGAATAGAAACCTAAAGAGTTTTGAGAAGGAGAGACACTGTTGACATTAAAGTTATCGTCTCGGGAAGATTCCTGAATACCCTTGACTATCTCGTCGGGTATGCTTTGGGTGTGCTTTGGTATCAACTGCAATAAAATCTATCTTACAAGTATACTCTTAACGATAAATTTCAAAATTCCTGAAATAGACACACTTAGGTTAGGGGGCAATAGATGAAATCCAAAATCCAACACTAAATTCCTAGGTCTTGTTCTGGACAGCAAATCCAACTGGAAGTTGAATATAAAGAAAAGAGCAAGGAGGTCAAGCAACGCGATTTACCCCAGCAGGATCAGATCGAGTATCTGGTCCCTTTTATGACAATTACTGACGCGAAGGACATTATAGTAAAATATGAACTTTTTTTTTACTATGATTGACGGGAAAGTTTTCAACTCTGTGACCGACACAAAGGCATCAATGCGTTGCTACATATGCAACCACATACCGTCAAAATTTAACGACAAAGAGCTGATGAAGAAGCCTTAAACACAACTCGATCAACGTTATCAGCTTGTCAACGTTACATACTTGGATCCGATTTTTTGAGTGCTTCTTGCAGATAGGCTACAAAATTGGCGTTCATAAACGGCAAACCCGCAAAGAAGAAGAAAAGAAAGTTATTGCTGAGCGAAAACGAAAAAATTCAAACCGCATTCAAAAAAGTGCGAAATTCACATCTAATTGTTGATCAACCGAAACAAGGATTTCGTTTCAGCAATGACGGCAACATTGAGAGACGTTTCTTCGAAAACACAACGTGTTCAGCAAACATTTTGGGTGTAGACGAGGCTATTATGAAACGATGCTACGTAATATTACAAGTTCTTTCAAGTGGGTATGCCGTAAATATCACTGCGTTCCAACAGTATTGTATTCAAACCGCTCAAATGTTCATAGCTCTATACTCTTTGTATTGTATGCCAACAAAAGTTCAAAAAGTTTTAATTCCTGATCCATTGATAATTTACTGGTCTCCACTACCGATTGGACAAATGTCCGAAGACGTACAAGGGTAAGTATCGGTAAGGTATCCGAAGAAAGGGAAAAGTTTAGTCCCAGAAGCTTTGTAACTTTTGCTCAATACTAACAGGCCGCCTCCACTAGCAATTTGCCATGGCATACCATTTGAAATTGCTAGTGGAGGTGGAGTGCCATATTTGATGGCATGTCATAAATGGTAGGCAATATGATATGCCATTTGCTTGGCCATCTGCCTGGGAATATTTCGACAGCTCTTGATTTTCAAAATGGCGTCGAACCGTGGTCATGCTCCGTTTCTTATAAGAAAATGTAGGAATTCTTAGTTTTCAGGGATGTTAAGATCTCGTTAGGTAATTCAAATAGTTTACAGAGCATGGAATGGTGGGCAATTGTGAAAAAGTCGAATGATGATACATCAGTTTTTTAAAGAGATATTTTTTTTTCAATTTTTAAGGATGAGTAAGTAAATAAAACTGCCTATTGACGATGGGCGGATTTTTCTTTTGATGACTTCTACCCCATCCCCCATCGTACCACAGTAAATCATATAATAGTTTCACCTACATCTGCAATTTCACCCGCTTATCAAAAAAGGGTTTGATCCCACACGCGGAGTTTTCATCAACAGCAGAATTTCTTCGTTCTCCACTTGAAATAACTTTTTAAGAGCATTCAACGCACAGATGAAGCATACGCCCTCACCGTCCAGAGGCATTTTCTAAATGATATGGCATGCCATGAAATTGCCCACGCATCAGATGGCATACCATAAATTGACAGTCGTTGCCGCCGGATATAGCAGGGTAAATTGCCAATCGAGTCCCGGTGCGATAGTTCGTGCAATAAACTCGGATTAGAGAAGTCGATTCAATACTCGACTGACAATTCAGATTCCAAAAACTATTATTAAAATTTATCCATCGTGTAACAATGTTTTTACTTAATAAAATAAAAAAATCATTCTGAAAATATTGTAAATAATTTCTTTCTCCAACCGGTCAATAGTATTTATATTTATAAATTTTTCTTTAAAATTTGGAATACAGAGCCATCAAAACAAGAAAATATTAATTTCTCATGGTGAACAAATGTTTGTGAGTCGTTTCAACCAATACGTTAGGTCCACCATTTTGTTTTGTCAAAATTTTTATTTCAGATTTGAAATCAGCCAGTTCAAAACCATACGTTTTGCGATTTTCCCCTAAATTGGATGCTTTTTAAAAGCGCAAATAATCAAAAGCAGTCTTTAGGCTTCCTAACCACTGTAGTATTTTCCAAGTGGAAATCTATGCGATACGAAAAGCCGCAAAACTAATTTTCGTCAATGGTACTACAGGTGCTAGTATCATTGTTTTGACATCTTTGATTTTTTCATTTCAAAACATTAAACTTTTGGAATTGAAACAAAATGGTTCGGACCTTAATACTTTTGCGTACTTAATACATTAATTCATTAATTAATTGCAATTTTCACATGTTCGCACCCACGTTGGGCGCTTGTTTTTACAATCATTTTTTTTCCTTTCCAATCAAATATATTGATGAAAACGAAACTTTCTACACGCCCGACCTAAGTTTTCATAAAATAAAACTAAGCCACATAAGAAGACTAAATATTGTTGCTAAAAGATTGAAAAATGTTATAATTTTTCACCACTTATCTGTTCAATATAGTCATAAATGATATTCTAAGTTACAGATCCGTGAGGATAGATTTTTAGATATTTATTGTATTTCGTGAGCTTTAATTTACAGCTCAAGAGTATTGGTATGCTTTCAGCAAAAAGCTTTTAGCTGTTAAGACGATATGAGTATAACAAACAAAACCAAACATAAAATAGATTAGCAAACTTATATAAGAAATTTAAAATTAAATAAATGGGATCAAAAATATTTAAAAAAAACTTTCGTGGAATTTAGTTATTATCTCCACCGCGTCTCAGTATTTTGGTTTTCATGTAACGTAAAACATTTTGTTGTTTTAATACTTTTACAGTTGTGGTTATAAGCACGACCTGAGTGGCATGTTAGTTTACAAGGCTTCAAACTTAAAAACATTAAAATCGACCTCGAAATTTCATATAGGCTTACTTAGAGAAAACATGAACGAAAAGCTAAAATATTCGCAAAATAATTAGATGGGCCACAGAAACGAAGATAATAGTTATCTTTCATCAAAATCAACAGTGATGAATACATAGACTTTGCGATTGATTTAATTAAAGGTCTAAGTTATGTTTAAAGAGAATTTCATCTACAGCTGGATGAAGTTACAGAGTGTACTAACATATCAGTTAACAAAAAAGGATTTGAATATTATTTGATTCCTTTGTCAACATTTTCTTTTGTTTTGATTTTGTTATTGAAAAAGTTGAATAAAAACTCCTTAAAATTCAAAGGGTTGTTATTTAACTAAACAAAAAACTCCCAAACAAGAGTAAAAAATTAAAAAGGCTCGGACTAATAACTACACTACTTGATGTTAATGCATTACTGATGACAGCTATTGCTAGCTTTAGTATACCAAACCACTTTCTTCTTCTAAAATAAAAAATAAAATATTTCTTCTCCTACTCAACAATCGCATTCCAAGTTCCATGGAACACGATCCAGAAACAGTTTCCAACGCTACTAAACAAATACTATCTCTTTAATCCATTTGAAGCAGTCTAATCTTTTCATATCGCATTGACGACAGACACTTTACAACTGAAAATAGCCCTCTCTACAAACAGTTCCTGAAACGACTAAAAAATCTCGAATGGAACTGTGCCAAAGATAAAACAGGACACATACTCGTATGTGAATTTTTCAATTGCTGTCAGTTTCAGATTTTTCATTGGACTTGAAACGAAACGAGCGGAAATAAGTGTCTAGACACAAGTACAATATCTGAAGAGATTTATAAATGTTCAAAGATTTCTCGCAAGAAGAAGCTAATAAAAATTTTTGAATTGGAAGAAGAAAGTTTAAAAATATAATCTCAAATGAATGCGTAGATGATAAGATAATTTATTTTTCAATTTCAAGTTCTGTCGTAGAAGTAAGCTAATCAATATAAATTAACAGTTTTCAGTGCACTTCATCAGTAAGAAAGATGCATTCTAAGGATTTCATAATCTACGGTGTCTGGCTCTAATGACGCTCTCTGCCATTATCACATACTCATCATCTATGACTTACAATTCTCGATTGGAGTTGGCCATAAATCATTATCGATGGAAAACTTTTCGAAACTACCGTTACTTTTACAAATGAAGGCAGGGCGTTTACCACAAGTTTTAGTCAAAAGTTTTCGTAGCGATAGCAATAATTGCCAACGACTGCAACAGCATTAATAATTCTATAGGAAAATCTCGAGGATTAGTCATTCCTGTCTGGAGGGTCTGTCGCTTCTGAATCGTATTTATGAGTTGCATATGTCCACCCCAAATCGAACATATTATTTATATTTATTGGCCTCTATCAGTTGTTCGAGTTCAAAATTGATATGTTTGTATCGTATCTGTTTAATGCTTTCTGGTATTTTATGCTGACAGTTGCTGCAGGGGAGCTAACGATTTTGTTGAAAGTATCTGATTGAGTTGATAAAGGGGAGGAATATGCAATAATGCGTAGAAGTATTTTGGGGATTTTTATGGGCGCGCCAAGATGTCCAAGAGAAAAGTTTTAAATGATATATGAAATGCAGCATATTGGTGGTCTTAAGGCAATCGAAAATAAATCTGGCGAGATTTTTGATTCGATTTATACAAAGAGGGCATTAGCTATGGAAATAGTCATCGAATATTTCAATTTCGTCATCTTTAAAATTAAAGTTGAAGCAGGTTACGTGTATAAGATTGGTTCAGTTGTGTTTCTTTTGGCATTTAAAGAATATTTAAGGTTCATGTATTTCTTCTTTTAAGCTTCTAAATCAAAAAACTTGCTTATTATTTGATTTACTGAAATCGTTATGCAGATTGAGATCTATAAATGTATATTTATCATTCTTTTTAAAGAAAAATCCAACTGTCGATCCTACTATCCTATTAGATATAAATCGATCCTACTAAAAATCTTACTATCGATTTCTCAAGTGAAAATTTTAGTTAATCATCGATACCTCAAACTTGGCTAACATTTTTTTCGAATATACGATATAAGATTAGGTGAATTTCCTTCGGGAATTCTCAATGGTACACAGCATAAGCGTGAACAGAACTTTGAAATTGAAGGGGTAAACATTCAAATTTGGCACACACTTTCCTTAATTTCAGTGAAATCCCGTGGAGGCAAGGAAAAGTAAAGTTCGGGGTAAAATTTAGCAACATAAATTCAAGAGTAGTTATGCAAAAAGGATGCTTTTATCCCATTTCGCTCCAAATTGCGCACGCCACTGATACAGGTACGGAAGATATATATTTGCCGTTATTTCCATACTAAATCAGCTAAGGATTTTCTTCTTAGGACCCCAAAAAGTATATTTTCAAGTCGTTTTTTCCCCTTAAGATTTTTTTCTAAAAAATATTTTTGCTCAGCATATGACAAGGTTTTGACTGCGGAAAAAATAGTGAATTCTTAACTAAATAATTGCTTTTGGTGAATTGTTTTGGTGAATAATGACCAGAACAACCATTTTCAGTCTGTAAATTTTTACGTTCTTGACAATAATATGTATAAAATAAGGTAAAAAAATTAATTTATAACTTTCACTATATCAATCATTGATTAAAAATACTAGTCAGCGATTCTCGAGACTGTATTATGTTTGTGAAGTTTTTGAAAAAAGAAATGAGTACTTTCTAATGTTTCGAACACAATGCGTTCACATATTTCAAAACGCACACAAAGTATTTTAGACAATATATTGTTGGAATTGTTTTTGCGGGATGATTAAAAGTGAATTTTTTTTTTATATAAATTGAAAATGTTATTTCGACAAAGTGGTTTCGAAAGTATGTACGGATTCTAACCAGACACGAGCACACAGTGCATACTTGGCTGATGTGACCACATAAAGGTTAAATAATAGGTATGTTTCTTGATTCAATTTCGGGCGAGTTTGGATGTCTGCGGGCCCACAAATTCACCCCAAATGCGTTCCCTAATTGCTAATATCAGTGGTTCTCCTCTTACAAGAATTTACCCAAACTTTTACTACTGGCGCGTTCTAGCAAAGTAGTTACAGCTGTCAAGTAGTCTCACAGCTGATTAATTTAACGTTTTTTTTTGCTTGAGAGGGAGTGAAACGGAAATATAAGATGATACTTTTTTGGCTCTTCTTAAAATCTGTTCCTTTACTTTTCTGACGCTCTGTAAATTTTCTCCTACAACTCAATTGGGTTAGGTTAGGTTAGTGCAGAGGGCTGCCGGGAACGCGGCCAGCATTAGACCACCAGTTTGGGCCCATTTGCCACCCTCATAAACAATCACAGGCATTCACACTTACAGCCATGGCACTGGCGGGATTCGAACCCGCAGGCCCAATAGTACGCCGCTTTTTGGCCTGACGCTTTAGCGAGCAGAGCTACCGGGCCCTCTACAACTCAATTAAGTAGTACCCAAAATGTTTTTACCCGAAAAGTTCAGGATCACACTTTAAGTTCATCGAATTTAATAAATGCTGTTGAAAAAGTAAATTCTTCTATTTAGGTGGGTTGATTGGTGATGGGCGATAGCGAGATGTTTTAACTATCGAGGTAAATGCAATCGATGCCACAAAATAATCGAGAGAAGAATCGAAATAATCGTAATCGATGCCACAAAATAATCGAGAAACCAATCGATATGCTCGATTATTCTACTCGATTGCTCATTTCAATTACTGGGTTCAAAAATCATCATCGAAAATCACACTTGCTTTTTTTTATAAAAGTCAATACGTTCTGCGAATTTCATAATAATCTTTATAATAATTCTTGTCAGAAGTAATCGCAAATGAGAGTTTGGAAAGAGTTTGGCTAGAAGTTTTCAAAGCGTTATCATAACTAAGCATAAAACATCAGTTTTTACTCTGCACACTTGCTTCTTCCGAAATTTTTCTTTCCATAGGAACGGAGGTGTACCAAGAATTAATTAATAATTAACTAAGAATTTGGTTAAATATTTCTTAATTTAAGCTAACATAGTTTCATACATCAATATTTCCCGCTAATTTCAATTTGATTAAATAACGCACTCTGGATATAATCTCACTTAATATTTTATACGTACACAATTATATGCAATTAATTTATTTTAAAATTCAATATGTATACAAAATTGTTGGGCAACTTATTGACTAATTTTCTTTGAAAATCAGCAAGACTGCCGAGATTCATCATATTGACTTCGTTATATTTGAGCATTTCTGTATTGGCTACTCAAGCGGACCGTGATTTATGGCTGACTCGATTGTCGACAACCAATCAACGATGACCTGGCTAACCGAATGGTCGATTGCGAGATGTTTACTTAGTTCGACTGTTTCGATTGTTCCGATGGCGAGATACTTTATTTGATTCTCCCGATTGTAATGATAGCGAGAGATTTTATTCGATTCTCTCGATTGCACATCAATATCGAGTCAACAATCGAGTACAACTAAAAGCCATCGACATGTTTGGAGATGTTTGAACAATCTAAACAGTCGAGTCAAGTATCTCGCAATCGCGCATCACTAGGATTGATTTCACCAAAAAAGGTCGAATATCGTCCTTTGACCAATCTAAATATTGCCTCTATGTGAAAAATACTAGTCCTTATACTAAAAACATTTGCATAGAAAATATACAACAATAATAGTTTGCTGAGTAAGAGTACAAGCTAGTTGCATAATTAGCAACTAGCGCAACGGAATGCCAACTTATTCATAAATCTTACCTGGAGAATGATATCAGCAAATTATGGCTTACCTGAAAAAAAAATAAATATTATTTTATACAATTATTAAACACAGTAGAACTAGAAATATATTTTGTTAGCAAAAACATTCCAATTACATTTATTCCTATTTTTATTTTCTAATGTAAACTAATTTTTATTCGAACTATAATTTTTTTAATCTGAAAAATAAGCGAATGTTGCTTATATAGACGTATGTGGATCGATTGTCTGAGGAAATATTTCGATTATATTATAAGTTTTGCACCGATTTTTTGGACTGTGTCTTGATTTTACTTTTATTATTATCGAAACAAATTATTACAGGACAGCTCTAGGCTGCAATGTGGCTAATATAAAGTGTAAGTCAAAAAAACTGAAAAGCATTAAACAAGAGAAACAACAGAATATTTTTAGATATAACCACTACAGATTGCATAAATTAACGTTTTTATGTTCATTTAGACTATATGTTTCTATTTTCACATATATGTACTTGTACAATTGAATCAAAACAATACATATGCATAGATCTTTCATTCGCATAAATTTATTTTCAATTCAATTTTTCTTATATTCGAACCCACACTGGGCGCGTTTCACTGGCAGTCATTTTTGTCTTTTTTCTCAAACTATATGTGCTACATACTATGTTATTTTGGACAAATCGAGTGAAAGCTATCGTGAAATGACACTAAAGCAATTAATATACGCTTGTGGAGCTAGTTTTGATGAGAATAAAGTTTTGTGTTATTATGAACAATGAAGATAATCTTTTTCAACATATATTTGTTTTATAGGATCGTTTTGAGGCTCTAATTGAACAAAAAACGGTTTAGAGTAAATAGGATTACAAACCAAAAAAATCCTGCCTCAGTCGTTGTTATTTTCAACTCTACCTGCCTCAACCAGCTCTCGATAGAGCCGCATTAAAACGCTGTTTACATTTTCATAGGTTTCATTCCAGCCCACATGTTCATTGGGATAGTGTTTCATTCAGTTTTTATCTGATTGGCGAACTTCGATCTGCATTTAGGAATTATTGCTATATTGGGAAAACCGTTTGTAAAGACAGATAATAAGATATGACAAAAACAAGAACTTTTGAAAGTCCCAGTTGGAAGGGATTTAGTTCTAAAATATACACACATTTTGTTTTACATTCTAAGTAGGCTATTTTAATGAAGCAATCTTATGCTAGGATTTTATAAAAATCCAGAGAAACCGAACCAAATTTACACAATAGAATAGTGTTGGTTAAATCCGAAGGGTTTGCACTGATAAATTATAAAATATAAATAAAACTAAATTTAAAACATAAGAAAAAAAAATTATGTAAATTATGTAGAACTTTTATGTTTAATATTTAAGTTTCAACAGTAAATAAAATAAAATTTTTTGTACTTAAATTTTAAACTAAGCAAGATAATGTATACAACATTATAGCATTCGCAAAACGATAGCTTTTTGAAGAGGTACGTAATCTTTTTTTGGCTTCACTATATGATTTTCAACGATTTCTAATATACAATTTTAAAACGATGGTTTGCTTTTTAAATTTTTTTTTTGGTTTTTAAAACATGAAAATTAGATACAATTTCTCTTCAGGATGGTGTTTGAATATTTTGCGACTATTTATGGGTCTGCAGCTTAGACTGCGTTGACATTTCTTATTTTGCATTCTTGTTGTAAACTGAAGTTAACTAACCAGGCTCCATTCTCTTACATTAGTTTTGCTGATTTTTGTGTTTCAATGCTGTGACGCTCTATTTGAGACCAAGTTACGCATTAGCGGTATAGTTGCTGCACCATTTAATTCATAGATTTCATAATGAACGATTTCATTATAGCAGGGCTCCCAGTATTTTATACAATTTAATTTCTTAATCATCAATTACTTTTAACTATGATCATTTAATACGATTATTGATTGATTGTTCATTGATTCATTGATGAAATACTGTCTATGCACGATCAAATTATGTAAATAAAAGATCAAAAACTTTTATTTGTTCAAGCAAATTAGTTTTAAAAGCCAAAATCAATTTGCAACCTCACCATTTAGCCTAAAACCTCAATTTTAGTGAATTACGCCTCATAAAGTCTCAATTCAAACATTTCTCGGAACCTAGTCGATTCTCCATTATCCAAACACAAAACAACTTGGCATAAGCCTGAACTCATCATGTCCTATCAAATACAGTCAGGTCACCATCGAATCAATGTCCTTTGTGACTCCGATAGTAGAACATTTGTCAAATTGTTTTAATCTGTTTATGTCACTCATCCAGTTGGTTTGCTTGTGTGTTTGTCTACCTATCTCGATGAAACGATGTAATGCCAACATCCAGTATCACCTCGTCAGAACCCTCGTCACCATAACGAAAGTGTAGGAAGTTTTATTGAAATATTTCCCGGTCACAAATTATTTCAAACCGTCTGCAAACAACAAGGACACATCCCATTACCGTCCTAGATGAAACCATAATCATCCAACGTTGGCAACCAATACGCAGATTTATGGTTTTGGCAGGACTGGCAATGATGCTGCTGTCGAGTCTAGTGAGATGAGGGTTGGTTCATAGCCTTGCATAGTCAGACCGAAAGAGTGAATGGATAGAGTCGATCTGTTTGATAAGACCTGTGATTCTCTATGGATTATCGTTGATTAATCTTTCTCTCGTTAGAGGACGAATAAGTGTGTGGTCGGAGCAGAGACGATCTAATAGATTTCCTGTAGTGCTTACTACCTATCTACGATAGATTGTTCCACAATGGTGGTTTCAATGCGGCAAAACTGGCTGTTGTCTGGCACTAACAGGACACGTTCGAAGTGAAATGACGACTAATGAAAAATCAATAGGTCCTTGCAATCAACGTCAGGATATAGCATGTGTGCAACTGATTACCGTTGTACTTTGCAGACAGTGTGATAAGAATAAATATATTTTTAATTATTTCTTTAGATGCCCGGCAAATCGATCAGATATGTCTAAATATTTGATTTCGTTTGGTGGATGAATTAATTACTTATTTAATCCTCCAGGACTTACAAAGTTCTACAGGACTTTGACAGGCGGGTTTTGTTGGCGGAAAGTTACTCGTCTGAAATGTTTTGTGGGTTTTTTCGTCTCAATTTCCATAAGTAGTGTTTCTAAGGGTGATATTTACTACCTCACTCTGTAGCACCATAATATTCCTGATCGATTTCAACCGAACAGTAAAAACTTTTTCGTTATTTATTTATCTGGAGAGTCGTCTGGAAAGCTATAAAGAAACAAAGTGGCAGGCGAGGTAGTATATTCGTTTCCAATTAGTGTGGCAGCAATTAGAGCTGTCAGACGGAGTTGAGTCATGTAGGATGTGATTCGGTCCCGTGGTTTTCGTCCTGCTCTAGGATTCAGGTAATTTCTAGACATTTAGAATTTATTTCGTTGGAATAGACATTTTCATTTATATGGGGTATGAGTGCATGCATGTGCATTAGTATATCGTTTAGGGAAAATCGATTTAATTTAACATGAAATAATACAAATAGTAAACTTAAGCAATAACGAACTAGTAAACTTAGCTTTGCTGAATTCACATTATTTTTTCCGGATGGGGTTTTGTACTCGTACAAAATTTTATAAAATAATTTAATTCGAAAGGGTTTTTGAAGTATCACGTCGTGAATGCATTTGTCACACGAACGACAGCATTCTACATCTGACCACTACGAATATTTGTCGAATTCGTAAATACGTTAAACCCTAAAAAAAATTGTTCTTCCTAGAGTCTACCCTTTCAATATACACGGATGCTCCAACATGGCTACAGATACAAACATGTAATTAAATAGACATTCCAAGCCTATAGAATCCTTTCAGCAAAATATTCCGATGAAAGGACTACAGCTCTTGTAGTTATTTTTACATTTTATAAAGGGAACTGCACTCAGGTATTTTTGCGTTGGCATGCACGTCCTGTACATGTGCTGGATTAAACCATCGAGCAGGCTGGCGAGCCATTATTTTTGCTTTCCAGACTAGAAAGAAATCGATTATTTTTAAGCTTATTTAGTGCGTTGACTGACTGGCCGTGAGAATCAAATTCGTTTCGGGAAGCTGTTCGAGCTTTCCAACTTATCGAAAATAAACTCGATTTGGCTTAGAGAGTATTTTCGGTCTGCAGCATTTTTTTCGGTTTGTTGGACATTTCTAAATTGAATTTTGAAAAGAAACTCGACAAAAAATGGTTTAAGGAGTGTAAGAGGATGGAAAAACGTCGGTGTACTTGAATAGGACTGTGAACGTAGCAAAATATTTTTTATGGGAGTGGCTGCAGAGTGATGAAGCTCGTGGTTTTCTCAGTACCGATTTTATTTGTACCGGTGTTCTGCAAATAAAACCACATATATCTTATTTTATATTCATGTATTTCAAATAAAAGCAGTCATGAATAATATCCACCCCTTACATGCAAATCGAACCAATTTTATTCGAAAAATTCCTGGAAAAAAATACATACCCACATTTAATTTAAATCGAAACAAGTAATATGAAAACCGAAGCAAGCATATAAGCATAGTCGCTTATTCGGCATAAATTAAATTTACACCAATTCAATTCGACTATCCACAGACTGCATATGGTAGCCGACTATACGAGAACGAATAAAGACAGGATTATTCGAGCTCACAACCGCATTCCTTTCGATAAAGTGGAATTATTCAAATTTTATTGCGAATGAACATTCAACGAGGCAAGAGACGAGGACCGACCAGGAGCCAGAGAATATTTCTGAAACCAAACCAAACCGTACGAGTGGTACGTTTCGTGTGTCCGGATGCATGATTTTCCATCAGGTTTATGTCAATCAGACGCGACAAGGACTTTTGCATTGCTCGGAACGCTCTACTCATGATTCTGTAATTCGAAATCGAGATCGACTCAAATTGAATGAACGCACTGAGCACTCGAGTTGTCAGACACTGAAAAGCATTTGAAATTGGCAAAGAAAATTACGTGAATTGTTGTATTCAACGTTTGACAATGTAACTAATAGTTTCCAATTACTGCAAGAGAAAAAGATGAGCAAAGAGGACTTTGTCGATTTTGAAAAGTTCGAACAGTGATTTAGATGGCTGAAAGTAATTTCCAATTTGGCTGATGACATTGAAAGCAGTTTGGAGTAGTCAACTAGTGATATAACGTAGCCTGGGTCAACATTTGTGTCTTTTTTTTGTGTTTTGGCAGCGACGATATTTTGATATTTAGCTTTTGCTTTAGAGCAAGCTGTCAAAAATCGACTACTTAATGTAACAACGGCATATGCTTTTGATAAATCTTAAGAATTTTCGGATGAATTTGTAAAAAGTTTAAGAGATTTTTGTAAAAAATGGTTAAACTGATTCGATTTTTTGCGGCTTAGGGGTTCCAACATGAAAAATGAAAGGTTAATTTACCCGGTAACAAGCTTTATGTTTCAATTTTTTGACAGGCATCGAAATCTGTTAGAAAAATTGAAATATTTGGTATCGATTGGGTGCTAGAGCATTATGATTCAAAACCGATATATTTTTTCTTCACAAAGACTCTTTAATCAAAAGACTAGTATTTCCAGAGCGTAAAAAATAAATTAAACAGAAATCAGTTTTTTGAATTTTATTAGTTTATTGGTTGTATTCGTTTGCAATGATAATCTTGCAAGCATACATGGACCGAAGGTACATTTGTGTCAGATAAAAGAAGCCTGGGCCATGTTTTTTAACAATCAAGCAAAATTAGACCAGAACAACTTGGTGAGTGAGAAATTAAGACAAGTAAGTTGTTGAATGTTTTTTAGACGGTTCAAGATATTCGGCGGTCCACTAAAAATTGTGCCTCGACGATTTGATGATAATTTAAACTGGGAATCAAGCAAAGAATAGGGAATTTTGCATTAACTCTTCAAAGTTTTATGTACGCAAAAATTTTCCAAGGTATACTAAAAATGGCTTTATTCAATATGAGAGAATATTTCCATATCAAGAGATTGAACGTAGTGTCTATTGAGAAGAGTAAGCTGAGGTCCATTTCACTTAATAACTTGTAAACTTATATGCATAAGATTGACAAGAATAAATTCATTGAAAGTAGGTTATGAGCCATATTTTAAATAAAACAATACAGAAATAAAATAAAAGTAAGCGGAACTATCGCGAATAAAGTAGTAAAGATGTCGAATAACGTGTTTCAGATTGACAAGCTGGCCGGGAGAAAAAAACTATTTTGATTGGAAAATAGTCACACGTGCGATGCTTGAGCTGGACGTTTTATTGGATGTGGCTATTGCTATGAGCTAAAACCCTATTCTTAATGCTGCGAAGGATCGAAAGGCACGCAGCAAAATAACTCTCTCTGTTGATGCAGTTTGCTATTCTCATATAAGAGGCGCAAACTTAGCCAAGCAAATTTGGACAAAGCTTGAAGAAGCTTATGATGATGAAGGGCTTACTCGCGTTTTGAGAGTTTGCTCAGAAAACTGATCAATACCACATTAGCTGGTTGCGGATCGATGGATAAATACGTTTATCCAGTAATATCTACAGCACAAGCATTGAACGAACTTATTTTGCAAAAAAACGAAGAATGGGTTGGCAGCTCTTTATTCGTTGGATTACCTTTGGATTACCGCCCAATGGTAATGGCATTGAAAAACAGTGGTATCAAAATTACTGGATATGCAATCAAAACAAAGTTACTCTAGGAAGTGCAATCGCAATCCAGCGATAATGTGTTTAGACCCAAGCAAATTAAGAGTAGAATCCAGTCCAACAAATGCAAGAAATTCGATCCTCTTGGAAGAGACAGTTGGTCAAACGATCAGAACAAGCAAGGTGATCCGTCAAAGAAATATCATCGATTTAGTGCAGTACTGCCAACAATCGGCAAAATTGTTAGTTCCTAGTGGTATTTTGATTCTGAGGCTACTACTCACATGGTAAATGACCGACAATTTCTAGAGGATATCAAACTTGTATCACGATTTGTCATGGCTGTAAATTGAGCCAATATGAAGGTGGTAGCTGTGGGAACAGCAACAATCAGTTCAGGAGGGCGATATGAAACAATTCCAGTGAAGGATGAACAGTTTATTTCGAAGCCCTTAACGAACTTGCTGCATATCACCCTATCTGGCATGGCTCAGAGTACGCCTTATTAAAGAGCCTGAAGACTTTTCAAGATGGTGAGGTGTTACTCCGCTTCAATAGTGACAGGCTACGTATAGTACACGACCGAGTCAAAAATAAACTTGCTAAAGCATACGCTAAGGGAGCAAATCAATATAATTTCAGGTCTCAGGAAAAAAATATTGAGTTGGGACAGGTTGTATTAGTGCGGAACCATACCCTAAGTCATGCAGCTAACTGGTTCTCTGCCGAAATTGCTCCGAAGCTTGTCTCAGGGTCTGGGTCATCCCCATGAATGTTGTGAACGAGCTGACAGCGATGACATTTGTCAGCGTGACCACACCATGGCTGCTGGCTACTGCACGATATAATTTGGAGCTTGCAAGTATTCTTGGGTGAAATTGTTACAGCGGTGTTAACAGGGTGTTAACAAGGTGTGGGAAGAGGTAAATACACGGAAAATCGGGAAAGGAATCACTTTTGCGGTTGAATGAAAAAATTTTATTTTGGAAAACAAAGAATTGGGGATTTCGAATTTTGAATTAGAAGGAGAAGAGGTATGCCTGGAGATTGATAGAGTAGGACGTGCTGCTAAAGAGGAATTGAGTTAAATAATTAGGTAGTTAAATAGTTAAATAGCTAAGAATCTGAAAAGTCGGATAAAAAATGTGAAAATCAGTAACAGTTTTCGAGTAAGAAAGGAGAAGCTAAGTGAGAAACTGAGCATCACCGGAGAAGACTTCCTTGAGGGAATTGATTGGAAGAAGGCAATGAAAGAATCAAATTCGATATGCCAAGGAAATTGTTGAAGACAGCACGAGAGTGTTCCACTCATGAATATTAGGCGATCAGGGGGATAGTGATTCTTTACAAGTTTTTTCCTTCGAACGAAATCAAACGGCGTTTGAATGAAAATCAGCTTTTTCGAGGACGAAATGTCAGCTGATTTCTAAATTTTAATACTGATCCATCATATATTATCATTTTGTTATATTTTAAATCTGGAATTAAGCGCTCTATTGACTTTATTGCATCTAGGTTAATCAATTTTTTTATCAATTTGGTGTTGTGAACTGACTTGGAGAAGCAGTAAATATCTAGTATAAGGCATTAAAGATAAACTAACTTGATTTTTTTTTATAATGATTTAAATTTTTTTTACCCCGACCCATTCCTTCTTCCGGCATATGTGAATGTGTGCGTTTTGTTCTGTCTGCATGCGTAGCACGAAGAGACACTTCCTCTGCTTCAAACCCTACACTACACTGGGCTAGCTGGCAAAGCAAGGCACGCTGGGTAAATTTGAGAGGAGTTCGTATAAAAAAAATTATGCTGCATTGACGGTGGCTCGGCAGAGAAGCTATTTGCAACAGTTTTCAATGAGCTTAGGGCTCTTTTATAAAATCAAACCGATAAGCGAATCAAAATTTTGAGAACTGACAGTGGAAAGGAATACACAATCAATGGTTTCCAGGCCTTCTTCAAAAAATCGCTAAAAACCTTGTTCTAACACGACCCCAGGTACAGTATCAGGTAGCTCCGAAATTCAAGAATGTGTCTGCGCCAGCCTTTTATTTGATTATACTAGTCAAGCTTTTGCTGTTGAGCTCTTTAAAACTTTAAAAGAATAACCAAAATACACACGACGGTAGGATCAGAACAAGACTGAATCTTTAGACAGGATTTATAGAGAAGCGCAAAGAATGATTTTAATGTTGTTGAAATATCACAAAAGGTGTATTATACTTTAATACGAAGCAGCCATCACTTCAACCACTTCACTTTGCAAAATAGTATTTGAGAAATATGTAAGAAAGTTTGGGACAAACCTGAACTTCAGCTGAAAGCAGGAAAAAAACTAACAAAAAGCAAAACTGTTCATGTTTCGCAGTGATGATGGGTTTCAGTTACATAGGAAATGAGGTCTGCTTTGAATCTAAGCTACCATATTTTTAGTCCCGAAAATTTCTTAAACAAGTATTTTTAGCATATAATTTATGTTTAAGACCCAATTAAATGGAATCAACATCTCCTGAAAGAAATTTTATAATTTGAGATATATTTAATGTAGGCATACATTATTCTATGCAAAACAGATTTGTTTTTAATGTTATAGGTAACATTTTTTTTTCTATTTCACCACCCTTCTTACAAGTGTAACAAACCACCCCAAAAATTATAAATAATACCTTTAAAAACACCCCATCGAAACCTATCCAAATTCAACTTCCTTGACATAATTCTCTCATAATTCATTCACAGAACATACTCAACTCAAGAGATTTGGTTATTCTGCTTTACGAAACCTATCATAACCAAACAAACGATGAAATGTCGAATAAGAACCGTGTTGTTTCATACTCTCACCCTCAATCGTTTTTTTTTCTCGAAATTTCCTGAAAACCTAAATTCGCCACCCCGATTTAGGCAGGCATTCATATAAAATATTATCCTCCGCCCTGAAATCAACTCTTGCTTTTTCCCTGCATAGCACAAAAAATAAGGGTGGCATCAGCCTTCTTATCCTATGCACATTCAAAATCACCCTATTAAATACAAAATGGATGGAGGAATATCAAGAACACTCTTGTTCAATGTTTTTGCAGTGAGATAGAGTGGAAAATAAGTACCTACTCAGGATAGCATTTAATGTCGAACGGGAGCAGCTAGCCGCCAAGTGCGTTTCTACAGCCCCCTCTTGACGAAATTTGTGAAATTTTGAGCACAGCAAATTAACTCAATACGTTGCCACCACTTGAACAACACTTATTGAATGTTAAACGCATGCATGCATATAAGATGGTTGCGTTAAAGTGTAGCAACAAGAACAAATTTGATCGTATCCGTTCAGTCTTCATACCTATAAAGTTTATCGGGAGGCAGCAAGAAAGTTTTGAACTTTTGTTTTGAAAATTCTACTCGATTAAAAAATTATAAGCATATTCGAGTTTCGCAAGTGTTTTGGATAAGTTAAGATGAAGTTGATGAATCGGGTGACGTGGAGATGGTGTGAAGAGGAGTTTAAAGGTTATTTTTGTATGGGCTTATAGGTTAAGAGCTGTATCGTTTTAGGAACTTCGAGATTTTTCAAGCTCATGTTTAATCCATTCACTGCAAGCTGCGCAATATCTTACAGAAGGCGTAAGTTTAAATTAATTCCTTTTCATTACAGAAAAAAATTGCAGGATATTACAGGAATTTTACAGGATTTAATAGAGCAATTTATTTAAATTACTGTTATGTTACCGTAATATAAGTAATACTTACTAAATTTATTAAAAGTTCATAAAAAAATTAGAATCAGAGAACCCAGAGTAAGACACTTTAGATTTGTCTGGCAGCGATCGGGTTAAGAAGTTAGCAGATTAGTTGCTATCAATGTCTTTTGATCGTTTTTTTTTCTCGCAAAAAAATGTCAATCGATTGCCAACGAATTTCAAAATTTTCTTGAAAGATGGGGCTCAAATGAGATATTTCAACACAAAATTGTTTTATCTAATTGTTGCCAAACATTGAGGAGGTAGATGTATTTCAATTTTTCGAAAGATATTGATATTTCAAGGGTAATTCGCTGTCTTTTCAAATACTTAGAGCTAACTATCAAAAACCAGACAAACAAAAAAACCTCGGGCAGCGATGAATCTGCAGCGGAACTCGTCAAATATGGTGGCAGAAACACCAAAAATGCCACACTTGAAATGGTTCAAACCATATAGAACCAAGAACGAATGCCACAGAAGTGGTGCTAAAGCGTACTATAGTGCATGGCGTGGAGAACTATATTACATGGCGTGGTGGACTATAGTACATGGCGTGGAGGGCTATAAGCATAGCGTCTGCTCCTATGAACTTTTCTCCATGCACTATGGCGTGTGGCGCTATATTTTATCACAATCCCGAAATCGAGTTTGTACATGGTGCCAAAAATTCTATAAACTAGGGCGTCTTGCGCTATATGTTTTTTCAGTGTCACAAGAACGCAAAGGCCAGTAATTGGATATGTAATAATGTAATATTAGCATATAATATTACTCGAGAATGAATCGTTATTTTCACCTAACAAAACTTATCGATATTTTCAAAGGTAGCTTTTAAAAAAAATAAATTGTCAGCTAGATTCTTGCTTAAGCTAATTCTTTAACTAACCTCCCGAATGTCCTTGGGTTAGATTGCAAATTGAAAAGAATTATTTCATTACAGTTAAATTGAAACTCGACTTCAAGACAAAGCACTTACCTCAATTCATCGGAATCGGTATGACAACTGAAGCCATATTACATGGCTCATGGTACTTTGTAATATAGCGCGTCGGGCCATAGTTTCTGCGCCATATAATTATGGCGCTGGGAGCCATACTGCATAGCTCAGGGTACTATGTACATAGCGTGTGGGACCATAAATTCTGCGCCATGTTACATAGGACTACGCGCTATGCAGATTCTGACATTACGGCGCTGAGAGCTATATTGCATAGCTCAGAGTACTATGTACATAGCGTATGGGGCCATAAATAATGCGCTATAATGCGCTCTGGGCGCTATGTGGATTTTTTTCAGTGTAGGTGATGAGGTCCAAGTAGCTTTGCTCCAGGATGTACTACCCAAGCTTAAAGTTCCCGGTAATAACAAGTTCTGCTTCAATATGTAACGTAAAACAGTATGCTACGTCATCCGCATGACGAGAATAAACTTCCGGGCTTGAGTCCGGAGGTATATGCACTGGGGATATCAAAAGAGGTATATCGCCGAATTTCGCGTAAACAAAGAGCTGCTCAATGTTGCCATGTCGAGGAGTTATCAGTTTAGAGACATATGAATTTTGTACGGCAATCAACACACCACTACCACGTTTTTTACTCGTAAGATGCAAATCTCTATCACAACGAAAGACTACAAAGTTATTGAAACCGAGTTCAGCATTATCAATATTATCATTGAGCTACGGTTCCGTAAAAACAATAACGTCATACAGATCGATATACGTCTCAGGGAGGAAAGTTTTGTTCGAAGTGCAATAACATTTTGATAAAAATAAAGGGATTGAGTTCAAACGGCTAAGTTTTTGAGCCCCGAGGAGAACAAATCTGGGGCGAGTCATTGATGTATTTGCTGGTTAGCGTCGAGTTCACTTTTTTCCTCTCAGCTTGTTCTAACTGGAGCATTTTTAAATATTTGCACTGCTGCAACGTTTTGTCCGAGGTGATCTTCAAGTTGCGGCTGGATAGATAGTCTTGAGTCATGGCGTTCCTCAGGCTTGACAATATGGACGAGGCCAATGCGGGTACTGTCATAAAAATTTGAACTGGCTGATTTTCGCTAGCAGCGAGCTTGCCGAACGTAGAGAATTCAGTAAGTTTTGAACAAATCATGTTCTCGATTAACGTTGTATGCGCATTGCATTTACCGTTAATCAGCTTGTACAGACCATCAAACAGTTTCTTATGAACTGTCGAGTTGTCGCCATATGATTTGGATGCACTGCGGATGGATTTAGATGCGATGCTACGCACAAAGCTATCAAGTTAAGAGTGATTAATTTGAGAGTGAAAATATTGCTCTTCACTTGACAAAAATGAGGCTGAAAAAGTACCAATTAAGAGTGATAGCTAAGACAATATGAACCATTAGATTTGGAAATCGATGTGAAATTGACGAAAAAGATCGAAACAAAGGAGCTCCACAACAAGGCGTCCGCTCACTACGAAGGTTCTAATTACACTCCAAGAGTTGTGAAATTCGGACCCTAAAAAAAAAAAACTTTTGGGAAATACCTGAATGCTTTGAAATGAAAGTGTCAAGTAATCTCACAACAACCTTCGTACGAGTCTAGGAGTAGAAGAAGCTAGTAGAGAACTTCATCATAAATTTACAATCAATGTGAATATGAGTGTGGAGTGATTAGTTCAATGACTCACTTTACCTCTGATTAATTCAGGTACTTATTCAGAGGTAGGTGAACTCAAAACTTAGTGTGCGGACCCTCGTCCGAACCTGGATTCAAACCAGGCATATCACACAAAAGAAGCCAGTGCTCTACCCACTAGGCTAGGAAGGTGCTCAGGATAATGATCGGGGATAATCTTATGGAGACCAATGGCGCAGAATGTATAACAGCGACGTGTATGAAATATTCAACAAACTGAGAGTATCCTATTTACCTAAGACGAGGAAATATTTTGCAGAACGAAAGACGAATAACTATAAGGATATTCGAAGAATTCTTCTATTAAGTGAATCACTTTCAAACCCGACAAAGCCTGTTTTGGGAAAACATTCTTTATTGAATTGTTATTTTTTTTTATATATATTTTACTATTTCCTTTTTAGTAAATATTGGCAGGAATGTTTATTGAAACCCATTACAAGCCATTATTTTGAGCTTTTCGCGGTACTGAAATATTTTTAGGATGTAGAATGTGTTTCAGGGTGATCAAAGCCATAGCTAGACAAAATAAGGTATGATTCTGGGAAAAACAGGAGCAGAATCAATTTATACATAAATGATATTTTCATATGTATTATAATCTAATTTTGAAAACTTACAGCTCCATTTCAAATAAATGAGACGTCTTCTTTTTGGAAAAAAATGATTGTCAAGGTTTCTTTAAACAATTTATTTATTTTGTAATAGCATAAACAATAGAGTGTTTAAGTTTCGACAATTTGCTCTATTACGCAACAATTTTACTTTATTTTCAAAAATCATTTACTTTTCCACTAAACTTTGATATTAATGGATTATTAGTATCCATGAGTATTAAAGCAGTAGAATGCATGAAATACATTCATGCTTCAAAGATTACTTTTGCAGAAACTTTTTGAAGATTACAATAGTACAAAAAAGGATGTTAGTTTTAGATTATTGTAAGCGTGTACATAAGAAAGGAATTTCTCTCCAGCAACACGTGTTCAAGTGCAACTATATACCTACTCACATTTAATTCAATTAATCTAAGTTCACTTTTAATTCATCATACGTTACAGAAAACCATCAGTCATAGCACAAGCAACAAAAATTTATAATTTACCGTAAGCACACCTAACTATTTCAAACGAAATCTTAAATGAAAACTCATACACAATAGGAAAAGCAGATTAACCCACAAATATCCTGAGCACGCTTTCATCACCATATTTAGCTACGTTCGTTCTATGGTTGCCATTTCAAATAAACAAACACAGAAAATCCTGCATTCCCACACAAGCTTGTCATGCTACGTCAAATACGCACAGAAAATTCGAATAACATAGAAAAACAGGACCCAAAAGAGCTGGCATGAGTTACGGTGGTGTCGACGAAACCAGAGAACGAAAGAAAAAAAGCACGATTCTTATCAAGACTAGCTTTGTGAGTTCTGTTAGAAAAGCAACGCGCTGATATAATTAAATTTCTTTTATCAGCACTCGTTTTTCGCAAGAATGTGAGGATTTTTCGAGCTTAGCATCATGTCAGGTTTTGCAATCAGATATATAACAGAATCAACATTTTTTTTTGTGCGATTTCGCACTATGTATGTCTGGCGTTGCTTTTGTTGTTGAAGATATGATGTGTGGGTTTAGGATGATTTGAGGGTGTAAAAGAAGGTAGAAAAAGTTTTCGAGCCCCGATTGAGAATGGAAAATTTTGCGAAAAGTGTTTCATGAAGAAAACTGGAATATTTTGAAGAATTTTGTCCAAGGTTAGAGGTATGGAACGTGTTTGGCTAGATGCACTAATCTAAAATTTAGATTTATGGAAAAATTTTTATGTTAACCTCAAGGAACTGCAAGAAATTTATGAAACTATCACACACCATAAGTATCCATTGACTTTTCACAGTCACTGTTACTACCTATTCTCAAAGCATATTCCAGATAAATTCAAAAATTGTTTCTCTCTATGCTTGACTTAATTCTTTGACAGAAATAAATTAACTTAAGCCCGCACACTATCTTCTCCACACCAGCGAACAATAGGAAAACTGAAAAGATTTTTGGCTTTCTGTCAAAATAGACAAGTTCTTTTCAACAGGGACAAGCCCCGATAAGAAGAAACAATCGATGGGTGGGTGTGTTTAGAAAACCAGGGCATCAGAGATTGTCCTCAAGCATAGAACATCAGGTTGATAGACATAGATCTGAGCTGAACCATTGAGGTGTTGTTAGTGACACTATCTGTTACAGAGAGATAAATCGATATACCAATGTGAACACACCATAGACATCAGTCAAAGAAGCGTGGCGAACGAGCCTTCATGCTCATGCCATCTTCGTTTCAGGATTCCTTTATGAGACTTCCTCATCGACTTGGTCGATACGAATGTAGTGTATTCTGCTCTTGTCTATTCATGCCCTGCCATTCATGTAACTACAGTCAGACAGTTGATGAGTCGAAGTTTATTTGTTATTCAGAACGGAAAATGTTTATAGAATGGAATCGGTTTTGGTATACTTAGTCTTTGAAGTGAAATTAATTAACAAGACTGAAGGATGCAAAAGTTTTCGAGAATTCTGATAACGGATGGAGATAGGCAGATCAGATTATTATGGTTGTGATGCGAAGGACAGGTATAACGTCTGATGTTAGGAAACTAGTTTTCATTTATTTCGGGGAAAGTGCTTTGAAGGTTGAAAACAGCTGAATGTGAATTTAATGTTAATTAAATAAAATGAGGATGGTTGCTGAAAGAATGACAGCATGAAGATGATGGGAGCTAAGTTAAAAGATAAGGGCTAGAAGGGAATGCTTACATGCGTAGAAACACCATCCGGGGTCAAATTTTTTGGATGAAGTCAGAAAAGAGTAGAGAAGCATTAACAGTAAGAATAATTTGTTTTTTGATAATTCGTTTGCTGGTATGGGAAGTTAAAGTCTTTTAGTTTTGAATTTTAAAATCATAAGAAATTTCCATTTTCGTTGTCGTGATGAAAATCAAATTATAAACTAAATATACTGCCAAGTATTAAGCTATGCAAACATTCATTTTGAAATTTATGACTTAAAAAATTTTCTTTTCTTTTTCTCTTCGATTTTTTTCCGGATTAAATCCCTAATCCTACTCATCTGTCTTCAAAAATAAATTTGTAAAAAAAACTAGCTGCAAAGTTTTTCAAGCACTTTGTAATAGCAAATGTTGTATTCATGCCTTGAATTCACCTTTTATTATTAAATTCACCATGTAACTGAATTTGTCACTCTATTTGGTCTTTCTACAACTGATATACACCTTTACTGGACTTGTAGTTAAGTTGAGCCACTCCGATGATCCTGTTCAAGGCTGGTAGGCGTTCGGCAAAAAACAATAAATAAACTCATTTAACACGTGTTTTTCGTATGTTTATACTAACTTTAATTAAACATGTTGGTTTTTTTACAGTGAAGGTGGTGGCAAAAGTACACAGAGAGTGCCACATATTTGCTTTTTACCATGTTTTCGGAGAGACCATAAAAAATTCATGAAGTTGTGTTTCTAGTGGAGAATATCATTACATGTGAAATGCAGTTTGTTACCAGTAGGAAAACAAACCATTGAAGGACATTTTTTTCAAAGATAAAAAATAATGGTATTTTATGCGATTCCGAATAGGGTATACCTAGAAGGGACATAAGTACTGTCACACCATTGAACCTACCTACTGCGCCATGAGTATTGAACGTATGGCGGTTTAGGCATATGGGTTATGACGGCAAGTCTTTGAGTTTTTTTTACAAAAAATAGTAGTCTCCGTCAACGCGTTACCATGGAGTGGACAGACAGAGAAAACCGCATCGCTAAAATTGCGATTCATAAGTCAAAAATCAAAAGAGGAGAGATCTCCCGGCAGTTGCAGCCACTCAGAATCAGCCGAATATTTGTGCATCGGTGTGTTAAATTTTTCGATGATACTGGCGATGTGAAGGACTACCAGCAATCTGGCCGCTCGCGAATTTACGCACGCCGGAGACCATCAAAGCCGTGAAGGCTCGGATGGTAGGAAACCCGCTCCAAAAATAGAAAATAATGGCGCGAAAGATGGATGTGAAGGCGAAATCCATGAATCGCATCATCAAAAAAGACTTGGGTCTGGGGATCTACAAACGCCGCACTGGGCAATAGCTCGTCGCCACTCTGAAGGAAAATAGAGTGAAAAAATGCAAGTGGCTGTTGGTAGAGGACGCAGATTGGGGCTACAAAAAGTTCTTTATACGGACGAGAAAATTTTCACCGAGCAAGAGAAGGTGAATCAGCAGAAAAGCTTAGTCATCTTTGATAGCGTCCCAAGGCCATCACCCGGTGCCAGTCATGATTTGAGGTGAAAAACACTAAGGTGTTTTTTTGCGAAAAAGGCGTGAAAACCTCCGCAAAAGGGTAAAGTAGTTTTGAGCCCTATTGCCAAAAAAAAAAAATTTTCAATTTTAATCGTCCCACAAAAACAATTCTACTTCCAAGCCTTTCAGTCCAGCATTGGGTTTTTCAGCAAGATTTGGCAGCAGCTCACAAGGCCAGAACGACTCAGGCCTGGCTTGAGGCGGATGTACCTGCATTTTTGAGCACAGATGATTGGCTCTCTGGCAGCCCCGACTTGAGCCCGCTGGATTACAAGTTTTGAACGGTTTTGAAAGACATGGTCTGCCACAGAAGATACGGCAGCATTGAGTCCCTCGAATCTACCCTGGACGAAGCTGTGAGCGATTTTCACCTACATGATTTTCACGAGTTGCAAAAGACGATTGGCCCATCGAGGCTCAAAGCTTGTTTGAAGGCGAAGCGTGGAAATTTCAAACGATATTAATTTTTCTAGTCTACACACATGTACTAATTCATTAATAAAAAATTCAACAGAAAAGAAGAACGAACAGATAAAGAATGAAAAGCAGAAAGAAAAAAAATAAGGTAAGAAATTAAAGATGAAATTAAAGCTGCTTGTCCCCAAAAAGAAGAGAATAGCCAATAATTAATAGAAGGAAATACAAAAGGGGAACAAAAGAAAATATGCAGAGGGATATAGGGAGAAATAGAAGAAGAGAATGACAAAAGAAAGGAAGGGGGAATAAAAAAGAAAGAGTGAGAAGGAAGAAAAAAGGAGGTAGAGAGCAAAGTAGAAAATGAGTCAGGGAGGAAGCAACAGCTGTAGTCAGAGAAAAAAAAGAAGGAGCGGTAAAATGGTTTATGAAAGGAGATTTACATTAAAACAAAAAAAAAATGCTCGAAAATACTTTTATGCAGTACTTGAATTCATAATTTGGAAAAATCATGCAGAAAAAAGCCAAACGCAGTTACAAAACATTTGATTTGACCTACACTGAAAGAAAAGTGAACTTTTATATCAAACACAAAATACATTTGACAGAACTTTTAAAATTTTCCTGTTTATTTCAAATAAAAAGTATTTACTTCAACAAAATTTACATTTGAAATAAATTTTCGACATAAATTTGAACATTTGAAAAAAATATTTGATTTGAACACCCGTTTTTCAAATATTTTGCTTTTGATCTGAAATCGAAAGACATTTGCATCAACCTAAATCGACTATTTGACATGCTGCCGAACTGTAAAAGCATTGAAGTCAAATGCATTTGTTATTTGTTCTATCTTTGTTCCCATCCTCTTTACCGTTGGTACTTCCAGGAACGATTATTTCATGTCGTTACGTGCATACGCAGTTTTAATTTCTGGTTGGTATTTTCGGATCAGTAGCTCAGTGGCTGTTTCATGTGTTTGAAGTGAAGTGTATGTGATTGTGCTTGGTTTTGAAAAAGAGGTAAGTTAAGATGATAAGTGAAATAAAGTTATTAAGATAATTATAGCAATTATAATACTGCCGTCTTTAGCATAAACGCTCTATCTATATTAGTAACTTTCATAGTGTTAAAAGATTTGTTTGTTTGTGTTTTTTTAACTGCTGCAGACATCTTCAAACGGAATGAAAGATAGTTTGTAAGCAGATAGGACTTTTTTGTAGGAACATGCAATGATATAATGATAGCATTAGTTAGCATACATATGTATAGTATATATATACATATATTATAGATATATATATATATATATATATATATATATATATATAAATATATATATATATATAGATATATATATATATATATATATATATATATATATATATATAAATATATATATATATATATATATATATATATATATATATGTATACATAATTTGATATATATATACATACATATATATACATATATATACATATATATATATATATATATATATATATATATATATATATATATATATATAAATATATATATATATATATATATATATATGTATACATAAATTGATATATATATATATATATATATATATATATATATATATATATATTTACATTTATAAATATATATATATATATATATATATATATATATTTATATATATTTATATATATATATATATATATATATATATATATATATATATATATTTATATATATATCTATATATATATATATATATATATATATATATATATATATATATTTATATATATATATCTATATATATATATATATATATATATATATATATATATATAACCTGAACGAACAAGATTTGTTACAAATATTTCCCAATGAATACCAAATAGGGTTTAAGGCTAAGTTCAGAGCAAAATTAGATAATTTGAAGTTTTTATTGAAATTTTATTGAAATCATTGTTCCTCCTAGACAAAGGCTGAAACTGAGCCTATTGATACAGAAGTAATTAGTTGGATCCACTCACTGACAAGTGTTTCTTCTTGTTCTTCTCTTGGTTGTGAATCTGGATGAGAATTTGAGATTTCAAAGGTGATTTTTATCTGTTATTTCTTAAAAAAAAACAAATCATGAATATTTTCTTAGGTGGACGTATATAACATACTAAAAACTAGCAGGAATGGACAAGCTGTGTTGAAACAGTTTGAAAGCAATAAAGTTTTGATTGATTAGTTCACAAGTGAATGTTAACTTCCGAGAGGGAAGCTCCATGGTCGATACTTCAATGTAAAACATAATCAAGAGATAAATAATAAATGTTCCTTGACCATAACTGAAAAAGAAAATATTCAACCTGCGGAAATCGAGGCCAACATTTCTGATGAAATTAAATGCTGGTTGAAGTATCATTCATCGCCCAGTGAAGAAATTTTTGACAAATTGGCCATTGTATAAACATTCAGACCTTGGTCCTAAATTGGTAAGAACCAATTATTTTTTAAAATATTTGAATTGACGCTTAAATCTCAATGTCATTTTCACAAATTACTTTCAGATAAACATGGACTTTAAAAGCTGGTTTGGGCTTTCTGGCTGGGGTGAGAGCTGTTCACAAAAAAATAAGACCATATTTTCGAAAGGCCATTAGAGACAAAGGATCAATTTTGGATACCACTTCTATCGAAAGTAAAAATGTTTTTTTATAAATTTTACAGCCAATAATCTTTGGTTTACTTTGACAGATTCAAAAACTTTTTGAGCTTCCTAGTGTTCTCGAAGAAACAATAAATAATATGGAGACGATGAAAAAATTTAAGAAAATTAGCAATTTTGTGAATAGTGAGGCGTATGAAATAAAAAGGAATGCAATCGGGATTGACAAAATCGTCATACCTTTTTTTAGTATACGCAGATGACTTTGAGGTTAATAATGCGTTAGGGAGTCATTAAATATATGTGTATATACTTTTTGAATATGTGGTATATACCAGAATATGTGGTATATACTTTTTATTTCCTGTGCTATCAACACATATTTTATCGGATTTAAGTTATATATTTGTTGGAGTAGTGCAATGCTGTGCCTTTTATAATATGTAATGAAATCAAAGTTTTGGCATTTAATTATCATTTCCAATGCTATGAATTAGGCTTAAGTGAAAAGAATTTGCTCATATTTCAAATAAATTATTTTACAAGCCCACCTTTACATGTGTACAATATGACAAATGGGATGGCTTTGTTTAGATACAAGAGCTTGTAGGTAATGATTTGATCTTGGAAAAATCTCAAATATTGATATTAGCATCACACTTAGTTTGAGTTCAAGTGAATATAATATACACTTTTAGAGCAGTGTATGTATTTTTCTATATAGTTTTATCAAAAACCAAACGTTAGTTATAAGTCTATAGGCATAAGTATTCAATGTAATATTTTAAGTTAATATTCAAAACTGGGACTTAGTTTTAAGTAAAATAGTTTATTCATGCATTTAAAATCCTTAAAAACATCACTCTCTCAACATATTTAAATATATAAAAACAAACATAAAGTATTCATATCAAAATCTTTTAAAATAAGACACACAATGCTAAGAATCTGATATTTTTGTAGGATTTGTGCATAATCTATTCTAATACAATAATATAAACTTTCATAAAAGAAAAGTGCTTATATAATTTGCTTATTTTACTCATGTAAATGCATATGTATGGCAAATGAAGTTTGAATAAATGTATGTGCTATAATCAAGGCTTTCTCTTGTGGGTTTTTTACTATAATAAATAATGTAAAACGGTTTTTATGCCTAGTCACCGCCATATGTATATATGCATATATAGATACATATATATATATATATATATATATATATATATATATATATATATATATATATATATATATATAAATAAATATAGATTTATGTATATATATGTATATATATATATATATATATATATATATATATATATATATATATATATATATATATATATATATATATGTTCTAGGTGGGTAAAAAATTACGCATTTGATTCGAGTGTCCTCAACCTTTTGATTCGAAAGGAAACACTTTTGAACCAAATACGCTAAAATTCAATTCTCAAAAAATTTTCGCTTTTGATTCAACAGTTTTATTTTTTGTTTTAAGTCCAAAACACATTTAGGATGAAAATATGCACATTTGAGCCAAACATCAGTTGCATTTGTTCATCAAACATTAAAAATATTTGGTACAGCAAATTTGGCATTCAAGTTAAATACTTTTGCATTTAAAACTTTTTCAAAAGCCTTCCACATTCAATTTCAAAAGCGTTTTTATTAGGCGCCTTTTTGAACGTGTTTTTATTTGAGTCAAACCGCGTTTTATTTGTTATAACCGTCGTTTTTCTTTCAGTGTATAGCGTAGCTAATTTTGGAGTAAATTAAATTTGTCCGCGAATAGTTACGGAGGTAAGTTTTGTAATTTTCCGAATTTAGGTCTGGCATAGTTTTTAACAAATTTTTTTTTTGTTGACTGAGTACCAGTTAGCACTTTGGAAGGAATTTCAGGGCAGATTTAGCGAAGCCAAACATCGACTTCGCACTAAACGCCATCAAAATTACGTCAGCAAAGCTGTAATAGCTTACTTAAAAAACGGATACTAAATCTGTCTAGTTATATAGAGAATTTTGGGGTCTGTGAAAAGAATTCAACATTTTCCATTTTAATCCTTTATTCACGGAGTTTAACGAAAATGGCAGGATTTCAAACTTAACACCAAAAATCAACAACTTTATTCAATCAGATGAAACGGTCTGGACTTCAAGAAACACCAAGATTGCAATAAGCATGCATTTTACAACAGAGTAAAACAGGCAGCTAAAAATGTTTCAACAAATTTTGAGTGAGTCAAAATAATTGAATTTTATTTAAAAATTCATTTAATTTGTTTGTTTTTAATTATTTAATATATTTGATGTATTTAAATACAAATATTTAGAAATGTAAAATTGATCAAATAATAAGTTTTGTTTTATCTGTGAATTTGGAACTGAAAGTAAGATGCGGTTTTATCCCCATTAACAAGGCTCTTTGTTCTACCTGTGAATTTGGAATACTCAGGATATCTTAGCACAGGCAAAAGACTAGAAATTTCACAATAAATATTTTCGGATTGTCCAGAGATGCAGTGAATAGTTGTCCACACAGAATAGCAAGTTGAAATAGCTGGAGAAATATGTTTGCTTTGTATTCATCACAGAGTAGTATTTGGGTCACTGAATGTTTTGCATGTGGAATTATGATGAAATAGCAACATCATATAAAAAACGAAAAATATTTCCTCAAAGGACATAAACCAAGGTTCCTTTAAACACTATGAAGCCCGATTAGAAAAGGGTGATGTTGCTCGGTTGGGGCGCATCATTTGATAATATTTATATGTGGCTGGTTTTTTTTATTTTAAATTATAACTGATGCTGAATAAACACTAAGTGGTATGTATTGTCGGTAGGTGGCTGAATAATAATAAAAATTAACAAAAAATAATAATATTTTAATTTTTATTATTTTTGTCTAACGCATTCAGTTAGATAAAAGTTAATTAGAGTGATTCAACAAAAAAACTAAAGTTCATTTCGATTTCTTTCAAGCAGCATAAAATTTTAATAAATAATGGTACTTTTCTGCGAAATACTTAGCAGGGAACTGCACAACATTGTTCACTGGGATACTTTAGCCTGTAACGCCATGTTAGTGAAATGGGAAGCTAATAAATTGAAAGCTTTTACACGCCACAAAAAGCAAACAAAATGTTTCGTTAATGCCTTTCCACTTTCCGTAGCCCGGGCCGGACGGGCAGAAAGGAATGGTTAAAGGAACATGAACAGTGATGAGCAAAGGCGGCAAAAGAGCCCCACTACGGATGAATTGGAGAGAGATGTATGCACGTAGATGCATGTCCGACCAGACAGCAAACTCACGCTGTAGCCAAGCCAGCTAATTTTGCAGAAATTTTTGCTGTTGTTGTTCGCTATGTATCCTGTTTGATCGTATGTCCTGGTGCACTAGTGCCGGAAAAGCCAGTATTTTTCCGCTAAAAAATGCATTACTGATATTGCTGTGGTGGGCCAGAGAACTGACTTTACTATTCACATACATATATCAGATGCTGTTGCGAAATGCAACTGCAGGATGAAGATATGTACGTGGCGATGAGTGCAACGATACATTTGTGTAGAAGTCGAAAAATAAATAGTTACATCAGATAACAATGCACGCCTTCGAAACGTCAGTGGATGTAGCCGAAGCGCTGTTAATTTAATTTAAGGTATATAAGCACACGTGAATTTTTCGTCGGAAAATTTTATTCGTGTTGCATGAAATGACAGAAATTATTTGATATTTTAATTATTTTATGTTTGCACCTTAATTCCATTAAAATGCTATTGTGGCAAACTAATTAGTTGTTTGATGATAAATCTTTGCTTTTTTAATTTTAATATAAATATAGGCGTATATTTACATTAAATTTTATTAAAGATAATTTTAGTTGATGAATGAGTTTTAGTTAATTGTTTAAAGCTGTTTTGAACAATAATTGTTTGATCTCATTTGAATTCGTAGGTGAGTAGACCAACATTCACCTCTCATAAATAAGCTTAAGAAAATTTCAGGTGTACATTCGTTTTTAAGTAAAAATTTCATGAAATTTTAGATGTTCAAATAATTCGGTATGGAGTTGAAACCAATCGAAAATTCAATTCATGCTGAAATACGGTTCGTGTTCATAATTTATGAGTTCTCTGCAGCATTTTGATACGACCGATCTGGCACGATAAGAAGATGAAGGTGTTTTTAATAAAGTTACCCTTGTCTACGGAAAATATCCCTTGTTAAATTTCGCCACTTTCCATTCTCAGTCGAGCTTCCGGAACGTTACCATGGCCGAGAGAAAAACACCCAATAAAATTTCCATATCAACGTCCACACCACTTTCATTTACCTCGATTCCCCAACTGGAGATGTGATACCCTATACCGATTTGTAATCAAAAAAGCGGATACGTATTGAAAATTTCAAATAGGACTCGACTTGCTGCGAACAAGGAAGGAAGGAAGGAAGGACTGGCGGGCGGTATCGTTTTCGACGTCGTTTGCAGCTTTTCTATGTTTTGTAATTAGTAAACCGTTCGAAATGGAAAGGAGGTCGCGAGAAAGCAAACGTACGATTGTGAAATTTTCCATTTGATCATGGAAATTTCAATTGTATCGTTTTTTCGTTGGGGGTTAAGTTGGGTTTTTCGTTGGTGATGCCGCACGTCACTTGTGTCGTTCGTGATATTCGTGACATGAATTCTGATTTGCTAGTCTTGATTAAGATTAACTGAGATTAAATTCGTTTTTGGTACTTATTGTTGTTGTTTCTGTGGAATAAATGTAAAATATATAGGTACATTATGCAGCTAGGTATTTATGTATGTAGCTCACTAGAAGATATAAAATTACAGTTAACAGCGAGAATCAGAAAGGACAGAAGGATAAATAATTGTGTAGGGGATAAAATATCGCAAGACTTGATACGATGTGACGTAATCAGAGTTCATTTCAAACAGGTTTTTACAATTTCATTTTAGGTTAATTGCGATTCAGAGAGCCGTAAACTGTTAATGGAACGCGAAGTAAGCAGGCGTAATTTGATGCCAATTTGAAATTACATTTACTTTCACGTTTCATTTGAAATGGACGGTTGTTGTTAGAATTGGATACGTGCGGATGGAATAAAGATGGAATTTTAAGATGGGGCGGATATTTCGGAATTATTTGAGGACTTTGCAATTTGCTTAACGTTGGTGCATGGGTTTTTGATTTAAAACAAAAAAGAATAAAAAAAAAAGTTTGCATTTACTTTCATTCAAGCAAAAAACTATCCAGCTTCAAACCATTTTCGGGTTTAGTGGTTTGACGTTGGTAGGGCACAATTTTTGTAGTTGAAATTTTAAAGAGAAAAGAAGAGAAATTTTTAAGACAAAAGAAAACGGAATTTAGTCTGTGGCTAGGTAAAAAAAATTATCTACACTCAAATATCTTCAAAGATTACATTTTTTCTAACAATGCTTTTCCCACCCTGTTGAAAGACTTTGTATGTCACACCCGTGTAAACAAATTATGACAAACGCTGTACCAAAAATCAAAGAGTCATTTCCATTTTCACCATTGCCCCGAAATTTTTAAAAAATGTTGTTGCTTTTAAGTTTTTCCCAATAGTTGATTCACGTCTGAATGAGCAATAGCATGGCTTTAGAAACAGTCCTTAGTTTATTTCAAATTTGACAGTACTAGTCTCGGACGATATGAGCGAATTGGAAAATGGATACCATATTGACGGAATCTGCAACGACTTTAGTAAGGCGTTTGAAAGCAATGGACATTCTTTCTTGATTCCAAACCTGTGCAAATTCGGAGTCGTTTGATTCTTGCTCAGCTAGGTTAGCTCTTACCTGCATAATCGAACCCGACTTATCAAATTTCAAAGATGTTTGGCGAGAAATATTTTTGTACTTCTGGTGTACCATAGAGTATCCACCTAGGGCCTCTACCGTTTTTTTTAAAATTTAAAATACATAATTTCACCATTATTTTACCTTAAATGCATCGAACACTTTGGGTTAAATATAATTTAAAATTATGTTAAGTAATATTTTTTTGTGAAGATATTTAAAATACAGCTATTAAAGAAAAGCAGCTGTGCTGGCCTTTAGAGCAGTTTTTCGAAAACTTGCCTCAGAAAATCAAATATATATGAGGAACAAAAGCTTCAACTATTAAATTTACATACTCATACAAAAATTTATTGTGTTTGCAATACAAATTATTTTAGAGATTAGACAGTATCTTCGCTGAATTGTTTATCTTACTTATGCAGTTTCTGATGTTTTTGGATATGGTTTAGCGTTGCTACAAGGAAAAGTTCACAAGAAAAATCCATGATTGGATATAAACTTCAACTAGTTTTTTCAGTTATTTTCTGTACGGATAGGCAATAAGAAATAGATATTTTATTTTTAAATTCTGTTTTTGCTGAGTACACTGAAAGAAAAATCTTGGTAAAACCAACAATTTTCCTTAGTTGTTTTTGCGTCAACTACGGGCTATAGTTAAAACAACCATAAAAAAATAGTTGATTACTTTTATGCACCATGACGCGTGGTTGATAAACAACGTCCGTGGTGCAAAAAAAGTAAGCAACCACAAACAATGGTATTCCAACCATTGTTTGTGGTTGCTTACTTTTTTTCCATACATATTACAAAATATAGGCAGGGGAGGCGTGAATGCCGCAGTTGAATTTGGTGAATCACAATGCACCGACAATGCCGCTGTCAATGCAACCAAGGCACCAACCAAATTCATTTTTTTTTCTTTTGTATTGCTAAATGCTGTTGTGCGAGGATTAGGTTGGCTTATCACAATACACATCAGCCATCGCTTGTCTATTCCACCAGACCATTCAACCTAATTCAAACAGATTTAATTCAACCTAAAGGTGATGCCAACCTATGGTAGGTATCACCGCTAGCGGTGCGGCAATATTAGATATTTGGCAAATTCTGCCGCTGCCGCAAATTCGGCAAATTCGGCGTTACCATACAAAACAGTGCATTCTAATTTTTTGACTGCGCTTTGCCGCAGTCCAATGCTATGCCACAGCGGAAAACGCTGTATTGCGAACAAAATAGCGTCGTACAAGGTAATATAAAGGCTTCACTGCATAACATGCATATGAATTATATCGAACAGCAAACCGAACACAATTTTGCCATGTATCATATGAAACTTCTATGATAGAATAGGAGCATGAGTATGAGGAGTATGAAAAATCAATAGTTTGCCTTAGTTGTTTTTGCATCAACTAGGGCTATAGTTAAAACAACCATAAGAAAATCGTTGATTACTTTTATGCACCATGACGCGTGGTTGATAAACAATTTCATTCGGAGCATGAAAAACGTCCAAATGTTGAAACCATTCTACTTTGCGTAGAATAATTCCAAATTACGTTTGCTGAAATCAACTATTGCGAAGTAGTTTAAGTACCATAAAAACTGTTGATAATTCGAAACGTTGAAGTTTTGAGTGAATTGATGAATATTTTTCTATTTATCAACTGTTCTTCGTGGTTATGAAACAATTAAAACAGTTGATTTCATGAACGTTGTGATATTTTTTGTATAACCAGAACCAACTACTTTTATATCGTTAAATTAACTATATTAACATAGTAAAAATAACTATTTTCCGTAGTTCGTTTAACGATTTTGAATGAATCGTTGCAATACTATTAAAAATGGTTGAACCAACCAAGAGTTTTTCTTTCAGTGTAGCTAAAATGCTAATTTACCAAAGCATATAACTGGATTGTTTTAGCTCATTGATTTTATATCTTGAAATAACATTTTCGCATTCTGCAACTAGAAGTATAAGTTATTATACTAAGTAAGTACAGGCTACTATTTTTTACAAGCATTCGTGCTAAGAAAAATATTTTAAGCTTCCGAAATCTATCTTTTTTGGTGCACAGATTTTTGGGGCTCTTGTTCACAAAATTTTTCAAAATCTGTGTTAGGATGAAAAAATTATCCAAATAACCGAAAGCTTAAATCGTTTTCTTTCTAGTTGCTATCGCTTAAGTTGACTGTTAGATTAGGATGGACTACAAGGATTACGATGGAGCATTAGATAGTACTATGAGGTCTTAAGCCATTTTTAGTTTCTGAGAAAACATAAATTTGTGGCTCATTTGAATGCATATGAAAACATATTTCATGCCGAAAACTCGTTTACTGCATTTTAAACCGGTCGGTACATTGAATACCATTACCGAAATTATAAAACAAAAGCTAATAAATTAAATACGATACGACTAGTGGATTCCTAGAGAATGTTCAGATCAAACACGAGAAGTCGCCACCCAATATGTAATCATTCAAGCTTTAATGCAGTGTAAGCTGGGTGGCGTGACCTATGAAAACGAATGAAAATGGGAAAATTTTAAGTTTTTATCACGGTAGAGGTATTAGAAGTTGATGGGATGTTTTTTTTTACAAATAATTACAGTCTCTTTATTGCTCTCTTTTTTTGCCCCACTTTTTTCAAATTCCTCTCAAGGCAAGGTCGTCCCCACGACTTTTGTAACACGATGCTTTATCTGCGAAATTCCACACACACACAGAGCTATGCGTGTTGATGCAGCCTGCAACAAATCTGTAACGCATGCATGGTCTACCTAAATGAACTTAAATCCGGGCGATATTATGAAACGATCGAATGATAATATCCTTGTTTGACTGTGTTCAAAAATAAAAATAGAATATAAAAGAAAACAAAAAAATCGACCTCGGATGCAATTGCGATAATTCAGATTCGTAACTGGACAACTGATTACATTCGAGCTGCATTGACCTAACCGCATAGCATGCTCATAACTGGTCCACGGTCTATGCAGCTAACGGTGAATTCATCTTTTTAGAGACTTTCATACGGCAGTTTGGAAGCAGTAAAAATGTGTTTGCCAAAATTAGCTGAGGGTTTTTAAATGGTATATTACATGCATAAAAAATGGGGATAAATCGAAGCAATTAGTTTTAAAAGCCTCATTCCTTAGCATGTGAGGCTACGTTTCGGTAGCTTAGAGGAATAAGCCACAGCTCGGTGGGATGCAGCCAGCAAAAATACGTCTGACAATAGCGGGAAACTATATTTCAATTAAGTTCAAGTAATGAGAAGCGACTTATTCTATCGTGCTGAGACGCCTACCAAAACGTTCAGCTGACTCAAAGGAGTTTGATGTAGAAAAAGACTAGTCACTGGGCCTGACCCAGCCAAGGAAAGGTTTAAAGGTAGAAAAGTAGCACTGTAGGTTTATCGTGATCCCTTTTTCATTCAGGGCAAAAATGAAGAAAATCACTCAATATTAACTTTCAAGTATCCCAAACCCTTAAGCTCAGGGTTTAGGAAGTGTTCGGGCATTTATGAAATAAAAACTGTAGGAACAAAAAAAGTAAAGGTATGCCAATGAGCTGACCTTCCACTAATATGCAAATCCTAATATGCAACTATTTTCCGTCTGAGCATTTATGTGAAACACTTTTTCTAAAGATGTAGTTAAATTGTAGTTTTTAGATCCACAGTTAAAATAATAAAATGCATATTTACGGTTTATTTAAACACTTTCCAAATACTTAAAACAAAATAGTATGCGAAATTCACGTACATACTTTGTTTCGAGTTCATATTTTCACCTTACATTATCCTTCTGAAAGCATTTCATAAATATGGTCACACATCAGGAAAAAAACGTCACTTTCTCGCCTACGAATATCGACCAGCTGTCTCGAGTTAATGAAAGTATGCACCTCACAGTCTATGAGACGAACGTGGCATCTAGAAAAAAAATACCTAAGCACGTGGCACACAGAAAAAACTCCTTCCGAATTCCAAGCGAGTTATGCGCCAGTATCCACTAACTGACATTCTTTGCGGTTTCGGTCGTCATCCTTGGCCGCTTCCAAGTCGAATCGACCGAAAGAGAACGCTTCGTCGACTAGCAAACGTGTATATTTATATCAAATGATTTGCACGTAACACGTAGAAAATGCGAAAAAAGCCCGACACATATTTTCCGTCTCGTGAAAATTTCTAGAAAAGTACTTCTATTGCCATTTTTCGTCCAATGTGCCACGCATAGAATACTAAATACAGTGCTCTACTCATTCCCTCCGTCAGCCAACGAAAAATTCAGCATCTCGTACGAATTATAATCGAGCCCAGCCACCACGATTCGATTTGTTTTCCGGAGCAGCGCCTTGTTACAAAAGAGTTTTTCATTGCGATGCCTAGAAATATGTAGGAAAATAACCAACAGGGAAAATGTGTTTGGCTAAATCCTCAAAACGAGAAAAAGGATTCTACTAATGTACTTTTGCATGTTGAATTCAAGTATCAAGCCGTCGTTGTCGACTTTCGCGTTTCGGGGAATCATTATGGCAAGGCGTGTGTTATTTGCTTTGCTGCTATCGTACACTCTTTGCTGGCGGTGTATGCAAGGAGCGTATTTATATGGTGCGTAGGGTGTAAGAGGGTTGATGGAAAATAGACGAGGCTCATATATTTATGAAAACCAAATATAAGTTTACCGGGAAAAAAACTGAGAGAGTAGACAGGATAAGAATATTCGAAATAAAAGTGCTTGTTTTGGGTTGTTAGTTAAAAAGCACAAACACAGAAGTCGTAAGCTCTTCAATGTAAAAAAAAAACATACATCCATTCAAAAATTGCAGGAAAAGAAAATATTTCTTTCTTATCTTTACCCTACCAAACTGCAAAGAATCCAAAAATATGACCCCACGCCACTAGTCTAGGATGAGTTATGTGAGTATTCGCCCCAGCAACGCTTCATGTCCGACCAAATAATGCATACACACTGTCGTTGGGAGTTTTCATTATTGCGTGCCAAACGAAAATAGGAAGTGCTAAATCCTTGGCTATTTTCAAAATTTGGCAAACATTCAAATGCCGCAGCATGGTGGCTACTCTAAACAAGTGCGATCGGCGGAACTAGTTCCCACTAGAGACAGGGAGTTTTTCTCCGGCTGTCGTCACAAGGACTTACCGTACATACCTAGTCTACTTCAATTAGGGAGTACCCAAAATTTGTCTTCAGCTTTGTCTAAAGACCCAGCGACATCACAGTAGATAGGGAACTTCATTTCGTATCCACAATACTGTCTTTTGTAAACAAGACTGGGCAAGAGCTTGCACGTTTCAGATCTGGGAGGTATAGAATGTCTGCAAATGGAGAATATTGCATGCCATTATGATAAGAACGGTCATATTTTCGGGGATTATATGGAAAAAAGGGATTTCGAATTTTTGGCGGTAAACGCAAAGAGAATTGTATTTTGTTATTCCTTTGTGATGTCGGTGGGGGTGATTTGCTCGTCTCTTTCTCTGATGCGAATAGAAGAGGGAACTTAATCAATTGTCTATATGAATTATAGTGGGCAGACAAGTCCTTGCTATTGTTTTGCCATTGCGGAAATATGCGTGCAAGTTTTCCTGCAGATGAGGATGCTCTGTAGTTGATAAATATCCGTCTTTGAATTTAAAATGTGAAGGTAAACTGTAGTAATAGCGGCAATCAATCATATGAAATATTTGACTGGTGTTGTGGTGGGAAAATAGAGATGGAACAGCTTTATTCCAAACAAAATATAGCCTCAAAAAATTGAGCATTAATGTTTTTCCAAGCAATAATTCCATAAAGTAGCTGTGTAAAAGAGCTTAACTGATGTTCAGCCAACTAGTAAACTTATAAATGCTTCGAAAGTATCCAAGGAAATTTTAAAATAAAATCGAGAAAGTGGTGTGAATTTAGAGTGTATTTCCTACTCTAAGCATTACACAAGACAAGGCACGCAAGTCCTTAAAATTTTGTATAGATTTATTTTACACATTATAGCTTGCAGCTGCTGGCAAAAGATTCATCAAATAATGCAGTGAAAATTTCAATTCGAAAATAAATTTGAAGATTTTACAAAGAGCGGAAGCCGGCTGTGGCTTTGACCTGTTAACTGGGGAATACACTTTTTTTACAATGCGGGTTTTTTCTTTGCATTGCGAAGTAATCCAATACATCAACATAAAGATTCAGTGAGTATCACTCTTGGTTGCGTTACTAGTTGAAGCTAAAATTTTCAGGACATATTAATGTATAAGTACTAGAAGTTGTTCGGAATCTAGATCAAATTAAGATACTATCAACCCTTCGGCGGTGGTGGGAAATTTAGTAAATTATAAGACAAATGTATTGCAAAATTTCGAATCGTGATAGCTTTTGATAGAGCCATCTGATCCTTACGAAATTTCCAGGACACACTGATGTGTTTAAGAATTTAATTTTTGTGATTATGTTGTGTTCATATACAGGGTATATGGTAACTATGCGCTTAACTCTGTAGAAACGGTAGGCAGGTAAAATTAAATCCTTCAAACCGTCAACCCTCCTACAAAAACATTTTGATTTTTAGGAAAAAATGCACACGATAGACAAATTTGAAGCTTGTTTCAAATGTTTCAATTTGAAAAACTTTGAAATTTTTGTAGGCGGTAACCCTAAAAATCTTTCTACCCCTATAACTTCCATTGTAGTCATCTAGTGGTGTTCAAAAAGTAATGAACGACTTAAAAGTAATGGTTACTCAAAGTAACGAAAAGTAATCATTACCGGAAAACGAAAGTAACCATTACTTTTCTCACAATCGTTCCTTCGTCGTTCTAAGGCCAAACGACACACAAAATGCATTTCGTTACCGAGTCAACGGGCAGCAATGATATCCAAGCTTGGGGTGATCTAGAGACCGGTCTCTACTCTCTACGTGTGCAAAGTAATGGTTACTTTTCGTTCCTTTGAGGAATGATATGAGTAACGAGTAACGAGTAACGATAATGAATTCTGACCATATCGTTACTTGTGAATTCGTGATCGAAAGTAAGGAATGAAATGAGTAACGAGTAACGAGTAACGATAATGAATTCTGACCATATCGTTACTTGTGAATTCGTGATCGAAAGTAAGGAATGAAATGAGTAACGAGTAACGAGTAACGATAATGAATTCTGACCATATCGTTACTTGTGAATTCGTGATTGAAAGTAAGGAATGAAATGAGTAACGATAATGAATGCTACCATTTCGTTACTTTTGAATTCGTGATCGATTCACAAAGTAAGGAATGAGATGAGTTTTTTTGCCGATTGCTGGATGTTTGATGGCTTTTGAATTCGTTATCACGAGTATTTCGTACTTGCAAGTGTTTTCGTATCGCGTATTTTTGTATCGAGTATTTTCGTACTGTCGAGTATTTTCGTACTTGGAAGTATTTTATTCAAATATTCAAAAAGTTTTTAGGGTAAAAGTAGCTGAAATCGGACAAAATCGGCCAATTTTGGGTTAGAGTGGTTTGGGACATAACGGGCCAAGACCTATTGCTGTGGTACAAAAATTTCGGTTTTGTAGGGGAGTGAGGGGTTTTTTGGCCATAGTTTGGCAAAAACTGCCGTTATGGCGCTTTCGATGATTGAAAGTGGTCGGGGAGCACAATAGTAATATTTTAAGGGTGAAAAAATGTTGATAGGGAAAATTGTGCAGAAACGTCCATATTTTCTAAAATCTATTTATTGGTCTAGCATGAATTCGGGTATCTCTCTGAGTTTTTTCGGGCGACATTTTCATGCAAGTCAGGAAAAAGCGGCCACGTTTCGAAGATACGGCAAAAGTAGCTGAAATCGGCTAATTTTGGGTTAGAGTGGTTTGGGACATAACGGGCCAAGACCTATTGCTGTGATACAAAAATTTCAGTTTTGTAGGGGAGTAAGGGGTTTTTTGACCATAGTTTGGCAAAAAATGCCTTTGCGGCGCTTTCGATGATTGAAAGTGATCGGGGAGTACAATAGTAATATTTTAAGGGCGAAAAAAAGTCGATAGGATGAAATTGGGCAAAAACGTCAATTTTTTCCAAAATCTTTTTTTTTGTCTAGGGTAAATTCGGGAACCTTTCTCAGTTGTTTCGGGCAAAATTTTCATACAAGTCTGGAAAAAAGCGGCCTAGTTTCGAAGATACGGCAAAATAAAATCTGTCCGGGAAAACTGAAAGTAGCACTTAAATTGCTAAGGATTAACAGGTTGAGATCCTTTTTGGGTCGTCAGTTGGCTTCTCTGGCTGTGCTGAGGCCATCCTCGTGACTGCAGGTTGCCACGAGGGTATCTCCAACCCCACCGGGGTTGTAAAATTTACGAGACCGCGGGAGGTAAGATGCCCCTGGACTCATGTCCAGCCTTACCGAGGAGGTTGGCTCCCTAGTGGGTGCATGTTTCATAAGCGAATCATTTAATAAAATTTTCCGCAAACTTCTTGCTTCAGTGAGGCGAAGTGAAGAATCGACTGTTTAAGATTATTCAGGAAAAGTTTGGTATCCATGAAAAGTCATAAAGATGACAACAGGGTTAGTTGGTCCCATTTTACCAAAGCAACATACTTAAACCCGCGTTTCAAAAAGTATGAGTTCGGCGATGAATCAGCTTTGACTGTAGTGAAAGAGAAGGACGAAATGAAGGAAGAAGCTGAACAAACTAACATGCAAGCTTCAGTTGATGTCATTCAAACTTCAAGTAATGATCTTGGGACTGAAAAATCTACAGCCAGTTCAATCCCAAGCACAACAACTACACCTGATGATTAGATTAGATTGTGGTCGGTATTAGAAACAATAGTTGCATGTGCCAGATCAACCCCAACATTCGGAAGACCCTCATTTAAATATGACAATTCAGTGAAGAGCCCAACAATCGGAGGAATCAAAATCCTCTTAAATAGTGGAAAACAAGGTCACAAACTTATCCAAGATTAGGAAAGTTCGCGAAAAAATATTTAGGAGTACCATCAACTTCTGTGTGAGAGAATATTTCCAAAAACAGGCCACATAATATCGGACTGGCGAAGTAGACGAAGACCAAAAAATTTGCGGATGATGGTTTATTTTAATTTCGAATAAAAAATTTTTAAATTTTCATTAAGCTTGGTATAAAGTTCCTTCTCTATTGGTATTTGTCAAGAGCAATTTATTTATATTCTTAAAAATAAAACTGTTTTCTTACTAATTAATCTTTTTTAAATCTTTTAAGAATGTCATGCTCATATATGCTACATATTTTCCGTTGTTGTCGTAAGGGTACACATTTTTTTTGAGCTGTCCTCGCAGATAGTAGTAATAGTAATGAGTAACGATATAAAAGTAATGATTACTACGATTGAAAGTAATGATTCGTTATCATTACTCAAAAGTAACGAAATTTCCCATCACTATAGTCATCTGATCGGAACGAAATTCACAGAATGGGTAGGACTTAGTGAGTAGCAAATTTGGTATACTTTTAGTTGTGATGCTTGAAAAGGGTTGCCAGCTCTGGACAGTTTTGTCATTTTTCTACCAAATTACATTGCCATTACATGTAGATATCATAAACACCTTACAATGAAAATAAGTAACAAGTGCTTAAATATCCAAGTTCTGAGAATTATGCGGACGACAGCCCCAAAAATGATTCTATTTTTATATTTTCTAATGAAGTCATCGGATTTAAATGAAATTCACTGCGTAGGTTGATTTTGATGTGAAGCAGCTGTGGTAGACTTCGTCATTTTCACCATTTAATTTGCATATGGTCAACATCCTATAATGAAAATTAATAGCAAATACTTTACTCTATTGAATTCAGAAATTCTTGCGAGGGGCAACACTGAAAATCTTTCTGCCCTGTAACTTCTGATGCAGTCATCCCATCAAGCTTCGATACAGATTCGTCGTAGTAAAGAGCACTTTTAGTAGAACATGAATGCAAAATTAGTGTTTCTAGAGGTTCCTACGCACTAGAGCTTTTTTTGCTCATTAGCAAAAATGCTAACGATTAATAAATATAATGCTTTTCTATCCTATCAATTTAATAATTAAATTTGTTTTTAATCTTCTCTCAGCAAATTGACTGTTTTTGAGTACCTAAAATTTGTGTTCGCGCGAACTCTCGACCGGATCATGAGATCAAAGTGCTGTTCACAGGATATATTGGCCCTTCTATCAGGCATGGTTTTAGTCTGATAGAAGTTTGATGAATATGCTGGTAATGCTGTGTTTGTGGTGGCATTTTGAAATAATCCGCAACCAAGCCTTATAACTTCCGCTGCAGTCATTGAATCAAAACAAAATTCACATCAAGGCTGAGCTCAATGTTAGCCAAGTTTCATAGACATTGGTTAGAAAATTAGCATTTAATATTGGCAGTATCGGTAGTTTTTGAATCAAAAACTGTAGCTATCAAATTTCCAAATGATTGTGATTTAAAATGATTATAATCAATTTTCTAGGACAATCAAAAGTCCCTTTTTAGCTTGAGTACCCCGGTTTTCTGTTTTAGCAGCTTATACAGTACTATATAATTAAATGCTCATAACTGAACGCAAACTGTTTATATTTTAATAATGTTTATATGTCTACTAATGTGCTATTTTAAATAAATACAATGCTAGTCAGTATAAAATTGAAGAAAATTGCTGCATTTACACTACTTTCCATAATTCATACTATGGACTATTTCGACCTGATTCGCCAACATTCTGTACTTGACAGCTTGGTCCACATATACGAACCAAATGTGCTATATCGTGATCTTGCTTCACGGTTCAAAATTTTCCTGACGAAAAATTCCATAATTTCCATTAACGATTAAAATTTTTTTTGACGAAAAATATCGTCATGCCTATTGCAGTTGATTTTCTGGTATGACGAAATATTTCGTCACACCCAGTTAACAGGTTAAGCGAATTTTTCTAAAGAAAAACTTTTTCTGTTTTGAATGCAGCTACTGTAGTTGATAGGATGATATCTACCACATTTGTCGCATTTGGGGTTTTTCGGGTGATACTTTTCAAATAATTAATTTGAAAAATGTGTAAGTAGTCAAACAAATGATAGTTGTTTGCGTTGTGTATTTTCAATGACAATTTCTTAGTTTTCTACTTCAATTGACATCTTCAGATTAGCTTCATCATCAAGAATTTTAAGATGTGATTTTTCTTCCATTTAGTTATCTCATTTCCATAAGCTATAGAAGTTATATAACTTATTTGGAAGACTGTAACATTCAGAAAATTTTTATAACTTTTCCGAGAGCACATTTTTGGCGATGAAAATTGTTTATCTCCCACAAAAATTTCATGTGCGCGAAAAGTTTTCAAGGGTAAAATATCTGGCTCGCACTAAAAGTCCTCCTTGCTAATGCGTACTCGATGCGATCGAGCCGAATAACGGGACTTGGCAGCAGATGGGCAAAACAAATTGCCATTTGGGAGGAGTGGGATTCTTGGTTGATCCACGACAGGAAACCGTCAGTCGACGTGATTTTTTTGTATGTTCAGCCAATTTTAAATTTATGATTTAAATTTCAATCATATACTAACTTTTAAGTTTCTTTTAAATTATTTAAACTAAGGGATCTTGAGTATTTTAGTTAAATTAAAAGAGCAAATCTTGAGCTGACTTAGTTTTTGAACAAAAAGATGAAAATCAGTCCTGATGTCGTGAAAATGTCCTTAAAGCTATGAAACATGCAATAGAGTAGAATCCGGTTCATGTAAAACTGGCTCAGTGAAAACTAGTAATTCGTCAAGGTATCCCTTTTCGAGAATTTCCGCCTTGCCTTAGCTTTGGAGGTTTAGAAGCAACCTCACATTAAGGAGAAACTTCCGGCCACTATGTTTTTTTCAGGCTGGTGCCACAGGGTAATGTTGGGCCCCAAAGCACCTGTCAGTCTCCAATTACGTCTATCCCTGAGGTGGAAGCATTTTTCTTGCATTTGTGTTTGTGCTTGGATGTATTTTCCCTCCCTTTCTAGTCAACGCGTTTCGTCGTGCCTCGGTTTGGATCATCTTGCCAGTCTATGTTTTAGGCTCGTACGAACATAAGCTTTTCTATGTATTTGTTTATAGTCCAGCTACTGAGTGCTGATCCGACAAATGAACAACACGACGCGTCCCTTTTCCAAAAGATTATTCAACTCCTCAACAATAACTAATCCTGCCCGCATAGAGCTAGCAAAGCGGGAAGCCAGAATTCGTTCAATAATTATCAAACGGTGCCTTCACAGTACCCTAGGGACCCTCACCGCATCATAAGAGTCTTCACAGCCATTTTCTTTTAAAGATATATAATTTTTTGATAGTTTGATATTTTTCTTTTATTTTTTTGGAAAGATTTTTACTTGATTTCGATCTAGTTTAGATGCTCTGCCATCCCCATTCATTAAATCTCTACAAGACCATATCAAATACTTTTTAAAAATAATGAAATATGGACTGCTAGAGACTAAAAATTGTTTGAGGTTTTGTTTGCATTCAATTATGACAGGTTACAATCTAGGCAATTTTAAGCCGATTGGAATTCGAATCTTGTAAACGGACTCCATCAATATATTTTCAGCATTTATGTTGATTATTGTTATTTTGGCATATGAAGCCATTTGTTCTGATTTTGAAAAAAAAAGTTTAGGGCTAACGACCAACCCATGAAACCAGATCAGTTAGGTAAGGAAATACTTTTTTCATTCAGGTGTCAAAAATCATGGTTTTTGATTTTGCATTCATATTTAAGCGAGGGTATACCAAAAGGTTATTGAATATCCTCAGCCAAAAGAGGAACACCTGGAGACTATCGCAAGCCAAACATCTTACGCGACCAGTTAGAAAGCGTTTGACATTTCATTATTACAGTATGGTTGATTGTGGCAACAAAACGATCAACAAACGAAGTGAAATGGAATACTTCCCTCTTTTTAAAAAATATCCTGATAATTTTACAACGCCCAAAGGTGTGTTGCATATTTTCCTGCAGTTTTCCTCGTCCAGCCTTTTTTTGCGGTAGGCAGAATATTTCGGTGCAGGTTCATCTGAAATCAAAAATTCAAAAATTTTCTTATAGTTTATACCTTTGGCTCGTGATTGAACGAAGGGATTTCGATCGACTCGTTCTTGCCTTTTACGAAAAAAATGTTTTAAAAACGATGAGAATCGGAAAAATGCTAAAAAAAATATGAGACGAAAATACATTAAAACTTATTTAAAAACTTTAAATTTCATTTTTCTAAATTCTTTCGTTCAATCACGAGCCAAGGGTATAAACTATAAGAAAATTTTTGAATTTTTGATTTCCGATGAACCTGCACCGAAATATTCTGCCTACCGCAAAAAAAAAGGCTGGACGAGGAAAATGGACAATTTTCAATATTTATAGCTGACATTTTTTACAGCTTCTTGAAATGCTAAACTTTTCTATGTGTAAATTTAAAATAAAATATATTTTTGGTTTTTAAAATACAATTTTTGAAAAAGTTTTTTTTCCCCCTTCAAGACCTATGTAACCTCTTAAGGGCAGCACTTCTCAAAATCTAGGTCATTTTGAATAATTAATTTTGAACCAATAGCTCCTGCAGCTACATTGAATTAATTTAATGAAGCATATGCAGATAATCCCCCAGAAAATTTAATTATCTCAATTTCTATCAATCAACTACCACCAAACTAATTCCCCCAGCTTAACAACGTACCGAACGAATAATACCATCACCCTCATTTTATTCCTCAATTGACCACTGCAACTCTCAGTTCGTCATTTTGACAAATCACACACATTAATTTCTATGACAAAAGAAAAATTATTTGGTTTCCTTAATTCCCTAAGTATTCCAATTTGTGTATTTTGCCGAAAGGTCAAAAACTCCAATACGTCTTCGGAGTGTGAGCTCCATGCTTTTTCTTTTTACTCCCCAATTCTTTAGTGTTTCAAAATATGTCAGCATTCCAATCTTTGCTTCTGCACAGAAAACGGCAACTAACTGCACAAAGTTCGCATGATAGAATTCACCGAAAATAATGTCCGTGGAAATTGGTAGACAGTCTCATCTTAATTGTCTACAGTAAATTACAAAACTTTTGACTGGCAAAGTTACGAAAGACATATATTTGCATTATAATTTTCTGCAAGTTACGTCTCAAGCGATGGAGCTCTGTTCTTCCGTATTTCGGCCAGGCTTGCGGTAATGGAGGTAGGTATGTTTGTGGTGTGGTGCTACTTGTGCTAGAAGTAGGACTATAACGAGAAGACTATCTAAATTTTGAGGTCTTTTCTTCGGTTATTTGTGTATGTTTCTTAACCGATGCAAATAAATCTCGATCTCGGTGGAATATTGTGATTTTGTGTGTCGAGTGCGAAAAGTTGATAAAGAAGCACCCCAGATGTGTACATGCACTGCGAAAATTCTATTATCAAGTGTGTATTGAAAACTCTTGTACTGGAATTGCAGATTTTATTGCATTTCCCTTGAAGTGTTCGGATCCATTTTGGAATATGTGTGCAATGTGATTATTGCATGAAGCACATGTTTGATGCACTGATGCATGAAGTTAATATCTTCGATGCCGGAACCGGAGTAAGGACTGATAGTGCTAGTCGGTATAAAAGGAGAGGAAGACTCGATAGAGCTAGTTTTCAGCCTGCATAGCAGGAGGCGTGCAAAGGTACAGGATTCGGCAAAATGTACTCGAATGTCCGAGTTTCGTATAGTTACACAGCTGTATTTTCAATGCTATAAAAGAGCAAACCTGCTTGCATCGGCTGCACCAAGAAACTGGAAAGCGAATTTCCCTAGAAATAATTGCAATCTAGGCGAACTCATGCATATGGATTCCCGTTTTCGGAACAACGATGTGAAAGCGAGTGTATGGAATGCAATATGGCTCTGTATCGGTCGTGGAGTGAAACATGAAACACCGAACAAGCATTGGGAGGGTTCTCTTTTCGGTATTGAGTACGAAAAACTAGGCGGCGGTTTTATCATTGTTTACAGGGTACTTAATTGAAAAGCTGTAGGGATATTTATTTTTTCAGTTAATAAATGTGGTTTTATTTGTTTGGAAAATGAATGCCTTTGCTTGGGGAGTTATGAAAATATATAAGCGTGTATCTGCCTGATTAACATTATTTTTTGGCGATTAATGTGGAGTTGATGTATTTTTTGAGAACATAAGCCACCTTCAGGGATGATGGTAGACCGCGAAGTTCGGTGATTGAATTCATTGATTGAAATTTTTATGTTGAAAAATAGAATTTGATTCTCAGCAGCACTCTAATTCAAGTACATAAATTGAAGTTGAATACCGTTTAGAGATAACTATTTATTTATTTATTTCAATTTTCACAGGCTTGAGCCCAATTAGAAAGATTAAATGAAAAGGAAAACACCAATAAATAATTCATAGAATTCAAAATTTAGATGCTTTAAAATCAAAATAGATGTCTTAAGATGAACAATACAGCAATAATAAAATATAGTATAATTAAAATGAAACGCAAAAAAAAATTAAAAATGACTCAACAGAAGACAAAATGACAAGCAACAATGTATAGAAGATCAATGAAAAATAAAAACCAATGCAAAATGATGTGAGACTTCGAGAGCTAAAGCTTTGAGTTCATGTCTAAATCGAAAGAAGGGTAGTGTTAAAGTACCAAGCTGTGTAGTTAATTGCGTCTCTTGGTGATGCGACCTTCACAAAGTACTTCATTCAGTTCCTCATTTTCTCAATTATTTTCATCTTTTTCTTCAGTTTATCACTTGCTTTTTTTGTTGATTTTGTGGTACATTTTCAAATACATGTTATTAAATCGAATGTTTGGAAATATTATAGCACTCATGCTATTTTCACCACTTGTTAACATTGTGCTATAATCTACTCATAAATTATTTCAGCACTCTCAAATTTTCAAATAATATGTAAAATACCACATTGGGCGCATTTTAGATTGTTGCCCTTATAAACGAATATCTACTTCTGGTGAAAAAATTAACTGAAGTTAAGTCAGTTTGTATTGAACGCTTGAATTTTTTTGGTTTTGAATTCATTTTTCTTCTCTTCTTTTTCATTTCCTTTTATAGTTTTCATTTCGAAAGCTATTGATATGCTTTCAAACAAGTAGTGACGTAAGTAAAATGAGTGGAAGAACTTGTGGACAATCGTATAGGATACGGTATGGGAAAACTAAATTCATCAACAAATAAAGAGCAAAGATGATGGCCAAAAAACGCGAGATCATTAATGAATACCAGGAATAAAATAGGACCTAGTACAGAACCTTGAGGAACTTCAGAAAGAGGGAGGAATGGGAAAAAGGTAATAGTTGATAAAAATGTATCTGTCAATTGCATACAACTATACATTGCAAAATTTTAGCTGCACTGTAGTAGCATTGAAAACAACAACAATCCTGTCTCAGTTTTTGTTGTTGTTTTCAATTACTTTTAAGTTATAATCCTAAGGCAAAAAACAACGCAGCTAACATGAGCAGATTACACTGAAAAAAATCCACATAGCGCCCAGAGCCATGTAACATAGCGCATTATTTATGGTCCCATACGCCATGTACATAGTACTCTGAGCCATGCAATATGGCTCCCAGCGCCATAATCTCAGAATCTACATAGCGCGTGGTCCCATGTTACATGGCGCAGCATTTATGGTGCCACACGCTATGCATATAGTGCCCTGAGCCATGCAGTATAGCTCCCAGCGCCATAATTACATGGCGCAGAAATTATGGCCCCACACGCCATATTACATAGTGCCATGAGCCATGTAATATGGCTCATGGCACTCCAATTATAACTCGCAGTCATACTGTGTGAGGGGATCTATAAATGTCAGAAAGTGATACTTGAGTATCGTCGATAGATCGAGAACATTCTCAATCAGCTAAGGGCGCATATTATTGAATGGCTCCTTCGGCGACTCTAAATGCAGCCAGCGCCTGTTTGTTGCAAGCAAGTGACTTCTCCGTGCGCTCATTTTATTTTTTTTTTTTTATTTTTTTTTTTTTATTTTTTTTTTTTATTTTTTTTTTATTTCAAAGAATTTCGTCTAATACAGACTAGTAGTATTTACAGATTTAAAACTTACAGCAAATCAGTCAAAATGGACTGTTTTTGGCTAAGCTCTTTTTCAAAGATGATACAGATAAATTAAAATCAAATTGATGATAATCATCGTTGAAATTTCTTTTGATGCACGAAACGGGCTGATTAAAGGCGTAGTTGGTCCGATAGGCAGGGACAGATAAAATGTTGACTTGTCTCATTCTGTGACCCTTGGTATTGAGGCCAAATAAACCTAAAAGGTTTTCACATGAAATGTTACCCATGAGGATCTTAGCAGCAAAGATAGTTTTGAAATTTTCTCGTCTCTTATTAAGTGTATTCATGGCCAGTAAGTTAAGTCGATTAATGTAAGGAGGCAAGTGAAGAGGATCTGACCAAGCAAATTCACGCAAACAAAACCGAAGAATTTTTTTCTGAATGGACTCGATACGGTCCACATAAACCTGCTGATACGGCGCCCAAACTATACACGCATATTCAAGTATTGGTCTTACTAACGCACAAAAAAGAATCTTAGTAAGATGTATGTCATGAAACTCTTTGGATCGCCTCCTCACAAAACCCAAGGTAGATGAAGCTTTTGATAAGATGGCGTTAATATGATCGTCAAAAGTAAAAGAATTGTTTAGAAGTACTCCTAAATCGAGTACTTTGTCAGAATACCTTAAGGGAATACTATTCAAAGAGTATTCAAAGCTCAACGGATTAATTTGACGCGTGTACGAAACAACGGTACACTTGTCAATATTAATTACTAATTTATTAAGGTCACACCAGGTCGTGAGGTTATTAAGGTCAGCTTGAAGTTCCAAGCAGTCGTGAATATTAGATACCTTTTTAAAGATTTTGGCGTCATCAGCATATAGTAAAATTGATGAATGTTTCAGGACAGATGGTAGGTCATTTATGTATAAAAGAAAAAGTAGAGGTCCTAAGTGACTACCTTGAGGAACACCAGATAAGACAGCAATTTCAGACGATAGGGCGCCACGGAAGGATACGCATTGGGTACGACATTCCAAATAAGATGCTATCCAGGAAATAAATAGCTGAGGAAAGTTAAACGAGGACAATTTACACAATAAAATGGAATGATCCAGCTTATCAAAAGCCTTCGTGAAGTCAGTGTAAATACAGTCTACCTGAAATCCTGCCTCGATTGATGGGATAACAATGTTGGAAAACTCAAGCAGGTTGGTAGTTGTGGATTTGCCTTTCAAGAAACCATGTTGGAAAGGAGATAATATGGATTTACTATGAAACGCCACAACATTGCTGACTATCGCTTCAAATAGTTTAGCAACACATGGAAGTTTTGCGATGGGACGATAATTGCCTACAACATTTCTATCGCCTTTTTTATGAATAGGTGTAACAATTGCGTATTTCCAACCACTTGGAAAAATACCGAGCGACAGAGAAAGGTTAAATAGGTAGGCAAGGATAGGAGACAGGGAGGAGATACAATATTTTAAGATAGCGCTAGGAATGCCGTCAGGGCCTGGTGTCAAATTATTGTCCAACTTCCTAGAAAACGTTAAAATGGTATCTTCGTCTATAAACAAGTCTTTCATTCCCAAAGAAGAAGTTGGGATCATTGTCAAGTTGTCATTATAATTATTACTATTAGTAGAAGGTTCCGTATTATATGCGGTACGGAAATGATTAGCGAAAATATTGCTAATAGTTAATGGATCGGAAATGGCCATGTCGTCTGAGTTAAACGTGGTGGGATACCCATCATGGTATCTCTTGGAGTTAATAAAATTCCAAAACCTTCTAGGCTGCTGTTGAAAAGTAGAATTAAGATTTCTAAGGTGAATTTGGTAAGAACTTTCGACCTCGGAGTGATAAATATTTTTCAACTCTACAAGAAAGTCAGAAACAGAACGAGACGAGCAATATCTTTTCCAAGCTTTAGATTTTAAATTTTTTATATGGCGTATTGCCTTCGATTTCCATGGAACTTTATTGCAATTGTACACTGCCTTATTAATGTCTTTTTCTAACAACACAGTGGACCAATCACACCTTGCGATGAGATCATTTAGTACATCCAAGTCGACTTTCTTAAAGTTAAATTGACACGGTGAGTTATGTAAAGGAGTGCTTAAAGATGTATTGATTTCGTAGATGATTAGAACTGGTTCATGATGTGTTGAATCGCAGAGAGATGATGGACACTGCTTGACCTCGGACGGGTAGGCGTTTGAAGTAAAAACGAGATCCAATAATCTTCCATGACTGTTCAAAATGCTGTTTACTTGGTTTAAGCCGCACGCAAGCATTGCGTTTATAAACTCCTCGGCGTATGGGCGATTACCAGGAGAAAAGGTTGGGGCTAATGTGAAGCCGTCGTCAGATAAGTTCCAAGTAATTCTGGGTAGGTTGAAGTCGCCCATGAGGATGAGTTCATCTTTTCCATCTAATAGGTCACATAAATGATGAGTGGCGTTAAGTACTTGCTCATAACAAATCGATGCTGAATTAGGAGGGATATATAGAACTGCTAAATAGAGTTGCGCCATTCCCAGGTCCACACGAGCACAGACAAGTTCCAAGCTATCGGTGTTTGGTATGATTACTTCTGATACGCGATCCGAACTGCACACGGCAAGCAATACGCCCCCACCTACCGGGGCGTCGAGTAAAAGTCCATGACGATCTTTACGGAAGACAGAAAACCGCGAATCAAATAGTTCTGTATTCAATATCTTCGCGCAGAGCCAAGTTTCAGTTAAAGCTACGACATGAAAGTCTGAAGAAAGATTGTACGTGTAAAATTCGTTAGCTTTAGATCGCATGCCGCTCATGTTGGCGTAGAAGATTGACATGTTATGGTAAGCAGCACTGTTTTGACTGATTTGCTTCTTCAATGTACTATAGTCTTCCACGCCATGTACTATAGTCCTCCACGCCATGTACTATAGTCATCCACGCCATGTACTATAGTCCTTCACGCCATGCACTATAGTCCTCTACGCCATGTACTATAGTCCTCCACGCCATGTACTATAGTCCTCCACGCTATGTACTATAGTCCTCTACGCCATGTACTATAGTCCTCCACGCCATGTACTATAGTCCTCTACGCCATACAGTATAGTTCTCCACGCCATACAGTATAGTCCTCCACGCCATACAGTATAGTCCTCCACGCCAAACAGTATAGTCCTCCACGCCACACAGTATAGTCCTCCACGCCATGTGTTATAGCTCTCCACGCCATGCACTATAGTTCTCCACGCCATGTAATATAGTCCGCCACGCCATGTACATGGCGTGGAAGACTCTAGTACATGGCGTGTAGGCCTATGTACTTTTCGCCGTGTATTATGGCGTGTGGCGCTATATTTTATCACAATCCCTAAATCGACTATGTACATGGCGCCAGAAGTCTATAAATTATGGCGTCTGGCACCATGTGTTTTCTCAGTGTACATGGATATTTTATTACTCGTAGTTTTATCGGAGTTGTGCTTGCATAAAATCGTAAGGAAACAATTCCTTGCAAATAATAAATAAAACATGATAAATAAATCATTGAACACTACAAAAAGGATTAAAATAGAAGAAAAAATTGTCTCCAAAAAAAATTTAAAAAAATTATTTTTTAAATAATAAATTTTATTCAATGATCAAATATCAAATGATGAAAAATTTACAAACTCAGCAATCATGATATGTATAGACGAAATATCATGAAAACTGTGTACCAGAGCATTGAAGAAAGCTAGAAAAAGTGATATCAGTGATATAATTAGCAGCACAAAATATATCTCCAGATTTGAGAGCAAGAAGTATAAGAGGCTCCTTTCCTAGGAAGCAGGAAAGGGGTTTCTTGAATAAGGTTGATAGAGAGAGGTTTTGAGACTCAAAGGACTTTGAAAAAAATTGTTGGAAGCAGGCACTAGATGATGGGTTTAGTTTTTCGCAATTCTTTCTACAGCCAATGGTGTTCAGATAATAATAATAAGAGGAACTTCAACTGGGATATTGTTTGCAGGGGAAAAGGAATAAAACGATGAAAAAAAAAGAAAGAAACTCAAAACATGGTTGAGGAGTAGTAGAAATTCGGTCAATAGGTTGATATTATGAGCGGATATGTTATGAGTATGAATTTGCTTGTAGTAGTTTGCTTGTGTTAAATGTTTTCAGAAGTAGTTATATTTGTGACGAATGAGAACTGTAATCATTTTCATTTTTTTATGGCATACCTCAGAATAGATAAGCTTCCAGATTATGTAGTGAACCAGATACCTTAAATTTTTTTTGGTGTTTTGTTTTTACTAATGTTCGAAGAACAATAGTATTAAACTCGTTTCGCCGAAAATTCATATTTCTTTATTTATATATATATATATATATATATATATATATATATATATATATATATATATATATATATATATATATATATATATATATATATATATATATATATATATATATATATATATATATATATATATATATATATATATATATATATATCAGCAAATCGGTTAATAGAAGTAATCTTTGGAGTGGCCGATCCGATTGAGCTGAAATTTTCGGATGTCGTAGATGTATATAGTAGGTAGGTCCATGACTTGTTCGAATTCAGTTATCTTTAACCTTTTGGCGGCGGCGGGCATTTTAGTGAATTTTCAGGTACTCCTATATTTGCAAGCAGTGTAAAATTTTTGTAACAAAAAGTATTGGAAATAAAAACTTATTATGTTTTAGGTTTGCTTATGATAAATAGTTGGAAATTTTGAGCCGTGTGTGGGTGCTGAGTGCCTAAAAGTGGGCAAGGAATTTTTCTCAAATTTTGATTTGTCATAGCTTCTGACAGGAACATTCGATCATCGTGAAATTGATAGAGCGTATTGATGTAGGTTAGAACTTAGCACACATGGATTTTAAAGACAGTGTGGGTAACCCTGTAGCTATGGCAGGCTCTTAAAAAAAATCCTTCAAATCATCGACCTTCCTGAAAAATTTTTGCTTTTTGCCAAAAAACTCAAATCATTGATAAATCTAAATTTTTGTCCATCACGTCAGATTAAAATTTTCCAAATTCCGATTCGCACAAGAACGGCAACCCATCACCAAACTACCTCTATTTTCAGCACTCGAAAGTTCTGTTCACGAGAACTAACGACCGGGTTATCCGATCATAGTGAAATTTACAGGACATGTTAATATTAGCTAGGACCAGGTCTGATAGAAGTGATTTTGAAATGCGGGCAACCTTGTGCCAGTGGTACCATCTTGAAAAATCACTGAGAAAAAAAACCGGTTTTTGGCCTATAACTTCCGATTCAGCCATCAGATTTTGACAAAATTCATACAATACTTGGTTCTTACTCTATGTAACATTTGATGAAAATTTGGCTGAAGAATTAGAATAGAGTTGCCAGCTATGGTGATTTTTGTCTCCTAAATCTTGCAAATTTGCTCAGCAAAATAAAGCTTTTTTCCCTATAACTTCCGGTCCAGTGTAGAAATCAGAACGAACTTCACGCAGTAAATGAACTTTAATATGAACCAAATGTCGTAGAAATTCCGTACGAAAATCATGAAAGGGCTGCCAGCTATGACCATTTTGTAATTTTGTTTAATTTCTTTACTGAGCGATTATGTCATTAGATTTGCAAATGGAAATGATCCTGCAATGAAAATTAACAACAAATATTAACGCTTTAAAAACTTGAAAAGTTTTGAGGGTGGTAACCCTAAAATTCTTTTCACCCGTATAACGTCCAGCGCAGTGATTCAATTGAAACGAAATTTACTGGTTGGGTTTAACTTAACGTGAAGCAGATTTGGTATGTGTTTTGCTTTGCTGCTTACACAGGGTAACCAGCATTAGCCATTTCTATAAATATTGCACCAACAGATGCTTCAAATTACGTTCTCATATGCAAAGAATTTGCAATAAAAATAAGAAACCAATTTCGAAATTTTCCGAGTTTTGAACATTTTTCGGATGGCAGCCTCAAACAACGTTTAACCGCTGAAACTTTCGATAATATCCTGCGATGAGAACGAAATTCAAAGGATAAGTTGATTTAAGTATGAGCTTGTTATGGTAAACTTATTGCTGCTTCGTTCGGAAAGTGTTACCAGCCCTGAACATTTTCATCATTTGTGTTATAGTTGAGTTTTGTTGCTTTGGATAAGGAATGGTTGATATGAGTCTACAAAACAGTGTATTACGTCTTTCCACACTTTTTTGTCGCTCAAAGACAATTTCTTCGAAAATTAGTTTTCTAGCGGTTCAGGTGCGCTAGAGTTTTTTTTTATAAATTCATAAATTTATCAACCGAAGGAAATTGGTTTAGTCGTTGAAGATATGCGATTGGAATAAAATGCGGCAAAATAAATTCCGAAACGCTGTAGGATCATTTAATCAAAAAATCACTAAATAGTGACAAAATATCGGCACAATCGAAAAAAAATACAAAGAAACGCAAAAAGAGATTTAGGAGTTCCAAGCATTCAAGATTCAATGGAACTATTTACAAACTGGGTTAGAGCACAATATGCGAATTTGGCTCATAAAATTTAGGCAGTTCAGGAAAGCAGAGGTTGTAATATCCACAAATTATGAATTTTGAGTAGGAGATAGTATCGCTGAGGGGCCTATATTATTAATTGATTTGGTATGTGAGTATTTTAGGTCCGGTATCTTTTTGAAAATTTCCTTTGTAATTTAATACGAATGTGATAATTATTTGTTGATTTCATAATGTACGGAATTAATGCACCATTAACAAAAAATATACAATAACTTAATTTAAATTTATATTTTAGCTTTACAATTAGTACTAAACTGTAAACCAGACTCAAGAGTACATAAAAGTTGTAGATTGCACACTATTTACTTCCTCTGTTTGAAATGAAATTAACCATTCGCTTTAAAAGTTTGATGGGTCATGTAGAAGATAGTTTGGTTTATAAAGCGTTATTGCGAACAAGCCACGTTTCCAAGCTTTTTTATTGAGACTTTAACGGAAAACTATTTTTAATGGAAAATTACGTTGTATAGAGACGTTGCATCGTAACATTTCTTCCTATTTTCGTGATTCGTTATTTTTCATTTGCTCCTTACAGTGATATAATTTTTTAAAAATATCTTAAAATCTGCATATCGGAGGAATTCGTGCTTGATAATAAGGGCTTTTTAAGTAAAAATGTTACTTTAAGTAACTTTAAGTTATAATCATTTAAAGCATTCTACGTGCTTTATTAACTATTTGATTTATATGAGTAGACAAATTGAAACTAGAAATAGTATCTCAGTCGTAAACAAAATCAACGCATTATAATATTTTATTATTTAAGGTGTAAGTACAGTTGAAATTTTGGTTTGAATGATCTAAAATCATAAATTGACACTTTTTTATGGTCAGGTCTAAGCAATTTAAAGTGCAATGATTGCAAAAATTGTCTACATTCGATTGAAGAAGCGACTTATCGGTAAAAGAGGCAATGGATTTAAATATATTGCAAACAAGAAATATTTAACGTCTTTAAAAACTGTATATCTATCATTTGATAAAATTAAGGAAAAGTAGGTGACCCAAATGTGAGCCCTGTGGAATGCCAGAAGTAGCAATAAATGAACAAGAAAGGTGCCCATCATAGTTCACAATCAGGGACCGTTGCTGAATGTAATCTAATGACCAGTTATACAGCTTTTCATAAATGCCGACGTCCAGGAGACTTTTAAACAACAGATTAAGCCTGATTATGTCAAATGCCTTTCCAAAATCTGGATAGATGGTATGAAGTTGAAACTAAAAATTATGTGAATTGCATATATAATAATGATATGTTAAAAGATAAGTTGCAATAGACCTTCTTTTGTAAAAATCATATTGATTTTTATTATTATGGACCTAATAAAAAATGTTTAGTAGTCAGTAACTAGATGTGCGTATATTATGAATAGGTATGTATATTCGATATTCGAATATCGTATCATCGATTGAAGGTGAATAAAACGGTAGTTGCATATGTTCGATTTGTCTTCTTATTTCAGTACCGGGATAGCAAGAGATTTGTTCCTTATTGTCGGAACATTTGTTAATGATAAAGATTTGTTGCTCGTAAATACGTACTTGCAACCGGAGAATCGCCAAATCCTGTGCACGATTCTTTACGAAGAATAAAGGGGGTCCGTTAAAACCTACACTTTTATTTTTGTCTAGTGCTAGTAATTTTTCTTTCAACAAACGTTGGTGTACGTAGTTTGTAGTTGCTCAGAAGTGTAAGTGAGTGCCGGAAAGAAGATGATCGCAGTGACTGACTCTATCAGAGTATACTTTCGAAAAATAATTGGCGAACTAATTTTAGAGAGTAGATTTATTGGTGCTTATTTGTAAATTCAAATGCTTTGTGTACCTGAATTTATTAAAAAAAAACTCTAGAAAGGTTTGGTATTTCTAGAAATTTTCAATTTCAAATTGTAAATGTATTTTTTGTATTTTTAACTTTCATTCGGTTCTTAATTTGATGAAAGTTATACGCTTGCGGTTTTCCATTTCGCTTATTATGGACTCGAATGACAGAGTTTTAGATTGAGAGGATTTCAAAGCTATAATCTTAGCTTTCAGCGTTTCCACTTCACGCTTAGCCAGTGAATCAGATCAAAATGGGCATCGTAAATCACATTTCACTTACGCAATTTGTTGACACGAAGTACGCTTTGCGTAATGACGATTTAAATGCAAAAATAGCGATTCGGGAAAGCCCCTCACAACTTGAGTGCCGGAAACGTTTACATTTTTCACAACTAAAATGTTCTTGGCTGATCTTGTTTTCTTATTGTGAAAAGAATAGGAACACCAAAAATTTATTGACATTAAGAGGTTAAGTTCACTAAGGGCATCACTTGAACTGAAGGCACGTTTGTGTATCGATGTTATTATCGGAAATATGAACACCAAGAGTGCGAAACTGAACAACTGAATAGCAAAAAATTTCATTTTATTGAGAGCATCATTGATAAAACAATTTATTTAAATATAATAGGTATAAGAGTAAGTTTTAAAGGATTGTCAACAGAGGGCACCAATAGCGTTTAAGCATACCGAACTATGTTGCAGCTAGCTTCATGTTAAAGTGTCATAATTTAGCCATATTTTATAGCATGTGTCATTTCATCAAAGTGTAAACAACATATTTTTTCATACGACGACTATGTCAACTTTTGTGGCGAAATCCATGCACTGCGAGAAAAGCGGGGCAAAATCATAGCTTACGATGGGTAGTACATTGAATTGTGCCTTTGTAGTACTTTAAGTAGCCGGTTTTTGTGATTGCTATAAAATTCTCAAAATCCGAAATAAGCTGCAAAAATAATTTAGTTTGGTGGAGAGTGTGCATGGGTAGGTAAATTCTTTAATTCACTTGAATCTGAATTTTTTTCAAACAATACGTTTCTACAAATTTCAAAAAATCAGCTTAGATTTTTATAGACCAAAATTTCAGATAAATTCAAACAAGGATTGAAGGATACAGTCTAGCCTTAAAACACAGAACGCAGCATTTTAGTTAAATCAAAAACAAATTCCAACTATCTATCAGCATTTTTTCATGCACAGACTCAACGCAGCACACTGGATTTGCTTTTTTTTTTAAAAAAAAACATAAAAAAAACCAACAAAAACACCATCCATAATCCTTAGTCACGTTCACAGATAGACAGAAACCGATACCCATCATATCTATTACCTAGCCCGACTTAATTTCAACATTCCCAGCAAAAACGAGTGAAGTCAACCTAAAAACATGCATCCGTGCAGCACAATATCACCTTGCAATCATTCATTTCCTTCAAAAAGCATATATCACGTAGATGTCCCACCTCACCACACACACCCCCACAAACCACATGGTAGTACCATTGCACGACTAATTCTCTTACAAAACTACTAAAATTCACACCTTCTCCATGTCTCACCACAAATCGTCACCAGTCGTCACCAGCATCCATCTTTTTACGGACATGAAATGGAATATGTGGCCCGATACCCGACCCTCTTCAAAAACACGAACAATGTCACCTAAAAAGATTATCCCCGGGGCAGACAGATACTCATAGATAGTCATATGTAAACTATCGCTCAATAGACTAGATCACCTATAGGTTGTATATCAACAAATTTGTGGGTTTTATCCTTCGTAGGCAGAGAAAAGGTAAACGGGAGCCAAAGAGGCTGCCAGTGAGCTATGGCTTGGCCTTAAATAGCCATATCCACTACGGCTGGCGACGACGGTGTGGATTATCGACTGTTTACACGTTGTCAATTTTTTCCACTGAAGCTATAGTATTTCCTGCAAAGATACAAGCTGATGGAAGTGGAGAAGACTAGAAAAGATAGAAATATTTCGTCTCTTCTGCTTTACTTCCAATAACGTATACGATATTGGAAGGCGAACACGGGTTACATTCCACTAGGGCCTGTTTTGCGCATGACCATTTCCAGGATGTATTCTTACAAGAGTTCATCATCAGTCAGGGACTTTTCAAAGATAACAGCACGGCTCGACAGGAATCGTGAAAAAATGTATATTACGATAGTCTTGTCAGCTAGTCGGAGTAGTCATCATTTGGATTCGTACGCGACTACAATTCTTTTAATCGCGTTGTAAAATTGAAAAGCGTTTTCACATGCTGAGAGAAAATGTTTTCTTGAGATCAGCTAAAGGAAAACTGTGGTAATTTTAAGTATCTGACGTGTATGGAAGTTTGATTGAAGTTTTTGTGGTAAAAAATAATTTGAGTATTCCCAATTTGTGATACTGCAAAAAAAAAACAGTGCAAAGACAATGGCAGGCGTTGTTCGTTTTAAAGAAAAATCAATGTCAAGGTTGTAGGGTAGTAGGATTGTAGGTTGTCAGATATAAGGAATCGGGAAACGGTAAAGTGCAGGGTGTTGAATAAGTGAAGTGGCCGTGTGAATTGGTGCGTAAATATTTACAAACCGAAAGCGGATAGAGCTCGCATAACTGAGCACCGTTTAGAAGGATTACGCAAGCCGAAATGTGAAGTTGTGTAATATTCCTTGGCCTGTTGAATACAATATTCAGTGTGTTAATGACAAGTTTTGACGATTGTGCGAATCAAGAGATTGAAAATCAAATCACATTTCAATACCCAAAGGACATCGCCCCGAGAATAAATAATACCTTCAATTGGTAGTAAATTTGCTACTTCCTACACTTTTCGGATTCGGTGTCGTTCTTTTTAATAGTTGCCGTACAAGGATTTCATATTTTCCCCCAAAGAAGGATTATGCAAATCAGGTAAAATCTTACGCAAGTTTAATTATAACTTACATTTAGAGTTTTTATCGAGATTTTGTACGCTTCTGTGTAGTGAGAGAATCCAGGACGAGCAGCAAAATTTGCTGCTTTTCTACTATGATGTCTATTTCAGGAGAATGTTCGATTATCCTTATTTTTCGAGCACTTTTAGGGCGTTTTTTCTTCATCTGCTGCCTAGACCGAGCCGTTGTTAGTGCGAACTACTAAGCAGTGTGACCACATTTTTAATATCTTGACAAGTTCTTTCGTTTCATTTACGGTAACAGATTTTGCACCTGATTAGCTGATTGCTGCCTTATTTACCATTGGCTCCCTATTGCCGAATACTTAATTGCATTCGGCTCCTGTCACTCATTTCAAATTTTCAAACAAACATCGCAAATTTTTTCACAGCTATGTCGTATTCGGAGCAGAATGAAGAAAATGTTTAAAACCGAAAATACCGGGGAAAATGAAAATCTGCTTCACCATCGCAGTTCATGTTTTCGCTTTCACTTTCGTGTTCTGCTCCCGGCACCAGCCGTCACTCGCAACTTTGCCTACCAAGAAAGCAGCCGTTATGGTGGAAGCTGAGGAAAATTTGTGACAGGGAGAAACTTTTGCTAAAGTTTGCATTTTGTAAATTGTGACAAGTACACATTTGGAAATTTGATGAGATGTTAATTTATGAAATGCGGGACCGTAGCTGGTTTCTCGTTGGATTTTTCTACGAAGTTAATTTTTTCTTGGGATACTTAGTGTTTTATTTACTGGATTCCGGGTGATTTGATGGGACACTTAGAAAATGGTTTTTGCTCGAATGGAGGGAGGTTAATGGTAATTTTGACAAATGATAACGGTCGGGACGATATTTGGTTTATTGTTGTGACTGGTATGTAATTTATATTTGAGAGAATGTTTGTGAGTGATGTGATGATGGGTCTATGAAGGGGAGAAATTAAATTAAAAATATGTAGGTCCTGGAAGAAGGAATGTTCGCACAAAAATTAGACATGACTATATATGTATGTTGATGAAGTGCAATGGTTTATTAAATCGTTCACGACAAAATATTGAAGATTAAATGCAAAAAAATAAAGAATTTGTAGAGGGGATGTGTCAGCTTAAAAGATTACTATACCCTTCAGTAAAACTCTCTAAGATTTTACATTTTAAGCACAAGGGGACAAATGTGAAAAGATTTTTACTTGGAAGTTGGACATAATACGTCAAATGAAATATACAACAAACCATGTTAAACCAGTTCAAAAGCTTCCGAATCGAATTGACAAGTCTCTATTTGTGATGAATAAGAGTCACAGGGAAACTAAACTCATTCGAACGAATTTCAGTAAAGTTCAGTAAAGCTGCATGGTAATAGTCAAATGGTACTAAAGAAAACGTAGAGCTTCTATGAACACAAAGAGAAGTATTTATTTTATTTATTAACCAAGCAAGGTACAAGTTACATAAACAATGCCTCATAACTCCTTACAATCAACAGAATTGTTCGGTCAGGTCAACACAGAACTGTACGGTAAACACATTTTTTTTTCAAATGGACCGTCATTGGAATTATTCCAATTTTAGGATTCCGGGCATAAAGTAAAGCAATCCCACGACAACCCTTGTACGGGTCTAGGGGTTGAAGCTGGTAGAGAGCTTCATTACAATTTTTTAATGATTGTGGATACGAGTGTGGTGTGATTAGTTTCACGACTCACTTTACCCCTGATTTAAATCAGGTACCTAATCAGAGCTAGGTGAACTCAAAGCTTGGTGCGCGGACCCTCGTCCGAACCTGGATTCGAACCAATGACCCCACACGCAAGAAGCCAGTGCTCTACCCACTAGGCTACTCAAGCTCTCCGGGCATAAACTCTTCCATTTTTGATAGCCCTGCGTCTGCTAACTCTTAAATTTTAAAAGCACTAATGCATTCATTAAGCGGAATGAGGGTGCCTAATTAATTCAGTTCCTAAATTTTTGGTTACACTGATACATATTTTAAATGAAGAAAAATACTGAATAATTTATAAAGCAAGGGTATTGTAAATACCCATTTTTTCTCAATTGTTTATTTGCTTGAACTTTTAAATAAACTCTGAACTTTTCTAATTTATATCGAAAATTCAAGCAATTGTTTAAAAAAATTATTAATTACTAAGATTACCAGCTAATACACAAGTTAGAATGTGCAAAGTAAAATAATTGGTTGAAACTTGCAAAATGAAATCATTGGTCAAACGTTGTACCGTTATCGATTGGAGTTAAATAATGCTTTTCAATATTTATTCTCTCTTGTTTTATTTCAATTTAAGACCAAATTTTTAAGCTCACTGGATAAACCCTAAAACCAAAAACAACCAAAGGTTTTGTAAACATTTTTCAATTTTGAGCAATGGAATTCACTTAAACCTAGCAATATACTTCAAGCATTCTGTAATAAGACATTTGCAATTAAAGTATTGAGTTCAGATTAGAAAGTTTGAAAAATATCCTGTACAGAGTATTTTCGTTCAAAGTTGATTGTTCAGGAAAAACATTCCGGTAATATTTCATGAATTTGAATTTCGAATTGAATTTCAACTCTTACTAGTATATATTTAAAAACTATACATCTTAAAGCTGATTAGTGATATTTTTTTTAAAAAAAACCCAATAATTTCTGCAGCAAATCGGAGATTTTGAGAAACCTTGTCAGCACTACAAAGCCAAGGTTTCCGAGATTTAAAGCTTAAGTAGATTTAAATTTATTTAAGCTTTAAGAGATTTAAAGTATAAATTTTTATAAGGTTTTTGGTTTTAATTTAATGACGCATTTTTTAAAAGCTATATACATTTGAATTTCTTGTCAGAGATAGCTTTCGAGAGCATTTTGCCAGTTTGAGTTTTTGCTGGCACAATTTTTCTTAGATTAGAAGAAATAAATATTTTCTTAGTTGAAAGAAATCAATTTTTTGATCCCCACAATTTGAAGCTTTTCACAAGTTTTTCCTTTTTATACTGAGCTTAAAATGTTTTGTACTGCATTCAAAAATCTTATTTTTCTACCAACGATTTATGGTTCTGGCCATGAGAATAATCATTTCCGAAAAACCATAATAATGCTGGTAAAACTACTACTGTTTATCGGTAATAGTGCTGTACCTATTTCTGGATTGGCTGCAAGCCGTTTGTTCATTCATCATGAAAGGTAGCCCACATGCAGAATTTATTTTCCACCAGTGACCCACATTGGGCGCATTTTCAAATACATTCTATATTGCTGTAAAATATAGTTTTTGCTTTTTTTTTGTAATACCAATAGACACTCATAAATATCGAAAGTTTGAGGAACATCTAGCCAACCTCGAAATATCAATATCTATCAAGAAATCGATGTGAATATATGTCTAGGTGCTTAAGGAAAAATTGATCTTTCAAATATAATATTTGTTAAAAGTAAAGTTGTTGCAATTTCGGAGGTAATTATATTATACCTCTCTCATTGAAGTCCTCGTCCTTATTGGAGAAAAACTGGGACAGTCGGTTTTTACAAGTCTCTCTTGAGGCGAATCATAGTCACTTGGTGCCAGGTCTGGACTATAAGCTGGCTGCATAAAAACCTCCCAACTAAGTTTATGGATCTTGTGGCGAGTTACAATTGATGTGAATGGCTTCTTGCGTGGTCCTGATGGAACACAATTCCTCTCCTATTGGCAAAAGCTGAGCGTTTCTGGCCGATTACTTTTTTCAGACAGTTTAATTGTTGACAGTACAGGTGCGAATTAAAAGTTTCGTCGTAAGGCAGCAGCTCAAAGTACCCTGTCAATCCTAAAAAAACACAGCAATAATTGCCTTGGTTACCGTTTGCGCCGGCTCACCACGATTCGACTACGACCGTTTTCGCTTGACGTAGTCGTAAGTAATCCACTTTTCATCACCAGTACCCATCCGCTTCAGTATTGGGTCGATTTTGTTGCGATTCAGCAGCGATTCGCAGATGGGAATTCAGGTTCATGAGGTTTTTTGGCGTTAATTCGTGGCGCACCCATACATCGAGCTCCTTTTTGATTTCATTATTCAAATGGCTCTAAATGGTATTTTGTGCAATATTTAGCTCCTGAACAATTTCCATGGTTTTTTTGACATTTTTGACAGTTGGCCTTTCAGAGCGTGGTGCATCTTTGACATCGACATTTTCGGAACGGAATCGACGTAACCAAAATTGCGCAAAATTGACTGTTACAGTATCAGGACCATAAACACTATTTACATTTTCAGCCACCGGCTTCCGTTTTGGTCTTCTTCGAAAAAAAACCTGTAAAATATGCAATATTTTCTCTTTGCTAGTGTCCATCTTTGACACGCGCTAAAAAAAAACTGCGTCAACCAATCACAAGACTGTCGCATAAGTTTTTTTTAGTACGAAATGCCATCTTTTCAACGCCAACTAGTGTAACTTGATCGGACTTATACAACGCCATATACAAATTACTAAAGTCATCTGTTGGGAAAATAATAGACTTATTTTTACTGCACCTTATATGTAATTATTTTTACTATACCAGAAATTTGTGTTCGCGAAAACTGACGACTAGATTTTGGACTATTTATTTAGTCACCCGAAGTTTTCGTTGCCTAGTTCCATCCTCTACGTTAATTTTCTTCCTCTTTCTGTACGGGATTGCCCTATCTGACAACTGATGAAATTTGCGAGTATGTTTGTTTCTCTTTTAATGATAGAAAAGCCCGTATTTAAACTTTTTTGATCCCTTATGGTAGAAAGTTTGGCTTTTTATCGGAGATTCGGACATTTAGTCCTCTTTTGCTCGTTTAATTTTAGCTTTCAGGGACTCGGAATTTTAAGCTGCCACTTAAATTTAAAATACATATACACACTAAAATACTAATTATTTCCCATCATTTTTTCAACTATTTACATGCGTGAATCAGATATTTGTATATTACTATATGATGCGCAAGGACTATATACTTTTCACACAATAAAATGCTATTTTTGGCTACTTTCATTGGGAAAGATATCTTTTTCGTAACTATGTAGCCAATGCTGACACGACTGAGTCGTAGTTCAAGCCATATTTTTAGTTTGTAGTAAAAAGTACTTTCAGGTGGTGGCAGCTTTTATTTCAGTTCAAATTTTATTTAATGAATTTTTTTCGCATTCATATTTATTAGTTTCTTTCAACAAAGCTGAATTTCATACAAATGAGCTATGAAATACATCAGGTTTTATCTATAAAAATTTAAGTTCGGAATATAAAACAAATGAGAGGAATGATTTTAATATTTTAAAACAAATATATAAATATTTTGTGAATCAATCATATGCACAGTTTTTTTTATCCCCTTTATATCTCATATGAATCAATCATATGCACAGTTTTTTTATCCGCTTTATATCTCCCCACAAACTTTTTGTTATAAAAAGCAAACTAACAAACATAATCTAAAAATTCAAATTTATTTGTGATGCTTACATAATACAAATTCTTATTCTTATTACTAATAATGCGTATGTCTACCGTTATTATCTATACATTCTAAAATACGTCGTCTAAAGCTATCACATACATTTTCTAATTCGGCCTCGGTGTAGCTGCTCCATTCTTGCTGTACTCTTGGAATTAATGGTCGTCTTTTCTTCGGCATCAGACGCTTAAATACACTCTCTTGAAGTCTAGCCCAAACGTGTTCGATTGGGTTAAGATCAGGCGAGTTTCCACGCCAATCTTCTCAAACAGTTCAAAACATCGATTTTGCCAGTGTCAATGTTGTCTTGCCATCTTGCATAAGAATTACCAAATTTTTATGTGGAAGCTGTCTTCTGTCATCCTGACATGCTGCGTAAGCTGGTAAAATGCTGTTCCGGTAATAGGATCCATCTACGGTTGTGTTTTGCTAAACAATATGAAGTCTCGACTTTCCACGTGAGCTGATTCCTCCTGCAACCATTATCTTGAGGTCAAATTTCGGCTTTTGTATGGGTTGAATAGTGCTTGGATAACTTGTTCTTGCTCTTATATTTTGCTTATTCGGCGTTGGGTGCAAAATAATTGGGGATTCATCCGTAAAAAGTACGTTAGCTCTCTTAGACCTTCCAAGAGCACTATCTTCACAGAATCCTTCGCTTTGCAACCTTTTACTTTACAGTAAGAAGCGGCTTTACTCGTCTCTTACAGGCATGTATTACCCAATTCATCGATTTAATGTACCGTTGATCGAGACGTTGTCTTTCACCATTGTTGGTAATTTTCGGATTGATTTATCCTTTTGGTCGCTGTCCTTGTTCCAATGCCTGGCTTGTTTTCGACCATCTTCCTTATTTTTGCTTTTTTTTTTGTAGATGAAAGAGTTGTCGGTCTACCGGAGCGCCCTTTGTCCTGTATATCGCCTTAGCCATAATCGTACGGTCTTCCTGTCCACGCCTAGAGTCCTTGATATTTCGAAAACGAATTTTCCTATTTCGCCAAGAGTTCGGATTTGAATCCTTGTTTGTATTTTATTTGAAGCCATAATGAAGAAGCACAAAAGTCCTCTAGGATAGATTTTAAAAAAATAATGATTTTTCAGGTAGCGTGTAAAAATGGTTCTAAGAAAAATCACTACTTACGATAAACACGGCAATCAGAAAGGATCCTTGAGAACAAGAGCAATAAAACTTCACAGATAGGTTCGCAGAAAGACTCTTAATTACCCGGGTAACTCAAATTAGCATTATAAAGGGTACGTCTCTGTACCTGACTATTGGGAAAAATGCTGTTTAATTTTTTTTCCTGGAAATACTCAGGACAACTAAGTGTTCACTTTGTTGTTCATACAATTTGTCGTCAGCACAACTAAGTTTCGACTTTTTTGTAACGGCAAATTCATACACACTATATCACTTTGCGCAGCTATTATTGATGTTAACGCTGTCGTAGCTAAGCACAATATGATCCTTACGATAGCTGAAGAGTTGATACTTGACCTCCGTTTAAGGTTTTTGCTAAACTGAGAGGTGATAAATTTTGGCAACGGGTAAAGAGCAATGCGTTTACTTATATAGGTGGGGAGAAACTTTTGGGCCACCCTGTACTTTATAACTTTTTTGCAATACTGCACACCAGCGGTTCTTACGAAAATTTAACGTACTTTACTCTTCACATATTACCTTCAATGCACTCAACCTGGACTCCTTTAATTAATAAAACTATTTAGCATGCAAACACCATTTCTCCAAATTTACTACAAATAACCTAAGGCTATTGCTTCATATCTTAATACTCACCCTCTTTTCATTTCATGAATAGCAATGTCACTTAATTTTCCTTCAGCAAGCACCACCATCACCGCATGACAGCACGTTCCCAATCTTTCATCACAACTCTCACCCTTTTTCTGCTTCACCATTATAAAATGATCAAATATTAACTTACGTGAAACGGAATTCGATTACGAAGGACAGTAATTCATCCCTCAAGCAGCACATACATATTACAGACGTCAGTCCGACACCATGCATTATTATTCGTGCTTTACTTGCTGCGGGGTGCTTTCGGCGCACACAGGTGGGTGAGTGACTTGACTGGTACCGGTTTAAGACGGCGACGGGTAACGAACTCGTCGTATTCAATAGATTCGATATTAGACAGGTACTCAACGTGATCCGTTAAATTTTTGCCGGAAAGCGGTAACAACGGCAGCAACAAAGCAGCACGTCAACAATAAGCTAGATGGGGGTTATGTAGTGGAAGTCCGGGTACGTAGCACGGGCGGATGCAAAGAACAGGAAAAAAAGATTTGTGTTCGCTCAACCTACTGCTGATTTGCCGGTGTAGCACTTATCCTCTCACCCTCTAACTGCTCGCCAGTTTTCATCTTCTTCGACTTGTAGCAAAAGGAAGTGAACTTTTCCCATGAGACTTATGCTTCCCTTCCTAGACAATCGGAGACGTGTGCTTCCTTGGTTGCTTGATGTGGTGTGATGTGGGAGAAACGAAAGAAATTGGGCTGGTTTCGAAAGATTTAACGGTGTCAGCATTCTGTAGCTGGAGTTTCGACAAAAGATATATTGACGAAATTATTGATGAACGAGAAGCTTTTCCCGAAGAGATGAAATAGCGGCATGGTCGGAAGAAGGATCGAAAGGCTTTGATGTATTTTGTTCGTTGTTTTGCTTTCGTCGACTTCGACGGAACGATATGGAGCGGAAGAGCAGAATCGGAAATGTTAGCATATTTTCTGTTCGCTAGCTAGGCTTGACTACATGTTGCCTCATTAGCATTGTATTGAAAGGAATATCAATTAATGTTAATGTTTCCTTGTTAAATTATGCTGCTGCGAGCGTGCAGAGTGACGCGAGTATGGGATGAGGTTGAAGGAAATCGTGAAATCATTATTAGAATTGGATGTGGTCGTGGGAAAATGTTGTGTGCTATTTTGAATTAAATCTGAGAGTGTGGTAGATTCCAGGAAGCTTTTAGCATTGCATGTTTTTAAAGCAATCAAGTTTTCGTTGAAGGTGGCATCAGCATATTTCCGAGCCTAGATGGTTTATGGCTGAATTCAAATTTATTCCAATTGAAATTTGCATTACGTGCGGCTTGAATAATTTTGGATGTACAAATAACAGTGATTTTAGTAGAGATATGAAGTATTTTTTTTTTTTAAATTTATTGGAATTGAGGAAAAATCTTGCATTAAATTACTTAGAATAAATGGTAATTGTTTGATAGATTTTTCTTGTGGGGTTAAGTTCGGTAGGATTTATTAATTTACATTTATATTAATTTAAGATAGGTTGCGAAAAATTTCTAGAACGAACCAGGGAGAGCTCAAATATTGCAGAAAATTAAGAAAAACATTTAGCTTAATGCATCATAGATAGGTAGAAATTTTATTTAAAAGTTAAGGGTAATTAATTTATCCAGAGCGGCATAAGGGCGACTCATTAAAATATTTTTTCTCTCCCTATTTTAAGCACAAAACTTTAAGTTTGTGTTAAGGAAGACGTATTTACCGGAACGTATCGGAATTTTTTTCATTAAGAGAAAAAAATTGATGACATGACTAGTTAAGGAGATGGGAAACTTTGAGATGCATTTGTTTCTTTTAAGAATTACGAATCTTTTGCTTTGGAATCAATCTATTAGAATACCAATGAAATTGCCTTATAAACCTTAGCAGTTTAGCCCAAGCAACGTGGCGAAAACTAGGCAGTTTGGAACACTAAAGGCTGGAACCATAACAAAACTCATTTTTACACGTCTTCTTCCAAGGATACAAGACTTTAACTAATTCAACAAAGTTGTCTCAGCTAACTTTCTCTGAATTTGCAGCAGTATTAACAAAAAACTGGGCGGGAATTACAATTTGCTGTGAATTCAAATAATAGCTTGAGTCTAATGTTGAACGAACTTTTCTAGACCTATTTGGCCCAGACTTGCCATAATGATGTAGGTCTCCTTGTGAAAGCTTTGCGGTGGCTGTGGATTTGAGCTTCCTGGTAAAGCATATTGCATAACATCTGCACTGTGGATCCTCGCGAGTTGGACTAATGAGCTCTATTTTCTATAGTTAGCCTAAACCGGTGCATATGGACAAGCTCTAGACTACACAGTTCAGCCGAGGTTTTGAAAGACTTTGCATTCGCAAGTATGGTGTCTAGGACGTGTTCTCAGCTGCTAATTTCTGTCAACAGGATAATTACATATGGTCTGGGTTTTTATGGACATTCAACAGCCAGTAGGTTTTTTCTTTGATCGAAAATGTAGCTTTACATACTATCAAAGAACTAACGGATTTACGCATTAGCTTGCAGAAAAATGTGATTCTTTTACAAGGATGAGGTTTTGATTTTAAAAATAGAGAAACTATAAAAGAGCATAAGTTAGTTTTTTTTTGTATTATTAGAGTTATTAAAATTAAACAAATGTTTTATCGTGGTCCGCTACAGCAGATTGATAGTTTAACGACGATTAGCTACCCTGATTGTCCAAGGAAAATTTTAAGAGTGCCAAGTAAAGTGCTTTGGGAAGTTAAGCGCTATGCTTATGAATTTGGGCAATAATAAACTGCCAAAATTAAGACTTATATAAAAATTAAATTAAGACTAATAAACGCCAATTTAAGCTATGTATAAATATACTTTTCTTTACTAGATATGACAACAGTCTGAAATAGAAACAAGTTTTCGGAAAAGTCAGATCCTCTACAAGAATTTTCCACGTGTGTTTACTAGAAAAGGTTCTATTTCAGCACTATTAGCTCAGCGGGACGATTTCCGATCTTCTTATCTGGTTTCTACTACGTCTTTCTACTTCGTCTTTCAATTTACTGCGGTAATTGCTCCAGAGTTTTGCCTGATTTTTGCATGCGGTTACGAAGCTGCAACTTTTAGATCTATTCGAAATGATTGTTTCTCTCTTTTTGTCTTTGTTTTTACAGTCTTCCTATATTTTCTGCATCAGCTTCAGCGTTTGCATTAGCACATTGTCGGAAGGTTCATGACCGTCGTCTTCATTTCCTGCAACACTGTCCATGTCTAGGAATTCAAGCGTCTTCATTCCTTCAGACACCTGCGCGTTGATTAAGCAGCTAATTGGTTTTGGTTTGCTTGAGTAGAAGATTTCGTTTTCTAGTTTCTCCGTTAATTCATTCAAACTGATTAATTTTACTCATTCATTTTTGATACAAAATTCTTGTTCAGATAAAGTTTGTTATAATAATTTAGTAGAAATAATATCTATAGGTCACTTTTTTTCTAAATCCAGAAAAACTCAAAACAATTGTCTTTTAATTTACTGGTTTATTCACTTTCATTTAATTTTTTCTCACTTTTATTTTTCACTCATAACTTTTCCAATAATATTTCAGTGTCTTTCACTGTTTTTTCACAAACACACTTCATTATAGTCACTAGTGATAGGCTCAAAAACGCTAAACAGTTTGCAAAATATGTTTAGCGGCTAAAAACGAACGAACCGTTTTTTCGACAAACAGTTTTTCTAAAACGAACATTTTTTCTAAAACGAACAGCATTTCTAAAACGGACTGTTTTCCTACAACGAATAGTGTTTCTAAAGCGAACTGTTTTTTACCACGAATAATATTTCTAAAACCAATCGTTTTTCTAAAACGGACAATTTTTTTAAAACGAATCGTTTTTCTAAAACGAATCGTTTTTCATTTTTCTAAAACGAATCATTTTACGTTTTTTTTTTTAAACGAACCGTTTTTCGTTTATAAGAACGAACTGTTTGGCAGTAAAAAACCGTTTAGCTGCGGGAAACAGATTTTCAGAGGCAAACTATGTATGTATGTATATATAATACGAGGTTGTCAGATTTATTAGGTGTGTATTTTCGAAGAGCTGGTTAGGGTAAATAACACTGAAAACAACAACAGTTGCTGTAGTTTTGAATGCTGCTTACCAGAACCAGCTCTCGATGGCATACGAACATGTATGTAGATTTTTTACGATCATGTGCACTGATTGATGTATGATTATGCGATTGATCAAGTAGATAAAATATTGGAAAATTGGGACAATACAAGTATCAATTCAGTTTGGAGGCTCTTAGTACTAGCAATGAATGTTTACGATACGATGGTGGAAGACATAATGCATACAATTTTTATAAGAAAAGGATAATACGTAAAAAATCATTGTACTGAATATTAATTGAAGATTATTCACACTATGAACGATGTTTTTAATTGAACTACATACATTTCAAATATTTATTTTGACGCACAGCATAAAATTTTGTCTTGGCGTTAGCAAACTGTTTTTTAACCAGTTTTAAATAACATATGTTTTTTAAAAAAAACAGTTCGTTTTCGTTTTTTGAAAACAACAGAAACACCCATCACTAATAGTCACAATCGCAAAAAAAATCCCACTTCTGACACCAATTTGACGCTTATTAGTTTCGCGTAAAAGTGGAAGTAGAAGCAGTTAAAATTTTAAAATCAATGGATCTTTACGTGCATTTAGCAAACAGTGGCTTGAAGAATTTTCGAGCACATAAAGGTTAAACGAAATTTGTATTCTAATTTAAAATTATAGGAGAACAAATTTTATAAATTTACCCAAATTCGATTCTTGAGATATACAGCAACAAGGTATGAAATCATTTGCCAGTTTCATCATACCCAGGTCTTTGTTTTCCTTTTCAAAAAAATTAGTACGGATATTATGTATCCTACTAATGGATTCCAAATAGGCTGGTGATTTTTACCAACATGGTGCTTTTTTTTATTTTCACCCATTGTAAGACAGAGGACTGAAAAATATATTCATACTAAAATTCAAATTTCAGCTGTTAATTCTTGATAGCAGAATTGACTTGTTAAATATTAGCATCAAGACTATTTTGCTTAAATAAGACCGAAAATGTTTCGCAGAAAGTTGGAAGAGGACAGCTTGACTGATCAAATGACCATCATCACCATTTTTTGTGTAGTCCTTCCGACAACTAATGTAATTTTGGCAGATTACGTATTATCAGAACTTTAATATTTAATCAGGTCTTACTTTCAGCATCTCATATCCCTACAGATATATTATATTTTATTTATGAAAACCTAATTTATATGACAGCTACAATCGATAAAATTTCCAGCAATCGTTCATCATTACTTTCAAATTTTTATAAAGCGTAGGACACAAAAACGGATTAAATCAAACTTCAAAACTAGTTCCCAACACAAAATCGAACGATGAAAAAAATACTTCACTTGATTGCGAGTGAAAAAGTTTTTCAATTTTCTAAAAAGCTTTTGTCATCTGATATAGCTACGGTTTTCTTCTTTTTCTATTTTTTTACATTTCGGTTTCAATCATCTTTCTAGCCTTGTATCTTTTACACCGATCTATTATTGTTCCGACATATCTTGACTCAAAAGCCTTCCCGAAAAACATTTCAAATCCGAAATTCATACCACACTCAGATGTTATCGTTATTTTCCTCACCACATCTACAACTCACACCAACCAACAGTACAATACGATTAGATCTCAGCAAGTTTTCTCTCTCACTCGATTTTCCGTATAGCACTTGAACTTTTCGCCTACACAAGGATCATCGACAGTTTCCCGGTCATTGAGAAAAAAAATAGTATTTCTTCTCGAACATTGCTGTTCGGTTGGTTTTGCCACACGGGACTTAAAAGACGAAAATCGGTGAGTGGTATTCAACTCAACCATTACTATAGTCGTATCGCATGGTTGCAAAAACAAGTGTGATACTTATACAGCAATCATTGATACGAAATTTTCTCAATTCGAATGGTACGCATACGGATAAAAACTTCGACACTTTTGAAAGATCTAACGGGATCCTGAACGGCAAAAAAGAAAATCCAATCATCACTTCGAAAGCTTCTTACCTGAAAACAGACATTGGGATGGCGAAAACGGAAATGGAATTAAAGGAAATGAAAATGAAAGATTATGTCGTTAAAAGTTTATAAAAGATATCATGCTGAAGGAATTTATATGACAAATTACGATATTTGTCATGTGAGTGGATGTGCTGCGGGGTTGGGGTTTTACTGGAACGTTTGACAGTTTTGTGAAATTGGTAAAGTGGTAGAAATATTTTGAATTTTATGGAGAGAATTTTCATTTGGCCGGAAAGGAGGAATATCTTGTATTGATTCCGAAGGTTTTAAGGTCTCATTATATGCAAAAAGCCTGGTTTAGTACTTTATGACATTTTCTAATTTTACTGCTTTAGGGGAGAAATCCATGATTTCCTCCATCTCCTTTGGATTTTCAATTTCCTTGAACAAAACATTCATGAAATCAAAAATAACAATACAATCAACTTTAAAACCACAACATCAGCACGATCATCATAAAAATGTTATAAAAGTCGAATGTCAACCAATGTTTACATTAGCAACAATACAAACAGCAAGTGATGCGTGCAGAGCCAAGTCAGTCATGTCATCATCTAGGGCAAACATACGTTACAGCTACCACTAAACCCCTACCAGTCAACAGAAGCGTGTCAACAAAACCTGCATGCACGTTGTATGCAAACAGAGGGTTCGCCCCATGAACGCTCGCTCCTTAAACTCAGGAGGAAATAAGGAAATAAACACTCCCCCGGAAAAGGCATGCAACCGTATTACGCGACAATTGGCCGGGGAAAGCTTAACAGGAGTACATTACTCCCTTTGCTGTCATAAACGCATGGAAATACATTTTGTATAGGACGATAGCGGAGAAGATGTCACCTAGCTACTTTGTAGATATCATTATAATATGTATCGTCGTATATATGCTTGTGACAAGATAAGATGGGTGGGTAGATGACATTAAGATACCAAGGTGTCATGTTGGTGGACTAGAGAGTTGTCATTTTCGAATTCTGGCAGCTCGGAATATTTTCAAAAAATTGAATACGGTGCAATATAGTGAAATTTGAAGTCAATCTAAGTAGAAGTAGGAAGAAGTTAGTAGCTCAACAGTTATTTTTTTTTTACATTTATTTTCGATCTGCCGATCTATGACTTTGAAAAGCCGGCCAGTACATGCTGTTTGATTGATTTTATATGCGTAACAAGAATATGCTTATGAAGTTAACTAGCTAAGGTGGAGTAATTTAAATCAGAATACATGGAGACGAGATACAAAGAGTGGCTAGATATAAATACTTAGGACTAATTATTGATTATAGATTATCTTGGTCTCCTCACATAAGTAATGTGAAATCTAAGTTGGTTTTCTGGGTTAGCCTGTTCAGAATAAAATATTACTAAAAAATATGATCTACAACTCTGTTGTGCTGCGTAAGATTACCTATGGTGTATTGAATTGCAGTCAAACTTCAGAGATGAATATTGAGTCAATTCATAGAATACTTAATAGGATAGTTAAGGCAGTGCATGGACTTGATAGACTGACTCCATGTGATATACTATACAGACAAACAGATAAATTCAAGGTAAGGGATATTATATTTATGGAAAAAGATAAGATAATATATAAAATACTCAATAACAATATAAAAGCTTCGATATATCCAATAAGACACTGTGATTATCACAGCTTTCACACAAGATTTAAAGATAATCTCAGGCTTGATATCGCTAGAACGAATAGAAAACATAAAGATCCTATAAGATCAGCTATGGAAATCTTTAACAATTTACCTAGGTCTTTGAAGAATGCTAGATCTTTTCCCGTCTTTAAAAGGCTGCTGAAGAATCACATTAAAACCATGTAAAGTAAATTACGTACTATTTACTACTAGTTTTTACCGATTGCTGATTTTTGAAATTTAAAATTTTGTTTTTGCATCCTTCATACCAGCACTCTGTTGCTGCTTGGGAGGCAGTTTCTCTCGTTTTGTTTTCTCCTTGAAAACCCTTTAATTAATTTTTATTTATATTATGAAAGAGCTTCTTCTTCTTCTTTGCATGCTTTTTATTTTTCATGTTTTCCACTAACTAACTCTATCTTACCTTCTTCATTTTCCATTTATCCTATGATATTTATGCTTTCTTTTTAATTATTATATAATTTAATTTCAAATTTAATGTGTCGAGAGTGTGGTTTGAGATTCCTTTCCTATCCTATTCCCTTTCGGGAAATGATGATAAATTTACTTGCTTGTTTCTTGACTAAGCGACTTACTGCTGCTAGGAAGAAGAGGCTCTGCAATGAAGCTGACCCCATTGTGTTATGTGAACTATAGCAACCTTGGCCTAAGCTTTACTTCACAATTCTATAAGTAAGCCTTTTTGCATTTTCCTACTAGAACTTAAAATCTAGATGCGCTATTTATGCAGTGAGCAAAACCAAAATTATGCAAATAATAAAATTAAATTATCTGTTCAACTTTTCAACTGATTTTTTTTACTCTTCAATTATTCTTCAAGCATTCAAGTTTTTTCTTCGATTTGTGAGTATTCTAACTAATATCGATTTCATAAATTCAGACGGGGAATTGATTCAGTAAACTCTATAGATTTGCTGTCCCTGAAAACAAATTTGTTTGCGTAATTAAAATTTTAATTCAAGCATAGTAGAATCTTTCAGAGTAAGGTTTTAAAAATTAAGTAATAAAAAAAATTTAAAACAAAGGATATAATTTTTGGACTAACTTTTATTAGATTTAGTGAAATTTTCTAATTTATTCAAAATGAAAAATTGTAGAGACAATTTCCAAATTACATTCACAATGATAATCAGACATTTTTGTTTTTCATTTTATTTTCTTTGATGCAAATATGTACTTTTTATTTAAAAAAAAAACAATACAGTAGTTATAAGCTTTAAACCAAAAGCTTGAGCAGAAATTTCATGGAAACTTCTGTGTGGAAATTATAATGAAAAATTGAAGAAACCAAAATTAAAATAAATTTCTAAATCACAGTCCGAACACGGTGCAATTGAAATTCTTTTTTCGGCATTTTTATCCTTTTTTGTAATCTATATCCTTTTTTACAATTACTAAACGACATTTTTCGATTTTTTTCCTATACTAAATCCTCTTTACGAGGATTGGGCTGGCTTATGACGATACGTATCAGATAAAGCCAGAATGCGTGCTAAATCATATTAAATAATATTATTAGGTTTACAATTAATATTTTTAAAAACTTCGACACCATTTTATGTAACGAAATATTGCTCAAAACTTTTGGCGAATTTTTTCTAACTTCCATATAAAAAACCAGACGTTGTGCACGACGAGTTTTTCAGCTGATATTCTACTGTTTTGTTTGTTACCGTTAAATAATGCGTAGAAATTTCTGCCATAATTATTTTGTGCATACCAGATACTATGATAACACATTCCTCCAATTTTGTTACAGCGCTTTACGCTATTGTCGGTAAGATTGCATACCATCATCAGCTGCATAATGAAAATTTTGTGGATCTTAAATAGTAATAGAGGCTTCGGAAGATAAATTAAATTGCGTGATTTTTTTCTTTGACTTAAGGAGCAAGGAGTATGTTTTTGTAAGATTAAAAGAAAATTCAAAAGATAAACATAAAAAAAAATAAAACAATCAAGAGCCAGCAGGCCAAAATATTATAGGCGCTAGTTAGTAATTTTTTTTATTGTAAAAATCACTTAAATTAGATTAATAATGTGCAAAAAGAAAACTACAAATGAAATATTTTCTAATCCAAAAATAAATCTAAAAAAAAGTATTGGTTTTTTTAAATGATTCTTAGCAGTTTATTCTCAATATTTTATCTTTAGCTGCGGAGTCCTCATCTCTGAAAGATCAACGTGAGGTCCAATTTAAAGTTTAAGTTTATATTCTTGAATAATTGCAACCTCTGTCTGTCTGCAGTGTAATTGACTTGATATTTTGTTAAAAGTTGAAGGCCGTTAATGAATTTTTATTTGACATTGTTTCAAATGTGCTCCTAGCGCTGCCACACCTCTTAAATTAAATAGTGAAAAGTCCCGGAGTATAGTTTTCAAATTTCAACATTTGATATAGTCTTGTAATTGTTTTTATTTTATTTTTAAAAATAATTTGAAAAATTATATTTAGTGTGTAAATTTTCCAACAATAATGTCTATAACAATAATTATATAAGATATAAAAAAATGAAATGAAATAGAAATGGTTAAAAAACAAAACAGTCTCATTTCTAGGGAAATTAGATCTATTTATTTGTTTCAAAGCTTGATTGTTCATGTATATGTATATAACTTATCGATTTCATAACAGACTTCTTCTGAGATTTGTTAATTGAATATTAGGCTCTAAACTGTAGCTTGTGCTCAGTGGACCCGGCTAGTCAACTTTCATACGTAAGCTAAATTACATTAAATTAGTTAGTATTTGGCCCACGTTGGGCGCACTTTAGCTCTTTAGCAAAATGAGGGGGCGTGTCTTATCTTGACGGGGTACTTTCTGTCTTATTTCAACTTGGTCTTGGATATTGCTATCTATTTTTCGCAATCAGTGGGGAAATATTGCAAATTGTATAGCAATTCACCTACTTTCCGAGCTATATATAGTATTTAAGTGACTTTCATAAGTGGTTTGTAACAGGAGTTCACTGGCTTTACCGGCAAACACTGTAATTACTTAATTCAAATGACGTATACAGGATGGAGCGCCACAGACAGATGGATTTGAGAGTGGTGGCATTCCTCTTGTAGCAAACTTGGTGGCGGGGAGTGGGCGTTGCGAGTGGGGAGGATGGGAGGTTTGTGTTGTGTCCCCACTCAGTCGTTTCAGTCGCCAGCATAGAGTGGTCTGTGCAACAGCGTACGTTTTGTGTAAAAACCTATTTTGAAAAGGCCCATTCAATCACCCGCGTACAGCGGGCTTTTTGTTTGCGCTTCAATATCGCCTTCCGCGGCCGTGTTCCCGATCGAAATCGAATTGTTAAGTGGGTGAATGTATTCGAGACTACTGGAAATGTGTCGTCAATCAGAAGGGTTCATTAGAACAACGTCACTACCCCAGAAAACATTGGGAGGGATCGGGCCGCCATTGAACAGTCTCCCCGGCGTTCAATACGAAGACAGTCAAGAATTCTTGGCATTTCGAGGCGTGTCATTTATCTAATAATTTAAGTACATCTTCATATGCATCCTCACAAAATGCTAGTCGTCCAGGAAACAGACAACTTGCTTGTGAAAACATGCTTGCTGCGCTCCCGGGGGATGCCATCATTCTCTTTTCGGACGAGGCAAATTTTCATCTCAGTGGAAGTGTCTATAAACAGAAGATGCGCTATTGGAGTGTGACAGACCCCACGGAGCTTCACCAGAGGCCTCTGCACTCCAACAGGCGTACATTATAGTGTGCCATTTCAACAAATGGGATCATCGACACTTATTTTTTTGAAGAAGACAACCGAGCCGTTTTGGTCAATTCAGCTTGCTACATGACTAAGATCCAGAATCTTTTTTTTTGCCTGATTTGGATGAGTTTGAACTGGAAGACGTCTGGTTTCAGCAGGATGGGACCACAGTCCACACAGCAAAGATTTCCATGGACTATTTGGAAACAAGGTTCCCCGGACGCCTAATCTCCTTAAGAGGAGATTTGAACTGGCCAGCGCGCTTTTCTGATTTGGCTGGGTCCTTGCGATTTTTTCCTGTGGGGACACCTCAAATCTAAAGTTATCAAAGACTGTCCTAGGACTCTGGAAGCCCCCAAGAACAATATCCGGACCAATTTTGCAGAAATTCCTGTCAGAATGGTTCAAAGAGCGCACGAAAATGGCAGAAAAAGGCTGTTACAGGGTATACGGGGAGAAAGAGCATATTTAAGTGATACACTATTTAAGACTTTGTAAATTTAAATAAAATAAAATAAAAATAAAATATCTGAAAAATGTTCAGTTTAATCAATTCATCTGTCTGTAGCGCTCCACCCTGTATAAGCAGGTTCCAGAAACTGCTTTCACTAATTCTTTGCGCAAATCTTTTCTTTATAGAATTGTTGGATTTGAAGAAAAAGTACAAATTTAATTTTAACTATCGAAATAAATATAATAGATTGATCGATTGAAATCAGAATTTGCTTGCTTTTTCAGGCAAGTCATTTGGAACGTACAGGATGTTTCACTTTTGATAGGAAGCACAATTGCCTTCAAATTGAATTGACTTACGTAATCGACTTGTACAATTAAGCTACTTCCGTCGCAAGATGTATTTAAAACTAAAGAGGCAACAAGGCATTTGTGAATTTGACATGATTTAATTGATACCAAAATTGACTCGAAAATTGATCTAATGACAAATATAAAAAAAAACCTTTTCAGGGAAAAGATTGCATAACTTAACGGAAATCAATTTAACAAAAATATTCTTTGGTCCGTACCAAATGTGCTACTACATAAATTTTGATTGAAGTTTTCCGCAAGGATAGAGCTATTTTCAAGTGTTTTATTGTTAAAATTATTTCGGATATGGTCCTTGAGAAATACAATATTTTTCCATTTACATACATACAATGCATAGAAAAGGAGCATATTTTATGACAAAAACTAGCCTGCTATAATCGTTTTTGCTGGTTGGAAGAAGATATTTGAAAAAAATGAAATAAAGTAAGTAAAGTAATCCCACGACAACCCTCGTGCGGGTCTAGGGGTTGAAGCTGATGGAGAACTTCATTGTAATTTTTTCAATGATATTGAATATGAGTGTGGAGTGATTAGTTCCACGACTCACTTTACCCCTGATTTAAATCAGGTACCTAAACAGAGCTAGGTCCCCTCCTCCCAACCTGGATTCGAACCAGGGATCTCACACGCAAGAAGCCAGTGCTCTACCCAAAAATGAAGAATACGACGTACATTTACATTTTACTGGTTTGAAACATTTTTCAATTTCATATTTTCAAGGAACCATGCTAAATCAATAACTGAAAGAAAAATCTTGGTAAAATCAACAATTTCCCTTAGTTGTTTTTGCGTCAACTACGGGCTATAGTTAAAACAACCATAAAAAAATAGTTGATTACTTTTATGCACCATGACGCGTGGTTGATAAACAACGTCCGTGGTGCAAAAAAAGTAAGCAACCACAAACAATGGTATTCCAACCATATACATAGTACGAAATATAGGCAGGCGAGGCGTGAATGCCGCAGTTGAATTTGGTGTATCACAATGCAGCGACAATGTCGCTGTCAATGCAATCAAGGCACCAACCAAATTCATTTTTTTTTTCTTTTGTATTGCTAAATCCTGTTGTACGAGGATTAGGTTGGCCAGACCATTCAACCTAATTCAATCAGATTTACTTCAACCTAGTGGTGATGCCAACCTATGGTAGGTATCATCGCTAGCGGTGCGGCAAAATTAGAAATTTGGCAAATTCTGCCGCTGCCGCAAATTCGGCCGCAGCCATTGTGCGCGTTACCATACAAAACAGTGCATTCTAATTTTTTGACTGCGCTTTGCCGCAGCCCACTGTTTTGCCACAGCGGAAAACGCTGTATTCTGAACAAAATAGCGTCATGCAACGTAATATAAAGGCTTCACAGCATAACATGAATATGAATTATATCGAACAGCAAACCGAACACAATTTTGCCATGTATCATATGAAACTTCTATGATAGAATAGGAGTATGAGTATGAGGAGTATGAAAAATCAACAGTTTTCCTTAGTTTTGCCATCAACTAGGGCTATAGTTAAAACAACCATAAGAAAATGGTTGATTACTTTTATGCACCATAACGCGTGGTTGATAAACAATTTCATTCGGAGCATGAAAAACGTCCAAATGTTGAAACTATTCTACTTTGCGTAGAATAATTCCAAAGACTTTGCTCACTGAATTACGTTTGTTGAAATCAACTATTGCAAAGTAGTTTAAGTACCATAAAAACTGTTGATAATTCGAAACGTTGAAGTTTTGAGTGAATTGATGAATATTTTCTATTTATCAACTAATTTTCGTGGTTATGAAACAATGAAAACAGTTGATTTCATGAACGTTGCGATATTTTTTGTATAACCAGAGCCAACTACTTTTATATCGTTAAATTAACTATATTAACATAGTACAAATAACTATTTTCCGTAGTTCGTTTAACGATTTTGAATGAATCGTTGCAATACTATTAAAAATAGTTGAATCAACCAAGAGTTTTTCTTTCAGTGATGGCTTGTCATATGACAACTTATGTTCTTATTTAGGTGCTTTCAATTTATCCAAAGTAAGTCAATGAAACCATAAATTGAAACATTAACCTAAAGCCCTGAAATCTTTAACAAGAAGGGCAATTCAGGGTATCGACCCCTAAACTTCAACTCTCTTAACCCTCATGACATTTAACAGAGAGGAAGAAAAAATAAAAAGCAAAGTATATTTGAAGTTCAATCTTAATGTACTCATTTAAATATTACATTCCAGCCACTTCAGAATCTGCATTCTCATCGACCTAATTTTTCCGAAATCGTTTCAGAATTTTCATCCTACTCACATGTCACTTACGGCAATCAACATATGTACATATATGAGTAAATATTTACGTGTGTATTAGAAGCCCATAAACCATAAGAGACAGCCAAAATGAAATATTTATAGAAGCACTTTAGCTTGTCAGATACGATAAGGGAATTTTGACGTTGCCAGAACGAGACAATTTTGTCTTTCAATCTCCTTAATGATATCACCAGTCCCAAAATTTTGATGTCAACCTGCCACCATAGAATTTCATTTCATTCTTGTCTATGGTCGTGGCGGTGGTGGTAGTTCTGTGTTGTTGCTATACTGCTTGCTTAGTTGGGTGTTTGTTCGCCTGAAAAGCATGAGACCTGAAATGTGGGCAAATCACATTCATTCCACTTGCGCAAAATAGCTGAAAACACAACGAAACTAAACGTAACGGAATCAAGGGTGCACGACAGGTGGAGAAATCGAGGAGCGATTATAGTTAGTGGATGTTTTTCGGGCAGGTGCTTTTAAATCAGACATATGTGATCTAGGCGAATTGGGAGTAGGTGTTTGACGTTTCAGCTTTAATTCGAAACGACATAATTAGTTGTTTGAAGCCTTCAAGGTGAATAGAGTTTTGATATACAAATATTCATTTATTTAATGGTTTGGATATTTTGCCATGAGTGACTTTGGATTTTATTTAATTTGACTAGCTTGAAATGGTTTTGATAATTATACGGTTGGATTGATTTCGATTTGTCAAATAAAGAGTTTAGATGTTACGAATCTAATACTTATTACAGAACCAATTTAACAGATTATATGGCGGTGAATCAGTAAGCAATGGTAGTTTAAACTGTTTAGCTACAATGGAAAAATTTCTATTATCTTTCCAAACCATGCAACATGAATGCCTCAAAGAATAATAATCCCGCAAAGTTTGTCCTCTGACCAAATATCTTTCTTTTCATTTTCCGCTTCCGCCGTTCCGCACAAAGCAACATTTTTGCATTCGAATTTAATAATCTCTCAGATTTCTCGATTGAAGAACTTCAAAGTGATTTTGCTTTGGAAATTCTATGTCTTGCCCGCATAGTTCTCTCGTTAAGGTTCATCGTTTCTGCAGGCAATGTCGTTTGTTGTTGACGAATGCAATAGGGTCGCCGCCAACTGGGACACACAAAGTTATTCCATTGCATTGTAATGACATTGGCTTAGCTTTGTGACTTTGTTCGTAGTATTTTCTGGATGAGTGACTACTACTAGCTGGTTGCCTTTCTTGATTGTGTAATTTTTGATAGTGCATAGATTCGGAAATGATGATAAACTTTTCACAAAGTTCACAAAGTGAATTGAAATGATTGTATACTGAGTGTATTGCACAGGCTTGTTTTGATTGCTAATTTAAATTTTGGTGGAGAGTTGGGGATTCACAGGTTTCGTTTCATTTACATCGGAATATTCTACATCCCACCCGTCCAAGCCGTCTATAGTGATGTATGCGTAGTGATTTCTACTCTAGTTTCATCTCTTATTGAGGAGGATAAAATTATAATTATCGGTGATTTCAGTCGCCCAAATTTAAAATTTACGGCTGATGAAACTGATAATAATCTCATTCCTTTTAATCTTCTTGACTTCATTTATTTCAATCTAGTTAGTACATTTTATGGCAATAATTTGCAGCAAATAGCTCTGACACCTAACCACAATGGAAATTGGTTAGATCTCATATTTATTAACAGCTACGACGATGTAGTGGCTAACTCAACTGTTGATGCAGAACATTTTTTTGGGAACACTCTTCATCACTCTGCGTTCACAGTTGAGTTGTTATCTACATCTGATATGTTCACTTCCCTATCTTACAATAACTCTATTGTATATGACTTTCGCAATGCTGATTATAAGAGCATTACAGATCGTCTTCTCACAATTGACTGGGCTAGTAATTTTTCAACGCTAAAATTGGATGATGCTGTATCATTATTCTATGAGTTGGTTTTTGACGCCGTTGAAAAAAATATCATCTGTGAAATGTATTTCACTAGAGAGGAGATCGCAAAGGCCATCAAAGATCTTAATGTCAACAAGGGTCCTAGTCCTGACTTGCTACCTCCTAGTTTCATACTCGAATGCATGGAGTTGCTTATCTTACCCGTGTATTTAATTTTCAATAAATCACTTTCTTGTGGGGTTTTCCCCTCCTTCTGAAAATTATCCCATCTGACCCCGACTTTTAAATGTGGTGATAAGCGGCCAGTTGATAATTATAGAGGTATTGCAATACTGTCAGCATTGCCTAAACTATTTGAAAAAATTGTCTGTGATAAGCTCACTACTCTAATAGAACCTCTTCTGAACGAACAACAACATGGTTTTAGAAAAGGCAGGTCAACTTCTACCAACCTCGTGATTCTCGTTTCAGATGTTCTCTGTGGCATGGAAATAGGGCATCAAATTGATATCGTCTACACAGACTTCAGCAAGGCCTTTGATCGTGTTGATCATGATATTACACTCTTATCTTCGAAATAGGACGCAGTACGTTAAGTTTCAGGGTATCCTATCCAAAAAAAATCGAAATTTTGTCAGGTGTACCACAAGGTTAGAGTTGCCAGGTGTCCCGATTTGAGCAGAACGTCCCGATTTTCAGGGGTTTGGTGACACGTCCCGATTTACCCTTGATCGGGACGCCAAATGTCCCGATTTCTTATAAGCCTCCTTGATCAATAATTTTTACAGGAGACACGAATTCATCTGTAAGCTGTTACTACATTAAAATATTTTTGATTTGTTGTTTTCATATTTTCTTACCAAACTCTGACTAAATAGGCAGCATAAAAGTTTTAAATTTCACGCTTATCATATTGTCGAGATACAGATATCATTAATTCATGCTGTCTCGTTCTTTTCTGGACACTTGCCGACACCATTCCATCAAGCACAGTTTGTTATTTAATTCTCAAGATTGTGAAGCTAAGCCTGATAGTGTTTTGTTTTGCGATTCAAAAATTACTCAACATCTAACAATTGAAAGAACTAAGGCTAGTGCAATTCCACGTAATATTTTAGGTCCGGCGTCTAATCAAGAGGCGATTGGTGTCCTTCAAAATGGTACGTTTTATAGTGTTGCTGCAGATGGTTCTGATCACGGTGCAATAAAAATGTTTCCACTGTTGATAAGATTTCACAGCCTAGCTACTAACCTTAAGACATGCGTATTTGATTTTATGAAGGCTCAAATGAAACTGCATTTCCCATATATAATAATTTATTAACTCGATTGAGAGAGCGTAGTATTGATAATAAACATATTGCCAGTTATTGTGCAGAAAATGCACATGTGAATTTTCGACACTATAATTCAGTGTTCCAATTATCATACAACGATAATTACAATATTATTCCAGAGGGATGTCTTACTCATATTTTGCACAACAGTGTGAAATATGCTTTTATCATCACCATTGGCGCTACAACCGATATCTGGTCCTGGCCTCCGTCAAATAATTTTTCCATCGGTCCCGATCGCGAGCCGATCTCATCCATTTGGGCACTCCTAAACTCCGAGTGTCCTGTTCAACGCCATCCTTTATTTGGCAAGATCCAACGCAGGCAAGATCTTCCACGCTGACGTCTGCCGTAAAATCTGCCGCAAAGGGTTTTCCGAGCAGGATCTTCTACGCTCATTCGAGCTACATGCCCTGCCCACCGGAGTCTACCGAGCTTTATCTTCGTAATTATATCTGATTCTAGGCAGATAGCGTACAACTCATGTTTGTAGTGTCTCCGGAATCACCCTTCTTGGGCCAACTATTCTCCGCAAGACTTTTCTCTCGAATGCGGTTAAGAGGTCAGAGCGCCTTTTGCTGAGCATCTAAGTCTCGGACCTAAATGTGAGTACTGGCAGGATCATGTTGTTGTACAGTAAGAGCTTGATGCTCGGGTAGGATTTCGGGATTTGAAGAACCTTCACAGACTGTAGTAGGTTTTGTTGAATTTGAGCAGCCGCACGCGTATTTCTTCCTACATGTTGTTTTGAGCTGCTACGATTGACCCAAGGTAGTTGAAAGATGACACTACTTCAAATTCATGCTCAACTACCCTGAAAGTTTGACCAACTCTAGGTTTTCTTTCTGCAAATGCTGCCGCCACGTACTTCGTCTTTCCTTCATTTATGTGCAACCCCAGTTTTTGTCCCACTCGCCCGATCTCGTACAACTAGTTCTGATCTTCCAATTATGTCTATATCATTTGCATAAACCAGTATCTGCCAGGACTTGGTGACGATAGCCCCTCTCGTTGACGTGCCAGAGTCTCGGATTGCTTTCTCCAACGCCAGTTTGAAGAGGAGGCAGGCCAGACCATCCCCATGTCGAAGCCCATTAAAAATGTTGAACGGTCTGGATAGCAATGCAGCTATTTTAACTTGGCTTGTTAAATTGGTCATGGTCAACCGATACAATCGTGTCAGTTTATTTGGGATGCCGAATTCTCGCATGGATTTATACGGTTTTACCCTGGCTATGGTACAGATCGTACAGTGGAATGTTGAATTCCAGAGATTTTTCCATCGCCTGCCTGAGAGTAAAGATCTGATCAATTGTTGATTTGCCTGAGATGAAGCCATGTTCATATTGTCCGATGATGGCTTTAGCGTATGGTTCTCACAGGATAGAGGAGATTATCTTATAGGAGGTACTCAACAATGTTATATACTTATAGTTGCTGCACAGTTTTGTATCTCCTTTCTTATGTATGGGTCATATTATACCTTTGCGCCAGGCTTCTGGAATCTCTTCATGCTCCCATATGTGCAATATAATTTCATGATTGCTAGGTGTAATGTAGGACCTCCATATTTGATCAGCTCAGCGGGTAAGCCGTCGGCTCTAGGGGTTTTGTTAAATTTCAGTCAACTTATTGCTTTTCGTTCCTCTTCTATTGCTTAAGGTTTGAGCAAATTTGATTTGGAGAATTTCGCTTTGAAAATGCATAACCATTTCTCATGCACTGCTTAAAGAAAACAAGCCTTAAAAGAATTTTATGAAATTTGCTCCATGTAGCAACGTGATGGTTATCTCTCCTATCCGCTGCAAACGGTGTCATGAAATTATTGAACATAGTAATGGACTACTTCATAACAATGAGCAAACACGAGTGTTCCTCTTCGCTCTGGAGCTTTTTAATAGTGACGAAACAGAACCTTACCCGGCAAAACGCATTAAAAATCCTTCACGACGCTTTTGTGAGTCTTTAAAAGTCCTTCACAACGCTGTATTGAGTCTTGAAGAAGAAACATTATTGTGTTTCAAAAGTAACGATATAATGATCAGACTCACTAACAAATTGAAGCAATGAATTTTGGTAAATTAAAAAACTGCATAATAAAACAGCCCCAACAATGAAAATAGCATATTGTACTTGGTACAAGATATGATTTCAACAATGAAAACAAACTGAATTTATTCAAGCCACTTTATCTACGAGATGACTCTCTAACTTATACATCAATTATTAATATAATTTAAAAACTTAATATTACCCCATTTTTTTAAATGGGCGGTCCCTATGAGGAAGTTTCTGACGTCAAACATGTAGTAAGAGCTGCAGTACAAAACAAAGACTTAACGAAATTACAGAAATGGCACAAATTATTTGAAACGCAAAATGTTCCGAATCTGCAAAAAATATTTGCATTCAGGACATCGATACCAGTCGCAATTGCCGCGACATAAAGAATATTTTCCCAAACTAATATAATTTGGTCCGAGAGAAGAAACAGATTATCTCTCGAGCATGGCAAAGCAAGGATACAAATAAAGACCAACTTTAAGTTTTCGTGTAGTGAATTTTATGATTATGTGATAAAAAAACAAAGACTTATTGAAATCAGTGAAATCTAACGATAAGTACAATATGAATAAAAAATAACGTAAAAAAATACTTGCAAATGTTTCCGAAAATTATAAATTACATAAGATGGTTACGATTTGATTTAATTTGTCAAAACAATTACGAGTATGTTTGAGTTTTGTTATATCCCAAAGAAGTTTATCCTAGGTTAAGGGTCATTTGTTTCGTTTCTTGTACTAAGCAATGGTAAAATGAATGATGATTCACAAAAATCTTTTGTTTCCATTTCGTTATTGTAGCTGTCCCGATTTGGAATCAAAAGTCCCGATTATTTTTACCTTCCGTCCCGAAATATAACACACTGGACCTGGCAACACTACACAAGGTAGTCATTTGGGGCCTCTTTTATTCAATATTTTCGTATCGGATCTTTCTGAAGTTTTCTCAGACATCCCTCACCTTTTTTATGCAGATGATCAGAAAATGTACCACACAATTAAATCGAAATCAGACTCAGTTTTCCTTCAATCGCAACTGCTTTCTCTTGAGCAGTGGTGCAAAAAAAATAGTCTCGACATTAATGTCAGTAAATGTCAAGCTATTAGTTTTTCCCGCAAAACCAGTAATATAAATTTTGATTACCGCCTCAATAATGTTGACAATGTCATCGACCTCGGGGTTACTTTGGATAAAAAGCTGCGTTTTAGTTTACACTATGACAAAGTCTTAAGCAACGCTAATAAGCAGCTTGAATTCGTCAAAAGACGTCCGAAGGAATTCAAAAACCTACGGATCACGAAGTCTTTATACATAGCTCTAGTTCGGCCATTGCTCGAATTTGCATGTATTGTCTGGCACCCTACCTTTGATGTCCATAGCGATAGGCTCGAAACGGTGCAGAAGCAGTTCTTGCTTTTTGCGTTGAGAGATCTGTATAATCCTTACGAAAATAATCTACCATCATACAGATACATGCTGAATCTCTTAAATCTATCAAGTCTATCTTCGCGGAGGATAGTCATATGCTCCTGTTTTATTTTTGATGTTATTAGGGGCTTGATCAATGTTGTGTCCCTGTCCAATAAGATCACCTTCAACGAATCAGTAAGGCAGACGAGGCACACACGTTTACTGAATGAATACCGACACCACACAGCTTACGCCAGCAATGAGCCAATCAATAGATGTTGCAAAACATTCAATAGCTTCTCAAAACTCTATTCCCCAACCATTTCCCGACCTAGGTTTAAAACTGCTTTGACTAAGGTGCTCACGGCATGAATGCCCTATACAATTCCCTACCAAAGATGGTTATATTTTTAAAATTCTTTCATTATTGTGTATTGTACAAATTTATATAAATTGTTAAATATTAATTGTAAGTGTTTTTTGTACGCCTTGCTTGGTATAAAATAAATAAAAATAAATAAAATAAATATCATACTTGGGCTAATATTTTTTCAATATGATCACATTATGGAAGAGACTTAGTTTCAGCACCATCTTAACTTATTCAAATTATTAATTTTAGGTCATTCACAGCAGGCTCTTAATACTTCTAGTGAAATCTCTTCTTCTCCGAAGACATAAATAACACAATTTGAAAGTTAATTCTACCAATTCTGCCCAGTATAAATTCTCAATCTTACTTCCATGCAAGACCATTCATCATTCCACCGCCCACACCAATGTCAAAAACAAACAGACAGACATTATTCTTCCAGGCCAAGGCCCAACAACATTATCCTGGCTGAAGTCAAAGCTGCTGGCTAACAAAAAAAATAATTGGCACATAAATTTTCACACAATTTCTTCTCGACTCTTCCTTAGCTTCTGATCGCTTTCTTACCAATTCTTTCCCATCAATTCACAATTGCCTGAATAATTTCGTCAGCAGCAAGTGAGAGCAGCAAAGATTTCTTCCCTGCCGAATTATTGCTTTAGTTCTTGCTTTAACGGCAATGAAAAACTGAATGGATACCAGGCAGAAGGAAAACTGCACGAAATGACTTTATACACGCCCTCGATTTTCCTACTAAGCCGTTCCAAATTCACGGACGCATGGAGCACGACGGGGGGGTCTTTGAGGTTTCGCTCTATAAGCCGCCTCTTGTGACAAATAACAACATTGACTTGAAAGTCGTTATATCTCATTTTTTCCCATTGAATACAAATCCCATAATTATTTGGAAGTCATAAATTTTCCGTTTGTCGAAATAATCGTAAACCAAGCTGGAGCTGTAAACAGTGAAGCGATTCTTTCGAAGAGTGGGCTATGGAGTTTGCTGAAGTCAATAGTAGTACGACAGGCAAGACAGAGGCAAAACCTAAAGCCAAAGTGGAACATTTAAAAGTCTTGAATAATAAAAATCGCTGAAATGGTTTTGATCGTAAAAGATTTTTGTTAGGTCCTTGTCGACATTGAAGAGCATGTTTGTTATAATAGGGACCTAAGTACTACAAGGCGAAATCATGTATTTATTCTTCACGCAAATGGTCATTGTTGGGTCGGCTCAATTGTATGGGCGGGAGTAGTATTTGCTACTTGTTGGTTGGACGGTTGTTTTTTTTCATATTAAAGTGAAAATATAAGCATTTGAATATTTTGATTTCTATATAGTGGAGATAATAAAAATTATAATCTAAGCCAAAAAAATATATAAAAATATATAAAATTTAGCAGTATTTTGAAAATTCAACTGAAGTTAAGTACGAAAAATTAGGTTTACAATCTAATCTGGATTTGATATCGTATACGCTGATCGCACAAAATCAATTAAGCGCTGTTTTTCCATATTGTTTTAAACTCTGATTTTGATTTTATGTTAAAAAGTTTTGAACGTCGCTGAAATGCTTTTTAGCTAGGTTTAGATATTAGACTTGATTTAAAAGTAAAAAAGATATCGCTGCAGAAAAAAAGTATAATTAATTAAAAATAAAATAAAATAGAAAGATAATTAAACTCGGATAACAAATCCAAGATATCACCTGTCTAAAAAATATTGAGATTTTCGAACGAAATACATATAAATATTTGCACAGCTGACTTTTCGAAACATATTAGGCTGCTGTCGCAAAAAAGGTCGGAGCAACTGGTTTCACCATGGCTGGATGGCAGCTTTCAAAGAACGTGAGCACGCTTAGAGACTTTTCGCGACTTCCAATGAGTGGAGAAACGGATTCACTGAACACAAAAAGAAGAAGAAAAACTGGTTCGTGAACTCGAGCGGTACAAGTCGCTTCGGCAACACTGTAGCGATTTTGATGAGCTGCTTAGCAACCAAGAAGACAATCAGTTGCAGGCAACACTAACCGATGATGGACGATGGCTGTCACCACAAATTATCAAATATATTTTCCGTGCGTCAAAATGGTTCAAAAAAAGCGAATCGCCCAGAGTCGATGGATTAGTCGCCGAATCAGTTAAATACGAAGGCGAAAAGTTACATCCTGCAGTTCGTCAGCTAGTGCTGACAGTATAGGACATAAATGAAGGGAAAATGAAAAATATGTTGGCAACGCTGGGACCGAAAACTATCAAACCGATCAATATCACGTCGACAGCAACAAAAATTCAGACACTGGAAAGCAACTGAAAAGTATATCCACGTGGGACTGTTGGCAGCCACCAAAACCGTCCCCAGTCTATCAAAACTATTCTGTTCAAGTCTTTCCAAAAACGTTAAACTCCTGCTGTACATGACCATGGGTGCAGGAGGTTCTTTGACAATTCTACAGCCATTCAATCTGCGGAGGCCTGATGACACAGTAAGATGACACAGCTTTGCGATGTATGGTAAACCAAAGTTTTTGGGTATATAGCTCCTGAGGACGACACACATTTATATCAGTAAGGAAGTTATCTACTAAGGAAGTGCTTATACTCATCTTTTTTCTTCTCCTGCTGAACAGTTCTTAGGTTTGAGGCAATTAGAGCCTCTGCATTGTCTAGCGTTGAAGGGAGGTAAGATCTCGAGGGCTTGCCTGAGAGGAAGTAATCACACCGCACTTTTCTTGAGTTTTTCACGGTAGCTATTGTGGTTTAGACAACAGTAGGCTTACGGAATAGAGTCCTTACGTCTACCTAGTTGGTGTAAAGTGGAGATTTGTCACGATTTAGGGCCAATGCCTGCGGCCATTCGCGAAGTACCTACTCACACCTACTTTAGCTGGTGCAAATGCGACTTTGCTGCGATAATGTCTTTGGGTAATAGTGCTTCATAGCTTCTAAATGGGAGCATTCCCCAGGTAAAACTATCATACGGTGCCGCAGAATATATCGCTCATACTTGGCTTTTTTCTTTCATATTGGAAGCTGATTCTATCTGGGAACCATTAGTCTGTAGTATTTTTCGTATTGTTCTACATGTAGAATGAACCTGCCATTTTAGCTCGACCCTTTGCGGAGATTCGAGTTATTTTTGGTTTAGAATATGGAAACGCAAGTTCTGTATGGGAATCTATCTCTGCAATGGCTAGAGGCTGTAGAGATAGAGGGCTGAATTTGAAACTCGCTTAAGATTAATTGCATAAAACATATTATATCCGAGCTGGAGCTGGGTTTCTTCCAGGTTTTATGGTTCCTTAGCGCAACAGGGGCGTGAACAGTCCCCGCATTTCACCATTAAGGGCTTCAATACCATAGATTCAAGCCAAATTGGTAGTACAGTCAAAACCGGTTATAACAACATTTAAGAGACCACATGATTAAGGATGCTATATCTGATAGTTGTTACATGAGATATTCATATATGAATCAGCATTTAATTTTATGTTTTCTGTGTTAATTTAATGAAAAAAACAACAGATCAAAGAAAAAAAAATTTTAGCTTACAGATTACAATTTGTTGTTATATTAAACATATACAATCGGTTATTTAGGTCTGTTTTTGTCTTAACTGAGCTTTAAAAGAATTATGCATTTTACGTTTCGTTTCCCTCAAAAATTTCCTTAAGAATGCTAGATTGTTTTCAGAATTGACTTCTTGGTTCAATGCAAAAATTTTTTCTAGTTATTTTTAGTAATTTTCTAGTAATTTTTTCTAGTTTTCATAATGATATTGGTTGAAACTCCATCGCTTCCTCTTCTTGGTCTTTTCCTTGGTCAGTGTCTTGTTGATTGCATTTATAAATTCGTCTTCGGTAAACTACGCCGCTGTAGCTAACTGAGCAGCCAATCGAGCTAAAGGTACTTTGTTATCGTCTTTTGTTGGAGATTGTATCGCTCACAGTAGCGGAATACTATAGTCACCCTTGTCTGTTAGTAAATAAAATTTTTGAAACCTGCATTTGGGCTCTCTAAAAGTACCGTGCATCATGCAATCTATGAACATCTTCATATGAAAAAAGTCAGTGCAAGATGGGTCCCGAAAATTCTTTTAGCTGTACAGTGACAGGAAGGAGTGCGCTGTGCTTCCGAGTTTTTGGATCTTTGCCGAAAAAATCCAACGAATGTGACCGATTAACTATTGTCTTGTATTATTATGGAATGGAATGGCCTTATTGGAATGAAAAGCGATTAAGAAAGGCAAAGACGCAACAATCTGCCAAAAAACCATATGAACAATCTTTTGGGATTTCCAAACTATTTTGACGGTGGATTTCAAAGAATGCAATACAGTCGTCAACGGCAAATATTATTCTTAATTAATATATGTATAAACTGCGGGGCATGATAAAGGAGAAGCGCAGAGGCAAACTGTCTAAAGGCGTCTTGTTGTTTCACGACAACGTCACCGTTTACACCGTCGGTGTTTCGAAGGATGCAGTTCATCAATGTGGGTTCATGGAGCTGGACTACTCACCTTGTAGCCCAGACATGGCCCTGTCTGATTATTATTTATTTCCAAATTTAAACTGAGACTTAGGAAGAAGGACATTTTTGAGCGATGAAGAGTTGAATTCGGCCGTTTTCAGTCATTTTGAAGACTGCTTATTTTTATAAAGGCTTAAAAATCTTAGCAAACAGATGTCAGAAGTGTGTCAGTATAAATGGATATTATATTGAAAAATAAAAATGGTTTCATTTCATTTTCTTTATTATTTCATAGTTAGGCCAATTCATTATGGGACCGACTACGTATGTGTGACGCCATTGCTATTTTTGGGTTCCAATTGTTTCTCTTCAAGTTGATCAATGTAAATGTTCCTAAATAATTGACGCTGTTTTCGGCAGAATTTTTCGGAAGTTTTAACGATTTTTTTTTAATTAATCGAGCTGCAAATGACCGAGTCAACTTTGAATATCTTACTGTTTCATTAGTGATTTTTTTTTTAGTTTATTTCATTTTAATAAAATTTTCTTTTTTAATTTAAAAGTTAGTGAATTTTCTTAGGTCAATGGCCATGAGGTAGGGTTTCAAACGGAAAAACAGTGAGATCGCTTTAGAATGGGAGGTAATTTTAATTTGATCTTTACGTATATTCGTACTCATATATGCACAAGTTTCATTTAACGAACGAATATAAAAATCATTTTTCCGTAAACATACATTTTTTCTTCGCTTATATCAATGCTACCCAGAAAATCCATGCTAACACAATCCACACTCTACTAGGCGGAAAGAAAATTTGGCCATCATTTGCATTCTCTCTGACAAAACAGTCGAAAAACCAACAAATCACCATTGAAATGGGAAAAAGAAAGAACAAACATTAATTAATCCCTCCGGAATGGACTGTTTTATTTCATCCGGTCGGTATGCAAATTAAAAATTCCCTTCAATTAGAAATATTTCAAACCGTTTTCTTTTACATCACCCTAACTTTTCTTTCTACTTCCAAGGTCCTTTTTTCTATGCATACATTGTTTCATTTTTTCCACTTCTTTTATTTTCAGAATATTATCAACCAACGGCACCAGAATAGCATTTTCGAACCCACTACACAATCATTAAACGCGAACTTGTCATAAAATTAAGCGTGCTCATCGTCCATCACAACCAGCAGCAAGCACATTCGAATCGTCATCACTTTCGCAGCGAAAAAAGTATCTACGGCTACCCTGAAGCTACTGTCCGGGGTCGGGAGAGCAACTGAGTCGAGGACAATCGGCAACTTCAGCTTTGAAACAAAGAAACTGCAGCAATAAAAGAACGTAGCGACTTCCTACTGTTCACACAAAGCCAACTTGACTTCGTCCTGGAGAGACGAATAATCGTAATAAAAAAAATAGCACGAAATATAAGAGATACAAACGAAATAAAAAGATCCAAAGAAAAGAGTGTTTAACTAGGACAGTATAGAGTCCAGGACCCGCGGACGAGAAAACTTTCAATTAGAAAGTTGCATAAAAGTTGGCGGAACGACAAAGGCAACGAGGCAACGAAGACGGCAAGTAATAAAAACAATAAAATGTTTACAATCCGCGAAATCATCTCGACGAAAACGAAAATTGAAAAGAGTACAGTGAAAAAAGAGGCGAAGACTAACAACAACGGGACCTGGTCGTGTCAGGTACTGCAATAATTGACATTGTTTCAAGGATTCTAATTTCACTACCACTTCGGAACGGTATTGCTGCGGAATCGTCTGTTGTTGAGAAAGTAACGCAATGTCTGGCGGGTTGACATAGATTGCGTTTGGAGATGAAAACAGGACACGGAAGCATCATAAAATGAAAGTATTGTATGTTGCTTAGCGGAGGGGTTTTGTCGTTTTCGCTGGTGAATGGGAACAAGTTTTTTTGTTGGTGCAATGCTTCAAATCTTTAATTTAATCCGATGTAAGGAACAGTGATACTTCGAGGTATGTTGAACGAGCGAATGGTAATGGACGAAAAGTGTGCTTCGAAAATGATGATTGCCAGGTATCAGCATACAATTGAGACTGCTCCGCAAAATTACCGTTTGCCGTAGGGTACTTTGCGGTGAATGTAAAGTCTTCAGTATCAGTACCATTCTCATCACTATATGCAGTACTAGAGCTAAGGTGAAACAATGTAAATTACACCAAAGGACTCACTTAGTTTTTGATCACACTCAATAAGACTAAACAAATAATCTTTAAAAAAAATGCCACTTATTAAGCAAAGAGGATTCAAAGGCCTCAACTCTTCGATTCTTTGCGATGTATTTCTATTAATATCGTTGCTTTTATCGAAAGTGCACGCACAATCAATCGAGATTGTACCGAGCGTTTTCAACGAGGACGATTTAGTGCTGAAACCTCTACCACCGCCAAACGATACAAGTGTCAGCGAACCAAGTCGTTTCGAAATCGCCAAGCGTTTCGATACATTCAGCGAATTCAGCAAGTCTTCGCACGATACAATACACCGAATCCTTCGCGATGAGGATCCTAGTTTTCGAAATGACGACCAGCGAACTACAATTCGCTGGAAGAAATCCGCGAGCTCGCCGATGCATCGTAAGGTATCGAAGCGAGAAATTGAAAGCTTTCTTCCATTTAACAATAGTCGTAGTAGTGAGAATAGTACAAAGTCCTTAGATTTAGTGAATAGTAATTTAACGAAATTTGTAATTGATAGTGACTTAGAATTGCAATTCAAACAATCAGACGATAGACAAACAATAACACGATTGAATTTAACGAGTAATCTGATAAGTGAGTTTCGCTCGAAGGATCTGAGTCCGTATCTGGCGGGTGTTAAAGACTTGGATTTGTCGTACAATCGTTTGACGAAATTCGTTTTGAATGCAAATTCGCAACTCGTGACGGTAAATTTATCCGCGAATAACTTAACGCACTTTGTTGTAGATGGAATCGATTCGCAGCTGACAGCCTTGACCATCCAGAATAATAATCTCAGCTTAGAGAAGCTTGCTTCAACGAAGAGCCAATTCGATTTGACTCCAATCGCAAATCTCGAGACTCTCGATTTATCCTGTAACGAAATCAACAGCATTGATGCAAAATTAATTGGACGTGGTCGGTCACTCAGAAGATTGAACCTGTCACGCAATCGTCTCAAGCGAATCCCGAAAAATGTTTTCTATAATTTAGAGAACATTGACACATTGCTACTGTCCTATAATCAAATCGAACATATTGATCCGGAGACGTTTTCGGTTTTGCCGACATTACAGTATTTAGATTTGTCTTATAATAAAATTGGAACGGAATCGATACGATCGTTGCAAGGTATTCCCGATTTAGTTGGACTGTCGATGGCGTATAATCCAGATTTGGGAGATGCTCTGCAGGAATTCGTGGCTTCGTGGAGTTTGAAGGAATTGGATGCAAGTGGAACGGGACTCTGTAGGATACCATCGGCTTTGGCGCAATCTGTAAGGACTTTGGTGCTGATTGATAATTGGTTTCAGGTGAGTAGTGAATTGAATTCAGAATAGTATTTGATGTGCGTTTAATAATGATACATTTAGCTTAAGATCATTCTTACAATACTGTCAGTTTTGAATTTTAAATTGAAATTTCATTCGTTTTTGTTTTCGGTGCGAAATTGCTCAATAGATTATGTCAGATTCGATTCGTTTCAGATTTTCGAAATATTTATATTTTATCAAATTCGCAACAACGTGGCAACAACTAAGATACAAATTTATTTTAATTCGATGCTACTGAGTTTCTTATTTTTTACTAGTTTTGAAAAACTACTGTATTCTGCATTATATTTGAAGGCAAGGATCCATACATTGATGTATTTAAGGTTTCAACAAATTTAGATGTAATTAATTTTTTGTTTATTTATTTATTTTTAATATTTATTTATTTTGTTTATTTATTTATTTTTAAAGCGAGCCCAATTACAAGAAACAGAGTCAGAAAAACATAGATAATTCATTCATAAAGTTACATTAAGATAGTTCTAAATAAAAAAAGTTTAATTGCGATAGCAAATCAATGCAAAACAAAAAATAATATAATTAAAATAAAAACAAAAAAAATTAAATAAAGACATAAGAAGTAGCAAAAGACAATAATGTAAATTAGCTTAATAAAAAGCTATAAATGATGAATAATTTCAAGAATTCAGGCTATGACATGCCGTTTAAACCAAGAGAAGGTTAGTGGTAAAGGACCACGCTTTAGTTCATTGTGTCTCCTGGGCATACGCAATAATGGCGAATGGAAAAGAACGTCGGTTCGCGCAAACGGTATTAGGAACACTGACGAAGGTCTATCTGAGCGATTAGTCACGCGAAACCAAAGCTTCGAGCCAAGCCATAGCTTAAATACTATATATAGCTCGGAAAGTACGTTATTTGTGATAAAATTTGCGATATTTCCCTACTGATTGCCAGAAGTAGATAGCAATATCCAAGTCCAAGTTGACATATAAGACACGCCTCCTTTATACTATCAGATACGTGTCTCATTCTCACTAGCCAATATACATTTGCGTTGCCAAAGAGTCAACGAGGAATAATACTTTCGATACCATTTGGCGAGTAAAAGGAATATCTCCGACACTTTTATGCAATCCACTACAGAGAATTTCGTTTGTCGGCAACGAATGTTCGCTGCGCTTACTGTTTCTTGATGGGATTATACGCACGTCAACACATTCTCACCTATCAGCTAACACGGACATAGAATATCACCCGTTGTTTAAGAGTATGCTTTTCTCACTTTTCCACATGATAAAGTGAACTTATTTTGGTTTTGGTTCTTCTTAGATCCTAGCTGATGGTAAATCCTTCATCACTTCCATCAATCAATCACGTACTTTCAGTGTTATTTATTAGTTCTTATGCTATGGCCAAGGTCAGATAGCAGAGGACAGTGGAGGACCCAAAAACCAGACACTCATCAAGGAACACTCGACGAGACTTTAAACAGGAAATTTGCAGTAAGGACAAACGGTCACTGTACTTACAATAAGGTATGTAAAACTCAAATAATAATGAGCGTGCAAATCTACGCTGCACGCGCTCTACGGCATCATTTAAATAAACAAGGTGAAGATACCAAACCTGGCCACAGTATACGAGGATGCTACGCACAAGAGAAAAAAACAGATGGTCGGAGTTAGTGATGTAAGTAAAACCGAGAGGAAGACCTGAGGACGAAGCGGAACAAACGAGAGGCCTCGGCAGTTATGTACGAGGTCTGATAAAAAAGTTCCGAAACTTATTTTATATAAATTTATTGGTAATAGATGAGCATAACAAAACTGAATCTCTTTCGAAGTACTTTCCTTGGGTACATACACACTTTTCCCAATGCCGCTTCCACTGCAGGAACGCCCTTTGAAAGTCTTCTTCCGAAATGCTCTTCAGTTCTTCCAGCGATTTTTTTCTTAATTGCTTCAACATTATCAAATTTCTAGTATAGAAGTTAATCCATCAAAACGACGTCTTTAATATTCAACAAGACACTTGTTTGACCTTGCATTGTCGTAATGTCAAATGATTCACTCTCGACCATCGGTTTTTCCACATTTCCCCGATATTTTCCGACAAAAAATGGTGGTGATCTATTCAGTATTGGTCGCCCTACGTTGCTCTAAAGCCACGTATACATCTGGGCATGAACGGAAAGACGACGAGGCGGCAAGGAGAGACCGTATGAACACGCAAATGTATACGTCCTTTCATGGGCCTCTTCATTTTTGGAAACAAAACAAAAGTCTGCTGGAGCCAGATCATCCCCAGCAATAATGGTTGTCAAAAAGCTTTCATCACAATTTCAAGAAGTTCTTTACACACCACACAAGAAGTTCTTTACACACCTGAGCTGCGCGTTGTTTTTCATCTTCGGTCATCAACCTTGGGACAAACTTTTGCGTCAATCGATGCAGGTTTAATTTTTCTGTTAAGATTTCTTGACATGAACCGAATGAAATGTTGCATTCCTCTGTCATTTCCCTAATGGTTAAATGACGATTTGAACGAATGAGGTCATTCACTTGCGCCACATGATCGTCGTCCTGAACGAAGATCGTCTTCTGTTGATGTGCGCCCTTCTTTGAACCTCTTGAACCATTCGTGACACTTGGAACCACTCAAACACTCATGTCCAAAAGCCGTTTGTAAAATGTGAAAAGTTTCGGTAAAAGGTTTGTTAATGTATAAACCTTCATCAAGTTTTCCCCAACTTCACACAGAACTTGATGCAAACGTGGTGCTCTTGTTTTTCTTTCATCACAAACAAAACTACAAAATCGTCAATCACTAAAAAAAAAGACGGTTTACTAAAACAGCTTTAACCCAGCTTCTAAACGACTTATTGAAAATCTGAAAAAACAGATGTGTTCAAAACGAACCCTTCTCAACAGTGCTGCCAACCGCGTTTTTCTCCGTCGCTTCGTTGGCACGCTATTTAAAAAGTCCCGGAACTTTTTGATCAGACCTCGTTATCAAGTTTAAGCTTAGAGTCGAAGAGCACACCAAGGTCCTTAAAATTGTCGACAGCCGCAAAAGACGATCCGGATAAAGGGTAGGAAAACATAAGACCACACATTTTACAAGTACAAGACATTAGGTGACATTTAGATATGCTCAGAGTAAGCACAAAGATCATACTGACACTGGTGACAATCATCAAGCGAATCAATCACTCTGAACAGTTTAAAGGCATCAGAAAATATAAGACAGGGAGAATGGATAACGAAAGAGATATCGTTGATGAATACTAGGAACAACAGAGGATCTAGCATTGAGCCTTGAGGAACCCCAAAAAGAAGGCAGCGGGGAGAAAAAGAACGTGAATTCACAGATACAACACGGCTAATATCAGGAACATAGGATGAGAACTTGGACAAGATATGATCAAATACCCCATGACCTTGGAGTTTAAAAGAAGACAGAGTCGAAGGCCTTAGCAAAATTAGTGTATAATAAATCAACCTGCTTCTGCTGGTCTAAGGCGGAAGTGACGGAATCCATGCTGCTCAAGAGGAAGGAAAGGCTGAAATATAGGAAGTAGCCTACTGTAAACAACTCTTTCGAGTACTTTACTAAAACACGAAAGAAGTGAAATAGGACGGTAATTGGATATACAACTTGGGTCACTGGATTTATGCATCGGCGAGATATAATCAGACTTCGAGTAGGAAGGAAAGGTGCTCAAGGAGAAGCTAAAGTTGAAGATAATTGACAAAGAAACAGACAAGGACGACGAAAGAAATTTGGCGAACAGGTTCGGAATGCCGTCAGGACCAAAATCGACATTAACATCAAGACAATTAATTAAGGACTCAATTTTTAGGGGGTTGGTTTGGATACAGGAGATGAATAACCGAAAAAATGTGGGAGTTCATAAGACGTGAGCTGATTATTTTCGGAAAAGAAAGAGGAAAATTAAACTGCGAAGATATCACAAATCTCAGTTAAGAGAAAACCTCAGAGTTCAAATTACTGAAGAAGTTAAGATCACTGAACATATTTTCTAGCAATCCTTTTGACATCACCAAACGAGGTTGCTTCCACTCAATTTTTAGCAATTTGGGCCCAAAATTTCGCCGAAATTTTCTTGAGAGCCAAACTGAAAATGCTAATCTTGTTGGTTAGTTCTTTAGATAGATCTGATTGGATCTATGGCAACTTCATTTGCTGATATTGAGAGCTGACGTGAACGTACTTAACTCACTGATAAGAGATCTCTGCCTTTGACAATCTGTAAAACGATTGTATCATTGATTCGTTTCCAAATAGTGTATTAATATGGTGCATTGGTTGAACATGACAATTGCCATTTTTTAAATTCTTTTTAGAAATACGTTAAATGAAATTACCTTTGATTCTGATCCTTTAAATTCATTGATTCATTCGAATACAAGCTAATTCCAATTCACATAAGAATTTCGTTATTCGAAATACTACAATTTTCCTTGGTTTTATTCTGCTAGATAAGAGCTACTTGACGACTTATTTATAATCAAACTGATATCCCATGAAAACAAGGGCACACAAACTCACATCCAAATTTTTCAGCTCCCCAAAACATAGCCCAAGTTCATAAGCACGCCTAACCGAAAATGATTGTAAAATTTCATTCTTGCAACTTGATTTTTGGGAAAACTCCTTTGAGCGATTTCGCGGTCATACCATCAAGCTACAAATTCAAATTGGTATTTAAAAGTCTCGAGGCATGAAATGGGAATTTTTTAACGAAAACTCTTGATAGCCCGGTTCAACTCTTTCGCTTGCTTCGCTTAACCGTCATCGTTGGCGGCAATTTTCTGGTTCGAAACGGACGAAGGATGTGGTGGCTCTCAAGGATAGAGAAGAACTTTTGTCGGTGGCAGTTTTGAAACTTTCTAAGAAAACCTCCGAGAATCCCACAGCCTTTCGAATTCAAAAACATTATTGCCAACTGTGATCGGAAGTTTGGCGCGATCCTTTTCAAGGAACTTCTGGCGAATTTGCAACGGCAAGCACAAGTATCTATTTCTCTCAAGAATATTTACCAGAGAGTTTTGTTAAACATATATATACGAGTGCGATAAGCCATAGTGTTGTCGAAATTAGAATCCTTGGGGACTCTCACTTTTGAAGGGAAAAGGCTGATTTGGATTTAATTAAATGACTTACGCTGTTAACTTACGAAAAAAGGGAAAGGAATAATAATTTTCAACAATTGTATTCGCATCGGTTCAGGGCCCAAAAAAAATAATGAAAAGCAAATTATTTGTAGCTTTTGGACAAGTCTCCCTGGCAACTCAGGTTCTCAGTGACATATTTATCGGTGTTTCGGCATCATATCGTTTTCCCAGTCGTGTGTCGACTTCAAACTTGAAATTGGAAAGTTAGTGCGAACGAGCACTCAGTCTCGCATGAACACAAAACTCATATCGCTTTACTGAAAAGAAAAACACCAACGACTAACAACCCAAAGAAACTTGAGCGAATCCTTCGTCGTAGTGCCGTCAAATTAAATTAAATCTTAAAGCACTGTACTTCCTTTTAGATTACGCCATTAATTAAATATATGGCCAATGGTTTCTCTGTATTTTCTCTCAAGGATGGATGGATAAAATGAAATTTAATTTTGCCTCGAGTCCTTTTTTGTGGTTGACTAAGGTTCGCTGGTTTGGTTCACTCGCTCGTCACATTCGCTTTCGCTTCGTTTCTCAGTCAGAAGTATTTTGGGGCGGAAAGTTAAGATGAAGACGATGGAAAAGCTTTAACGTATCGAGAGTACTGTGAGAAATGAACGGGGTGGGGAAACGATTGAAGAAACGTTTATTTATTTTAGACGGAAATGTAGCTGTTGTAGGTTTTCGGATAGACTTTGGAAGAAGTTTTCCGGTTGACCTCAATTCGAATTTGAAACTGGTTAAAGACAGGAAAGAACGAAATCGAGAGCAAGCTAATAAAATTGTTAGATTTTGTACCGGCTGTGCTGGGAATTTTCCAGGAAATGTGAAAATTCATAGACGATGTAGAGGATGCAGTTTTTTTTCGTGAGAAGGCCAAATGTGGTGAATTTTAAGATGTTGGTAAATTAATCGGTTGAGAATGGTATGTGGGTTTTTGGATTGAAAAAATCGTAGGGCTTGTTTTTGAATACTGGTTGAAAGTATATTGAGCAGTTGGGTGAGAGTCGTGTTGGGATATGTAGAGCTGAATTCTTCCTATTTGATTTTTCTATCGACAGGGTTATACTGTGGCAACAGAAGATACCAAAGAGTTTTGAAAATTCAATAAAAATAGACGTTTGCACAGCTTATTTCTATTTTACATCTTGGTTTTAAAAAAATGCTTCGTAAGAATACATTTGAAGCAGTATTTGTTTTTTTTTTTTTGTTCAAATAGGAATCGAATAAACCTCAGGATGTCACATTAAACACAGGCTGCTGCTTGAAAATACTCATTTTCAGTACCGGTTTCTTTGGGATGGGGTTAGAATCACGTAGGCTATATCAAAACTAGGAGAATCATTTGGTTAATTCTGTTAAAAAGGAATTTGACACTTTTCAATCAGAGCCTTTTGGTTTTCAAACCAAACGTAGTCTTCACTGAAATAAATATGAAGCAGTGGCTTGACACTGATGATAAGATGGACATGATCTCGTTCTGTCGTTCCTTTGGGCACGATAGAGAGGAACGATCCGATAGCGCGAGTACGAGTCGTCTTTAGTCCGATGTTCGAACCGCGAGACCTCCGTTTTGAACGCATCCCAGCTGTTCTGAATGGGCTAATTCGTGGTGGAGGATAGCCGTACCACTTTTGGTAGCGATGGCTTCCGTGATTGACATTTTCAATACGAGGATTTGCCAACATGGAAATCGGTGTAAGAGTTATTGTTTATGGCTTTCTGGAGAGTTATTGTTTATGGCGTTCTGGACTCCAGCGATTTAAGATTTTCGTCTGTTGGCTTGCCCCAGAAGTCTTTTTTACTGAAGTTTTTACCGGGGATGTCAAGCTTGCGCTACTAGTCCCAGGCATCGGAGTACACATTCCATATGCGTGGTTTGGCATGGCATTGTTAATTTTTCGCATAGGAATTTCGTAAACATTAGCTCCGTCTTGGACATGCCGATCGACAAAGGGTATCCTGATATTGACTATTGAGAATTCATCGTTTGAACATACCTTTGTAAGATAATGTTATACAGTCTGTCAAGAATGAGTTTACATATAGGAAAAAATTCAATTTTTCATCTTTCTAATTATAAAATACTACTTTTTATTTATGTAAATGAATGTTTTTTTCTTAATTATAGTTATTTACATTATTTCCAACCGATATATACAAAAAAAGTACAACTTTAATGCAAAACAAGAACGAAAAGACCAACGAAAACAATTATTGCAATTCTTGAAGTGTCAAGAAACTCTTTACACAAATTATTATTGTATTTAATATTTACATATTTACAGGATATTTAAAATTATTTGGTATATTTAACATTTGGTATGGCCACCTTTGGCATCCACCACACATCGCAACCGATTTTTCATTGAATGAACCAACTTTTGCAGGTCATACGTGGTTGGTATTTTTTGCCATTCTTCGAGAATCGCAATTTGTAAGGCAGTTCGGTTTTTGGGTTGCCTTTTAGCGACTTGTTGTTTTAAGTAAGCCCATAAATTCTCGATGGGATTTAAGTCCGGACTCTTGGCTGGCGTATCCATAACTTTTCCGCAGTTGTATAAGGGCCACATTCGCACCATGTTCGCCTTATGTTTGGGATCGCTGTCCTGGTAAAGCTTAAAATTTGGTTTGCTGTTATGCATAAACCCGAATTTCTGCGCACTGCTTGCCAAATATGTTTTAAGGATATGCAAATATGGTTGGGTGTCCATGGTTGACTCGATGAATGCCAAGTTTCCTACTCCTCTGCTTGAGAAGCACCCCAAATCATAACGGACAACTTACCAAATTTTACAGCCGGAATGATATTTCGATTTTCCAACGATGTTAAAGGCTTGCGCCACACTCTAGCCGGTCCATCATTATAGTACAACATCATTTTCGTCTCATCGCAGAATATGACGTCGTCCCAGAAGTCAACGGGTTGAATAAGGTGCATCATAGCGAAAGAAAAACGCTTTTCGATGTTTAGTGCAGAAAACAGTGGTTTCTTTCGTGCAGCTCTTGATGAGAACTTATTTCGTAGGATGGCCTGTCGTACTGTTTCATGGGAAACAGCAGCATCACACTCTTCCTTGAGTTCCCTAGCAAGTGTTCTGGTCGAAATCCAGGGGTTTTTATCAAGCTTCCTTATCATAAGGCCTCTATACGTTTAGATATTTTTGGTTTTGAGCCACCTCCACATTTTGGCTCCAATCTATTCTCATTTTCAGCACGATTTATAACGTTATAGACTGCCATTCGTGCTACACAAAACATTTCCGACAGTTCCTGTGCACTTTTACCTAATTGGTGATTATAGTATATCATCTGAACTAACTCAAAGGATAATCTTTTGCCTGGCATTTTAAAACGCAATATCTCACTTATTTATGCGTATTAGCCAAAAATTAATCACACACTAATGATCAAATTTATAGAGCTTTACAATACAGACCAAAAATTACGGTTAATTTACCGTATCGTTGCAGTAATGCAAAAAAAAAACTTTTGTGTAAAGAGTTTCTTGACACTTCAAGAATTGTATTAATTGTTTTCGTTGTTCTTTTCGTTCTTTTTTTGCATTGAAGTTGTACTTTTTTTGTATATATCGGTTGGAAATAATGCAAATAACGATAATTAAGAAAAAAAAATTATTTACATAAACAAAAAGTAGTATTTTATAATTAGAAAGATGAAAAATTGAATTTTTTCCCTATCTGTAAACTCATTCTTGACAGACTGTATATGATAATATTCTTAAGTAAATTTATTTTGCTCCACAATCATTGCATTGTAATTTTAATTTGTTGTTTGTGATCGTCTTATAACTGGAGCGGAATAGTTTACAGACGTTTTAAAGCTACAATCTCTGGTGCTGTAGACAGCGCCGTAGGTACCCTCTTCGATTCTGTTAAGGCACTGGAATTCTCCCACCGATCTACAACCTTGGATACCAGGAAAGTAATTGGGGCAATTTGCCAACTTTTTCGTCGCGGGGGAGAACTATCAGCCTTAGGACCTTTCAATTTCTGAAAGTCTTCAGTCTTTGCAACTTTTATTTGTACATCGTCTTTCTCGTCAGTTCATCCACTCTTCGCATCCAGCGAACCTGAGCGTGACCGGGATGATCGCGACTTTGATTGCTACCTCAAACGAGCCCGTAATCTGTTGTGACTTTGTGATCTTGATCTGAATCCTGAAGCTGTCCTCGGTTTGGTGGGTGAACGTGATCTGGTCCTTAACATTGATTTTGATAATGATCGATCGGTCGAAGCAGATATGGAGTTGCTGCGGGAGCGAGAACGACTCGAACGACTTTGATTGGAACGGGTGCGGCTGCTCGAACGCATTGAATGCGGGGATGGAGGGGACTGAACTGGCAAAATCAAACTGTGACCTAGAATCCGAGTCTAGGTTACAATCTGATTTTGCCAGCTCACCTACCGAAAGCGGGCTGCCGGGAAGTAGATCTCTTTCATCCAATTCCCGATTGCGAGCCCACAGGCTCGGAAATGTAATCATAATCATAATCCCTTTCATCGTTATTTTCAGAAGATACCTCTTCGAGATTATTGTTGTCTGGAATATGAATGACACCTTTCTCTTTATATCATAGTTGCCCTCCTCTTTCGGCGAATTTTTTCGTTTACGTTTGTGTTTTCTACTTTTCACTTTCGTGGTGACATTTTCTTCGTTTCTTTTCGGGCCTCAAGTTCCTGCTTAGTCAGTTCTCTCTGACGTTCGGCTTCCGAAACTTTGGCTCGTCGAGCAGCTTGTTTAAAAGTTTTGGATGGAATGTCGGGTTAAGCTATGGACTTATAATGCTAGATAGCTAGCACCCGACAGGGAACGACACAAGTCGGAAGCCGCCATGACTCCTGCCCTACAGAGTGGTGATTACATTCAAATTCTTTAAGTGAGTGGTGGAAATCTTCTGTTACCACGTATCACTACGTCTGTTTGAAAAAGAACTAAAAATTATCTATTTATCTAGCCTTATAGGAAGAAAATTCGGAAAAAACAAGAATTTGTAATGAAGCGGAATAATTCGGGGCAGAAGCACATATGGCTACAATGTGAACAAGAACCAACAATATCGTTTTTTCCTAAAGGCTGGTACTGACTTAATCGTGAAGCTAAATTTTGGCAAGTGTAAAATTTTTGACAATGGAAAAAAACGGAAACTTTGTTGACTTGACTGATGAAATGTCAAGAATTTTAATTTTCAATCGATTTTGTTATTGAAAAGACATTTGCACAATTCAATTTTCAAATTCAAACACCAAATGGCACTTTTTAGCTCGAAAGAATGAACTGCACATACTAAATTGGTGCGAAATGATTGGAGACATGTCTCGATGCCATTTGCATTTTCAAAGTGAAAGCAACTTCCAAGAAATTTTTCACGCTAAGAAGCGAGTACTACTCGGTTATTTTCAAGTTAAATAATTTTCGCCGAAACAAATTTCACGTGAAGTTATGTATGAAAATTTTACGTGAAATTGAACACAATACTAAGCCTAAATCGAATTTTATTTAAATTTTTACTTTTTAACAAACAGCCAAATGAGCCAAACCATCGGAACTTAACTTCTCTGAACTAGGAAACTTAAGTTGCGACGGGTCATCATGACCGACTCTCGCTCAGTCTCGATTTTAGATCTGATTCGGTCATAAGACTCAGTTTCGCACTATGGCCTACTTTCGATGATGGCGAATGCTCTCACTCCTCTAATTCTGCGAATTTTTTACTAAACGAAAATCACAAATATTACACTACTTCGCGCCTATTAAAGAACTGGACTAATCCGTGCTTTTTCGCAAATATTAAATGTTTTAAATGTATGGAAGCACCTACCTCCATCTTTAACCGAACTCAAACGAATCCAATCGGAAATCTAATAGTTTCCTTTTGGTGTTTTGAGGCCATGCATGTTTTAGTACACACATACACATATTTAATATCTATTAAATTAGACTATTTGCGCATCATAATTTCGAACATTTTCCTGTTTCTCAAGCCATCAGCCCGATAAAGATTCTGATGTTCAACTCTATGAACACATTATTTACCAAAGTTTGTTTACCCTTGCATCAACTAATTTTCCTAACATGGCCATATTAGGGCATTTTCAACCTGATTGGCAGAAATCGTTCCAAGGTCGTGTGATGATAAGCGTGCGTACCAGTGCTGCCATATTAGGGATTTTAACTCTAGATTTAGGGATATTTTAAAAACTTCAGGGGACAAACAGGGAAAAAATATATTCAGAGTTTTGCTTAGGGCATTTTGAAATTGGATAATGCATTTTTCTGAAACAGATATTTTAATATACAATAATCTCGGAATGTGTAATGTCTATCTATTTCTGACATAAGAAAATGCAGAGTGAGTCAAAAATATGACGTCAATTGATTACGGAATGCTGTGTTGTGATTGATCGCAATCGTCGGCCTGCCATGGTACTGTCTAACTGTCTCTCTCGCGACTCCGTCGATAATAAACCTTTCAGGACTAATTTTTCTGAGTGAAAACTTAGCTCAGCCAGGAAAAAATTAGTCTCGAAAGATTAGGATGAGTGGGCGAAAGTTTCACCTCACCTTAAAAAAGTTTGCTTCATGGGACGGCAATCTTACACATATAGAAATTTGCATTTAAATAACCTGATTTTTGAGAAAGCCAAACAAATTCCCGGAAATGACTTCACAATGGCTACTTAGGGTAATTTTAAGGATAAATAGGAATTGTCTGGGGGTAAGCCACAGTGCCTGTCTGGCAGCACTATGCGTACTGAAAAAATACAGTCAGACAGTCAGTCGTTATTCGACCGCGGACGAAGGCGGTTGTTACCGTAAATTGGCCTGAATTTTCTGAAGAGTTGCAGATATAATTGCTAATTGAAATCTTGAATTGTTCAAGAGTGATTTTTTGGATTTCGAAGACGTTATTCCTGGACATGGAGGTGTAATGGATTATTTGAGTTACTTTTTTAGTATTTAACTTTCGGCAACATCGGCCTTCATACTTTTACCATAAATGTACAGCTGTGGCAGTAGCTTTAATTTTTTGAAACTTCTAAACCAAATCTTGCATCTGGAAATCAAAGATTTCGATTGAACGACATTTACTTAAGTGGGGTAAGGGCTAGCACTTTTTAAACATTTAAAGAATATAGTCTGAGCATTTGAAGTCAATCAGAGCAAAACTCTCGAAGCTATTGCATACTTAGTCCTATCTCCTCTATCATTGTAGCTCCGACAGCTCGGAGTTTAGTAGTCATTTTCTCAAAACCACTTTTTAAAAGTCCATGTTCACTGCCATTTAAAAACCACATTACCAACTCTTTTCAAACTTGGCACCCACTTTCCACATGTCAAATGCTTCTCCTCAACGATAAGTTTTAGAATTTATTTTTACATCAAGAGGGTTTTCCACCTACAAAAAGGCCAATTTTTTCGTGAAAAATTGCAATTTTTACTTCAAATGACCAACAAAAATTTAAAAATGAAAAAAATAATAATCAGAGAACGTTGGTGGGAGGATTTGATGATACTTTGAATAAATGTTAATGTTCTTTGATTTCCGATAATTTTCAGCTGCGTCTTATTCCGAAGACCTTCTTGAAAACCCTTTGTAACGGTTTATTTGTCGGTATTTTCGCATAAGAAAATTACAAAATGTTATAGAAATGATAATTAATAATGTACAAAAGGTTTAAATACCTTACCCCTCCATGAACGACACGAAGCTTTCATTCATTTTAGTATCAACGTCTAAATTAAAGGAAAATAGTACAAAATTTGAGCCTGGAGCGGCACTATACTGATACTATTTTAATTTGGTATTGTATATAAACCGTTCATTATGATAAGATGCTAAGAGCATTGAATATTGTATGATACGCAATTGAAAAGACTGTTTTAGAATTAAACAACAAGAACAATTTCTTCAATTCGCAGAATATAACACTCAATTTTCTAGAATACCAGCTTTGATAAACAAAGTAAATCAATTTTTCACCTGAAATCTATTTACTGACGTCTGGAATGTGCTTGAAATATATTTAAAAGCTACACGTGTTAGTTTGCTACACGCGCCGTTTTCCAGCCTTTCGTTATTATTTCCAACCTTAAGCTTCCCGACTGTTATTAAATTTTAATTGGTAGGAAGAAACCATTTGTTTTATGGTACTTAGTTTCTTTATTTGTTTAAAGACTCAGAATGGTGAGCTTTCGCTTCTATTCATCATATTGAAAGAATTTTTATCTAGCAACTAATGAATATTATCCCCAAATACTTTGTAAACCAATTTTTCTTTTTATTCTTCATTCCAGATAATTAGATGCGGAGATCTGGACAGCTATCCACTTCTGCAATATCTCGACTTATCTAACAGTCACATTATCGAAATCGAAGATGACGCATTGGGACGTCTGGAAATACTCCAAACACTCTTTCTCGACCATAATAGCCTTAAGCGTATACCCGTCAGTTTGCCGACAAGTTTGGAAAACCTTTTCCTAAATAACAACGATATAACTGACATTCAGCCGCAATCACTACAACAGCTCAGCAACCTACGTACACTCGACTTGTCCCATAACAAATTAACATACATCCCGGGATTGCCGCTGCCTAAGCTTCTAGTCCTCAATCTACAATCGTCCGAAGTAAGGGGATTAAGTCAATCTGTTGTGAAAACATCGCCTAAATTGAGAGACTTGCTACTGGACGGTAATCCGATTAAATGTACGGAACTAATGGGCATCGCTGAATGGGCGAGTCCTTGTCAGAATCGTGACGGCATCGCTAAACGATCAGTTCAGTTTGTCGATGAGAAAACGAATCAACAGGGCATTAAGAGAGCTTTTATTGAAATGCACGATTACTTGACAGGCTTCCCAAGTGTTTGGCAAGAGTGTCCTGGCAACAACAACAGCCCGACATCCGAGTACACAAAGCGTCCGCAGTGTGCAAACAGTAAGGACGATTCGATGTCGCTATCGAACAAATTGGAAACACAATTCGACCGAATAACTGTCAATGGCAGCAAAACTATTCCAAGTGCGATTAGCTCTTTTAATCAATCTAATGAAGACGTTGAAAATTCCATACGTGATAGTCGTTTGCAAGTTGATATGCACTCGGAAATATCAACGAACGAAATACGACGAGCCAATCGTAAAGATAGTGGTGAAATCGACGCTAATAGTCATATTTCTAGCTTGGTTGCAAACGATTTGGCAGGCAGTCAGCGTTCCAGTTTTTATCTGGTGCAAAACAATTCCACTTTGCAAATCGACGAGAGACCAATAAATATATCCCGAGATAATGGCCGGATTAATGCTACGAAAACCAATGGAAATCAACGAAAGAATAATAAAATAACGGGGAGAAAGCTGAAGAGTGCCAAAAGTTCAATTTTGTCGCCCACTGAGCTGCTACTGGCCTCATTGTCAACATCTTATTCACCACCAGAGATATCAAAATCACAATTGCATCATAGTTCAGTCAGAAGCGACGTTAAGCTATCAAAGAAAAACATACGCCAGAAACAACAATTGCCACTCAACTCCAGATACGAATTTGATTCGAATCCAAGAAAGATAAAATTAGACAAAGGGAACGTGGCAACCACTTCAAGGCCACATGGAGTTTCTACACCAAAGCTCGAGACAAAGAGCCATTCGCCTCTAAACACATCCAAACAAATTAGGACCCGTTATCATTTTACAAAATCGACCCAAGTCGCCACAACTCCCACCCCCGCAGCATACACTTCATCCACATCCGATACACAAGTTCAGCAAGTAACCGCAGCAATCGCTTCAATAAATGCTACCAGATCCGATGAAACGAAAACAACACAGCAAGCAAAAACGATGATGTCGTCAATTCAGCCAACGGATTATGATTCTACTCGGAACTCAATGAGAAAACTTTCCCGAACGACGGCATCGACAAAACAACAAAACATTTCGACTAACAAGATCATTAACAATACCGCAGCATCGGATTTCACAAACCTTACATCTGGCACTACCCCTCACCCAGCAATTGTCGGAACAACTGTTACAACAAAAACAGCATTAAATCTTGAATGGATAGGATCTAAAATACTGTCATCAAAAGTAAATAAAGCTGACAAAGTTGTCGACGGCCAGCAGCAGCAGCATCTATCGCCATCAGCAATAAATGACAATGGCATCATCAAACGAAATCAAAACAGTAGTTCCTATTTAGGACATAACCGAACTGCAGAAGGGGTGGGCATATTAGCACGGCGACCGCAAAATAGCGAACATATCATAGTTTCGCATACAACTCAATCGACAAGTCCACTGCAAGCGGCCAGTAACGGCAATCAGCAGCAATATCAAGATGTAAGTCAGCAAAATCGAAAGACGACAGTAACGGGAGCCCCCCATGTTTCCGCTGTTGCTGGAACTCCGGGCGGTTTCCTCAGTAAAAAAGCATTACATCCGCTGGACAAAGTGAAAGATGATAAGCATCTAAGATTCGTTGGAGCGAAAAACTTGAATCTGACCGTACTAACCTACAATGGGAAGAGCCACGTCCATAAAACCATTAACAAGGACATTGCGCCCCATCCCCGACACTCGCCGGCAACGACTCTGTCGCCCAGCGAACAGCTTCGTTTTGAACTAGGGATAGGATCAGAACGAAGTTCGACTATCGATTTCCAATCGACAACAATATCACCAGCCTCCTACACAGGCAACGGAGCACACGTACGTGTCAACAAAAAACGGGTCGCAAATGAATCTAATAATCATGAAAACAATAGTCATCATGAGGACAGGCTGGGTGAAGGTGACTCGCACCCCCGGCTCAATGCTTTGCATGCTCTCGCATCGCAGCATTTGAATTCCACGTTGAACAGCAGCGACAGCCATACGGGCCTACCGCCGGAGCGATGGCTCGACATACGAACCGCTACAGGACATCCAGGACTATTCGTTGTTATCGGACTCACAATCGGGGTCGTTTTCACCTTGGGCCTGATACACATTTACAGATGCAGGCGACCAGCCGCGTGGCCAAGGACTTCCCATTTGCATCATCTGCACGATAGACTCCATTCGCCTCACTGCTGCAACAATAACGGACCTGAGGCTGGCAGCACTGGCAACATGCACGAATATAGTCCTGGTCATTTTTGCAGCCACAGCTACAACAACACGGACGACGACGCTGGCTACTACATCGAACCAGAGCACAATCGTGTCCGTTCGTCAGCCCGGCGCGATTTCTTGCCAATGGAGCTGTTGTCGGGCAACAGCTGCAGAGACACCAAGAACGCCAGCAATAACGGAAGACATCATTTTCCTGAGAGCCATGTGCACTCGATTTGGTGACGAACACTTTCGGACCGAAGCTACACAATATTCGATTGAGTTTGATAGTTTTCCTTTTTCATGTCATTCTATCGCTACTTCAGCTCAACAGGCGCTCGGAATATTAGAACAGCTGCTGCGTCCTGTAATCCGGAACGAGATATCCTAGCAAAGAGCCTTTTAATGGAATTTCAATTTGAAACTGCCATCGTGTTTCCGGTGACTTTTTTTTCGCCAAGTAAAGATAATAATGAAATCAAGTGGCGTCCTTCACAGTTAGCACAGATTTCTATCGCTCTGGGAAGATTTTGAACGTTGACTTCGAACTTCTCCGTCTGGAGATATAGGCGAGCGTTGCAAATGCTAGGGGAAAACTAGGTCGCAAAACTGTAAATAGAGCTTGCTAGCATTGATTCAGTTTTACATTCTACTCCCAGTTGAAGCAAATAAAAAAAACTATCTGAATCTAATTGATGTGAAAAAAAAGATATTTTTCGAAGGACATCAGGTGTGTGATTTATATATAATTTAACGAGACAAGTGGAAATTGAAGAGATAGAAAATGCTATTGTGATTTAGCGATGAAGCGTAAGAACGTGTAGTGTAGTGTGTAAACAGGGGAAACATTTTTTTGTAAGGCGATTTGTTAGGTTTAGCGTGTAGTGTGACAGGTGTACTAAAATAGAAGATACTGGCGGAAATGAAGCTAGAGAATAGGCTAGATTAGGACTTATTCTATTTCTCTGTAAATAGAGCTAGTAATTAATGTAATGATAAGGAAGCCCACGATTTTGGAGGAAAATTGAAGATTAAGAATGATGAAACAAAAATGTATGTAAATTACGCATGATTGAAAATAATCGATTTTTTTGTCATAAAGAGTTGTATAGATAAGGAATTGCATGAGAAAATAAAAAAAAGGTATTTGAATCAGAATATTTACTGTTTTATTTCAAGGAATCGAACGGGTTTTTGGGTAATCTGGGGTTTGCTATAAGAAGTGGCAGGATTTTAAGGTAAAGCTTTACAATGGACGTCACTACACTGAAAAAAATCCACATGGCGCCCAGAGCCATGTAACATAGCGCATTATTTATGGCCCCATACGCCATGTACATAGTACTCTGAGCCATGCAATATGGCTCCCAGCGCCATAATGTCAGAATCCACATAGCGCGTGGTTCCATGTTACATGGCGCAGCATTTATGGTGCCACACGCTATGTACATAGTACTCTGAGCCATGCAGTATAGCTACCAGCGCCATAATTACATGGCGCAGAAATTATGGCCCCACACGCCATATTACATAGTGCTATGAGCCATGTAATATGGCTCATGGCACTACAATTATAACTCGCAGCCATGCTGTGAGAGGAGATGCATAAATATCAGCAAGCTTCTTGAATATAGGAGAGGATATGATCTTTGATGTCATTAATCCCTCGGGAATTTCTTCGATAGAATTCCATCACCTAACATCAAGTGCTCTACCTCCAGATGCTCCGAACTGAGAAGATTTGTGGCCTTTTGTTGGATGCAAACTGGATCATCTTCAGGTGCACTGAAAAAACACATAGCGCCAGACGCCATAATTTATAGACTTCTGGCGCCATGTACATAGTCGATTTCGGTCGATTTGTGATAAAATATAGCGCCACACGCCATAGTACATAGGAGCAGACGCTATGCTTATAGCCCTTCACGCTATGTACTATAGTCCTCCACGCCATACAGTATAGTCCTCCACGCCATGCACTATAGTTCTCCACGCCATGTGCTATAGTCCTCCACGCCATGTAATATAGTCCGCCACGCCATGTACATGGCGTGGAGGACTATAGTACATGGCGTGTAGGCCTATGTACTTTTCGCCATGTATTATAGCGTGTGGCGCTATATTTTATCACAATCCCTAAATCGACTATGTACATGGCGCCAGAAGTCTATAAATTATGGCGTCTGGCGCCATGTGTTTTCTCAGTGTAGGAATAGTATTTTTTTGAATTGGAATTGTTTTTGCGGGATGATTAAAATTGAAAATATTTTTATTTATCTTGAAAATTTTATTTGACAAAGTGGTTTCGAAAGTATGCACTGATTCTCATCAGACACCAGCACACAGTGCATACTTGACTGGTGTGACCACTTGCAGTTGGAAATCATTAATTGTTATTTACGCTGGTTGTGACAAATTTTAGCATCTCCGACTTATATCCATGGAAATAATTTACTCATAAAGGTTATTGATTTGTGATCACGGTTCCCTTCTTGTCTATAATCGTATAGACAACGTATATCGTCTCTAAAGCTTATCAAAGCAAAGAATAATTGATACGGGAAACTCGATCGTTTTGCGGAATAAGCCTCCGAAAGCAGAATCAAATTGGAATTGTTTTTGCGGGATGATTAAAATTGAAAAAAATTTTATTTATCTTGAAAATTTTATTTGACAAAGTGGTTTCGAAAGCATGCACTGATTCTCATCAGACACCAGCACAATTTCGTTGCAAACCATTTTTAGAAAAATCAATGCCCCTGGAAAATGAATCAAAAATTGGGAGGAGATTAAGAAAGAGCAATTGAATGGGATTTGAAATGAAATAAAAATTGAAATTGTAAGAATGAAAAATAAAAATTTATTTAAATAATAAAATAAAAATATTAGTAAAAAATAGTGTTTAAATATGCAATGGGTGGATACATCAGTATATTGAAAAGTGAGCTATTATTTAAACTTTTTGATTTGTTTCAGAAACTCAAATTTTCTAAAAAAAATACTAAGGTGATTGATTTGCTGAATGAGAGATAAGTTTTTTTTATTATTTAAAATACTTTTTTAAAAATTTTAGTAGCTAACTCTTTGGCAGTGGCAGGCAATTTAGTTATTTTAAAAGTACCTCTGAATTTGTACGGAGAAATGACATTCGAAAAATTCAAGTAAATAACACGATATTTGAACATGTTTTTAACTCGGATATGACAAAGTTTAGGAAACTCTTAGCCTTTTGAGGGCGTTAAATGCCTAAAAGTAGGCAACTTTTTAACAAAAAATTCATTTGATGAGAACTTTTGATAGGATAATCATATCATTAAAAAATGTACAGGACATATTGAAGCTTATCAGACATAGGTATTTTTAATGACTGTGCAGGCAACTTTGTAGCTACGGCAAATACGCGAAATAAATCCCTCAAATAATCGAGTCTCCTGGAAAATTGTTAGGCTATTCGTGGAAAAATGCAATTAACTTTTAAATTTAGTGCTTTTTCAGTCCAACCATTTTTAAACTTTCAAATTTTGTCGCCTCACTAGGGTGGTAGCACCCAGGCAAATTAACTGATTTTTGAGCAGCCGAAAATTGTGTTTTCGGGAAAACCCCGACTGAATAATCAGATCATTATTTTTTTTTTGGCACGAACAGACCTGACAGAAGTTTGTGAAAAATGCGTTTCACCCTGTAACTGTGGTAACGCCATGAAATATGCTAAACCAAGTAAAATATTTATGTCCCATATAACCTCTGATGAAGTCTTCAGATGAACACAACATTTAAACAACAGGTTGATCTTAATGTAAGCTAAATTCGATAATTCATTTGGTTGTAAAATTAAGATAGAGTTGCCAGCATCGGTAATTTTTGTCATTGTCGAGGGCATGATAGCATCAAATTTTCATGTTTTTTTTTCATTATATCAATTTTGAAAATTTTGATGACGATGTATTTTATCGAAAAAAAAAATCATGGCACAAGTTGTTTCCAAAATGGACCAGGCCTAGTGAGCTTTTTTGGTAGCAGTCACTGGGCGATTCGACTACTTTCGTACTGACAAATGCTAACGAAAAAATGTTGCATAATTTAAATAAATTATAATACATTTTTGTCCATTTTCGGGTTGTAAGTACGGAAAAGTGATTTTGTAATCATTTGAATCCGACCTTTCTGGTTGAGCTGCTTAAATGAGAAATTGTATTAAGAGTTCCACTAGAGAATTAAAATGGTGTTGTAGGGGAGTATTTTCGAAGTGGGTCTTAAATCTGCAGTGAATATATTGAAGAGAGTTGGTCCAGGGATAGAGCCATGTGAAAAATTTGATTCAAATTTGATTCAAATCGAGTTAAATTGTTTGAAGTTTTTCCGCTTAAAATATCCAATGTTGAAGAAAAGGATTAAAATAACAAAGAAATGTGCAGGAAACTACGAGTAAATTGGAAGCTACGAGTAAATTGGAAACTACGAATAAGTTTTTAGGATGAAGTTAGGGAAAAAATCAAACAGTTTTGTTTTTTTTTCGAGTAGACACGCAAAATTAATTTTCTTACTAAGAGTTTGTATCTCATCACGTCGTTTATGGTGCTTTCGATATAAAAAGATTAGAACAAAGGCTTTAATGAGAGCATCTGCAATAATTCGTCACCAGAGAATGCACTACTGTTAGAAGAAAAATCACTTCTAAATTTCTTGGCAGTTGCAATTCTGTTAGTTTCTTGAAATATTTCGCGGTTTGTGGCCTCTTTGATGAAGCAATTTTCACCTATCTGAGCCAGACTTTCTGATTAAAATATTTAGCAAAAATTTATATGACGTAAGGGTAGCGATTTGGAGTAACTTTTCAAGGAAAAAATGTTTGAGTTTGTAGAGTGTTGACACTGCTTTCAAATAATAATTATCAGAATTTTCAAATGAAATATTTTGAGCAACAAAATTCTTAGCGAACCTGTCTGCGCTGTGGCAGATAAAAAAAAGTACTACGCGAACGCTATTTTTTTTGGAGGGTTGATCCTCAAGAACAAATTACACTCCCTCCTATTCATTGCCGGCTACGTCAAAACACAAGTCTTTGTTTTATCAGTCAACCGGCTACGAAGACGAAAAGCTCAATGGCAATAGCCGTCTTCATAGACTGTTAGCGTTAAACTGTCCAGATATAACTGTTTCAATCCAGCCAACCCCATAATGTATGTGTATTTATTAATTATTTATTAATTTATTTATTTATACCATCCCATTTACAGACAAAACGCTCAAATATATAATAATAATTCGCAATAATCACAAATAGAAGAGCTAAGAAATGGAAACAGACAATAACAACTAGAAGATAAAAACAGATAATTAAAAAAATTGAATAAATAAAATATACATTTCGAAGCCTCGAATGATAAAGTAGAAAGACTATTTAATCAGCAGCGAATATTGTGTCACAAATACTATTTTTAAAGATGGCTATAGAGTGTGGAAGAGGTCCAAGTTGGAGGCCGTTATGCATACGCAAAAGGCGTAAAATAGGAGAATGAAAGTAAGTATCTGTACATGCAAATGGTACTTCAAAGACAATCGAGGACCTAATTTGTCTCTCACACTGCCGTTTACTAATCAATGATGCTATAGATGAATTCATATAGCCGCGGCAGATTTTGAACGGAAAGCACTCATCCAGGTAAATTCTGCGCTTTGCTATGAAAGGGATATTAAAGAGCGATAAGCGTTCGTCATAAGACATGCAGGGAAGATTATAATTAAAAAGTAGGGGCGAGTGAGCCTCGACTGAACATATTCAACAGCATCAGAAAAGTAAATAAAACGAGGAGACCAGACTTGAATACAGTATTCAAGTTTGGAGCGAACTAGGGTAAAAAATATCTTAACACACGTAAAAATGCTAAAAGAATTGTGACAGGAATGTATAGCAAAGCCAGCAATCCGTGAGGCACTATTAGTGATGATAAGAACATGAAGGTCGAATTTAAGTTTACGATCAAAGCTGACCCCCCAGATCAGTAAAATATTCCACAGAGATAAGGACGGATTCACATATCTAATAAGGAAAGGCATAATAAGTCTGGTACTTCAGAGAATAGGACATGGCAAAACAGGTGGAAACATTTAACAATAGGTAGTTGGAGTTATACAAAGCTGTAAGAGAATGCAAATCATACTGAAGAAGCAGATGATCATCTGAGCTTTCGATTGCCTGAAATATTTTTAAGTCATCTGCATAAAGCAACCAAACTGACGATAAAACATTAAAAAGTTCGTTGATGAAGAGGTTAAATAAGAGGTACACCAGAAGAGGGTGAAAAAGGTGAAGACGAAACGTTTGAGAAGGAAACGAAATAGGCGCGATTAATTGAGAACGAAGATATACAAGAAAATAAAGGCTCACAGATACCATAGTGGTTTAAATTGAGTAAAAAAAGAGAGTCAAATGCTTTCGAGAAATCAGTATATATATCATTAACTTGACAGTTCGGATCTAATGCCAAGGCCACTGCATGAGAAAATCCAATCAGATTTGTAGATGTGGACCGACCTTTAACAAAGCAATGTTGCTGAAGTACGAAAGCATAGCTAAACGAGTCAGAAATTTGGTTAAACACGAAAAGTTCAATGAATTTGAGAAAAACAGGGAAGGATGGAAATAGGGCGATAGTTTGAGGCTACGTTTCGTTCACCAGATTTGAAAATAGGGTACATGTTTGACAGCTTCCAGGAGGAAGGCAATTTGCCAGCACAAAGACTTATGCGAAATATAATTGATAGGGGAATACATACGAAAGATGCAAGATTTTTCACAAAATAATTAGGAAGGCCATTGGAGCCCGTACCTAGATTTGAACTAGAGACCGAAACCACGTGACTAAACGAGATTTTCAAAAATAACTTTAATAATAATTAAGTTTCATTTTTTTATAGATTGTATCTTTATAAGCAATTTTTTAAAGCATTCATCATCAAGATTTAGTTGACTTGTTTTTTTTCACATCTAATTACTGCAACACCAATGAATATATCGTCACTTCAAATTTTCTATAGGAATTCTTCCGGTTTGTAATGCCTTTAAAATGTGTTTATTGTACAATTTACGAGTTTATTGTTAAGAACCTTTTTTCTCCTTGTAAGCTGATGTTCGATCGGTCAAACGCCATAAAAAGGATGAGAAGAATGAAGAATACGATCAATTTTATTTTATAGCTTTACCTTTATCTCTGTATTTTTATTGAAGTGTGGACGGATGCAAAAACCTATCTGTAGATATCAGGTCAAGCCAAATTACATACAAACAAGTACATAGCTAGGATTTTCAAAACTATCATCTAAATGAAATTCGTATATCCGATTCTTCAGGACATCTTAATGTTGCGACATCTACAGCCAAAGTCCATTTGGATGTGCATGAAACAAATTCTGTTCGAAGGCGATGATTGGTCGTGAATAAATAAAATGTTCAGTGAGTGTGACACGGGAGCTCATAAAATTTGGGTATTTCATCGGTACGAGTAGTTTGAAAGATGGTGCGCGATAGAATATGCGATGAGTATTTGCTAAAAGATTCATGAGAAATTCAGCGGTGAGAAGAGTTTATTGACGGATCGAATTTAATGGAGTGGGAAGTGTTAGGAAAACGAAATTTGCTGTTCATTTTCATGTTTGGACGGAATTTCCGATCCGAGAGTCGTATGTGACAGAACCAACCTTATTTAATATGAATGCATTTGTCGCAGTGTCAGCAGAATAAATGAAAGATATTTAAAAGCATTTTGATTAGCGTACATTTTCATTTGCAAATATAAAAAAAATGTCTTTCATTCGGATACCTTGAAATAAGCCATATATTTGATTATTTTTTTTTCGTACGTTTCAACCCTGTCTTGTATGACAAAACCGTTTAAGGAAACCACCGCAGCGACATATATATCATTTTCATGTCACATCCACTTCAATCACTTGCCATTCTCCCAAAAAAACAATTCATTTTCTTCGATTATTGGTTAACAGTATCAGCAATTACTCTATGTCCAGCAGTGACTTTATTAGACTCCGTTCATTGTGGCATCGTAAAATCAGGATAATAACTACATACGTGTCATTTCGTTCTGTCGGGACGGCTATTGAAGCTGAAGCTGTTTCGTGTCGCGCGGTGAATGTTTGTGCGAATTTATACGATTCTGTCTAACCATATGGGGATATCGTTATCTTAGACATTTTCAGCGGAACAAGGGAAATTCCGGTCTGTCGTAATATGTGCTCTTTATGGATCATATAAAAAATAATGAGAAATAGTAAAAATGACTGCGAGGCATCGCGTTTGTGGTTAGTCAAGCCGGCCGGCCAGGCTTGGTTTTAAGTGGTATTTCGTTGAAGACTGTCACACTATCATAAAAAGGAAAAATATGCACATATCCTTGTATGCTATTATTCTAGAATCATTGTCTGTAGAGTTGTATGAGAAGAAACGGAGTTCTGAGTTCACCATCATCATGTTCGGAACGTTTCTAAAGTAACAGGAAATCCAAGAACTGGACCATGTGAAACACTAAAGATCCGAGTATATCATTAGGTTAGTTCACAAAGTTCTTTGTTTCCGGCTTTTTTCTTCCTCTTTTTTCGCAAACTTCAACTCACTAAAAATATCTCCGAACAAGTAAGGAACATCTTATAAGTTTAGGGTGAATAGCAAAATTCCTGCGATATAAACTTATATTATGAAAAAAAAGTTCGAAAAGTCTTGATGTCATTCGAGACTTTTTTTCTTTCCGTGTCACGTTATATTAGAATTTATTCATCTGTTTTTTACAAAGGAACATTCGAAATTTATACGCTTCTTTTTGTCAGCAGAGGATGAAAAAGAGATGATTGAATAGATTAAATCAAGCTTTTGGGTAGACAAAAGTGGAAAAGGATTACCAGGAATTATATGTGATTATGTATTTATGCAGTTTAGGGTAGGATTATTGGAACTTGAAATCAACATTGAGCACTGACATATTATAGCAGAAATTCTGCAAGAGATTGGAGCCAAGAAATATTTACTTGAACTCATTTTCGTAACATTTTGGCTTGATGCCTAATTCAGTACTGCTGTTTTTAGATCGGCTAATCGTAAGCTGAAAAATTTGACCGCACTTGGAAACTTCAGACTCAAGAATGGACTCATTATCAAAGGTGTGACTAGAGAGGTATCCACTCGGTGATTATAAAAGAGGTAAATAGTTTGCGTGCATTTATTCTGCTTTTTTTGCAAGAAATGTAAACCAGAATTGAACTGAATAATATTTTTAGACCACATCTGGAGAAATCGTCATCAGCGAAGAACAAAGTGGGAGGAGTGGAGTTAAAAGTCACTGGACCACTGTAAGACCAAATGATGGACAAAGAATTAGTGTAGGCAAAGCAGTAGATCGATCGGCACCCCATCAGGGCCTGATGGGAGGTGCCAGTCGAGGCGTTTAAAGTCGTGGCGGAGAGTCACCGCGTCTATTATTGGATTTATATAATTCATGTTTAGTCGCGAATCACTGCCCGTCGCGGTGGAAAGTAGCTCCACCGATACTGGTAGACAAGGAGAAGGGTAGCCTGGGCAATCCATCGGCATACCGTCCACTGTGCATACTTGACACTGAGGGAAAACTTCTCGAAGGGTTTCTGAAGCCGCGGTTGCTGTCAGCAGTGAGATCGGCTGGTGATCTTTCTTACAGGGAGCACGGCTTCCGGAAAGGACATTCAACAATGTAGCAAGAGCGGAAGCGACATGCCCTCAAACCACATCGGTCGTCTTGCTGGTAACGCTGTACGTACAAAACGCTTTCAACTCGGCGAGGTGAGCAGAGGTTCCGTATCACTGACTGCTTGCTAGCCATAATGCAGGACTACCTCAGGGGCCGATGGTTGCTCTACGACACCTACGAAGGAGACAAAAGAAGGCCTGTCACCTCAGGTACGGCCATGGGTCGATCTAAGGACCTGACGTCTGGAATAACAGGTACGATGACCTGCTGCGCCTGGACAGGTCTGCGTATGTGTTCCTGGTAGGTTTCACTGATGACGGAAAAGCGGTATCCACTTCTAGATCTGCGGAATTCGCTCAACTCAGACTTAACCAAGTCATGAGGAGGGTGGATCGGTGAATGGCCAAGCACGGCTTTCAGCTGGCAGTCTCTGAAATAGAGATTGTTATGCTGACGAAGCGGAGGATACCAACTGTCATACCCATGACAGTTGGACCCGTGGAGATCTAGACCAGCAAGTCCGTTAGGTATCTGGGAGTGAACCTAGACACCAAGCTGACGTATTGGGATCATATCCATGCTGATAGGGATCTAGTAGTCGTCACTTCGCTGAGTAGGCTAATGGCCAATGCCAATAGACCCAATCAGACGAGACATAGGCTGCTGGCTGTTACGACCGATTCCATCTTGCTATTATTTTTTTTTTGTATCCGGCCATTTTGAAGCCGCCATTTTAGAAATCGAAATGATGACCTTTAATTGAGAATCAGCAACAGGAAAAAAATCACATCTGATTGTTTTTCGAGTATTGACAGGCTTTTTGGTTGTTCCAGACCAATGTGTGGCGGCAAAGGATTAAACATATTTTAACAGGCCAATTGAAAAGTCCCCGGTCTGATACACAGATGGCGGTGCTAGTATTAAATCCATATGATTTTTAGTCAGTACCAACCCTCAAACGATACGTGTCGAAATTTGACAGCAGTCCGATCATAAGTTGTGAGATATTGCGTTGTGAGTGTAGCTACTTTTGTTATTTGAAAAAAGATGGAAAAAAAAGAATTTCGTTGCTGATAAAATATTGCTTTTTGAAGGGAAAAAATACAGTTGAAGCAAAATCTTGGCTTGATGAAGAATTTCCGGGGTCTGCACCAGGAAAATCAACCATCATTGATTGGTATGCTAAGTTTAAACGTGGTGAAATGAGCACCGAAGACGGCGAACGCAGTGGTCGCCTAAAAGAAACTGTCACCGACGAAAACATAAAAAAAGTTCACAAAATAATTTTTAATGACCGTAAAATGAAGTTGATCGAGATAGCAGACATTGTGAAAATATCATCTGAACGTGTACATCATATCGTTCACGAATATTTTTACATGAGAAAGCTGTGTGCAAAATGGGTGCCGCGCGAGCTCACAATCGATCAAAAGCAACAACGTGTTAATGATTCTGAGCAGTGTTTGAAGCTGTTTAAGCGCAATAAACCTGAATTTTTGCGTCGATATGTGACAATGGATGAAACATGGCACCATCATTTCACTCCGCAGTCTAATCGACAGTCAGCTGAGTGGAATGCACACGATGAACCGAATCCAAAGCGAGGAAAAACACAACAGTCAGCTGGCAAGGATATGACATCAGTATTCTGGGATGCGCAAAGCATAATATTCATTGATTACCTCCAAAAGGGCCAGACCATTAACAGCGATTATTATATAGCGTTATTGGATCGTTTAAAGGATGAAATCGTTAAAAAACGGCCCTATTTGAAGAAAAAAAAGTGCTGTTTCATCAAGACAATGCACCGTGTCACAAATCAATGAAAACAATGGCAAAATTGCATGAATTGGGCTTCAAATTGCTTCTGCATCCACCGTATTCACCAGATCTGGCCCCCAGCAACTTTTTCCTGTTCTCTGTCCTCAAAAGAATGCTCGCTGGAAAGAAATTTAGCGCCAATGAAGAAGTAATTGCCGAAACTGAGGCCTGTTTTGAAGCGAAAGACAAATCGTACTATAAAAATGGTATCGAAAAGTTGGAAGATCGCTGTAATAGCTGCATCGCCCTCGAAGGCAACTATGTTGAATAATAAAATCGAATTTTGCCAAAAAAATATGTTTTACTATGGTAGACCGGGGACTTTTCAATTGGCCTGTTAATGTTAACATGACAGAAACCTACTTCTTATTTAAGGGAATATTTTCTGAAAATCTCAGTTTGTTCAACAAATCAATTTTTATGGGTAAAAGTTTTTACCAAAAACTTGGCTAAATTTCTGATCACAACCACCAAATGTCTATTGGACCTGCCTGGACGGTAATATGGTTTTAAGTGTTACCAGCCGCAAAAGATCCAGAGAGAAAGAAATTTGAGCACTTGTAGTTTATTTTTATTATAATATTTTTCCTCTTATGGAAATGAAAAAAATGCTTCCGGTTATCAGTTAGTATTTTAGCCAAAATGATATCAAGCTTGCTTGACATTGAGCCCAAGTCTGTAAAATCTATGAATAAGTCTGTGAATTTTTTTGTGAGCCGATGACTCGCTCGAAAGTTAAATGGATGGAAATATTTTGTTGACTACTACCCGCAAAAGTTTCAGAAACTTTAATATTTTTTGACTTAATTTAACTATGGGCTTATTATTATATGAAAATTTGATGATAAAATGCCTTCATGAAAGGAGGCAAAAATGATAGCTGCTGAGAATTTGAATTGATTTCCGCAAATTGGAGACAAACTATAATTATCAAATCAATATCTGGACGAATTCAGTTTTGATTTAATAACTGATTATTAATTTATTTAATAAGTAATTATTAATTTATTTATTAAGTGATTATTGATTCTAATTAGGTTCCTTTTTCAATTTCAGGAAAAAAATAATCATTGCTGGGAACCAGGCTATGGCTAAACAATGGGTGATTTAAAATATCAAAACTCACTTTATATAAGTCAGCGTCTTTAAGGGGTTACATGGGTTTCAGAGAATAAAAAAAACGCCATTTTTAAATGTTTCAAAAATAAAAAATAATGTATTAAATTATTATAAATTATTGTTAACAGCTAAAGTAACTCTTGAACTATATGTAAAAAATTTTTTAGACAAAAATATTGATAATACGCCCTCTGGCAGCTATTTTACGAAAAGGCTCGAAAAATGCGGTGCCAACGATAACTCAAAAACTAATGCACCAATCTTAACCAAATTTTGCACACTTCTTTTAAATAGTATTTTCTTGTACTTGAACGAAGGATATTGTGTTTCGTTCATTGGAATTTAATACACATAGATTTTTTTAATGAGTTTTTGGGTCAAAAATTAAATTTTTTACTCGCGACGTTGCCAAAAGCTCAGATTTCAATATTTTTACAAATCCTTCGTTCAAGTACAAGTCAAACTCATACTCTAACAGAAACAATTTGATGTTTTTGTTTCAGATGAATCCAGCTCAAGATATCGTTGGCACCGCATTTTTCGAGCCTTTTCGTAAAATAGCTGCCAGAGGGCGTATTATCAATGTTTTTGTCTACAAATTTTTTTACATATAGTTCAAGAGTTACTTTAGTTGTTAACAATAATTTATAATTATTTAATACATTATTTTTTATTTTATTTTTATTATTATATGGTGTTTTTTTTATTCTCTGAAACCCATGTAACCCCTTAAGGGGTTACCCCCACTTGTAACTTTTGAGTTTTTCGTTTTTTTTTTGTTGCATTTTTTTTAAGTATAACTATCTGAGAATACGTCCTTCAAATTTCAAGTCGATCCAAACATAATTAACCGAGATATGAGCGTTGAAAGAGAAGAAACTGTTGCGTATACAACTGTTACTTATACTTATAAACGCGTTTTTCTCGAAATGACATCTTTGAAGTCGGTGACCAAAATTACTCGAAAACTACTGAACCGATCTTTTGAAACTTAGCAGGCTTATTTAATACATAAAAATGTAGTGTTTGATCGTTCGATTTTATTTTTTAATAAAAAATGGCCGTTTTATAGCCAAAAGACGACCATTTTTTTAAGTGAAAATCGAAATATTAACTTTGACTGTCCGCCATTTTGTGCAAAATGGATATTGTTTTAAATCCTTCGATCAAACACTAGTTTATACTGTTATTTAACTAAGTCCATCGCTATTTTTTGTTTTAGATGATCCAGTTCGACAAAATTTTCGTCACCGCAAAAGGTGAAAATTAAAATTCCATTGTTTTGACGGCCATTTGTAATTAAATCATGTAATATTTTTCAATAAAAAAATTACTGAAAGGTGTTCAAAGTATGTACTTTAAGAAAATATAACAGTCGTTTAAAAACATTTCGTAGTTTTGTCAAAAAAAATTCATGAAAATGACCTAATTTATTGCGCTACAAGTGGGGGTAACCCCTTAATGAAGAGGGCAGCTTTGACGGACACCGTGCAGAAGGAGGACACCTTCGGTTAATTTTCCTCTTATATTCCTTTGGGTTCTTTCAACAATTCAGTTCATCCGGATTTCATTATATCCGGATTTCAGTTTATTCCGATTTCAGTTCGTCTGGATCTCAGTTCATCCGGATTTCAGTTCATTCGGATTTCAGTTCATCTGGATTTCAGTTCATCTGGATTTCAGTTCTTCCGGATTTCAGTTCATCCGAAATTCATACATCGCTGTACACTTTTTCGCCGGGTGGGCAAGTCATCGATCTGCTTTTGTATCTTTATACCGCTCGATCCATTGTTCAACAAATGTCTTAAACTTCTTAACCAGTTTGACAGAAGCGCAATAAGATAAATGTGAGCCTCCAGGTCGCACGCATAAGAAAATTGATTGAAACGACGAATAAATAGAGCGAAATCATACGATTTTATGTAAAAATTGGTTTCGTGGTATGTGATGACCCAGTGACGTCATGCAGTTATGTACAGAATTAGCAAAAAATTAATAACCTAGTTAGTTCTGTCAGCGCGTTTAACTCCTGAGACGTAAAAAATGGGTGTTGATGGAATTATGTCGTGATCTTATTTTGTTCGTTCATAGTTTCTAATCGCTTCGCGTACAGTGTACTTATTTTGGATTCATCCGTTTTCTAGGGCAGAGGAGTTATTTATTTCAAATAATGCAGTTTCTTTGTAGAGCTCTATTAAATCTGCTGAAGTTTTACAATCCGTCCATGAATTATAATTGCTGATTCAAAAACAAAAGCCTAAATAAGTGACATTTTTCAAAGAGACATTTGAATTTTTCAGATAAACTACCTTTTATTGTTGAATTGGAGCCTCTTCTTACATAATATAAGTCGAACTAGTTCAACTGTTTTTCTAACTTTTTAGAAAACTTGACATATTAAATTTTTGAAAAATATGAGGACCAGACAGTGACAATTAATACCACTGCTTAATTTTGAGCACTAACATATCAGCCGAACATCTATCAGTAAAGCTGTCTAACGGCTATAAGGGGGGTGTTGGGGAGGTAGTTAAGTTTACACCAAACCCGTTTAGATTCTGCTGCAAATAATTTCTAAAAACTTGAAAATTTTTTAGTGTCATCGGCATAAAACAAAACAGAGGATGGCTATAGATTGGAAACTAAATCAGTGAGAAATAAGGCTAACAATAAGAGGCCCAGATGTGGAACCTTTGGGGACACCAGACATGGTTCTGATGTCAGATGCTAGGACACCAAGAAGGGATATACGTTTTCTTAAGGTTATTATACTTTTTTTCTTAACTCGATTTTTTTTAGATTGTCTACTTTACAAAAACTGAATTGATTAATTAGTCATGAAATTTGTCATACATTTTTTTAGGATTGATTCACAGCAGCAACAATATAAGCGCTTATACAGAATGTAATTTCGCCAAAAAGCCTTGTAAAACAAGTGCATATTTGTCGAACTGAATTCAGAAAAATCGACTTTTCAATGATGAAAAAAAAATATTTAACAAAAATGCATTTTCAGAACTATGAAACAGATTTCATACTAACAACTTTTCGCGGTAGGAATTCTAAAATTTTGCTGGATTTTTTTTAACTTGAAAGAATTGTTTTGGGCTAAAGTGAACTCAATCCAGCAGTCCTATTTTGTTTCTTAGCTAGAATATTTGAGCTTTTTTCGTAAACAGATAAGTAGTATATTTTCAATTATTTTATATCAAACGAGAAAGAGTTTTTTGTATTTTACGTACCGAAATTATTTTACAATGGTGCAAGACTAGAGGACTAATGACAAAAATTCGATTGGGTTTTTCTGTCCATTAGATATAATGTTTAAAAAAAAACCGATTTATTTCAAATAAGAATTGAGTTTGCACGTTTCTAGGCCCACAAAATAACATTCTCGTGGCAAAAATCAGCCACTTTCAAATAAAAGTAATCTATATTTTTACACCCAGATAACAAATAGCTTGTAGCTCAATAAATTTCCCATCTACTAATCTGTCTTATTTTCCAATTACTAGACTGAGCAATCGAAAGTTCACTTTGCCGGCTCGCATATACTACATTACACACATCGAAACCACATAGTAAACGAGAATTTCAATCATTCTATCAAATATTTCCCTGGTCACATTTATCCAATACGCAAAATTGGTTGTATCGCAAGCAAACACATATTGGAAATTCTTTTGCAATATATCCCTCGGGATTGTACCTTGTTTATGTAAAAAGGACAACGAAATGAGTTCTAGTGAAAAACGAACATACGATAGGAGCGTACGTTCAATCTGTTTATTCATTTCGACCGTAACGTTAGTTTGGCCTTTTCCGATGGCATTTGAAAGCAAGCGCAAGCATGACTTGACAGGAGAAAGCTTGAAATTGTGCTACGAGGTACTCGACCCGAGGGACTAGTAGTCTGCCGGGAACAAACAATCAAATAGGCAAACACATATTTTTTGACCGATAATAAACTGTAGACAGGAACCATAATAGATAGGCGTAGTTATGCATGGAAGCGTATCGAATGAAATGGGGACATAAATTTCACTTTTAGTATTATAGAAGTCAAAATATATTTTTTGAGTTTCCTGCGTCTGTTTAGGGCTTTGTAGTCATCAGATAGTTGATAAAAATGAATTTATAATTAAATTCCTCATTATTTATAGGACTAATCCGGAAGAGCTAATCCTCTGCACTTAGCAGCAAACAGACATGCGAATCAATTGAGCTCAAACAATCAAACAATTTTAGCACTTAGACGAACGTCATTCAATTTCTTTACCGTTAATTGATGATCAATGAATTTTCAAAAAAAAAAAAAATTATAATTAGAAGAGTGAACTATTTCTTATTCATTTTCATCAACACATCCTTCCTCATCTGCGAAATTGACATCCGGACAATTTTATGTACTTGCCGACATTGAAACAAAAAGCCGAAATGGTTCCCAGTAGAATGAAATTTTCAGTAAATTGATGAAAATGAAAATAGTGATTTGATAGGTATTAGTCGATTTTTCCATCAGTTTACAGGTTTCCAAATGTTAGTACTGAAACTATGTTATTGTAACAGATTTATTTTAAGTCACAGTTAAGGAGCGAGACTGGCTAACTTCAATTGTTTTAAACAAGCGAAACAAAAAGTAATAAACAAAAGCTACTAAAATCCATGTACCTAAAGTATCAAATATTAATGAATTAATGGAAAATTTGGAAGCATAGTGAAAAACTCGCTTTGAAAGAAGAATTTAGTAGAATCAATGTCTAAATTAAACAGAAAAGCTGCTGGATAGTAATAAAAGTGACGCACAAATATTGCGAATATCAGTTTCAACTTTGCTCAGCTCTAAAAGTCATCAAGATGCCAAAATTTTTCAACTAGCAGCCGATATTAAAAGCTCGAGAAATTCGGTGAATAAGCTTTAAGTTTTCTTTTTGCGTCAATTAAGAAAAAATTAAACAAGGAGCTTTTCAACTACAAGAAAACATCACATAAAAAGTCATATGAATCGCTCAGAACAGCTAATTGCTATATTATATTGGGCAGCAACAAAACCCACGTTGGGCGCTTAACTATTCTTAGCAAAAAATGAGGTGAAAAATAAACGGATATGTCTATAAGACTAGTTTTTGCAAATTAACACACAATATATTACTTTTTGCTGCAATATTTTTTGAAACTCTGCCGTAAGATGCTCGTATTTCATAAACTGAGTGACACATGAATGAGAATAACATCAAAACATTACTAAATCCGTCTTGGTTTAATTTCTTTTAAATTTAAATTAATGTCGACCGTTTAGCTTTCGATTTGTTATACTTATGTTAAAGTAAATACATTTCAATTAAAAATAAATTTAAATATTCCGAAGTTATTTCAAACAATCGTAACGAAAGAAACACATGAAATGCCATACAAAACGCATGAAAAGTATCATGAACCTGTCACCATGTCACTTTTGATATTTGTTCAAAGCTAGAAAATATTGACAAAACTACGTGTTGAGATAACATTTTCAAAACATAATCCAGCAAAATAACGTCATTTTTCTTGCATCCATTTGTACAAACGCATCATCCGCTTATCTTTACAGCTCTTTCACATTTGAAATGTTGAAGAACATTTCCCTAGTCAAAGTCTCTGGTATCATCACCCTTGCAGCATTTCATATTGTATCTACATATTTGCAGTATGCAAATTCTCATTTTAACTTTCAAATAAAACTGAAATGCAACAGAATCATTTTTATCGTCGCAAGCATACAAAGAAACTTACATACACGCTTCTACTAAACTAGAATCCCTTCGCATACCTAAGTAGTGGTATTACGCGCCTCAAAACTTCTAGGATTCGAAGGTGATGGCCCACAAGGCTCACTGGCACAAAACTTTTATAGCTATCATTTTAACCGTTACCTTTTGTACGTTTCACACATATCCCGTCAACATTCTCTTCGGTTCACTTCAGTTCAACTTCGTTTACAGCGCCAAGTGGAAAAGTTCAGTTCGATGCAATTTCCTGCACGAAACACTTGTCCTTAGCACGAAGGTTATATGAATGTGTACATCTCGCTGACGTTGTCGTCATCCTTTTCGCAAAGTGGAAAACTTTCAAAATCTCATTTTATGCCGTACGTAGATTCTCAGGACATGTCGAGACGCGATAAGAGTTACACACACAGCAATATCGACTTGCAACTTTCGGGACAGGCTACAAACTAGAAATTTACTGGTTGAGTCCTGTATCGTTCTGACAGCGAACAGAGGAGACAAAATTAAATTTCGAAAATGTCATACGCAGATATAGTTCGCTTAAGTGATAGAAATTTATTATTGGGTATTTTTTTAAGTATCGTTTTTGGATTTCCTATTGTCTTTCTTTTCGTTTTGTGAGAAAGCTGGTACGGATTAAAACAAGGATATAATATAAAAGATTGTTATATGTGGACAATATTTCTGATTTGGTTAAAATAATGCAAGTTTAAAATTATGTTCTAACAAGATTCGTTTTAATATTCAACAAGAAAATTCAAACAAAAATTATGTTCTTTAAAGTTTAGTTAAATTTCATTCCTTATCAAAATATATTCATCTTTTATCTTGACATTCCTATCAATTTATCTATTCTTGTGTTGGCATTATAATTACTTTTCGCCTGAAATTATTTCTCATTTCAACTAATGACCGTCTTTAAGTTTCAATTTAAATATTTAATTATCAAGCGTTCAAGGGAAATCTGATATCCGTTTCACGTAATAAAATTAAGTTGACAAGACAAGATTTTATAACCCTTTTCTAGCCGAAAACATCTACCGGTCCTGCATCCTGATCGCATTTCTGGCCTTTAGTCACTTCAAATTCACCAATGGGCTTGATATTCTGCTGCTACTGTTCGTACTCCTACTGTTATCTTCTGTCTGTTCGTCAGCAACTTACACTTCTCCGAAAAGAAAAGATAATTTACGGAAGATAATAACATCGGTACTTGTAGTCGTCTAAAATGTTAGGAGGATGCGTCTGTAAGGTCGAGTGAAGGGCCTACACAGTATACAGTAGCGACAGATGAGTAGGAGTAAGGATTTTAAAACTTGCTTTACCTTTTCGTTAGATGAAGGTGTCATACAAGATGACAGACAGGCTTTTGATTGTTGACTACGGAATTGTGGAAAGGAAATACTGCCACGTTGTCTGAGATGTTTCGGCTTGAACTCAAGAGCGGTGAATAATTAGAAAGGGATGGTGTAAGGAATTGAAGCTGCCGAGAAGTGAGTTGATTTTTTTTGGATGAATTTAAGATGAAAATCTTTGGGTTTCGAAAGAATCTGAAGCCGCCTAAATACTAGTATATAACTAGCGATTGCGTTCGGTTGAAACAAGGCATGAAGAGAGATACCTAGTCATCATCATGAAATTAAGGTTTGAAAATGGCGCTTGAAGTCGGCTACTAAGTGGGGTCTATTCAGATTTTTGTGATGTTGTGGGTCAATCAGATAAAAAAGTATGATTTTTGTGCTTATTGAGGGATTATAATTGCTTACAACAAAGATTAGTTATCTTCGTTTAATAGAATTACTAAACTTTTCGCATTTTTTGTACCATTCAGAGTAAACTTGTTAGAGACAATGATTATAAGCTAAATGTTTACGTGCTTAAACCAGAGACCTTGTTTACAGAAATTTTTACATCTTTCAGGATACCAAAAAAATTTTCATCAATCTAAACTCAGAAATTTTAAAGAGCTTTTGTTTTTTTTTACCTTTCTCAAAGCAAAAACAAAATTGCCTTTCATTCATCAAAAATTAAAATTGAGATTTATAAAAATTTGAATAAATTTTGTATTACTAGAATAGTATTTAAAGCAAACTACCAGAATAATATCGAGTCATAGGTGCGTGCACAAATATACACAGCAGTACAATTGAAACAATATTCAACGAAACTGTGTCAACTGTAATAGTAGACATTCATCAAACCACAGTACTTGCTGAGTGGATGGGAGTTTCTAAAATTAGAATTTAATCGCGTGAATTTAAAATCTGTTTTGTTTCACTGTTCTGCGTCACTGTTTTGCGTACATTTTTCTATTTAAAATGCATTACTAGTTTGGGTCATTTAGTGCTCTAAATTAAAACTATTTAAGGTCTACAAATGTAGTCTTTTATTTTTCAAATTAATTTATAAGAACCATATATCTGAGAAAAAAAAGAAAAAGTCGTCATTAAATTTCGTGCACCTAAAAAAATCCATAACCGCTTGAAGAAAGTTTATGAGGGTGCTGCTATGGACACGGATTATCCGGTGTTGGGTGAAGAAGTGTGAAAACGGAGAATGGGAAATCGCAGATAAACGGCACAGTATTGCACATACATTGAATATCTTGCACGGCTTTGCTCAAGGAATAATTACTGACTTGAGAATAATTTTGTAATTTATAATAATTTTGAATAATTTTTAAAAGTTGTGGAAGTAATTTTTAAAAATTGTGGTATAATTTGAATAGTTTTTAAAAGTTGTGGAGCGCCCAAGCAATTGACTAATAATCGGATTAGGCGAGTGGAAGTTTGTCAAAAGCCCCTGGATGCATTTGAAGCGGAGCAACAGGACATTTTCAAGAATGTTGTTACTGGATATAAAACCTGATCATACCTGGATGTCCCAGTGAGTTAAGCGCAATCTAAGCAATGGCACGAAAGTGCCATTGCTTTGGGATTTCACATCCCAAAACCATTTTAATTCACCAGATCAAGGCAAGAGCATATGACAACAGTATTTTAGGGCACATAGGGTGTTACTTTTGTTGATTTTTTGCGAACTGATGCCACAATCAGGAGGAAACCTATGTAAATAAGAAAAAAAGAGACCACAAACAGACGTTCGTTCTATTAGTCGTCTTATAAAGGAAGTCCACACACGTCATTTTTCACAATCTAGGCAATTTCCCAAATAGACCGGTCTGTAGTAGCGCACGCATCTTACAGCCCTGATTTGGTCCCTTGTGACTTCTACCTGTTTGGTCCTATGAAAGGCAGCCTACATAGTTTTAATTTGAAGGACATGAAAACAACTTTGAAGTCATTTGTCAAGATGCAACCTGACGAATGGTTTTGACGCCTGGGTTAAACGGTGGTGCAAATGTGTGCCAATTGAAGATGACTATGATAAACGGTAGGATTGTGTAGAGAACAGTTTCCACTATGATTTCAAATAATTTTTGCTGCTATATGTTCACTAATAAAGTTTCGATTGGATATGAGGCCTAAGCTTTTTATTCACTCCTGTAAATAAATAACGCATTAGTTCCAGCCGAAAAAAGATTTAACAATGATACGAAACGATTTAAAAAGGCAGATTATTTGAAGTTTTCAAAGAAATGCAGGAGTTGATATGAATAAGCGATGATCGCGAATTCGACTGAAAATTGGTAAAAATGATATTTTATGTTCTAATGTATTCATTAAAACAAAAGGTATAAATATTATGAGGCGAGCATAAAATGAAAAAAACGAACAGCTACTTTAACATAAATTGAATTAAAAGCATTAAAGAGTTTAACATCCGATTAAACCCTTTTGAGCCCCGGTCCAACTCTTCGCAGACGGGTCGTGGGCACAACTCACACACCCCTAATTATGGGTCGAGAGTCCTAGGTTAGGCCTGGCTCATCAGACTCAAGTTTGACACTCTGATCATTTTCCGTTTGTAGAATATCCTCTAAATCTGGGATAAAATCAATCCAGAGAAGCAAAAGATTTTTTCAACGCCCTAAAACGTCTTTTCTAATGAATTTTACATGGCATAATTAACTTTTCATTCAAAATTTTCTTCTAGTAGTAAATATTTCCCAAAATTTACATCGAATGTAAAATAAGGAGTATCTTTACTAGCCTGACGTAATTGGAGTCTCCACCTTTATCGATACCCAACTTAGATCTACTGCTATTTCAGCAAATCACTTAATGGTAATTTTGTCTTGCTCCACATCTTTGTATTATCGATCCGGTCACTTTTCTCCCAATCACCAGATCTCCGACTAGACGATTTTGTCTCCTATTGTTTTATTCCCATTGTTGTAGCTCATGTGGAATACTTATAATGACTCTCATTTTGGGGTTATTTTTGGCTTGCTTCACACTCAAAAACCCAATAACCAAAATTTCTATTTTCTTATAATAATAGATGATGATTGTAATTGTTTTTATTAAGCAAAACCTTATTGATTTGACCGTGTAGACTATGTAAGTTGACTTATTAGTTCGCTTATGCTTAGCGTCTAATAGCTAACGTCGTACTGAATGAATGATGATCGATGATTGAATAATGATATGAGGTAATATTCAACTGTCTACGAAGGAGTTGGATTTTTTTAATCAACCGTCTTCGTAGACGGTTGGAGTAATGAACAGTTGGACCGGGTCAGCTAGTACAGAAAGAAGGTGACACGGTTGTGCGGGGAAAGATTTTTTGTGAGATAAACCTGAAAAACTTCACGTGGACTCGTATTATTGGTTGGCAAGAAAGTGATTGCGATTAATCATTAAGTGTTTGTTTGTGCAGATAAATTAAGGGAACATTTATTGTGTTCAATAAGTTTCCTAAAAAATCTAAGGCTGTGTTGAAAAAATCACTACCAAAAAACCGTTCAAACTCATAAGGAGTACTGAAAATGATTTGTTATTTGTGATTGCACAGGTTTTGATGATTTGACAAGTAAAATTGTTTTCAGCGATTAGTAATTTTTTCTATCGATGCTGTTTGTTGTGTCATAAATCCGCTGAAAGTTAGGCTATGCAACAAGAATACAAGCAATGGTAAGTAATGAAATTATAAATGTTGAATGGAATCAAAAAAAAATCTGTATATATCAGGGAGACGACAACTAGAAACATTTGGATGGCACTGCTGAAAACTTGTATTAAATTAAAGTTCTTAGGTAAAAATCATTGGTGAATTCAAATGGAAACCTTTCTGCCTGAAGGAAGTTAAAAGCAACATCACAAAACCGCATATCTATCCCACGAATTTGAAAAATGATTCGGAATAGTATGTTTTCACTATCAAAAAGGATAAAACTTAAAATCGAATTTACAGAACAATACTTTCTCTCAGAAAAATGCCCAAAAAACTACATCCCGAATAATTTTTCTCACATTTTTTTTAAATATTCTCCTTGATGGTACCAGAAGCGGCAATAGTTTACTCAACAAATTTAACCAGAACTAGTCCTTTACACAAGAGAATTACAAACTTGGGATATTTAAGAAATATAGAAGATTTGGTGAATTAGCTAGATTAGGCTAGAATAAAGCAATCGAAAACATTTACCAGATGTAAGATGAAGATTTTTTGAATATACTTTTGATACGCTCATTTCAAGCAAAACTTGTATCCTATTTTTATTTGTGGTAATTTATTCTGAAAAGTACCATTTTTACGTAAAGGTAATCAGCAACTGTCGCCATAAGAAAATGGCTGAATTTTTATTGATCTTTTAACACACGCGGTGAAAACTTGGAAAATTTAGCAGTTCTAACGAAAATAGCCACCCAAACTTCAAGTTTTCTCGCATGTTAATAAGAGTCGTTCTTAAGTTTTGTAGGACTTGCAGAAATTGAATAAAAATTTTCGCTAAATACCTTTTTAGGAACAAATTCCCAATATTTTTGCAAGTCAAAGAGCTAAACTACAGAACTAAAAGAATTTATTCTTCGTTAAAGCTCATGTTTTTTTGAAAATTTTGTCAATAGTTTTTTCAATATAAATTAATTCCAAGGATTGTCGATGGAATATTTTTTTCCTATTTTTCCTATTTCCAAACACAAATAATTTTTTTTAACTCTCATATTTATAAACACAAGTACTTATCTTTTGAAAGCTAGGAATAGCTACCAGCTCAGGTAAAACGTGCCATCCCTATTCCAAAACATCAATTAAATTGCACAGAAAAACTATTCTGAATGGCTCATTCCATGAGATCCATCCATCTCCACGCAACAAAAAAAAATTCTTCAAGTTCTTCTGCCTTTATTGTCAGGACAATTCAAACAATTTTTCCCTCAAAGACCTAAGAATTTTCTTAAAACAAATATTTCACATGTATTTATATCCTTCCTTACCAAGAGTCGCGTACGCACGTGGATTGTTTGAAAAGTGAATTTTACGAAAATATCTTTCATATTTCACCCCGAATAAAATATGCTTTCGGTTACCTTAATACGGTCATATATCCTGTCCCAGTTTATATCGCTAGCGCACATGTATACTTAAATATGAATCCTTGAACGCAGATAACAACAACAAAAAATTATATGAACCCTTGTATTGGATATGTGAATTGAAAGAGATGAGAGAATTTACAACACGCTATGACAAAAAAGGGAATTTTATTACGGTTTATTTGTCCAGCAGCAGCAGGAGCAGCAGTAGTAGAATCAGCTACGAAGCTTCTTGTTGGTAATCTTGGTACTATATACCGAATATGCCAAGTATGGTCTTCATTAGATTTCTACCCTGTCCTTTTGAAGAAAGAATAGATATAAAAAAAAATTCTCATAGCTTTCATATTTGTGCTTTATTGCGAACAACACAAGGAACGTCAGTTTGTTTGGAAATGGTTAAATTGGTAATGGGAAAGTCTTCCGGATATAGACAGAGCTGGTGAATGTTCTTATATGAATGCGAAGGATATGTACTTCGCTTCTCCCGCTCAAACCGGCAAATGCAATTTAATAAAGCGAAATTTTTGCTTCATCATTAAAAAGGATATTTAATTTAAGACGTATTGTTTTGTGGAATTCAAATAATTTCGAGTATGTTTTAGGCAGAATGAACAGGAAGTGCTGAGTTTTCGATTATTTTTCAGTAAGAAGGAGAGGCTTTATTTTATAAGTACCTTTATTTTATAAAATAGGACATTTTTTTCAAGCTATGTGAGGTAAACCAAAATTTGTTGAGGCTAAGCAATAAAATAAGATATTTTAACAAATTTTGTTATGAAAATCAGAAGCCAGCTAAAAATGTTTATGTAAATAAACCAGTAGGATTGAGTTTTAGAATTAAAGCCGAATTTCATTTTACAGACGCTACAACCGGGGTCCGTTTCTGACCTCTTAAAACAATTTTTTTCCTCGATCACGATCGCGAATTGGTGTCATCTAAGTAGACATTCCAAAGATCGGAGCAACTTGGGCAAAGTCTTTCATCCAGCGTAAACAAGATCTCCCTCCGCTGTCGTCTGTCGCAAAATCTGCCGGAAAGAGTTTTCCGAGCAGGATCCTCTTTGATCATAGGAGATGATATACAATATCTACAATATCATTTTGAAACACAAGTTACTTAATATTTTTGGTAAAAATATCGAAAATTTTTAGTAAGGATTAAGACTTAAAGCGCCATATTATCCTCTGTGCTAATCAGTCAATTACAACGCCTCTAATTACAATTCTCTGTCTCATTTTCATGTCCACCAGAAAGCCATTTATTTTCACGACACACTAAAACGGAGACATTTCATCGCTATATCCGTTCATACAGCAATTTTCCTACTTACAAAATATCCTTTTCGTTACATTTGTGGTTTTATTTACCAAAAAGGACGACACAAAAAGCAGTTTCTTCATTCAACACCAAATTTCATTCAATCAATTTCTGGTGAAGAAAAACAGTAAATTGACAATAACCTCGAGTCTCTTGCAAGTGAAAATGAGAAAATGAATCTCGTTAGAGAGCGTGCACCGTTTTTTTTCCATACATAACTACCCTGAATGTAGCCACTGCCATCACTTCCAGCTTTTCTTACGTGTACCATCTCAACGGGCTCTGCTCGTTGTCCGGAACGCTTCCAATGCAATTCACATTAGACTTAATGGCCTTTAATGCCTCCACCTGGGATTCCGACGTTGGAAAATACGACACATAAAAGAAAATTAGATGTTCCGAGATATTACCGTGTACGCTCGAATCAGCCTCGGCTTAAGTTACCCGAGTCCACCTAGAGACCGACTGGACAAGGACGTCTTTGGCTATGAACGCATTATGTTCATAGGGCAGCATTTCTTCCATTCGAAGCATATTACCTTCAGTTTGGCGTTTAGATCGCGGCATAAGCTGCTAGCATCAATGAACAGCAAGGAGAACAACAACAAAAAAACCATCCATAGTCGATGTTCTGTTCATGGTGGGTATCTCTGTGATGTCATAGGACAAAATAAATTTTCCGAAGAATTTCCTTTCATTTTGCGCTCGGAACAGTGTTTGGTGGACGACGAAGTTATTGAAAGGCAAGTCATAATGTCGTCGACATCTTTAAGTCCTGATTTGAGTCTATTGCGTACGTTTGGAGGATGTGTGGTGGCTGGGTGGCCGGAGTATTATATATTAAAGCTGTCACGGTGTGATGAATTTTAGTAGGACAAAAAAAAGAAAAAATAAAATGTTTTCTAAAGCGAACTTTTTTGACTGAATCAATAAGCGAGCGTAGGACGTAAAGCTGCTTTTTTAAATATTCTGAAGAATATATAAGACCTTCTTGTTCGAATATTTTTTCTATGTCTGATAGCAAATTGTTTGCGAAATTTTCGTTTTGACGCAGAATTTTTCGTAGATTTTTTATGTCAATTGAGATTTGATAATGAATTGAAAGGAATTATGATTTAGATACAGCCTCATTTACATACGGTTTCACATGTGACAACAATAAATTTTTGTTAGCTAATGATCCGTGAAGAATGAATTGTAAATTTTAATATTATGTGAAAAGAAAACTGTTACTGTGGGGCTTACGTAAATTGTAAAAGTTTTTTTTTGCTTTTTTGTGTCATAACGAGCTATGAAGGCCCAGAAATAAATTAAGGTAAACGTTCCTGGAATTTTTGGATTTGGTTTGATTTTATCTAATTACTGTTTATTGTGTTAAATTTGAACTATTTAAAATTAATTTATTTATTTCATTTGACATGCTTTTTTCAATTGAACATATGTGATAATATCTTTAATAACTAGAGACTTCTTACAAAACTAGAAACTTTTCACGCGAAATGTTAATAACATGGTTAAATTCAAACATAAAAAATAATAAAGAAGATTTTGAAGAAAAATATTGTTGATGAAGTGATAAAAGTAAATAGATGCTGAAACGGATGTTTTTTTTATATTACAGTTGAAATAAGTATTTACTGGCAGACAAAAACAATAGGATTGGAGAATTAAAAGAGATTTCAAAAATCGAATCTTGGATGTATATTCGAATTTTAGTAGCGTTTCTGATCAATTCTGAAGCGTATTGTGTTTCTGTTTCTTCTGGGAATGGAGACTAAAAACTCAGGTCAAAGTTTTTAATTTTATTTATAAGTCTGGAACTAAGTTCAAATAGCATGGAGCTACGAAGTAATTCTAACACAAAGAAAGCTTTTTTGGAATTCCAATAAAAAAAAATTCAACAAGAACAATCTTACATTTAACTCACAATCGAAAATTATATACTAACAATAATGAGGGTGTTAGTCTAAACAAAACATGTTTCGCTTAATCATTTAAGCATTTCTGACGGCGAGATCAGACTCAACATGAGAGCACCTCGAATTGGATATCTATACTATTATCTACCATATGCTGGCTAAAGAAAGAGGAAGGCGTTTGAGCCAAAGCGATCGAACTTTTGATAGTTACACGCAATTCACCGATGAAATTTAAATTAAGAATCGAAAATCGGATGATGGCGTTCAAAATTTTCAACAAAAGGGACAGGAAATCTAGGAAAGAATATCAGAGATTCAGCTGCTTTGAAAATTGTAAAATTAGCAGCATTAGAGTTGCCAGGTGTCCCGATTTGAGCGGGACGTCCCGATTTTCAGGGGTTGGTGACACGTCCCGATTTACCCTTGATCGGGACGCCAAATGTCCCGATTTCTTATTAGCCTCCTTGATCAATAATTTTTGCAGGAGAAACGAATTCATCTGTAAGCTGTTACAACATAAAAATATTTTTAATTTGTTATTTTCATATTTTCTCACCAAACTCTGACTAAGTAGGCAGCATAATAGTTTTAAACTTCGCGCGTATCATATTGTCGAGATACAGATATCATTAATTCATGCTGTCTCGTTCTTCTCTTGACACTTGCCGACACCATTCCATCACGCACAGTTTGTCATTTAATTCGCAGGATTGTGAAGCTAAGCCTGATAGTGTTTTGTTTTGCGATTCAAAAATTACTCAACATCTAACACTTGAAAGAACTAAGGCCAGTGCAATTGTAGTACATCATATTTTAGATCCAGCATTTATGGTGTTGCTGCTGCAGATGGTTCTAATCACGGTGCAATAAAAATGTTTCCACTGTTGATAAGATTTTACAGCCTAGCTACTAACCTTAAGAAATGTGTATTTGATTTTATGAAGGCTCAAATGAAAGTGCATTTTCCATATATAATAATTTATTAGCACGATTGAGAAAACGTAGTATTGATAGTAAACATATTACCAGTTGTTGTGCAGAAAATGCAAATGTGAATTTTCACCACTATAATTCAGTGTTCCAAATACCATACAACGATAATAACAATATTATTATAGAGGGATGTCTTGCTCATATTTTGCACAACAGTGTGCAATATGCTTTCATCATCACCATCGGCGCTACAACCGGGATCTGGTCCTGGCCTCCGTCAAATAATTTTTCCATCGGTCCCGATCGCGAGCCGATGTCATTCATTTGGGCACCCCTAAACTCCGAACGTCATGTTCAACGCCATCCCTCCAACGCAGGCAAGGTCTTCCACGCTGTCGTCTGCCGTAAAATCTGCCGCAAAGGGTTTTCCGAGCAGGATCTTCTACGATCATTCGAGCTACGTGTCCTGCCCACCGGAGTCCACCGAGCTTTATCTTCGTAATTATATCTGATTCTATGCAGATAGCGTACAACTCATGGTTGTAGCGTCTCCGGAATCGCCGTTCTTGGGCCAACTATTCTCCGGTTAAGAGATCAGAGCGCCTTTTGCTGATGATCCAATTCTCGGACAGAAACATGAGTACTGGCAGGATCATGGTGTTGTACAGTAAGAGCTTGATGATCGAGTAGGATTTCGGGATTTGAAGAACCTTGACAGACTGTAGTAGGTTTTGTTGCATTTGAGTAATCGCTCGCGTATTTATTCCTCAATGTTGGTATCAGCTGCTGTACCCAAGGTAGTTGAAAGATGACACTACTTCAAATTCATGCTCAACTACCCTGTAAGTTTGACCAACTCTAGGTTTTCTTCCTGCAAATGCTGCCGTCACGTACTTAGTCTTTCCTTCATTTATGTGCAACCCCAGTTTTTGTCCCGCTCGCCCGATCTGGATGAAGGATTCCCGTACAACTAGCTCTGATCTTCCAATTATGTGCATATCAAATCTAACGTTAAGTACAATATGAATAAAAAATAACGTAAAGAAATACTTGCAAATGTTTCCAAAAATTACAAATTATTTGATTTAATTTGTCAAAACAATTACGAGTATGTTTGAGTTTTGTTATATCACAAAGAAGTTTATCCTAGCTTAAGGCTCATTTGTTTCGTTTCTTGTACTAAGCAATGGTAAAATGAATGATGATTCACAAAAATCTTTTCTTTCTATTTCGTTATTGTAGCTGTCCCGATTTGAAATCAAAAGTCCCGATTATTTTTACCTTCAGTCCCGAAATATAGCACACTGGACCTGGTAACACTAAGCAGCATATAGAAGGCAGGATAAATGAACAACAGAAGGCAGGTCTTTGATAAAACCATTAATAAAAGTGGTCCGAAAATTGAACTCTGCGGAATTTTAGAAATAAGACGACGATAAACATTTACAGCACTTTACAATATACGTCATTTGCAGATGCGTTATACCTCTTAAACTTTGAAAAAAAAACCCAGGATCAGCAGAACTAATAACTTTTTGAAAAATCTGCGAAGTAAACAAGAGCATTTTGTTCAGTTTCTGAAGCAGAGCCAAGCGTGTTTATGAAGGTATTTAGACAAGAAGTAAAAATTCTACTTTCAATCAATCTGATGTTTTGAAAAGCGAAATAAAGGGTGGCGCAGCAGTTACTGTTTTTAGTGTTTCTTGTATAAAATTTTAATTTATTTTTTCTATGATGATTTCAAGGCTCAGGGGATGCCCTATTATGCTATAGCACAGCCTTAGCGGAAGGAAATTTAAGGAAGGGGGGAAAGGAAAGGTTGAGTTTGCAGAGATAGCGATGCATGATTCGCTTGAACAATCGTGGCTCATAGTTGGCGGGGAAAACAGTAGATGGTAGACTGTTTCATAATCGTATTGTCCTAGATAAGAAAGAATCGTGAAATTTGACGTTACGACTGACACGGATCGAAAGGGTATGAGAGTGAGCACGTTGGGAGGCTCGGGTGTTGCGCGGTGGGAGGCTCGGGTGTTGCGCGTTGGGAGGCTCGGGTGTTGCGCGTAGGAGGTGCTCTACAAGGGAGCAGACTTGATATTTCATTAGAGCAAAGACCATAATAATAGCGATAAAGAAGAGGAAGGCAACCTACATTACGTCGGTGCTCAAGGGATTGAATACGTGAGGTAATAGTTTCATCGCCAATAAGCTTGAAAGCTTTGCGTTGGACTTTGTTTAGTTCCGCTAAAGCAGTGCGGCCTGCCCCAGCCCATATATGGGAGTTATAACCAAGTCTTGGTCTTATATATAATAAATGTTGATTGCCTTTCTGAAGGAATCCTAAGCATTTCATAGCATTTTTCGCAATTTGAAAAATATGGGTGGTCCAGCTTAGCTTGCTGGAGATGTTTAATCCTAATAGATTCAGCAAAGGTGATTCAGCAATATCTACTCCATCAATATGTGGGTAGCAGCAGGAGGGTAAGACTTGAGTGAAAGACGACAGCATTTGATTTTGGACGCATTAAACACAATACGGTTCACTAAGCCCCAAGCAATAATGCTTAATAGGTCCTTGTTTAGCGATGCAGACATGCGGTCTTTAAAAACAGAAGTAGCGCTCCCGCGGGAGTTGGCTACACTATCAAAAAAGTATGCGAAGTCAACGGTGCTGTCATCGGCAAAACTATGAATCGAATGCATAGTGGAGGAAAGAAGGTCGTTTCTAAATAAAACGAAGAGAGTTGATCAAAGAATAGTACCTTGCGGAACCCCGGCATTATTTGAGTCCATCCAAAGCAACTTGAAAGGAACGATCTACGAGGAAACTTTCAATCCATTTGACGAGAACGGGGTGAAAACCACATGCACGAAACTTGGGTGATAGGGCTGGGTGCCAGACTCTGTCAAAGGCCTTCGAAATATCAAGTGAAGCGACCATTGCTTCACCAAATTTATGGAGAGAACGGTTCTATCTGTCAGCGAGAAATGTAAATAAATATCCAGTGGACCGCCCAGATTGGAAACTATACTGGCAATCGTTGATAAGATGGTTCGACTTAAGACATTGCATTGATTTTGAGTTCACAAGTGATTCAAATACCTTAAACGGAAACAAAACGATTTCAATTCGTCGATACTTAGAGGGATCACAGATCTCATCAATTTTAGGTATGGGCTGAACGTTTGCAAGTCTCCATGCAGAAGCAAATATTCCAGTCGAATATGACAGATAAAATAGTTTGCGCAAAGGTTTAGCTAAAGCAGAGGCGCAACACTTAAGTACGAGGGGCTTAATACCATGAGGCCCGCCAGATTTAGAAACATCAAGCTTGGCGAGTAATTTCAATACCGCTCTTGAGCGATAAAATAGAGGCCCTTGCTTAAAAGCGCACATTGGAGGGCTAGGAGAACTCATTGATGAAGGTGGCGGCAAAAAGGAGGTTGTAGCGAAAATTTCAATCTCAGCAAAGAGATTAAGTTTTGCCAAATCGTCGCAGCGAATTAGTGAAGGAATTCAAAAAATGGCTAACAATCAGGCTATGGAATATATCTTTCAGTCACATACTTAACTTTTCTCCTTCAAATGCCCAAAGATAACTCTTAGTTTGACGTCAAAACCCCACGAGCACTCAGACCTCATTTTCACAAGGGAGCAGATGTTAAGAACCTTTACTACAGGAACTGTTAAAATGGACCACTATTTGATAAACTTTTTAAAATTCAGTGACCTTGCAGCTTCGGATCAATGAGAACATTATTTCGCTTACAAAAAGCTTTATCAAAATGCTTGTTACTCCCATAACTTCTGTTTAATAGATTTTGTGGATCTAAACTTTTTGCTTGGCAGAATTCCGCATTGGAATTCAAAAATCGTTATACTAAAAATGATAATTATGCTGGTTTATTGCAGAACACAGCTATAAACTTATTTATTTTTGCCATTTTCAATTTGAGTCCTATTTTCAGTTGAGGTCTTTGTATGCTGGCGAATCGCTATGCAGCAAAAACTACTTGAAGCATTGTCATGCAGTCACCCACACTGGGCGCATTTTGAACGTTGTATTTTATTTTTGATAGAATCAGTTTTTTTTATTCATTGCAGACACTGATGATTCATTTGCAAGTAATTCACATTTTGAACCTAGAAAAGCAATTCAATATCTTTTTAATGTTGCTTCATTTATTTACAAAGAAAACAAATTAATAGGTGAAAAAAGTGCCTATGATTAAGTCCAAACGGAATACATCATTGTGGAAGGAAATTGTTTGGTAGTTAAATATAATAATACAAAAGATAAATATATAAAAGATAATATAAGTAAACAGTAATATAAAAGATTTTTAGGGAACATGAAAGAGAAAATAAAAGACTTTCTGTGTAAAAGAGTTGTGCAAATATAATTCACAAACTATCACCTAGCACTGTAAAGAAGAAATAAATAATACTAAAAACTAAATCCGTTTTTTGAAGAATAAAAATGTAACATACTCTGTGTTTTTCTCTCTCTCTCTCTCTCTCTCTCTTTCTCTCTCTCTTTCTCTCTCTCTCTCTCTCTCTAAAATGAACATTTTTCTTAAGTTCTTTGAATTTTAATGCCGCATCACGTTAGAATCTATCTTTTTTTCGATAACAATACTCAATACTTTACTGTCGAGCCATAATTCAGTCTCCACCACTCTCATAAAACCATAAGTGCTAACAGCCATACATCAGCAATTGACTACGAAATATCTTTGAAAATTTCAGCAACAGAATACATCCGTAATAAAATGCGTCATCGTCACCGAATCTCATTCGACGCTGGCACATCGATTCGTTTTTGGTACCAAACACACAAAGGATCATCTGTCGAAACGTTATTTCCTTAACATACTTCACACGTACACTTGTCGCACACAAAGATTAACGACCTCTGCACGTATTTCAGACGATATCAAACGTCTTATCAGCCGAGCATGCAGCAAGTGTTCGTCTCTATGCACCTTAAATCGCATAGAATGCAATTTACGAGGACATTTCGATATGTAGGGGGCGGTAATGATGTTTTGGGTGAAAGCATTTTTCACTGCATGTCTTTAATGTTGCCAAGGGTTGATTGAAGCAATGACTTTTATTGCTAACCTTATGTCTCGAGCAAAGGAACAGTGCTTGTGGCTGCAAGTGAATCAAATATTCTGTTGAGAAATGATTCGGTGAGAGATAAATTTGAGTGTGGAAGTTGAAGTACAATATTAGTGGAGATAAAAAGGTTGTAAATTTATACAAAAAAAATTTCCACCGCATGAAAATCGTTTAAAAAAGACTGATTTTCAAACGAACTGGTATTGGATCTGAATGGATATGACTTACAAGACATGACATGGTAATGAAATGGATTTTGCATTTGGGCGAAGAATTGAAACTCTATACTAGTAAGGGTACTGATTTTCTATTTTACGTAGCAGAAAGATACATTTTTTTTCAAAAGTTCACATCAGTTCTGGTTCTGCGAATTTTCCCTCAACTTTTGAACGACGTTGCTCAATTAGAATTTCAGAAAAAAACTTTTTGGCACACCCATTTATTTTGTACGATTAAACTCTTACTCGTTTAGCAATGCTAAATATGGTTTTTCGTAAGGAGACTGAAGGTTCAAGGGACTCCTCCATTTGCGGCAAAACCCAAAATATCAAATAACAGGGCCATTAAGTTCGGTGTACGTACTTTTCGCTCGCAAAACGACGCCGGAAAGCCTTTGGAAAAATCAAAAGGACATAAACTGGAAGACTCTGAGGTTGTTGGAGGGGAAATGGAGCATTCGAGGTAATCTCCGTAAGTCTAGAAAATTGGAAAAAGGTGGTGGTAGAGTTCCAACGGACGCAACTTTAGCATCAGGTCGCTTGGAACGATATACTTGCTTTGAAGGTCGGTATTACTTAGTCTCGGGTTAGTAAAAGGGCCGCAGAGTTATGTTTCGAGGAAATGCAGAAGAACAGGGTCAGATAAAAAACTCTTGCTGCTGACTTTGGGATAAAGGATGAAAAGGAAGATAATTGCATCTACGGAAGCATCTTCTGGAAAAAAGAAGCTCAAAGAAAAAATAAATGAAAAGCCGCAGGGTTGAAATCGTAAAGAAGAGACAAGTTTCGGCGTTGGAAAAAAAACAGCTCTTGGTAAGACTTATGCGGATGTTTTGGGGAGATATCCGAAAGGGTGTATGCTTGGATGACACCAGCACACAGGCCCACCGAATAAAAAAAAACTACCGAAGGAAAGGTTGCCGGAATTTGCGTGATGTAGTAATGGCGCAACTTGACGGACTTGATACGGATCACTGTAGAACAACTCGTTGTTGTGACGCTCATGGCTCATAGACAAAAAATTGAGCTCTTGGCTTTCGATTTCCTTACAGCCTGCGAGGGGTTGGCCACAGCTATAAGGCAACAAACTGTACAGAAAGAAGCCAAACCAGAGGCAACTGCAAAGGACCGGACGGAAGCAATAGCTGCTGGAGGTGTGGTCAGGCGGGCTAACGGGCAGGATGTTGCTCTGCAAACCCTCAGTGATTGTTTTCAGCCAAAAAGAGGGAAGCAGATAACGCTAAACACATTATGGGTTCAAGTGGATGTATGACTTCCAAAGAAAAGGAAATGAGATTCCTTCATGGGAACATGCAAGCCTGCAGCTCACGCAGCTCATCTGTGAGCATAAAAAGCCCATATCGTATGGATAAGTAAGAATCTGAATTAGCAGACGTGGTAACGGCCATGCCAGGGCAAAACATGAAAAGGTCACCTTCATGAGCTGCTAATTCTCTCCAAATGTACTAATACAAGAATTCGGAGATATGTAAATCTAATTGGAAGACATTTTCCGTAGTATTGAAGACTGCATTTTCGTAATGGTTGATTTCTCACCAGAGTGGCACATAGTCGAGCTGACATCGTGGTTGAATTTGTTGGTGTTGTCGCCAAAATATGGAAGACCTTTCGTTGGCGTGTCCAAATCTGACGTAACCATGGCGTCGGAGAGACTGGCAGCTCTTTTAAGCAAATTGAAAGCAAATGTAGGATTACGGGGCGAGGAAGCATAGCTACATCAACAATCACATTGCGGAAAGCACGACATGGCAGCACCGCCGTCCCTCTAAAAGACTTGCCTGGAATGACACCAACAGAGGTGAGATGGTCGCATCATTAAATGCAAGCTCGGACTGGGAGTCTTCATCGGCTAGAACCCCAGTGTCCTGTGAAGCAGTAGAGCCTACTATGGGAAAAGCAGTAGCAGTAGAGCCTACTGTCGAAGAGCTTGTGTGGCCTGAATGTCCCTACGCAGACTCTTCCACCGCGGGATACAGGGCTACTGATGTAGCAACGAGATTTTCGAACTGTGGAGCATCATCCTAGCGTGCAGATGCGGTGCAAAGCAAGCTAGGAATAGACATGTGGAAGCCAAGCTTTAAGAAGTACACACGCAAACAAAGAAGGAGTTGTCCAAAGCCATTAAGAGGAGCAAGCGGTCAAAATGGAAGTTTCTTTGCGAAGAGGTCAACTCAGAGCTATGGGATGAAGGGTACAAACTGATTATCAGCAGACTCGGCTGCATGCAATCTAGCGCTCTTATGGACGTACGAACATATCAAAAAAATTGGGAAAATTATGTTTTTGTGATTATAGTATAATTTTGACAAAAAAAACCTATGAATTATTAATACATTCAAATAAAAGCCAGGCTGAATATTAACTGAAACATGCTTTATAATTTCATCTTTCTTATAGAATTAATTATTTTTGAACGGATATAATGGTTTCAGGCCAAATTTGCTTTCTAGTATTGATGTCCGCCAAAATCTGCTTATTAAATACTCGGGTGACCCATCCGATTGCAGGGTATGTAAGGTTTGACGCGACTATCTACAAGGCCATCTACAAGACCAGGCAACTTCAAATTGGAACCCGAGTGGGCAACACTTCGATATGGTTGAGCTGACTTACCTATTGGTGCTTAATCTACCTCAACAACTACCACAGCTAATGGGTCAGTAAGCAGACCTTCTGCTGCTTTATAGGCAGTATTTGCTCAACATTTGTGGAGACTGCACCCAATTTCTCGTCGTTTCGCAGTGTTACGTCCCCGATCGTCTCTATCAGTTCAAAAACATTTACTTAGCTGCATAAGGCTACAGCGGACATTTTTCCAAAACATTTTAGACCTGTCTATATAATTTTTTTGGGTTTGATTTTTTAAAAATATCCATCCCGTTATTGAAATATAAGCTCGCAGTTTTTTCTTTTGGCTTTCCCATTTAAAACATAAAAATAGAGGATGAAAAAGGAAACAAGATATAGCAAACACTTTCACAAAAACAAATAATCAAAAGATGTAGTCACAGGCCATTTTTTTAAGGTTGCCGGAAGCTTGTGAATTTAACGAATAATTTCTTATGTTAAACGAAAAAAAGTTTTTTGACCTAATCTAGTCAAGTCGTTCAAAAGCTTCAATTTAAATTCCATTTTCGATTCAGCTTAACTTGTTGTTGTTGTTGTTGGCCGTAAACATTTCGGTCATTCGTACACAAGATAGAGTATATGATGAATTTACTATCAACCAGTGACCCACACTGGGCGCATTTTTAAACGCTCGATTTTGTCGTGGAAACTGTGTTTCTTTCCTTTTTTTGTATACAGACATGATTTCTTTTGACAATGATTTACATTCTGAAGCTAAATAAACAGCTGACGATATCTTAACAGAGTCGCATATGCATGTGTTTCAGCAAGAATGCAAATTTGTGTTGAGAGCAATTCTACTGCGTGAAGTGTAATTGAATCACTAAAAAAAACTTTTTTTCAACCCATCGCAGGTCTTAAGTTTATTAGCATCTTAAATTATTATCTGAATATGAAATCACTTAAGCTCAAATACATTAGCTTGTTGGAATAATTTGCACTACAGTCCACATCTTTCATGATACTTGAAATGAGAAAAATAAAATAATATAATGCGCATAACAAATCACTTTCCATTATACTTGACATTTTCAACCACTCCACTTGACTCACGTGCTCGAAAAGATAAAATCAACGAAACAGACAAAACCCATTAAGCACATGTACAAAATGCAATTACATCAACCTAACAATCATCTCGCTACATTCACGCGAAGCACGATTCGTGAAATGAAAACTTTTGAAACGCCACCTTACAAAACTTTTCACTTTTCAACATACCTCAGTAGAATTATCTTTTGGACAATCCTCCATCAAACATAACTTACCATTCCGTTTCTCTGTTACTGTTTTGTTTTATTCTTTCCATTGCTGCTGCCTTTGCACTCTCATCATCTTCTTTTTTCAAACAAAACAAAAAAAACCCTTAATAAAAAGTGACTTTTGTAACTTCTTCACGAGAGTACTTTCGAGACACTTTCAGGACGTTTTGTATCTGATGTTGTCGCTGAGGCAAGTTGTTTCAAAAGCACGAAATTGCATTTAAAAATTTTAACGGAAACAAAAGAAGTAAAGTTTCTCAGCTAAAAGTCATGAACGCAGCAACAGGCATACCATTTTTTTTCGTGGGAATGGATATGCAGACATGGTTAAGTATCTTTATGACTTGAGTGCAAGAAATGAAAGCGAGAAATTCAAAACAAAAAAACAAAAGACAAACAAAAAGCAAATTCACACAAAAGTAATATTAAGCTAGTTGTTCTTTGTTTGGTGAACTTTTAATGTGTCTGTAGTAAGCACGAAAACGCACTTTGCGTAGTCTTGTTCCCGAGAACCTTTTGACTAAGTCTGCATGTGACGGGACGGTATTTGCAAACGATACAATTCCAGCTGTTCGTTAATTACGGTTGAAGTAATCGAAGGGAAAACTTGAACAGTTCTTGGATTGCCAATATCTGTCGAAACTTAATCTGACCACTCATAATCAACCCAACTTCAACATATATTCCCTGCAGCGAATACTAAAGATCATGAAATCCACTTTACCTCGACATATTTTCATCCCGTTTCCGGTCCCACAAAGAAACCGGGTCTACTTCCCTGTGTGTCGCAACTAGGAGAAAGGTCTTACATTAATTGTGTTCGAATCGAATTAATTGACTCAATCTTGGATGCCTTCGATAAATATTTCCTGTAATTATTTGCGCGAGAAATTATGCAAAGTGCTCATCAGCGGATTCGATGGTGGGAGGGACGACGAAAAGCAGACGTTACGAAACGTTCGACGTTCGACAGAAACTTACTGTTATTGATGAAATTGTTCGCATATCAAACAACGCCGATGCTAATGATAATAATAGGGTTTTGAGCCCTTGTGCAAATAAATAAGTCACGGAAGAAGACAGCGTGCACGAGGACTGAGTGTTTCTGCTCCAACGTCCTGTTTATAGTCACAACACAGGACTAACTAGGCTGCTAGGACATAATCGCTTCGGTACTCTTGAATCAATACCTGTAGGCAATGATGACGCAGCAACTCATTAATTTTAATAGGATGGTGTTTTCGAAATAAAGCACTTACTTGTGATATTGACAGAAGGCCTATGAAATGAAGTCTTTTGTAAGCCAGTGGCCCTTTGTTGTTTGGCGGGGTTCTGATGAAGAGGATTTTCATTCGAAAATTAAGTATGCACGTGAAGAGTCGAAAATAAGGAAAATCGATATTTGTTATGATTTTAGGATTAGACATCGTTTTTCGATGATGGTAAGGAAGGTGATTGGCCAAGAGTTGAAAAAAAATCTTAGTGTCTGTTGACAGTTTTTTTTAGTGTGATTGCGATGTGTTAAGAAAGCAAAACAAGTAAAATCGATTGACGGTGTTATTATGTGACCTTGAAACAGCATATTTTTCCAAAATTTATACTGAAGGTTGATTTTAAGGGACTTTAGCGAAAATAATCCCAGCAAATTTGCGAGTTTAATTTTACTATTAGAGTGCAAAATAAAAAAAAACTGGAATAGAATAAAATATGAAAACGATAAGAGCCGGCAGACGCAAATAGTCAGCGAGCCTAGCATTCGAAGAGAGAAGACATATACGGCAAAGCGGCAGAGTATTTAATGAAACTAGGGGACAGCTCTTCAAACATGTCGGTGGCATCTGACAACCACCAAACAAATATTGAAGCTTATGATGATATCTCTACATATGAGAAAAATATCGTAAAGGGGACGTAACTATCTGTTCTTAACGCCAAAAGTATCATCAATGATGATTTTTTACACTAAAAAGTCAGGGCTATAAAAAATTCAATAAAACTCACTAGTGTTCCTACGCAATCAAAACTGCAAAAGCATATTCCAGCAAATTCTTTTGAAAAAGAATCAGAAACAAAATTTAAAAAGTGGTTCTAATTATTCTCCGCCAACCTGAACAATGAAAAGGAGTGGCATCGGTTCTTAAACAAAACAAATTTGGAATTTGAATCTGCCAAGAGGCTTTATCTTGGCTAACAAATTTATCCTAAAACCACTAATTACCACAGCAAAACCACTAAGAACTTTACCAAGCTACAAGTTCAGTACCATACGTACTATCTCCCAGACGAGTAAAACCCAAATATTATCGTAAAAGACCCGTACGGGCTTAAGCTTGGTGAGGTCAAACTTGATTCGGAAAGGCAGGACCTCCATTCTATTGAGATCTTCTATTTGAAAAATAGAAAGGGTTTTTCCAAACTAATATAAGTACCTCTTTCAAGGGAAGAGAAAAAAATATTTATAACACTCCGGCTATTTGACACTTAATGCCCCTAATTAGTCTACAAAAGCCTCGAGTAAGCCAATTGCCAATTATAATAATTGTCACGCACAGCACTGGTGCGTCACCATCAATTCGAAACAAATTATCCTGAGCAAAAACCAAAATGTGTCAATTGTGGCGGCAAACTTCACGCAAGCTATGGAGGTTGTCCCAAAAACATTAAAATATAATTTACTCAAGTAGCCAGACCTGCACCGGTTTCCCTCCTGCCCAAAAAAAAAATCAATGCAGCTTAAATTCCTCTACGTGCTAACTTTTCGAATTTTCCTAACTATCCAAATCAAATATAGTGACTTTATACAATGATGGATGTCATGATGGCAAAAATGGTCAAATCATGTTCTCTGCTTAATCCTCACCAGCACACACTCCCTTTACTCAAATTAAATGAGTCAAGCCAATCGAATATTCATCCTTATGAAGAACGCGAAATTCATGCTACCATAAAAAGGCGAGCTTATGCAATTTCTGAGCGATGGCAGAATTGATATAGTACTTATAGAAGAAACCTTCTTGAAACCTGGACATCAGCTCCGAGTCCCAAACTATCACGTATGCAGAAATGATAGATTAGCAGGTAGAGGAGGAGGTACAGCAGTCCTCGTTAGAAGACGCATTGTCCATAACAATGTACACATCCCGAGCTTCAGTAGAATGGAAGCAACGACTATTGAAATAGCGACAAGTTTCTTCAACTTTAAAGCTACCTCCGCTTACATACCCTCGAACGCACAAAATCTTATTGAAGACTTTTGTGCACTTTTCGATAAGGATGGTCCTATATTTCTTGCAGGATTTCTCAGTGCTAACATTCGCGCATGGGAATGAGTAAGAAATAAACAAGCAAGCGGAGACCTGTATAGCTTTGCTGCAGGTAGTGTCTTGTGTCTGCACATTCCCGATGAGCCCACTCACTTTGGCACCATAAAATGTCTTAGACATTGGCATATTTTAAAATATAAATCAGAGTGTGTATATCAAGTCTCAATAAAAGGAAATCAACATGACTTATCAGGTTTGATATGCTAAATTTATTCGATAAAGTTTGGCACGCTGGGTTCATTGTCGAACTAGAAAGCCTTTGCCTACTAGCTGCATTCATCCCACTCATTGGATCTTTTTTTTTAAACTACAGCCTTTCAAATCAGAATCGATCGCATTTTCCCATTTAAAAGACCTTTAGCAGCAGGAGTTCCTCAAGGGTTCCCTATGTCGCCCATATTAGTACACAGCAGAGTTTATGCCTCCTTTTTTGCAGACGACACATGTATTTTTCACATGTCCCGACAAGCCGCTGGTATTACTTCAAACCTCCAACGTTCTATTGATTCCCTTATGGAATATTTTAAATCAAACTTAGCACAGACAAAACTCAAGCAAATTTGATAGCAAGCAAAAGACGTCAAATACCACGGTCATGAACAATCGATCCATAGATTGGCAAGAGGGTGCCAAACACCAAGGCCTTACATTCGGCAACAAATTACAGTAGAACCCACATAAAGCCAGCAGATAAAATTCCATGAACAACACAATAAAGACTCTTTATCCTCTTCTCAAAATCTCTCAGCTAAGTAACTAAAATAAGGTACTTCTCTAGAAAGAAATAGTAAGACCCCAATAACTCTGCAGCTGCGTAGTTTTCGGAAAAACTACCAAAACCAACAAGAAAAAAGCTAAGATCAAATCAAAATACTTCGCTCAGAAAAATCTTCAAGATTTCTTGGTAAGTCAGGAACATCGATGTCCATAACGATTTAAGAATCCAAACAGTTGACAAATACATTTGCGACCGTGCGCTTAAACTATTCGACAAGATAGCCCATCCCCCCAACAGTTCTTTAGGAATCCTGAAAATGTCTCACCTTTTCAATAGTTTGACATACCCAAGCCTAAGACAGCTCACAAATTAGAGCGGACTCGTTGCATTTATATGCATAAGCTCACACAGTATGGCTAGTTTAGAAATTGAGATTAATACCGTGCACTGCTAAAAGTGGAGTAAGGGTGCAAAACCCACACCAGCTCCAGAAAATCATCAGTTCTCAATTAGACGAAAATAGTAGAGCCACTACACTTTAAGTTTTTACTGTCAATGGAGCCTCAAGTAAGATTAAAAGTAACAGTTTATGTAAAACAAAAGGCTCATTTAATTCTTTTTCTAAATTTAAAAATAAAAATAGCACCAGTATATCAAAAGTTGACTTAATTTTATTTGAATTTATATGATTTATAATTTTTTTGAGTTAATTTAATTTATAATTCATAGTTTTAGTTTGTTGCGAGGTTATTAGTAAGATATAATCATTTCATTCACTCTATTATTGCAATTCTTGTTGAAAATAGAACTATACGACACCAAACTTCATAAACAACTTCTTAAAACGTTCATATTCCAACAAAACTCCTCAAAAAGTCTGCATGCCCTGCAACCACATTCGACAACATGAACTATAATCTGAATACACTTTGTGTCCTTCCGCAGGAAGTAAACATTAAAACTTCTCCAATTAACGAATCCAATTGTTTCCGCTCTCTCGAACACACATTGTTAAAACAAACTTTTAAAGTGAACCCTTATAACGATCTCTTTAATGTCCCCGTTTTGTAAACACAAAGCACCAACAACAACACAGTATAGTCGTACAATCATCATTGTTTTCATTCATAGTAGGTACTAGTTCTAGTGAAAAGTCACTACAATTATCGTCATTCGGGAAAACAAAAGAAAATTTTCGTGACCGTGCGATAAGAGACGGAAACGGACGGCCCTGGACCGGGAACGGGGCGAAATCGAGTAACTGAAATGCAAACATCTCTCAAGGCATAATTTCAACTTAAATAAGGACCATTGTGACAATACAGTAGCCATAGCAGCACAAACAGCTTTGCCCCACCTCTACCGCCCCTTGAAGTAAGTTAAGTAACAACTTTATGGCGAAGCCGAATGAATGAAGCTGTTACCGAGTATGGAGTTGTTGTGAGTGAAATCCCTTGATTTTTAGCGACTAGGTCATTAGGTTCTGGGTTCCCAGAAAGGATTTGCTGTCGTGTTTCTTTCTCGCTTTTGTGTACCGATTGACATCAATAAAATTTAACAGGCAGAATGAAGATAAGGACCAAAAGTTAGTGCGGCCGCGAGGATAAGTGTAGTTGGTCGAATTAGTTCTTAAGGATAAAAATAATGTTCGAGGGTAATTCGCCCTCTAAATCAACTCGGAAATGTAAGTTATGGCGAAAGTTGGGCAATTAATTTGAAAGTGGATGGAATTGCATTTAGAACGATGTCAGAGTCAGAATAAAGCTGGATATTAGTGGAACGTGATATGATCAAAATTTAGAATGTGCAAGACAAAAGCAACTAAAAACTTGGAAATTATGAGTCTTGAATGTATTTAACAAACAAGTTTAATTACCCAAACTGTAAAAATATGCAACAGCAATAAGAACGTAGAAGAAGATAAGTAGTGAAAAATATTGATACGGTAATTTAAAAAGATATTTTATTTTGAAAAGTAGCATTTCGACCACATATTTTTACAAATGATCTTCAAAAGAGCTAATATAAGTTTTGTCAGTTTTCAAAATTAATAAGAAGAGGAAAGCAACATGATCAAAACTGTCAAACTTTGTTAATTATAAGGACAGGATAAGGTTGTATGCAAAATGTTATAAAAGTATCATTTTACGCAATGCAATAAATGTATAGCCTACTATATGTTTGTTAAAAAAATTGTACTTGTGATATGCAGGATTTTTGGCAAATTTTTTTATACAAATGTAAATTATTGAAAATTAAGGAAATAATTTGAAAATAAAAAAAGTATATACACTGTTATTCACATCGTCCTATAAAATATACTTCTATTCGCCAAAAAAATTGTTATTTTTACGTTGTTACTTGTTACGCTGGAGACTGGCGAAATTGAAAGAGATATAGGCTTAGTTGGCCCAGTCATATGCAAGTTGCGATGAAGAAGGATGTTGCAGCCAATGCTAAAGATCGTGCAGATCAACCTGCACTCCAGTAGATTAGCGTAGGCAGAACTACTGCTGACTCCCAACGAAGGTAAGTTTGACGTAGGACTAGTTCCGGAACCTTGGATCTCTGCTGGAAGCCGAGTGGCTAGACTGAAGTCACATCAACTCAATCTTTTCTTCTCCACTACAGTAGCGAATATAAGAACGGCTATGCTGGTGAGGAAGCTTGTCATCTGAAGCAGCAAGGAAATTAACGAAAGATGTGAGTACTGGACATTAGTCTGCAAAAAATGTGCAACAAACAGTCGATAGAGAGCTGGAGAGTCCTAAAAGGAAGATCGTTCTCTGATCATCCTTGCATAAGCTTCACTCTGAGATTCAGGACAATCCACAACTCTCACCCGTTTCATGTTCCGAGAAACATAAACTGGGAGACTTTCAAACGGTATTTGTTGGTGGGTATTTCCCTATGATAACTCTGTAGCAGACCTGTCGCAGAATCAGTCCGAAATGCAACCCTTAGCTCTCCTGGTGGATCAGGGATCTAAGCTGTCGCAAAAGACCAACACAGGAACTGTTTGAATTAGCCAAAGTAGCTAATAATCAGGAAAACTGAGAAGCATATAAGCTCTGGGGTGTCCCAAAATTTACGCAAGATTTGAATTAAATAGAAAGCACAAGTTTTTTTTCAATTGTATGTCTTTTTTGTCGAAACATAATGTAGTTATGTATGGAATAGCATATCAGGCAAATATCCCCTACGGTTTTGCTAGCACATACGCACTCTTTTGTTAAAATTTTACATGACCATTTTGCATAAATGTGGCTGAATTGCGCTGATGCAGCGTTGAATCTCTTCCTTCAATGCACAGGTAGATGTAAGCTTATTGATATAGACCTTTGACTTCTAAAACCCTCTTTTGGGAAGAAATCCAAGGGTGTTAAATCACATGATCTAGAGGGCCAATTCTGGTCACCAAAACGTCTTGCTGAAACCACTTATCGTCCTCATAAATATCATCCAATTTAGACAGAAAGTATTCGGTTGTCATGTCGCAATGTCGAGCACCAGTGACTCATTTTCAACAGCCTCATTTTCGATCAAGTATGGTCCAATGACGTTTCCAGCCCAAAATCCGCCCCAAACAGAGACACTTTGTGGATGCATTTGTTTTTTGACAAGCACATGTAGGTTCGCTGAGGCCCAAATGCAATAATTTTGACGACTAACGAAGCCATCAAGGTGAAAATGAGCTTCATCGCTTAGGATGATTTTGCTCGAAAAATCAGCATTCACTTGTTACCATAATCCATTCAACGAACGCTCTTCGCTGTGCATGATCATTAGGTTGCAGGTCTTGTGTCAATTGAACTTTGTAAGCATGGAGACGCAGATCTTTACTGAGCAACATGAGCTAGAGAGCTTCGTGTAATTTGCTATTCTTGTCCACGACGCCAAGTCGATGTTCCTGGACTTTCGCCAACACTCTCGCGCACTGCTTCGATATTATCGTTTGAACGGCTTATTTTTGGACAGCCAGTATATTTTGCGTCCTCAATTGACCCAGTCTGCCTGAATTTTCGGAAATACTCTCTTCACAGTTGACGAAGTTAGATCAATATTTCGACCATATTTTGTAAGAAATTTGCATACTGTAGCAGCCAAACTTTCATTATTTTTGAAATATTGTTCAACAATGAAAACACGTTGTTCTTTCGTGTAGCGCTCCATTTCTACTAACCCTAAACTGTCAACTTCCAACTTTTTTGTTTTTTTTTTGTTGCCAAAACTTTACCAGACAAATGGCGGCAGATTAAAATCTTGCATGAGTTATCGGACACCCTTTATAAATCGGAAATTCGAAATGACTGGTGGAATTTCGTGCGGCAAAATCCAAGCCGAGTCGCAAACGGCGAAGCTTAAGAAATTACTTGCTAGATATCCTCTTACGCCAAGCGTCAAATGCAATCTAAATGGGGAATGGACAAGCAGCAGCTCGAATTCGTTGAAGATCCTCGTAGATATTCACTTTTCGGACTGTTTGCGGTGTTCGGTGATTACAATGCAGTATAGGCGAAATTGTAACCAGGCTGAAACTAGTTTGGGTCATTGACACCTTTTTACTCCCTTCAAGTCTCTAGGCCTAGACGAAATTCTGAATATCATGCTACAGAGGTCCAGTATTCTCACGATATAATGGCTTGTGCCTATTTATAAAGTTTGCTAGTATTACGTCATGTACCTGCAGCTCTGAGGAGAGATTTTATTCATTATTAAAGAAGGTAAAAGCAACCATACGTATCCGAAAAATTACCTATTAGCCTGAATTCCTTTCTTATCAAGATATTCGAAAGACTTTTGGACCTCTATATCAAGGAGAGTTATAATAAAACCCTATTGAGAGCCCAAAACGTGTACATGAAAAATAAATCGGTAGAGACTGCTCTCCATAAAAGGTTCACGCGTTGAAGTCCCTTTTAGACATATTGCAAATCGCAGATGACGAGAAACTCAGACCCGCAGAAGAACCAGGATCACTTGGTGGTCGTAAAGTCTCGGGCTACCGAATTCATACTTGAATTAACTCGTAACGACTGTAAACTGCTGATCAGCAGAATCACCAGCCACTGTCTTGTAGCAGGTCATGCAATTAAACTGCGACTCCTAGCCATTGATATCTGAAGCCAGGATTCTCAGAGACAATTCAGCATCTCCTGTGTCACTTCCCGGTACTGGGAAAAACCAGACAGCGCTGTTTCTGTGAGCCCTGCTTGGCGGACCTGACGTACGTAGCGGAGCAGAGGTTAAAGGTCATATCAACTCCAATTAACAAAAAAAAAGTTTGGGAATTTCAATGGGCACTTGGATTAAATCTTTAAGATCCAGGTTTTCTTCGCTGATATCGCTATGGACCGTAGGTAAATGCGTGACCTTGTGTATCAACCAGAAATACCTAACCTTACCTACGCTGGATTGTTTTTTCGCCAATGTTTTTTTTTTTTTGAAGCAGTTGACTGACTATTTGATTGACTAAATTTTCTGAACTAAAATTGTGGCACATCTTTCGATTTTTTTAACGAAACATATCCCCATTCTTGCAACATATGAATTATAAGATTTTTTTCCACATAATTTCAGCTTACTTTCGATAGCAGAGTGTTTTTTTTTTGAAGGATATAGGTTCAACCAGTCATGAGTCTGATTACGCGACGGTGCATACAAGGCAAACCACGCAAAGCATATGCTGCACCCAAACACAACTTTTCGGACTGCCAGAAAAGTGGAATGCACATTGGGAAAATTTTTGCTCAATTGTTGCTATGAGCTGTTCGTATGTAATATGGTGATAAAATACGACTTGACATATGTTCGCTCATGCTCTGTATGGGCACTCATGTTGTCACGTGCTTGCGGAAGTCAAAAAGTGCCTTTTTTTATCATGGACCGGCCGTTTTTGACATTTGCTTATGTTCGCAGACTCATGTTTGGTTGGCGCTTATGCCGTCGAAAGGAGGCTGCTGTCAGTTTTATGCTCGGGATTAAATATAATCCTTTCAGCCTCATCTTCTCTATGATCTTCAAATTTACATGCAATATTCTGCTACAAGATCTTATTCTCATTTTTTAATGTCAATTTCCTACTCAAGTACTAATTTGCTGGAAATTCTTCAAATAAATCATTTTTGTATTTCGCTATGTTTTTAATCCTAGCTACACTGTGAAATCATTCAAGTTAAAATTCTTTACTGGAAAAACTTATTTTATTATGGCAAGCCAGAGTGAAACTCATACTTCAGCAACAAATTGAAAGACCGAGAGTTTATACTATACATGAAACTAATACCAAAACTCTCTTTAATCATTTCCATAATATCAAGAACACCAGCCTTAAGAAAATAACGGTATCTTTCATTACAAATATGATGAACACTGCATACCGTAAGAAAATACTATTTTCTACTTAATTCTTTTACTTTCATGTGCACACGCACCAAATACCACACAACAAAAAGCACAAGAGAAAGTTTATTATACTCCTACCGAAGAAATTCTCCAGAGAGCTAATATTAAATCAAGAGTTATGCGAGATCGCAAATTAAATATGAAGTAAAGTTTATTGTTTGAGTTTTCTCTTCTTCGTTCGCTTTTTCTGCGGTGAACAGTAAAATGTTCACTTGGCAATAACTAAGTTCTCGTAAAACTCGACGAATTACAATAGCTAGTTTTATCGCACAGAGTCTATTATTCTTTTCTTAATTTAGTGTTGATTTTGCTGCGTGCAAATTATTCTTTGGGGTGGGCTCAGGTAATAAGAGGTTTGCTAGATGAAATAGGTAAATTTTGATTGTCTTGAATAGAAATTTATTACCAAATGCTATCAGTTTTTGTCTGACTAATTCAAACGTTTTTACTCAAAATTGGATGATATTCAATCGAATAACAAACATATCCTACTTTGTGAGTGAAAGGGCTAATCTAGTTTATTATAAAAATCTATAAGATTTAGTTTTCATATCATAAAATTTTCGGTAGCTCAGTTTAGTATACTACCCTTCTATATTTATGTTATTATGTACCCTTCTAAATAACTTTTACCTAACAAATCATTCGCACAAATCCCCGAATTCTTATATCCTTCCGACGTCGCTTAGCTTTATTATCAATACCCATTCAGCCATGGAATATTCTCGGCTAATCCTAGTTCCAGACAGCTATTATCACATAATCTTCACAAGCAAACATACCTTTTTCCCCTATATCCTTGGCCGGGTTTTTTTTTTCTCTCGCAAAAGTATCAGGACTATGAACAAATAGATGTGCGGTTAAAATATACTCTGCTTACTGTTGTACCCTTTTTATGCCGACGAAATATTGTGCGAGGTTTCTTTTTAAACGATAAAAAGGACCAAACCGAGCGAAATGCCAACGAATCCTTTCAATTTTTTCCACTTCATTTTGCCCGACGAACATCCAAAGCACAGAAAGTTCGGTGGCCGGTAGACAAGGAGAAGTCTTCGATATTCTATTCTATCGAGTAACGCAATTTCGTCGAGATTATATTTGCACACAGAGAGTTGTGTGGGAGATTTTTGAGGGTTTTTTTTTATTCTCTCTTCAGGAACAAGGATGATGATGACAAGCTGGTTTATTCATGTGTACACAAGTCGATATGAAATGTTTGACCTGTATTTAAAGGAAAGACTATGTTGTGTGTTCGATGCCGTGGAAGAAACCTTGTGGTCACCGATGCAAATTCTTATCGGTCTGTGAATAAGTTTGATGTCAAAACTTGCCGTTATTGAAAAGAACTGAAACGTTTAGAAACCACTCCAGCGAAAGTGTCCTCGAAACAACGAACGTATCAGTGTAAGATTTTCAAGAACGTTCCGAGAAAAATGGGACTCTTCGTTACTACATGATATAGATTGTGGGTTTAAAACGTGTTCGATTTCGACGAGTGTGCAAAGCAGAAACATCTTCTGTGCTCCTTGGCAGCACAAAAGCTTGAACATATCCCAAAAACTAGTGCCAAACGATACGGCTGAGGACAGGATCCGAAAGATCTTTCAACCGTTGATAAAAGCACAGAAATGAAGGGATACTCATGTGTACATAAGCACGTGGATACAAGGATATTGTCTAAGGTCACCATCGTCGACTCTTCGTGCGTGATGTTTTCTCGACACGAGCGTTTGAAATATCGTTAAATTGTATCTATGAGAAAGCATATCATATGCCATTAAAATGGGATATTTTATGCATATAAAACGAAAACTGATTTAAATTTCCCTCCGGTCGAATGAATTACATTTCATCTCATTGTGTTTTCGTTTCGTTCAACTGAAAACTCGACTACCTGTGCGCGCGGAGCGAGAGCAATGGAAAAGTAACCGTTGTTGTCGATTTAACTCTGGGCTATTTACTTTTCGGGAATGATGGAGCTTCAGTATGTTTGTATGCATGTTCTGAGTCAAGGAGATTGTATCTACTTTGTAGAGATTTCAGCTACTTTGCTTCATTGTTTTACGACAGGTTTAGTGAAGTTCTAAGGTGGTCTGGTATCGAAAAAAGAAAATAAAATAATGATGATACAAAATCTAAAATACTAAAAAATTTATAAGATTTAAAAGAAACGGTAGAAGCTGAAACTTAAATACCGTTCATTTTATTGGCCGAAAAGAGGGCTTAGACAACCTGTCCGAGACATTTATGATGATAATATAAGCATACCTAGACAAGTTCACAGTTTAATTAGCATTTTGTTGCATCGTTTTGGTTCTTAAAGAATATAGCTAAGGTTAAGCCAACAAAGATTAAGTCCCGCACGGTAGTAAAATTTTGTATAAAGATAACATAGCAGCACTCATATATTATTTTCGATACTATTAGATTAAACCAATAGCTAGAGAAAGATTTGTCGTGTTTATAAAATTTTGAACAGTTAACAAATAAAAAATTAATAAAATTTCACATTTGTTTTCAAAAATTCAATACACCGATGAAAATTCCATTTTATTCAGTTTTTTTTCGATTATTCTCATGAAACAGTACCAAAATACTACATCATATAGATAGGAGGGCAGGCCGAGGTAAGCTGACTATAGAGGTATGTAGACTCATGGCGATTAACTAAACAAAAATCGACAACTTAGCTGCATGAATTTGACTGTGTATTCTGTTGAGGTACCAGTCTCAGCGCAGCAATAGTCGTCGAAGCCAGCGCACTCGTTTACGGAGTGATAGAAAAACAGAAAACAATTACAAGCACGTCAGATTTAAATTGTCTTCCTGTTCTTCCTCAACCTCTGTTTCTGGGCGTTTCTAGGGCTTTTGTCACCAAGCCTGTCCTTGCAAAAGTTAGGAAGCCCGTTTGTGGCCAGTATGATGGGAAGGTAGCGGCAAATCAACAAGTGCTACCTCCGATGCCGCCTCCACTTCAAGTACGCAACGCTCCTCCGCCAAATCATTTCGGGCTTACGGAACTAAAAGGGCTGCCTTCAAAGTTCTGAGAAAGTTTAAAAACGTCTCTTCTGACACAATGTACGATAAGGGCAAAAAGTCCCTTCAATGGGCAAAGAAACACACTGGGGAGCACTCGCTTCCTTTAAACACTGGATATTTATCTCAGAAACGACAGAGGTCGGCTGAGCAGAAGAACCAGGGCAGGCAGGACTGCAAAAACCAGAAGATAATGATAAGCGCTTCAGATACAACTCGGCGGTTTAATGAAATGGCCAAAGAGTGCCTTGTCTGGGCCGTAATTAATGCCAACAAGGGAGATGGAATCATCTCCTCTGAAAACTGGCTCAAGATAAGACAGGCTCTTTTCGTAATCGACTGCAAGCTGCAGGAGGCCAGCTCGAGTCGTATGGTGAACTACGCGGGCTGGCACAAAGGAATCGGCTGGTTGCGTGCGGAGACAAACATTGGCCGATTTCAACAATCTCCGAGCTGGAGGAGCTCTGGCCAGATGCCAAGATTAAGATGGTGCCCAAGGATGAGATCCCCAGTCGGCCAAGATGCAGGACATGGATTCCTGGTTTCCATTCGGATCCAGTGGAAGTCCTGGATATAGTTCGGCTCTTCAACCCTGATCTTCCTACGGAGGATCGGAGGGTCTCGAAGATTGGTGAGCCGGTAGACAATCGGCGGGGCGCCTTCTTCATCAGTGATGAAGAGGCACAGCCGGTATTGGATGCTCGAAAGGGCATAATCAGGTATTGGGTCGAAAAATTGGCTCTATGTATCTACCGAAGCGACAGGCCAAAAAGCTCTGTTTTGGGAGATCCGATACCCGTCAAACCCGACCCAAAACAGTTGACTCAAACGGCAGTGAAGCCAAATGAAAAGGGATCTGATGCTGTCTGAGGGAGACATCTGAGAAGGCATTTGATGTGGAATCCCTCTTTGCTGATGAAGTTAGGGCTGGAACTACCTCCGAGTTGGGTGGCTGCCTGAACCTCATGACTCTGGATGCAGAGCGGGAGGCTGGGGCAGCTTCTATGTTTGAGAGGGAAGACCTCGACCTAACCCTCATCAATTAATAGTGGTGAAGGTACTTCAAGTGAATCTTCGCCATTCCAAAGCAGCATCAGCTGTCCTGCTGCTCCGCTTGTCTAGGACAGAAGAGGAGCTAATCCTTATCACAGATCCATGGGTTGCTAACAACCCGGTTTGCGGGTTACGCACCAATGAATACAGACTGATAGCACCAGACAGCTTACATAAGCCACGTGCCTGTATTCTTGTCAGGAAAACCATAAACGTCCTTGTACTACATAATTTCTGTGACACGGGTAACATGGCTGTTGAAGTGGAAATCAATTAGAATCATGCTGGTTTGTTTCTTGTTACATGGCACGTGATCATGGCACTAGCCCTCCCTGCGACATTGTCAAGGTAGTCGTGGCTGAAGCCACGAAAATTAGTGTGCCTCTGATTTTGGGGCTGGCTCTAACGCTCATAATGAAGTATGGGGTACACAAATAGTCGAGGTGAATAACTTTTTGACTTCATCTTTGCCCACGACCTTTGCATCGCCAATACTGGTAGCGATCCGACCTTCTTCACGTCAAACCGCAGGGAGGTGGTTGACGTTGCTTTGATCAGTGGGGAGTACACCATTCTGGATCTGCGGGTGCTGCCAATCCTTCAGGATGAATGAAAGAGGAGCAATTTAAAATATTTTCTAAACATTTTCTACAATATGCTAGACCAACTAAGGAAAGACCAATACTATTGCTACTAGATAACCATCATTCACATTAATCTATCGCTGCACTTAACTACTTTAAAGAAAAAGCGTGAAAGTACTTTCTTTCCCACCTCATTGCAGCCACAAACTGCAACCACTTGACTGATTCGTATATGATATGTAAATACAGCATGTGATAATTAGCTTGCTGCTAATGCTGGAAAAACACTTACGATTTACAACGACCCCGAGGTAGTAAGAGTGGTTTAAGTTTAGAGTCACAGTGATATCACTCTTAAAATTTTCCCTTTTTTCGCTGGTTTATTTTTATCATAAACCGGGTCACGTTATCGAATACATATTGTTTTGAGCATTAATGCAAACTCTTAATTGAGATAAATTAAAGTGATTACATTCAACACTGTAATTCAGTTCACCTCTGATTTACAAAATTTACAGCCTCTGAAGCTAACAGGGTGATTTTCCTCGCAGTTGCTGCATTTTTTCAAGATTTTGATTCTTTTCAGTTTTATAGACTGCTTTTGTTTAATGCGACTTATCACTAACTCAAGTAATGAAGAGTATGGATAGTGAAAGTTGGCAAAAGCAAATTTTTAGCAGTTTGTGGTCCGTTATGATCATATGGTCTTTTTTCTCTGTTTTGCGTTTTTATTGCTTTCGAATTTTTATGGACCCATTTTTTGTCAATTTTTCAAATAAGAGCACATGGGTTTTGAACTGAATCTAATAATAATTTCATGAATTGGTTTTCAAAATCGTAGCAAAGTTTGAGCTCTAAAAAGTCCCACTTATCTAAACCTGTGGCTGTCAAAGCAATTATTTCCGAGGCTAGCATTGAATTTAGCATTTAGCGTATTTTATTGATGACGCTTATAAGTTTTTATCTAATGTTTATAATTTTTTGGAGCAATTTTATATTAAGGTATACAATCAGTCACAAAGTGGATGATGAAGCATTGATTAGATGGTATGTCTGTACTTATGAAACAACATCATTACCAACCACGCCACAAATTTTCAATAAAATTATTTGCAATACAGGATTTTGGTGACATTTCGGCTTGAATGTGAAAGCTGTTGATCAACAAAATTGGCTTATGCTACATGGCTTAAACACAAATATAGTACAATAAATTTTAAATATTTCCGAAAAACTTATAGTATGGTCGCAAATCTAACGGCACATTTCTGAACTCCGAAACATATAACTTTTCCGAAGTGGAAATTCTTTCATCTAACCTTTGGCATATAAAAGTTTCACCCACTTTACATGAATTCCCGAAATCAAACAATTCACCATCTTTCATAACTCCCTAGTAACATACTTGTGGCTGTCTACCATCCGATAAACGGGGGGTGAAATTTCCTTCAAGAACATACACATACGAATCCGAGCCTCTTGGAATAGTAGAAAATGTGTGAAAACAGGAACTATGAAAATTTGCATAAGGACACCCTATGGCTACGCATATATAGCTGGTTGTTCAACATTCATGAGTCCAGAAAAGTTTCCTTTTTGTACCCAACTTAAAGTAGTGTTGAACATACTAAGAAATAATTTAACTGTTGAATTAGATTTTCGTGATAACAATGTCATATTCAGATTTTGCTGGGAAAAGTCACCGAATCGTAGGTCTGTAACCGACAGTTTTGAAATAGATTTAAAATATTGTTGATGGTTGACTTGAATTTTTCGAGTGAATTGTTGCGAGTTTGCTTGAACTGAATTTGAAGTGGACTTCAAAGTGCTGATGGCTTATGAATTTAAGCGTGTTTGGGAGTGAGACTTTTGAAAAAAACCAGTGTCAGACAAAGAATGGCAAGAATTTTCAGGAGGTTTCAGCCTCAGGTTTTAGTATATTGTAGGAGGGCTTTGCAACAATATTTGAATGTGGTTTTCTTATCGAATTTTTTGCATTGTTGTTTAATGAAAACTGTACAAACCTATTTTAACAAGTACCACGAAAAACAAGTGATATTATTCGGGAATATCGAGTTACTGAGACATGCTATGAAAATTAGCACAAACCAGATAAACGTAAAAATGGAACACGAATATTTTTTTCACACTAAAAACAGCCATCAAATAACATACTCTGGCTAAAAGTTCAAGTCCTTGTTTACCTTTTGCCACAAAAACAAAGTCACATTTCACTCGTATCCTACATTGAAAAAGTATGTCATTTATTTATGCAACCTTTTGAGTCAAAAGAAGTATATTACATCCAAACAAATAAAAACGGAACTTTCAAAGCATTCTAAATTATTAATTATTTCGTCCACGCTACATACCATACAACGTTTAATGTTATTGCTCTTTGACATGACTCCTACGACAACTGACTGTGTGCTCTGTGTGAGTGCATATGTAGTGTACTTGATATTTACACGTCCACCTCGTATCCATCTACATGTATATCTTTCTTTTGAAGGGATTTCCCGAGATGAGATTTCGTCCCTTTTCAACCACTCTTGTTACTCTCTATACAAGTAATAGAATATCAACTAAACGTCCTTTGCGAAATAGAGTAAAGCCCGTTTTTCCATGGACAGCTCGAGAAAATGTCCGACATAAATAGAAAGGAAATAGAATTTGTGTAGACTTTGCCGGATATTTTTTCGCATGCCTTACCCGCAAAAGTGTTTTATATATTTATTTTTTCGAGTCCCTTGAGTTATCTCTGAAGGTTTTATACGGTTTTGAACCAAAATAAAACTGGCTTATTTAGCATATGTACATATGTGAAAGTGGATAGCGTCTATAAAGTCTACCATGAATGTCGTTTGTACCTGATGTTTTGGTTCAACTGAGATGTTTGGCATGATGGTGGTGGCCCAAGGACATTCATTCAACGCGGAGACAGAACAAAAATTACTATCAAAGGGACCTGGTTTTCAGGTCGTCTGAAATGTTTTGCGAAATTCAAGGGAAATGCAAAAAGAGGGCTGGCTTCAGCAGACAAGTTGCCAGTTCTCCAGGTAATTTCAAAAACTTAATTATGGAATTTGCGTACATACGTGAGAGAAAGAAAAGTTAATTCACTTTTGTGAATTATTTATGAACACAACTGGTAAAGCAACACTTTGCAAATTGTATATTTGCATAGTAAATGGACGCTAATTGTAAAAATAATTTGCAAGTTGAATGGTGTAGTTTACTTTTTGGTTCTGAAATGAGGAAGAAGTTTTTCGTAGTTTGTTATTCATTTGAAAATGACTTTTTCAAGCGATTATTAAATGAATGAAACGGTAAAGTTTAAATAGTTTACTTTCTATAATTAAAAAAAATAACGTGAGCTTGAAAGTCGTTCTCGAGAGTATTCTTTCCTCTTCTTCAGTGTTTTTCAGAAAGACCAAAAGATATACCATAAATAATAACAATTAACAATTTTAAAATTATTTAATACAATTAATTTTTAGGTTCGAAAACAAATTATGTGTAATAAAAAATTCCTTACTCTTTCGGAATAAAAATGCACTGCTGAAAAAATGGTTTGCTGTAATTCAATGTTCAGAGCTGTGGTTCAGAAACTAATTCAATTTCTATATCCCATGCCTGTCAAATGCGCCGCATAAATCGACACGACACTTGATTGACATTGTTGTACGTTTGCCACAGCATGGCATTGCTATTGAGTGAAAAATAAATTCAGAAATTTTTCATTTTCGCCAGACTGACGAGTCTGTTTTGTTAGCCATGAAGCAAGAACGATTGGCGAAAATAATAATCTAATGCAAATTTAATGGAATTTTTTGGTGTCCCGTTAAGGCGACATAGCACCTTCAAATTGAAAAAAAAATGTTATTTTCAAAGGCTTGTTTTTAATTGAATAAAAAGACATATCTTAATGAAACTTTTTACACATACTTTATATGTCTTAGACTACATAAACAAAATTGTTAAAAATGTTTTGTGGCCCCCTGTCGCCTGTTACAATTTTTTGGAAAATACACCAAAAAAACCTGGCGTGCATGATAACTGCCCTCAGGAAAGTCTGAAAAAAAAACAAAAACGGAGTTTTGACCAGCATCAAAGCGGCCTTGGAATGAACTAAAAAAAAAAAATTTGGTTGAAAAATAACAAAATGGCGGCGTTTTTTCGAAAATCGAGGTTTTTTTTCCCCAAAAATCGGCTATAACTAAAAAAGTTTAATGCCGATTTTTTCATCCGAGGTTCATTCTGAGCACTAACATGTGCAGATTAACGTGTTAAAATTTCAAAATGATTGGATAATATTGTTTTTCTTAATCATGCACGCCAACTTGAAAAACGTTGTTTCGAGAAAATCGCGTTTCAAGCTAAAATTCAATATTTTTGGCAATAAATCTTATCGAAAATTAATCTGTGATGCTTGGACCATACAATACACCTTCTTCTTGCTCATACTCCTCCTCTTCTAAAGATTTTTGCTCCCTTCGAGCAGTTCTGGCCTCTTTAGATGCCTCAGTCGAGTGTTTTCCGCCTGGTTAATTCTTGCAGCATCTCTATGCTCTGCATGTTCCAGCGCACATTGGCCAATTGTAATTCCCATGACTTGCATTTTTTTCAAGATAGCCATAAATCCTTCATTAAATGTACATACAGAAATATTTGCAGCCATATTTAGTACGTTTTTCCCACAAAAAGTATGTTTGGGGGCCAAATTCCAAACACAAGAATTATAGCTTTCGTTATTATTCTGCGCAAAATTGCCCAAGCAACGCTTTAATAAATCTTCTGATGATAAGTCATCATAAATAGGCTTTAAAATTTCTTGTACCTCATCATCTAAAGGTGGAGGATGCTTGAAATTGTTTAATGCATTATCACCCGCTGCCTCCGCCTTGCGCCAGTTACACCAAGTCGTTTCTCCAACAGGACAATAACAGTGTTGAGGGTTCTCATCAGTTGAAATTTTGTGGTAATATGCTGCCCAAATTTCCTTGCGCATATTTTCAACTGAATCAGGATTTCGTTGTATAGTTAGGCCATAATGCGTGGCTAAATTTTTCATTAATTTTAGTGTCAGGTGAACTTTTTTCGGACCTTTTTTTGGAGATACTACACTTTTTTTTAGAAACATCTTTTACAGCTATTTTTTTATTTTTTTTGCCAAGGCTAGCTTATTTTTTGCTTCTTTTAAAGGAGATGACTCATTTATCTTTGTCTACACTTTGGCATAAGTCGATGTAGCGATATAGCGAAGTGAACGAAAATCATAGAAAAAATGATCTTGGGGCGCTTCGCTATATATACTCATAAAATTTTTTTGTTTTAGAATTTCAATTTTATATTATTAAAATCATGTTTTAAAACCTTCATTCTAACATATTCAATTAAAAAACAAAAATCGATTTTTTAAAAATTTGGAGGTGCTACGTTGCCTTAAAATAGTCATTTTTTAAGCTCGAAAATTGAATTAAGGTGAAATTAAGGAAGCATGTTGAGTGATAAATGCATGACATGAAAATTGTAATGGCATTAGTAGTAACTGCAACAAAACTAACATCCGAAAATGAAAGAGCCACCATTAGAATAAAGTTTATTGAAAAAAAAACTAGAATGAGTCCTAATACTTAATCATTGATGTTAGGACTCTTGTGATAAAATGACAGAATTTTGCTTTACTTGGATTTTTCACTGCATTTATTTTAGATTATATTACAACAGAGAGAGTCAATTAAAAATTAGATAAATCTACAGATAATTAGGCACCATAGTTAAGCTAAACTCAAAAAATAAAGTGTCGAAATCGACGATCACATCAACATCTCACTAATGAAAAAAAATATGTTGGACACCGAAAACGATACACTAAATTTTCCCAAGATAATAATCCAAATTTATAAACATTTGTTTGTGTACATAAAAAAAGTCAAACTGCATAAGTGCAAAATTCAGGAGATTACAGTTTTTACAACTTAACAATATATGTAGTTACAAACAAATAGAAGTTAGTCATAATTATTCGGAACTTAATTTTTCGCAACGCTGAAACACATTTATTATAAATTTATTATAAATGTTTCATGTTTCATGTTTCACAAATGTTTTTATATTTTTCTCATAACTTATAAAACTTTTGACAAAAAAAAACCTGAAAATATGTGAAATGGAAAACTAAAATCATTGGACAGCATATAACTAGGTACTAAAAAAAAACCCGGTATATCTTTTGTGAACTTGTATGGAAATTCGAGACAATAAGCATTTCAATAGATAGTACCGAATTTAAAGAAAAAACTTTCCAATGCAAACAACTGTCAAAGACTCTCAAAGGTATCTTAAAATTTTTGCAGGATACCATTTCGATTGGTGCATTTTTTATTTATTTACAAAAATGTATCACAACAGAATAAAGATTCCAATTGCAGCAATAAAATTAGAAAATATGTATCGAGAAATTTGCATTTTATAAAAAGATAAAAAAAAAAAAAATTCAAAAATCCAACGTCCCAACGCTTAGATCGACTACAAATTGTTTCAAACGTCTCTTAAGGGGGCAGGTACACTTAGAATTTTGAGAAAATCGATTTTATGTTCTTTGCAATTTCTCAAAGCAGCAGATTTCAAAAATTTCAAACGAATCGGACAAATTTTTATGGAGATAAATAACTTTGAATGAAGTCGTCTCTATTGCATAAAGCATTTTTCGCATGCTTTAAAAGCATTTTTCTCCAAACTATGTTTTCATGATCACAGTAACTTGAAAACGGCTTTATCGATCAGCATGAAATTTTCCTAAGTTATTTGATATGTACTTATCCTCCGGATGAATGAAGGATTTTTTGATTGGACGATACACTTTTTTTCAATAGCCGAGAATGTAAGTGAAATTTTGGTCGAAAATACTATTTTGAATTTCAACAACCGCCATTTTTCGACAAATCAAAATCTGCCAAAGTCCTTTGTCCATCCAGAGCACTATGTCATTAACTAATAATCCCCGTTTTTATTTCGGATGATCTAGTGACAAACTACGTGGTCACGGCAAAACAATTTTTTTTTGGACCCCTCGAAAATTTACTCTATTTCGACTAATTTTTAGTCTTGTGCCTTAAAAAAATTACAATAGCTTCTACAAATATATTTCTTTCAAGTAAAAAAACATTTGTTATTAATTACTTTAATGTGTGTCTAAAAAAAATCCTGAAAAAGAGCTTTTTCTGGACGTCCCAAGTGTACCTGACGTCTTAAATGCAAAGATCGATTGTGGCATAGGACCACTGACACTGTAGAAATGGAGTGCCCATGCCCATAAGATTTACAATGGAGGGGTATAGTAAATTTTCATTTCTTCGCTACCAAGCATATCCTCTCTAATTTCATTCGGGCTGACTCTGGATTGTCAACCTGACAAGTTTTAGACGTATTTTGTCCCCGAGAGAATCAGTGGGACTATCGGTGGAAAGTTATACCGTCGATGTCCACTCCATTTCTTCTACTGTCGCAGTGCATAGGACCATTCCAAATTTATTATAACGTCCTGCGATTCTGACCATGGGAGAAGCAAAATACATATTTGCACGCGTGAACGAAACAAAGACTTCTTGAGACCCGTAGACACGTAACGAGTTGTGGAATCTGATCGAATCGGCGAAGCGGAATATAATTTTTCGATGAATTCTCGATTTCTCCAAGAAGGAAATTTATAGAAAAGAAAGCCGGGCAACATATGAAGAGTAGGTGATGTTAAAATTGAAGAATGAAGAGCCTGTCAGCTTTCGCTGCACATTCGATGGTCTCAAAAAGGTACTGGAAACGGAGATACCACGCTTGATAAGCATATTTGAGGACACATCGAACTAACATTGGAAAAACACAACGAACACATGTCCGCAGGCTAGTGAAGTTAGAGACAGAACGAACCACCGATCCAGAGACTCGAGAAGCTTTAGCGATGACTTCCGCAACATGGAAATTAAATTTCAGTTTAGGATCAAAAGTCACACCCGAGTCTCTGAATTGATTGACGAACAACCGAGAGTTGTTGGAAAATGAATAAGAGAATGAAAAAGAAAAGAATTTGGGAGAAAATATCATTTGTTTACATTTAACAGCATTCAAGGACAAAGAATTGTGGTCACACAGATCATTGCTAACCTGTTGACTCGGTACAGTTTTAAATCAATCGCACAGGAGAATAAGCAAGGAGAATAGATAATTGAGGACAAATCATTGATCAAAATCAAAAAAGTAGTGAACTAAGGATAGACCCTAATGGAACACCAGAAGGAGGATGAAAAAGAGAAAAGGCAAGGTTGTTAATTTTACACACCAAATTACTGAGGTAGAACGAAAACTAAAAAAGCAGTGGTTCGAAACAACGTCACGTGGCAGCAACTCAAAACTGAGTTTCGGGAGCGTTTTGCCCCACATCGCACGGACGTCGACCTACAATAGGCTATAGATACTCACAACCAACGGCCGCATGAGAAATTAATTGAATTTCACGAATTAATTGGCACGTTGGATTTACAGTAGCAGGCGCCTTTGTTGGACGTCGGTATCTAGTGTATATTATTGAGAATTATGAATGCTCGCCTTCAGGAGCATTTGGCAGAGTTTGATTTTCAGACGACTCGTCAACTAGTTAGAAGGTGTATAGGTATTGAGTCGGTTTGGCGTGATTTGGAAGCTAAACGTTGTTATTCAAGTTAACGAATTATATTTGACTGATGAGATCGTGGAGCATGCAGAGCACAGACGACGTTTGCCACTAGAGCATTTTGAGGAAAGGACCCGTGTCACTGTTGATAGTGAGGAGCCTGTTTGCAGACAATTCGAAACACCTCATCAAGTGCATGAAATCGCGACGAAATGGTATGGTGCTCCGGGTCCGCAACTTACCAGTAATCGAGGACAGTTTCGCATTTGCTGGAATTGCAAGGATTTGAGACATTCTTTTCTGGACTGTTCGGTGCCCATAAATAGGTTTGTTTCTTTTGGGTGTGGCACAGGAGGAATCAGAAAGCTGCAGTGTCCCAAATGCCGAAGTTATGATGGCGGAAGAGTACTCCTAATGACTAGAAACCAGACCACCGCTTCTCGAGTTATTTCTCGTCACGGGAAAGTCGCTGTTACCACCAATGTCGACCCGGAGTTGCGACATTCATCTTAAATATATTCATCGTGTTCCAGATCTACTTTTCTCCAGATGAATTATTCAACACCATATATATTGACATCCAACACACGTTCTAATTCCTAGGACTCGGGTGTCCTTTCATTTTTTGACTCTTGTGATTAGCCCATGTCCTCCAGTTTATTAGGCCTTGTTTATCCTCTTTCACTTCTTTCGGGGGCTTTCATTGGTCATGGAAGTACTTTGCCGCACGAAAATTCTTAAAAACGCGCCAGAATTGAGTCACGACTAGTGGAGACAATCGGTCTTTTGATGAGAATATCATTTTAGGACGAAAATTAACGGGTTTGCTCGATACTAGGGCCGGTGTCAATATACTCAGCGCTGGTTTTTTGGACCTGCTCTTGAACGTGGACCTGTATCTTCATACGACGCAGGCTTAGGTTCAAGTAGTTTCAGGTCAGAAGAGTCCGGTCGTCGGACCTGGACCTCTTCAAAATCGCACCAATGCAAGTTCATTCTATCGAGGCCCTTATGGAACCCACGTACAATGGCTGTCATCTGTTGAACGCCGGAAAACATTAGTTTCCTTCGTATAACAAGGGAGTCCTGGGTAAAATCAAACTCGTGTCACATTAGATCGACACAAGCTCTGCTCGGCCCATCAAGCAGCGACACTATCCTATATCACCGGTCATTTAGAAACTGATGTATGACGAGCTTGATCGGATGCTGACACGGAGTTTGATAGAGGAAAGCCATAGTGAGTGGAGCTCTCCCGACAACTTGGTAAGGAAACCTGGCAAGGTGCATTTATGACTTGATGCCCGACGCTTGAACGAGGTAACCTTAAGAGATGCATATTCATTACCTCTAATTGAAAGACTGTTGGCACGTCTACAAGATACCCGGCTCATCACCAGCCTGGACCTGAAAGACGCTTTTAGACAGATTCTTTTAGACGAAGCATCGCGAGAGAAAACGGCAATCACTGTTCCTGGCAGACCTTTGTATCATTTCACGGTCATACCGTTCGGTTTGTGCAACGCTCCGCAGACTACGTGTCGGTTAATTTACAAATTCATACCACACGAGCTGGAGGACAAGGTGTTTGTTTATCTGGACGACTTGCTCGTTACAAGCTCAACATTTGATGAGCATTTGAAGCTCTTGAGCTTTGTTGCGAACCGGTTCAGGGACTCCAACTTGACTATCAATGTTGAAAAGAGCAAGTTTGTCCAAAGGGAGTTGAAGTCCCTTGGCTTCGTGGTTAGTGACGGGATCTTGCAAACTGACCTGGGGAAGGTGTCAGGTATTCTGACCAGAGCCTCGAACGGTAAAGGACGTGATACTATTTATGGGAATGGTGGAATGGTACATACGTTTTATCCCAAACTTTGCTTTCGTCAACGCCCCACTCAGGAATCTTGTTGATGATACTCTTTCATTTAGTGACTTTCTAAGAAATTTAAAGCAACCATATACTTCCATCCTGTTAATGGATAACTTCGTTACAAGAATGCAGATTTTTAATGAATTTGATCAAGAACGTATGATTTTTTACGAAAGTTACAATTTTTACGAAAACCAGAGATTTTTATATCGATAAACGCGCAAATTATTCCAATTATCCCAATTGACTTTTCAACCACAGAGCATTCAGTCACGTAAAATTATCACTTATTTTAATCGCTTCTTCATTCATAGCCCATATTCAAAATTAACTTTCAAGTCTTCACTAAACACCACCAAACCAAATTCGCTTTAACTGTAACCAGATAAATTTTGTGCAACCCATTTTCATTTTAACTTACATTTCGGTTTTTGAACTAATGGTTCAGATAATATTATGCCTACCGCATACTACAGTACTGTTAAAAGCGCCCCAGAGTCCAGTCTAGTCATTTCCATTACACTGATTGGCTGATTAGTATTGGTATTCTACCAAACAATTTGATTTGATGTTGCAATGACCTCTATTACCACACATGACATTTATAACCATTTCCGAATCATGCTTTCCACATAGATACACTAGTTACGCAATAGGATATTTGGTCGAGTAGATATTTAACTGTGTCTCTACATTCTCAATTCATGATAGCATAATAGAATTGGTATTACCTAATGAAATTATCATAAAGCTTGACACGTAACATAAATTGTGATGTCCATAATTAACGAGCACTTTGTCCGAAAAGGACTATTGCCTCTAACCTCACTGTCAAATTAGCAAAATGTATGTGTAACGTGACTGTGGTAATTTCCGTAAATTGAATCGAAAAATTTGGTGACAAATCAAATTATTATTATATGTTTGCTTCGAAGCACTATGGATACGACTTGTTGCTGTATCTTGTTGCTGTTGCTGAACGCAGTATTTAATTAGGATGATAGTTGTGACGATTGTACATATTAGGGAACTTAAGTGAAAAATTACAGAGATAGTTTAATTTTTTGTTAAAATTTACTGCTTGAATTGATACAACGTTTAAATACTATTTTTGTACATTCTAGGTTTGTGCAAATTTATGCATATCGATAGATGCATGTAAAAGATTGAGCTCCAGGTTCGCAAACGCTATATTTGATTAATCCTTCCAAGGGCATGGGATGCAAATATTTCATCAAAATGAATACCTCTTCTCCATGCGAGTTTCAGACACGTACCCCATTATATCAGTCCAAAAAAAAAATTGCGATACTAAAACCACCTTACATCCCAAGCAAACTGAACTTTTTCAAAACTTCTCAACCCTTCATTGCTCGTATGCAATGTATCTATCATCTTATCTATACCACTATTTCATCGACGGTCAAACACTATGCAAACTAACTCTACAGATCTCTCAAATACAACGAACAAACCGAAAAAGGATACAGCCGACTTTGTCAATATTTGCGTAATATTTGAGTTCAAAGTCACGTTTTTCCATTATCCATTACCCATTATTCGGTTCTTCGGTAAATGTTGGAAAAATCGAGAAAGGACTTTTGTCCCATCTCGACGGTGTCCTAAATAAATGCCACATTTCAAATGGGAATTTATTGCAAAGCAATCATGAAGAGAAAAGTACGTGAAATGAAACAATGTCTGTGAAAGATGAAAATGATATCTGGTTTTTCTAAAAGTTTAGTAATTGCTTTTGACAAACAGTCTTTGTTTTGTATTCAGATATAGAGGTCAAGATAATTAATCTGACCTGAGTTGTAGTTGTTGTATATTGAATGTGTCGTATTGGAAAAGAAACGTGAAGATTATTACAAATGGTTGTGCTGAAAATCATATTTGAGAATTGGCTGAATTTATTTGACAGTCGGTGTGCTGATTCACAGTTAGGTCAACTCAAAGCATAGTGCATGTTTATATTTGTCCATGACTGGATTCACACCGGGGACCACACAAAATGACAGTCAGAGAGGTTGAGCTGTGTCCACACACATACAAGCTGCGGTAGATAAGGAAAAGATGAGGGATAAATTGGCTGAAGCCTATGCCAAGAGGGGCCGGGTGAATAACTTTCGAGCATGCCGATGGAAACATGAAAATTATGGGTGTCTATAATGACAAGGACATACCTATTTGTTGAGTTGTTGTTTATTTTTGGATTCAATTCCATTCAATTTGTTTGTTCTCTTCTCTTTTTCTTTGGTTTTGCTCGGCACTTTGAAACTCTTCCCAGGGTGGGTCGTCCCCACGAATGTTGTAACAGCGTTTGCCTTCAGCGTCCATCAACAAGTGACAGCGTTCGTCAGTGAAAATGAAAGTGCTGGGACAACATAGCTACCATGTTGTCATAGTGTGGAACATTAGGAATAGGTATTGCGGTGTTACGCAGGTGTTGCGATAAACTCAATTTTATTAAGAACAATAGCTTAGAGCTTCCACTCTTTATCTTTTTGCTATTTCTCTTCTTTGCCCCTTTCTTTTTCTACACTAGCTTTCGTTTAATTCTAAGGAAAGAAAAATAGTATAATAGACAGAAAAGTCAACACAAAGATAAAGTCGAGAAAAATTATTTGACAGTCGGTCAAATTGATATTCGACTGGAAAATGTTTGAAAGGATGCATTGTTGCATATTAAAAAATAGCCCCATATACGACAAATGTTTGCAAAGCAACAGCTCAAAAGAGTTTTAAACTCCTTTTTTTTCATAATCATACAAAAATCAAACATCAGTTCAAGCGTTAACTTGAAATTCCACCTCCAGTTTTTCTCAGTAAATTATCTAAAAATATTTTTAATCCAAATGCATATTACTTCAATCCTAAAGCATACTCAGATCCTATAAACTGCAGCACATCTTCTCCAAAATGAACATCATCAACGAACCAATCATAATTTTCTGCTTTTCATATTCGAGCACTTAGCACACAGCAGCACACCGAGCTTCTCTATTCACCCCCGTGCGCATTTATTTTCACTCTCTCAGAAAAGTGCATAAATTCCTCTACAACTTAACATTCTACAGAGATCCACTATCCCCATTTTATAGGTACCATTAGCACTTACCTGGACCAAGTTTGGAGAAGAAAATTTCCCGTAAAAGCATTAGCTCATCCTCAGGTGCTGCTGATATAGAACCGAAACAGTCATTTTCTGGCCAGACTTCTCTGTAATTATAGGTTGAGAAAAAAAAAATAAGATGAGAAAAAAATGTGTTAGAAGAAAAATTCATCGTCAGATAAAAAGGTATTATGCAGATAAATGTAGGGAATTTTAAATATCTATCTATGTGTACTCTCTCTGTTTTTTTTTTTTTGTTGAAAGAAGGTAGAGAAAAAAATTGTAGAAAATTACGGCTGAGATGGGGTGCATTAATTAAGATACGAATGTTGATTTTTTTGAAGATTTTTTTTTTCGTTAAAAGGAATTCGTAGACAGAATGGTTTGAAGCACATTGAGATAAGAAGTAAATTTTAGAGTAGGTAAATATTTATATAATTATATTTTTCGAAATAAAAAAATTAGATTAGTTATTTCAAAGAATCTTTGCTGAGAAGATTCTATTTTCATTTTTTAAATAAGAAGCTTATGTTTGTGTAATAAAGTTGTGCAAAAAAATCTTTTTGAAAAGCAAAGGGAAACTGAACATATTTGCAGACTGTGTATGATTTGATTAAAATAGCTTCAGATTACGTTTGTATTTCTAAATTTTTTTAATTTTAATTTTGAGATAATATATATTGCACAATTTTTAGATTTAATAAAAAAGCTTTTATTTGCCAAGGCATGAGACTTTTCGACTGTTAACTTTATTTTTTCAAATTACTTCTGGTAAGTGTGTTGAGCATTATCAGTAAGAAGTGCGATACAACGTACAAGCACACTGAGCATCAAAACAATGCTCCATAACCAGACAAATTCACTTTAGCAATTTTTGAAAGGAATTTTAACTAGCAACCTGTAATATTTGGTTGGCTAATCTGGAATATTTTTTGACATAGTAACTAAACTTGTCCATTTTCATGAAATCAATGTTACTATTGGCACTAGAGATGGGGTTCAAGCCTGGCCTCTCTCACCAAGTCTTTAAATCGGATTTGATCGCGAGCCGATGTCATTCAATTAGTTACCACTAAGCACGAAGCATTCTGGTTAACGCTATATATCCTGCGCAAGCATGGTTTTCCCTGCTTTTGTCTGTCAAAAAAAAATTACGCAAAAGGTTTTTTGAGCCAATTCTGTTTCGCTCATACGAGCTATTGACGTCTGGCGAGCTTTATTTTTGTCAAAATATCTTCTTCTAAAAAGTTAGATTGCATACATATCATTATTGTAGCGTTTCTGACATTATCATTCTTCACATTTGGAGCCAACGATGTTTCGGAAGACTTTCCTCTCGAATACGGCTTAGAGGTCAGAATGCCTTTTGCTAGCGCCCAAGTCTCGGATCCACACGTGAGTACTGGCAAGTCCATGGGCTTTGTAAATCAGTAGCTTTGAGGATCAGGTACAATTTCGGGATTTATTTATTTATTTATTTTTTTATTTTCAAAAAAGTTCGTCTAATACAGACTAGTAGCATTTACATTAAAAAAGATTAAAAACTTACAAACAAATCAGTTAAAGTGGGCTATTTTTAGCTAAGCTCTTTTTCAAAGACGGTATGCATAAATTAAAGTCACATTGATGGTAAGCACTGTTAAAATTTCTTTTAATGGACGAAACGGGCTCATTAAAGGCGTAGTTGGTCCGATAGGCAGGGACAGATAAAATTTTGACGTGTCTGACTCTGTGACCCTTAGTATTGAGGCCAAATAAACCTAAAAGGTGCTCAGATGAAATATTACCCATGAGAAGCTTAGCAGCAAAGATCGTTTTGAAATTTTCGCCCAATCTATACACGCATATTCAAGTATCGGTATTCCTAAAGCCAGGGGCGGATTTGACCATTTTGCCGCCCTAGGCCTCAGAAATATTTGCCGCCCCTTTTCGTGAATTATATTATATGTAACAATGCGCGATTTTTTTTCGATTCCCCAAAATACCTCGCTGTTTTTCGTTGTACCCCAGCTTACAAAAAAGGAATATCAGAGCAAAACCGGTACCGGTTTGTTCGTAAAAATTCCCGATTATTGCGCCCTTGCCACACAAATCATTATTAAAATACACACACGGTAAAGAACCTTAAAGTTGGAATTGTTTTTGCGGGATGGTTAAAATTGAAAAAAAATTTGCATTTACATAGAAAATTTTATTTGACAAAGTGGTTTCGAAAGTATGCACTAATTCTCATCAGACACCAGCACACAGTGCATACTTGACTGATGTGACCACTTGCAGTTGGAAATCATTAATTTTTATTTATGCTAGTTTTGACAAATTTTAACATCTCCGACTTATATCCATCGAAATAATTTACTCATAAAGGTTATTGATTTGTGATCATGGTTCCCTTCTTGTCTATAAATCAAAAAATAAAAATAAAAAAGAATCCAAAAATATCAATTTTTAACAGTCCAAAACTTTACATCGCATATAACTCCAACGTCTTCGCTCATATTTTTATAACTAAGTTTACTATTCCGTTCACAGTTTTCTTCCGCACTTGACTGGAGATCTACTATGAACTCGACTACTGTAAATTAATGTTCGATATGTTATTAGTTAAGGATGAGCCCGAAATATTTTGACCTATGATGTTCTGGATTTCATTTTATAGAAATTCTTTTACAGAAATTAATTTCAGTAATGAAGTACAATTTAAAAAACAAGTCAAAAATAAAGAGATTTGCACGTATTTGATATACCCTGTACCATAATAATAAAAAAACATTCTCTGAAAAATCAATGCATGCAAATATTTGCCTTTGATAAGCTTTCCCTAAATTGAAGAGGTATTATTTAGGTTCTTTTTAGGCTTTTTTTATAGATATTTTCAGATACTGTCCAGGTACTTTTTATGCATTTTTGAATTTCTTTGGTCCTTTGCCGTGATCGCATTTCGATATTTATTATAAGTCAAACTTTTTAATGTCCGAAAAAAATCATCAGAAGTGAATTTTTGCGTGCATTGATTTTTTAGAGAATTTGGTTGGCTTTAGGTGTTAGGCTCATTCAACTAAGATATATGTGCATGTACGACAGAAAAAAAACTGCCGTCCCAAAAAAAAAATCGAAAAGTTGCCACCCAAAAAAAACGAAAATTTGCCGCCCCTGAAATTTGCCGCCCTAGGCCCGGGCCTACCGGGCCTAGTGGCAAATCCGCCCCTGCCTAAAGCACAAAAAATAATCTTAGTTAGATGTATGTAGATAGTTAGATGTATGTTAGACCGCTTCCTGTCAAATCCCAAAGTAGATAAAGCTTTTGATAAGATGGTGTTAATATGATCGTCAAAAGTAAAAGCATTGTTTACAAGCGCTCCTAAATTGAGTACTTTGTCAGAGAGAGTACTATTCAAAGAGTATTCAAAGCTCAACGGATTAATTTTACGCGTGTACGAAACAACGGTACACTTGTAAATATTAATGACTAATTTGTTAATGTTAGACCAAGTCATGATGCTATTTAGGTCAGCTTGAAGTTCCAAGCAGTCGTGATTATTAGATAGCTTTTTAAAATTTTTGGCGTCATCTCCATATCGTAAAATTGACGAATGTTTCAGGACAGATGGTAGGTCATTTATATATAAAAGAAAAAGTAGAGGTCCTAAGTGACTACCTTGAGGAACACCAGATATGACATCAATTTCTGATTAAAGGGCGCCACGGAAGGATACGCATTGGGTACGACATTCTAAATAAGATGCTATCCAGGAAATAAATAGCCGAGAAAAGTTAAACGAGGACAATTTACAAAATAAAATGGAATGATCCAGCTTACCAAAAGCCTTCGTGAAGTCAGTTTAAATACAGTCTACCTGAAATCCTGCCTACACTCACAAATTTGACACAGAATATTGATGAATAATGTTCAAAAATATTTATAAAAAGTCAGCGAAGATGCATGAATATTTGGAATGTATGAAACACAACTTTTTTTACCTTTTTTTAATATTATCTGAATTGGCATAAAGTCAAACTAGCAACGATGAGTATGGGAGCATAGATAAATGTTGAAAAATATTAACACGACTTTTCAATAGACACAAAACGAAAAATCGTGATAAATTTTGCAAAGTGAATAGATTCAACAATTTTTCTTAAAAGCTGAAAGCATTTGATTAGAATCAGTTAATTTAATTAAGAGGAGCAGTCCAAATTTCAGAAATGGTATACCCATACACAGCCTACCGATAGACCGCAGATGAAATTTGTACGTGTGTATATGGTAGGCTGAGCCATTGAAAAACAAAAAAGATAGACCTTTTGGAGTTCAAAACGTAAGATAAAACAGGCTAGAGTAGTAAACTCTAGTCGCATTAGAATTTTGGCCGTGCATATAGCAAATGTGCCAGATAAGGCCAAATTTTTGAACCATCTGATTCTGTTTTTCCGAAGCAAGGATAATATACCAGAAGACATGCTTAATTTATATATGAAATATGAAGGGTCACACAGAAAGCAAATAAAGACTTAGTTACGATCTTGAAGATCGCGTTTGAAGCTGTTTAGGGTAAAATTTTAACGTGAGAGATAGATGAGAAAGGTAAAAGTGTTGCGAATTATTTGAGAAGCAGTAAGAAAAGAAGCTAATAAAAAGCTCCCACTTATCTTTTAAGCTAAAAAGATGACAAATGTTAGTATCAATGAATAAAGGACACCTGAGTTTTTAGAGTAATGATGCAAGATGAGAATGATCAAGATGCAGATGCTACATTCTTAATTTTAAGGCCAGTGCCACCATTGCCAGTGAGCTATGGCGACTCTTGGTGTAGTAGTTCGTAAGGAATTTACAAGTTAGATTAGAAAAAAAGCTTTGAGTTCACCAGACATTGTTTGAATAAAAAATGATTGCGCCCATCAGTATGAAATTGTTTAAAAAAATAAGTTTATTAAATTTGTTGAATAGATTTTAACTTTTTCTTAATTGATTGCGTAATTTATTTTCATTTCTTACTCCGAAAATAATTCACGCGTTGCAAGTCCATTTTGCTGTAGCACCATGTTGAATGGAATATTTAAATTTTTATAATATTAAAATATTTACGTTCACTGATTGCAATAATCAATAAAATAATTTCCTTTTTACTATTTGCTAACAGGGGCTAAATTCATACAAAATTGAAAGTTAAATTTTCTATAGTCTTCTCGGAAATTGAAAATATTTTGCTAGCAAGCTAAAAAATTAAAATAAATCCCACAAACTTTCTTATGTTCCCAAAAACAAATAAGCTTAATTTACACCCAGAATAATTTTTCCATTTACAAAGTCTCCCAGCCAAGTAAATAAGCTGATAAGAGTGCAGATGGCTCCATGGAAAATTAGCTCATCTCGATTTTGTTGCAGTTCTATTCAACTGCTGCACATAATTCTTCCTGCTACCAAGTGTGTAGAGTCTACTTCACATGCAATATGCATATGCTTCCCTGGACATTATGTGAATGGTACATAGGACCCTGTTGCCTACACGTCGGCCACTTCAATTCTCGAGTCGTCCTTTCGTATTCTCCGAAAGCAATGGCTGCAACACTGCAACATTACCGCCTTTATTTTCCTTGCTCTAAATGTCATTTATCAACAGTTCCTTGGACGCTGTAGCACTGTAGTAGTCTCGAAATGGACCGAATTAATGGGCATCTGAATTGCTTGTGTTGCTGCCTGTCTCTCTGCTTGCTGGTTTGTTTGCTTACTTTTCACTTGGCATAGTCAAGAAGACTGTTGCATAATGCCATTGTCACCACAGTTTTCTCTCTGTTGCTTATCGTAGCATTTTGTATTTAATTTATATATTGTACTAGTTTCAGGGAGAGTTTACTAGACGGAGAAATATTTTGATAGTACATGCTCTTTGGTGAATTTAAATTATTTTGCACCAATTTAATAATATATATGATTTAAAATTTTGTCTCCCAACACACGGAGTGAAAATTTACTTCAGACAGTTGTGAATTTTTTATATCATTAAAAGCAGCTTATTTTTCCGAACCATTTTAAATCCCAACCTGTAGCTAAATCACCATTAAGCAGACTAGATACCAGCTTGAATAACCCTAATACAACCTGCACTCTAACGGAAGCTTAGCGCAGCTCAACACGTTTGAAATATACACTGTGTCAAACAGTTGCACGTACACCACCTTATTAAAAATTCAAAATCATTTATTTTATAAATTAGCAAACATTTTTTTAATATTATTAATTGTATAAGCTCTAAACAACTGAAACTATCTAAAACAAAACAGTATTTTGTTATGTTATTGCTAATTTTTAAAATCAAGCTATAATTCATGCCAAATAAATGCACGTATATCGAAAATTTCCACATACATTTAGAAAATTAATTACTTTTTCTACTTCAAATAGCGTGTGTGGTGTCCTTTTGCTGAAATTATATCTTTTAAACGATTGTATTCCCGCACTTTTTTTCGAAAATATCCCAAAGATATTCGATGGAATTAAGGTCTGGTGATTGGGGTTGATGAGGAAGCACAGATTTCAGGTTAGGGTACGGACACAACGGAGCGAAGAGAGCGTCGAGCAAAGAAATCGGGCTGAATCAGAGTTGCCATTTGTAGGGATTTCTCCCTATTTTAGGGAATTTAGCGTCTAAAATTAGCGTAGGGAATATTTCAGTCGTTTTGGTCATAAGTAGGGAAAATGTTTTATGTGCGATGCACCTTTTAATAAAAACAGAATAAATAAATAAACTAAAGCATGTTTATATTTTTCAACTTACATTTTACAAAGCACCTTATAAAACCCAATGTAGTACAAAAAATAATTGGCAACGCTGATGGTCTACTTCGTTTCTAGCATTACTTTAGATCTGCATTTTGTGAATAACTGGTAAATGGTAAATGTTATGCTTCAAATACATATTGGCCCAACATGTTGGCCCAACAAATTGGGCTGGGAGTGAGCCCAACATCAGCCCAGCTCACACCAAGGGGGTGTACACATATTGGCCATAGCCTCTTTTGGCCTTGTTTGGGCCAATATGTATTTCCTACATAAGAAGAAGAGCTTTCCTTTCATCCACGACTTTTGAAGCTATTTCTGTTAAGTGAGAATGGGCGAAAAGATAACGTCAAAAAGTTGATCGTACACGATCAACGGGTCCAACCCCTTCCTATTCACCCCACCTTCTATAAACTTGTATTGATTTGAGTAGTCTACAAGGCCTAATAGCTACTTGACATTTTGCTTGTGCATTGTACAAATTTGAATGCGACTTTCAACTGCAGCTTTCAAATTATTGGTAAATTTTCTACTTTCTTGTTGATAATTTGTTACAAAGCTGTCAAAATAAAGCATTTTCGGTTAACTATGCAATTGAAAAAAGGGTGGAAACAATAACATCACTTTGATTTTGAACGTAGGGAAATTCGTAGGGAAAAACCACTCTAAGTGTAGGGTAAAATTGCATCTGGTGCAGGGAATTTTACAGCCAAACTTTTGGCAACACTGGTCTGAATCGATCTCGTCGCTACTATCACATTTCTGCTTTGGTCGCTGCTCTCGTCGCTCCGTCTTGTTCGTGCCCTTATACAGTAGCCACTTTTTTACTAGATGCGAGGAATGTTTTGGATCATTGTCATGTACTAGTGAATATTCGTCGCTAATTCCAATTTTTGAAGCACTGGCTCTTAAATTAAGCTTTATTATTTCCAAGTACTGATGCTTGTCCATAGTGTTTTCCACAAATGCCAAATTTCCAACGCCATTTGCTTAACATTTCCATTCGCCATAACATTTCTACCTCCATTCTTCACAGTGCGTTCTAAATTTTTTGACTGCAACGCTGAGTTGACTCTGTGCCGAGCAAATCACCGCCCGTCAGAGCCAAAAAGATTATACTTACTTTCATCTACGAAAATAACATTTTTCTAAATTTGGTCTGCATTTTTTACATACTCTTTGGCATACTCAAAGCGTCGGCCAACATTTTGCCTCAAAATGAACGGTTGTTTTCTTACAATGCATCCCTTGTAACACTTTTCATGGAGAAAATTTCGCACTGTTTGGGCATTCAACCATACTCCGTTGTTTTTTTTTAAGGTCTGCAGCTGTTTTGGGAGCACTTGTTTTTGGATCCTTCTCAATAATTCACTGAATTTTCTCTCCAAACGCTCAACTGAAATTCCTTCCCACCCCTTCCTTGGACCATTGCAAAACTTTTTTTGCTTTTAATTTTTTTTTTAATAGCCGTGTGCATGGTCGAACGTGGTATGCCAATGATCCTTGATATTTCAGCATAATTTTTATCTTCCTCTTTAAAATGTTCATTGATTTCGTCACTTCAACAGTAACATTGCGGTGTGATTCGCCCATTTTAGAAAGAAAAACGTTTAAAAAGAATTACTGCACGGCTCTATTGAGCATTTACAACTACCACCTTCAATAATGAGGATCGTGTGTAAATCTGCACTGTAAACTAAGTACCGCTACTTTTTTTTGCATGAGATCATAACTTAATCTTGTATATATGTGCAATTTTTTGATGTACGTGCAATTTTTTCAAGTTTATTATTGCTATACTGTGACAGTAAAAGCTAATATAACAAAATTTATAAATACCTAAAGAATGAATAAAGGTTTTTTTTATTTAGTAAATAGAAGAGTTTTTATTACAGCCAGGGTACTGTACGTGCAATTTTTTGATACAGTGTATAATTGAACCAGCAAATTTACAAGCTTGGTTACTGTCTAAACATAGTGAATTAATTAAACTATGCCAAGCTCGAAGAAGAGTCTAGTCCAGACGACTCCTTAATATTCGGCTGAATGCTAACTTGAAAATCACAATAAAAAGACCGGAAACGTAGACGAAACAACAAGATAAAATAGAACGAGCAATGAAATAAAGACCAGCTTCAAGCACATGCAGCTCTAACGAACTGTAATACTTTACTACTGCTGCTGTTTTCACTCTTCTAATATCTTGCCAAGAAGATATATACAGTATGCAGTTTGTATCAAGGAAATGAAATCAGCCTCCAAGACTATCGTTTTTATTACACCAAAAGCTCTTGGTGCTATAAAAGTGTCGCTGGAAATTACAAAGGTGACAGCTTCTGAAAGATTTATGATGCCGGTACACACACTCATTTTAGTGACTAGAAAATTTATTAACATACACTAAACTGTCGTCGTTTTGTTTCAATGTAAATGCGGTGCCAGTTTAGTGAGCTCCCTGGAGAAGTAGAACAAAAAAAAGGCGAGAAATGAAACTCGAGAAAGTACCATATGACCAACGTCACGGCTGTTTATTATTTTAATGAAAATTTATTTCAGTACTTGAAGTAAATGAGCCCTAGCAGGTTAAAGCAAGTGGGCTCGAAATAAATAAAATAAATTAATCTACATTGGAAGTATGTCATAGCAAACTGTCACAAACAACTAACCAAACTGTCAAGCTCAGAGGACTGATTAAAATATTTCGTTAGGCGAAAGGGTCAGCACCACCCAGGTTCTTATCTTTGAGTTCCATAATAACTCCTTTAATGGAGAATAAACGTTTTCAAACTTTCTATTTAACCTTGCATCTTACTTAATTAATATCCAGCTCATGAAGTTTACACAATCAATTTACCGCTATTAGTCCTGACCACATTCTTCATTAATTACACTTCCATATTTGACCTCGTTTAGCTGCGTTGAGCCTAGGACAACTTTAAATTGCCTCAGAGAATTCCGTAGCAAATTTAAAGACAACAAATCTCCTGTCTGACCCCGTCACTCATTAATCGACATTCCGATTTCGTTGAAAATCCTTGGAAAGGATTTCTATTCGACGACACTTTGCCTCCAGTTAATCTGATGGCGTGGCTGCTAGCCATATTCTTCGTACTGAAATCTTAGAGAGAAAATCAGAAATTAAATTTCCTCGAAAAACAATTAATGTATTCTTTCGGTTTGCCTGTTATGTTCGTTAGGATTTAAGTAGAAGGACAACGAAGAGCACAACCCATAAACGGATGATTAAAGTTCGACCCTTTTGTGTTTTGTACGGTCTGAAGCAAAAGCTAATTAATTTTCACTATCCAATTAAATGGCCGATCCAAGATGTCAGCAGAGGACAACGATGACGACGACGGCAGATGAGAGATTGAATTTTCTATGCACCTTTGCACTGACAACCAGACGACGGCCGTCATCCGTCACGCTATCCTGGCTGACTTAGCTCGTCTAATAATCATAATTTAATCCAATTACCAGCTGCTTGCTTGGTATTGGGAAACGTGCCGCATCCAAATGAATTATGATGGACGCCGTATCACGTTTGTACTGAGTGGATGACGAGATTGAGACTCAGACGAAAATTAAAACAATGGTAGCAAATGGAAAAGGACCCCGGGAACTATTCGATCATTGTGTCTCCTGCTGTTCGTTGGGGGGATTGAATGATTCGTGTGATGGATGGGACATTGAAAGTGTGTGTAATGTTGGCGGAATGACTGATGATGATGATAATGTGGAAATATGAAGAGTGGTAGAGTCGAACTAGAGGTAATGTGGGAGTATGATTATATTTATTACGGTAAAGAAAATTCCAAAGTACCAATAACTTCCCCCTTAACTTTTTTGAATGATTTTGCTTCTGAATCTATCATAATAAATATAATCAAAATCTTAATTGACCGCCAAATATATTCTCAAAAAGAGAAATATTGCCGAGCAACTGCTAAAAAGTCTTCATAGTGCAGGAGAACATAAATTTAATCACTATCCGCATAACTTTTTTTTTAACTTGCCGGCCAAAATTTTGTTTTCTCTAGCTCAACGCACATTGCACTTGTGTTTGTTTTTTATGTTTCAAATCTCTGCAAGGATTTTGCAAAGATTAAGTTTTACAAAATTTCTTGTTAGGATCTGTCAGGTCTACTAACTGCCTAATTTGACCTGCACTAAAGCTAAACAAAACACATGCAGCTCAGTTTTTACTAGGCCCTGAATTTTGAATACATTTTGGTTCATCTATTTTCACTTTATCCTACGGTTTCACGTATGAATCAAATCTGTGGCCTGCTTCTGAAACTTACGAATAGAGAAGATATCTACTACAATTCTCTATTTGACGTCATTTTGACGTTACTCTTCATTAGTAGAATTAGAGTTTTTATATTTTTATCTCTCTATTTATGTTTGAAATTTTTACGTTCTATACCTCCACACCCATTTCACCACATAGTTCGCAGCTACACTGTACAGAAAGTGCCAAACTAAATTTGCATGAAGTCATCGGATAGAGATTTTTCTCTACCCGATTTATAGGAACATTGTGTTACCCACCCGGCCTATTCGGGGGATAACGACATCCGGGTAAGCCCGTTTGGGTTTCGGGATGCTCAATGGAGATTGGGCGTGGACGCCACTCACTCACCCAACTAAAGTTACGGCTCGCCGCCGTCAGTGGGGCACTGTACGGAGCCACGTCCGCATCCTTAATTCGCGCGACCACTAGCCACTGACGGAGCTGATTAAATCACGAATACCTATCTTTTCTGTGTATTTGTTTTCATTTATTCATTAAATTTAACTACAAGCCGGATAATTGCTTACAAATGTAATAAACTTTTCGTTAACCTTCAGTTTTACCGCGATATCCCACCACTTTACTCTTCCAGATTTCTTATGGTAAACTAAATCAAGCTAAATGTATGTGAAATCAAGCTCAAGGTACTATATACAAATCAAAAGATTTAATGAAGGCAAAAAGAAAGTGTAGAATTTCTACTTAAGTCTACTCTAAACAAATGTCTCGTTCAATAATTTGTGGCACTAGCCCTCATTACTTCCGTCGACCAAAAGAAATAGATAAAAGATAGACTCCGACTCCGACCGGGTTCCAGTTCAGATACGGCTAGTCTCTTCACGGCCAGATTCGTCGACTGTATCTTTCCTTGTTCGAACAAAGAATTCACGGTCCAAATCTCATCAGCACGGGCGGAGTTCTGAGCCCCAATTACCGCCCGGTTTTCGGTTAGACACGCTAGCCTCTGCGCTACGGAGCTGTTGAGATGTTTGCTGATTTGACCCAAATTGACGGTTTCGGTCGTTCCGCTGGTGAGCCACACCGGATCGTAGGTCCGAATCCCCGTCGGAACAGGATGTTTTTTTGTCAGTTGTAGACGTACGAATTAGATGGTATCTATGATAACGGTCCTTGTTCGAATGGTTGCAGTCTGTCTGCTGTTCAAAATCACACCGTTCTGGAAGTATTCACCAGTATCTCGCCACGTGCGTAGAGGGACTGCTTTCCTCGTTCGGATAAAGAATCTGGTTTCGACTGTTCACTCGTTCGGACAAAGTATCTAATCTCCACTGGTCACCTCGTTCGGACAAAGAATCTGATTTTTACTGGTCACCTATTTTAGAATTTTTGACTGCAACTTTCTTCGGTCGGACAAAGAATGATCAGTTTTTGAAATCATGTCCCGCTGCTTTTTCATCTGCCCTCCAGTAATTTTACTTTTCCCGCATCTGTAGGTAAATGTACTTTCACACGCGCGAATCCGACTCCTTAACCGTCCGATAGGTTTCACCAACATGCGATACACTACGCGAAATTCGAGCAGCCGTCGCATTTGAAGTCCACCTGGTTGAATTGGCATCTGCGGTGTTTACCTTTTGGCCTGTGTTGACGTTCTCTAATTGACATAGATAGTTCGGGTACAAAATTACTTTTTCGTGCATCCTTCGCCCTTCTAGTGGCCTGGGCACTATTTGGGCACGAAAGAATACTTTGGGAAGGCGCTAGGATGTATCTCCGACGTTCTGGATAAGAATTTCCCACGTACGTGCTGTAGGAAATAAGGAATTTGTATTGCGGGGGAAGTTGTGGCTATCAGATAAGTGTCTACATTTGTAACCCGTAATCCGTTGCATTGTGAGGAATTTGATTCTTTCCAGATTAATTTTCCGTCTTGGCTTCTGTGATTGGAGGATTATGTGCGAATTTTCGCCGAAGCATTCCGGTAGCGGATGTGTTACAAAGTCTGATGTGTTATGATGGAAACTGCCACAAATGGTCTTGATGCAGAGGTCGATGGCTGAATTTTCATTATGGTAAGAACACTTTTCATAGTCTTTTTAGAAAATTCACTAGGATTCGTTGAAGAAATGTTCGGCCGAAAGGAGCAAAGAGCTCCAGAGCTGAAATTTCTGGAGAGAAAATGTCTGCGGTTTTAGGACTAAAACTAATGATTTCTGGTACTTTAGCTACGATCGACATAATATACTAATAAATATAACAACCTGGTTTACTGATAAAGACCTGGTTCACTGCTGATATTTTTGTTTCTAAAATGTTAACTCATTACACGGTTTCCCGGACGGAACAGTATCCGTCGGTCGTTGGGAAAACCAATTTTGATGGTGTTCTCATTAGTGCTAATAAGGAACTCGACGGAACAAGCTGTCGTGATGTTCCTTTCTGTCTCCTGTAGAATGTATTTTTGTGCGTGCCTCACTACTTTTTGCTAAAACCTTAATCGTTGCTTGAAGATATGTCCCCGGTAATGTTCATCTTAGTTTATGAACGATTCCTTGCCGAGCTCATCTCTTACCTTAATAGCAGCTTTCTCACCGCCTTCGTTTTCAAATGTGGTGACCCCTTTTTTTGACTGGCTATCAGCGCGCTTAGTAGTATATCATTAATAACGTCATCGTTCTTTCACTTCACTTTCTTAATCTCTAACGACAGCAATAGAATGCTGGACATTCCTCAGGCTAATCTTTCGAAATCGTCTCTTTTTTCTAGTGCTGCTCTCTCTTCGAACGTGTTTTTTTATCTTCACTATCCTCTTCTTATACCTGTAAGCTGTACGTTTTAATTTTTACAAAGCTGACTTTACCGGTATGACAATTAAAATATATAGAATTAGCTGGTTGTTCTATCTTTATATCTATCGCGGCCTTGATATTGATGATGTATTGCTCAGATTGTACACTCTCATTTCATCTATTTTCAACGGTATGCATTTGGATGATACAACCCCTTCTGATCTACATGTGTGCGAACTTTTCCTTTTTCTTCTCCCTACAGTGCACCTTTCCTTCTCAAGATCTTTACTCTACATCTTCGTCTGAATCAGAAAAACCCTTTAAAAATTTGAACTTGTGATGAACGATATCGATGTTTATGCTAGTACTGGTGGGTCCGACGGTATTTCAAATATCTTGGCTTAATCACCGTCTCGTTGCGTCCCTCTTCCTACTTTATTTAATGTAAGTTTGTCCTCTGGTTCTTTCGCTTCTCTTTTCAAAATAATCAGCATATTCCCACAAAGCTGGTGATCCTTACGCGTCTTCAACTACTGCCCCATTTTATTTCTTCTCTTGATAGAGAGAGAGAGAGAGAGTGCTCGCTAATCCAATTTTTTCTAGCTGATGAACAGCACGGGTTTGCTAAAACTAAATCCACTTTAACCAACCTTCATTTCTTCATACGTAGAGTCGCATCCGCTCTTGGTCATCAATAGCAGGTAGTCAGTTCGCTCTTACCCTGGTTTAAATATTACAGCCTTGATCGTGCTTTTATTATTTTTTGGCAACTTCTGTTCTTCAATTCTCTTCCATCCTTCATCAGGTGTTCCACAAGAGTATATCCACGGTCCTGTTTTTTTTTTACATTCTTTATAAAAGATCTTCGTTCTTTTCTGAATTCGTTTTGTTTGTTGTACGGTGACGGTTTCAAAATATCTCGAGTGATCGAGTCACAAGATGACTGTATCCTATTACCGAATGATTTTATTGCTATACATATTTGATCCGTTGCTAATGTTCTCTCTCTTTATATCGCTTTTTCTCCCTCAATCTCTCTCTCTCCTTGTCTACGTCTCCTTCTCTCTCTTTCTTTGAGTATTGAGAAATGTCACAAAATGTTGCATGGATATGACATATGATCCTTTCCGTAGGAACAACGATGACATCGGTCAAACTAGCCATCAGGCGAAAATTCTTTGAGGAAGCTAAGAAATTCTGGGTCATCCTGTACGATCGCAAGATAATCCTGAGACTCTATGGATCCTGAGACACCAGGAAGCTGTTAAATCTATCTGGCAGTGCTTTTCGATGTGTTGTAGCCGTCCTTACTGGCCATTGTTGAACAGCAGGCGCAACGGTTGGGCGTTGAGTATAATAATTTCGTCCCTCATCATATGTGCCAGTGTCAGGCATTTGCAAGGAGGAGAATGACTTCGCTCGCGGTCCCATTTATCTCGACTCTGACTGAATTATCGTTTATTGGCTTAAAGAATATTGCGCAATTTAATAAAGCAGCTAGATGGTTTCTTGAGTACAGTGGCTGGAGGAGAGCAATACCCATGTTATCAAAACGGGCTTCTGCTGTGCCTATTTGCGCCTTTCGGCAAGGTTCTCTCCGACTGACAGCCACTCGGTCAAGCCTAACCTGAAACGTCCCTTATTATATTCCGGTTCTCTTCTTGATGTTCTCGAGGATTTCAAAGTCCTTGGTGTTGTATGTGGTTTGAAGTTTCAACTCGAAAATTCAAAATGTCAAAAATTCGAAATAACCAGGTTTCATAATTATATAATCTAAAGTCTTCATTGATTTTTCCACCTATTTAAATCTCCTTCTTTTCTTTGTTTGTAGTGTCCTTGAATATGGCAGTCAAGTGTGGTGTCTTTATTTCGTATTTTTAAATAATGCGTCAGAGCCTACTCAACACAGATTTACTCGAGTTTAGGATTTCAAATTTTACGTTACCTATCGTCCTTCTCTCAAATCACGTAGGCTTTTCTTAAATTTAAAATTTATGCACATAGATCATGAATTTCGAATCCACTCCCACTCAATTATTTGCAGAATTTAAGCTTACATATACTTAAAACAAAATCCAACAAAGACCAAATTTAATAATCTCTACTTCATCGTGGTAAGTTTAAAACTAAATCATCCATCTCCATCTAATATTTCAATTAATTCAACAGTCTCGAAAGATTTCATGATTAAAGTCTAAGCCCTTCAACTATCGTATTAATTTAACATCAAATACTTCCCATGATGCATTCCACATTTTATGTAAGATATCTGAAACTGTGCGCGAATTTTCGATCTTACGATCTACTCGGATGATGATAACGTTCGGTCTAGATATTCTTTTATCTACTCACTACGCCACTGAGCTGAGAGCGAAACTTGCAGCCTAACGCCTAGCAAGCATCCTTCATCACAAAACATCATACAAGTACTATATACAAGAGTACCCGTCATATGACGCCGGGAGCACATTACAATTATTAATAAATCATAATTAAAGCAATTAACTGGACTTAGTTGGTCTTTGGTTGTAATATATTGCCAAGTAGTGGAGTAACAACAAACAGTGATTATTGAGTTTCAGTTCTATGATCGGAATATAGATACGGATGTATCTCTGTATGCGGAATTATATAAACTAGAGACGATACAAATTCACAGAGTTTGTAGGAAGTAGCTATGCAGCTATTTTCAAATAATTTGTAGATTGTAAATCCGGTACTAGGATTTGTGATGTCGTGAATTACTATGCAACTAAGTTTGAATAGGGAATTAAATAAGCATGAATTATGTTCATTGATTTGCACCGTTGAATTCAATCGTGGAAATTATTAAAACGCAAATGGCAAACAGTGGTTGAATTGAGAGTGTTAGAATGAAGAGCAATAATTGAGAATTTTTATTTGTAATACCGGAGCGTAGAATTGCTATCGAATATACATAGCCATTTAATTCCACCGTTAAATTTTGAGGGGATGATTAACAAATTTATTCACGCATTTGTGGTGGAAAGAAAACCGAGTCTGAGTCCATTGTGAGGTATGATTTCAGATCGTCTGTATAGAAATAGTTTGAATAATCAGGCAAAACTTGAAAGTATTGAATAAAAAAGGTCTCAAGTGACTACTTTGCGGTACACCGGATGAAACTTCTTTTTTTTTTAAACTAAATACTCTGAAATTCAGCGTTCTATTTTGAACATAATTGACAGATAGTTTTAAGACAGTGATCTTAAGTCCTTGACAAATTAAATCATCAAAGTATTTATTGGTCTTCGTTAGATACTACTTGATCCTATATTTCTGTCAAAAATGGATTTCACGCTAAAATAATTTTTCATTTTTTTGATTTGATGAAAAATGATTTTATCGTGTTTTTGGGCGTTTTGTAATATTAGTGTTCTATAGCATGATGGTAATCATTAGCACAAATAACTTCGCGAAGAGTGAGCTAGTCAGCTGGAATGATTCACTCATTCTTTTTTCTAGAATGATTCCTGAATTTACGAGTATGCTGCACTGACGACTGCCCTGCAGGATGACAGAGCTTCATCATTTCTTGTTGTGATGAACGTGGAGAGACTTACGGCTGATGCATCCCTCTGCATGAAACATTTAGAAAGCTGATACGCTGAGGCTCTAACTCTGCTCCTCGACTTATTGAAAACTTAAAACTGTTGAAAACCGGAGATTATTGTCTGATGCTGAGAACCCTATTCAGAATTGTTTTTTATACGGTACGCTATCATGACAACCGAGCAAAAAGTTTCATCGAAAAGATCTGCATCACAGTTCGTAAAAAGCGACCTTTTTGCAGAACCGCATAAAACAATAAGTATACGTTCTACTTCTGAAATTAGATAAACGATTGCTTTAAAGTTCTTTCTCGATAGATATATTTGTTTTAGTGATGGGCGTTTCTGTTGTTTTCAGAAAACGAAAACGAACTGTTTTTTTCCAAAAATAACTGTTTTTTAAAACTTTTTGAAAACTTTTTTCACTCGACCAGCAGCAGATTGATACTGGGTGTTACAATTAGTGATTGGCATTTCTGTTGTTTTCAGAAAACGGAAGCTATTTGAAAAAAAGCAGTTTGAAAAAAACTGTTTTTTTCCAACTGTTTTTTTCAAACTGCTTTTTTTCAAATAGCTTCCGTTTTCTGAAAACAACAGAAATGCCCATCACTAATTTGTTTGTGAACTAGTTTTGTCCAATCACTCGGATTTCTAAAATTATTTTCATACAATTCGCTTTCTATGCTTGGAAGAAAAAGGCATCATAACTATGAGACATATGAGCTTGTAAGTGCTGGATTTCTAAATCATTCATCATATAAAGGAACTCGAACGCAGCCCACACTGGGCGCTAAAGTTTTATTGCAGATTATTTTGTTTTATAAAAAACAAATGCAAAAAAAATATGAAGAAATTCGAAAGATAGTCTTACGTCTTAGCTAATCAAAAATAGTCTTAGTTAAGCAAAATATTACAAGTGTTTTTTAATCTTTCAATGTCGCTCTTCTTAAATTTATAATGAATCAATCTTTCTTCCTTCTGTATATTTTCCAATGCGTATAAAAGTCCGAAAATGGTAGAGTAGGCAATATTCGAAGCTACTGTCAATTGTTTGAACGTTTTGAGTTGAGTTTTCATATAATTATGCTCACAAATTTGCATCTTTAAACTTTTTCGAAAATCCTCTCCGACCCATCGTTGGATATGTCTCTTCGTTTATCTGACATTTCCTATTAAATCTATGCGGACGACTTGAAAGTTTATCATGTCATCAAATCACCATTCAACCCCCCTTTCTTCAGCTAAAGCTGAACTCTCCAAACCAGTAGTGTTCCATGTACAAGTTTCCTCTTAATATCGCTAAGTGCCAAGCGATTATTTTCTCTCGCGAAAGTGCACTCGTACTAGTGATGCGTAGCTCAGAAGTGAGTCAATCAAAAAGAGCCGTTCACTCTGCTGAACCAAGTGAGCCGGAACATTTGGCTCAATGCGAATGAATCTTTTTTATTCAGTTCAATGGATTAATGAAATCGAAGAGAAGTTGTCGAGTTGGTCTCTAGTCAAGCAGTGTACGAAAAGTCGACTCGTCGATGCGCTTGGTCTAGCTGTTTGGAAAATAAAAGCGACGATAAACAACGAATAAATAAGAGCGTTTTTTTTTGATTTTCAACACAAGTGTTTTCAGTATCTCATTTTTTGAAGGTTCAGTGTCTCATTTTGTTACATTGAAAGCAGCTTATCGCATAAAATTAAGAGAGCTGGTAAATAATCGTGCCATCGCCGCTCAGAGTTATGAGCCGATAGCTGGAAAATGATAGTGTGCGGCAATGTACATAGGATGCGGCAATGTGCACATGGTTTGATACGAATTTGAGGCTTGCGCAGTGCGCTGACCATTTTTATTTCTCTTTCGCATATGAACTTGAAGTCAAAAGATTTTGGGCTTTTGATAAAGTAAATTAAACAGTTTGGATTGGGTAGACTAGATCAATTATTGAAAGACTATTCTCACACAAAGTGGCGAAAATATGTGCTCTTCAGCTCTGAATTGAGTCGAAAGAAGTTAGGCAGCTACATATAAGCAGCCCGCTAGGAAGTAGCAGTACCCACTTCTAACAACTCTTTTGAATGACCCTGAAAGAGCGGGCTAGGAAAAAGAATGAGTGTAACTGAGCTGACTCACCTATAAGAGTCATTTCGCTCATCACTGATTCGTGCATAAAGGCCAGTAGGTCATTACGTTTGCGGAATGAGTAGGTAGATTATTAATGAGGGTAGTTTAGTAGAATGTAAAGAGTTTAGGGACCCATTATAAGCAAAAGTAGCAAGTTTTATTCCAATCGAGCCATAAGCTATTTAACTATGATCGACCAAGCAGTTCAATCTGGAAGAAAGTGTAAGTGAAAGTGTAACGGAAGAGATGGCATCCAGGCGAAACCGTGATTTACAAGTGGCACAGTCTTTTCAAGCAAACAAAGGATTCACTTGCAGAAGAACCACGACCACGTCGGCCAATCGAAGTGACTACTCTGGATATTGTTAAAAAATCGAAAAAGTCATGTTGAAAGATGCCAAACTAAAGCAGAAACGTCCCGCAGAAATATTTAACCATTTTAAATATTAATTTTGGCAAGCTGGGTACCGAGAATGCTCATTTTGCCTCAAAAACAACAACGGGTGGACTGCTACCGTATGTTTTCGAGAGAATGCAATATTGAGTCGAATCTTTACTGGAGAGGAGGCTTGGGTTCATTATTATGAGCCTGTCTAAATAGACTCTATGCAGTAGCACAAAAAAGACACACCACTAGCTAAGAAGTTCAAAGTTTGCTGAAAATGTTATGAAGACCGTTTTTCGGGACTCCAGACTGATCCTATTGATCGATTTTAAAAACAAATACATAAGCGCAGAATACTCCGCTTTAATTCAAATTGGATGCAAGAAGCTATTAAAGAAAAAAAAAATAAGAAAATTAACCAAAGGATCCGTTCTTTATCATGACAAAGCGACTGTTCATAAGAGTCGTTTTGCGTTGGCCGCCTTACATAAAGTGGTCTTCGATATTTAAAATCCCCCACCCTACAGCCTTGACTTGACTCGCAGCGATTATTATCTTTTCCCAAAATTGAAAAGGGAAATTCGTGGAAAGATGTTTGCAATCCATGAAAAAGAAAGGAGGCAGTTTCGGCTTACTTTTGCGACAAAGACAAGTCATTATTTTAGAAGGTATGGCTAAACTAATTGAAAGATTCGAAAAAAAATGCATTAGAATATATTGAGAGAAAAATATAAATTTGAATGCTTATTTAACCCCATAAACCCAGACCCCCCTTCTTACTCTTCTTCCATTTTGCGGACTTATTGACCCTCCTTCATACAAAACACCTCACCAGTTGGGTTGATAACATATAAGATCTCATATTAGACCGTTTCAATTTACATTACGAATAGTTTTCAGAGCAAGTCACTAACTTGGCTTTATCAAGCGAGGATCCCAAAGCTTTCACAGCCTTTTGGTTACAAAGTTCTTAGAAATTTCTCCCGTGCGTATATCTAACATTTCAAGATCATGGATTTTTTATATCAAAAAATGGCTAAATCGAAAAAAGTTTCAAAAATTCTGGGCAAATTTAATTATTTCAACTAGTAATAATTTTACTGCTCTCTCAAGATTCCACATTTTATAGCCCCCAAACTCATCCACAAATATCTTAAATACATTTCACCAAGCAATTCGAATTTCTCAAGAATATTAATCCGCTTGACTCTTTGAACGCTCCACTTCGTAAAGTAAATTATACGTACTCAATTTTTCCCTCTCTCGTTACTTCGCGAAAACAAGAACACTACCCAGAATAAATAGTTAGCTTTTTCACCCGAAAGAAATTAACTCGGAAACAATAAAATCAACTGAAAGTTTTTCAGGCTCTTTTCTTCCTCTCCTTGTGCTTTATCGTAACAAGGACCAACTTACATTATGGTTGTGAAGTGTAGAAACATTTCTCAGCCAAAGCTGTGAAAGTTTAACAAGCTCGTGGGAATAGTAATATTAGTTTTTTTTTTGTGTAGTTTCCCGCTAGTAGAAGAGAATATTTTACTTTTCGTTTCCTCGTTGTGCAGTATGTAGTTTTGCAGTATGTAGGTATGTTAAGGATTTTATGTGTGCAAAGGTGAATAAAAACACATTTCACATGGTTGTTATTTCCCTTGGAAAAATAACGAGAGGGTTAATATTTGAAGTGTGTGAATTTCTTTTATCTTGTGTGAATTTCTTTTATCTCAAATTCTGTCAGCATCAATGTTTTCATCAATTTCAAGTGCATGGTAACTGTGTCACAGGAAATAAAATCATATTCACATTCATTTTTGTTTGATATGTAAGTATGAAGTCATTTCAATTCATCTATCTGTCCACATCATGCTCTACATTGTGCACTCATTCATATAACCAGCATGAAAAATAAAACGAATCTGACAACTCTCCACTCTAACACAAAAGAAAATACGACTCCCCGCTCGGATATTTTCTACGATGGAAAAATAGTTTGTTTATGGAAACTGTTTTACAATTTATTATATTTTCCAAGACTGGTCTCGTGCATTGTTTGTATGTACAAACTTAGCTTCACGGAATGTTTTCGTAGTGAGTTTTCTTATGCTTGGGAATTTTCTTTCGGTCTTTTACATTCGTGCCGCTTTCTCTACGTTGCTCGTGGCAGTGCAATGCAGTGCAGTTTGCAACATGAAATATATGACTTTTCAGTTCAACCACCAAATTATTCATAGCACGATAAAGATTTTCTTGATTTTCCGGGAGAAATAATACATTTACTTAAAGTCGAGTTGGTGATGTGGAGCATGATAGTTGTATGATAGATATATAGTTTTCGGAAATATTCTTATGACTGATTTATATGATCCGTTAGATATTTCTTTGGTATCTTTAAAATGTAATATGAGAGTATGCATTTAGGCTTTTACCTGGCTGCTCGAACAAGAACAACACATTCTTCTAGCTTTTCTTCTCGTAAAAGCTTGTACAGATGCAGCACACAATCCTCTCTGGAAAATTCAATAAAATATTTATTATTATAATATAATGATTTGATGAAAAATATTTTACTTTTGATCATCAATAGGTTTATCTGATGCCGCATCGAATGGAATAGGACGATTTCCTTCGGGAATATCGACATCTGGTTGAGCTAAGATTGTTGCCAATTCAGCTACAATGTTGGACCACATATCTTCAACTTTTTCCTGGAATAATTGAGAAAAAATAGAATCATTTGGCAGATCGGTGACATAAATAATTTTAATGATTAATTTTATTTTATTTATAAAAAATCTTTAAAACTAATAAATTTTTGAATATTCTGTAGTATAAAAATGAGACCATTTATAAGCAAGAAATTATCAATCTAACCAATGAATTTAATAACCATTTTTTACAAAAAATTACTTTCTCTTCATTTCTACTGTAAGTTTTCCTCAAATTATTCCTCCTTTTCCTCCAGTTCAATCACCACCTTATGCTATATTCGAACAAAAAACGCTTCTTTACTAATTGTAATTAAACCAATTTCGAAACTAAAATAAACCAACTCCTTTTTCCGCTCTGATTCACTCTGGTACGAATGAAATTCGGAAACGCACAATATATTTTTCTCTTTTTCAAAAATACAACAATCATAAAAATCAATCGATCGGAAAATATCGGCGTATTTAATGAAAAACAAGACCAAGAAAAACAATGGAAATTTAGCAAAGCAACTTGTTATTTAGTATGCTGCGGAAGATTTCTATAGTGAAATTCACGGTCTACTAATGTTACAAAGACGAAATACTGGTGGGTAATTTGTATTGAAGGAGAGTGTAGTCGAACATCTGAGCCTCTGAAAGAGAGAATGAAGAGTTGTATTTTTGTTTACGGAAAATAAATTTTTCAGTCATTTTGTTACGAGAACATGGTTTTGAGAATTTATTTTCAAGTGAAAGTTTGAGTTGCAATGAATTCAAGCGAAATGGTTCGTGGTAGTATGAATATTCTTCCATAAGACTATTTGAAATGGTTGAATGAATTTTAAGTAGTCTCTCTTCGTGAATTTCAGTTTGGCTTTCTATGGCCCGAAGCATTTTAATGACTAAATGTAAAGTGTTTGACGAAACGAAGATAGTAAATAGTGGCAGAATACGTAACGGTAAATATACATGTAGTTATGGCTGATTTCGTAGAAAAAACAACAAATTTTTCTCTTTGAAGTCAGACACATTTCGCTTCATCTTTCGCTTTTACTTAAGTTCGTTAGTAAAATTTTTGACTGAATTTGGTCGAAAATGAACGATGAAACTTGCAAAAAAAACTTGTAATAGTGGCATCAGTTAAAATGTATATAGGTTTCCCCGGATTAGACTTTGTACACCAAACAAAAGTCTTTTGTTTCTTACAAACCCACGTTGGGCGCAGAAATTTCATGCCGCTTACTGTGCTAATAAATATCTCTACACAACTCACTAAAGTTTCTTCTTTTTTAATTCAGCTTAATGCAAAAATATATCGCAATAGTTGGTGAAATAATATTTTAAAAACTGATCTTTCAACATTAACAATATCCTTACCGTTGTATCTTCTTCTATCTTTTCCAGTTGCTTTTTCTGAGGTTTTTTCGAAGCTTTTTTGCGTTTTTTGCGTTTATCTTGAACAACAACTGGGGCTTGGCAAAACTTTTCCATTAGTTTAATAAAAATATTTGCAGTCTCGATAATGTCGCGTAAGTATGATCTGGAATTTAAAAAAAAATGGTTACGTCAATTTGAGTAATCATTAGAAATATTGATATGAATGTAAACAAATAATCCTTAACGCTATTAGGGCCTAAACATATAAGATTAACATAACAAATGAGATGAACGTTTGGCTGAATTATGTGCAGCATTTCGAAATGTTACGCAAGAGGTGACCGAAGGTTCTCGATATTAACTCACGTTTTTTTTATAATTCTACCCGGCAAGGCTCTGACTAGGCGCTATTGCGACAACTAAACGAAAGCGATGATGAAGAGGTTAGAATGAACACCGATGGTTAAAGACTGCGCTTGATTGGTGATAGGATGAAGGAAAAATTAGCGCAGAGCCAGAAAGATAAAATTTGCCTTGTCATTTATCACTGGTAAGGGGATTTTCATTCCAAACCACGCTCTCCATAGTGTGGCTGACCGTTTCGCGGCCAAACTTGCCCCGACGTTTTTTTTTGCTAAGGCTCGCCATAAAATAGGTCTTGTTAACTACGAAATTGAAAACGAGAACGGTAATCACGTCAATGGCGTCCGTTAAGAAATAATCTAGCTAAGGCCCACTTGAATAGTATGATGCTCGGCGATGAAATCATTCTCCTTGGATGGGTCGTCCCCACGATTGTTGCGGAATAGCTGGGTATCATCGAGCAACACACAAACGATTTTATTAGTCGGTCTTATCAAAATCGAATGCCGAATCTGTCGGATGTTGCATATGATCTGCATCAAATGGCATTGCATTGCAACTGTACACGCAGATTTGTAATCGGTGCAACTTGTGTGACCAGCGTTGACCAAGCATATTATACAGACTGACAGGTTCATTGGAATGAGAACCGCTGATAAAATCTAACAGCTGCTGGGCGAGGAAAATAGAAAACGCATTTTGTGTCTGCTTCGGTGGAACGGTGTAGTTTGGCAACAACCGATGAGGGGATAACCGTCAGATGACGCCGTGAATGGGAAGAAAATGGAAGAGAAGAAAAATTTGGTATCAAGGTCACATATTTTTAGAGAAAATATTATCTTTTTTGAAATTGGAGTCAGAAATTGATCAAGGCAGGGCAAGAAACAAGGAGTCGACTATAATCGATAGTGGACCAATTCGAATTCACTTTGAATAAGTAAGCTGACGGCACAAAATAGTTCACCACACTACCTTTAAAATAAACTGAAAGTGAATTAATGATCAAATGCAAAGAAATTGTCGGGACTATTATAAAATTTACTTATGTGTTTAAAATAATATAGAATTGTTAAACCTTTAGATGCTTATAAACTCTAGAAAAAACTCGGAGTTTATTGTGGAGAAAGTAAAACTTATTAAAGAAAAACCATAAGGCTTGGAGTGGGGAGAAAATGCAAAATTAGTTGTTGTCAAATCTAATATGGCGCAAGTCAATTCCATTCTGCAATACGGGGCGATATTATGGGCAGACGCGGATTGTCCGCGCTTACTACAGAGGTGCCTTAAGCAAGCTAGCCATCTGGCTACCGCACGGTGTCAAAATGCTCTGCTGGTGTAGTTGACCTACTAAGGCAAAGGAGCAAAAAAGAGTATATGGTCCTTAACAAGCTGGGAATAATGGAGACTCTAGCTCGCACGAACGCTGGAGCACAAGTAGCAAAGGCTGCTGAACTGGCTATACTGATAAGTCTGCTGGACCCCTGGATTAGTCGTGGTCATAAAGAGGTAGGTTCTAACTGTGTCAGATCCTGGCGCGACACAGTTACTACGAAGAATATCTACACAGAACGAATAAGATGGGCAAATCGTTCTACTGTACTATATGAATGAATACGATGAGGTTTAACAAGCTTCCTTTGTGTGAAATTGGTTCACAAATGTGAAGAATGTCCTTAAATCCACAATCGGCCATGTAGCGCCGGACTTGATAGTGGGGACGATACAACAAAGCCAGGATAGCTGGCGCAAAAACTTTGCATTCAAAGCGGCAAAAGGGTTGCCATACTGACCAAATAAACGTCAGTTTGGATACTGAAAGTTCTTAATGATGTTTTTTGGGCCATCTGTACCGAATCAAAAAAATTATAATACTAAGAAATAATTATTGAATTCAATAGAACGATATTTTGAAAATGATTCAAGTCGCTTCGACTTTATTTTGTTTCGCTTAAAGCTATGATTATTTCGTGTGGGTAGAGTCGCATAAAAGACTTAATAGTTGGCTTTGTTTTGCCTCTATCGAGAGCCTAAACAGCACTGGTCTATCGAGAGCCTAAACCAGTTGTTGCTGTTAGCTGATAAAGGCGCAAAAACCGCGGCTATTGTCAAGGAAAATTCGACCGCAAATTTTGCCAACATGTATTTCGACTTTTATCTCATTCGCAAATATTATGGATGGATATTTTCGAATGGTTTGACAAACTTGAAAGATTTTGTGAAAACCTTATAGAACCTCTCTCCAACGATCATCAACATTTTGTAACTAGCTGACGACTGAGTCTTCCAGATAATGACGAAATTTGATATTTCTAGTGAAATCGAGATCGACTTCTAGACCGTCAAAATTTCAAAATAAGAAGTTTACCAGTAAATTATTTTCACAACTTCAGTGCCAGCACAGCGGGCCTCTGTTGTGCTTAGATGCGTCTTTTGGCACGTCTCTATCGATTAACAGCCATTTGAACCTACTTAAATAAGTGCCTGTTAATTGTCGCATATCTATTTTTGCCTTCCATTGAAATAATTACCTAAATACAGGTTAACATTCAGTTTCTCATTTACTCTTATATTAAGTTCTATAAACAAATTTCTGCAACAACCACAAAACAACATTATTATTGAATAGCATGTAATTAACACAAGCGATAACTATTTACATGAACAGTCTAAAGCATTATGATAATTATTGTTTTGAATAATTCAAACATACAATTTCAGTAGAAGTATCCTGTGTGAAACTGAAGTGGTAGATGTGGCAATCATTTATTGTCATCACACAAATAATTGATTCAATGTTGCTGACTTTTGGTTACGGTTTTTCTGCAGGCCGAATCTAAATTTGTAACAAAATTTGTTGTCTAAATTATTTGTAACAAAATTTGTGATAGATTATGCATATGTCCAAAAATGATGAAATTATCTCGATTTAAAAAGCTGAGCATTCAACGAAGCTATTGTTGAAGGGTATAAGTATAGATTTTGAAATTGCATTGCTCCCAAATTATTTAGTGTATGTGCCTAGTTCAACAGCAACCTCAAATACTGATCCTGATTTGAAATTCCTGCATCAAATTCCCTACGAACGAATCCTTGTATCGGTCCTACCACACAATGCAATTAAGCTTTTCAATTAAATTTTTGCATGTGTGAAACATTCATGCAACCCCATCCCCTATCACACTTCAATCACACTACCATATCGCACTAATTTTAATCGATATTATATGTTCTTTCGAAAGCCTTAGAGTGTCGGGGACATAATCTTTTTTTTTATCGTACAAAACATTCAACAAGCTAATATTATACAAATATAGCGCATGTTGTTCGCATCAACCTTTCACGACTAATAAATTCAGAAAAAACAAGCTTTTTATCGGGAAATCTCTTTGACGACATCCGTTCAATGTTCGTAAGGCACTTATATTTAATAACTTATTAATTATGGATCAAGTCACGCTACAGCACATAAACATGAGAAGCATGCAATCATGTAATGGTCCCCGATGAGAAACGATGCGGATTTTAATGTTCGACGAGCTGTCGCACGTTGCCTGGATGGTAGAGGTATGTATGTAGAAATGCGTTTATGAGCCATAATGGGTAAGCTCATAAAAGTTGCAAGGATCCCGCCGAATGTTTAGGTCTGAATGTAAATGAATGGGAATATCAAAGATATTTTTGGGGTGAAATTAGTGTAACCGGGGGGTGGTTCGATGAAACATGATTGTCAACTTCAAGTTGTCAGTCTGGTGATTATTTTGTGGCTACGCTCATTATTTATTGTAATGAATTATGAAAATAGTTTACTTGGCGTAGAAATTAGGGAAATTACTCACTCTACATTTTTAATGACTATTGCAATAGTGTAATCCTCCGACAGCCCTTGTAGGGTCTAGGGGTTGACGCTGGTAGAGAGCTTCATTCACAAATTTACAACTAATGTGGAAACGAGTGTGGACTGATTAGTTCCACGACTCACCTTACGACTGAATAGCTCAGGTACCTATTTAGAGCTAGGTGAACTCAAACCGCGGTGCGCAGTCTGTCGTCCGAATTCGGGTTAGAATCAGGAGTTCCACTTATCTACCCACTAGACTACACTAGTTTCTTAATGGCTATCAAATAACACTTAAGGCCGGCGATACATGTAAAATTTTCAAAAATTCGAGTTTCTTTTTTTTGCATATATAGTTCAACTAACATCTAAAAAATAAACGAACTGAAGGACTTCCGTATGGGCTTGGAATCGCTGATTAGTTGGTAAGTCACTGTGATCATAGAGTTTCTGTGTGTGAAAACTACGAATTTTTCTCGAAACGGCTTTTTTTAAATTGGCGGGCAAGATAAGTCAAAAAGTTCTCAGCCGATTCTTATGAAGCTTGGCACACGTTTTTTCTATAGTACAAACTTCTGGTTGAAGCTCAAAAACGCCAACAAAATTTTCTAAATTTAGCATTTTCGACCCAAAAACTGTCGAAATATAGGGTGAAAAATGGTACTTTTTTTATGAGGCGTACTAATTCACGATTTTTTGATTTTTTTATTTTTAATTTTTTTTTCTTGGTTCAACTAGACGATACATGTTTAATAAACACACTCCAACCCATTTTTTTAATTTCAATTTGCTGTAACTGATGCTAAAACTCCCGCCGATTGATGCCTTTCGTCGCGAGGGTCTCAGGAGATTGGTTACAACGGCGGCCATTTTGAAAAAAAAATTAAATAAAATCAGATTCTTGTATTTTATTATGCAATGAATAAACATGATCACTTTCATAACGATTCATTTATTCCTTCTATTTTAAATAAGCCTCTGAAAAACGGTCTAAATTCAGGCGTTTACATGTATCGCCGGCCTTAAGGGGGGATCCTGCTTTAGAAGGCTCATAGGCTTTTCTTGCTTAAATCTATTCCTTACTCTAAGAATATGTATGCAAAGTAATAGAGGCTAATTCACAATATTTTCAAATATATAGCACTAAACGCAATGGGGTGTTGAGCAAGTATACGAGCGCTTTGGCAGCTGGAGCGCGAGCTCCTTCCCTCGGTCCGGCAAAAACCGGCGTACGTCTCTTTCCAGCAAGGAAGCTCGCATGGCCCGAAAACTCGAGCAACTGCATCAAAATGAGTTTTTTGACGAAGTTGACGGTTTACTTTATGGCGCAGGAATAGCTGATTTGCGTATTATTACTGTAATTGAAAATTAACATTTTTTCTGACCGTAAAATTAAAGCGCGTTTTCTCGAGTTTTTGTTTTTACGATTTTTCTAAACTGGCGGGCTGGATTACAAAAAAACCTAGACAACCAATCAAAACAAACCAAGGCTTGTTAGCTTCAGCTTTGTATTTTCTTCTATTTGAACTAAAAAGCTTCATGAAAAAAAATCTAAAGAACTTTTTTTAGTAAGTTGAAATAATTTTTTGTTTTACAAAAAGCACATTTTTTTCAAACCTGTGAAAAATGTTAAACTTTACAATTTTTTGGGATCGAAGAAAAATTTATGAACATTAGAATTTTCTTTGTTTTTTTTTTGTTTCAGACGAAAATTACGAGCCTTATCGAGCAATTGAAAGGTTTTGCACAAATGTGCATAAAACTCTGCTGCGTTTGAATATTTTTCGCTCAAAAAATTTTCTTTTTAATGTTTGAATAAAATAATCTAAAAAGTTTGCTATGCTTGCTTTTTTTTCTGTCCTACAAAAATACATCTCCACCCCCCAAAACACTTTTTTAGGCCTACTAAAGCAGAACCCTTCTTAAATGTCACTCGAATTCGTTGTTACATGATAAAAGTATCGCCATCTAAGAGCCGTTTGCAAAAAAAAATATATTTCCAGAAAAAGACTTGATCACGCCGATCAAAATATCATTTTCATGAATTCGCCTTCTTAAACTACGCGCATTTTTCAATTAGATAATCTATCAACATAGTTGATCTGAACTAGAAATTTGTTAAACTGCTATTTTTACTGAGCAGTGATCGCAGACAGCAGTGAGCGCAAAGAGCAGTGTAAAGTTATAGTGATTTTTATCAAATTGGAGATCACAGTTTTATGCGTACAAAAAAATGTTCGCTGCCTGTGATTGCTCATTGTCTGTGATTGCTATTATTCGCTACCTGTGATTGTTATTTTTCGCGTCATTTCATTACCATGCGATTGTAATTTTTTGCTGCGAGTGTGGAGAGTAAGCTTTGAGTGATTGATATTGTTGGAAAATTAGAAAATATGACCTTAAACTATTTCTCAAAGCGATTATGGGCATATGAGCTTTGGCTGTTTAGCTTATTGCTCGAAATTCTGATCTTTCACATTTTTAAATGTTTGAATGTATGGCTGATAACTCATTTTTATTACAGAGTTAATAATTAAAGTGTCTGGCGAAAAAATGAGACGAAGAGAATGTCGGTACATTTTGAGTTGAATCACATTAGGAGAAGCAAATAAATATGTTCACTAGGAATTACATAAATGATGGGTGAGTAGCTCGCAGGCTATGGGCTAAACATGAGATCAGTTCTAGTCGTTAAGACCTATGCCTTTAGGGACCAGATAATGAGATTGAGTGTTATCGATTCCTCTGAGGATAGCCTTGTTGCTAAATTCAATTAAATATGCAGGTACGTGCATTATTTTCGCATTCCTGTTAAGATCATTTTTTCAGTAATAGTGACCAGTGATTGACCTTCAAATGAAAAGAGGTGCCATTTCAAAGAATATGGCGGTCAAATTTTGTCAATAGTTATAGTTTGCCTGAACTTGTTAAAGACCAAAGAGGAGAACTAGGTTTGGGCAAATTAACTATTTGTATGCGATAACCTTTACTTTTGCGAAGATAGTTGAGCTCGGCTTGATGATACAGCCTATGAGATTGTATACAATGGTTGATTTGTAGAGGCTTGACTGAATATGGTGATTGTGGTTCCATCGAGGAACGAGTTTGATACCTAGGTATTTAATGTTCTCTGAGGGAGTGATCCGTTGTTTATTAATAGCAATTTTGACTTTTTTGAAAGCCTTTGATCTTTTCGCGAAGTGCATATAGCTCACTCTTCTCACACAATGATGAGCTCAATTTTCTTAGCATTTATTTTCAAGCCCTATTTCAAATAGTATTTTATAAGAGTGTTTGCATACGTTTGCAAGGCTTCTGTTACAAATTGTAGGTTGTGCTGGGGATTCCAGCAGAAGATGTTATCTACATAAAAATTAACACTTTCAGTTGTGCAAGAGTTGTTTGAGATTTCAGCGATGAAAATATTAAAGAGAATCGGTCCAAGGATGGGGTCTTGTGGTTCACCTGATTCTATTGGTAGCTGCTCCAAAAAAAAACCCTATTAAAGATAGCGAATGGCTTCCTGCCACCAAAGAAACTGTCTACGATTTTAATAATCCAACCTGGAACACTGAAATTGAGCATTTGATACACAAGGCCCTCAATCCATACGGAGTCGAAAGTCTTCTGCAGATCAATCAAGCAGGCTCACAAAAACCATTATTGTTCTGGATGTCTTTGACAGCTTTTTGAACAATCATAAGGGTGTACATTGTAGAGTGTTTGAAACCGCATTGTCTCTCGGGAATAATTTGACTTTCATTAATGGAATGCGTAACAGTCTTTGAAATGCTCTTTCAAGTAGTTTTCCCAAATTCGAAAACAGTGATGGTGGGTGAGCGTTAAGGACATCAATTACTCCTGATCCTTTAGAAATATGGAATATTTTCGCATGATTCGAAGCAGTGGAAAAATATTCATGTTTAGACAAGATTGAAATTACCCTCGTGGATGACAAGACCAAGTGAGGATATTTTCCCTAAGATTATGTTTAGATCCTGAAGAAATTCAGAACCTCTGAAGTGTTGGTGGGCATAGATGCCTAAAAATGTGACTCGGTCTTTCCTATTTAATAGATAATGCAAATGGCTTCTACTACCGTAAATCCTGGGGTGAAATGCCATTAGGTTTTATTAACATTTTAACGAGGAGTAATGTTGACGTTTGGAGTATCTGAGGTATCTTCATAAATAATTTTCTAATCATCCATGGTCATATGATTGCGGGATTTGAGATTAGTCTCTGACAGGAAAAGAATATTAGGAGTTTTTCAGTCCAGGAATTCTTGAACAAAGTTCTTTCAGTAGATGAGAACTAAATTGGCTATATTTAGGGCCACAAACTCAAGTGGACGCATTACCAGCTAAACAAAGTGGGAGCTAGATAAAAAAATCCTTTTTTTTAGATTGACTTTCGAGCTTCCCAAAAGTTGAGATTAAATCCTTGATTTGATTCAAAACGACAAAAAGATTACAGCCAAAAAGATTTCTGCATTCTCCAAAAGACTGTGTGTTTTCAGACCCTTTTGGTACATCGCATTGCTTGCTTGCGTGGATTTTGTCGCACTTAACACAACGCGTGCCAAGGGCGCAGTTGGAGGCGGTGAATCTAATACGTTGACAATTGTAACACTGCATTGGTGAAGTAAAAATATGACACTAAGGACTAATTTTGCATGAACTCGAAAATCAAGTTAAAGAACTAGCCTCTTTTGCTACTGCAGAAAGTTCTGGGTAGTTAACCGATGCGTCATTGGAAATTGAACTTACACTTTTTCTTCCATCAGACACGTCTGATTGGCTAAGCGAACTAAATGGTTCATCAGCAAACTTAAAATTTGCTTGTGTGCATTGAATAACGCGGCTTCTAATGTGGGCTAAACTTGTGTCCATCCTTTCATATTAGGCCTCGCAAGTATACAGTCTATTTTGCATCAGTTTCAAAATCAATGATCGCTTCTTCATCTATATTTTTACTAGCAGAAAGATTAAGTTTGCATTATCCGAGATATTCCAGAAGGATATCTTTCCGGACATCTGCATTGATTTTTCGGTAGAGTTTGCCAAGCCTGTGCTTCGTTTTCTTCGGAAAAGAATCGTGCTTTTTTCTACCATCGGGGTCAGCTGCACTTTGTAAATTCCTAACATACGTCTTAAATAAATATATATAAAAGGATTCACCAGGACAATCAACTTGCTTGAGCAAACCATACAGAGCATGCTGCCTAATTCAATCCCAATGCCTTCTCTATTCAAAATTGAAAACTCTCTCTATTGCTGCGTTTACATCAGAACTGATGAAGAATTCTTGCTATTTTAGCATTTTTGACGACAGGCCTTTTTATTCAAAAGAAATAAATATACATTCCTGACAACAATTTTTTTTTAAAGATCATTAAATATAATTTTTCCGCATTCCAAGAAGAATACACTTTAAAACGGTTGCCAAGAAAATACTATTCAAGCCAGTTATTTATATCTGGCACTGATACAAATATTCCTGCCAACTTTAACCTTTAATAGCCAATTAATTATGGATTAAGTCAGAAGAGTTAGCAGCAAGTAAACACGAAATCACGTAACATTCTTATTTCCGTACGATAGAACGTGTTCGTTTAACTTTCTTTCACTTAGCATGCTACAGTTGTGTTCACGAACAAAAAAAGGAAATGTACAATGATAAACTGTAGACATAGCAAGCAAATCATAAAACCGAATGATTTTTATTACTTCTGACTGACTGACAAATCATGAATATGTTGTGTGGTGCTCAGCCATCAAGTTATGTGTGGAAATATTCAAGGAAATTATTTGTTGTACATCTATTTTCATTGGTGAATTGACCTTGTCAAATTCGTTGACCTGTTCTAAGGTGTAGGTGAATAATATTTATTAGGAAAATAATGAGGTTTCGAAAGAAAGGAATGAAGCTATTTCATTTGTTGTCGATTGAGAGACATATTTTCAATGCAATCAAATGATTAATGACCAATTAGTTGATCGAATCAATAATATTAAATGCACAGCATGTATCTGAAGAAACAAATTTCAAATTTTTAACGAATTTTCGATGATCTTTTGAAAATAAATAATACTTTTAATAAATAAATAGGGTATTGATGCAAATCTTCTATTTTTATGTCCTAAACCAAAACTGAATAATCGTTCTTATCATAGAAAGTTATTGAAGTAATATATATTTAGGAAAATTACAGAATAAATAAAAAGGTACAATAAATACGCTTGTGTGTTTTTTGAAGAATGTGTGGAAAAAATCTGCAGCTACGGCAGGTTCATTAACAAAAAATTTAAAAATCAACAACGCTTATTTTTTGCTCATTAGAAAAAATGGCGACAATTGATAAATCCAATGCTTTGTCGGTACAGTAGAATTAAATTTTTTGAAACTTCTCATCGCAAAAGAGCGGTAACACTTCATTATTTTCGGCACTTGAGTAGTACCAAATGTGATAGTTGTTTGTATATGTAAGCAACCCTGTGGCAGTGATGCCATCTTGAATAATCGCTAAGAAAAAAGACTTATTTTTACCCTTTAACTTACGATACAATTCACACAGTAGGTGGCACTTAATTTAAGTTCAGTTTGATAGAATTTTGGTTGAAAAATTAGCATAGGCTGCCCGCCATTGTAATGTTTTTCACATTTTACGACGAAATACTACAATTAAATTTTCAAAGGAAAGTGATCTTCTAAATAATATTGATCTTGTAGTTAAAATATCAGATTCGTTAAATTTGAAATTTTTTCGGGCGGTAACCCTAAAAAATTTTTTTCCCCTATAGCTTCCATCAGCGTCATCGGATAAAAACCAAATGATAGGATGCGTTAGCCTCAACGTGAAGTATTTATGGTATATTTTTGGCTGTGAAGCTAGTATAGAGTTGCCGGTGCCATACGTTTTCATAACTTAAAATAGATTTTCATATGATAAATGTGTACAATAAAATGGGAAGTAAATGTTTCAATTTTCCAATTTTTAGAAATTCTTCTGATGGCATTTGAATTCCGAAAAACGTACAATGCCACCATCGCATAATAACAAAATTTGCAGAGTGTGAATCTTGATGTGAAGCAGTTATCTCAGACTTTAGGATGCAAGGCAACAAAGTGCTGCCAGCATCAAGCATTTTCATCATTTTTATACTAGCAGACACTGCCATCAAACTTTGATATAATAATCATCCAATAATAAATATAAGTATGAAGTGTTTTTACCCCCTGAGTTTTGAAATTCATGCGATTGCTGGCCTTAGAAATATTCCTACTCTATAATGACTTCGATAAAGTTTGGGTGTAATGAGAAGCACGTTTGGTATGTAATTTCAATGGTCGTCTTACATAAATTTCATTGTAAAGTATATTATAAAAATTTCAATAAAGAATAAACTAAGGATTTTTATTGGGAATTTCTTTTGAATAGTTAATATCAAAAAGAAATTTCTAGTAAAAATGCTTAGTTAACACATTTTATCTCTGATCTCACCTAATCTTTTGCTAAACATATCAAAGCTAGATTCCTCCGAAATAAAAACTATTTGCATGCAATATCATCATACTTACTTGGTACAAAAACTTTCATTGAACGTTATCAATAAATGCAATATTGTTTCACGATATTCCAGGACGTAGCAGATATTATTCTGTAGCATATTGAAAAGAGCCTGAGCTTTTTCGTCGGGTAGGCGTTTCAATGCTATCAAGCTCAATAATAGCTCGCGGAAAGTCTGCAATGAAAAAGAAATATTGAAAATATAATGAAAACGCAAGGCGTAATGAAAACATAATATGATGCAGAGTAGAAGTAATGAATATTAAGTAGCTAAAAGCAAAAGCAAGAAAAATGAACAAAAAAACACCGGGTGTGGAAAAGAAAAGAAATAGAACCGTTTAAGGTGACTCTGCAGAGATGACTATAAAGATAAGAGAAAAATCCGGACCAAATATACCAAACCCTGCCAGTTTATTTAGTAGCAGCAGCATTCGAGTATTCAGCAGAAATTATATCAACTTAACGTTGTGGATCGAAGGCTGACGCGACGAAATTAATGAACACCATAAGGCTGATCAGCAAGCCTTGATGAAATTATGTTGCTCAAGAAGGAGAAAAGGATACATTCTATTATAAACAAAGCATTCGAGTTTACTGAAACAGCAGAGCAGTAATATAGGACGATAACTGTAAACGATGGATGGATCAGTAGATTTAAAAATTGAAAAGTTATTGGCGGTTTTTCATGTTGAAGGAAATACATCAGATGAAAGACTAGTATTGCAAAGGACAACTAAAAGAACGAACGCAGACAGACGATGAGAGGAAATTCACCACGAAATTCGGAATATGGTCAGGACCGATATTATGTAGTATGACTATTTTTTAAAAAGACTATTTTTCAAAAGTTTATAGTAGCGACGTAAGTACATTTGATCCCGTATTCAATGCTTCTTATTAAATTTATCACAATGTACTATTAATTCTGAATCCCTTCAACATAAGCTTCTCACCTTGGATGCTACGAAAAGCTGTGGACCTGGTGGTATTCCTTCTGTGTTCTTAAATAATTTTGCCGAAAGCATAATTCTTCTAATTTTATTTAATAGGTTCCTGCTATCTGAAATTTTTCCGACTCAATGGAAAGCCAGCTTTGTAATACCTGTCTTCAAGTCAGTAAATAAAGCTGACGTTTCGAACTATCAACCCATATGTATTTTATTTGCTATACCTAAAATTTTCGAATGCTTTGTCTGCGATTGCATTTCTCCTCTTGTTCGGCCTTTTATTATACCTAATCAGCATGGCTTTTGCACTGGTAAGTCTACCTTTACTAATCTTATATCTTACCGTAATTATATTTACAGATCTTTGATGAATGCATCGCAAGTCCATTCCGTATACACAGACTTCTCCAAAGCTTTCGACAAACTCAATCTCAATCTCCTCTATAAGAAGCTTAGTAATTTTGGCTTTTATGGCCCTTTACTATGTTGGTTAAAATATTATTTAAGAAATAGATCTTTGGTAATAAACGTCAATAATAAATTCTGTAGGAAAATTTTTCCTACATAAGGTGTTTCACAAGGCTCAAACTTGGGGCCACTTTTATTCTTGATTTTTATCAATGACATGGTTTTCTATGACATACAATTCTTACTTTTTGCTGATGACTGCAAAATATTTAGGGCAGTTTCGTCTTATGGCGACATAACGACCCTGCAGTCTAATTTGGATAGTTTCTATACACACATTAACTTGATTAAAGACTTAGGAATTCTAGTGGATTTTTCCTTGAGTTTTACGGATCATATTAATGATATCACGGAACAAGGGCGCAGAATGTTAGGCTTTATAATTAGGAATACACACCATTTTAACGATATTCAAGCACTAAAATCTCTATTTTTTTTCGTCTCTTCGTAATAAATTGGAGTACAATTCTGTTCTATGGAGTCCTTATTATAAAACTCATTTCCTGTCAGTCAAAAAGGTTCAACGCAAATATTGACGTTATGTTGCTTATAAACTGAACATCTCCACTGAGACAACAGAGTATCCCAGCATCTTGTCTCTTTTGAAAATGGAAACACTTGAGACTCGTAGATTTTACTATGATGCGTCGTTTTTGGTGAACATAGTTAATGGGGTCGTTGATTATGCTCCTAATATCTTGCAAGAAATCTCACTTAGGATACCAGCAAAAAGTACAAGATCTAATGACCTCTTCCACATTCAGATTTATAGAACCAACTTTGCACGAAATTCACCAATTGAACGGTTGAAAGCTATCGGAAACGTTGTTGCTTTTCATCTGGATGTATTTAATGTAAATAAGGGTGAATTGAAAAGATGTATATTGGATTTGTTCTTATAACCGATTTTCCTTTTCAGACTTAATGTAGTAAGTATCTATGCTAGTATTAATTTAACATATACTGCAGCTACTGTGTAATTAATTTCTATGGACAGTTGTCCATTTATAAATGAATAAATAAATAAATATATTTTTTGTACGCCTTGTTTGATAATAAATAAATAAAGTAGGAGACAATATACTGGCGCGTAAAAAAAAGCTCACGAAAAATGTTCATACTTCATTAGATTTATGTTTGATACGCGTAAGTGGTTACCATTAGCAATAATCGGCTACAATTGACTTTAGATAGACCGATAGACATTGAAGAAGAGGACAGATTACCCTCGAAATATCAATATCTGTCAAGAAAATAAAATATATCTAGCTTAAAAAAGGAAAGGATTGGTTTTTCAGTTAATATATTTTTTTTTAGCAGGAAACAAAATCCAAGAAATCGAAGATTCTAAAGAGGCCCCCAAACAAAAATTTATAAAACGCCCCCAAAAACTGAATTTTGCAAAGCTTTTAAGAGAGTTGATTATTCAAACTGAATCGCAAAGCTGCAGAAATCTTTCTTTAGTTGGCTCAATTCCTACTTTCACAGTTAAACCTAATTTGCGAAATTCCAAGGACTTTTGTCTAAAAATATAAAATACAAATCATTGGTTCGTCTTGTTGAGCTATTTGCAAATGAGTTATATATTAATTATTTATTTTTATTCTATACTTTGTTTTTTATTTGTTTGATATTTATAAGCATTTCATGCCTTGCTTCGTGAATAAATAAATGCATAAAACTATTAAAATAGAAGTTTTGCAACTCTGCAGAATTTTTTAAAGTTAATTTACGGGTAACTAAATTCGAGACTAAGTAGATTCGTGTTTTGACGCGGAAACAAAATTAAAATTCTGCGCACTTATGAAGAAGAAATCTTGGCAGGAGTTTCCAGGTCAAGATACCCACAAGAACAGACTGGAAGAAAACGGGAGCTACCGTCGATGTTGGCGTCTGGATTTACATGGACGGATCAAAGACGGACACAAGAGTTGGCTCGGGCGTGTTTTCTACGGATTTGAGCCTTAACCTGCGGCGTCGACTGTTGGACCATGCTACTGTCTTTCAGTCTGAAGTATATGTTATACGCATGGCAGTTGAGTCCATTACCGGGACATCAACCAAACCAACGATGATTTGCATCAACAGCAGGGCAGCCATTCTCGCTCTCGCGTCTTACAGATGTTCTTCAAAATTTGTTAACGCTTGCAGAGTGGCTCTCAGGGAAAAGGCAAGGCATATTCTTATCCGGATAATGTAAGTGCCAGGGCATATTGGAGTCAAAGGCAACGACAAAGCCGATGAATTGGCGAGGAAAGGTTCAGGAGCTAGTAATAGGCCCTGGATCGCTGTACCACAGTCAACCGCTGACAGCACAAGCAAACTAGATGCCGCCATATAGGCCAAACTAATGTCCAAATGGGAAAACAGAATGGATTGTACGGTGGCCAGGACATTATGGCCATCACCTGATCCAAGCAAAAGCAGGAAACTGCTCAAGCTCAACAGAAACTGCTTGAGAGCAACGGTCAGCTTGCTCACATGGCACTGCCTTACTGCATTCTATGCGAACAAAATGGGACTGACATCCAGCAATTTATTCAAGAGGTGCGAAATGGAAGAGGACACCATCGAGCACACTCTCTGTGATTGTCCGAGCCTAGATAATAAACGCCTCAAAATTTTTGGTTCTTACCACTTTCAAGAGTTAGCATAGGTGGCTAGTACGGTTACGTTCAGTCAGCTGATTTAGTTTGGCGAAGCGGTCGCTTGGCAGCTTTAACAACCCTGCGAAGGGTGGCAAATTGGTCGAAACTGGCGGCCTAATGGTAGCCGCGTACCCGTCAACCCTCTTTACTAACCTAGCCTGTGAAGAAGAAACTAGAATATTTAATTTAATTCTAGGTAGAAATAACAAGTAAAAGTCAAAAGTAAAAGATTTTAACCCTTATAAAGCAAATCAAATAGTGAAATGATATAAACGAATGTACTAAGAATCCTTCTTATCTACCATTCTCTTACCTGAATGCCAACATGCAAACGACGACCCCAGACCTGTGCAAGTTTTTTATCGACGGTAATCATTTCCATGTCGTGTTGAATGCGCGTCAATACCCAATGGAAGCACTGTACGCTTAACGATTCACTGCAAAATTTCAAATTAACATCATAATCAATAATGCATCACATCAGTATTAATTTCTTTCTATCTAACAGAATATTAATAGCTATACGTAGAATAATGCTTACCTAACCAACTCCAACTCCATTCCGCTCAAGCGATTGAACTCGAGAAAAAATCGAATTGCCCAAAGCAGATATGAATCATCATGAGCTGCAGTAGCTCCAGCACTGCTTCGTTCCAGGACACGTCGAACCTGACGTACGAGCGTGTTATATGCTGACCGCAAAACTTCGATGCAATATTCGCGCAAACACAATCTGAAACGATGATAACGATGAGGAGAGCATTAGAGATCGATGAAAAGGAAAAAAATCTATAAAAGTGCAGACAGGAAGATATGATAAAAATAACGCTTCTTTATAAGACGAGGAGAATGTTAATGACTCGATTTTTAATCCTGCTGCCACTGACAAGGACTCCGGGTGGATCCTGCGGATGGGATTCGTATGTACTGTCATGGTTACTGAATCGCGCACGTCTTTGATATTTCTGATTTAATTTCATGTACAACGGATATGCTTGAACGTTGATTGTCCTTTGATATGCATATGAAGGTTTGATGTAATGGATCCTGCGACGTATCATGTTTTATTTAAGCAAATCGTTACCAGAATGAAAGCTTTTATTGTTTCGACAGGCCGTTAATTACAGCGGGAAAATCTCTTCGGTACGTAGTTGTTATGGAAATGATTGATTACTTGAAGGTTTCCATGTAAATATTGCTGTCATGAATATAAATACGCTATCACGAAATTATGATTGCATATTTATGATCCAGTATCGATCGAATGATTTCATTATGGTAACCATGACTGTTTCTTTATAACTAATTTATTGGAAGTCCTTACCTTACAGAGAATGCACTGCGACGTTCCGCTTTCGCAGATTCCTTAACAATCCGAAATGACTTTTTCAATTTGGTCTTCTCCCGATCGAAATCCAAAGATACAGCACGCTCCAACGATTGATGACAGATAATATCCCGATCCGATACGGATTTCACATTTTGCAAGACATAAGTGCCACCGAAACGTGAATGGCGGGCGGGTGGAGGCCGGGCAATTAGTTTTTGCCGTTCACGACGTCGAACCGCTACCAGTTCTTCTTCGTCCCGATGCTTTTCAGTAGTGCTGCGTTGCAACGATGCATCGGCCAATGATTCAGCGTTCTGCAAAGACAAAATTGTAAAGAAGAGTTAGAAGAAACTTTTGAGAGAAAAAAATGAAGCTTTGTGTTCAAGGATATCGAGAAAAAGTTTTTTTCTTTATTACAGTAATGATGAGATGAAAGGACGAGTAGATAAGCAGGTGAAAGGTTTTTCTTTTGCTATTGAGTAGTATGAAGAGTTGCTGCTTTCAACGCAAAGGTTTAGCTGAGATTATCTGGCAATCGGGACGGTATGGACGAAAAGGGAATAATATTTATGTCGGGTTTTTGAGCGATGACGGTATTTAGAGACGTGGTTATTACAGTACGAAAGAAAATATTGATTCTTATTGGATGGGAAAAAAGAAAAAATTTCAGGCTACAGATTTGGGTCTTATTTGTTTCTTTGTCCAAATTACTAATACAAAAGACTTACATCCAATTATAGGTTGCAAAATAAAAAATAGAAAAGTATCAAAGAAAAAAACGTGTTAGAACACAGTACAGGACAAATAATTGTACATTAAAAAACTAAAAATTTTACATGTTCGGCAGCTGGAGGTAAAAATTGACATTATATTCGAAGACTTGATTTTTCACTGGGGTTTTGTGTGCAAAGAACGTTAATGAAAGAAGACCGTCTTTCATATCTTCGTGTTGTCTGACTATACGCAACAACAGAATATAAAAGTAAGTTTCAGTTTGTGCGAAAGGATACTTAGACGGAAATTAAGATTTATTAGCTCGACTAAATTTCCGAACAGAAACCCGGGTTCATAGATCCCAAAGAAAAGACCGTAATTCAGTGTTAAAAGGAGACACTCATCTAGGAAAACTCTGCGTGATTCAAAAGGAGTCTGCAATATCAAAATTTGAGGATTATAGTTACAATAAGTAATCTTGAACATGTAAAACAATGGGCGGGTGAGCATACATTGGACGGATTTGAAGATATGCACAAGCCATTGGTAATGACGACACCTCACTTGACAAAAATATTCCAGAGCACTACAAAAAAATGAACAAAAAGATGCAAACAGGTGAAGAGTTTAAGAAATCGTTTGAAAGATAAAAAAATATAGATGCAAATTTAGAGACGGAATATATGCGGATCGACTTTGAGTTTCGAGTCAAATATCACTCGAAGGTCCTTAAAATTGACAGCAAAATTAAGAGAAGAATTTAAAGCAGAAAAAAAGAGGATAATAGATGACATTTGTAGGTACTGTCAGTATCACAAGAGCGTGGACGCTTTAAACAAAAACCGATTTTCACTACCTGGAAAGTATTGATGCCATTTGATTGGATAAGGCTTTCTCTAATGCCAGTTGTAAATAAAACTGCAATTGCATTGTGATTTTCAGCGAAATCGTTGATAATCAAAAAGGGCACTGCACATGCAAAGAAATTTCAAGCTCTGTGTTTGTGTTTGCACCGTGAAGACCTAAATATGTCAATAAATACTGCAGCGCGAAAACTTAGAAAATCGAACCAGATCGTTGGCAAGTTGATTGGCCGGTATAATTAGACAAAAACGGTGGTAGGTAGAGAATGCCATTTCTGTAGTAGCCTTTTTAATATCATCATCATCCTGGCACAACAGCCCGCATTCAAAACTGCATTCAAAACACAGGGAGAACGTATAGAACGGTAGTTTATCAAAGAAAAAAAAAACAGGAACAACAAAGGGCCAATAATTCAACCTTGCGGGTCTCCAGAGGTAGAATAAAAAAGAATAGCGGTGCAGGAATTGAAAATTCCAAAACAAGTACGATCAACAATATAAGAAGTGAGCCAGCCAAAAGCGTAGAGGACTAGAGATACTATTGCTTTCAAGCTTCAGAAGAAGAAGATCATGGTCGACAGAATCAAATACTTCAGAAAAATCCTTATATATTACGCCTACCTAATTTTGTTGATTCAGGGCAGGTGCACCAGAATTGATGAAAGAAAGCCAGTTGTTCAATGTAGATCTGCCTTTAATGAGCCTGTGCTGCTCTGCAGCTAAAAAAAAATTGGACGGAAGTGTGGATTGTGGATTGTTCTATTGTAAACTACTCTTTCAAGCAGTTTACTGAATCATGAATGGAGGAAAATGGGCTGATAATTTGAAGTAGCTTTGTGCTCAGGAAAAACGTCTACCATTTTCTATTGTGAAGGAACTGTTCCCGAAGCAATTCTTAGGTGGACGATTATTGTGCTTCTCACAAAGAAGAATATAAAGATTTAGGTAAGATACTAGGAACACCATAGGGACTACAGCCAAAGTTGATATCTACTGAGCGCATTAAAAATTCTTCTTCAATAGACTTTGTACGGAAAAAGGGGGCGGGGAGGGGGAAGTGATAAAGAAGTGAGCTAGTATAGGGGAAAAGAAGCTGAAGAGTATATGGGAGAAAAAGTGACAGAGTAAAGGGGAGAAGGAAGATTTGATTGCGAAAAAAAGGCAGAGAAGTAGCAACCAAAGCGATCCCAAACAGCTTATAAGGTAGAAACTGTTACATCATAAAACTTCATACAGTTGGTAATACATGCATACTTCATACAGTTGGGTTTTTAAAAGTGAATGTACGACCAAAAGGATTTTGGGCTGATTTGTTTGGATAGAACCTTCGATGGCAAAATACGGAATCAGGTTAGATTGAGTTGGGTTGAAGTGGCTAGCGATCAAGAGAATCCTGCCAACAGAAGCACTTAAGCACAAAATAAGCCTGCCAACAGACGCATCTAGGCATAAAATTGGCCCGTTGTGATGCCATAGTAATTGTTAACTCTCTCCTATTCACTAAAGTCAGAAACCGTATGCTTCCTTTCATGAACCGCACTATACCCTTTAACTTGATCAGGGACAGTTCGGTCATATTTGAGAGAAAGGGTGCACCAAGTGCCACCACCGTTCTCCTCACCAAAGCTGGGTACTGGCACCTGAGAGGGAGGATGAATTCCTCCTCGTCCTCAGAACCAGAACTCCGTCGTTGAACCCTACGCTCAATCTTTGGGCATGCCGTCCTATGACGCAGAACGCCCACAGCTCAATGCAGAGCGCTTCGAGGTAATCCTAATTGCTGCCTGGTATGATGTGCACCCATGGAGACCCACAACTGCCTTGTTATCGCATAGGATGATTTATCTGCCCAGGACTTCCTAGCGTCCTCAAGGTATTTTTGCCTAATGGCCAATTTGACCGATGCCATCGGTATTCCTATTGACGTAATCACACCGTGTATATATAGCTAGTTCATCGGCCTCACAATTGCTGTGAAAACGCTTATGTCCAGGTACAAAACTCAATTATATTACAGAATGTCTCGACATCTTCCTAAGACACGCACGGTTTTCAGCAATAATCATGGATACTGTACAAGGACCAGCAAGGGACTTGGTAGCTGCTTAGCTATCTGTGAAAACCTCAAATATTAACCTCGAATATTCGATTACACAGAAGCCAGTCAATTGCTTGAAAAACAGTCGCAACCTTTACCTGAAAGACACTTCAATGGTCTGGTAGACGGAGGGATAGCTTGAGACTTAGCTGCTCTGAGTATACAGATCTCTTGACTCTATTGTTTAGCTTTGAGCTATCGGTGAACACACAGATAATCCCACTTTCGAGGGTGACATCATCTCGCCATTCATCCTTACCAGGAATACGAGTTGTGAGCTCCAGATCTAAATTCGCACTTTTTCAAGCTGACGTTAGTCCGATTAGAAAGAAATGCGTGATATTTTGGAGTGACTACGAAAGAAAGGGGACCAATTAATTCGAATTATTTTAGAAATAGAAATTTCTGAGAAGTTTACTTTACGATGATTGAAATGTGAGACGTTTTCAATTTTCAATTTTCGTATGCATATGGCTATTGATGAGAATTTCTAGGAAAAGTGGAGGATGGTAGAGGTCGGGAGGTGTGTAAGGAGAAAGGGCTGTATTTAGCGTGATGGAGGACTTTGTAACATTAGAGCATAAGAGATCAAAGATTTTATTATAAGATTTCGGGATGGATTTCAGTGAGAGGAAAGAGGAGGCAAGCAATGATATACTGTTGGTAGATATGATAGTCAAGGATGCAGCATCCCAGTCTACCGTTGGGATGTTCAAATCACCACATAAAAGCAGAAAAGCAATTGGAAAATGATTGTTAAGGTAGAAGAGAGATCCGAAAAAAAATCCATAAACTAAAACAGGATTTTTACAAAGGATATAGATGTTTGAATTGACTAAAGTTTCGGATGTTTTGGCACCACGGTCACGGGCATTACGAAAGATATTATGTAAAGGAAGCAGTTCATTGTTATAAACATCTTCAGTCAACCAGGTCTCTGTTAAGCAAACAATGTCATGAAAGGCCAGGGTAGAGTTGAAACTAATTTCACTGGTTTTAGTCCTAAAACCTCGGATGTTTTGATAGTAGACTTTCAAACCAATTTTTATGTTAGAGAATTCTTCGACCTTATGAGACGATCATTTTTACAAGGTCTTCTAGTAAATTCCTTAACTACAACGCCTGAAGACCAGAAGTTTTTGAGAACTAAAACATCAGTGCCAGCAGTTATCACTATTTTAAACGATATTATTTCTAGATTCTGCAGGTTGTCTGGTGTTAGCTTCTTACAAAGAACTCGAGGTGGAGAGTAGTCAAGTCTGGATGCTATGTACTCCTTGATTGTTTCTGCTCATAAAGTAGAGGAGCACGACCAGGTTGGTCCGATTGAAAGAGTATTTTTGAAGTTCTAAGTTTAACTGTTGTTGGAACATCGAAATAGCTCCAGTGCTTACAGAGCTAACATCACAATGTAGTATTGATGAAGCAAATGGAAGCTGATTATGTCCAAAATGTGTCACAGAAGATTCAGGTTAATAAGATTGCGCAGTCAAACAAGTGAATTAGCTACATCCTTTGATTGGAGCTAGTACCTTGAGCAAGTGCACTATTCTTATTGCACGTTGTAACACCGACTGAAGGAACCTCGGCATCAGCTGAAAACATCACTTTTAGGAAACTGGAACACTACACAGGTTGAAAAAAATTGTAGCGGCATTTTGTGATTTCGTTTGATAAAACAAGCAAAAACTAACCATTTTAAAGTTCATTGCTGTAATCAACAAAGTGGAAATATCCATTTAATTTCGCACGCCTGTTTTTTTTTTGTCTTGATGCGAAAAAAAGGGTTTTCATTTTTGTCATTTTTAGATCTATTAAGCTTGCGTTTAGAAAAATTTAAAAGCGTTTAGCGAAATTTCACAATCTAAATGAAGTGACACAACTATGCCACATAGTAGATGGACTATTATAAATGATATGTAAGCCATGGAAAAATGGCGATGGTTATAGCGTAAAGTATTAATTATGAATATATAGAATGTAAAAACAAATTTCATGCAACAGAACAATGGAAAGGAACAGAAAGCGATACGTATTCCTGATTATTGCTGATATCCAACAATTCTGGATAGCATAACGATGCCTACTTTTTTAGATTGTTGGCTGTGGCATGAAAAGTGATATAATTGAAATATGAGCACTTGCATGTTCATAGTCAAAATGTTAAAGTTTCAAAAAGTAAAACTTCAAAATTTTAATCCTCATTCAAGCACGAAAATATTGAAACCCTTTACGTACTTGGCAACTTTAAAAAATTAACTGCATAATAAACTATTCTTCGAAATCATTCTACCTTATCCAAACGCCCATTAATTTTAGAAGCCAAGCAACTAGCTTTGAAGCAAGAATAACTCCACCTCTTAGACCAAAAAACCTTAAACACACCTCAGTTCGTATTGTCCAAGCCAATTACCTCGACCCAACCACTTCATCTTAATGCATTCAACAACAAAAAAACTTGTCACCTATAAAATGACTACTTGACACATGAATATGGATGAGGTGGATAAATACTGTTGCAGGCCACTCAAAGCTAGCGAATCTCTTCGAAATAACACTTCCAGCAGCAATAACAGCAACAACAAAAAAACCTACTAACACCGAAGGACCGAGAACAAGAGCAACAAAAACCACACAAAGTTAAAGTACTGTTGCTGCTGCTGCTGCTGCTGTTACCATCGAGATAATGCTTCTCATCTCGTACGTTTTCCTGCAAAACTAAGATACATTCCGGTCCTTTGCTGCTGTAACTGTTGGTTCTTCTGCTTCAGCGACGATCGATATAATGCTCACCAGACAAGAGAAAATTTATTCAAAGCCGCAAAACTACAAAAACAAGCTGCTTACGCTGCACATGAATAAATTAAAATTGTTGTTAGGCCAGTCAATACCATTCCATTAAGGAGATGCATTTTTATGCTTCCTAGCCTAAGAAAACTGGCATTGGGTGCACTTGAAGGATATTTGGGCTTTCAAGAGCATGCAGTCGAAGGAAAAACTAAGTGAAGTATGAAAAGGAAATTCCAATCCGGCTAATGTGAAAGGAGTGGAATGATAGTAACAAGACCCGACGACCCAACAGGAACCGGAAAGCTGCAGAAACATTATGCAACTGCATCCGAACTTTGTCCGGGAACATACTGCAGAGCTTCAAGTGGCCATGAAATAGGAAGAGCCTGGCCATTGGAGCGATAAGCAAGAGCAGCGAGCAGAAGGTTACTACGACCAATCGAGATCAACTTCGAGGAAATCTGGGAAAGTGGGTCGTGTGGTTAGGCGAGGTCGCACTGATTGAGGACTCAAAATGCATTCAAACTTCCTATCGAACAGAAGTTTTCGTCGCTGACATCAATACGAACACCGTACACTTACCTGTTCACGGAATAGTAAGCAAACGATTTCAAGTGCATGAAGATGATATTGATTTTCGTCGGCCGAGCTGAGAACGAAGAGAACTAAATCGAGCATGCCTGACTGTTGCAGCGCCCAGATAACCTGGTCATGAAGACTGGCATCGTTATCTGCCCGACATTCGAGTTCCGGATTAGCCGGCACCTGAAGCACGTTACGTACAAGCACCAATATCCGTTCGATAAGCAGTCCTTGTTCTTCGCTTCGTATCGACCATTCCTGAAAATAGATCAAATGAAATCAAGATGAAGGACACATTCGAGTTATGAGGATAAGGTGGTAAAATTGTATAGGACTTAATCTAAATCAACATATGTTTTATGTCAGAAGAGATTTAGCATGGTTTTAGTAAATTCTGTGTTCCATCTTAAATAAATAATATGTTTCGTAAAATCAAATGCAGGCTTAAGTGTGCCAAACACAAAACTATTCTCAAGGACTAACATTAAATTCATGATCATTATTCTAATAAATCACATGGATGTGGCAGGTTTTCTCGTGAGTCCACCAAATACCAACCCACTGAAAATAATAATCATCGGCTAAAATATCAGCACCACGATAAAAACATAAATCAACATTATATGTACAAGAGAAGGAGAGAAGAGGAGCTTTTCGATGCATGGTTTTATGCTTCAGGTGACCCAAGCGTAATGTAAGAGTTGTTTGTAGTTTCGATTTCGCTTGGTAAAGGACTACACAACACTTTTGACTTTGCTCTTTCGCTTCACAGTAATCACGTACTCGCCTCGAACAAATGTGCTTGTGTGCTTATACACGTCCTCACAGTTTTGTTTGTTGTTCCCTTAGAGAAATATCCCGGGACCGAAACAAAAATTTAGTAGTTTTCTGTTTTGAAAATAGCTATTGTAAGTCTATCGGATTGGAATAAGTGTAGTAATTTAGAGGGGTTGATTTGAGTGCAGTTTATTATTCAATTTGAAGAAAACAGTAGAAGATGCTAGGTGAATTGTACGTTGGTGTTGTATTTGAAGCTTGGGATTTTTGGTTGTGCGAAGAAAATGTCAGTTAAAAGAAGAAAAACTTTTTAAAGAGCTTGAGATAAGTTTTTTGTTGTTTTGAAGCAGACAAATCCTTTGATTTCGTTGCTATTTCAGTCTGAGTTGACTAAATAAAAATGAAAGTACTGTCCTGGAAAACTCTGCACCAATTTATCATAGACTAGGATTAATTTGAGTACTACATGTGGTAGGCAAGCGCGTTTATCACAATGTGCAGCAAAGAAACGATTCCGGCAATTACAGGAGCGCTGTGCGGCCAAATTCAGAAAAAGTCATTGCTAGATGAAGTAAAGGAAAAAATTGATAGGTTTTTAGCTGAGCTTAAGCAACGTAGAAAATAAGAAGAGAAAAAGGCTTCAAACCTCATCCTCAGAGGCGACCACCTCCTCCACTATTGAAGAAGCCAGTACATCCGGGACTAAAGATGCTTCTATTTATTTATTCAACAATTCTTCGAAACAACAGACTTAAGTCCAATTACAGATGAGAAAAATTAAAATAAAAATAAAACAGACAACAAGATTATCCAACAAAAGAGAAAAGAAAGATAGCAAAGATAAGAAGAAAAAAATCCATTAGCAAGTTCAAAAATTGACAACGTATTAAAGGACTCTATTTTTTTTAAACAGTTTTTGTGTTCAAAGAACGTTGAACGGAAGAGGACCGAGTTTTAATCATTATATTGTCTAGCTCTACGTAACAAAGCCGAATAAAAGTAAACATCAGTTCGCGCAAAAGGAACGTTAAATTTGAAACAGAATCTGTTAGATCGACAAGATTCCCGAACAGAAACCCGGCTGCATAGATCACAATTCACAAAATAGTAATGCAGTTTAAAAAGGAGACACTCGTCAATGAAAACGCTGCGTGATTCAAGGGAAGGAATCTGCAATATGGAGAGACGATGATTATAAACACAGTGAGGGATGTTAAATTTAAAAACCCTAACGCATCAGAACCGCTAGAAACACTAATGTTCGAAGAAGTATTTGTGCAGATTTGCAACCTGTTTCGAGTGCAAAATCACTTTGATCTTAACAATGCATTTAAACTCATAAGGAGAAAAGGATTTCAGGAATTTCAAGATTTAGGAAAGCCAAACACTGCAAATCTTTGAAAACAGCATAACACAACATAAACAAAGAAGAACATAAACAAAGAAGGTCAGAAAATCGATATTTTTTTTTTGTTTAACAATACAAATAACTCAAATTAACAATACAAATAACTCAAATTCATATTTTCGCGCAAATCGCGTGTTATAGCGTTCCTTTCCGGCTTTATTAGCCGCGCGCAACTCTCGTATACGTAATAGCAGAGTCTTCCCACTCTATCCACACCTGTCTGTGCTATATTTGTGTAAAAACACTTATATATATGACTTGTAGTTGTATACATTCATTTCATCGAGCAGTTACGGTACACGTGTTTCGTAATTTTTCACGCACTTTTGTTGCACAGTTAAAATTTTAAAACGCGTTTTTTGAGGAATTTTATTTTTCAAGTCGGTGAGACATGTAACTCGAAAACTACTCGACCGATCTTTCTGAAATTTTGCACACTATTTCTGTAGGCAATTTACTAGGTAACGCTGTCGAGATATTTTTTTTTCTTGCTTGTTTTTTTATTTATGGAATTTTTTACAACTGAAAACAGAAATTTCGAAAAAAATAATTTCCGTTTTTTTCGTTTTTTTAACTTCAAAATTATACCAAAAATTAAATAATCTAGATATTTGGAAAAACTCGACAGCGTTACCTGAAGAAACTCATAAACTAACGAAATATTTTTGGGTTTTTTGTTTACGATGATCCAGTCATTAGTTATGTGTCTCACCGCAAATCAACTCTTTGTCCTGAACGAAAATGTCAAATTCATGTCACGAGCTTCATTTTCGATATTTTTCAATAAATTTTTTTTTTTGATACTCTTCAAAGGTTGTTCTTTACTGTAGGTATTATCCCAATCAAATTACTATTAACAGTTTTCTAAAAAAAAATCTTGAAAATGGGTATAAAATGTGCTGCTCTGACCATACCCCCCCTTAATGAAAGCATTTATTGATACGAAAATAGCAAAAAAACGCTTCACGCTGGCAACCATTTGCTAGCATTAAAGCCAAATATATATAACACCTGCCTCACATTGAAATCAACCTACTCTGCGAATTTCGTTTTGATCCGATGACTGCATTGGAAGTTATAGGGGTACAAATAAATTGTGGGCTACCAGTCGCAAAAATTTTCAAATTTTCGAAAGCTTTATATTTGTTGTTTACTGTCACTTGTACTTTAATTTTATGGCTGTTCCTGCCTGGGCGGCTTAACCTGCCAGTCCATCAAAGGACGAGACTGTTTGTCGACAGTCGACGTCGACTGAGCAAACAAGGACAAGCCCTTGCTACTCGTGTCTACCAGTTTGTTTTGGGGGCAAGCCCAGACACCATATTGGTAGATGCGAAGCATACCCAAGCCTCTACCATACTGTAGGGTATAACACCCGGCCATATACGCGGCTCCACGTCGTCTCCGGAGATTTTAACTCCGAGAGACTAACCAAGCGCCAGCTTGTAATGCTGCTTAGATGGAATGTAGCAGCCTCCCCGGATTAGGCTCTAAAACCACAGCCCCCGCGATGCTTCCACTAGGGGGCTAATCTCAGTAGTAAGGCTGGGCCGAAGTCCAGGGGCTCCTTACCATCCGCGGTCTCGTATCTTTTATAACCCCTGCAAGGGTTAAAGGTTCTCAATGTGGATCACTGCAGGCACTTTTCTTTTCTTTTTACTCTGTGCAATATATCTTAAAACTGGTTTTTCTACCAAATCATGTATCACATTTCCTTTCCGCCTTCAACTGCCTTTCGTGGTATTCTGCCGATTTCTTTACACCTGGTCGTCAACATTTCTTATTACACGGAGCATCCAGCTCCAATTCAATTCTCTACACATTCTCAACCCGTACCAAACATTCTCTACTTCTTTCAGCTGCATTTCGTAGTACTTTGCCGATTCCCTACACCTGGTTGTCGTCATTTCCTTACTACTTTGCCCTTCTAGTTTCGATTCAGTTATCTGCAACCTGTCTTACTTCCATCCACTACATTTCATTCTGTTTTGCTTACTAGGTTCTTGGTGGCGAAGAACCTTTCGTCATTTCGTCAAACAATGAAGCACCCTCTCACAATCTCCACACTTCCATCAATCAAAAACTGCTCATGCGCACACATGCAGTTTATGATCTCGATATTTCTACATTAGCTGTTCCTTTGGACTACTGTTATGCTGCTATTTGCTACTAATTGTTATCTTGCTTACATTTTACGGCCATCTGCCAATATGCAAACTTTAGTAGTACTTCTTTAAGATCTTAAATCATTTCATCAACTTATACCGAGGTAACTCCTAGTTCCTCAAACATTCTGCATTCTTCATTCTTTCTCAAACTGCTCTTATGACATTTAAACCCAAGTACCAATTCCGACGACCCGGCTTGCAGGATCCATGTTAAGGAAAAACCGCTGGGTATTGCAAATAAATACAAAACCAACAATAGCTGGCAACCCTATAATGGTTTCTTACCATATTCCTTCTGAATAATGCCTATAAGAAGTTCCATTTATCATATTAAACTCGTTTTGATTTCAGGACTGCACTGGAAGTTATACGGCACAAAGCTTTATTCTCCTGAGCGAATTTTCAAAGCCCAAGACACCAAAATTACCATAGCTGGCAACACTAACCGAATTTTCAACCATATTTCTACCAAACACGGCTTAAAGTAAAGTTCATGAAAATATGGTAACTGAATTAGAATTCATAGAGCAAAAAGCATTTTTTTTTTTCTGTATAATTTTTCAAGATGGCAGCACTGGGGCAGAGTTGTCCGCATTTCTAAATCGCTTCTATTAAACCAGGTCCTACTCAATACCAATACATAAGGTTGAATATCATTTGTATCTGATAGCTCAGCCATGAGTTCTCGTGAACAGAAGTTTTTGATGCTTCAAATATAGGTAAATTGGAGAAGGGTTACCGTTCTTGTCCGATGTGAAATTTCAAAAGTTTTGCTTTGGTTGTATAGACAAAGCAATAGATTTCTATGAGTTGGTTTTCACTGTAAAAGACGAAAAATTTTTAGGAGAGTCGATGGTTTGAAGGTTTTCACTTTCAATGCCTGCCGTAGCTGCAAGGTTGCCAGCACGTTCATAAAAAACTACACGAGTCTACAACTTAGTAACATCAATATGCCCTGTAAGTTTAATAATGATCTGAGAATTTTGTCAAAAGTTATCACAATTCAACAATTTTCAAATTATCCCAATCTCATTTAGGGCGCCTAGCGCGTACATAGGGTTAAACATTTTTAAAAAAATATTTATATTCACATTAGGAAACCGTTTAAAATTCATTCCATACACTTTATTTTTGCGAAAAATATTTGTTGACACAAAAAAAGTTATATTTTAAATATCACTAAAATGCCGCCGCCGCCGCCAAAGGGTTAAAGAATATTAAGTTTTTTTGAGACCTGGCACTATTCTGCACATGCACCAATGTATTCTGTAAATTTCAGTTCAATCGAATGGCGCGTTCCTGAGATTTTTTCACTGAAGTTTTGTGATGATATATATATTGATGATATATAAATATATATATATATATATATATATATATATATATATATATATATATATATATATATATATATATATATTCTTCTTGGAACATTAATAAAAAAACTCATAGTAAAGTATTTGAATATATCTATCAATATCCTTGAGGCTATTGACTTCTTGAGTTTGAGGTCTCTGGTTCGGATTTGGGTACTGCGGACGAGGGTCCGCTCACCGAGCATTGAGTTCACCTGACTCTGAGTAGGCTCCTAAGTCAAATCAGAGCCAAAATGAGGCGTGAAACTAATCAATGCATACTCGTAAAATTTCAATTATGAAAATGGAGTCACTTTAGCTTCACTCCCCAAGACCTTAATTGGTTTGTAGTGGAACAACTTTGCTTTACTAGGTTCTTTCATAATAGTGATACAACAGCCACCAAAATAACAAAACGCAGCTGATTTCAAATTGAAAGACTAACGCAAAGGTTTACGATTTTTAACGAGTTTTTGTGATGAAAGATCTCGAACGCCAAGAAAGTATATAACTGTTCCCTATGACGTTGAGGGAACCTTGGTTGATGAGTTGACTAGGCTTTGTATTATCGCTTCATAGCTTTCCGACAAAGACATTACTATATATTCGATTTAGTTAAACGATTTTGCAATGCAACGTTGCTACCTTAGAAAGGATTATAAAATTTTCCAGTTTTCATTGACCCACCAAAACTTGAACGTAATATAAAGAAATATGACAGAAACTATTTTGTCACCCATATTACTTTACAGCGAAACAAAAATGATGAAAAAATTCTGCAAATAACTTTTACTAATTCATAATATTATTAAATTCTTCCCATTAATTCCTTCTCTATTAAAGAAAAGTTAATATACAGCTTCCTATTTTCTATTGTCCTTTATTCCTTTCCATCTACACTTTCTCTTGCAGTAAATGACGTCAAAAAAAAAAATTAAAGCGAATTTTCGAGTGCAACCAGCACAATTTCAACGAAACGATGACGTCAAAGCTGCCACGTCTGCGTTCGCAGATGGAAAAGTCCTTAAAGTTTTCATTATCCTTCAGAATTGCAATTTACTCTCAACTGTGTCGTTATTCCGATTACAAACTTTTACACAATCTTGGTCTCAAGCTTAGGTTCCTTGTATTTAGAGCGCATTCAGGACACTCGACATTGTGCAGTCTATGTATGTAGATCGAGGAGGCAAAGGATAGAGTTGCTCGGTGTTGGAGGTATTTCGAAAGTCAACAGAGTGTGGGTGTGTCTGTATGGGTAGTTATATATAGTGTTATTTGTCTGCTTATTTGTGGCTATATCTTGAACTTTAATTATTCGGTATGCTTGGGACAAAGTTTAGGAGATTGTTTAATGCAACATAAGCCGCAGCTTTGTGTGTTCCAGACTGTATTTTGATATTGTTTGCAGGAAGCGTACAGTATATTTTATTGAAGTGAATACATTATAGCAACATTTTTGGAACTCTCTTCTTAGATATAGTTTACAAAATTTTTGAAGTGAAATTCAGCGAATCGTATGAAAATTATTTCCTGATGTGAGAATATAAGCTGAAGATGCAAAGATGTTAAATTAGTTAAATTCGGGTTCTCATATGTTTCGCAAAAGGCTTTCAGTTCGTTCGCGATTATTTATCCAATAAAGATTTTTTCTTTATTTTTACCTAATAAGAACCTGTCCAGAATGCCCTCAGCGAAGGTGGTAATACCAGGGGTAATGGAACCGAAGGTGGCCCTGAAATGAGCAGAATCAGAGATGAGGCAGAATCCGGGTATTCCAACGCAGGACTGGAAGATCCTGGATCGGACGGGGGCAGGTGTATGTACATATTTCAGATCTACAAGGAGTCCAACAACCTGCTCTAAACGCATTTTCGCAAGATTGCGTGAGGAAATACCACCAGAGGGATGGTAATGAAAATACCTTGAAGATCGGCGTCATCGCGAGAGATTTGGGCACAGTTGACGCGCGGAGAAAACGGCCTATCTTTAGAAGGATGACACGCAGTTTGAGGAGGATTCCGCGGATAAAGCTAAAAATGCTACAGGTGAGCCTGCATCACAGTAAGTTAGCCTCGGTCACAGTAAGTTAGCCTTTTCACGAAGATAAGTTTGATGTAGTGCTGGATCGGGAACCATGGATCTTTGCTGAATACCAGGTGGCAGGACTGGGGTCGCAGCATTTCAATCTTTTCTTCCCCACTGCAGTAGGAGCACGGATGGAAAATTTAATTTCAACACGGATGATCTGACAGCCGTAGTATGTGAGGGGGACAAGGAGAAGCCTGTCCTTATAGCCTCCACCTACGTGGCATACGATAAAGCCACTCCGCCGGAGGAGGTAACGAAACACACCACGGAATCGATCAGAGAGAAAAAATTGCTGCTCTTAAGGGCGGATGAAAACGTGAATGGGGGGAATATCAATACTTATAGGAGGCCTATCAGCGGAAACATGGTAGACATTACTCTACTCATGAGAACATGAGAACAACTCGCATTTCTCGACCATTTCACAGTCCTAGAACCACCAACTGGGAGAATTTCAAACGGGAAGCGCCAAAGGCTTAGATTCTTCTCCCAGGGTTGCCTCTGTAGCAGGCCTGGAGGTGGAAGTAACACATTCACGGATAAACTCGTGAAAGCTTTTGAACGCTCCTGTCCCAAAATCTGTCCTAAGCGCAACCCTAAGGACCAAGGTCTGGGTTGTCGCAGAAAACAAATAAGCTAAAGCAACTGATTGCAGAGAATGCTAGGACAAACTCTAAGATGTTTTCAGACTTTATAAATCGGAAATAAGGAAAGCCAGATGGAGCTCTTGAAAGTAGCTGTGTAGGGACATTGAAAACACTTCAGAAACGGCAAAACTAATCCTGGCCTAGTATGTAAGCCATATGTCGAGTGCGTAGGCAACAGCTCGAAAACGCTGGAAAGTAGATCCTGAAAAATACAAAAGTAGTTCGTAGTTCATCACTTCTCGGGCTGTTTGGATGACACAACCCCCTCCACTGCTGAGCAGGTGTCCGGTCTTCATGATATAGAAGGGATACGCGAAGTTGTCACAAAGTAGAAACTAATCTGGGCAAAAAAAACCCCCCAAGCCCTTCGAGTCCTCAAGTTTTCAAGTCTGGATGGAATTCTGCCTGCCATGCTCCAAAAGACATGAATGCTCACAGTTTTTAGGCTTTTACAAATATACAAGGGTTGCCTTGTACCTTGAAGATTGCCTAAATCATGTGCTTGCAGCCTGGAAGACCATAGCAGGTAAAAGCAACCATGCGTATCCGAAAAGTTACAGGCCAATTAGCACGACTTTTTTTCTCCCTAAAATGTTTGAAAGACTATTAGACCTTCATATCAAGCACACTGAGAAAACACATGGCGCCAGACGCCATAATTTATAGACTTCTGGCGCCATGTACATAGTCGATTTAGGGATTGTGATAAAATATAGCGCCACACGCCATAATACATGGCGAAAAGTACATAGGCCTACACGCCATGTACTATAGTCCTCCACGCCATGTACATGGCGTGACGGACTATATTACATGGCGTGGAGAGCTATAGCACATGGCGTGGAGGACTATACTGTATGGCGTGGAGGACTATACTGTATGGCGTGGAGGACAATACTGTATGGCGCGGAGGACTATAGTACATGGCGTGGAGGACTATACTGTATGGCGCGGAGGACTATAGTACATGGCGTGGAGGGCTATAAGCATAGCGTCTGCTCCTATGTACTATGGCGTGTGGCGCTATATTTTATCACAAATCGACCGAAATCGACTATGTACATGGCGCCAGAAGTCTATAAATTATGGTGTCTGGCGTTATGTGTTTTTTCAGTGCATCTGAAGATGATCCAGTTCGCATCCAACAAAAGGCCACGAGCCTTCTCAGTTCTGAGCACCTGGAGGTAGAGCAGTTGATGTTAGGTAATGGAATTCTATCGACGAAATTCCCGAGGGATAAATAACATCAAAGCCCATACCCTCTCTTATACTCAAGAGGCTTGCTGTCATTTATACATTTCCTCACACAGTATGGCTGCGAGTTATAATTGTAGTGCCTTGAACCATATTACATGGCTCATGGTACTATGTAATATGGCGTGTGGTGCTATAATTTCTGCGCCATGTAATTATGGCGCTGGGAGCCATACTGCATGGCTCAGGGTACTATGTACATAGCGTGTGGGACCATAAATCCTGCGCCATGTTACATGGGACCACGCGCTATGTAGATTCTGACATTATGGCGCTGGGAGCCATATTGCATGGCTCAGAGTACTATGTACATGGCGTATGGGACCATAAATAATGCGCTATGTTACATGGCTCTGGGCGCTATGTGGATTTTTTTCAGTGCAGAGGCTTTTATCTCAAGCCCTATCGAGAGTTTAGTGTCGTAGGGTAGTTTTTGAAGTATCTGGTATAGTTACGGAACAACAGATTTGTATGTGTCCTTATGTCAGCCAGTAATAACTGAGCTAACCTAGTCGCCAATCTCAGCCAAAGTTCCTGAACTTTCCAAAAACCCTTTCATGTTCTTTCGCCTGCATGGTGACTATCATCCCTTAAAAACCCAAATTCTGTTCGATAGCTGTATATTTTCGGTCGCCTAGTCTGACCACGCCAGCAAATCAGGTGGCAGCAGCGTTGTCAAATCAAGCAATATTTTAGTTTCTTCTTAGTTTTTTTGACAAAATAGGTCACTACTATTTTGTTGGTCAAGTGCGAGAAAGAACCCATGAACATTTTTTTTGCACTTCCAAACGTTTCAAAAAAACTTCTATTTTTGGTCACACAAACAAACTTTGTAAGCCAGATCTGTTTTAAGCGGTACTAACTGAGAAATAGCTAACGAAACATATAGCTGGTGTCAGCTGAAAAATTCATTTAAGAAACAGCAAATGGAGCCAGAGTAAATTTTAATCACTTTTTTTGGGACAATAACGTATATTCAGTCCTCAATCGTAGCTGAAACGCTAAATTCTAATTTCCTTTCATAAATCGTTCAAATAGTTTAGCATCTGCTAGTACATTGCCGGATAGATTAAAATGAGCTCTCTTTTAATATCTGGCCTCGAATCATCTTTTCACAGAAGTGCATTCAATGAAATCTACCAGATTGTGCACTTTCCAGAAACACTTTTCCATCTCTTTTTCTGTGGAGCTTGCGAGTCATCATCGTTGCATGATGACGATGAGGAAATTTTTTTTAAAAAAAATTCTTCAACTTGAAAATTCCATTCACACAACGAGTCAAAAGTTCAGTTGCTAAATCCTCGAACATTTGCCGTCTGTCACGTTACGTTCATATTGATACAGAGACGTCTGGTTCACCATTTTATAGATGAGAACGATGATGGCGACCATCTGATGCTATGTATCTATTATTTTGGCTGCACTCAGAAATCATAATAGAAGTAGATGATAGGATCGAAAAGTTATAATGAATCGGTTTTTTCGAGATTGTCCTGTTTTTACCAGGCAGGAGCTAGAAAATAGACTGGCATTTCGAAAAATCAAAAAAGTTTAAAAGTTTTCATCGTTTTTGGTTTTTGCGAAAGTGGAACCTGTGAGAATAAGTTGAGACTTTGAATCGGTTTTTAATTAGCAATGAAGTGAAGGTAGAACGTCAGTTGGTTGTGGAAGCAGACTGGTTGAAACTATGGAAAAAGGATTGAATCAGCAATATGTAGTCTGAGTTCGAACGGTTTAGCTTTGAAAGTTACAAATATAAGGATCAATGTATGGAGAGATTATTGTTTGAGGAGGTTCTGACTTTTCCAACCTTGGGAATTGAAGGATTTTTCAAAAGAGTTTTGCAGTGAACATATTAAAACATGTTAGATTTCTTTTAATAAGGAATCCCTTACATAATCAATTTTTAGGGATCAGCCCTCAGACAGCTGCAAGTTTTTAAATAAATATTAATGACCAAAAACAATTTGGCAAGCCCAAACAACCTTATGAGTGCTGCTGAAGTTAGACTCAAGAAACTTGCTTTACTATTCTGAAATCAATCAAAGATAATGCAATAGAAAATTTACATAGTCTACGATACCTTCCAAATATTCGTATCCCTTTATCGCCACAACACCATCTCATCTAATTTCATGCCGTGAACGGATTCAATTCTCATTCCAACTCAAACCCCGTAAGTCTGCGTTGTTCATTTTCATCTAATATTTTATTCATAAGCAGTGCCCTTAAGTGGCACGTTGTCATCTTGCCGAACGACAATTCCTTAGAAATAGGCAAGGTTTACCTTTTGAAAATATCATGATGTTTGAAAGACTAATACATTCGAAGCATTCCTGTCTGCTATTCCGAATAGAGAGTGAGCTCGTTGCTCATTCTATCGAGGAATGTTCTAAGGTGGTGCCATCAGTTCCAACCAGACACGTGGTACTGTTCTGAGGTGAGCGACTGACTGTCTGCATTTATGCCGAAACACATAAAAGGTAAGTGAAATTCCTCGAGAAAGCTTTGATAGTCCTTGAATCCTTCTCTCTTTTTTTTGCGATACTGAGAATTTCACTTTTCAATTTTGCGTTCAATTCACTTGACAGCTCAGTCGACCGGTATGGTATGTTTAGAAGAGTTACCGACTACATATTTTCATATTCTAAGGCTAATTGATATCGCATAACATCGACGAGTTTTCCACTCGAACAAATCGAAAGGTAAAACGACATCGAACTCAAGAGGGCCTTTCGTCTTTTGCGTTTCTTGTCTGGAATTTCTCAAGGATTTGTTTCTGTTGGTCCCCCCTCCAGGATGTATTTCAATAATTGCCGATTAGTTCCTCCTAGTCATGACTCAAATCACCGGTACCGTCTTAGGATGTTGTTGTTTTTGTATCATGTCATTTTCTATTCAATTTGCGAGCGTTGAATGAATAACAAAGAAAAAAATCTATTCCACTAGACATCGAAAGCTCCTTTCGTCTTCGTCCCGAATTGAAAATCTTGAAGAATCATGAAAATAAGGGTGCGTTTATCATAAACATACGCTTTAACAAGCTTCCTTTAGCTCTACTGCTACTACGTCCCCTATACCATGAATATGACTAGGATAATTTTTAATCAGATCTGGGACTTCTGACCGGAGGCTACTTGAAATGCCATAAAAAAATGAAGGATAGCTTTCCAAAACACAAATAATGACTGGAGAAAAGATTTTTTACACTGTTTTGTTTATGATTTTATTCTTGTTGATGGTTCTTGTGTTACAACTGACGACGCCTTCATGAATCTTTTTGTTTGCCTGAAGGAGGAAAGTAAATTCTGACGGCTTAATAGAAGCATTTCATAATACTCAATGACTTTTTCCTACCCAGCAGCCGTTGCCCCTCGAAATTGAAGTAGGAGTACTTGCCTTTGGAACTGATGTTCGAAGCAGTAGATGTGATTTTCTATTGCCTGCTTCCGTTCTTCATTTTTTCTTTGAAAATCAACAGAAAACAACAGAGAAATAATGAGAAGAGAGCTTATTAAATTTTTCATTCTTAGAGATAATTAATAATAATGATAAGCTACTATGTTTACGATTCGAATTTCAAACATTTTTTATTCCCTGATTATATTCGCTTCCTTCATTACAAAAAATATCTTCTTAGGATCTTTATTCCAATTTACCTCAATGCACTTAGCTCGTGCTCTGTAATTGAATTGACCCTAGGGGTTTATGTACAAAAAATAAAGGTTTTGGATGCTAAAATACTTCATCTCTACAGTTTTTTTTTAAAAATTACTTCATATCAGGTTTGTTCGAAAGAAGTGTTCAGGAAACAAAAGATTTTCGAACCTGACATTGACACTGATGAGATGAACCTTGGAGTTTGAATCTCTTGGTTTTTAGATGAAATCCATCATAAAAATATTCACCAATTTCAAAGTAGAAATCGAGCCCGAAAAATATCTTACGCACCGCAGAATCTCCATTGAAGAGCCGACAAAACATAAAAGGTACCACACATTCCGCGAATTGCCAGTGATAGGGATCACTAAAATCTATTGATCACTCTTCAGTATGTGTTTGTGTGTGTGTGTGTGTTATATGTGGCGAGTTTCACGCTACAAAATGTTCTGAAAACAGTAAACAAAATCCTGTAATTAAAAAATGTAGTAACTGTGGTAGCATCCATACTGCTCACTACAGAGGTATCCAAGTTTTTCAATATCCAAAAGAACAGAAAAAAGAAAGGAAGATATTACACCTCAAAACCATGCTCAATATGTTTATAAAGCAATCAAAAATGGAGGCTCTCTCCAGGAGGATCAAATAAGATTATATGATGAGCTATCCAAAGAATTTTCCATCAAATCTCGCGAGGCGTATGAGCTCTATGTTAATTCAATGGGGGGAAAAATTCTCACTGACTCGAAAAAGTTCTTTGATTTCGTCAATTTAAAACGTAAAACCACTGGCTATCCTTGTTCTATGTTTCGTGGTAACACGGTTTCGTCTTGTCCACAAGTCATTTGTAGCTTATTCGCCGACCATTTTCAAAACACTTACTGCTCTCCGAAGATCCCTACTTTCACTACTAGACACGCTGCCAGATCTCTTATCGAAGGGTTTGTCCTTACACGGCAGGCTATTACTGATGCTATTCTGCAACTAAAGATTGGCAAAGGACCTGGCCCGGACCTAGTATCTCCTTTCTTCGTGTTCCAATGTGCAGACCAATTAATCACATGGTTTTCAATAAATCCCTGTCTCTTGGTGTCTTCCCGTCTTTCTGGAAATCCTCATACCTCAAACCTATTTTCAAAAGTGGTGATAAACGTTCAGTCGATAACTATCCAGGAATTGCTATCTTATCTGTTATCCCCAAACTCTTCGAGAAGTTAGTTTGTGATAATCTTACTCGCATTATCGACCCCCTTCTTAATGAGGAACAACATGGATTTCGTAGGGGTAGATCGACTTCCACCAACCTCATGATACTAGTTTCTACTGTGCTCTGTGAAATGGAAAAAGGGAACCAAATTGACGCGGTCTATACGGACTTTATTAAGGCTTTCGACCGAGTTGACCATCAAACTCTGGTTCAAAAACTTCGCAACTTTGGTATTTCCGGTTCTCTTCTTAACTGGCTCCAGTCTTACCAAACCCAATTCGTAAAATTTCAAGACCACTATCCAAAAAAGTTTTGGCATCTTCTGGAGTACCACAAGGCAGTCATTTAGGCCCCCTGTTTTTTAACATCTTCATTTCTGATGTGTCTGAGATACTGCTTGGTATACCGCATCTCTTCTATGCAGACGACTTAAAAATCTATCACATCATAAACTCGCAGTCTGATGCAACCTTTCTACAATCCAAGCTTCAATCCCTCGAACAGTGGTGCGATGTGAATAATCTCAATCTTAACATCAATAAGGCGCTTCAATTTGCACTATGACAAAATCCTTGCCAGGGCTAATAAACCGCTTGGATTCATAAAGAGACGCGCTAAAGAGTTTAAAAATATATGGGTTACCAAATCATTATATACCACCCTAGTGCGTTCTTTATTAGAATATGCTTGCATTATATGGAACCCTGCTTTCGAGCTACATAGCGATAGAGTTGAGTCTGTTCAGAAACAATTTGTACTTTTCGCTTTGAGAAATCTCTATGACCCACGAGATTTTCAACATCTTACAAATTCAGACTGAGTCTTCTAAATTTGATGTCTCTTTCTTCTAGAAGAACTCTGTTCAGCGCTTGCCTTACATTTGCTATTATGAGTGGTGCGGTAATCATTGAAGATCTCTCTAGTAAAATTACTTTCAATAACCGACCAAGACGCACCAGATATGCAAATCTGCTCAATGAATTCAGTCATCATACTACCTATGCATATAATGAGCCCATTAATAGGTGCTGTAGGATATTCAATTCTATAAGCAGCCACTACTCTTCGGGGATTACTAAATCAAACTTCAAAAATAACTTGTCCAAAGCCCTTTCCACATCCGAACCCACTTAACTTCCATCGTTACTAGCCTAAATTTAATTAAAATAATGTAGAATAACTGCTACAAAATTTGTGATGTATTGTATCTTTTTTACGGACAATTTGTATTATATATGTATGATTAATTGTATTTAAGATTTATATTATGTTTTTCTCGTTGTTATGTTGCCTTGTTTGGTAAATAAATAAATAAATATTGCGACCAGCATACCAGTCTCCATGCCAGAGGCTTTTGTACCATCATCTCTAGTATCTTCTGGAATGAAATATCAATTATTATTATACAATTAAACTAAACTCACACAGCCTTGTTAAAACCATACCACTCTAACCACTAGCTTTCTTTTATTTTGTCAACACTGATAACGATGAGTAGCATGATGCAAGAACTACTTAAAAAGCAAAACGTGTTGCTAAAACTTTTTATTAACAGTAAATGAAAATCAACGCGAAACACACATTTTGTGTTTCGCGACTTATGACTCTTAAGGGCAAAGCACTTTACGAAACAGTACCAACCTAAGGCTTGTTGTACATTTCAACCGGCCAGACAACGCATTGACCGTCGAACATAAATAAAATTCCGAACCACATGGACTTCATAAACTCAAAGGGAATACCTTCGAATTCCGCAAAATCAGAAGCAGTTTTCGATCTGCCATCAAATCACTCTCGTGTTATCATTACTCTGGACATTACAATCCTCATTGCTAGCTGTTAGAGTACATATACTCCTTATATACTCCGTACAGATGCAAGTGACTACGCCCTTGGCGCTGCTTTAATGCAAAGGGAGTGGAATATGCGATTCGTTTTCTAACTTCTGCCGAACGGAGCTACACTACAACTGAGAAAGAAGCGCCTGCGGTTGTATGGCCGCTAACAAATTTAGAGGGTGCAACGCGAGCAGCAAAGTAATTGTCGCTACGGACCATCAACCTTTACAATGGCTGATGTCAATAAAATCACCAACTACTAGATTAGCCTGGTGGGCTTTAACTGTTCAGCCGTACGATCTCGAAATACAATACCATCCAGGTAAGATCAATGTCGTTGTAGATACACTTTCACGACCACCTGAAGACGTCATCAATGTTACAGCCGTGGCAAGCGTGACTGTCGACATGCCACACCGCACAACCAAGGAAATCCGTGGTGAACAATTAAAGGACCCTGATGTGAAGAAGATAATCAAGTGTTTTGAGAGCGATCACCGAACGAGGACTTTGTTAGGTGGGCTCAAAAGGGCTTCACAATGAGCAATGGAGTACTATACAGGTATTCACAGGAGAGCAATGCAGAAGATGCCCAGCTGGTGGTACCATCTCACGAAAGGACCATGATCTTAGAAGCCCTTCACGATGCTCTAACAGCCGGTCACATCGCATCAGCAGCAAGTACTATAGGCCCCGGATTCGTACTTTCGGGGCGAATTACATCAAAGGTTGCCTACAATGTCAACCCTTCAAACTGGCAAATCTAAAGCCGCCCGGATATCTGCAAACTCATCCATCCAAAGAGCGATTTGAAATTGTGCCCGTTGACCTTTTTAGGCCCCTACCAGAAACTTCGAGCAAACATAAATGGATCTTAATCATTGAAGATCTTGCCAGCAGGTGGGTAGAGGTTTTTCCGGTTTCAGACTCCTCGGCCAAAAGCTTGTGGAACGGTACTCATTTCCGAAGTATTTCTCCGTTTCGGGATACCACGACGGCTCATAAGCAACTTCGACTCTCAATTCGTTAGTTCTACTATGCAGTACATTGCGCATAGTTTTAAAATTAAGCAAGCCTTTACTCCACTCTACCACCCCGAAATGAACCCCGTAGAGCGCAAGAATCGGGACTTGAAACTTCAGTTGAGCATATTAGTAATTCATGGAATCAGCACTTTGCTGCCATCAGGTTCGCAATGAATACCACAAAATATCAGAACTCTGGTTTTACAGCTGCTTTTCTAACAAAACAAAACTGTCAGCGATGATACACAGTTCATTAAAAAAAATTCCGGGACTGTTTATTTATAAAAATTACAACTAGCGATATCTGTTATTTGATGGAAGGACTATGTAATATCAGGTCTTAATTACACAAACTGATGATAGGAGCACTATAACCTCATTTATTTGCCAACTGTGTTTGTTTAGCTATACAGGTTTTTATCGGCACGCTACAATTTTTGCTATGGAACAACGTGCCGCGATTAAATTTTGCTTTAAATTGGGGAAATAGTGGTTCGGAAACATTTGAATTATTGAAAACTACGTATGGCGAGGATTGTTTAAGCCGCAGCAAGGTTTACGAGTGGTTCGCACGAATCAAGAGTGGTTGTCAGTCGCTGGAAGATGATCCACGAAAACGGCGACCTTCAACCTTGACTAACGATGAGAATGTTGCCCCCGGGTCAAACAGTGAATTCACAATTCTACAAAGGTGTGCTGTATCGACTTTTGAAGCGGATTTGTCGTGTGAGACCGGAATGATACCGCACCGGTGATTGGTTTCTGCTGCACGACAAGGCGCCGGCGCATTCCTCAATACTAGTCACACAATTTTTGGTCCAAAAATCGGTCTCCACGATTAATCATCCGCCCTACTTACCAGATCTGGCTCCGGCAGACTTTTTTTATTCCCTAAATTGAAGATGACCATGAAGAGAGAACGTTTTGAAGACGTTGCGACGATACAAAGGAATGTAGCTAACGCTCTGAAAGCTATTCCAGAAGAGGACGTTTCCAGCGGCTGTATGAGCGCAGCAAAATTTGTATAGAACGAGAAGGGGATTATGTTCAAAACAAAATAAAATCTTTTTTTTTAATCTCTTCTTTTAATTCACAAAAAAAAATTAGTTCCGGAACTTTTTGAATGAACTGTGTATATCTAATCTCAACCAAACCGACAGCTTTGTTAGTGAAATATCACCCTTGCTTTCTCGCATCGCAACTTCCTTAAAGGATGCACAGAAGCTCACAGAGACTGCACAACAACAACAGTAAGTTTGTGCAGACAAGAAATGCCGACCAGATCCATGCTACCAGCCTGCCAATCTTGTACTGGTAACTTCTCACCAACGAAGACAATCTTCGCGCAAGAACACACCAAAATTTCAACCAAAGCGCGACGGGCCCTATGTCGTGCTACACTCTAAAGGACCCACAAGCTACTACATAGTTCGTCAAGATAAACCTACTGAAACACTACGAACTTATCATACTTCAGCATTAACAATGTATATTGCCAGTTCTTCGTAGATCATTGAGCCAACCCAACCGCTAAGGAAGAGAGGACGCCCTAGGAAACCTAAATCACCTTCCACAACAACCTAGCTGTCTTCTAGGGAGGTTATAACAACAGCAAGCCCTCCGATACCACAGCCCTTATTCACCAGACGTCATGTTCTCCATACTGATAATATTCAACACACTCATATTCACCAGACCGTATATGCATAAATACCGCTGCCGCATCCAGCAAAGACGAGATAACAGTTCAGTTCGTACTAGAGTGCACTTTCGGGTCTTCTAGCACTAATAAAAAAACTATTAATACTGAAAGGTTTTCTTATTTTGTAATAGGAACGTTATTATATGTTATCATCAAGTAGTTGCCAACGATCGTATTCTCTGATCTTTTTAATCTTTTCAACGCTGTTTTCCGAATCCGATATTTTTCACTACAAGTCTTTTGTCCTGCATGTCCAACATTTTCGAAAAAATTCTACTGCGAAAACCACTGCCGTGAAATTAAAAGCTTCGATGAAATACCCTTCTCCAACCGATAGCACATTCCAGGTTAGCTACAAAACCTATTCTACCGCTAAATATCGTACGCATGCTGGTGTACCTCAAAGAAGTGTTTGTGACCTTTACTCTGCACAATCTTCACATCTGATCTTCTACATAATAAGCGACAAAACGAATGCTCTTACTGTTACGGACGATATAACCATTCTATGTACTGGTTTAGAGCGAACCCTGCAAACCCATATCTCACTTCTTCAAGAATGGCTAGCGAAAATGTAGAATAAGAAGTATATGCATATACGTTGCTAAAATTAACTTGTCCACAAATACATCTCAACAATGTTTCAATACCTCAAAGTAATGCACCTTCACAAGAGGCTAATTTGGACACGGCATATTGCAGCTAAAAATCCACAATTGAAGCTCAAATTCATTAACTTCAAATTGATGCTTAAAACATTCTCTCAACTCTAAAGTACACGTCTCTGATCTGTCTTGAAGCCAACTTGGACCTATGGCTTATAGCTCTGGGAAGCAGCTTGCCCATCAAACATTAATAGAATCTAGAGGACTCAATCATCAAAAATAATTCTTATAAATAAGAGCCGCAGTCGAAGATATATTGCAGCTCTTGCTATTTTATCAAAAACAGAAGATATATTGCAGCTTTTGCTCATCATCCCAACAGGCTAGTTAGACTTTTTTAAACTTTGTTATCCGTTTTTGAACGTGTTCCCCGTATATAATTTGAATTGATGACCTACAAATTCTGTACACTTTTTAATGTTTTTTAACAAAAGTAAATTGGTCGTGAAATTCAGAAATACATCGTCAAATAAACAGAAATAACTCACTGGTAGAACTATAAAGCATTATTGCCAGATCATAAATCAAACAAGTAATAATTAATATAAGCAGGACATAATTTGTTTTACTAAACAATTATGACTTCCGAGGTGAGTCGAAATTGTTTAATAAAACTTTTTATAAGATTCCTATTTTCAGTTTTCGTCTCCGGTTCAATGTGTTTTTTTTTTTAAATATTCTTAGCTTTCTCTATTCTTTTGATTGTTTTCATCCGTCGTTTTCTTTGAGACACTCAAGTTCCGGTGCATCAACTTTCCATTTATCTAAACAGACGCTTTCCAATCGCTCTATTTTGTTTTTTTGGAAACTCCAATATACCAAGCACACAGTGAGGTTTTGATTTAACGACTATTTTATCAAAAACAGCATTTGTTTAACTATCTCGTTTTTTTTTGTCACGATGCTTCTTATTCGAAGGCAAGAAAGGGTCCAATTCGAACAATAATATATTACACCTTCTTCTATCAAATTTTCCTTCTATATTAGTTATTTGAAGGGTTGCTTTATGTTATTCTGCGTGTCTGTTTATTTTAACGAATTCTGTCTCCTGAATGATCCAAACTGTTGCCTTTTTTCAAGCTTTATCACCCACGAGCACTATATGTTCTCCTACTTTATACAGTTTATATTTTATTCAGTAAATTAATTTGCTAAATAAATACATAAATTAATACTTAGTTCATTTTTACCCCTCTTTTTTTCGTTTGCCGATGAAATTTGAACTATTTGACGCATTTTTAAATATTTACTGCCGATTTTCATATTATTTTCAGTTGTAAATAGTTGAATTGACACAATTTAACAGTAAATCTTTAGAAAAAGTATGCTTTTATAAATAATTTCTAAAAAAATCAACTTTCTTACCGTTTCCAATGCCTTATGTAATTTTGTTGTTAATGCCGCCCACAATACACCCGACGTAAAAGCACTTTTATATCCTTGCAAAATATCTATTAATTCCATATAAATTTTCCGACCCGCACTATCTTTCGGTAAACCATCACGATACAAGAGTAAAGTTGGATTCGTTAATATCACTAACAATCGTATCAACACGTCCGAATAATTTTCATCGTCAATGTAGTCCGGCAGCATGGGAACAAGATCGGTTTGCAAAACTTTTGCACGTCCCAAATGACGTCGGTACTCATGATTCTCGATATCGCGACGAAGAATCCAAATTAAATGCTGAAAATTTAAAAGAATTAAGTAATAATAGTGTCGTGGAAAGTTTAGATTGTTGTTGAAATATATTACCTTTAGCCCTTGAATGGCATCCGGTTCAGCATTGTATTTATCACCATCGAAATAACCGAGAGCCGCGCACGTTGCATCAATGTCGGCGAGTAAAATCGACATTTTTCACTGTTTCGAGTACGATCAAATTTAACGAGACGAACGATTTTAATTAGAGAATTATTAAATTTTGATTTGCAACCCGACCAGACGTGTATCGCGCAGATGTAAATAAACATTCGATCTGTCAGATTGCCGATGGAATTTCGCGCCAAATATATTCGTTAGATTTTCTGGCTCAGCTGTTCGATCGGTGGAATTGTCTTTGCTATGATATTCTTCGTTCATTTCAGCTGAGTGATGAATTCAGCAGCCTGATGAACAGTTTTTTTTCGCTGATGCTATTTAGGTGGTTTGCATACGCACTATATAGCTAAGATGCGAATCTGATGAATCGGTAAAACAGTTCGTTAAGCTACCTCGGTGAAACTCGGAGATGGAGATCAAGCTTTTTTGACAGTAGACGGAAGTGTGAAGTGACATGGCGGAAATTAGATGATTTTGTTTTTACTGATATTTAGATATTGAGCTGTTGCAGAATAGATAAATCTGTGTTTTATGTAATTCTATTCGTTGCTCTATCAGTTAAATGTATTAAGTGTGGTTTTGGGTGTACAGATTCTACGTGGGAGACTCAAGTTAATGTGCAAGCTGTGCAACGAGGTTAGTGTTCAATTTGCCTCATTGTTGAAAGTACCAAATCAATTGGAAAGATTTTTATTGCTCTGTCTGCCAAATTTTGGTAGATATTTATAGAAAGAGCAACAATATTTTATTTCTAGTCTAAGAAACAATAATATTGACCGTTCGTCGATTGTGTGTCTGCTCGAAATACATCTTGAGTTGATCAGTTTTTGGCCATTTTGTTTCGCTTGCTCGACTCATAATCATTTCACCGAATACATTCGAAAACTTGAACAATTGAGCACAAAATGACAATGAACGGTGAAGAAACAATCAGATACAACAATTTACCTAAAAATCAAGCATACAAAGAACAATATGTGCTTAAATCCTGAGCATAGATTTTGGCCCAGATTTGTAGTAAAATATTTGTTGATTTATCAAGTATTTAAAAATATGTTTGTGTTTTTCCACTTCAGACACGCTTCGTGGATTCTTTATTGTCTGCGTTTTCTAAACAATAGCAGTTTATTAACAACTCCTAAACAAACTTTTATTCATGATTCATATACAAACTACTTTAATTTAGGCTAAACGATTCACTTAACTTGCATAGAAAGTTTAATGATCGCACTTATATCAAAATAATTCGATTGAAAATCTCTTCGCCGTGCGATTCACTTCTGCCAAATCTCACCAGGAATATTTATATAATATCCAGAATTGGTTTGATTGGATGAATGAATACATGGTGTGGGTTCAGATGGCCCCTAGCACTGCGACCTTATTGGGTATATTGTGCCCCCTCAGTGCAATGTCCTATAGGACACCCAGAATCCATATGAACTTGAAAATGTCCCTAAACGGTCAGTGCCAGATGAAGGGAAGAGCAGAGACAAGCAGCTCTAATCTTTGGCTCATTACTGCTAGAGAAGAAGCTTTACACTATCTAGAGCATGCGTCCCGCTTCTTGGGTGAACTGCGGAGCTACTTTTTGCTAGGAAAATTGCCTGTTAAGGTTTCAAATAGGGCCTTCATGCCACTTTTACGCAGAGCCTCTGCTTTCCTGCTCTTTTTGTACCAAAGCTGAGATAATCTTTTGAGTGTTTCAAACTTTTATTTTTCATGTCCATATCAGCCTTCACAAAACACCAGCACGGAATCAAAATAATGTAGGGCATTTCAGCCTCTTCTTTAGCTGTATCGTTTCTTTGGTGCCCCTGATGGGCAGAGACCCATATAAGCTCTAGGCCTTTCTATGTATGTCCCTAATTAATTTAGAGTCTCTTTCGCCGATAAAATCTTAATGCTAACCCTTTTAGTGTTCCTTGTTTTTATTCTATGCGTGACCCTAAGTATAGAATATAATTCTGGTGCATAGATAGTGGCCTCCTTAGTTAGGAGGAAGTGCATTTCGCATCTGTGTCATACTATGCCTGCTCCCACTACACAATCTATCTTCGAGCCGACCGTGGCATATTCACGTCCTTCTTCGAGGAGGGTGGACCATTCTTCCAATTGTTTATTGACAGTATTGTGACCTTAAACCCTTTCTCGAAGGTTGTCCCAGTTTTTATTTAATCGCTGAAGCTGAGCATATCCCTTTTAATCCTGATGTTCTCCAGGATACTAATTTGACCTTTTGGGTCTCTTGATTTGTACCCGTTGGCCTATTCTAAGCCTATCACCTTGTTTGCCTCTTCCTTTTGAATTTTCTAGTGTAGCGGTTAACCCTGCATGTGAGATAGAGCTTATTATGATAAGCAAGCAAGCATTTGCTTTGTCCAAGCATTTGTTTTGTCGCACAAAGTCCCATAGTGGCCCTCATTGCCGTTTTGTTTAGATGACTGTTCCAGGTGAGTTTCCTGTCCAGGTGGATTCCTGAATATTTTACTTCTTTCTGAAGACGCAACTAGGTGTCCCTAATTTTAAGGGCTCCTATCACTGATGTTATTTTTCTGGTGAATGAAACTAGGTTCTTTTGAGGATTTATGGATACACCCTTCTTCTTGCATCATTGTGCTATCTCATGAAATTCCTTTTGCATTTTTCATCTCAAGGTCTCTGAATAAACGCCTCTTATCGTTAATTTCATATCATCCGATCATCCAAAAGCGGTTTCTAGCTTACTGTTGAAGGTCCAAAGAAGGTCTTCAACCAGTAGAACATCCTCTCCTAGTGTTCGCCCTCAGCTTTGCTCCCCCAACTCCGCGAATACAACTCGGTACCTCGGTGCTTTACCTGCCTATTTCGCCACCTTATGAGGGGCTTCACTTCCTCGTAAAGGGTGCAGCGAGTCGCGTGTTGGCATTTTCAAAAGCTTCTTCTATGTCCATGACAGCACGCGCTTTCCTTATTATTCCATGCTTTTTCTATTATTTGACTGAAGTTGGGTTGCTCCTTTAGTAGGCACATTGAAATTTGTGTACTAGTATCTTCACTAAGATGTTACTCCGTATGTGCACGTCGGTAACTTCTGCATTTTCTTCAATATGAAAAATGCAGACTGTATGATTTTGGATGGTCAGCCAGTTTGTTGTCACCCTTGGTGATGAACACCACCCGCGTCAGCCTCCACGATTCTGGTATGTAACTGAGTTTCAAGTTCGCTCTAAAGCTGTGTACCAGTTCAGTTTTCCTGTGGTTCTTTGTAGCAAAACCGAGATGATCTTCTTAGGTCCTTGTGTGCTAAAGGATTTGAAGAAGTTAACTGTCTATACAATCTTTTCGTATGAGAAAATTTGTTTACCAGTGGTGAATGAGACGCTCGCTCAAAGCGTTTGCATTCTTCTTCAGCCTCACTATAACTACCTATTGTGTACCCTGTGAAGTGTGTTTTGACCAACACTTTTAGGCTCTAACCGAAAGTTGTCGCCATTTTTCTATCTAAGGGTCAAAGTATTCCTATCTGCCTTTGGTGACCTTTCTACAGAGCTATGGTCCTTGTGTGGCAATTAATACTCCGTTTTAATCTGTAATCAGTACTATTTATTTAACAATAAATACAATATAAAACTGGTGCGCTTGATCCGGATCTAGTTCGAAATGAGGAACGAAGAATGAGGAAATGAGAAAGATCGCCGCCTGCGTGCCACTTATGAAGGTCATAAGTGCTGACCACGCAGGCGTAAGCTCTTCATCATCCAGACACACATAAATGCCTCGTCAGCAATTGTGTGTCCGGACGGAGCTCGATTTTCTGTCCAGACGTGCACAAATGCCTCGTCAGCACTTGTGCGTCTGTACAGAGCTCGAAGTAGAAACATAAACACAAATGCCTCGTCGGCACTTGTGTACATGTACAGAGCTCGAATCGTAGATATGAGCTCGAGTCGCACATTGTAAACATGTGATGGAGCATGACATTCCGACCGAGACGATAGCTATGCGTATCAGATTACGTGCAAAGCTATCGCGACGGGAGGAATGCCACGCTCGCACTTATGCTGGCGCGGTCGTTTAGTTGTGGACAATGTAACGATACATTGCCGCCACAGAGCTTTCTGAATCCTTGCTGTCTCTGGATATTATTGAGACTCTCACAGAAGGTACGGGAAGTCTTTCGGTGGAAATTCTTTAGTTCTCTCTTGTATTCTGAGAGGTTCTTTTTATAGGAAGCTCAATTCGATGTGTTCTTGGCCCTATTAAACTCTGTTCTCGCAGCTTTTCTGAGCTTCCCTAGCTATATGTTTCACCAGGGTACCCTCGTTTTTTTTTTGCCAACTAGTTTTTGTCGGGACAGTTAACATAATTCAATTCGAGGGTTATCTAAGTCAATTGGTCCACCTTGACCTCTAATTTCATCTGTGGTGCAATTCGGAGGCAAGCTATAAAATCCTGCTAAAAGGCCATTTTGATTGCTTGTACTTGACCCTTTTTACGATATCTTTCCTTAGTTTGAATTATAGATGCCTGTGATCAGAAAATGAAGATCCTGTTAGAATATTCCATTTATTTACTAAACGCTCTGCACTGTTTGACACCAACGTGAGGTCTAGTAACTCTTGCCTGTTAATGTCAGGAATATTAGCGTCCTGCCCTTATTTGCTATAGACAAATTGCTTGTTAGGAAGAATTCTAAAGACGGCTTTAGATATGCGGTGTTTCTCAAACACCTCCTATTCGCCAAATACCGAACACCTAGTCAAGTATTTGGCTTGGTGCTTGCGGAATGACAAGCACAGTGAATTAAACATTCGGGCATTGCCGAATGTTCGCCAAAACTGGAAGATGAACGAGCTGCGGGGATCCGACACATTGCTCGTCTACTTTGATGTGCGTTGAAAGTTCGACAAACTACGGGAATAGCGAGCACCCGAATGTTTGTGCTTGGCCTAGAGCAAGCACTAGGCGAGCAACCCAACCACACATGCGAAGTTTACCAAACTAGGTGCTCGGTATTTGACAAACACCGCATATCTAAAGCCGCCTTAAGAGAGACGCACCTGTAGCGTTGACGTCACTAATTTCTCGCGCTTTGTGATGAGCGTTGGCATCGCATCCAATAATCAACATTTTGTTGCCCTTTCTGCAGTGGTCTACGAATTCCTTGATGCTGTTAGATTGGACTTGGTCTTCATTCTCTGGAAAGTAACCTGCGACAAATACAGCCTTTACTGTTCCCCCTTCGAGGGCATTGCGCTTGGATCATCATTGTGTTTCCATTGGTGTATTTTGGGATTAGAAAAAAATTAATGTTTGTTGTAATTACTATCGCCACCCTCACGTTTTCATCTCCTGGTGCCCAGCATAACTTACTATTTTTCGTATGCGTGCCATTTATTCTGCCTTTGTTTATCCAGGGCTCTTGTATTAGCCCCATGCTGTAGATGCCCGAGGTAAACCTGCTGCTTAATTCCGCCGAGACAGCTTTGGCATGATGCAGGTTGACCTACGGATATCTGATTCCTTTTTCTTCATTGGTTGGGAACGACTTTGACGTAGTCTTGTCTCCATGTACCCTCGATATTCGTAGTTGGGGTGACCGCTGGCTCTGACGGTTTGTCGTCCGACTTTTTGACGGTCAACTCAACATTATTTCGGTGGCTGAGACGCCACTACAGCTAGCATGGCGCACTTAACTTTATTGTCCCTGAAAATGGCTTTCCAGGATTTGACATTGAGGTCCTAATTCTGTTGTGCTACGAAAGCCAGGATCCTTTCCGTGGCAATGTTCACAGTGTTGGTGAAGTTTCCAACAAGGGTCTTAGGGTTGACATCAGAGACTCATCCATGGCTCATAGATTGGTCCCTCACCACGACTTTATCTTTTAACCCTCCGCCCTTTTCCACTCCGCCGTTGGTTTGTCCTTAAAGTCGAGGGACACTTGACCTACTTTTTAGGTAATGTTGAGGAAGTAAGACGCATCTCTACCAGTATCCTCTCCTCAAGGGAATTTTGCATCTTGCGCATTTGGTCATTTGTGAGAAGTCCTTGGGGAAATTCCTTCACCATGACCGCCACTGTAAGGCTCCGCTATAGGTTGGTTGCCACTGTCTTTTGGGAAAGCTTGAGAATATTTTGGATCCACATCAGTGTCACTTACTTTCTTTGGCTGCCTTTCATAAGGTGTGCCATCCTCGGGCCTGGGTCCTTCCGATTTGCCTCTGATATTTTTGGAAGCAGTGCCATTTCGCGAGCCTGCTGCTTTTCCTTATGAGAAATTTCTTGCGCTTTCTGGCTGCGCTACTCATGCTATTCTTTTTTGGAGTCTCCTTCGATAGCTCATGTGAAGTCATGTTCAGTGCTTCCATACTTCATAAGAAGTTCTCCGCGATTCATAAGAAGGATCTGCCTTTAAATGTAGAAGGAGAGCTTTTCTTTCTTCCGTTTTGCTTCTTTTTTTTGAATCTGGCTGGGCGTTTTAGACCTTGCCTTGTCCACCTTTAAGTTTTGTTGTGGAACTACGCTTATCTAGTCTGTAAGTCTGACCCTTCTTATGTCTTTGTTCTTTGGAATCCTGTCGAGGTTTGAGCCTTAATCCCTTTGAAAATTCACTGGAACTCCACCGTTAGAAGGCTCTAGGACCTTTAGGTTCGGAGCATCTAAGGCAACCCCGTCTTTTGTAACTTTTGTACTCTCGATTCTGATCCCACGAGAATCAGGAATAAAAAGACTAGCCGTGATATCTTCTGCATCCCAGCCTAGGCATTAAATTAGACAGGCTCTTGTCATTCGTTATCCCAATTCGCATATTAATAACTGCTTTACCCAGAAGCCACTCAGCTTTCGGCATATCCTGTTCCACCACCACAGTATATTTGCAGTATATTTTATGAATGCTTAAAATTTACTGTTTTATCAACAAATTGAGATTATATGGAAAAGTTGCTTGATAGAATAGAATATAGTCGTCTAAAATGCAAACAAGTCATACCATAAGTCAGCGTCTTATACCCAGGGCAACGTTGTGACATACAACAACGAAAAAAAGCAGCCATTCACCTTTCTTTATTTTAATTGCAATTAGTATTGTTTTATTCCTTCTAATTCCGGAGAAGCTTCGCCAAAAATAGCCTATTTACTTTATACTTCAAGGACAACGTTATGGAAACAAGAGAAAGCTAATATCGAAATCAAGCATTAAAGTGTACATACTTTAAGGAAATATATAGAAGAAAAAAATTTAGTAGCTGGGTAAAAAAAAAAGAAAAGCAAGATATTAATCTTTTATAGAAATGATAGATAATATTCGAAACCTGGCAAAAATATACTCAAAAGCCTTAAATTTAAATTTGCTTCGAATGTATTATAATATTTTTATTTGGCAAACTTTTCAGAACTGAAAGCCTGCATGAATTATTTTAGTTCAATAAGTTTTTACTAATTTTCGAAGAAAAGTAGTATTAAACTCGTTTCGACGAAAATTCATATTTCTCTTTATATATATATATATATATATATATATATATATATATATATATATATATATATATATATATATATATATATATATATATATATATATATATATATATATATATATATATATATTTATATATATATATATATATATATATATATATATATATATATATATATATATATATATATGTATATATATATATATATATATATATATATCAGCAAAATGATTAAGGGAGATAATCTCTGGAGTGGCCGATCCGAATGTATATAATAGGTAGGTCCATGACTCGCTAGAATCCAGATATTCTAAACCTTTTGGCGGCGGCGAGCGTTTTAGTGAATTTTGAAGTACTCCTATATTTCCAAGCAGCGTGAATTTTTGTTCAAAAAAAGTATTGGGAATGAAAACTTGTTATGTTCTTAGCTTGCTTATGACAAAAACTTGGTAAATTTGAGCCGTGTGTGGGTGCAGTGTGCCTAAAAATAGACAAGGATTTTTTTTAAATTTTGATTTGTCATTACTTCTGACAAAAACATTGGATGATCGTGAAATTTGCAGAACGTATTTATGTTGACTAAAATTTAACATATATGGATTTCCAAGTTAGTGCGGGTAACCCTGTAGCTGCGGCAGGCTCCTGAAAAAAAATCCTTCAAATCATTGACCCTCCTGAAATTTTTTTGATATTTGACAAAAAATTCAAATCATTGATAAATTTTAACTTTTGTGCATCATGTCAAATTAAAATTTTTAAAATTCCGAGTTGCACAAGACCGGCAGCCCATCACCAAATTACCTCTATTTTCAGCACTCGAAAGCTCTGTTCACGAGAACTGGCGGCCGGATTATCCGATCATAATGAAATTTACAGAACATGTTGGTATTAACTAGGAGCAGGTCTGATAGAAGTGAATTTGAAATGCAGGCAACCCTGTGGCAGTGGTATCATCTTGAAAAATCACTGAGAAAAAAAACAGCTTTTTGGCCTATAACTTCCGATTCAGCCATCAGATTTAAACAAAATTCACATAGTATTTGAATCATATTTTAGTTAACATTTTGTGAGAATTTGGCTGAAAAATGAGAATAGAGTTGCCAGCTATGGTGATATTTGTCTCCTAAATCTTGCAAATTAGCTCAGCAAAATAAAGCATTTTCCCCTATAACTTCCGGTGCAATCATGATATCAAAACGAAGTTTATGCAGTAAATAGACTTTGATGTAAACCAAATATAGGAATTTCGTTAAAAAACCATGAAAGGGCTGCCAGCTATGACCATATTTGTAATTTTTTGGTATTTATATGTATATGTTATACAACTCGTTGTATCGGATTCGCCATCCATCTTTTTCCCGTATTGGACCAAGGATCCTTCGCAATGCCCTTCTCTCAAACGTGTTCAAGGCTTTTTCAGATGCCTGGGTCAGCGTCCAGGTTTTGCTTCCGTAGCATAGCACAGGTCTAATAATTTTTTTTCTAGATGCGAAGCTTCGTATTCCTATGTAGGCATCGAGATTTCAAAGTGGGAAGGACCGAAAAGAATGTCTTATTGGCTAATTGAATCCGTCGTTTGATTTCGTCAAGCTCATTCCCATCCTTCGAGAGGTTCGTCCCTAGGTACACGAAGTTGTCTACGTTTTCAAGGTTATAGTCCCCTATCGTTATGTTTTGTCTTATTGACGTCCTTTTCCTTGATTGAGTTATAACTTTAGTTTTTTTTCCGTTAATTTGAAGACCAACAAATATGTACTTCCTTGGCGTCGTTGAACGAACGTGACATAATGTTGATGTCATCAGCGTAAGCTAATAGCTGTGTCGACTTAAAGAATAGAGTTCCTCTCGTGTCAACGGGGATTTTTCTGATGACATACTCAAGCGCTAAGTTAAAGAGTACCGGAGCTAGTCCATCCCCTTGTTTTAGCCCTGTATTCGTCGAAAACGAGTTGGTCATATTATTCTGAATCAGCACTTGTGACGTGGAGTCGGTCATGGTCATTTTCACCAGTCGTCCCAACTTTGCTGGGATTCTGAACTGCAGCATGATGTTATATAATGCAGTTTGGTTGATGCTGTCGTACGCTTGTTTGAAATCGACGAATATTTGATGGACATCAATGTTGAAATCCCAGCATTTTTCCAAAATTTGTTTGACCGTAAATATTTGGTCAGTTGTCGATCTTCCACGTCTGAAACCTTAATATTCACCAAGAATTTTTTCAGCGTGATGGGAAATCTTTAACTCTAAAATCTTTGTCAAGAGCTTGTACGACGTACAAGTTAGCGATATGACCCTGTAGTTTTCGCATAGCAGTTTATCTCCTTTCTTGTGAATGGGACATATAACACTTTTTTGCCACTCATCCGGAATCGTTTCTTGTTGCCAGATGCCTGTCACCAATCCATGGATTGCCCTTAAAACGGAAATCCCGCCTGTCTTCAGGAGCTCCGCGGGGATACCATCGATGCCCGGTGCTTTGTTGGGTTTCAAGCGGTCCATGGCCTGTCGGACTTCATCTAATGTAGGAGGGTGAGATGAGGCACTGTCAGGGTATGTGCCAATTAATGATGGCGATTCGTTGGGTGCGGAGACATTTCCGTTCAATAATTGCTGGAAATAGGACGCCCATCTTCCCATCACCTGTTCTGAGCCACTTATGATGATTCCATCGGCAGCCCTACATCGGCTATTTCGTGGTTTAAAGCCTTGTTCTAAGTGCCTCACTACTTTGTACGCTTGTCGAGTGTTGTTAGCCATAAAGTTGGCATTCATGTTATTCAGCATGCTGCCAAAATGCTTTCGTTTCTTACATCTAATTATTCTATTAGCTACTCTCCGAAGATCGTTATTGCACATGTAAATATCTCACCAAATCCTTTATCGATTTTATTTTTACGAATTCCATCAAGTATTTTCTCCGCAACAACAAAACAAACAATTTCACATGATAATCCATCCGATCCGAACAAAAACAAATGCCATCCATCAATCAAGTAAATAAACTTAATCGTTGACATCAACTCCCCATATACATACAGACAATGACACTCATACACAATCTTCGTCTTAAAAGCCAAATCTTCGTATCTTCTAGTCGAAGAAAAACAGTAGGCAAACAAAACAAGATCAAACAATAAGTATCATACAAAACACTAGGTAATCTTTTCAACATTCATCAAATCGAGTAATTGGCCTTACCCATAAAAGATAGCATCAATCTTCCACGGAAACTTATTACTCTAGATTGTGACATTATTTGTATCATCTCCATTCAGCTCTCGAGGATTTTATTTTAAAAGTCCTTCAACATACACGGCCGGTACGTGTTAGCACAATAGACGAACGTTATTTGTTTGTTTAATGTCGTCATACACTTGTGTGTGTGTGTGTGTGTGGGCTGATAGCGTCCTTGAAATCTCTTATCGCTCACCTACCTACCTGGCGAAATGCTTTTACATCGTATCGCTCCCAGTGAGGAAAGCCAGAGGTCGGTAGAGTTCACGAAATGAATAAGGTTTCCTAGATAAGGTTTGGGTTAAAGGTGCTGAGTATTTTCAGATTTTTAAGGTGAAAATGTTATTTTCAGGTTTCAAGTTCTAAGAAGAATAAATTTAAATGTCGGTTATGTAGATTTTTTGTAGAAATCTTTTTGGTGTGAATGTGCTATAACGTCAAGAATATTTTTAAAACCAAAGCTATAGATAAAAAGTATATAAATCAAATTTAAAGGGAGTTTAATCATCTCACGAAATTATAATTTAAAAATAATCTAAATCTCCTTTTCTGAGATTTATTGTGATATATTTTAGCTGAAAATGAAATCCGTGCACTTTCAGCTTCTTTAAAGGACTCTTTGTATTCCGGACGGTTCTCAGTTTTTGTTTCAGTTTTCAAAACAAACAAAAAACACCTTTGATTTTGTAACAGCAATGATTCACGGATATACAAACCCTTGAATCATATTTTATCATAAAGATCAAAATACTGCATCCTTCCGAAATTCCCATCCCTTAACGAATTTCCAACTGGCACTCCTTATCGTATCGCAACTGAAAACAAGCGGAAGAAAATATTTTTCCAGGCATCAAGTATGAACGATGAGCACAACATCATTCTTTCATTCGCTTGTCCTGTCGAGCATGTGTGTAGGTATAGAGGGACGATAGAGGTACGTAAATGTATCTAAACATTACCAGTTACGGTCTTATCGATGTTGGCAATGCTTTTAAATTTCGGATAAAGAACGATAAATTTCGTTTACGTTTGGTATTGTAACGGTGGATAACATATTTTTCTGTCGGGAATATGTCCCTGGCACTCGAATTTAGATTTGAATGTTGTTATTCGAGGGTTTTTATGAGAGAGGAGTTGCGAAAAAAAAACAACAGATTCGACAGCAAAGGTATGAAATGTTTTAATTTTTTGCTGATTGAAAAATTATGGATGTCAAAATATTGATGGAAAATATATTTGAATCAAATTCATTTTTCGCTCTTTTTGGATTATGTAAAACTATGTTGACTACGGCTCATTGGTGTTTTTTTGGGATAACATGCGCATTAATCACCTCCTCTTGTCTTTTCATTGTCGATCTCACTGTTGCAGCCATTTGCACATGTAGATGCTCTCAAATTTAATGGATATCACGAAATAAGTACATAAATGGATGTAACTGATTATGTTAAAAAATTTCGTTTTTCTTTCTCGATAATTTTTTGAATTCTTGACAGCCTATTGTGCAAAGATATTTGCTATTTTTTCTCAAAATGGTCAATAAAATTAAAGAGCAAGTGAATCATTCAGAAAAATCATAGACTCATTCAATCAAATGTATTATAGGAGAGAGTCAGAAGGAGGCATAACGCTTCACGGGTCGAACTTAGGACCTCATCTCTGGAACATCTCCTGTCACGAGAAGGGTGGAACACTAACCACGGCCTCCAGCTGGGTGTCGCAAAGACAGAAATTTTCGTACTGACAAAGTCGAAGATACCTGTCATACCCATTACAATTGGCTCCGTAGAGATCCTGAGCAGCAAGTCGGTCAGGTATCTGGGAGTGACCCTGGACACCAAGCTGACTTATTGAGATCATATCCGCAGGACTCTAGTAGTCTTCACTTCGCTGAGTCGGCTCATGGCAATCGTCGGTGAATTCAGTAAGGCGAAACGGAAGGTGCTGATGGTAACGACAAATTCTGTCGGACTATATGGGACTAAAATTGAGAGAGATGCACTTCGAACTAAAAAGTTCCGGAAGCACATTCCCAGTGTCTGCACGAGTCACTGCGATCCCAGATGTTAGAGGCTCCCCTTCCAAGCTTGAAACGTCCCTGTGAAGTTAAGCGGCATTCCAGCCTAGCTACCTGCAGGGAGAGCGGTGAAATCTTCGCCTGCTATCAGTGGTTTGGAAGGTAATTTAATTGTGATCACTCGCAGTGCAATCTTCCATCACCCTCCAATCGCTGACGAGTGCCGCAAATTTCTCCAATGCTATAGTGACATCGGGAATAGATTGGCCAAATTTTGGCTTTGGAAATGTTGGCGTCGAACCCGTATTCAACACTAATATACCCAACCTCGATGCGATCTGGACTATGCAACGTCCGCGAGTGTTTTCGGTGGGAATTCCCCTCTCGAATGACTTTGCATTGAAGTCACCCACTACGATGACATTTCCGGCGATGTCATGGAGACAGTCCTCCAGTGAGATAAGCTTGTCTCGAATTCCTGCATTGAGTCATTCGGGGACAAGTAGCAGCTCACAAAGGTAATCTCTCCGTATGTCACCCACACGTCTTTCCCCATAAGGCTCGCTGATCAGTACGATCTGATCGCTATGTTCGCAGAGTAGCTGCGTGAGGAGGTCGTCCGCAGCTCTGCAGATTGCCTTGAAGGACTTCAAATCCATCGCTGCTTTTTCTTGGCATCGAATGCGTCTCTGAAAACCATACAAGTACTCGATCCCATTAGATGCTTGGTGCCATTTCTGCCGAGTTTCTCAGTGCATAATATGCACCGCGCGGAGCAGTCTGCTGCCCGGCGGCCAACCTGTCCACACTTCAAGCAGCTGGCACTCCGGTTCGGACCCTTCCATCTACGTCTTGTGTGGTCCTAACATAGGCACCGATAGCTGCCTAGCCAACTTTCGCTCTCGGGTGCCTATAATTCACACCCGGACCCGACCAGAATTGAGGATTTTGGATATTGGTGCCTCATCCAGCTCCACCACCGCTTTCCTCTGTTCCCTTGTGTTAGGCTCCTCTCACCGGCTAATTCCTCTCCAGCTTCGCGTTTGATGGCGTCTTTTGACCTCTTTGCTGACTGTGAGGCAATCAAGGTCCAGAACCTCGATCTTGGCTCTAGGAGTCACAAGCTTCACGTCGCCATGGCCATCTATGGCGGCCCGGATCGAGTCCTTCGATTTCGCGTGGACACCGCGATTATCAAAAGAACTCCGCCCCGTCCTGTCTTCCTAATACGCGTTACTAGCGTGCAAGTTTCATCCAGGCTAACATTTTAAGCGCGCAAGTCTTTCCTGGAGTTGGTTTCACGATGACAGCTTATTCTTTCCGTTCGCTGTCTTCGTCTGTCCATCGCTGTCTTCCTTTTTTCTCCACTTCTTTCTATTCGCCCTTACCCTCTTTCCGACCTAGCGGATATCGCAGGTGTTTCGGCGGCGTGTCCCTTCTTTTTATGGGTAGCCATCACCTACTTTCTGAGGTCAGAAACTTGCTTCTCCTTCCTCACCCGGTCTTTTCGAATACCTTCAGTGCGGGACTCGGCTACGCGTCTATTCTGCCGTGGCCGATCTACTCCCGGGTCACTTGCAGGAGTGGTCGGCTCAGCAGTCTGTTCTTTCAAGACCCACTAGTAGTCCATCTCTGCTTTTTTTAAGATGACCTCAAAGGCCTCCTCCAGCTTCAGTATACCGTCTCTGACGTGCTTTGAGATATATATCTGCACGTTAGCGGCTTGAAGTATTTTACGAAAGATATGTTGGCACTTCCTCAACACATCCTCCTCAGCCACTCACTCGGGCTTTGCGTACTCCCTTACGTGCTAGCGGTATATTTTCCTCTGAAGTTCTCGTTTCAGTGTTCTTCCGTGGATGACTCTTCAGAGTCTCTAGAGCACCGCGATCGGATTCAGCAGTTCTGGCGCCTTGCGCATCTGCTGCGCACCCGGAACCGATCGCTCCCTCAACTCGCATTTGAATGTTCGAAAGGACCATCGGCCTTCTTCGCCCTGTATCACCGTTGTCGTCCCCACGTCTTGTTGTCCGTCTGTCAGTTTTGTTGTTGTTTTTTTCACCAGTTTTATTGGGTCCCATCTCAGAGCCGCTATCTCGACGCGGGTGTGCAGTCGGCTCAATTACCTCGTGATTATATGTGCAAAGCAGGTAGACTGACGCGAGGGTTGATCATCAACCTTAATAGAGCTGGATCTCAGAGCCAGATCAGCACTAATCGGGAACAATGTCAACCGAACCTGCACCACCAACGAAGCGAGCTTCGAACGTACTCTGCGACCTGCCAGGTTTAAATGGAACGGAGACGGCACGACATTAGCCTAGAGTCGTTCGCACTCGGATTTAACTCCGACGGTACCGCGCATAAAACGACTAGATTCAGAATGCCCTAACCGCCAGCCCAAATGCGTTTTCCCTAATCGTCGGTCGTGCCTTAAACCATTGAACTAAGTCAGGTCGTGCCATAAAAATCGTTGTTGCCATTGCCATAAAGTCCAGTCGTCAATCGAATCGCAAAGCCTTGAAAAAAGCCGAGTCGTACCGCTTGTTGTCGAGGAGGTGGCCCAACATTGCACCGCCTATTTACCCCACTTAATAGCGTCTTGCATTTATTAATCACTCTGCTCCTAATGCTTTGCTAAATTAGCTATTTGTAAAATAAAGCTATAAAAATAGAGATATCTAGCTAGGTCACAAGTTCTAAGAACTTTCAGGGGAAGATATAATTCAATTGTGCTTATGAAACTTGAAATAAAAATTAATAAAAAAAAGTCTTGAGTTTTGCATGATTGAGAACGACCCTCTAGACACTAAGCTGTCGATGTTCCTTTTGTTCGTATAAAAATTTGTTTTCATACCCCTTTTTTTGAAGTGCTTCGCAGGTATGGCAAGCTTCTGTTTGGGTCTTCGGCTCTAATTTTGTAATATTTTTCGAAAATATTTTGAACTTCTTAGGTTTTAAGAAAATTGTTTTTTTTTTTGGTTAAATTGATAACATTTTTCCCCTATTTTCGGATATTTTTTTTTTCATTTTCGTAAATGAAATTTCTCTGTAAAATTGATCTAGCTAAAAAATTATTATTAAACCGTTAGCTTTTTGGATGCGACAGATAGTTTATAAATTTGCTGAATATTTTATTGTTGGTTATCATATGACTTTTTGAGTTTTTTTTTGAGAATTTGGAGTTCCTTAGAGAATTACATTTTATTTTATTTATTTATTTATTGGTCTGAAGCGCGACTTAAAGTTTTTTTCGGCGATGGAAAAAAAATTGTTAGCTAATTTCAAATAAAATCTATTTGTTTTCAAAAATAAAAACGAATTATTTTGTTACGAAATGGAAAACTTTGAACAAAAAAACAAAAGATATCTAAAAAAAAAAAAAGATATTTTTGGCAAAATGTTGGCTTCCCTATGAGGCTTCTCCCTACTACCTTAACTAATCAATTACCTAAATCCTAAACACAAAGCAAGCTACATTTCTCATCAATCATACAAAATAATAATGATTATTTTCTGCGCATCAAAAATGATTAATTTAAGTTATTTTATACATAGGATTTACAATTTGGGACTATCACTAAAACAAAATTTATTTTTATTTTAATTTATTTATTTGTTTTTAATGACATTAAACAATCCCAACAAACTTTCATTACCGGTCTCTTCATCTTGCTAATAACAATTACTGGCCCAAGTCAATAGAACATTTATTGAATAAATATCTTTATTCTTGTATTGCCATTACATCAGAATCAACATCAAACAGCTCTCTACCATCACCGTTCGCAATATTAATTTTCATTACTATGAATTGTCTCATCAGCATTATTGATTTATTACACTTCGTCTTTTCTTCATTTCTTCGCACGTTGCCATTACGTTAGATTGTTTATGTGCCATCATTGGAGCTCCTGTATCAGCGCGGGGTGGCTTCCCATTCAGGTGAATTATCACAGTGATGACCACACAATCTTTTTCCTATGATATCCAATCATTTAAAGACCCATTCGGCCCGCACAACCCGAAACATCCCAACAACAAGACCAAACCCAATCCAACCCAACACGTCACTCATTCCCAGAAATTTCCTTTCGTTCATTACACGCGCATATAAATTCCCGACGTGATTCTGAAATCTTTTCTTCGTCGTTAGTTTTATTTTCTCAAATCACTTTTGTCCGATTGCTTACTGGCAATTTATGGGCCTTCTCCATTTATATGCAATCTTTGACTCCTATCGACCATAAAATATACTTTCCGATGTGATCATTAAAACGAACGAAGAACAATGGCAAGCGAACTAGAACGACAGGATCTCGAATGGCCAAGCTGCTATAACTGCTCTTTCATGGTCACTTGCAAAGTCCATCAGGAGTGTTTTCGTTTGGGCGCTGACGAACAAAATCGGAATCTACACTCTGAGAAAAACGAAAAGCGGAAAACGGTCGTGTTCGGTCTTGTGTAGAGGAAATCATTAAAAGATTTTCGAGTTAATAAAAAGGTCCAATAAACACATAAATACGGTAGCTTGAGCACATCGAAAAATCGAGAAATTGTCTTTTCAAGCCATCTCTGCCCCGACATGCTTTTCCATTCTTCCTTACCTAAGCGACAACTTTCGTATCGTCGGCATGCATTTATGTACTCATGTAGATATCTATCTATTCTCACGACACAAAAAAAAGATATTTTCGGGAAAATCGAAGAAACCAGTGGATAGATACTATATCTTCGAAGCCAAGAAGTTTATTCTGGCCGATGGTCATTGGGATTTTGGCGTAGGTAGCCGGGCCAAGTTCCATAGCTTTGTCGGACTGAGACCCAAGGAAAATAGAATATAGTATTTAATAGCGGAAATATCTTTATCGTAAATTTCGATTGTTTTGATTTCCGATTTTTTGAAAGAATGATGGTTGTATTTTTGTTCGACAAAGTCGATTTTCGACTTTTCCGTTTCGCTTCGATAAACAATGTGGAGAGGAAGGTAAATTGCTCAAGTTGAGAAAATATTGAATATTATTCTTTGAAAATGAAAATATTTGGAGATTGGTGTTGATGGTTTGAGCTTTTGTATTGACTTTGTGCTGAAGATGGTTTTTTTTTGTGGAAGATGATTCGATTGCTAGAGAGTTTCGAGCTGGGGACGATGATAGAATTTGTAACTTAATTATTTGTATCTCGTGAAGAAAAATTTAATTATGTAAGTTGATGATAGAAATGAAAGTTTTGATGCTATAAATATATTGTAGTGTAGGTATTGCAAACTATATATGCTCTAGTAAAATACAGTTGTCTAAAATACAGTACCCCGCCATTGAATTATGACCGAAGGGGTAGTTATGTATCTGTTGGGCATTCCCTATACCTGTAAGTTATAAAATGGGTAATCCGAAATTCCCAGATGTTCAAACAAAACAGCAATTATAAATAAGCGCAAAAGTGCATTCCTTATCAGTTTAAGTTTGAAGCGTGTTCGAGACAGTTATCAAAGTTATAAATATTCAAAGTGAAAAAAAAAACAAGTAGAAATCTGTGAGTGAGTGAAATTCAAGTAAATGGAAGTTTAGGAAAATTGAGAAGTGAAGTGAAGTTACTATTATTACTAAGTGAGTGGTATAATTTAGACAATATGGGTAAAAAGGCTGATATATCGTAAGAAAAAAAAGCGCAAGTTGTTGCTTTATTGAATGAAAAGAAGTCAAGCTATGCCGAATTTTGAAATTCTCCGTGGTCAACATTGCCAAAACTGTGCGTAGCTCAACCGATTCAACAACGGTCCCTGGGAACAAACGAGGAAATTGCCGCGGACCAAAGAAGAACAACACCGAGAACGGATCGAAGAATCATGCAAAATGCTCTGCTGGAGCGCAACGCACCAGCTAGGGCTATTTTGAGAGATCTGAACGAAGCGGGCGTCAGAATATCGCTGAGAACTTTAAAACGGCGATTCAAGGAAAACAACCTTTCATGTAGGCGGACCCCAAAAAAACCAAAATTAACCAAAGTTATGCGCAAACCAAGACTATATTGGGCGAAAATACACAGCAGCTACGGGAGTGAATATTGGAATAAGGTAAATTCCTTTGTTTAGCATATCTCATTTCATATGTCTTAGGAAGAGACAGCCTCACGAATCATTTAACTTTTCTAAAACTAATTTTCTCCTAGGTTATCTTTAGTGACGAATGCAGGTTGGAAGCGGTTACGGTAAGTAAAAAATTCGTTCGAAGGAGGCCCCAGGACAGATATTCAGAAGATTGTGTGGTTCGGACAGTTAGAACCCATTTCGTTGTTTAACGTCTGTTCCTGCAATCAAGCTTAATCAGACGGCCCACCATTAGGGCAGGGACTGACAATGTCAGTCACCATCGACTAAGCAAACAAGGCAAGCCTTGCTACTCATGTCTTCCAGTGTGTGCTGGGGAAGGGTCCCAGACACTATACTGGTTAATACGAGGCCCACCTAAACCTCTGATATACTCCAAGGTATAACGCCCGGCCATATACGCGGCTCCACGTCGCCTCCGGCGACTCGAACCCCGGCAGGCTAACCAAGCGCCAGTTTAGATCGCTACTTCGCTGTAGTGTAGCATCCTCTCCGGATTAGGCTCTAAAACCACGGCCACCGCGTTGCTCCCACAAGGGGGCCTATCCCAGTGGTAGGGCTGGACATAGTCCAGGGGCTCCCTACCACCCGCGGCCTCGTGTTCTTTTCAACCCCGGTAAACTGGTTGGTTATCCCCTCTGTGGCTACCATCAGGCACAGAGAGGACCTTATTTTTGGCGTCGAGGAGGTACTTGTTCGTATCTGTTAGCACTCCTAAACACTTCTCCGCTTACCCAATCGCTTTTGTCAGCACTTGGGTGTCGTTCTAGTTGCTACTTTGTTCATGTTTCCTTAAGCCAAGAACCGATTGCTTGCACAATCAGCCTTGGCAGAAACCAGTCTTCTTTTCCCGTTTTGCTAATGTTGTCTGTGCAAGCACAGACTGTTAGCAAATCAAACCTTTCGTCTTTCCTCTTAATTAAATACCAGATCAAGGCGTCTTAGCATGTGAGCGTCCTCACAGCCTCTTTATCGTAGCAAGATCGCCATTTTAATTCTTATAATGATTTCTATGTACTTTGTCATTTCTTAACACCGCGACGTTTCGATTTACTTTGCACCATAGTGCATAAAATTTTGATTCTTCTACCGAATCTTGTGAGAAAATTTCAATATTTGTTGAACTTTTGATATTACTTTGTCAATTCTTGGCGCCAGTTCCTCGACGTTTCTGTATCTCGAGTACATCAATATAAATCTATATTCTACAAATTCTTCCATCTCAAACTTCTTTATACCTTTGTCAGCAGTTCGCCGTACTAAGTAGACGACAAGTCGTCCCTTTTCTGGCTACTATGTGAGTCCAGCATAATATCCGTTTTCGACATTTTTCTTCGTACCCGACTTCATTACTCCTTACACGACATGTCATTTTACTAAGCTTACTAAGTTCCGTGTTGCTGTAACCGTTCTGCTTTTCATCCGACTATGAAGCTTCAGTTTCACTTCGTCATCGTACTTCATCACCCATATCATCGAACTTCTAACATCAAGAAGTTGTTTGGAGCCCACATGCTCTCGATCTAGACATTTTTCTCGATTCGGACTACTCGTTTTAATTTGCAACTATTTGCTACTATGTTTATCCGCTACTGTTTGCAACTATTGGGAAGATCTGTACTATTACTTGTTATGTTGCTTACTTGATTGGCAAACTGCCAGTATGCAAACTTTCATAGTTCTGCTGTTTTGATCTAGAATGTTTTGGACTGTTTTTAGGAGACACTCAAACCCAAGTACTGACTCCAACGACCAGGCTTGTGGATCCATGTTTAGGAAGAGCCTCTGGATCATCACAAGCCTCCTCGACGCCCATCGTACTCCCGTTGTCAACCTAATTACTTCCTTTGGTTGTCATTCTTTTCGCACTACTTTGTCTACTTGTTAGTCATACTAACTTTCAACGTTTCGCACTACTTAGTCTTACCTCCAGTTTCTTTGGTTACAACCCTGACATTCGTACTTCTTTTGCCGCCTCAATGTGTACGTATCGTTTATGTAATCAAGATTACTTACGACTTTCATACCTTCATGGAGAAGTGCAGGGATTCGCGCTCCCTGAAGCCAGTCCCGCGAACGAGACTGACCCTCCATACACTAGCCGAGGACGTGTGGGACGCTATCCCCTTTGGACCCGTTGCGATTCCCGAAGGAAAAGCAGGGGTCCTCCTTGCACGAATCTCCCAGTGAGGGTGTACCTGAAGAACATATATAGTTCAACTGGCGTTGTTTACCCCCACTGGGTATGTGTGGTTCGGACAGTTAAACATCCGCCCTCAGTGATGATTTGGAGCTGCATTACAGCTGAAGGTCTGGACTCAATCCATTACGTTGAGCGAACAATACGCTCTAATCAGTATATAGACGTTCTGAGGGATGTTCTTCTGCTATATTTGGATACATTAGAACACCCAAAGAGGAATACACCTTCATGTAAGACGGTGCTCTATGACATACATCGAGAGCTAGCATGGATTGTTTAAGTTCTCTAAAATTGGCCTGGCAATTCACCTGATTTCAACCCCATTGAGAACTGCTGGGCCTATTTAAATTCAAAGATGTATAGCCGGAAAAACAACACAATCGCTGCATTGAAGAAAAATATCAAAGAAGTGTGGAAAAACGACGATGGAATGCGACAAATGATAAACAAATGTGTAGAAAGCATTCCTAGTAGAATGCAAGCAGCAATACAGGCCAAAATAGGAAGCACAAAATATTAAAATTCAATCAAAATTTTTTTTTTTAAATAAATAAATATATGCTATTGCAAAATAAAACCAATTGAATTTCTTCTGCTTTATTTAAGGAAAAGCTAAATTTTCTAAAATTTGCTGATCGGTCATAATTCAATGGCGGGATACTGTAAATAGTAAGAATCCTGCAATGGCTGTGTGTAAATATTACTTCACTTTACTCACACTGACGCAGTGCAGAAATTTGAAATAACATTTGAGATTTCCCATAAAGCACCCAACTAAGCTCAATAGTGGTGAAGCTCGTAAAGGCGATTATTAGCCAACCGAACGATACCGGATATCATCTATGGACGCTTAATGACTGACTACAAGAGAATCCCTAACAGCGTTATGAGGATCCTAAAGACCGTCGTTCGTAGCACGCATTATCGAAACGTTGATGCTATTCTATGCATGGCTCTGTGTATAATGAACGGCCGCTCTCGTCCTTGAATAATGCACAGAGCTGGCTGCCAAGCCTCTTAGTCTGAAACCCTCAAGGCCAATATTAACGATTCCGTTTGGTCTTCCAGTGATACCGACAGCCAACAACGATTCCATCCAGTATTTGATTATTCTGACGTCCCGGCTCCCTGCGTCCCGTTTCCTTGAAAAATGATGTGATGCCCTCTCTCTTGTCGAACTCATATTTACCCAGACTCAAATATCCACAATATATCGCCGCATGAATATAATGCAAACATAAAACTGAGCAAAGTGGCCAGACCTTAGTAGCTAGCAGCTATTTTTGAGTGTCGCCGCTCCGACCGTAGGATAATACTAATTTTGTTGTTCGCCTCGGTGCACAATTTCCGATTTAAATTTAAATGAAAATTAAACTTGAAGCTGCTTAATTGCTTCCTATTTGAGGAGCTAGGAGCGAACTGAACGGCGGAAATGATGATGACGATGCTGGTAGTGATGTGATGGTGGTAGTAGTGCTGGCTGGGTGATGATGATGAAAGGGTTCGTCGTTCGTTCATGCTAATTATTGATAGAAATTTTTATCGTAAGAAATTATGAAAGGGTGATTGGATAAATTTTCGGGACCAATGGAAATCGCCTAAACTTTATGCACAATAGCCTGTAAAGTTTTGCAAAGATTTATGGGTAATTAAACATTTACGATTCGTTTCATGTCAGCTATTTAGTTGGGGTTTTGGGTTGGATATAATGGCGCGATTGTCTAACAACTAAAAATGTCTGGGTTGAATGATTTGATCCTTAATTTATTTTTGTGGGCTTTTCGTGTAAAATGATTTCGCAGAAAAGCACGTTCTTTTGTGTGGACCAACATCTACTCGCACAATTGTATAGAAACGAAAGTATTTAGAAAACTAATCTGAAAATTGAAAAAATAATAATTATGAAAAAGAGGGTTGTAAAAAATTACATATGTATGTACGACGGGGGACCCAAATGTAACAAGACTACTTTTATAATGATTTACTTATTGAAGTAATTTACAAATACCGATTAATTTCCTCCAAAGTGCCGTCCATTAGAAGGCGTTCCGTAGTTATTCTTCAGTAAACTAAAGGATATTTTCCTTGTGGACTTTGTGGTCGTTTTCTGCTCACACACCGTGCGCTGAGAACAGCGAATCTACAATATTCCTCAAGATATCCCCCTCCATGGGTGGGTCGGGACACATGCGGCCGAACGTACCCGATTGTATCTTGTAGCCTTGGCCCCGTGAGTCCCGGTCCACTTCTTCACATAGAGTTTGCCTCGTTTGCTTTTCCCTCCGCTTTATAGCTATTCGCAGTTCTGTTTTTGCCTTTTTGTGGGTCGCGGCAAGTAGCAACGCTTCTAGTCGTTCAATGAACCGCTGTGCGCTACGCCTGCAAGCTAGAGGTCTTCGTCTTAGTTCCCCTATCTCCTCAGTCCACCAATAAGCCTTCTGCTTTCTCGGTAGTAACTTTTAAAGTGGCATCGACGCATCGCACGCTCGCTGAATTTTGCCGTTGATGAAATTTACAATCGTCCCGAAATTTGCGATCCCGGGGGCCCATTGTTACCCCTGTTTGTCCTGCGCTGACCTCTTCAGCAAAGCTGCTGTCAAGTGACTCCAATAGCTTCCTCTTGTCCAACTTCAAAATATTCCACCCGAGTATCTTTTGTTCTTCTGAGAGGCCGGGATTTTCCCCGACAAACCAAAAGGCTGCAAAGCCCAAAGTGTCTAAATACCAAGTCTCTGGATTTCTCCCTCGATATAGTTCACTAATCATAGCAGTCTTTTTTTTTGTATGGTTGTATCCCATGCACTTGAATTAGCGCACAACTTCAGGCCGCTTCCTTACCCAGCGTTAAGCAAGGCAATTCTAATTCGTCCAGTATCAACTAGCTTCAAAACTTTTTCGTCGTCCAGTTCAACGACAGCTTTCTTCTGTTCCCCTGTATTCGGAGCAAATAAGGTAATTTTTATGTTCTGAATCCTCTCCTCCCGAATCGCTGCTATCACTTCTTCTTCTGTCGTAAGACTGTCGAAGTAGAATATCTCAATTTTGGCTGTGGAGGCGAGCTTTTCAACCTCCCCAAAACCCCCCCACAGCTGCCTGAATTTTGTTGCCAAATTTCGAGATATCTTTTCACTTAGCCAGTGTCACACGTACCCCACCGTCTGCCGTCTTCCTAATTTGGTGAACGCGTGTCCCTACTTTGTTTAGGCTTACCACAGCCCAGATACGCTGAAGAACTTCCGCATTAATCTTCCCTTGGGTTGGCTTTATTACCACAGCTTTGTTTCTTACCATAGACGATTTCGTCTTTTTTTTTGCCTCGGTTTTTTTGGGTTAAACTCTGAGTTCGCCGCCAAGTTCTTAGATGAACCAGAATTTGTCGATTTATCTTGCTGGTCATTGCTTTTATGTGGTTTTGTTAAACACAATCATCCATGTGTACTGTTCCGTGGTGCCTACGTCAGTTCATGCTCTAACAATGTTTTCTTTGTTAGGGCTACATTCAAATGTTCTTGCCCGTTTTTGTGCTTTGGCTTGCACAGTGCATAGAGTTTTAGCAGTATCATTTACTCCATGCTATCTAGGCTAGGCTCGTTCAACTTTTCTCAGCTCTAGCTAAGCCTTCTTTCTCTCTGCAAGCTTCTACAACTTCAACCAGAGCCTATTCGAGCTCAAGAAGGCTGTCTTTCGCCTGCCGCGATATATTTTTCTGCACTTGTGATGCAGCTGCCATTTTTTTTAAATTATTTTCGCAGCAACTTTTCTCCTAACGCTTTTTCTTCAGCAATATAGCTTCCCTTTGAAGAAGATTGTGCCGTCGTCACTGGAGAGGTATCCACTACAAAGCAAAGCATGCGTATGTTTTCCTGGACCAAAACCCATTCCGCACACGGAGTTTATTCACCCATTTTACTTGTGGTGGCAGCCCAGCGGAATTCATGGCACTAGGTGTTTCATACTGCGCCTGTTCTATTCTTTCGGAGTTTTGTGTTTGGCCAAAGGTGCAAAAAGCACGGGTGATCTACCATTAAAAGAATTTAATTTCTTCATCTTTGGTGTGTTTCCGTCCATTTCGTTCACTGTATTGTTATTAATTTTATTGTTAATCATGTTTTATGCGTCCCCCTTCAGAACCGCTATCTAGGTCCGGATGGACAGCCTCCTTAATGATCCCGTTGTTATCTAATGCAAGCAGGAAACCACGCGAGTTTTGCGAGACGCACTTATGGAGTCGTCTGCGCAGATCTGAATCATCGCTAATCAGGAGTGCAACCACCAACTCAACGGCGCGAGCTTCGAACGTACTCTGAGGCTTGCCAAGGCTTTAACAGGACGGAGGCGATATGATATTAACCTGGAGCCGTTTGCAGTCGGATGTCACTCTAGTGCTACTAGGTCTAGAATTCCATAGCCACCAGTTTATTTTAACTCTGGCTCTTCAATAGAAGTGTGACGACCCAGCGCGAATTAAGTGTCGTATTGTTCATTACAGAATAATGACTGATAATCATCATGTGTGCATGCAATGCGATACTCTTTTGTCACAGCACAAAATCAGCTCGTATCTGGATTTTTATCGTAACGGATTATATTTTTTGTTCTTTTTATACTTGAATGATAAATACACATTGCTAGGTGGGGTGAAAAGTAACCTCCTTGACCGCCAGAATGCGCTGCAATCGCAAAAAAGATTATTGTGCCTTATAGTATATTCATATTAAAGCAGACGTGTCAAATTTCAGCGCGATACAGCCATTTGTTTTGTTCTGACAGCCGATTTTTGTTGACGTGTTTGGCACCATGTTGAGTATGGAAAAAAGTTATTTTCGTTCTCTCATAAAACATTATTTTTTGAGAGGCAAAACGGCGAAGGAAACAAAAGAAAAGTTGGATAAATATTATGGGGCTAGTGCACGTTCAGATTACACCGTGAAATATTGGTTTCGAGAGTTTCGTGGTGGCCGAAACTCCACTGCCGATGAAGTCTGCAGCGGCAGTCCCTCCTTTGCGGTTACACAGGGCAATGTCAAAAAAGTACATGAAATGGTGTTGGCCGACCGGAAAGTGAAGGTGCGCGAGCTAGCAAATGCCACAAGGATTAGTACTGAGCGCACATGCCATATTTTGAGCGAGATTTTGCAGATGAAAAAATTATCCTGCCGCTGGGTGCCGCGCATGCTGACTCCGGACCAAAAACACGAACGCGAGCGCACTTCGGAAGTGTGTTTGGCCATGCTGATGCGGAAACGGGTGGAGTTTGGCGTCGATTGGTGACTGTTGATGAAATCGGTATCCACTGAGTGACCGGCAATGGACTCAAGCCAGTACGAGTGCTCCGAAGCGGCCGAGAGAGGCTCAATGGGTCGGAAGGGTCATGGCGTCGGTTTTCTGGGATTGTCATGGGATACTCTTCGTGGACTCCCTCGAAAAAGAAAAAACCATCAACAGCGAGTATTACTGCGCATTATTGGAGCAATTGAAGGCCAAAATCGCTGCGAAACGGCCTCACATGAAGCGAAAACTTTTTTTTTTTACGAGACACTGCGCCGACACACGAGAGCATCGCAACAATGGCTAAAATCAACGATTAAGGGCTCGAATATTTTCCTCGTCCACCTAATTCGCCCGATTTGGCTCCCTTGGACTATTATCTGTTCCAAAACCTCAAAAGATGGCTCATCAATAAAAAATTCAGCTCGCGCAGGGAGATCATCGACGCCGCGGAGGAGTATTTTGCAGACTCTCCGGAAAACTACTTTTCGGACGGGCTCAAAATGTTGGAAAATTGCTAGAATAAGTGTATCGACCTTAAAGGGGACTACATTGAATAAAATAAAAAAAAAATTTAAAAATATTTTTTTTTCATTCCCAATGAGGTTACTTTTCACCCCACCGAATATGTCTGCAACTCCTCGCAAGTGTTTTTCTTTATTGCATTCAAAAGTAGCCAGATATTGATCATTTTCATAAGTAACCTGGTTACATCATTTTGGCTGTCAGCCACTTTAGATCATGATTAATAATTGCAAGGAGGACCGTTATAAGCTTTGGTTTTCGGTAATTCTATTACTCTTGCTAAAACTGTCATCAAAATCAACCGATTTAAATTCTTGATCTCGGCTAACCAACACCGGACAATGTATTATGCGTGGATGTACGCAATTTTAAATTCCTTGCGAAAACAATGAAATCAAGCGGATGTCGTCCTTGATCCCGGACCCAGTTGAAATCTAATCTTACTATGAATTAGCTGCATGTGTTCGCATTGTACGGACGGCTGTGTATTTGAGAGGGCGCTCGGATATGCAACAATATTAGCTGGCGACCTAATTTCCGGGAATTAATTTATTCTCTCTCTGCCTCCGAATATGATAATGATGGCTAACATGTAATTTTGTATGCAGTGAAAGGACAACAACAGAATCGGATGGCTATTATAATATGTAATCAAGATGTGAAATACGAGTATGTACGCGTCTTTCATGCATAATTATTGCATGTGGGGTCGAGTGACTCGGGTTGGTTGCAATAAATCGATTAGATCAGAATGCAATTCACATGTCATTAAGGACAGCAAGCGAAGTGTGGTGAATTAGTTTCGATTGCAATTAACTCGAGTATGGTGTTGTTCTGGATTAAAGTTAACCGGAAGTTGCTTAAATTTTGTTATAGGTAGATATGACGTAGTTCTTTAAATTAAAGCATGAATTTTTAGAAAAATTTTCTATAAATTTTAAAGATGTAACCATACATTTCTTCAAATCAGTTCCTTTCCCGATGATTCAAACCCAACGATTACCAATCGTCCATCCTTTCCTCTCCAATCAACATAAATCCAATCGAACCACTTACTTGAATCGATTGTGTTCTTTTGTAACATCTCAAGACTTTTGCCCTCCAAGTCCATAAGTGCTCTTGAATAAATCGGTACATCTCTTTTTGTTAAAACCATCAACCCTGACAAATGCTGTTGTCTATTCCCGTACGGAAGTTTTTTTTTTCTGTTTCCTGGTGAGAATACACTTTCTTCTATGTTCCTAGAAAGTGTTAAATTATCTCCAGCAGATTTTCGAGTGAAATCCATCCCAACCATTTTCTGATTTTTCCCCAGGAATAACCATTAAATGTTTGTGAAAAAGAACCTGGGAAGGTTAGCTTGAGCTAAATCAATCGAAAAATTGTGGTTTTGAGTAAGATTTGAAAATTAGGAGACAAGAGTGATTTAAAGTTAGAAGTGATTTCGTTGGAAGATGCATTCATGAGAAAAAATAAATAAAATTAAAAAAACCCTTGTTTAAATAGAATCAATGAAAAGCTGACGGTGCATTCTAAGGATAGCACAACAATAGACTTGCAAAAAAATTTAAATGTACTTACACTGTGGTGCAAGTTTTCTCCTTCTTCCAAGAAAACATTCTTCATTTTCATAATGAGTTCGAACATCAGTGTAGTAAGTTCTTCGAACTCTACAATTAAAAGCTGAGAAACCAACTAAGCATTAAAGTTTCAAATACTATGATTCAACCTCATTCAGTTTTGAATGAAAGCCGTTTCATTCACCGAATAAGGACGAAGACTTCATTGTGTTAACTTTTGAAGTGCGAAAAAAAGGAAAATCAACTTGTTTTTCCCATTTTCATTCGGTTGGCGACAAGCCTCAATCCAATTACGGTTACTTCATTTTCGAGGGAAAAAAAGGAATACGTACTTTTGACCCACTTCAGTTCGGCTTTATTGTTTGTCCGTTTTGTTCTGTCCATTCTCATTAAATCAACGTCGAAGTCACTATTACGTAAGTCGACCCGAAAAACTACCCCCGGATCTTGAAGGTAGACGGTTATTGCCCTACAAAGTCTGCTGACTGGAAACTAGGCTTTTTTATTACTGTGTAGTCGGACCTTTTTTTTTAAATTGATGTGATAATTAGAAAATCTTGAAATTAGGGATCCTAGTTTTAGCATATTTTTCTAGTTTTTCGTAATATTTACGAATTTTAAAGTGGAGGAAGAGTCGTAAAAGAGCTCGAAAAACCAAACGATTTTAAAAAACCTCGCATTATTCGCAATCTCCTATTCGATGCAAGCCAATTTAGACGAAAAATAACAGTTTCATTCCAAAACTTAAACAATTTTTATTGCTGACAACTTAAACAGCATGTTAAGGATCTTTTCGAAAACGATTCGAACAATAGTCAAAGAAAATGTTCGTAGAAGAAAATATCCAACTTCAGAATAAATATCCTGGAATTGCACTGTAAGCCATAAAAGCCAATCAAGCTAAGCGACTTATAAGTCACTTTGCTGTGAAACCAACAAATATTGCTTTCACAACACCTAGTCAAGTCGCTTTCATTTCCTATCACCGTTCCAAGAACTCTTAATCCGTCCCAGATTCATATATATGTATGTACATATACATGTATTTCTTTTTCAATCCGATCCCTGCACTTTGGTCGTGTAATTTGATTTTATCGAAACGCATTTCGGTTGTGCGGTTACTATCACCACCTAGTGTTGCTCGAACTTCGGACAAAAGGACCTGGATACTCGATGTAGTATACTGTAAAGAGCACCTAATGTCCTTGTGTATGCATGAGGGTCGAAGTACGATTTCTACGGATCTTTTGTTGTGGCTTTTCGGAACCGTAAAGAAAATGTGACCAAATGTTGTTGAGGTTCAACAATAAGCACAATGTGAAAGTTTTTTTGGAACAATTGAGCGTCCATTGCTGTTGCTGCTGTTGTCCTTGTTCGTGTACGGTTCGATGTATTCAGTCAAGGCTATGAAAAAAAGGCCAATGAAGCACTTTTCGCTCTTCGTTATGGTCAATATAACTGGAACAGTGAAATCATTGAATGAATAACCCTTAAAGGTTTTTGGTTAACTAAGTGAATTGTGGAGTTCTTTTGTCGTTTGATTTTTTTCAGGCAATGGTCAGAGAAAGGGGCATAGTGATTTACTTGAAGGAGAGAAATGAGTTGGAAAGAATAAAAATACAAGCAGTGACATGCTCTAGAGTTTCGTATAATAAGCTGAAAAAAATATTTACTATCAATTTATTGTTATGGATTGTGTATTTTCCATATCTTATTGAATGAAAATCAAAAACATAACACACATTTGTCGTATATTGTAGACAATATGTCATGTTGAATGCTTTTACAAAAATTAGCGCAATTCATGAAAGGCAATTAAGCCATACACACGCTAAGTATTTGCCAACACCTGTTACGCTCGAATTGAGATAGGCGATCAGGACGTATACTAGTTCAAGGATTCCACGTTCCAAAAAAATTAATGATATTGAACCTGGAAAGTACTGTCAGTAAATATAACTATTCAGAAAAATCAGTAGCTGCAGGAAAAAAAACGGTGGAAACCTAAAACAAACTTTCCCTAGCTACAAATCAAAATTTTGTTTTAGAAGATATCAGAAGAACCCTAAAAACTGCTGCACAAGTGCGACAAAAGTTTCCCAGAAACTATAAAACTAATATTGGAACCACGATGTCGAGTGAAATTTGCAAAAAAAATATGAAAAGAGGACGTGGAAAAACTGGATAAAAAAAACTGACGAGACAAAAACTAATAGATGAGTAAAAGGGGAAGCAAATTATGAGCAAAAAGGGGAATCACCTTACGAGCAAAATGTTCAATTTGGTGGAGAGTGTCATTAGTCTTTGGAAATGCATAGCCACAGAAAGTACCAGAGAATTGAAAGTAAAATGGTAGCACTATCCTATATTAATATCCTGGACACTTATTTGCGAAAAAGTATTGTTTACTTGAAAAAATTGTCAAATGTAAAATGTCTAATTCCAGCAGAATAGTAATCCAAAGTATTGTGCATGCGTGATGAAATTTTGAAATCAGCGTCCTGCTCCATCGCAAAAGAGTCCCCTTTTCAGTTGTCACGAACTCTAAAAAAATATGGAAGAGCTACGGCATTGTGTAAAGAATGAATTGGAGAAAGTCCAGCAAAATTTTACAAAATACTGTTTGGAATGAGTGCCTCGAAGGATACAAGTACTTTTGAAAGCAAAAGGCAAGTAATCGATCCTTAATTTGTCATCTTTAATTGATTTTGTCAAGTCATCTAATTGATCGAAAAAACTGCAGACATTCTTTTATTATTTTTTTCAACTGCTCTTTACTTTTCTGTAGCATGAATGTGTGCATATTTTGTTTTTATTTCGAACAAAAGATAACACACTTATTTATAAGAATAAATATGTATTCCAAATGTATTCTGCATATTGTACCCTTGAGGTACAGTACCTGAAAGAGGTGTAGTAGTTTTCATTCTCATATAAAAACGAATTCGAATCGAAGCTCGAAACCTGGCACGTAACAAAAACTTAAGAAAACCCGTACCTTGACTTTTTGAGAAATTCAGTCTCATAGACGTTGAAACAAGGCACGGCAGTTTCAGGTTGAATCACTAAATAAAAAAGTATGTATTTCAGCTTTAAATTTCGCTCCACAAAGGATTTGGCTAATTCAATAAAAAAAAAACTTCATGTATCGGTAATGTAAGACTCAAATTGGAATGGCAGAGCATGAAAAGTTTTGAAAAGGACGTGGAAGGAGTGTGGCAAGAGGTTGTAGGGAGCTATCAAACAAGGAACTACTTGTGACATGCTTTTCTCGATTTATGATCAGTTTTTTTCTGAACTTGAACAGCAACTTTAACCTCGTCGACTATTATCATACGTGGCGACTTTAATATGCCTTCTGTACAATGATGGTCCTCTTTTCTCCGCATTCATTCTACCATCGACCTTTTTATTGCCTTATCTTCTTTTATTTCTTCCTGCTCATTTTCTCAATTTAACAGTTTCTCTTATGCTAGTAACAAGATTCTTGACCTCTTCCTCTCTAAGATGGAGTCTTTTTCCTTTTTACTATCCCCTGTTTACCCTACAATACCAATACCCTACACGAGATCTTACCTTCATTAACCTCCCTTTTCTGTTAATGTATTCATCAAAATCTCGATTCGCAGAAATTAACGCTCTGCGTCAGTTTAACTTTTGAAAAAAATAAACTAATTTTGACCTCTTGTCTGTTGATATGAATTCTATTAAATGGTTTAATTGCTGCCGGGGTCTCAATATCGACTCTGTTGTTTTGAAATTTTTCGTAATTCTTCTGGAATTGATCCCGACATATACTCCTGTTTTCTGTACTCGCAATCTCCGTGATCCTCATTAGTTTCCAGCGAAGGTAAAGAGTGCCCTTGAAGGAAAAAATTCTGCGTGTTTGAAAATTTCGATTTCTTAACCTGCGAAGATTACACTATCTTCTCCCGTTTACATTCCTCTGCCAAAAAGGAAATAAGATTAGCATTGCTTAACTATTTGTCGTTTGTTGAATCTAACCCTAAAAGTTTCTGCTCCTTTGTCCGCTCCATAAAAACTTCTTGTTCTCTCTTCCTGACTCGCTAGCATTTAATGGTTTTGCTGCGTCCAACCCTCTTCACATTTGCAATCTCTTTTCAATGTTTCTTTTTCCTCTGTCTACCCCAACCGGTTGACTCCTGCTTCTGACTGCTTTTCTTTTGATTTCGTTGTTTGACTCTCCTCTGTTGTGACTAGCCCTGTTGAGGTTGAATTGCTTTTGTCCTCAATTGACTCTAATTGTTCCTCAGGTTCGGATGGTAATCTCATTTTTTTGTAAACAATTTTGCGTCTTCCCTTTTGGGTCCCTTTGTCTGTCTTATTCAATGTCAGTCTCTGTGCTAGTAAATGCCCGTCCTCTTGGAAGCTCTTAAACATTATTTCCATTTTCAAATCGGGTGAACGTAGCCTCACTTCTAACTATTACCCTATCTCCATTCTTGCTTGCCTTTCAACAATTTTGGAACGCCTTGTGTTCAATCGTATCTATGATGCCCTCAGCTATGTCTTAGCAGCGCAACAACACAGCTTTGTAAAGGACTACTACACCTCTATGAACAGCAAAATCAAGTTGATATCATTTATAATGATTTGACCAAAGCTTTTGACACTTGTTAATTATGTGGTGGTTCTTGTCAAACTAAAGCATTATGACATCCGTGAACCTGGGCTTCCTTGGATGTCTACATTTTCAACTAATCGCGCTGGTGTTGTCTTTTTCCTTGGCTGGCCGTCCTCACCTTTGTCCTTCGCCCCTTCTTCTGGTGTACCTCAAGGTTCCATCTTAGGACGACTTTTGTTCAATCTGGTCATGAATGATCATCCTAGTTTTTTAAGTTATCTTGTCTTCTCTGTGCAAATGATCTATGCAAATGATCTAATCACTCCGGTTGGTGTTACTTGAACTGTTTGTCCCTTAAGGTTTCCAAGTGTGTTTCAATGTCCTTTTTCCCAAAATGTTGCGAAATACCATCAAATGTCCTACACCTACAAAACATATTCTTTGCTTTTCTCCTACTCTGTTCTTGGTTCCCTGTTCAATGCTGTTGCTAGTTTGAAGGACCATGCTGAGATCTTTCACTCTAAGTGGTCATTTTACCAGCATATGTTACACACCGTTGCCAGGACCTCTCAATATTCTAGCTTCATCATTAGATCCTCTAAACCTTCATCATTAGATCCTCTAAACCTTTTATTTAACTTTCCAGGTATTTATATCTGTTGTCTGCCTTCGTCGGTAGTATTCTAGAATACTGTTGCCAAATTCGTTGTCCCCATTATAGATACTTGAAGCTTTCTTCTAATGTGGTAAAGCACACGAAGATTTTATTTCTGAGAACTTAATCAAACAACTGCAGGTTTCCTCTTCAACAAAAATAGAGAAATTTGTACAGCTGTGATAGCCGTACTGACTAAGACCAACCATCAATGAGCACACGATTAAGCTCATATATTTCGCTGTTATTTAGGCGACGGAATCATCCATCCTTGTCTTAAGGGTCGAAAATCCTTCGGAGTATGACTACACACTTTACGGCTTTTACCGCACGGCAAAAAACCGTACGGCGGTATTTTTTGTAGTGAAGTAAAGAAGAGTATATTCCTTTTCGCACTTGAACTTGGCGGGAAAATACCGTAAAAGTTCCAATTAGCAACCGCCCACTGCCACTGCAACCAATAGTGCCCATACGGACCATGTTGTTCTTCGCTTCAGAAAAAATGTCGTCTTACGGTTTTTTTTTGCCCGGCGGTGAAAACCGTATGGTGGGAAAAGTTCCTGAGAGCTTGCAATTTTTTTTCAAGCTCAGTATTCCGGCGAATACATGAAAACTGGCAAGACCAAATCTGGGTACATTTAAATTCTTACCAGAATATTAAATTTGATAGAAGCTCAGCGCGTAAATTAAATTCATTTTGAATTTTTTTAAATGAATTGCCGCGAATAAATCAAAAAAGATTTGTTTTATTTAATTTGGTTAAAAGAGGATTCTTTCACTTACAACAAAAGTGATGCTGCAAGTGAGGCCAGCAGTCAGAATATTTTGTCATTATCTAATAATAAATTCAACTTGACGTTCGAAGTAAAAAAAATTATATTTTTTTTACATGAAGGAATATGATGAGCTTTTAGAAGAATATTGTTAAGTTCAAACACATTCGAGAAAAATTAAAACGAGTTCAAGGTCAAGTTAGGGGAAAAAGCTTTCTTGCAAGTCCTAAAAGGTTTTAAAAGATTATGATCCATAGAATTTTACTGAATAATTTTCGAATTCGGTTCTGGTGGTGTTTGAAGCCAGAAGAGCAATGAATTTGCTGCGGAGATGATGTGACAAGCTTATGTATTCCATTCGATAATTTAATTAAATTAAATTAATTAATTAATTAGAGTGCATGTATTTTTGAAAGTTTTATAGTTTTTCTATATATATATCCATGAATCCTTCGAACTGTTAATTGATCAATAACATGAATGTATAATGTGTCCTTTTTTATTAGAACAATGTCTTTTCTAAACCAATATTTTTCGTGTTCCTGCTGCTATTTACATCCGCCATTTTAAAATATATTAACTAACAGAAAAATTAGCTGCGAAATTTCCACCCTCCATAAAAAGACACTGACATGCTTCCTTGGAATTTTCCTTACTCTAAAATCTGTTGAAAAAATTCTTACAAAATTACTAAATTATTTGAACTTTGTATCATGTTGACTAAAAAATTGTTTTTGTTTTATTCGATATCTAATAGATAATGACTTGCGAAATATTTTCCTTAAAATTTCACCGACGATTATCGATGATAGTCCACTCAAAATAATTTTTGACAATATCTAACTGCAGCTAAATATACATATATACATTTCTTGATAATCATTATGAAACTATTTTAAAGATATGCCAAAGCATTGCATGGTCAGCCTTAAAAATATGCCATCAATCTCGCAGTTATCTTATCTTTAGACATAAAACGTTTGTGTCCACTATCTATGGAGCTGTAGGTCGCGAGCTATAAAATGGAAAGTACTGTAGTGGTTTAAATCAGTCGTAAGTACCTTTTTTTCTAAAGTAAGACACTTTCAATTCAGATACAAGTAAAATATGGAACGGTGGCGTGGAAAAGTAGCCGTTGTAACCGGTGCCAGTTCTGGAATCGGTGTTGCTATCGTTAAAGATTTAGTACGTAACGGTGTTAAAACTGTCGCTCTGGCAAGACGCGAAGATCGTCTCAAAGAAATTCAAAATGGACTTCCGGCCAATCAAAAATCACTCATGTATCCACATAAATGTGATGTGACTAAAGAGGACGATGTGAAAAGTGCATTCGAATGGATCGAAAGGAGACTGGGTGGTGTCGATATTCTTGTCAATAATGCCGGTATCGCTCGGCTCGTATCAATTCTGGAGCCTAACAATTCGAAAGATATCAGAGACACTATCGATACAAATGTAACTGGACTAGTTTTTTGTACCAGAGAAGCTGTCAAGTCCATGAAGCAGAAGAATACGAATGGTCACGTGTTTCTGATAAATAGTATTGGAGGCCATATCGTACCCGATTTCGGTCCAAAGTTTCTAACAAACGTCTATCCAGCTTCAAAGTTTGCAGTAACGGCACTGACTGAGACTTTGAGACAAGAATTCGCACATGCTGGTACTCAAATCAAAGTGACGGTATGTTGGTTATATAATGCAGCAATAACAATTTGAATTATTCAGTCACTGACTGAAAAGTTTGCGAAAGTTTGATGCACTTGAAGTGTTCGAGGCTTTTAATCTTTACCGCTTTACGATGAAAGTATACTTCGTGCATAGGTTACTTGATGAAGTTTTGAATACATTCTTGAATATCTATTTTCGTAGAGCATTAGTCCAGGAGCGACAGATACTGAAATATTTCCACCCGAATATGATGCAATGAAGGCAAATCTGAAATTTTTGGAATCACAAGATGTATCCGAAGCACTAATATATGCTCTGTCTACACGTCCGCATGTCCAAGTAATTTGCAGCTTGAAATTTGATTCAACATTTTAACCAATTCATAAAATTTTCATTGAAGGTGCACGAAATCATGCTCAGACCAATGACACTTGATGTTCAGAAATTGATGAGAGAACAAAAGTAATCGTAAGGACTTGAATAATATTTAATTGAAATAATTTATATTTTGGATTTTCTGTATGAAAGAAAAATTATATTTCAAATTAGTAATAACTTGAGCTTTTAATTGCATAATTTTTTAGGTGAAAGAATCATCGAATGATTTTTGATCAAAGGAAACATGTTTTAATAAAGGTTTCGATTTGTTTCCATCGATATAATTATCATCGTAACCTTAAATTTTCCCGGAATCAATAGTTTAATAAGCTAGGGAATCAACAGTGACTAAAAATAATTTTCATTTTCTTGAAAATGAAGTAAAGGTACCCGCAATCAGCAGATGTGATTTTATTTTTATTTATTCATAGCTTGCCACCAAACCAGACAGCCGTAAGCAAAGATCGGCCTTGCTACCGTCGTCTGGTTCCAGTGCACTAGAGTAGGTCCGGAGCCCTATATTCTGATGGTGTAGATAGCGCTGCTTGTCACCTAGGTTCACCTATCAGATGAGTCCTAGTATTTGGTGTGCGACATGATACTTATCCTGGTGCCATCCTATATTTTCTTCTAAAAAGTACAAGTTTTTATTTTATCGGAGCTGATAACCAGAACTACGGTCTTTTTCGTTCATTAACCAACTTCAGACTCGACAACCTAGCCAAACGAATGTAAGCTCCTCGAGACTATAATCGCGATCTCATTGGCAAAGACCATAACCATGATTCTATTGCTCTCAAACCTGTTTGAAATTGTGTTTGTCGCCAAGACCCATAAGAGAGCAAATAGAAGATATGGGCAAGGTGTATTGCTGTGAACCTTCCTTCTAACTTGCGCTCCATTGATAAAAAGCATGTTGTCTATCCAGATGCAAGTGACAGGGTTGGTGTTGGTTGCGCGGAAGGTTTACATACTCGCGGTAGTATGTACAATATTGATGGTACTCGGAAAGTACAGAAAGCCGTCTAAGGTGTATTTGTAATGATATGACTTCCAATTTCAAGAACTATTCTGTCTCCCATTTCCTTTTTCATAAGTGCTTTGGGCTGTGAGTTTGAATTCCTAGTCTCTCCTTAATGTAGCGACCTAAAAGAGTACTTTAACGAAAAAAATCAAGCTAATTCGCCTGTAGTCTTTCAGATACGCATAGTTGCTTATCCTTTCTATGAGTGTAAAAACAACATTAGTAGTCTAGACTGCGGACCTGAGAGCTGGAAGAGATCGAAATTGTCAATGGTGTGGCAGGTCTGTGCCTGGTTACAACTTTGTCTATTTTTTCCTCATCACCTAAGTGATTTGCTTACACAAATATGCTTGTAGAATGTCTGGAAAGCTTAAAAGCCAAAAAATCAGGATCTTCAACGGTTCCGTGATGTTACTGGCCCATTCTCCATTTATCGAGAAAAGAAGGTTTGGCGTGATGGTGTGCTTAACAAGAAGTTTTCTATGTTTGGCTGTTTCCATTGTGGTCTCATTTTTTCCATCACAGCTCGTTCCAAGAGCTCTTCGCAGCTCTCCGTATTTCTGTTCTGCATAGCATAGGAACGTCTCTGGATTTGTCCAAGTTTTCTACTTTGGCTAATTTGAAGAAATCTCGTAGCTGCTCTATGTCATGACTAGTGATGGGCAAAATGGCTCTTTGAGGAGTGCCAGCTCCATAGAACTCACTCATTTTAAAGAGCTAGCTGCTCTTCAAGGGCCATTCAAAAGAGCTATTTCAAGGAACTTTATTCATGCTTGCAAAAGTGTAAACTCAACTGCTGTTTTTTGTTGTTTTAACAATAATAATAATAAACCATATTAACATAACATTGTTTTAATAATAATGACATAACATAACTTTAAAAATACATAACATAACATCAAACATAAATTTAAAAATAAACCTTGAATTAAAAATCAATCGGATTATTAACAATAATCATATCTGAAAATCTTTGTATCTTTTAAATTATAGTATAAAAATAACACTTGTGATGCTCATTTTGGCGATAAGTGAGATCTCTTTTCTGTAAACATGTATCCACTTTTTGAAAACACTCGTTCCCAGGGGATTAAAGTAGTCACAATACCCAATCGTTGAGCTCCTGTAAACAAGTTTCTGATGTTAAAAATATAAGTGAATTGGGGAAGGCTTACCTTCTGTCTTTCAAAAGTTTTACTTTGGTTGTTTAGACAAAGCATAAAATTTATAAATGAGTTCCTGTTTATTTCTCTAAAAAGCAAGAATAGGAGGATTGAAGGTCGATAATTTGAAGGTTTTCACTTTGAGTGCTTGCCGTAGCAGCAGGGTTTCCAGCACGTTCTTGAAAGCCTACAACTTTACAGTATGAATCAAAAAATTGATAATCTTGTCAAATTTTGTTATATATGTCAAAATAATCTTGTCTAAAGGTATCGCAATTCAAAGTTGTTCAAATTTTCCCGGTCTTATTTTACGCAGACGAAATTTCCAAAATATTATCATGCCTATATTTAAAACAAGTTTGAAATACATTTTGCAAAATAATTTTTTTTAAAGTGATTTGCTGATAGAATTATAAGGATACTTAAAATATTACTTAAGTGGCCGCTGGTGCTAAGCAGTTGAATATAATTTATATTTTGGGAAACCTGAACAAATTTAATATGCTCACCAATGTATTCTGAAACTTTCAGCTCCATAAGATGGCGCGTTCCCGAGTTATAGTTATATTCGCGTTCTACTCATCTTCAAAGATTAGAAAGAAAGCTACCACAATCGATAGAAAATCTTAAATAAACTCACAGTCTCTTTTAACTTTCTACTCATTATGAGACCTTTTTCTAATTTTCTAATTGCCAAAACATTCAGTATAGCCTTCAAAAAACCAAATCCATCTATGAAATCTACCGCCTAACAGCCGACATACGGCAAAAAAGCGCAAATACTCGTGAACTAGAGCAAAGTATATGAACGTTAAACGCACACTGTACAATAACCGCGCACAATCGTATTCATCATTCGCCTAGTTCTTATCATTCGCACAGTACTCATCATTTGCCCAGTACTCATCATTCACATTCTTTTCACACTGTACACGGTGCTGACTCCATGCTCTCATTCATTCTTCATTCACACGGAGCTGGCTCTTTCTTCTGTGCAATACGATAGTCTAGATTTCGCTTCAACTACACACGGTAGTTTAATGAAGTATTGCCGTGTGTATATGCATAAGCTCTATTTGCTCGAGTGGCTCCGCAATATCGCTGTAGCAACTAAAGTGAAGGTATGAAGTGTGTAAAGAAGTTCTAATTGATGACTCTCCTAGCTCTTTCAAAAGAGTTACTCCTTTTTCTAAAGAACTGGGTCACATAGCTCTTTCAAAAGAGTTGCTCCTTTTGATTGGCTCGCTCCTGAGCGATCCATCACTAATCATTATCCAGATCCATGTTATACCAAGGTGGAAACGTTTGCGTCAAACCGCGGATTAGGAGCAATCCAAAGTTTTGCTGAGCTACTCCGTGAATGTATTTACGGCTTTTTTTCCAGGTTTGATATAGAGTCCATGCTAAGAGAAAACCTTAATTATTATCAGTTTCCCGTTTAAATATCTCCCTTTTTGTGTTCCCACCCCAAATGCCACGGTGATTTAATTAACCGCGTAGAAGTTCTAAAGGAGATAAATTTGAATATTCTACCTCACTTTCAAAAATATTGAAACTTCATGTTCCCGATCCAGTAGCCTAGCTTTCTTTAGAGATTCGAGGTTCGTGAACTAGTGTCACAGAAGACAGAGAGAGCTAACAGTAGTTCGCCCGAAGCCAAGCTGCTTTTCTACAGATTTAGTTGCACGATTTCAAGAGTTTGCCTTGGCATCCTCCCTAAACAATGGCCAAGTTTGACTGGCAGTTGTTCTCCCTGGGGCAGTTATGCATAGATCCCTCTCAATCTTGCCAGTGTCCAGGATGATAGGTAAACGCTGCTTACAAACGTACTCCACTTTGTCAAAACCTGAATAGAGTAGGTCATAAAACTCTTTGTTGCACCGTGTTGTTATGTTCTGTCTTGTGCCACCGGCTGTTTAACGTCCAAAACGTTCTGATCCTGGATTGAAACATCAGCGCTTTGCTGCTGCAGCAGTTTCAGGGCCACTTCCTATTCCACTATTCGCGTTATTGCCACTTTTGTTCTAACTAATGTCGGAATGCTCCCTCTGTCCACTATGTCCAAAAGTGCTTCTTTTCTTAGTCCAAGTAACTTTTGAACTACTGCTTCTCTCGTCAAACGAGAGCATGATCAATTCTCCATCTTATGCGATAATTGACCACTATCCATCAATGACACAATTATTTTGGCCACATCACTAGCTATTATCGGTTTGAGAGTGGAGTGGTGTTGAGCCTCTTGTCAAATATTGTCATTTTTCGGCCTCTTGGTCAAAGGTTTGTCACCCTCTGCGGACATCTGTTTTTTCGCTTTTAATTTCTTAATCAAGCTCTGCTGTATTTCGTTATAAAAAGTAGAAGCATTCAGCGCTAGCTTACCTTAACAGGAGAAGTATTTACGGGCTTTTACCACTGTGGCCTAGCCCAGCTGTTGCTTATCCATACAGGGTGATGGTTTGTAATCCGCAGCGCCGCCTTGAATTCCGCCAGTGCTTTTGAACTGTCCTTGCTTGTTTTGGGTCTATTCCTCTTCTTAAGCCCAGCGCTTTTACCTCACTCAGAAGATTTTAGATGTCCCTCCTCCGGATCGGCCTAAACCATTCTCCCTAAATCATGCCCTCTGGCACCCGTGAGTATTCACTTTGCGCGGCTTAAATGGCTGTCAGCGAAATTTTCTACTTCAGTCACTATTCCTGTTAATGCCTAGTACTATACTCTTCGCGAAACGAATTCAACGGTCAAATCCCATACAAAAGAGCTTTACTGACGAATTGAAAAGCTCTTTTTGTATGGGATTTGACCGTTGAATTCGTGTCGCGAAGAGTATAGTACTAGGCATAAGGTTGAGATCCGTTGTAGCTTAGAGGCTTGGTGGGGCACTGGTTCCATTACCTTCTTGTCTTGAGTTGAACCCATTGTAGCATTATTTGCTAAGGTAGCCAAGTGATCAACCTACATAGCATTGCAGGCGGTGTATATTGACAGCCCGGAGCTCATCCATAACGACTACCGGTACTGAGTCTTCAACATACTGTCCCGTTATTTTATTTAATTAATTTTATTTTGAGTGTTTTCCAAACTGGGTTTTTAATTTAGGTTCTCCTTGCCAGAGGTGTGCAGATAGCGAAGCAGCAAAACACTTGGACCACTGCTTCGAACCTCTCACCAAAGACAAAGTTGCCGACCATCGGAGGGTATCCCACACATTTAGTCGGGACAGTTTTCTTTTACAAGCGAATGGATTTATATGACATTTGAAAACTAATTACGTATCACACTTAACGAAAACTAAAATTGTCACTCGATGCATCGATCTTATCGGCCCGTTTCTATTTACTCATCGATTTGTACCCTCATTCAATCACATCATTCGAGAAATTGATTATTCTCACATCACTCATTTCAAACTCTGTATTATTTTCTGTCTTTTAATTATTACCTCAAGAAACATTTAACATTGAAAAGGGTGCTCTTATTGAATAATGTGTAACACACATTAACACATACTAATAGTTTGAGATGTTAATGCTAAGCTATTATGCAACATACGTTTAGTTATACATGACTTTCAATTTTCAAAAAACTAGCCTTCAGATATGTTGTTTGATAAGAGTTCGATTAATAATCTGAAATGTATTATATGTACACAGCGATGTTGATAAATAATCTATATCCAGACCACTCTATCAAATTTAATTCAATCATGCGAGAGTTATAATCAACTACTCAAGAATATTTCTTGCTTAATATTTATTCAATAAGTGTAAATTTATTCAAATTAGTCACTGAACTTGCACATTAGAGCTACACCATTGGCCTTAGAAGGACATCGTGAACCTGCAATGAAACATAATTGGGAATGTATGCGTTAAATTTTCAAGAATTTCGGTTTTATAAACTTACCTGAACATGTGGACGAGTAGAAAGTGCATATATAACTGCTTCTGACACATCCTCTGCATCCATAAGCTTCAAAGCTTCTTTAAATTTTTCGTATCCGGGTGGCAAAATTTCAGTGTCGGTAACTCCAGGACTAATACTCTATGTGACAAGATGGATATATTTTAGAAATATTTAAAAAATAAGCAATGCGAGCACAATGGAAATTAAACAATAAAGTCAGAAGCTAGTCGCAAAAATTCTCTTCTTCGTCGATGAAAAAAATTCATCGAACCAACCTACCGTCACTTTTATTTGTGTCCCAGCATGTGCAAATTCTTGCCTAAATGTTTCAGTTAGAGCCGTAACCGCATGTTTCGTAGCTGGATAAACATTGGCTAAGAAGTTCGGTCCGAAATCTGGTACCTCATGTCCAGCCATACTGTTTATCAAAATCACGTGACCATTCATATTCTTCTGCTTCATTGACTTAAAAGCTTCTCGGGTGCATTGAACCAATCCAATAACATTCGTATCGATAGTATCTCGGATATCTTTGGAATTGTTCGGATCTAGGATTGAAATGATCCGAGCTATGCCAGCATTATTGACAAGAATATCGACACCACCCAGATTCTTTTCGATCCATTCGAATGCACTTTTCACTTCGCCTTCCTTGGTTACGTCACATTTGAGTGGGTGCATCAGCGATTGCTGGTCGGCAGGAAGTCGACTTTGAACCTGTTTAAGCCGATCTTCACGCCGTGCTAATGCAACCACTTGAACACCGTTCCGCACTAAATCTTTCACGATTGCGACACCGATCCCGGAACTAGCACCGGTCACTACAGCAACTTTTCCACGCCACCGTTCCATGTTTGTGTTATTCTGAGCCGTCCTAAAGCAAACTAATCCGCTAATTTAGCAGTTCACTCGATTTTATACCAAAGTTTCGGACATATCGCATAATATACCATTACGAAGATAAGATTGTCAAAAAATCGATAACCACTTGTAGATACATACCCATATGTAGTTATTTTTCATGTGTCTTCAATCAGGTTCAAACAAAACTACTATTTGCGGTAGTATCGTTAACTTCAGGAAAATCTATGTTCTTTTATCTTAAGTATCTACATGTATTTGTTTGTTAGTAAAATAAATAATTTAGTGTAGGTCAACAATATCTTCAGCTACCGAATTATCGATCGTGAAATCATATAATATGCACGTGAAATCGAAAATCAGATACTCATTCATTAATTGATGTGAAAAAATTTGCTGAGTCAGGATGAGAAAGAAGCTATTCTTATGTACTCGTATTTATTTTTGGAAGTACGCTTACCATCCATGGTTGAAATCTGAAGATTAACTTGCTGAAGAAATAACGTAATGAATTTTGAAATTCGAAGTGGATATGGTTTTTTTTTAGAATATACAAATTCTGAATATGACCAATTTTTTTAAGTGAACAAATGCATTAGTTGTTGAATATGGTTGGATTTTGATAAAATTATGATTCAACAAAGCTTGATTGAGATTTAAGTACCGCAATAAGCGTACAAACCATTGTTAAGGCGGTTGTCTAGTGTTTAATGCTTTTTTGGGGAATTTTCATTTGACAAACCATTAAAATAAAATAATTTATAAATTGTATATAATTGTTATTAACATTTAAGCAAACTTTGTGCATTTTTTGAAGTCATCATATACAAAATAGTAGGAGATACACCGCCCAACAGGAGCACAAATATAAAAATAGGTACTCCACTGCTGCCATGATTCCGGCCGTCCCGCTTATCTGAAATTAAAAAACCTAACGCAGTTTTGATCGTGAGATTTGACACTCTACATGGAAGTAAAATTAAGTTAGAATAGCAAAAAATTATTTTTTTTCTACGCATTAGAAAAAAAAATCAATTTTTAGTGTTTTTTTTGGGGGGTTTGTATAGCTTATAAAATGAGAAGTAATGAAGCAATCTTAATTATTTTTCGTTAACTTTTAGTTATATATGTACTTACAATGCTGTATAAATTTTGCGCAGAATCAATCAAATAGTTTTTGAGATATCATGGCAGCTGTTTGAAAAAATAGTGTTTTGAGAAAAACGCATTTGAAAGTTGTTGTATATAATTCATAAAAAAAAAATTGTCTGATCATCAATCTGCTATTTATTTACTTATTAATTTATTTATTTAATGTCTATAAGAACATATCGAGTCCAATTACGCAATAGACAATGATAAATAAAAACAAAAATATATATAAAACAAACAAGAGTATCATAATTCAATCCAAAATTTAAATAATCAATTAGCCAAGATGAACATGCATTAAAAAGAATAAGTAATTACTTTATCTTTTAAGATGTTTTTGAAAAGCATCAAGGTGGGTGCCTAGGTAAACGTCGCAGCGGTGAAAAGTATCAGCCCGTGCAAACGGAACATTAAACATCAAAAGTTGATCTACATGACCGATCCAATACACGGACGGAAACCAGGCTGCAGAGGTCAGATGGGACAAGTCGATGGTGAAGTTTAAATAGGAGGCATTCATCGAAGAACAGCCTACGAGATTTCAGAGATGGGATTTGCAGCATGGTAAGTCTCGCGCTATACCCACAGTAAGTCAAATTGAATTTGAAAAGCAGAGAGCGAGTGAACTTGCGTTGTACAGATTCAACCACATCAATTAAGTAATGAAAATGTTGGCACCATATTTGACAACAATATTCAATGATACTGCGGACAAAAGAGCAAAACAGGTGTACAGAGGTGGGGATAACAGTAAAATGCCTAGAAGATCTAAGTATAAAACCCGAGAGCCTGCAGTTATATGCAATATGTGTTGGTCAAATAAGAGTTTAGTGTCAAAAATAACTCCCAGGTCTTTAAAACAGAATACAGCATCGATAGAGGTACCGGAAAGGCAATAAGAAAACACTAAAGGGTTAGTTTTACGCGTGAATGACACTTGGCGACATTTTAAGACATTCAGAATAAGATAATTTTCACTACACCAGTTGCCCAGAGTGTGCAGTTCATTCTGTAGTTGAAAGCAGTCTTCAATTGTATCGATTACTCTGAATATTTTAAGATCGTCTGCGTAAACAAGGGAGAAGGAGTTTAGGAAACCTGGAAGATCATTAATGAAGATTAAGAACAACAAGGCGCCAAGTATCGATCCTTGCGGAACACCAAAGGTGGGATAGAAGGAAGCAGAAGAACAGGAGTTTACAGATACAACACAAGCACGTTCATAAATGTAAGAAGAAAACCAGGAGAACAGCGGACCATAAAAACCATATTTCTCTAATTTCAAGAGAAGAAGCACGTGACTGACAGAGTCGAATGCTTTAGAGAAATCAGTGTAAAGAACATCCACCTGTCTTTGCTGATCGATGGCAGAAGCAACAGTATTGCTGAAAGATAACAAGTTGGTAACAGTGGATTTACCTTTGGCAAATCCATGTTGCTCGTTGGCAAGGAAAGGCTCAAGTAGAGGATAAATTCTGTTGTAGACAACTCTCTCAAGTAGCTTGCTAAAGCAAGGCAGAAGCTATATTGGACGGACCTGGACCATAGAGTACACCTTCCTCTTTTTCAAAAAAGTCATGCATTCTCTTTTCTCTGTTTGATATCCGGGCTTGTTTGGCGAAATCGCTCAAGCATTTCTCTCAGCGGTCGATGCGAGAATCATTACGTTGATGAATGAACGCTTAGGCATTTAGGCCAATATTTACTCCCATGACTTCCATTACTTTTAGGATAGGTTCGAATCTTTCGTTGAAGATTAGCACAGCAAGAAATGTGGCGATTTCCACGACTTTTGCATCAGAATGAAGATGCTTCGGAGCGAAAGTCCAGATTATTGAGTTTTTGAACAGTTCTAAGTACCCGTTAGTTGACAATTAGTACTGTGTACAATAAGTACCTACAATTTAGTTACGCAAAAGAGCCAGGTAAGGAGCTGGGCTCGAGAATATTCGATGCGAAAATCAGCGTATAACTCCTACGGTTTACGTAAACCTCTTACGGTAACACTGTATACCTCCTACGGTTTACGGCTGTAACTTTTCAACGGCTTCAAATTTCGAAAAATTCTTTTACCCACGTCATCTACACATGTTTTAGATGTTATTTATGGAAAAACAAAAAAAATCGATTTTTATATTCTGACACACTAGAGCCTTAATGCATTAAAACGTATTGTATTTTGAAGGTATGTATTAAGATATTCTGTGATTCTATTGATAAAAGATTCATTAGCACATACACATACATACACATACAGTTAGCTGCATTCCAAGAGTCAAATAATAAACACTGGGAAATGTATTTAAAAAATAATTAAATATCTGGCTATAACTATTTAGCTATAATTAACCCTAGAATGGTACAGTAAATTTTTGGATGAACAATAGTATTACGTTCATATTTTTTTAACATTAAACATAAAAAGATTATATAGATTCTAACCTCATGGCAGTCAGAGTGGCCAAGTGGCTGATACGCGACGAAATATATACCGCATGTTAATAAAAATTACTCATGGGTACCATTCTAGGGTTAAATCGATCATGTTGATGATTCTGCTGCAATCGCAGCTTAAGCAATTCATAAAGCATTATTTATTTACGGACTAATTGCTCATTCAGACAGTAAATACTGAAGCATAAACACGTTTAACTGAATAATACATTTAAATTCTTTAATTACATACAAAAAAGTAGCATTATTGCCAGTCAATATTCGTCCATATACAGTGGGTGACAGCCAAAATAATGTGACCAAGTATCTTATGAAAAATGATCAATATCTGTCAGCTTCTGAATGAAATAAAGAAAAAAAAGTTATGAAGAATTGCAGATTTAAGTGAAAAAAAATAATGCATTACGAAAAAAAAGTAATCAAAATTCAGAAAAAAGTCGATTTTACCCTCATAGCCAAAATGATGTGACATGGTTTTTCCTGGAAAATAATTGTATCAAGCTCTTAATATTTAAGGGGTTACCCTCACTTGCAGCGCAAAAATAGGTCATTTTCATGAATTTTTTTTAAGAAACCGACGAAACTTTTTTAAACGACTATTATATTATCTTAAAATTCATACATTGAAGACCTTTCAGTAATATTTTTATTGAAAAATATAACATTTTTAAATTACAAATGGCCGTCAAAAATATGGTATTTTAATTTTTATTTTTTCCGGTGACCAACAATGTGTCGAAGTGGATCTTCTTAAACAAAAAATTGCGATGGACTTAGTTTAATAAAAGTATAATCTAGTGTTTGATCGAAGGATTTAAAACAATATCCTTTTTTCACAAAATGGCGGACAGTCAAAGCTAATGGTTCGATTTTCGCTTTAAAAACACGGCCGTCTTTTGGCTATAAAACGGCCATTTTTTGTAAAAAAAAAAAAAAAATCGAACGATCCAAAACTACATTTTTATGTATTGAAGCAGACTGCCAAGTTTCAAAAAGATCGGTTTAGTAGTTTTCGAGTAATTTTGGTCACCGACTTCAAAAGTGTCATTTCGAGAGAAACGAGTTTAAAGTTTCCAATTTCAGTTTACACGGAGGAAACAATTTTTTTTAACTTACATAGAGTCATCCACTCTGGGGCCATATAATAGCTCTGCTGCCGACGATGCCGCTTCTAAAAATGCAATTTACTGTTGCCTTCTCCAGGTATGCGACCCTTTTCATAGATTGATAGATAGAAACCGGAGAGAGGTTCGAGCGCGGCAGACGGCAGATTAGCCGGTTGTATAAGTAACGGTTTCTTCTCTTACAACGCTCATATCTCGGCCACTGTTGCCATCAACTTGAAATTTAAAGGACGTATTCTCAGATAGTTATACTTCAAAAATGCAACAAAAAAAGAAGAAAAATGTCAAAGTTATAAATGGGGGGTAACCCCTTAATCAGATAGTATTTCGTGGGATAATCTTTCTGTTTAAGAACTGCGTCCAATCTGCGGGGTATCGATTCCATTAAAGATTTTGTGTACTCTGGCTGAATTTGGTTCCACTCTTCCTGCAAAGCTATTTAAGGTCCTGTCTGTTGTTAATTAAGTGGTTCCTGATGCCGTTCTCCAACTCTGACCACAAATTCCGCCGAACTAGAACCACAAGTCGAACAAGCAACATTGTCTTTATTTTTATGCGCATGGCTCTTACCAGAAGTGCGTCGGAAATTTTTACTCCATATCTTTGAGCCAACCATCAGTTTCTAGAGTTCTTGATAGTATTTTAAAGCTCATATTTCGGGTAAAAGCCTCTTCCATCCATTTCCCACAAACCAGCATGGAGAAAACAAGATTAAAGATTGAGTATGTGCTTCCATAGAAATGAAAAGTGTACCAAAAAACTTAATGTGAAAAATTCTTTGTTTTAACAGATTTCATAATGCTATATAACTTATCTATATAGGTTTTAAGATATAGTTTCTCCGTGCTTGGTGATACAGAATATACATGTATCATCAACGTACAAGGCTACTTTTGCATTGGGCATATGTGTACAAAATATTCAAAATTGGGGAGATTGGTGAACCTTGCGGGACTCCAGCTTCCATTGTCCGCATTGTCGAGAAGCGGCTTGTAATTCGAATACAGAAAGTTCTGCCCCGGAGAAATGATGCAATCAGTTGTATGAAAGTTCACAAGAACAGACTGGAAGAAAAAGGAAGCTACCACCGATAGGGGCGCCTGAATTTACACGGACGGGTCAAAGACGGACACAGGAGTTGGCTCGGGCGTATTTTCTACGGATTTGAGCCTTAACCTGTGGTGTAGACTGTCGGACCATGCTACCGTCTTTCAGTCTGAATTACATGCTATACGCATGGCAGTTGAGTCCATTAATGGAATATCAACCAGACCAATGACCATTTGCGTCGACAGTAGGGCAGCCATTCTCGCTCTTGCGTCTTACAGATGTTCTTCAAAAACTGTTAACGCTTGCAGAGTGGCTCTCAATGAAAAGGCAAGGCATATTCCTATCCGGATTATGTGGGTGCCAGGGCATAGTGGGGTCATAGGCAACGAAAAAGCTGATGAATTGGCGAGGAAAGGTTCAGGAGCTAGCAACTGCCCCTGCATCACTGTACCTCGGTCAATCGCGGACGCCACAAACAAACTTGATGCCGCCATATGGGCCAAACTAAAGTCCGAATGGGAAAACAGGCTGGACTGCAGGGTGGCCAGGACATTATGGCCATCACCTGATCCAAGCAAAAGCAGGAAACTGCTCAAGCTCAGCAGGAACTGCTTGAGAACCACGGTCGGCTTGCTCACAGGGCACTGCCTTACCGCATCTCATGCGAAGAAAATGGGACTGACATCCAGCAGTTAATGCAAGAGGTGCGAGATGGAAGAGGACACCATCGAGCATACTCTCTGCGATTGTCCGGCCCTAAATAATAAACGCCTCAAAATTTTTAGTGCATACCACTTTCAAGGGTTAGCAGAGGGGGCTGGTACCGTCACGCTGAGTCAGCTGATCCAGTTTGGCGAAGCGGTCACTTGGCAGCTCTAAATAGCCAGCGGAGGGTGGCAAATGGGCCCAAACTGGTGGCCTAATGCAAGCCGCGTTTCCCGGCAGCCCTCTTTACTAACCTAACCTAGTAGGATTTGAAGTGTATGTAGTTTGAAAATAAGTCCCGCATGCCAGACTTTATCGAAATCCTTGGCCACATCAAACATGATCAAGCCCGTGGATTTTCTTTGGTTGAGCCCTATTTACGTATGTGTTGCTTCGAACTTGTAAGCTGAGGTTCAGTGGAATGTAGTGATGATCCGGGATTGTTGATTTTTCCTCAATTATTTCATTAAGCCGAATTAGAAGAAGACCCTCAGCGATTTTTCCAACGGAAAACAGGAGACTAATTGATCTCCAGATTTGTGAGAATCGAAGGTATTTGCCTGGCTTAGGCACCACAGTAATAATCGCTGTCTTCCAGACCTCTGGGAAGATCTTCGTATAAAATATAGCGTTGATTATGACCGTCAATGCCTCCAGTGTGTTTCGGGGAGATGTTTTAGTCATTCGTTGTCAATAGAGTCTAGACCAGGTGATTTCCGCTTATCTAATCCATTTACAATTTGCTTGATCTCTCCGAAGTTGGTCTGATTCGAGAGTCTCTTTTTGACACAGAGGCAAGAAGCTGATCAACAGACTCAGAAACTTCCTCTTCCTCGCTAAGGTCATCCTCCTCAGAACGGTTTTGTTGGAATTGAAACTCCAATGCCCCAGCAAAGACCTCCGCCTTGCCAGCGCTGTCAAACTTTTGTCCATGTGGCCCATGTATGGGGGGCATGACGGTTTTATTTTTGTGGCGAAATTATTTTGTCATGCACCATCAATGCACCTCCCTGGAATCTTGGCCTATTTATACTTTTTTTTGTGCTGACTTAGTAGGCACATGAGTTAGAAAATTTTGTTTTTTAGTTTTATGCCTGGAAATAGCTGATTATGACTACTATTGGATCAACCCTCGTTCTTTTTAGAAAGTTTTCCCCAGAGTTGATTGGTATTTTCGAAAACACTTATGTTTTTATTGAATTTCATCAATTTTTAAAGACGTTTAAACCTGTTGCTAATAATTCGAGCTAAAATACATATATTGTGATCTATTCAAGTAAGATACGGAGCAGAAATAATATTTTTTTTTGCACAATGTATTTAACAATTACTCCAAAAACTTCATAAAAAAAATGAAAAAGCTTGCCAACGTTATTGTCTTGAAAATTTCAAAACAAAAAGCTCTCATCCAGCATTATCAGATAAAATAACATAAATTAACAGTTACATAACATTAAACACAAACAATATCATTTTATCAGCTACCGTTTATTTTCTATACAACTATCAAGTAAACCAGTATTTAAGCTCATAACATTTTAACTGATCGCGACGTGTTCAACTTTGAAATCGACTTAACTCAGATCACAGTCGAAATGGATCGTTGGCGAGGAAAGGTTGCAGTTGTGACAGGAGCTAGTTCGGGAATTGGTGTAGCAGTTGTGAAGGATTTAATTCGACATGGTGTTAAAACAGTGGCTTTAGCAAGACCTGAGAATCGCCTGAATGAAATTCGTGATGGTTTGCCAGCAGACCAAAAATCGTTGATGTACCCACTGATATGCGATGTAACGAAAGAAGATGATATTAAGAGTGCATTTGCGTGGATGGAGAAAAATGTTGGTGGCGTGTTTATTCTAGTTTACAATGCCGGTATAATGCGCTGTCTGTCACTTTTAAGTCCAGATAACTCGGATACCATAAGAGACACAATTGACACACACATGACAAATATCAAAAACGTCATTGGATTGTTTAATTGCACACGAGAAGCATTTCTGTTGATGGAAAAACGTAACTTTGATGATGGTCATGTGTTTTTGGTCAATAGTTTGGCTGAACATCGAGTACCTGATTTAGAACCGGGACGATCCTCAAATGTTTATTCGCTATGGAAACATGCAGTGACTGCTCTGACCGAAGGTTATAGGCAAAAACTTGCCAATATTGGATCGAAAATTAAAGTGACTGTAAGTAGTTGATAATAGAATCTGATACATCTATAAGCGCAGATAGTTTAAAAAGATAATTTTTGATACTCAATGGCATTTTCTACGTTTTCTTTTTGCTACGGGCAAATTCAACTAGTCATGAAAAAATTATCTCTCATGCATACTTAAAAATTTGCATCCGAGCAATGCCCCAGAAAAATTCGATCAGATTAAAGTGATTCTCAAATACCAAATGAACCTTTAACGTAGAATAAAAAAGAGCTTTGTTTGTAGAACAAAATTTAATCTGTTGATCTTTATTGCTTTTCATAATACGAACTTACGTACAGTCTGTCAAGAATGAGTTTACACATAGGAAAAAAATTCAATTTTTCATCTTTCTAATTATAAAATACTACTTTTTATTTATGTAAATGAATGTTTTTTTCTTAATTATAGTTATTTACATTATTTCCAACCGATATATACAAAAAAAGTACAACTTTAATGCAAAACAAGAACGAAAAGACCAACGAAAACAATTATTGCAATTCTTGAAGTGTCAAGAAACTCTTTACACAAATTATTATTGTATTTAATATTTACATATTTACAGGATATTTAATATTATTTGGTATATTTAACTTTTGGTATGGCCACCTTTGGCATCCACATTTTTCATTGAATGAACCAACTTTTGCAGGTCATACGTGATTGGTATTTTTTGCCATTCTTCGAGAATCGCAATTTTTAAGGCAGTTCGGTTTTTGGGTTGCCTTTTAGCGACTTGTTGTTTTAAGTAAGCCCATAAATTCTCGATGGGATTTAAGTCCGGACTCTTGGCTGGCGTATCCATCACTTTTCCGCAGTTGTATAAGGGCCACATTCGCACCATGTTCGCCTTATGTTTGGGATCGTTGTCCTCGTAAAGCTTAAAATTTGGTTTGCTGTTATGCATAAACCCGAATTTCTGCGCACTGCTTGCCAAATATGTTTTAAGGATATGCAAATATGGTTGGGCGTCCGTGGTTGACTCGATGAATGCCAAGTCTCCTACTCCTCTGCTTGAGAAGCACCCCAAGTCATAACGGACAACTTACCAAATTTTACAGCCGGAATGATATTTCGATTTTCCAACGACGTTAAAGGCTTGCGCCACACTCTAGCCGGTCCATCATTATAGTACAACATCATTTTCGTCTCATCGCAGAATATGACGTCGTCCCAGAAGTCAACGGGTTGAAAAAGGTGCATCATAGCGAAAGAAAACGCTTTTCGATGTTTAGTGCAGAAAACAGTGGTTTCTTTCGTGCAGCTCTTGATGAGAACTTATTTCGTAGGATGGCCTGTCGTACTGTTTCATGGGAAACAGCAGCATCACACTCTTCCTTGAGTTCCCTAGCAAGTGTTCTGGTCGAAATCCAGGGGTTTTTATCAAGCTTCCTTATCATAAGGCGCTCTATACGTTTAGATATTTTTGGTTTTGAGCCACCTCCACACTTTGGCTCCAATCTATTCTCATTTTCAGCACGATTTATAACGTTATAGACTGCCATTCGTGCTACACAAAATATTTCCGACAGTTCCTGTGCACTTTTACCTAATTGGTGATTATAGTATATCATCTGAACTAACTCAAAGGATAATCTTTTGCCTGGCATTTTAAAACACAATATCTCACTTATTTATGCGTATTAGCCAAAAATTAATCACACACTAATGATCAAATTTATAGAGCTTTACAATACAGGCCAAAAATTATGGTAAATTTACCGTATCGTTGCAGTAATGCAAAAAATAAACTTTTGTGTTAAGAGTTTCTTGACACTTCAAGAATTGAAATAATTGTTTTCGTTGTTCTTTTCGTTCTGTTTTTGCATTGAAGTTGTACTTTTTTTGTATATATCGGTTGGAAATAATGCAAATAACGATAATTAAGAAAAAAAAATTATTTACATAAACAAAAAGTAGTATTTTATAATTAGAAAGATGAAAAATTGAATTTTTTCCCTATGTGTAAACTCATTCTTGACAGACTGTACATGAGTTGAATGTAACTCATTTCGCGATATGAGCTCGTTCACTTGGCAAAAAAATACCGGTTGCTAATCAGATCGAGCATGAAATCTGTGAAATGTTGATAACACTCGATTGTTTGCAAATAACATACGTGTGGAATTTCACAGAGTATCAGTCCAGGACTTGTTGATAGAGAAATACTTCCACCGGCGCTCGATCCGATCAAGCCCGAGGATGTCTCCGAGGCTATAATCTATGCACTTTCAACACGGCCTCACGTTCAGGTATACCAAGACGTTAATGTTGGTCCATTCGTACTAAATCATATCTGAATTTGATATTTTCAGGTGCAAGAAATTACACTACGTCCAATTGGTGCTGATTTACCTGCAATATTAGGAGAAAATGCGACAGAGTTTAATCAAAAGTCTTAAACCTTTTGAGGTGGCAATTTTATGAAAAATTTTTCGAAATGAATTTATTAAAAGAATTTAAAAAGGCTCAAAATTGGAATATTCAAGGAAATCATTCAATATACGTCAAATACATTTTGTAAAAATATTTCGGGCTAGCAAGTCCAGAGAAAATAAATTGTAAATTACCCGTAATTGACTGGAAATGAAAATTTTTTGCTTAGAAATAGAGAGCATTATTCTTTGCATTCAATTTTGAAAGTGGTATTCGAAAAATTTGAATGTAGATTGTGGAATTTAATTCGTACTAATTTTTTCATTTAAATAAAATTGTTTATTTAAATATAAAAATATGTATAGAATAAATGCCAAAATCTGCATTCATATTTTGTTTTTGTCGTTTACTTATCGATTTTTTACCAAAAAGTGATAATTTTTGCATTTAAAATCGGCAACATTTTGACACGTTAGTAATGAAATTCGCATTTCACGTAAATATTGAAGATTATAGGAGGTATAGTACAATAGCTGGGAATTCAGAAAACATTCCTGGCATTGTTTTCGCCATTATATTCTTCATTGTAATCTGGAATTACTCCTGCACACTGTTTCAATTGATAGGGGGGTTAGTAGGGGGCTAATTTTTAGATTAACAACAGATGCTTCCACCTTAGCAGCCTGTGTGAATAATTTTCTTATGTTTTTTTTTTGGATGCTAAGAGCATTCTCCATAACTGGCGTGGTGGTTTCCACCGCAGTTTACGCACTTAAGTTTTTCTTCTCTTTGTTTGGTGCATTGCGAGTGGTGATATAGCCCAACATCAGCATCTGTTCTTACTGCAACTATTGTTGACTGAAAAGGAAATCGCTGAAAATTATGGCGTTGAAAACTAAACTTAATTTGCAAATTAGTTGGCAAACTGCCTTAATGTTATAAGTGTCCATTTTTTGTCTAAGAAGAAAAACTTTTACTGGTTTTGAGGAACCATGCCTCAATTTGAGGAAGCGCAATTTAATTAGATGAAAGCTTTGCTCTTGAAGGTCCTTTTTTTAATTTTTATTACGAATGCATAACTAAACCGACTCGGTTGTCCTCTCGGAAAACGCTTCGGTAGAACCGCCGCACAGTGGTCTATTTCGCGAAAAAGGTGAACTTTATTCATGGGAACCACTAGATGTATGAAATTGAGTGTTTCTTGGGTTTTCAAACATGGGAAATCCATTTTTTGGGTTGTATCGGCTCCAACTTTTAGCAAAAAGTTTCCAAAAAGGGTAAAAATTTGGAAAATTTCACTTTGAGGAAAGATTTTTTTTTTATTAATAAACGAGTGTGACTTATCATTTCCATAGTATTTTTGCTGGCTGAACACGAAACCGCTGTCCAAATCCTCCTCTCGTGCCTCAATGTTGAGGAAAATATCATTTTTAGAATTTATCCTTGCTGACGCAATTTTTATCAATATTGCGACGTGATAGCCAAATTTCGGATCACATTCGTGACAACAGGCGAAAATGCTGTGGAAATGATTATTCAAATTCGTTTGACACAAATGATTTCGGACAGTATTATTAATTTGACTTGCAGTCCTACCCACAAAGCTTAATCGAAACAATTGTAATTATTTTGAATAAATTTTGTAATAATAATAAATCAACTAAACAAAAATAACATGCGGAAATCTATATACTTATTTGAAGTAGTAAAAAAAGCCTATCTACAGCATATAGCAAAACACATATCGAATTTACAAATATTATCATTCATCCATGCATGTATATTTACAATTTTAGAAATTAATACCTGGCACGAAATTGTTTTGTACAGGTAAAAATGTATTTTCGATAATGTTGCTTTGCATATAATTTCGATACTAAGCATATAAATACCTGAATCACTCTATGATCATACGAACACATTTCATATGAACATATTTCATTGAATTGAATTCAGAAGCAAGTTGGGAAATTTGATGATACTAAAGTACAGGTGAATGAGTAAATAAATGTATGAACAGCCAAATAAACATACGCCACTTGAAACTTTACCAATAATATAACAAGTAAGTGTATGGTTTAGAAACTATTGTTTTATTTATGAAATTTAACGTTGTGCTTATCTCAATCTCACGAGCTTCAACCTGGTAAAAATGCTTGCTGTGCTAGTGCAAATGATAAGAAAATACTGCAGAGCACGCGGACTGGCGCAATAAGCGCGCAAAATGTTGCATTTTATGCAAGGTCGCTGAACTTTGAAAGGATTTTACGAGCGTAGCCGCAGCTAGCCGCAGGCAAACTAAGTTTGGATAGTTACTTTGGACTTTAATGAATACAACTAGACTTATTTCGTAACAACTTGTTGTGACCCTCTAAACTTAAAAGGGACTAGAAGTTTTAAACACCGAATTCCTATACTATCTGCAGTGTGAACACGATGAAAGGGGGGGAGGCTAAATCATCAATGTCTTTCATAGCTTAATAGCGCTGTATTACTCAAAGGTATTTTGATCTTCATATTCTTAATTTAAAAAATAGGTTAAAAGACAGATGCAATTTTTGGCTGTTTTCAGCACCTGTGCTCTTACCCTTAAACTTATGAAACCCAATTACCACCTCAAATGATGGGGGCCATATAGGACAATATTACCCCCAAGTTTCAACTTCATACTTAAAAGTCCATAATTTGAATTAAGTTCACCTTTTTCGCGAAATAGACCACTGTGCGCCGTGTGTGTCATGTTGTTGCAGATGCTAACAGTGGACTCTATGTTGGAGTCAAAAGTTCACGCTACTGGCTGAGCCCTGTTCTGTCTCAGAAGCAAGCTGTACTAAAAAGCTTCCAAATGTTTTATTTTTTTCCTCGATGTAGTAAACCACAAAAACAAACACAAAAAAACACAATCGGTAAAGTTGTCCAATGGCTATGGGGGGGCTGTGACTTAGTCGAGTTGAGCCCTCGATGCTGAGATGGAAAAGCGATTAAAAGTTGCAACTGCGTCTCGACGCATATCTTTGACCTTATACAGTACATCTCCCTCATTATAAGATGGGTGAATTCTCTTGAGAAAGAAAGTAATTTTATTAAAGGCTTTGGGGTGAAAAAAGCAGAAAACAGAACATGCCTTAAGGTACTCGAAAAGTAAAATATGGTCTTCAATGCTCCTTGGGATGACAGATGTATTTGCTAAGTTATGGGTTTTGACTGCTAAGTTAGGACGTGGTTATTATTGGCAAAACAAGATTTGAAACTTTTCAAGTTCAACTTGAAACACACAATGGGAGGAACTTGTGGCTTCTTTCTTTCCCGAAGTGGTGGATCTTAAGAAGATTTTAGTGGAGCTGAAAACGAAGTTCCACCATTAAAAGTGACTTCTTTCGTGAATTACTGTGTAACAAATCTACCGCTAGAGATGAAAGTAGCTGCGTTGATGCGAAATGTTGCCATTTAGATAAGGTTTGAATAACAAGTTCGTCAAACAACGTCTTGTAGTTTTAAGTCAAAAAACAGGAGGAGAAAAACTAGTGGAACGTGGCAAACTCTTTTTCCTAGAAGAACTTACTTCTAGAGATACATCACTCAACGCGTGTGCTGATGGCGCCTACAAAATATACTTTTTGTTAAACACTTATTACTATTCACGTATTACACATCATCGTCGGACATTTCGCCGGAGGACATCTGTTTTGTCCCGCTTGGTGCTTATGAAAATTTCTCCAGTAAAATTCTTGTGCATCTCCTCTCGAAAAATTGACAGCTTCTTCTGCATATGGCGAAGACAAGCATATCCTTTTTTATTTGCTCCTGTCGATCGTCCACCATTCCAAATGCGTTGTCCTCAACGTCCTCCTCCGAGAAAATCGTCTCAGGTCATCCTTTTAACCTTTCGTGAAAGTTCGAGTGCTAGCAAAATTTAGAAAATCCTTCGAAATTCTGACGATATTACGAGTTGTTTGGAAACTCTCAAAATCGATACCAGTGAAATCTCCTATCGCAGAAATCTGTAAAAAAAAAAGTGTAGTAGCTTAAAAAAATTAAAGCTCTCAAATTATATGCACCAAAGAACTCATAGTCCTAAACAGTTATAACAATGTCGCTTCTCCTTAAAGCAATTTAAAGCATTTCCTCCATTTATTAAAATGAAAGTTATATTACGAATCGGAACACGAATAACAACTTCATTCACCACCCTCTTATCATCAATAATAACTCCACCCTATTCAACATTACCAGTCAAATTGGAAACGCTGATAAAAGAAAGGACAATAGCAAAGAGTATTTGAGCTTCTTATTGATATAAGAAGGAATTCGTCTTATTAAACGGTAAATTCTTTCTTCTCAATCACATTTTCCATAGACTCGAACGGAACCAGTATCCGTACATCTCCAAAGCGCCGCCACCACCAGACATTCATTGCAAAAAGGCCATGTCAAAGAGAGTACGGTCCGCACTCTTGCCGAGCATAAAGTACTGCCTAAGGGCCATCATCTATTGGAGTCGCTGATCTAGTTGTTCAACTACATTTCGGGGGAAGTTCTCGACATATGGCAGTCATTACTTTGAAAAACTCCTACCACTCCATCACCACTCCGACTACTACCAAGCAGTCAAAGCAAGCGAAACTAGAGTGTCCGACACAAAAGCCAAAAAAATATGCAAAATGTTTGCCTTTGGGGGAGAGCGAATGGGATCCCTTCTGAATTTATGAAAACCCCGAAAAGGACATTGAAAGCGAGTCGGTCGGATGCAATAAGAACTGAGCTAGTCTGCGAAAAAATTGCTATTTTCGGATAAATGCTGCTACGTGATCGGAAAATGTAATTTTATGATGTTTGTATTCGTATTCCGGTACATATTCGATGCCGTCATCATTTTTAAACCACTTCTTGTTGTAAATCGTCGTCGCTCGTTCGTTCGTTCGTTGCATGTTTTAAGGTGCCAATTTTATTACCGGTTTGCATTCCCGCCAGGGATCGATAGGCGGGACGAAATAATAACGTGTTTACAAGAGGATCTGACCTGTAATGTCGCTTTCATTTTATTCAAGAATTTATTCGAAATTCGGGCGTTTCTCAAAACAAGGATTCATAGCAGTTTGTAATATTTGACGAATTTTCAAAGGAACTATGGACAGAGTGGAGATGATGGAGTGACGGGTAGAAAGTTTGCAGCTGGAACGCTTAGATTTTTTTTGAATTAGGACGAAAAATGGAGGAGGAGGAGGAGGTGAGCTCTGTTTTGAAAAGTTGATATAGCAAGGTGTTGGTTTGTGCGTAGAATTTGTGATTGACGTTGAGTTGACCTAAAGTTGAGTTGTAGAGTTGTAGGAAAATAAAAAATTGTTAAGTGTAGTGATTTTGAAGTTAGTTGTACGAAAATCTTTTGACTTTATATGATTTTGATAGATGGACCATATCAGCTACTCAGAAAATCAGTTTGGCTATATCAAGTAATATTGGTGGTGATGGCATTAGGTCTTTGTTTCAATTTCATTTATGCCATTTATCAAAATTTAAACAAGAACGAAATTTATTATTTTTATCGTTTATATTGCTTCAAACGTTGCTTATTCTGTTTCTTTTTTTCTGGCAACAACAGATAAAATTTAAAAGCTTTCAAGTGGAAACTAAGATTTTCTGTGACAGCTTTTCAATTCAGTCAAAAAACGTGAATTATAGTAAAACTGACTGTAGATTTTTTTTAATAATCTTGAATATGCGACGGATTTCAACTCTTAGGTTTTTAATGTGCCTGATTCATACGGGGATTGGATACCAAAAATACCCTAAAATTAAGCCTAATTCACTATTTATTTCATTAAAAGTAGGACCCCTAGAACTAATCTATGGTTTTGACCCTTTTCTCTCGATCTTAAGATGTGAATTCAACTCGTAAACTTTTATCATAGTGCCTTAGAACTCTTTGAATAGGTTGTGCTCGTAGGGAGGCGAAATAGGTAGTCAAATTTTGCGCGCAAGGTTTAATGATAAGAGTTATGGATAAAAAAAAATGATTTTTTTATTTGACATTAGTCCCATTAATATGCGTAAATCGTCATAATAGTAGGGGAGCCCGGGATGCTAAATTTGCAGTTACTAAAGCGTCATGGGGACCTATTGGATTGTGAAGATTAGGTTCAAAAATGAAAAAAAGTTTATGTCAAGTTTTCCATTTTAGTGGGGGGGAGAGCGTGTAAAAATTTTCAAAAACGTAAAAAAAAAACAGTCACATGGAAATACTCGAGCGCGTCAGACATTCATAGTGTATACGCGCTTTGTCTTTCTGATAACCGATAGATATTAATCTGACGATTAACTAGAGGGGGGTGGCCGTAAAAAGGGGTAAAAAAAACAAAAAAAAAAAAAGTTATTCGAGCGTGTCAGATATTCAGAGGGAATGTTAAGTGAACCCAAAAAATTGTCCTATTTAAATGACTGACGATTTGGACGTGACCGAAAGTCATGACTGATTTTTTTAAATGTAAAAAAATAATGTGACCATGAAATACTCGAGCGCGTCAGATTTTTATATAGAGGGTTCAACTTGATGTCTTAGTTGTCCTAAATGATAATCTGACAATTATATGGAGGGATATTGTTAATCTGACAATTTAAAAACAAAATTTTTTTTCGTTTCTTCTTTTTATTGCTGGATGAAATAAAAACAATATGTACATATATATATATATATATATATATATATATATATATATATATATATATATATATATATATATATATATATATATATATCTAGAAAATTCAATCATTTATTGATATGAAAGTAGAAAAAAAAATATATAAAACAAGTATTTTAATCTTCATCCTCACTGGATTCGTCTTCGAAGTTGGTTTCCAATTGTTCAACTTCCTCGTCATATGAAACTTATTGCATTAAGTTCACTTAATTATTTTAAAACACAACAAACAAACCAAAGCGTCGTACATCAACAAAAACTAACAAGTCATTGTGATCGGCTAAGATGTCATCATGGCAGCAGACGGTAGTGTGAGGACAGTGCGAGGATTGAGAGATAGAGAAAGAGTGAGAAGGAAGATTGGCGCGGAGTGGGGAATACACAGTTCCAAGCATATATACGCTTCATCATTTATTGGTGGTTTTAGCTACATCGCCTCATGAAAACCGTCAGATTATATGTTTTTCGTAATCCTGATAGGATTTCCTTCAAAATAAAAAAAACTTCAATCGCGCTCGAATTTTTCGAGGTGAGGTTTTTTTTTACAACTTTGTGACTTGCCCATTTCCTTATGCCACGCCCAAATTGTCAGATTATTGAAATATACTCTTTTCTGGATGTACTTAACTTACCTTATCTTAATCTGACGCGCTCGAGTTTTTCTGAGGATCAATTTTTTTTTACTAATCTGACGGGGTGCCCTCAACGCACCCCACTATATTAAGGGTTCATATATGGTAGGGTACATTACAGGGGTGCAAAGCTTCTCCCCATATGATTTTCTGACGCGCTCGAGTAACGCGCGAAATCCCCGCTTGGGCTCCCCTACTATAAGGGTTTCATGAAATTCCTCTCCTTATTTAAAACACATCTGAATTTTTATTGGAGATTTTTATTATATTTTAATTGTACATTTGTAACCTAGCTTAAGTTTAATTAGCAATGAAAATTTAAAATCTAGTGGCTAATACTATTTTGGCCTGCTGGCTCTTATATTCTTTTTATATATTTTAATTTTTCATCTTACACACTAATAATACTACCCAGCCTGTACATGTACTGAGGTTACCTGGCCAATATTTAGCTTAAAAACTACCTTACACTACAATTAAGACCTAACCTAAACCTAATTATAATAAGCTTAGCCTAATTAGACCTAAACCTTAACCTAGGTCTTACATCTAGCCCTTTTTATTCGACGGAAGGCCTACATAATTAAATAGCGCATCCATGAGCTGCATTTGTTACGCTATTTTCGCGGGGCACATAAATGGCTCATTGGAGCGATCTATACGCCCAAGTGACCGGATCAGTCCGTCCTCATGTCCGTCTGTCTGTCCGTAGAACCTTGTCGTTAATTCCACTACTCGGCCACTAACTGGCTTTAGTCCCGAGTCCTGATACAGAAGAAGGTTCTTCGGCCACTTCTTAGCTACCGAGTTGAAGGACCTGCCAGTGCAGAGACGCAGGACGTTCCTTTCGAATATCTCCGCCTCTGCCATGGTTGTTTTGGAACAGGTAATCCAGGATGGGGAGACGTAAATCAAGATAGGCCCGATTAAGGTCTGGTAACAAATGGATTAAAGTTTGGTGGTTATGCGCATCTTTTTGACGATGAGATGTCTGATGCGTTCAAATGCGGATTTGGCAGCTTTGATTTTACGCCGCATATAAGAATTAAACTTCAAAAATTACAGAAAATCAAAACCGAGGTACTTCAGCGATGAGCTAGACGTAATCTTAAAGTTTCCAAACGAGACAGAGAATATTTTGGTCTTGTTGCGAATAGTTTGTGTCGGTGTTTTTAAAAGATCTAATTGTCTTTGGGGGTCTTTTTATTAAGCCAAAGAGAGAGCGGAACCGCAGTCGAAGCTTCACGGCAAAGTGATCAGACATACCTGCTCCAGCAGTGTGGAGAATCAATATTGCAGTGCAAGTCGTCTGAGAGGAGACATAGATCTATTGCTGAGCTACTACTTGTTCTGGTTGATGAATTCGGAGCAACTACTTGCAAGCAAACTGGTGGGCTGTTTAACTGCAGCCAATCGAGCAACATGCTTCCGTTTCCATTAGTCACGGAATCTCCCTATTGTGGCTGTCTCGGGTTAAGATCGCCACCGATATACGAATATTTATATTGAGATGTGATTGAGGTAATGACTCTGAAATCATGCAACAGATTTGACTTTGACGAGCTACATTAAACGTACAGTGACACAAAAAGGATTCTCCTTTATTCCGTTGTTTCAATACAGCTGCAGCAATGATGCAGCTTTTAAGTTCGGGGACCACAATAAGCTACATATCCAGATTACTCGTAACTAATAGTGTGGAACCACCATTTTGATTGTTAAAAATGGTGTTGTATCCTTTAAAGCTAACCTTATGCGATTCTGAAAGTTTGATCTCTATCATCCTTATGAGATCCGACTTCAAGGCATCAAAGAGGTGCTGAGCAGACGCTCTTGCCATCGCTATTAATTGTGGCCACGTCAATCAACTTACTTGAGAAGGGTAGTCAGTAGCTTACGAGTGATGACCAGCCCCTCAGCATCAGTTTCCACTGCCAATACTTGGCTGATTAAACCATTTATCAGCCCAAGATTGACATTGACTGGAGATGACCCTGTGAAAGCTAAAGCTCGCTGAGTACCGGAGCAAAAAGAAGCAGTACCTGCCTGGGCGTATGAGATACTACTTTGCCTGTAGCTCCAGACGCTCTGCGTCACAAACTACTGTGGTTCCCTCTGGGCCTGATCGTCGTGAATATTCTTCGCTTCGATTCAGGCCACCATTTTCTTGTAAACTCGATAGTTAGCTGGGTGACTATTGAGACCATAGTTGACACAAGCAGGCTGTGCGTCTTCAATTTTTTTTTTTACAGTCAGCTCGTTGGTACCTTTCCAGGCACTTCACGCAGCGATAGACAATGGTGCAGTTTCCTGCAACGTATCCGAAATTTTGGCCGTTATAGAACTGCAGCCTTTCTTTGTTGCGAATTTTCTACCAGAGAATGAACTGTATTGCAAATACAGCCGCTAGCTCCTAAAAAGGCTCGACTTGTGCTATGAAAAACCCAGACTGGATTCTGAAATTTTGAGCGGCTATCGACTTCTCAGTTCCCGATCCTTGCGGGTGAGAAAGTATGACATTGCTTTGATTTCCTGGCCAGGGTACTGCGCCACTAAGTCAGAGTTAATGTCCGCATGTTCAACCCCCCTGTGCAGGCCGCGGATTGTTAGTGGCATGAGCTTCTCTGAAGCTGCAGTATAGGTCTTAGTGTTTCGACCACTGCTTTTTATAAGCTCGAAGATCTTCTTGTGATCTTCTAGGGAGGCATACAGGATAGGTGAATTGTCATTCGAAATATTTTTAATGCTGAGCCTTATTACATGGGCGTGTAGCTCCGCGATCAACTTTGGAACATCTATCTGATAAACTGTAATCCTGGGAGCCTTAGGGATTTTCATAGTTAGGCTATTACGGAGAGATGAAGTCTGTTTCTGAGCTGTCAAAGATGAAATTCTTACCGGTTTGTTCCTTGTTTTGGGTCCTTGTTTTTGAGCTTCGTCGTACTACCAGGCTAAAAATTTGACTCCCCTCGCCGAAGAGCACAATTTCCCTTCTCTAGCGCTGATACTTTCTACGCTAGATTTAATTCGTTTATCGGTTCATCTACGTCTGATGCTTCCGGAGTTTTCGCTTTTTCCCTTTTTTACCCATTTAGCTTCAAATTCAAATCAATTGATTTCTTTCACCAAATTTCGACACAAATGAGTGCAATTATTATTTCTCACTGTATCTTGATATTGTATAGCTACAGCTACTAACGGTACTTTTTGTTTACCTCTGTATGTTGATATTTTAAAATTATAGTCACTAACGATGTCAACCACACGGAAGCCGACCCAATCTTTCTTCTCCTCTGCGACACTGCAAAATGTCCCGCCAATTTTTTTTTCGACGCACTTTCCAGGACATTCTGCATTTTCGAAGGTTCAGGCTGACAAAAGCCTTGAAATTTAAAAGAAAAACGAATAAGCTCTCTGTGATTCTGGAAACTAAATTTTACCTCCTGTACTGGTGGTCAGACGTATCTATACTTTAGCAGCTGTTTCTTCATTGGTCTTTGGTTGGACTGCCTCATGATTTTTTTAACCAATGTCTCTTGCGTGTGTGATAGGTTTAAAATTGAAACAGCAGTTCAAGCACGGATGGACGTTCTAGCTGTTGAATTAACCTGATTCTTTTGTTCGAGCTTCCGAAACATCAAATTTTATTAAAAGACCAATTTTTCCTTTTGAAGCCAGATGTATTTCAATTTCTTGACAGATATCCATATTTCGATAGTAATCTGCTATCTAACGTTCATCTTCTATTTATACTGCATCTCATAAATGAAACTTTTAATGATAATTACCTTTCAATTATCACACATAGAGGCATTCAATCAATCCAATACAGCCGATTGTGCCCGTACGCGTCCCCTGACATTTCGGGGAAATTCGCAGGCTAACATGGACACTCACAATTTTTTCCGGGACATAAGCGGTTCCAAGAAGCAGCCCAAGGATAAAATGCGACGATAAAATTCTAAAACTATTCAATACCTAAAACAAACCCTGAACCCTATAATCTTCACCAAGTAACTCAAGTCCCCGTTTTTCTAGCTTAAATCCTTTTCGCTTCAACCTTAACCTCAACAAGTTTGTCATGCAACTAAACCAACCATAATTTTATTAGAGCATGAAAACTAGCAATTAATAAAACATACATGCATAAACATCCAATTTAACCCATTATGCACACACGAATGTGTCTGCCCGTACAAACTTGAACAACATTAAGCGTTGCCAACCTACTCCAAACGTTTGGAAAGATTGCCAAAGTCATTTTGTCCATTTTCCGCTTAGCTTTCCAAGATAATTATCTGAACATAAACAGGATTTTTACAGGTGAAGTCATTTTTATGTCGTTCCACATACATACTCGTATATGAAGACCACGACATTACCAGTCGCTCGGTTCTTTGTACCTTGAAGATACAAAGACGCAAAACGAAAAGATTTCTAGTACAAAAAAGGATAAATCCGAAAGCAATGTGTTTGAAACTCGAAAAATTTTTCTACTTCACATTATCCTGAATCAGTTTCCAACAGCTCGCTTGAAGTCACCTTCATAACAGGCGCTCTCATCGTTTTAATGCTCGCTTAATGCGATGTTGGCTTGCTAATGGCATTTGTGGCTGATGAGCTCAATGTTTTAATTGGAATTTAGAAGTGCGTATGAGTACGCTTCTTGCAACTTTAGTCAGTAGCTTTCGCTTCGTTCCATTTTTTTCTTGGATAGCACACGGGGGATGGCAACAAGCAATCTTAAAAAGACTCAGGTGAAAAATCTTTGAAATACGATTACGCCGTGTCTTTCACCGGTTGGTACCGTTTCTTTCGGCGAACGAAAGTGTTCAGGGAGATAAAAGAAGAAATAAGCGCTTATCCACCTGTTAGTTGCATCTTCTGCTTGAGGAGGATCTCGACCTTAATTGGAGAAGTATTAGAGAAGAAACATTTTTGAAAGCGGGTTTGTTGTGTCAAAGGAATCTTTTGAGGTTGTTGTATGTAGTTTAATTGGCAAGTTTAAGAAAGTGATATTTCTGAGAACGAACAATTTTGATAGAACTAAGGCATGGCTCCGTTAAAAAATGAGGTGGTAATTAAATATGAATTTGCCTTTGCTCGAAAGTCATAGGCTTTCTATTTTAAGGGGACATAGCACCTTCAAATTGAAAAACAAAATTGTTTTTTTTCAAAGGTTAGTTTTTAATTGAATAAAAAGACATATCTGAATGAAAATTTGTACATATACTTTATTTCCCTTATACTATAATACATAAAACAATTTGTTAAAAAATGTTTGTGGCCCCCTGTCGTCTGCTACAATTTTTTTTGAAAAATACCAAAAAAAACCTGGCGTGTATGATAACTGCCCTCAGGGCAAAGGGAATAAAACAAAAACAAAAGCGGCCTTGGAAAAAAAAATTTGGTTGAAAAATAACAAAATGGTGGCGTTTTTTTTTTCGAAAATCAGGGTTTTTCCCCCAGAAATCGGTAATAGCTAAAAAAAATTAAATGCCAATTTTTTCATCCGTATTTCATTCTGAGCATGTTAAAATTTCAGAACGATTGGACAAATAAATTTTTCTTAATCATGCACGCCAACTTGAAAAAAGTTGTTTCGAGAAAATCGCGTTTAAAGTTAAAATTCAATATTTTTTTGTAATAATTCTTACCGAAATTTAATCTGCGTTACCTGGACCATACAATATACCCTCCTCTTGCTCCTACTCCTCCTCTTCCAAAGATTTTTGCTCCCTTCAAGCAGTTCTGGCCTCTTTAGAAGCCTCGGTCGAGTGTTTTTCCGCCTGGTTGATTCTTGCAGCATCTCTATTTTCTGCATGTTCTAGCGCACGTTGGCCTATTGTTATTCCCATGACTTGCATTATATTGAAGATAGCCCTAAATCCTTCATTGAATGTACCTGCAGCAATATTTGCAGTCATATTTATGATATTTTTTCCACAAAAAGTATGTTTGGGGGCAAAATTCCAAATACAAGAATTATAGCTTTCGTTATTATTCTGCGTAAAATTACCCAAGCAGCGCTTTAATAAATCTTCTGATGATAAGTCCTCATAAATAGGCTTTAACACTTCTTGTACCTCATCATCTAAAGGTGGAGGATGCTTGAAATTTTTTAAAGCACTACCACCAGCTGCCTCCGCCTTGCGCCAGTTACACCAAGTCTTTTCTCAAACAGGACAATAAGAGTGTTGAGGGTTCTCATCAGTTGAAATTTTTTGGTAATATGCTGCCCAAATTTTCTTACGCATGTTTTCAACCGAATTAGAATTTCGTCGTATAGGTAGGCCATAATATATTGATAATTTTTTCATTAATTTTAGTGTCAGTTGAATTTTTTCGGACCTTTTTTTGGAGTTTCAACACTTTTTTAGGCCAAGGCTAATTTTGTTGTCGCTTCTTTTGAAGGAGTTAACTCACTTATCTTTCTCTTCACTTTAGCCTAAGTCGATGTCGCGGCATAACGAAGTGAACGAAAATCATAAAGAAAATTTCCTTGACGCACTTCGCTATATATGCTCACAAAATTTTTTTTTCGAATTTCAAGTCTATATTATTAAAATCATGTTTTTAAAAGCTTAATTCTAACATATTCAATCAAATAAAAATTCGATTTATTATAAATCTGAAGTTGACGCTTCTTTGCCACTTCGGACAGCTTTTGTCGTCACAGCAGTGATTTTCATCACAATTAGCGCATTTCTGATGAAAACACGGGAAATATTGTGGATTAATTACAGAAAAAAAACACATCCACTGTCATTGTGTTGTATATTGATCGGTAAACAAACAATTGTCATAGTAATTGAAAACTGTACAGCCAATTTGTGTCCAATTGAAAATCAATATAAACACATGTATCATTTGATAGATGAATTCCGTTGCATCAGCATCTGCAGAGCTCAAAATGAAATTCACAATAGTAACACAGAGTTTAAGCACCAGAATTGCACCGGTTGTGACAAAGTACGATAGCAATGCATTGTAATTCGACTGAAAAACGATTCCGTTAAGTAATTTGAAAATTTAAAATAAATATAATTCATTACCCTGGATAAATCATAAAACAATGTGACATTCGTTTCGACAGCAAAGGCAAAGCTTAACAAATGAATATCGTGCACGACAATCTTAAAGAAGTTACATTTCGGCATAGCACTTATGTTTAGAAGTGATTTAACACATCGTGGTGCTCTTTCCGGGTACATTAAACACAACTGCATGCTTTCGAAAAAGTTGATAATCTGAAAAAATATTGAATTAGATTTTCACTTTGCTAAGGTGCTTCTTGGTTCTTCTACAATTAGAATTCCAGCTGCAAACATCGAATAGTATCGGCCCCATCGATAAAGAGGTGTTCGGCATACTGGATTCAAAACGGTAATTTTATCGAATAAGTCCAAAACGTGTGAATGACCATGAGGATAGTGGCAACGGACCTTATTAAAATGGAATTTCATATTGACATTATGATGAATTTATACGGGACAACACAAACAAAACTTTGATTTTTTACTGACAATATTGATGTTAGTTTGGCATGAGACTGCTTTAATTAATTTATTTGTTTAGTTGGGGTACTTAACATGGAGTTTAAAATACAATTTGAGAAATAACAAAAAATTAGCCAATAAGTTATTATCTGATTTTAGACGCATTTTGAACGAACTGATGTCTATTAAAAAAAAACTCATGTCTAAAAAAACAAAAGAGAAACAAATGATGATTTTTTCCTACGATTAACTTGGAATGATTGTCACCGATTGTACTCCAATTGGCCGTAGTGTAACCGGAGACTACTACAAAACATTCAGAAATCCGTAAAATGCGACCATTAATGTTTCGACACGGCTTGTCCATATTGCATGACAATGCGCGGCCACATTTCTGAGTACTAGTTGCCGCTCTTTTGGTAAAATATGAATGGGAACGCCTTAACTACTGACTATATTCACCGGAGTTGAGTCCACTGGACTTTGATTTATTTCGGAAACTGAAGGAACAAATATCCTGAATGGAACAGTGAACCGAAGGGTCCGTGAGCTCAACAATGGTAGCGTCGTATGCGGCATTCAAGCGCTGCCAAACCGGTAGTAATTATGTATTGACAAGCAGGATGATTTTATCGAAGAGCTATAATGCTGTATTTCATTTAAAATAAATGCTTTTTCATCTAGAGCTAAAAGTGCATTACTTTTGGTACCACCCTCGTAGTTGAGTTCCCCTAGTGTGAACTTGGATTTTTCGAATAACATACTCAAGTGCTAAATTGAAGAGTATAAAAGTTGACTCACCTCTCTGTTTTTAAATCGACCTGTCTTCTTCTATTCGTAGAAAATGAATTGGTGATATCAACATGTGCTACCACTTTTAATGTGCCAGTAATGGTTGCTTTCAGTAATCGTACCAACTTTACTAGACTTCCGAACTGCAGCAAAATCTTATATAATGCGGTTTGGTTTCTCTGCGAGTTTATCCCCTTTTTTTTTGTAAATGAGACGTATGAGGTTTTTCGGTCATCCATCTGGCATCATGTTTTGTTCCACGGCATAGTCGGTCCTTAAATTGCCCTTAAAACATGAATTCTGCGTATCTTCAGAAGTTCCGCAGGGGTCCCATCGATGCCCGGTGGTTTTTTTACTCGATCTACTGCAAAGACGAAGGGTGTGCAATGAGGCGCTGTTGTCATATGAGTTGATCAATGTGTGGAAGCATGTCCGTTTTATAATTCCTGGAAGAAGAAAGCTCACACCTCCTGAACCTAACCTGCGCCACTTATGATGCTTCTATCACCATCACTAGACAGGCCAGTACGTGGTTTGAAGCCTAGTTTTATGTGATTCACTAATTTATTTGATTTCTGAGTGGTGTTAGGCATAAAGCTGTCATTCAACATACTATTGTTTCTAACGTTTAATTATTCTATTAGCTACTCTCTGAAGATTGTCATATTTTTCCTTCTTGGCCCTTCTCTGTGGTGACCGATGTGTATTTTGTAAACTGCATTCTATTCATCGAATACATTTAATGGCAATGCAGACCACAATGCGAGGTGTGGCTTTGGGGATAGCTAATCCAGTTTTTAGAGCAAATTTGAAACCAGCTTCCACCGTCTTGTGTTGAAGCTGCGAACCTACGTCTTAAGCTTGCTCTGGTTTCATATGTGAGCGAGATTCGGCATTCAAAATTGATCTTAGCAAGAATGTGGTTGATCCCACGAAAATATCGCACTTCAAATGTACTGGAGCCGTCCGGAGCGATTGTTGCGATGCAATAAACTGGCAAGAAAATAGCTAAAACGAATGTTAGGTAAGGTATAGCCTGTTTTGAAAAAAAAAATTTTAGTTTTACCTCACATACGGCATGTTGTCTGCTAAATGAAATTAGCAGCATCAAGTAATGGGCACTCATAAGTTGACTTTGATCAACTCGATTTCTGCGGGGAAAATCTATATTATGCTGAATCAGTGGTCATCATGGCAAGGTCAATTGCATCCTCAACCGACTCGCTAATCGCAGAGTTGGTTGCATCTTGTAAAAAGTGATGGTTGGGCTGTGCTGGAATGCATGTAGTATTGGATATGGCCCATTCCATGCACCATTTGTTTAAAATCAAATAATTATAATCAATCTGAAAAGTCGAAACAAAACTAGATAGGTCGCGAGTTTGACAGCCGGAACAACTAGTAAACAAGATGCTGATGACAGTCATCAAATCACCACAGTAAAATCAGTTCACAATAGAGCTAAAAAAGTAATTTGTCAGCTGATGGGTGAGACTGTACAAATGGAATTGGGGATGCCCTAATGACGCAGCAAAACGGATGATACGGAAGAATTTGGGGAAAAGAACCGCTTTTGCGGTTCATGAGAAAATTTTTTCGAGTGAAAGAACAAAGGGGGGCCTTTTTTCGGTTTGACCGTGGTGTAAAACAGAAGGAATTTTTTGAAAACCCAAAAGGGGAACACTTAAGTTTAATAGTGCTATTAAATATAGTAAAACTTTAGCAAACAAGAAAATTGTTTTAGCATCAGTGATTAGTTATCGTTATATTCTGGAATCGCTGAAAAATCGTTTGCAGAAAAATTGAAACTCCGAAAAATTAATACCTGAAACATTGAGTGCAGAGGAAGAAACAAGAAAATTGTTTTAACATCAGTGATCAGTTATCGTTATATTCTGAAATCGCTGAAAAGTCGTATGCAGAAAGATTGAAACTCCGAAAAATTCATACCTGAAACATTGAATGCAGAGGAAGAAGCAAGAAAATTTGTTTTAACATCAGAAGTTGAAGATCAGTTATATTCTGGAATCGTCGAAAAGTCAGGAACATCAGTTGCAAATTGGGCTGAACATGGTCATATTGGTAAAGAAGCGTACTTCAAGCAGAGTGTGGTAATCGATACACGGCCGACATTATGATCAATATCTTGAACGGAAATTGCGGGCAGAAGTTTTGGTAGCTCGAGGAAGATAAGCCATCGGTGGGAACAACTACTGGATGAACACGTGGTCAAGATAAGTACCGAATAAGATCATTCATTCAAGAAATAGTAACGAAACAAAAGAAGCAAATAAAAAAAAACATAAATGGAAAATTTATATATATAATTTTGGTAAATGAACTATTATTGAAAACCAACTAAGAAAGTATCCATACTTTTTATATCTCTTCTTTCTTTTTCTTTCGTTGATTTATTTGTCGATTTATTTTAATTTTAACTTTCTTTTCCTTGGAGTGGGTGTTAATTGTGTTCGACTTAGTTTTATATACTATATATATTTGAATTTTTATTTATATTTTATCTCATATACTTTATATATTAGAATTTTTATTTATATAAGTTTGGAATTCTAATTTGGGAGATATTTGTTAAGATCGGTGTGAACCGATTCCGATCGGAATGGGGCAGAATCAATAATCACCCACAGCATCTAACATCAGAAATCAGCAGAGATCTTGTTAAAAGGCTTTATATTTTTTTTCAAGTCTATTTACTAGGGGCTTGATATTTCACGGTTACTGAATTTTTTTTGTTCTCTAATTTGTTTGTTTTTCGCACCATGAATAATGAAGCAATAAAGAGTGTAATAAGAATGGAGTAGAGTTGAGTTTCTATAAATAATGATGCCCACATGGAACCTTCAATATCCTTTCCCATAGCCTGTGTGTGTTTGTCTGTTTCGTGTGCGTGCCGTAGCACGAAGAAATCCTGGTCCCCAAAAGGCCCACGACCGGACTGAGCTAGTCGGCGGGGTTAAGGCACGCAGGGTAAATGTAACCACGATTTCTTAAATATAATTATGCTGCACTGACGACGGCTCGACAGAGCTTTCAGCAGTCGCAACAAATGGCGCCCAACAATAGGCTGACTTTATGATATCTTATTTTGCAATTTTGCTTTTCGGCTGAGGTGGCAAATGTTCAACTGGAGCCTTATGTTGCCTCAGCCATATTTTTTTTTTTTTTTCTTTTTTCTTCTTGCTTCTCTCTTCCCTTGGCCGTAGTTGGCATATATATCAATAAAGTATCAATAAGGCGAAAATGTATCATTTCCATCGGATCGAGCGGTCGTCAATGCAGCATTGGCGCCCGGCTGGTGCTACTGTTCTTGTTCTATGTGTTTTATTCAATATCCAGGCTCTTACGGTTGTGGGATTACCTCAGGGTAGTCAGCGACAATATCTTCTATTAGTTAGAGTGTTTCTCGTGAAAGAGATAAATTGAATTTGTCGTGCCAGGGGGAAAATATCTGCTGGGATGTCCACTGATCTAGTCTCGATCCTAGTCCACATATATGGTGTTGTTCATTTATAAGAACTATTTCGAACAGGACTCGAGCACATGAGAAGATGAACATCTCAAGACAATCGTAAGAGTTCTGTAATTTTCCGTAAAACATACTCCCATTTTATCCTTTAATGTTTAAATTTTTCATTCCAATTTCCTTCCTACATACATTTCCATCAGAAGGATTCCATGTGGGAATCATTATTTGTTTTGTTATGAACTTTCTGAATTTTTCGCATTTGGCATTATATTATATTGTTAACACAAACATTTGTTTTTTTTTATCGAATTTTACTTAACAAATTTATTAATTTCGGAAATTACAAAGAAAAAATATTATTATGAGTTCGAATATGAGAAGACGATCCAGTAGTTGGGATCCCAGCTATACTCCGTTCCATCGTCAACTAGAAAGGTTGAGTTTGTCGCCGGAAAAAGCAAGATCAGCTCAAAGCGCTCTTACACGGTCTTCACCAGAGACGCAGGTTAGAAAACAACTACCACCACTCACTCGCATTAATAAAGAGGCTGCACCTAGAAGTGAGGCGCACATTCCCGGGTCAGAAAGTACGTACGCAGGCAACGATCATCCTAGGGTTGCGTTCAGCCAACATCCTGAGACATCTCGTAGATCGGTATTGAGGTTACCGTTATCAAAATGGGGCATTAGTTTTGACGGATCATCATCTGGGTTAGACGCCAAGCAATTTTTGTTTAGAGTTTTAGCGTTGGCGACGGATTATGAGATCGGGTCAGCAGCATTGGCAACAGATTTTCACCTTCTTTTGAAAGATAAAGCAGCTGATTGGTATTGGCGGTTTAGGGAATTGCATTATCCGCTTGTATGGAATGATCTACAGGAAGAATTTTTGGATAGGTTTTGTTCGTTTAAAACTGATGTAGATGTAAGACGCTCTTTAGATGCACGATTTCAGAATAGTAGAGAACGTTTTCAAGACTATTATGATGCACTTGAAAATTTAGCATTACAGTTGTCCATTCCGTTATCTGATTTGGATTTCCAATGTATTGTTTTTCGCAACATGTCTCCTAGACTTCGTGCACATCTAGCAGGGATTGAATTTAGGAATACGAGAGAACTAGTTCGTCGCTGTTGTCTAATTGAGTCGGAGTGGAGGATGTTGGGACTTGACATGGATAGGGATAATGTTCGGCGAGGGCGGCAAGTACAGGAAGTCGACTTTAGAGAGGACGAGGGCAACGAGGATTATAATCGGGTTAACAATTATTTCAGTCATGGGTCTGCACGACATCCTTTACGTTCCGCTTTAGATTCTCGGGATCTTGAGGTAGATTATCCTCGGCCCAGGGAAATTAATAGTATACAGCAAGCAAATCATGCAGGGACATCCTCCGAAAGACGGTTGTATGAGCAGGGGGATTTGAAAGTTTGTTGGAACTGTAAGGACATTGGGCATTCATTCACTGAATGTACTATACCGGTTCGTGGTGTTTTTTGCTTTGGATGTGGGAAAGACAAGGTATTAAAGCCGCATTGCCCGCGTTGTCAATCGGGAAACGTGGTTCGGAACGCGAATTCTTCGGGGAGGATGCGTGTTCCTATAACCCTGCGTCCACCGAGACCGAATATGATCGACGCAGCCACCAACGTCGATCCCGAACTACGTCGTCATCGTTAGATAATTCTTCATCGTTAGATAATTCTTCAGATGTTTGGCATGATACACCAGACAATTTCACGTTTTCACCATCTCACTACCGCACAGTTGGCAAAGACTTTGAAGCTCGTAAGTGCAAGAACAGGCGTTTCGAACGATCATGGAGGTACTTTACCCTTAGGCGATTCCTACGATCAGCATGTGTAGATTCCATTATATCCGTGCATGGTGATAAACGGCCTTTTGCTAACATCTCAATCAAGGGTCGTAAGTTAACTGGCTTGCTGGATAGTGGGGCAAGTGTTAGCATATTGGGTGCGGGTGCTTTGGAACTGGTTGAGGAGCTTGGACTGTATATACACAGTATGCAGTCCAGCGTTCACACCGCTTCTGGGGAAAAGGCGGCCGTACTTGGATATGTGAGCACTCTGGTGCGTTTTAACGAAAAAGCAAGGCTCATTCGATTTCTCATATGCCCCAGCTTGACAAACGCAATTTATCTTGGAATAGATTTCTGGGAGGCCTTCAAGATCGCACCGCAATGCTCCGCTATCGACATGCAAAACTCGGATTCTTGCTTTCATCGGTTATCTGCTGACGATAGTCGTAGGCTAAATGAAGTTATACATAAGTTTCCATCGTTCAATAAGTTAGGTTTGGGGCGGACCACATTGGTTACGCATACCATCGATACCGGTGATGCCCAGCCTATCAAACAACGACATTATTCGGTTTCACCTGTCGTACAGAAACTTATGTATGATGAATTGGATCGTATGCTGTCGTTGGGGGTCATTGAGGAGAGTAAGAGTTCCTGGAGTTCGCCGGTTACTATCGTTAGGAAGCCGGGTAAAGTGCGGCTATGTTTGGACGCGAGACGACTGAACGACGTGACCATAAAAGATGCCTATCCTTTGCCGTTAATCGAAGGTTTGTTGGCACGTCTTCAATCTACACGGTTCATTACCAGCCTTGATCTCAAGGATGCCTTTTGGCAAATTCCGTTGGACGAAAGAGCGCGAGAGAAAACTGCTTTTACGGTGCCGGGGCGTCCCTTGTACCAATTTACTGTCATGCCGTTTGGGCTTTGCAATGCACCACAAACTATGTGCCGATTGATGCATAAAGTCATCCCGCACGAATTGCATGACCAGGTGTTTGTTTACTTGGACGATTTACTAATCACAAGTCCAACATTTGATGATCACCTCAAATTGCTAGCTACTGTGGCAAATCTATTACAGCAGGCGAAGCTGACCATCAATGTTGAGAAAAGTAAATTTGTTCAAAAAGAAATTAGATACCTGGGCTATGTTATTGGTGATGGAGTCTTAAAAACTGACCCTGAGAAGGTGTCAGGCATCATATCGTATCCAAAGCCCAAAACGGTAAAGGACGTAAGGAGGTTTATGGGGATGTCCGGGTGGTATAGGCGGTTTATTCCGAATTTCGCTTCAATAACATCACCCATGACGGATTTGTTAAAGGGTAAAAAGAGGTTCGTGTGGACGGAGGCTGCTAATACAGCATTTGAGGATACGAAGAAGCTATTAGTGTCTGCACCAGTACTGGTAAATCCTGACTTCTCTCGATATTTTTATATACAATGCGACGCAAGTGCCACCGGCATCGGCAGTGTTCTATTTCAGCGAGATGATGACGGTGGAGAGCATCCCATCGCATTCATGTCCGCAAAACTCAATGCCGCACAACGTAACTACAGCGTCACAGAACTCGAATGCTTAGCTGCAGTGCAGAGCATCAAGCGTTTTCGGGCATATGTGGAGGGGTTGCCTTTCACGGTCATCACTGACCACGCAAGTCTCAAATGGTTGATGTCGCAGAGAGATTTGTCAGGCAGATTAGCACGGTGGAGCCTAAAGCTACAAGGATTTAACTTTACGATCGAGCATCGAATGGGCAGTCAGAATGTCGTTCCAGATGCCTTGTCCCGAGCTTGCGAGCCCAATGTGGAGTCTAGTTGCGCGGTGATCTGCCTCCCTGAACATCACGGGCGGCTGGGTGATATTCCAAAGCAGGCCTTCCAGGATCCTGATTATATAAATTTAGTTCGACAGGTCCAACAACATCCAGACCAATTTGAAAATCTGTTCGTGACGGACGGAGTTTTGTATATTCACCAAGGATCCTCGGAGGGTCTCGATGTGAACATTCCGAGCACAAAGATATGGGTACCAGAGGGATACAGACAGACGCTGTTAGCTCGCAGCCATGACAGCCCTTTGGGGTCGCATTGTGGCATTCGGAAAACGTTGGAAGTACTAAAAAGATATTTTTACTGGCCACGGATTCGTCAGGACGTGACAAAGTATGTGAACAAATGTCACACCTGCAAACAAATTAAATCATCGAATGCTATAATGAGACCACCCATGGGCGCTGCTAGAGTTACCGACCGGCCTTTGCAGCGTCTGTTTGTAGACTTTATGGGCCCATATCCCCGTTCAAAACTTGGAAACACCCAGTTGCTAGTGGTGCTGGATCATTATACCAAGTTTGTTTGGTTAAAGGCACTGCCTAAGGCAACAGCGGAACTAGTCGTGAAATTTCTGAAGGAAAACATCTTCCTTACCTTTGGTGTACCTGAAACCCTCCACACAGACAATGGTGTCCAATTCACATCAAAGGTTTTTTCGGAGTTTCTGGTGAAGTATGGAGTGAAACATTGCCTCACACCTTATTATTCCCCTCAGGCTAACGCTTCCGAAAGAGTCAACCGCTCTGTTCTCGCTGCGATTCGGGCCTACATAGGAGACGACCATCGGAATTGGGACGCGAACCTGGCAGAGTCCTGTGCTGCATTTCGTAATGTGGTACATGAGTCTACAGGATTCTCCCCTCATTTCCTGATGTTCGGCTATCAACCTATACATCATGGCTCCGAATATGGATTATTAAAATCCTTACAAGCCTTTGAGGACGGAGAAGTTCAACTAGCATCAAATTGTGACCGGTTGCGATTGGCTCATAGCCACGTTAAGGCGAAATTGGCTGACGCATATGCTAAAGGAGCGCATCGGTACAATTTGCGTAGTCGCCCCAAGGACTTCACTCCAGGACAGGAAGTGTGGGTGCGAAATCACCTACTTAGTTGTGCTGCTGATCGATTCGCTGCCAAACTTGCCCCGAAGTTTTTTAAGGCAGCGATAAGACGGAAGATGGGACAAGTATCGTATGAGGTTGAAGATGCTAAAGGCAAGATTTTGGGAGTTTTCCACGCCAAAGATTTGAAGGTGTAATGAATCATAGGTGAAATGGTCTGATGAGAGCAACAAAGGTTAGATATTTCATGTAGCCCGGCTTTTGAGACGTCCCAGGGTCGGAGTCGTCCCCACGAGTGTTGCGATGCAATAAACTGGCAAGAAAATAGCTAAAACGAATGTTAGGTAAGGTATAGCCTGTTTTGAAAAAAAAAATTTTAGTTTTACCTCACATACGGCATGTTGTCTGCTAAATGAAATTAGCAGCATCAAGTAATGGGCACTCATAAGTTGTCTTTGATCAACTCGATTTCTGCGGGGAAAATCTATATTATGCTGAATCAGTGGTCATCATGGCAAGGTCAATTGCATCCTCAACCGACTCGCTAATCGCAGAGTTGGTTGCATCTTGTAAAAAGTGATGGTTGGGCTGTGCTGGAATGCATGTAGTATTGGATATGGCCCATTCCATGCACCATTTGTTTAAAATCAAATAATTATAATCAATCTGAAAAGTCGAAACAAAACTAGATAGGTCGCGAGTTTGACAGCCGGAACAACTAGTAAACAAGATGCTGATGACAGTCATCAAATCACCACAGTAAAATCAGTTCACAATAGAGCTAAAAAAGTAATTTGTCAGCTGATGGGTGAGACTGTACAAATGGAATTGGGGATGCCCTAATGACGCAGCAAAACGGATGATACGGAAGAATTTGGGGAAAAGAACCGCTTTTGCGGTTCATGAGAAAATTTTTTCGAGTGAAAGAACAAAGGGGGGCCTTTTTTCGGTTTGACCGTGGTGTAAAACAGAAGGAATTTTTTGAAAACCCAAAAGGGGAACACTTAAGTTTAATAGTGCTATTAAATATAGTAAAACTTTAGCAAACAAGAAAATTGTTTTAGCATCAGTGATTAGTTATCGTTATATTCTGGAATCGCTGAAAAATCGTTTGCAGAAAAATTGAAACTCCGAAAAATTAATACCTGAAACATTGAGTGCAGAGGAAGAAACAAGAAAATTGTTTTAACATCAGTGATCAGTTATCGTTATATTCTGAAATCGCTGAAAAGTCGTATGCAGAAAGATTGAAACTCCGAAAAATTCATACCTGAAACATTGAATGCAGAGGAAGAAGCAAGAAAATTTGTTTTAACATCAGAAGTTGAAGATCAGTTATATTCTGGAATCGTCGAAAAGTCAGGAACATCAGTTGCAAATTGGGCTGAACATGGTCATATTGGTAAAGAAGCGTACTTCAAGCAGAGTGTGGTAATCGATACACGGCCGACATTATGATCAATATCTTGAACGGAAATTGCGGGCAGAAGTTTTGGTAGCTCGAGGAAGATAAGCCATCGGTGGGAACAACTACTGGATGAACACGTGGTCAAGATAAGTACCGAATAAGATCATTCATTCAAGAAATAGTAACGAAACAAAAGAAGCAAATAAAAAAAAACATAAATGGAAAATTTATATATATAATTTTGGTAAATGAACTATTATTGAAAACCAACTAAGAAAGTATCCATACTTTTTATATCTCTTCTTTCTTTTTCTTTCGTTGATTTATTTGTCGATTTATTTTAATTTTAACTTTCTTTTCCTTGGAGTGGGTGTTAATTGTGTTCGACTTAGTTTTATATACTATATATATTTGAATTTTTATTTATATTTTATCTCATATACTTTATATATTAGAATTTTTATTTATATAAGTTTGGAATTCTAATTTGGGAGATATTTGTTAAGATCGGTGTGAACCGATTCCGATCGGAATGGGGCAGAATCAATAATCACCCACAGCATCTAACATCAGAAATCAGCAGAGATCTTGTTAAAAGGCTTTATATTTTTTTTCAAGTCTATTTACTAGGGGCTTGATATTTCACGGTTACTGAATTTTTTTTGTTCTCTAATTTGTTTGTTTTTCGCACCATGAATAATGAAGCAATAAAGAGTGTAATAAGAATGGAGTAGAGTTGAGTTTCTATAAATAATGATGCCCACATGGAACCTTCAATATCCTTTCCCATAGCCTGTGTGTGTTTGTCTGTTTCGTGTGCGTGCCGTAGCACGAAGAAATCCTGGTCCCCAAAAGGCCCACGACCGGACTGAGCTAGTCGGCGGGGTTAAGGCACGCAGGGTAAATGTAACCACGATTTCTTAAATATAATTATGCTGCACTGACGACGGCTCGACAGAGCTTTCAGCAGTCGCAACACGATCATGCCTTTTTATGAGTATTTCAATGCATTGGTACTTGTTATAAGGTATCTAGTGCACCCAAAATCAACAAGTCATTGCAGGAATCACGGAGACTGTAGTGGCTGATAATTCCATAATGCATTTTTTATTTTCTAATCTTTACTTTGAAGCGCTTCAAAGAACTTCTACATGATTGTATTGCAAGGAATCATAAAACCTTTCCAGAATATTATACAAATAATTTCTAAAGTCGACATTTGAGGCTTTTTTTTTTTCGTCCAAGATGAAGGCCATTCCAAATTCATAAATTTCAGATAACTTTCCGCTTTTGAAGATCGCATACAAACTCATGTCTTTAATCTAAGCATCAAACAGTTTTGTTTCTTTGATATCGAAAATATTATCGATTTAATTCACAGACAGTTTTTGTATTTCAACCATAAAACGTCGAAAAATTAACCTCGGCAAACTCAAGGAGGCACTAAGTTATTCGCCTCCATATAATCAACCACCAATTTTTCTCTTAGCTAACATAAAATGCCGATGTACTTTATACGCATTGCTTATGACAGGATTGATGCTCAATCACAAGTGCGCTACTATTTAACTAATTTAAACTCTTTTACATCAACAATGCATTCAGAAAAGCTCACATCACTAAAACAAGTTCGACAAGAAATATGTGTAGTTAAACAGAAAAAAACATGTTGTAACTTTCAGTGATGGATTGATGCGCCACTCAATTATCTCGATTGCTTTGATATAAGTATCTTTTCATTCTCTACGTTAAATTTTAGTTGGAAAGCTTTCATAAATATTTATTCTTAATCACCTTTTGATGGATCTTCTGGTATTCCACAAGGTTCTAGTTTTGGTCCTCTATTGTTGATCTTTTTCATCTTAATCCCTCTGCTATGTGCGCGATCTTAAACTGCTCCGTGATTTGGCCTGATTCATCGCAATCAGGTCTAAGAGCGTTAAACACGTGGTATACGAGGTACTCTCTCTCTTTCTCAAAATGTATCCAAATATTTTGTGGTGCTCTGTTCCGTTCACTATTAAGGTACTTTGTGCAGAGCGCAATAAACTGTTTTGTTCGGTTCTCAATTTAAATTTGATGCACCTGTTGTTATTGCCCCTAGTGTATCTAAGCTTTTCACATTGCAACAAAGAAGAATCTCGCATATATAAAAAGAACTATAAAAAGGACACTTCCAATAGGATTGTCCATTATCCTCAATCCACCACTCACTTGCGTACAGCCAATAGAACACCACTCATAAGGCTGTAGGAAATTAATGATTGTAACATTTGACTCTTGTCGTATATTCAATATAAACAATAAGAAGCGTGTATATGAACAGAAGTAAAGTAATCGCGTGTAACAGCAACAAATCAACAACTAAGAGGCTCCCAACGCCAGAACCAACCGTACGGAAAGAGTAAAGGAAATATTTGGTGACGAATTGATGACCGTAAAAGGCCATCAATCCGCGTTTTGTACCGAACTACATCCAGATTTTCAGGTCTATATCAGATCGTAATTGGCTACGATACGTCAAAAAGGACACGCTTTATCCTAGAAACTTTGAACTACCTTATCTGGGAAACCATCCTACCGTCGACATGTTTTTTGGTATCCGAGAGAACCAGGAGTTTGGTATTGGATAGCTGATGGGTCCATTTCTGCGGGATCGGACCCATTGTAAGATTTTTAAAAAAAGCTAAACGGGATTATTTGCAGTCCATATTTGGATGAAATATCGCTTGAATTAACCATCTTGACAATATGTAGCAAACAAAAAGGCGAATGGATCACTTGCGGTAGCTCGAACAATTGAATTCCTCCCGAAATATGATTGGGATGGCAAGAACTAAACGTGAGCAGCACTAGTTGGGTGCGCTGACACTTCTTATCATTTTGAGATGAGTTTTCCAACCGCAAAGGCTAAGAGAGATTGGTCAAAGCAATGGGTTTCTAGCCCGAAAGTTGAAATCTCACCGCCGAAGAAACCATTCAGGTGATGGATACTTAATTCATACGCTTTATAATGTAACTTGTTTTCATAGTTCGATATCCAGACAAATCAAACTATGAAAAAGAATTGACAAGGCTCGCGGTAAAAATCGAGTTACGTATATGTAAATTTAGCCTTAATTATTTTTGAAAGTTGAGAGAGACCATATTTCCATATTTTCATGTCTTTTCGTTTGTTCATTGCTTAAACTCATTGAGTTCTTAAGTATTACCATCAAGTGTGGTTTCCTTGTTTCGTGTATTTGTCGGATGCCGTGGTATTGGTTCAGCATAATTTTTCAGCAGCAATTGGCCTTTTATTTTTATTTTCTCCATAAAGTTCTTTATTTATTTATTTACTATTATTCAACAGATAAAATCCAATTACTGAATATAGAAAATATAAAATACAAATAATTCACTAACGAAAGAATGAAAAAATGAACAAAATAGTAATGAGATGATAATGATACAAAATAAATAACAATAATAAACAAAGTCAAAGTAAAAAAGTAAGAATAAGAAAAATAGAGAGAAAAATAAAGGAAAAAAAACTACATTGAATTAGTAGTATGCAACACATTATTTTTCAGAAAAGTTTTAAAGGTATATAATGTCGGCGGTAGAGGACCAAACTGTAAATCATTATATTGCCTCAATAATCGCAACAGTGGAGAATAAAAAAAGATATCAATGCACGCAAATGGCACAATAAACTCAAAAGAAGAGCTGATGCCATGCACTGCAACACGGACAGAAACGTGGCTGCTGATGTCGGAATCTACCAACCTATGAATCAATTGGAAGAGTAGGCACTCATGCAGGAAAAGTTTCCGTGATTCGAGGGAAGGAAGATGAAGGAACGACAGACGATCACTATAAGGACGATAAGGAAGCTGAAATTTATAAAACAGGGTGCGAGTAAAACTGCGTTGAACCGACTCCAACGCAGTATTTAAGTAGACAAAACGAGGACACCAAACTTGACAGCAATGTTCAAGGATACTACGTACAAAGGAGAGGAAAAGGTGTACACAGGTGGAGATATTAACGAAAGCTTTAGAGGATCTAATAATAAAACCGAATAATTTAGAGGCCCTGGCTATAATATAAGAAATATGCTTATTAAATTTGAGCTTAGAATCAAACATTAGGCCAAGATCTCTAAAGTTATCAACGGCATTAAGTGGATAGCCACAAAGCCTAAACAACGGTTTAAATAAATCAAACAGAGTAGAAGAACATCAAAGGTGAAATTTTCAAAGAGAAAGACATTTTGTGACATTTCACGATGTTCAAAGTGAGAGCATTGGAAGCGCACCAAGTCTGTAGGCTGTTGAGATCGTTTTGTAAAACCATACAGTCATCTTGTGACTCAATCACTCAAAACATCTTGAAATCGTCGGCATACAAAAGACAAGAAGAATGGATTAAAGGAGGGAGATCGTTTATGAACAAAAGAAAGAGAAGAGGACCAAATATAGACCCTTGCGGAACACCTGATGCAGGATAAAAAGGAATTGAAGAGGAGGAATTAACAATTACAATACATGTACGGTCGAGGATGTAAGAGTTAAACCAGGAAAGAAGAGGACCAGCAATGTCATCGTACCTTAGCTTTTAAAGAAGGAGGTTATGGTTGACGGAGTCAAAGGCTTTGGAAAAGTCACATCAATCACATCAATCTGCCTTTGATGGTCAAGAGCGGATGGACCGTGTGTGGGAAGGAAAGAACGTTGGTTAAAGTGGATTTACGTTTGACAAAAGCATGCTGCTCATGAGCGAGAGTAGGCTGGATAAAGGAGTAGATTCGCTTTTAAACCACTTTTTCAAGAATCTTGCTAAAGCAAGGAAGAAGGGAAATGGGACGGTAGTTTGAGATGCATGTGCGATCACTGGCTTCATGTATAGGAAAGATGTTGGCAATTTTCCAGCGAGAAGGAAAAGAGCCAGAAGATATACTTAAGTTGAACAAGATAGAAAGAGAGACGCACAGAGATGATGAAAGAGATTTAGCCAGAATATTTGGAATACCGTCGGAACCACTACCGGTATTGGCATCGATATCGTTCAACAGAAGTTCAATTTCAAGAAGGCTCGTTTGAAATGAGTGCAATTCAGGAGAGGATGTGGGGGAAAGATTTAAGGAATTAGAATAGGATTGTTGTGATAATAAAGAGGAACAGTAAGAAGCAAAAAGCTCACACACTTCTTGTGGAGTGGAGGCAGCTGCATCACCCAAGTGCATACCGTTGGGCATACTAAGACAATTTTTCAAGGAACGGATAAATGATCAAAAAGATTTCGGGTGATTGGTTTCGTCTCGTTCTATGACCATTTTTTGACTGCCACGTTCAATTCGAAACTATTGTCAATTTTCTTCATCTTCTAGTCAATTTTCATCCTCTTGTTTAAGACAAAATTTAAAACAATGAATGATAAAAATTACACTATTTCCGTAAAGTAACCCACGACAACCCTCGTACGGGCCTAGGGGTTGAAGCTGGTAGAGAGCTTCATTACAATTTTTTAATCATTGTGAATACGAGTGTGGAGTGATTGACCCCTGATTTAAATCAGGTACCTAATCAGAGCTAGTTGAACTCAAAGCTTGGTGCGCGGACCCTCGCCCGAATCCTATTTCCGTTATTTTAATTTAAACCAAATTCAACTAGGAGTTCGATAAACTCAAAAGCCATGCAAAAAGCCAGAAAAAGGGATTTGCTACTATCAAAATCATATAAATTGTTCAGTTAACTGCCAACAAATTTGCACTCCCTTCACTTATTTATCAGATAATCACTTTAATCTCTCTCAACCTTAAAGAATTTAAGTGACCCGCTTACAAGAGTATTACATTTCATCCTTTTATCGAGTATCCTATATCAATCAATGCTCGGTTGTGAGCGCACAAAACTGTCAAATTGATTGAATTAACGACGTAATTCAAAGGGTTTGTGCTGTGATATGGCACTGATAGGAAACGAAATTGAGGCGAACATGCATTTCGAAAACATTGTTGTCAGAATCACATTTCACGATTTAAATGCTCGCTTTAAGTGCTTTGCTCGTAACTACTTAAATGTAATTATTCATTTGCGCTCGACGTTTTGAACAACCTTACGTCATACATACGAAGTAAGTTAACTTCAATGCAAATGCTGACGGGCTTTAATATGAAATGTCTAGTTTACAATCCCCAATCATTTTCATCTTGTTATTCTCTAAATGAAAATTTTGTTATTTTCAATTCGTTCCTGAAAAAGAAGGAAAACTTTATAAACGCGTTTCCCCACATAGTTTTCTCTGAATACCAAAAATACTCAAAAGTTCTTCCTGACATTCATTATTCCCTTCCGAACGACTTCACTTACGGTACAAAACATTTCCTTATCCATCGCAAAGTTCAAAAGAATCGCTTCTGAATAGTTTTCCCAAGCTCATCAGATCTGATTTCAATCGGCTTCATTTCCTAAGCACTTCACCTACACGTTCATTCGCTATTCGCAATCGGCTTTTTCAAGCCTCCACATAATAGCCAGTATGTTACAAAACATACTAAGCTGTATTCAAACATAAGGCTTAAAGCGTTCCGAAACAATTTCCACAATGGAATCAAATACATCCTTCAAATATAATTTCCGTGCCGAGAAAATCTTCGAGTAGCAGTATATGCATGACGGAAGTAGCTTTTATCCATCTTAACGTGCTGTTATTCATCAAAAGATCCTGCAACTAGATCCTTTGTAGCCAGCGCGCAAGAATAAAGTGAGTAGACTTAATGTTTTAGGCGACGGGACGAATCTGATATCTGTCGATGGGACTATTCACATTCACACTTCGTATAAGATGGTAAAATTACTTCCGTGCTTGGGTGGTTTTTGGGAAATATAAAAGTGACTGGATATGGACATTAACACTGGATTGTAAAAAATCAGAGGCAGATGTAGGGTCGACAAAGCTCAAATCATTCAATTTCAAAAATAATAATTTTCTCTCTACAGAAAACCCAAAAGTAGTGGATAAATTATAGATGCCATCATGGCTTCGGAATCATAAAAAAATCAATTGAGCCTACAAATGTTTCATCAGCCTTATAAGTTTAAGCATCAAAACACTTCATCTTTTTGGAGGCTAACATTTCACAAAGCTCTGTTCCAGAACAATGAATTCCGTGCGACCCATAACAGTAAAATCCTTGAGAATCTTTCTCGTAATCCCTCAATTAGTGCTCGCATAAAACAGCCAATGACGTGGACACAGCATCTTTTGTATACGACTATTGAAACGACGGCAGTAAGACGACCCCACTTCCAACCAGGACACGAACCCCGGAACTATATATATTTCTGTTCGACTTGGTTTTGTCGTTGTTTCGCCATTCACGCTTACTGTATATTATGTTGCTTGTATGGCAAGTACTGTCATTGTGTTACAGTACTGTTCTGGCTGAAAGCTGATAAGAGGATACTCACTTAACTGAGTTTAATGTATCTCGCTGGAAGCAGTCAAGGAAGAGGATTTTCCCTAATTAAGGAATTAATTGCCTTGAATATAGTTGAGTTGTTGTGCCCTTGGGCTCTTATGGATCTGTAATACGAACAAAAGCTGCATGTACACACATGCTTCCATGTTTTGATGAGGATTACACGTACACCACAAATACGCCCACATGTGTATTTGTAGAGTTTTGTGGCTACGAAACTCCAATTAGAACAAAAGTCCACTGTGAGTTGAGATAGTTATGGATGCGAAAGGAAAGATGCAACTACACCAGCTGATGCAGAATTCACAGATAAAGCTTCTTCTCAGGACTACCATGTACATACGAAAGCTGATTTTGTCCCCAAGGAACATTTTAATAGAACAGAAAATAATTACAGAACAAGATAGGAAAGGTTTCACAAAAGGAAACTATTTAAATAACAGCTATGGAAACGTGGTTGCATTGCTAAAAAAATAAACATTCTGTAAATAATGGTCGGAAAAGAGTAAAACTCCTTTAAAAGTCATTAAAGAGGATTTCGAAAAAATTCAAATCAATTGAAAAAACGGTTTCTTAATATCTCCAAATTCATTTAAAGACGTGCTCCAGAAAGTATTTACACAAATAGCTTAAGTACGCTAAGACCAATACCAATTGCAATTTTCACGGCCTCTATAATTTTATGTAATTTTTCTTTCATGTGGGAAGGTCACTTTTTAAAAAGTAATTTTAAAGGGTCCATGTAAGAAAAAATTATTTTTTGGAATATGCTTTAAAGTGCTTGCTAATTACTTCCGAACGGCCCATACAATCCCCAATTTGACACCAAATCCAACAATAGAGCAAGCTGTTTCCTCAAGTCCCTTTGAATTCCACTCCTAATGAACACCTCTTTAGTCATCCCATTCCATCTACTCCATATCTAAGCAATGAATGCGAAAGTTTTCCGTTCACTATTCCAAACATAATCTCCTCCATCATTCATTTGCGCAATAATAAAAAGTCCACCGGTCCCGACATGATCCCAAACGTTGTGCTGAAGAGATACAAACATTCCATTTCTGCTTTCCTATCCATACTCTTTAACCATTGCATTATCAATGGACATTTTCCCAGCAATTGGAAAACTGCCAACATTATTTCAATCCCTAAAAAAAATAAGAACCCAACTTTACCCGAAAGCTACAGACCCATTTCCCTCGTATCCACTACCAGTAAAATATTTGAATGTGTCATCAAGGAACAGGTAATGTGCCATTGTGACACATTCGAAGTTATTCCACAATTTCAATTTGCTAACCTTCCCAAACACTCCGTCAACCCTAAACCCTAAAAGCTGATCTGGTAGTCTACTTAAACAACCGCACTCCCATCACAGCTTGTCTCCTTGACATCCAAAAGGCCTTCGATGCCGTTTGGCAAGAAGGGCTTGTGCATAAAATGTTCTCTCTCTTCCACTTTCATCCGCACTTGTGTAAAATTATTTACAGTTTCCTTTCTGATAGATCCTCGATAGTGAAAATAAACAATATCTTTTCAAATCCCTATGCTAACACAGCTGGTATTCCTCAAGGTTCTGTCCTTTCTCCCATCCTCTTTGCCATCTACACAGCCGATATTCCACGACCCTCACCACCTCTCAAAATCTCACAGTTTGCTGATGACCTCATTGTTTATTCACCTGCTCGTAGCCTCAAAATAAACGCGGAACGTATATCTACGTATCTCGACACACTTTACAGCTACTTTCTCTCGTGGCATCTTATCCCCAACCCGTCCAAATCTTAATCCATCATAATTCGAGGCCACGTTAAGCTTCCCCGATCGACGAGACGACTCCTTCCCTACATAACGCTTAAAATGAACAACAATCCCATCCCTAGACATAACACCGTTACATACCTGGGCGTAGTTCTGAACACCAAACTATCCCCAATACCCTATGTGAACAACATCCTCACTAAAGTCCTGCATGCATACCACAGTATATTACCCCTCATACACTGCTCCACACACGTCAAAAATTCCGTCAAGCTTAATTGCTATAAACAACTAACTCGTCCTATCATTTTTCATGGTTTTCCTGTTTGGTCTGATCTTTCCTCATACCAAATGGAGAGGCTGAGAGCAGCGGAGCGGAAAATACTGCGACATTGCCTCAATCTTCATCGCAAACCCAACTCCTACAAATTCCATAATAATCTCACCCTTTATAGCACAGCCAAAATCCCAAGAATAGATTTGTTCCTTACATATCTATCTTTGGAATTCCTTGGCAAATGCTCTGACCATCCCAACAGTAACCTTACTTTCCCTCCCTGTCATCACACCCCTATTCCAAATTTCCTTCACTCCACTTTATTAATTCGCTCCTAGTGTTGCTCCAAAAATGAAGTTTTTGAAGGGTTTTACTGGGCTTTCCCCTCTATATTATAAGTTAGGTTAAGAATTTCAGATACATAATACGTACATGTTAACATTAGGCTAAGATCTTGGTATAGTTTTAAAACTGTTAGACCTAAGACACATTAAGCTAGTACATTAGGTATAAGTCATATTTATAATTTAATTTAAGCCCAATAAAATGTTTGTTTAAAAAAAATGTTTGTTAATATGTAATTGTTAAAGTAATGGGATTCCAAGACATGAAAATACGAAACTTTCCACGAAAACAGATGTAGGGCTCTTGATAAGTAGGGATTCACTATTTTGGGAAAGTTTTTGATTCGTGTGTTAAAAAAAGTGTTTAAGCATTGTTGGGCGTGGTTGGTAATTAGATGGGGGACCGCTTGGGAACACCGCGTATCGTTGGCAAGTTTGTTCTTACACCAACAAACTAGTTGTCTGGGAAGCACTATGAAAAAAAACATCAAATTTTTGCCAAAACTTAGTTATATTTAGCCCTTCAGTGTCCGCATACATTTCACGTACCCTGCTCTAACTTCCAATAGAGGCAGAGTCATCAAATCATAAGGAAATTGATGTTTATAAAATGTAGACTAACGTGATTTTGAATGGACATGCTGGCAATCTTATAGTTACGACAAGAACGCAAAAAAAATCCTTCAAATCATCGATTCTCCTCAAAACTGTTAAAAACACACAATTGATGAATTGTTGTACACAGTATATTCATTAAGTTCCGGGACTACTGTGAAATAAAGCGCTTAAGGTGCTTCAATAATTTTACTAATGATTTAATTTTCTACATACATCCTTCCTCTTTTCAAACACTCGCGGAAAAGGTAGTGCCTGAAAGGCTTTTAAAAATTCGTTTGCTGAAATGCTGTTAAGGACCCCGGTCAGATTTTGCTGCATTGTCTTTACATTTTAAAACAACTCACCTTTGATGACGGCTTTAAGTTTTAGAAATGGCCAGAAGTCTGCCGGAACCAAGTTTGGGCGAAAAAGGGGGAAGACTGTGACCCCTCGCTACAAGATCTCATGAATAGGCTGGCTCAATATCGTGGAGAAGACACCAGTTACCTGCTTTGTAAATTTCTGCTCGGACACCACAAATTCTTGCAAGCAGGCGTTTCATAACTTCAGGATAGAATGCTCCGGTTACAGTCTGACCTGCGGGAACAAATTCTCGGTGAATGATTCCTTTCGCATCGAAGAATGTGATGAGCACTGTCCTCACTTTTGATTTCCATGCGTGCACTTTTGTCGGACGACCCTCTTCAGGAGCCCGCCACTCTGACGATTGTCTTTTAGTAGTTGGGTCATACTGAAAGCACCATATTTCATCGCCCGTAATGATGTTCGATAAAAAGTCAATATCCATATCGGCTGCTCCAACCAAATTCTCTGTTCTCTCTTTTCTCTCTCTCTCTCTCTCTCTCTCTCTGAAATACTGACGACACTCCAAAAGAACTCAACACAATCTGATCTTAATGATCTTAAAGTAGTCAAAACTCGTCACAACCGCTGCGAAAAAAATATCAGAAATGAATGGAAGTGTGGTCTACGTAGTTCCGTAATTTCCCGACGGATATCGCCACTAACACAACGAGGTCGAAACTAGTCTCGGAACTTTTTGAACAGACTGTGTATGCTGAAACCTTACAGGACATTTTGAAAAATTATTCATTCCAGAAAAGTGGTCGCCCTCAATCAAAATGCCAATTTTTTAGCACTTGATCATGAGAGTTCACGATCCAATAATCAGATCCAACTCATAGGATGTATTAACAAAAAGCAGATCTTACCCTTTAAATCTACTTGTGGTGCCATGAGTACTGCTCCCGATGCGTCTCTTGATGCGCTTCTTAATCTGCCTTCTATCGACATTCAAATTCAAAGCGTGGCGATAAGCTCTGTCCATAGACTGATTCAGCTTGGCCTATAGGTAGGAAACGACGATGTAGGGCACTGGTCTATTAAGGGTTCGATGCGTAAAATCTCCCCGATTCTCACTTCGCCTTCGGACGCTTGAGTGCCCTTCTTCGACTCCGGGAGAAGGTACGAAGTACTCGTAATCTTCTTGAGCAGAAGTGACTGGAAGGATCCAGATGCCTGTACGAGGTGACAGTCCCAGATCTTCTTCACAGACGGCTCGAAGACACATGTTAGATCAGGAGCTGATGTCTATCTGCATTCATCGAATGAAAGGTGGTCCTTTTCTCTCGGAGAGCTAGTTTTTGTTTTTTAAGTAGAAATAGCCAGTATGCTGTCTGCTGGGGAATTGAAAAAAAGTAGATATGAAAACGCATTGCTGTTTGCAGTGACAGTCAAGCTGCCACTGACTACTTCGAAAATTACCCAAGAGTGCAGGTCACGATTCAACTCTTTCGCCAAATTCAATAAAGTGCAACTGCTCCAAAGCAAAACACCTTGGCACTGTGGTGTTCAGCCATTGTGCATCTGCACATGCCTCACAATGATAGATGGATGTCTTCTGATGTGGCTAAGCACACGGGAGTCTTCCTTTCAGAGTCCAACCATGCAACTGCGTGATGTCTACTCAACATGAGCAGGAACGTTTGCAGAGCCAGGACAGGCATACTGACTAGACATAACTGCCTACGAGGATAAATGTACTGAATAGGTGTTGCGTAGGATAACCTCTGTCCATCCTGCCTAGAAAAGGCTGACTCTGTGGAGCATTTCCTCTGGGAATGTCCTGCGTTTACGCGTCTCAGATATCATTGCTTTTCCCGCAATGTAGCGCTTATGAAGAAGATAGCTTCGTTTACCAGCTATCTCAAGCACTGCAACTAAAAGTTGATTGCTCCTTTTGGCGAAAAGATGTCTGATGCACTGAAATGCGGACCTGGCTACTTTAATTCTATGCCGAACATAGGAGTTAAATTTCAAGAATTCATGCATGTCTAGTCCAAGGTAGCGCAATGTAGGACTAGGAGTGATTCTAGAAGTTCAGAACAAGAGCGATTTTGTTGGCCTTATTGCAGATGGTTTGAGATCCCCGATACTTAGAAGTGTTCCTAAATACAGTCAGCTGTGCTTTGCAACTATTTAGCTTGTTGCCCCATTCATCAAAATAAAATCTAAGGTTGACCAAGTAATCTTCAAGGCTCTTCGCAGCTTTGAGCGGGTCTTGGCTCGACGCAAATAAGAGCGTGTCATCTGCATATTGTAGGATTTGAACTTGAGAATTGCATGCTGGAAGAGGGAGGTCAGCCGTGAAAATTGTGTATAAAACAGGTCCAGTGACAGAACCTTGTGGCACTCCGGATGACTCCACAGGTCCCCGGAGTGAATTTGCTCCATTAAAGCTAACATAAAATTGTCTGTTGCTAAGGAAGCTTGCGGCGAGTCGTATTACTATTTCTGGAAATCCCAACTTGATCAACTTGTATAGAAGACCTTCGTGCCTTAGACAATCGAAGGTCTTCGCGATATCCAAGGCACAAACAACCGTCGGAGTTTGTCGCTCATTCAGGTGTGACACATTCTGATCGTGCAAGCACGAGATAGCGTACTGGGTCCCATCAATTGTTAATTTAAATTCATAACTTCCAGCAATTATCTTCAAATCTAGCGTCACATTATCCTTTTTTCATTGAAAGCTCACTAATATAATTTCCTGAAAATTTGTTCTTATAATTACTTACTCTCCTATAAATTGCAACATTCACATCATCAACATAAAAATACAATTTTTCTTGTCCATCAATGATCTCATTAATTATTGACTCACTGATACCTACTTCTTTTTTAGTGTTCTCTTGGTCATTATTTGCCATCTGCAAAATTAATTAACAGTACTAATCGGTTCAACGTGCTTCTTCAGTTTTCCTGTTTCCATGGATAAGTCAACCCCCCCAAAGAACAATACGAGCGTAACAATAATAGTCTATTATGATGCCTGCGTGATGTAGTAAACAGTAAATTAGTTGACGTGCATTTTGCGGCATCTTTCAATACACAAAAGATCTGCCACGGGGAGCAGAAAAGACTTCGAAGAGATTAAAATTTAATTTTCTTGTGACTAATTAATGATTAAATGTCTACTCTTCGAAAGTCAGCTGTTGGTCTTACTGATTAAGTAATCAAATACGTTCGCTTGCCGAAGAAATTTACTTTCGCTATTCAGTTTTATGTTCGAGTACAAAACAGTGTTGGCTGTTGTAATTGCAAAAATGGATTTCAGCCCAAGCTCGATTTTAATTTCGAATCGTTTCATGTTAAATGAATAAATAAATTTGAAAAGGAAGATTACGAGCGATGGAAATTTTGCATGTTAGATCCTTATTTAATATTGATGTTCGCATCATTCATCCTTCATATTCTGATTTATTCCATCTTTTTTCAATTTTCTTAGTCGCTGGAGGGAAAAATATATATATATCTATCTACGTAACACTGGTTACATATCCTAGTTGACTCCACCTTGGAATTCCCAGAACATCTTGCACTCTTACTTTCACTTTGGTGTAGTACATACTTTCACCGAACCGACAATGAATGATTTTTCTATTTACCACGTTACAGTCATTCGTTGACGACGATAGCGAAACATCATCGTTGCGCATTGTTTCAAGTCAACTGTTTTTTTTTTGTTTTTGCTTTTTCTCCGCTGAAAAATGTAAATGGAAATGTTTAGTGACTTTTATAGCAGTCAATTTTCCGCTTGATCGATTGTCCGGAGTGACTTGAATTCCTCCAGGGAGTGATGATGTTACAAAGTTAAATTGAAATTACGAAAATGGTTGAGTAGAGAGTGTCAAGGACACGCTCTTGTGCCTTTTTATGAAAGAAATGCAGGCAACATAGATTCACAATGCTTTCAAGATATGAGCAGTGTTCGGGAAAAGGGATTTTGAAATATTTATGTTAACGACTGAGACAGTTCGATTGTTGATTTAGGAGATTCTGGTTTGGAAGTTCTTTATTTCGTCGCTGATTTGGGTTTGGGTTCCGACTATTTAACCATTGGTTGATTTGAAAGTGGTATGAATAAATTTTTCTAATGGTGTAGAATGTTTGAAAAATTCCGCGGAACGGGACTAAAGTTTGTTTGAGAGGTAATTTTTCTCTTTACTAAAATTTTTTCTAATCGGCCTTTTTTTGTTTCGTTGGAGAGCTCTATCTAGCTCAATATGTAAATAACACGTTAAAATAGTTAATAAAAGACTTATTGCTCACACTTATAGCACTAGTTATTCCAAAAAATTTCATCTATTTTACTATATCATCGATGAATCGTTTTCTATGTGAGGCCTTTGAAAGTATCCACTATCATTCTGCTCAGAGAAAAAAAAACACGAGACTAGTCATCTTTAATATTGACTCCTTATCATGTGCTCCTGGAGATAAATGAAGTGCTTGGTGTGTCAGCCAACCATCACTATCTTTGATTGCAGGCTGAATAGCTCGAAACATGACTTCGACATTGACTATGGATTTAAAAGATGAGTTTCCTTTTTATCTTACATGCCTTGTGCTCTATATCAGACTCCGCGAAAAACTAGGTAGATAAGCTCTGCCACTACCTCTTCCAAAAAAAACCTCAGGAAAATGCTCTTTTAAGGACAAAAGAGCATTGTGGCACCTCATTGAGTAGCACATACCCATTATTAAATGAAGAATCACCTCGAGTGTTAAATGAACTGGGTGATCTTACTGCATTCCGCGGAAACTATTTTGGTTAGGCTTGCAAAGAAGTAGAAGCCAAGTGACTTCTTCTTCCACCAAGGAGTCAAGCACAAGCTAAGATCGCAAATAGCTTTGATAAGTTAAGATCCAAAGTATGTACAGCAGTTGAGAAATCTGCTTAATCTAAGGTGTCATTCCCAATGCCTTCTTTGAAAGACCGAACAGCCAAACTATCGCCAATATATTCGGCGAAACGAGTCCTTTTGACCCGTGAAATTTAAAGTAGCATATGTTACGTCGGACGACCAAAAGTCTTAGCAGTAATGCTTTTCAGCACTGAAGCTGGTGATGGTTGTGCTTTTAGTGAGAGATTGTTTATCGGCGATGATCTTAGCACTATCTGTCAACAGGCATCTGGCCGGAGTCAACAGAAGCGATTTGCCAGTAAATGTGCTGGCAAAGATTTGCATGCCACCCTAAATGTGAAGTGCCGAGGTAAAATTCGGCTCCTATTCCACATTAAAGAAAGTTCTCCAACTAGCTGTCAAATTTCCTGGTCGCTAAAACATCAAATGTGTGTTCCTTTTCGGGATCCCAGCTCTGCTATATACTGAAATCAATCAAAACTCCTGATTGGTATAGTAAATTTGAGTACTATAAAAAATAGTTAATGATGGCATTTGAAAAATAAAAATAATATAATCATCCTCTAAAAGAAGGACCTAACCATGATGGGCTAAAAAGTTCAAAAGAAAGCTCTTGTAGTATGCGAAAATTTGGCATGTCACTAAAAAAACTCTCATCTCCACCTTTAAATAATTTTCCCACCAGAAATTTTTGCTTTGTGTGCAAAAATGTGTGCTTTACTACCTATCGGGAGTGAACTAGAAGTGTCTGTCTTTTTATATTAAGAAGGGACTTCCAGCCATGTGGTTTTTAGTCCGAATTCCACGTGTGGCGATAGCTAAACACCACCAGGGGCTGTCTGCCTTAGTTTAGGTTCACTTATAGATGACCACATATTCTCTAGTGTTTATGTTTTTCTGCTTGCTGTACAGCCCCCTTTACTAGAAATGTGCTTTGACAGGTCTCGACTGGATTTGTTTATCAGCTGATGCCTGAGAGCTCTTTGATTCTGTCTAAACAAACCAGCAGAAAAGAGAAAAGAATGCATCGCTAATGCCGCCATTATTAAGGAACTCTGCTCCAGAGTTAAACTTCTTTTTTTTTGTTTCATCTCGTTGATAGTGTACCATCTTGATACTAGTACATGTAACCAAAGAAAATTTGCTTTAGATACTCCTTAAAAATGTCACAATCACACTCTTATAAACATTTCTCCAGATTTTCATTCTCCATGACATCGACATTTTGTCTTCATGACAGTCAATATAATATAAATTCCGCGAATTTGATTTATTAAAAAATATTTACTTCATCCAGATTTAAAATTTGGTTCCTTGATATCTTTTTCCTCTCTTTCAATATATTGAGCCTTGAAAATCGTGAATTTTGTCAAATGAACAGAAACCCACTATAGAGTAACTGCATATAAACCTGGTGCAGAAAAAAACCTCACACTACATATATTTTGAAATACCTGAAATCCTTCTTAATTGTCAAATCCAAAAAATAATTTTTTGTGATGCCAGGGCACTATCTGGATAACCTCCAGAAACCTCACATTGCCGTTCATTAATCAAGGATGCAATAGATGAATTCAGATGGCCACGGCAAATTTTGGAAAGAAAGCATTCATCAAGGTAAACTCTGCGCTTTGGTAAGAGAGGGAGATTAAGGAGCGATAAGCGTTCATCGTAAGGCATGTAAGGAAGATTATATTTAAAGAGTAGGGTGCGAGTGAACCTCCGTTGAACAGATTCAATGGCATCAGAAGGATATGCACAACGAGGAGACCAAACTTGAGTCCATTATTCAAGTTTGGAACGAACAAGGGTAACAAATATCTTAACACATGTAAAAATGCTAAAAGAATTGTGACAGGAACGTATAGCAAGGCCAGCAATCCGCGAGGCACTATGAGTAATGGTACGAACATGGATATCAAATTTAAGTTTACGATCAAAGGTTACTCCCAGATCAGTAAAATAATGCACAGAGACAAAGACGGATTCACATAGTAAGTAAAGAACGGTATTAGTCTGGAACTTCAGAGAATAAGACATGGCAAAACACTTTGAAACATTTAACGGTAGGCAATTAGAGTTACACCAATCAGTAAGAGAGTTCAGATCATCCTGAAGAAGTAGATGATCATCTGAGCTATTGATTACCCGAAATAATTTTGTCATCTGCATAGAGCAAACAAGATGACGATAGAACAATAGGAAGGTCATTGATGAAGAGGTTGATTAATAGCGGTCCTAATATAGAACCTTGAGGTACACCAGAAGAGGCCGAAAATGGTAAGGACGAAATACCAGAGAGGAAGATTAAACAAGTGCGGCTAGTGGCAGCGTTTTTCCTGCGCCGGACCACAATTTTATTAGAACTAGAATCACTTGCTTTTCACATCAAGATTAATATTTGTATCTTCTCCGAAATGTTGAACTTAGCAATCATTAAAAACTCAAAGATACAGATATATCAGAATTTGTACACAGTAAATCTCATACTATTTGTCGTCCTTTTCTCTTTCGCATTTCATTGCAGTTTACTGAAAGTGTCTAGCACTATCCTTTCAGATTAGTTTTCTAGTGCTTGCTCTTACCAACCAAATGAACACAAATCCTTTCAGCTAATATCGATACTTTGACAATCAGCAGACTTTTAAAAATAAAAATAATGTTGTGTCGTTAACCAAATGGGTTCCTTCACAGTTGCTGCATTTCGTATGATAAGTGTAGATCTTATCATCTGTGTAATTTATTAGATGTATAATAATAAGAGATGTAATTTTATAGAGTCGATAGTCAGCTTTTCTGACCTAAACCTTGTTTATTGTTTTTTATTTGGACAATTTTTTTTAGATACTGTGCCTCACAAACCAAGTTTGGGTTTATTCTGGATTATAGATTTATCACTAACTTTCCAAAATTTCAAAGAAATCGTGTTCTTTTCCTTCTTTGAAGCTATTTGCAAGGAAATTTTGGTTCACTGGAACTCCATCCAAGTGAAACTTACCTCTGTTGTAGCCGAAAAGCAAATATTACCAATGATAACTATCAAAGCTACAAACTAAATAGAAAATTTACTCATACTATCAAATCAAAAAAATTGATCAATAACTGCCTGAATAAGCTTAAGCATAAAAATAACTCTACCTAGTGGTATTTAAACTGAAATTTCAGACATATTGAAAGTTCCATATCGTCCTTTGTCTTTCTGCGGCCAACACAAGCCATACTCTGTACAATCTCACAATCAAAGCTCTGAAGTCCTATGGTTAAATATCGTTCTCCATAATGTCATGACATTCGGGCGGAAGAAAGGACCTAAACGCTTGTTCGAGGTCAATATCGACTGACTGTTCCTGTATGAGATGAAATGGAGTAATATCGTTAGCAGGCGTTTTCATAACGCTGGTCATGTTACATTTTCGAATAACATCCTTCCATTGCCATCTCCGTCGTTGTCCTTGTGCACAGATGGCCAGGCATGATTATTTTAAAATTGAGCTATTTTCTTGCCAATGAAAGAGAGAAGGGGGTGGGGGAGAGTTAGAGGGAATTTTATTGTGTGCCGATGGTTGTTTGGAATGATTACTAACGGAAATGTGGAGATGTAGCAGTGAGTTGGTATCATTGCTACTGATACAATTTCCTCAAATATCACATTAAAGGAGTTTCGTTATAGTCTATTAGGCTACTTTCACGGGTCGTTAGAAAAGATAAATATCACTAATGTAGGTTGAACTTTCTTTAAATGAGGCAGCTGTTAGGGAGACTCTTAATGAATAAACGCCAAGTTGAAGCAAACTATGATTTGAGTTTTTGGGTTTAATTTACTGAAAAAATAGATTTAATAATTCATGCTTGTTTTTTGCTTCCTAAACAACCGATGGCATAGTGGAAATATTTGGGGGGTTTTCTAGGCACATTATCTTTTATTAAAAAATAGCTAAAGGAAATTGAGCGTAATTTTGCACTGAAGAAGACAGTTTTACAGAAACTAAAAACCATTCCCGAAGGAAAATATCCTTTTCAGATGCAGATTAGTATACTCAACTGGGTTAGTACTACGCAGTATGCAAACTCATACTCACATTGATACGTTAAGCTCCACCACTCAATATGAGTCACCATCATCAGAGTTTCTATCATCCCAGACTTAAACCCACCATTTCAGATGCGAAAGAATCGTGTAGTTGAAAATTCCCGAATATATCGTTATTTTATGCCTGTTCTCTTATGACACTTGGAGCTCTGCATCATCGTAATAACCGGCATTGATGACTGGGATCAAAGCGAGATGTTCGTTTCTTGCATATCGTTAAGCGTTGATGTGATAGCATGTTTTCCCTTGACAGAAGCCCGATACGTGGCAGTAAGGGAACGAGATGAATTGAACGGTTTCTCGCTACTCCTTTATATTCGTATGCGTGCGTTTGAAGCGTATGAAGCCTGTGGAAAATACGCATTACTTACAAACTTACTGTGTTCCGCTTAGTTCATGTTTTCCAATTCCCCATTCGCTCGCTGTTTCCTTTCGAAATGGTATGATGGCATTACGGCAAATAGCAAGGAAATTTCGTTTTCGCGTAAGATTTTATTGTTACTTTTCGAAAAGCTTCTGGGGGATGATTGCGGATTATGACGCCAAATTGAATTTTTAAACGAAATCCCTATGGTGTAATGTTTCGGCGGAGTTTTTAAATATTTTGAGGATTTCGGGAGAGAATTTAGCACCATTGCGTTGCTTGCAGTAGTAGTATCGTTTGGTTCATAGATAAAAAAGGCTTTTTGCGATGGAATGGGGCTGCGTGCGTAAGTATCCTAGAAAATGAAAATGCTCGGTGAAGAAGTATATTTGTCGATTGGTTGGTATCGGATGTTTGTTTGGAAGCTTTCGGATATTTTGCATACAGTGTAAATATTTGGATAATTTACGATAGTAATGACATGGCTGTTATTGAGCCTGAAAGCGATGCGAACGAGCATAAGCAATTTTCTTTTTCGAATAGGTTCTATAGATAAGTTCTCAACGGGGCTTTAATCGGATTTGCATAGCTTTCAATTTTCTCATATGGTATTCGGATAATTTATGAGTGGATCAAAGGCTAAGAATCAAATTAATTATATAAGCTTCTATAAATAAAAACTCAATGGAAAGTTTCTGTTTTCATGGGAAGGGTATGTTAGGCTTTTCGATTTTAAAACAATTAGTAATGTCACCCATTCTTACTCATTGATAAATAATAAGAAAGTTAAAGTTGTTAAAATATATTTGGCAATGTTAAGGGCTCTATAATAAAAACCTTTGAGACATAACTCCAGATTATCTACTTATGTATAAGAAAAAAAAACAGTTTTCTACAAAGGTGTTGCATAATTTCTTTCCAGAGTAATTCAAAGCTAACTAAATGGTGTGACAAGTCAAATAACTCAAGCTGAAAAGCTTTGTTTAAATAAAGGATAGCTCGGTGTAAAATGATTTGTTTGAAGTAGAAAGTTTAAGGAAACTTAATTACCAAAATGGATCAAAATTGGATAGTTCCATGCATGAAAAATGTATGGGTAATCCTGTTTGAAATGAGGTCCTCATTCCCAAAATGCTCACAAAAAGAGATGGATTTCTTTTGATGTGGTCTGGCAAACTAAGGTCAAATCTTTGAATGGCCAGCATGTCCGTCTCAGATACCAGTGCTTTGGCTGGGATGTGGCACGCATGCATAAAATAGCTTCTTTTTCTTTATTATTAATCCTAAGTTTTGTTAAGAGATCTGGAAACTATTGTGAGCTGATGGTACGAGTACAATGGGTATTTTGGCTTAGTGTCAGACGCCTCTCCCCGAAGACACACACACACTCTAAACGGACAAAAACTACTCAGAAAAAATAAAAAAAATCGGAAGTTAAATTTTTTCAATTTTTTCAATTTCAAAAGAAAAGATTGAAAGCCTATCAAACATTTTTTCTTTGATGTGGTCTTCGGATTTTTTTTTTTTTTTTTGATGAGACTAAAACCTATAAATCTTCGTACTATGAAAAGAAAGCCCTTTGCCATGGGCTATGATTGTAGTGAAGTGAACCATTCTTTCTTCAACTGACCTCAAAGACCTGCTATTTTTTGTTGTTGAAAAAAACACATAATGATCTAGCTAATCTTTTTAGAAAAATGTATGAAATGCAGGCTCGATTTTCGAATTAAATTACTACATAAGCTGAAGTTCAATTGCTTCGTAAATTGAATTGCACTCGACTTCAAGAAATTTCGTTCGGAAAAGCTTATCTTTTAAGAAATCTTTGTCGATACGAATTTGAAGGAATCTTAAATGAATAGCGAGGTATATTTTCAAATGAACCCCTAATTTTGGTAGCCTCTAGAGTTTGCTATTTTTAAACAGCAGCAAATAAAAAACGAGCCCATTTGCCAGGATTAACATAAATTCTACGCTAAGGTGGACCAATCCAAGTTTTTACATGTCCCGCAAGGATAATTAAGAAAACAGTGGTTCATAATAAAAGTGTTTAGTGATATTGAACTCGCCACAAACTGGAGAGGAATGGAATTAAACCGAACTAAACTTGAAATCCAACGATATGGGTAATGAAGTATAAGATATTTTTGGTAAAATATGGCTTAAAAACAGCTTATTAAACGAAGTTAATCTGAAAAATGCATAAAATAGTCAGCCAAATTCATTACACAGAATGCTTTTATATTGGACCTTTTAACTGAAAAATATATCATAAAAACTATTAACAAAAAACCGATGGTTTGTAATATAATTAAAACTATGTTAGGCTAAATACAAGTATGTACAATCAATGGAAAAATTATGCATAAAATAATATCTGTCGATGCTCTCATATTCCAAATAATCGGATGGGGGCTGGTTCGGCTAAAAATTTGAGATGGCTGTTAGTTGTTCATTGTAGCAGATTGAGCCCGAAATAATTGAACGGATGGCCTTTTTTAGATTCTGTATATATTTATGATCCATACATTTTCATTCAATGAGTTCATATACTTCATTAAAGATTCACGTCATGTAATATAAAAGATAGCTAAGCAAATAAAAATACTATTAATGAGATACATTGAGCGATACGTAGACTTTATAACGAGATAATTTAAAAAAAATTTAATTAATTGAAAGTCTTTTTGAAAAAATAGACTTTCAATCCTCGTGCATTTACGGTGACCGATATTTTAATTTTAGCCTGACAGATATTTTAATTTGGGGAAAAAAATATTTCAAAAATATCAAAAGCACTTAAAGCATCACGGACATTTTATTTTCAAACTTCGTTTTCGGAAAAATGTTTAAAAAACAAGGATTAGAGCGTGCACTTGAATACAGCTGATTTTAAGATTGCGATAAAACAGCAACATCAGTCGAGAATGCAGATAAAGCAAGTATGGAAGCTGTTGGTAGTGGAACTAGACCATCAGGCTGATAATTATGCGATTTTTTTAAGGGATTGAATTTTGACAGCCAACGAGAGAGATTTTTAGCAGTCAATGCTGCCCATAGATCGAGTAAACCGACTGTTTTTACTTCGTTTCACCCTTGAAAATAATTTAATTTATTTTTTATCTCTTTATTTTATACTTAAAACCAGTTCCAAAATCAGCTTTACATCAAAATTAGGATGGTTCTGTTTGTCAGCGTGAGAAATAAGATTATATTGGTAATTTTACTTTTGCATCATCGTCGTAATGAGCTTTGTTTTTTGTCGGTTTTATCGTTTCCCAAAAACTGGGTGTCATATTGGCACATTTAAGATGCACTTCACCTTTGCATCTCATGCATGCGATTGTATTAAACTTTGTGCATTTTTTGGGCATTCTTTGCAAACAGAAGTCCTTTTGATTCAGATTTTGTTGAAGACGGTTTTTTTTTTGCTGACGTTTTTGGCCGGCCAAAATTGATTGGTTTTTTGGCTGGTGTGAAAGACCGTTGCCGTTTTGTTTCGGCCAAATCGCTGAGCTCTTTTCTGCCCAGGTCAAGTCGGCACTTTTCATATGCTTACGCCCCCGATTAAACATTTTTCGTGGTATGCCGCGTTGAGTCGGTCCAAGTTTTCTCTGAAATTGAAGTGGTGACTTCTTCGATGGCAGCGGGGGATCAGTCCAGGTCCAAATATGCCATTGATCATCTTAGCCAAAAAATTTTATTTATATGATTGCCGTTTATCATCTTAGCCGTTTGTGCCTCTTTCTTGAGGTGCAAAATTTCCAACCAGGTTCGAACCAGTTGGAGCCGCAGCTTTTCTCGGTTTCGGTGGAACTGTGTAGAACCCTGTTTTATCAACGCTACAAACTTGATTCGGAACATATGAATTTGGTGGTATGACACCTTTGAGTTGGTCAAAATAACCATCGACAGCATTCTCATTAAACGCTTTCATTCATAGTATTCTTAAAGAAAGATGATTACGTTTGGCAAACGCATCAAACCAATCATAGCCAGCGGTTTTATGTTCAATCCATGACTTATGTTCAATCGGAAAACTCGAAGGCCAAACGTCTGATTTCATTTGGATGCAAACCAAAACAAAGAGAATTTGCTTTCGCTAAATATCTCTATAGGGCACTTTATTGTTCGTTAGGAAAAAACCTGGAAACAAATCCACTATCAGCAATAAATACAGGAAAAAAAGTTGGAAAGATCCTACTTTTGGTGTACCAGCCGAAACCAAACTCAAAAATTCAGTCAATTGCTCATCAGTCACAGTTGTGATATCGGGAAATTGCTTATTAATCCTCTCAATTTGACGATATAATGTCTTTGCGTACATTGTATATTGACCGGCTACAGCATGCACCGAGTTGCGAGCTCTTTTAATGAATTTGATAGTTTCAACCAAATTCGAAACATCATTTGGTATTGCTACGGTTTTTTGTATATAATTATATAGTATGATGACTCAAAATTAACAAAATTGAAGAAAAAACACTTAATTCCAGTCAAAACAATGAAGAAACGTACTAAAATTCTACGAATTTGCATCATAATGAGTTTTATGTCATGTGTCAAGCAACATTTTGTTGCGGATATATGCATCATCACAACATATGAAACAAAAAAAAACATTTTGAATATAATTACCTTTGTCAAGACGTAAAAAAATATGAATTATAATCCACCAAAAATAGCTCAATGAAAACTTTTGAAAACCCGAAATTCAGGGAAAACGAAAAATGCGTGTAAACAGCTCTGCGTCTTTATAAACTAATAAATCCGAACGCCGCTTAAAGAGCTGCGATTTTAACAGAGTTACGCCATTTCTGTTACGCCATTACTTGATTGTTAAAATTTAGTTGGAAATTCTTTTGACAAAAAATTGCTTTTCGCATACAGCTTAACGAATATTAACTATGAAAATATTATTTTAATGTAGCGCTTTTATTTCTTTGAAAATATCTCAAAGTTACACTTTTAAAGAAACTGTTGTATTTTCAGTTCATATAAAATGTTTCATTAAAAATATCATATTGATATTATAGTCAGAAATTTCTTTTTCCAAACCTTTAACCCACGTTGGGCGCCACTGAGTTCCATAAGATATTTCACTTTATTTCAGGAAATTTCACAAATTTCATAAGATACTCAAAAAATTTTTGCATTAACTTTATTCAATTTGATAGTTTACTTAAAAATAATCACAAAAAAAAAAACAGATGTCAATCAAATTTGAGACATAAAGATATTTTGAAAAGAAAATATTGCTTTCATTCGCGGGTTTTTTATTGATTTTTTTTTCATCTAGAAAGACTTTCAGGATTAAAAGTCAACTATTGCTTTGTTTTACATGAATAAGCGGCTATCATTGAAAAAAATTGACTTCTTTAGTCCTCATCGTCCATAGAATTTGTTATGTAAATATTCGACTATAACTGCTCCAGCAATCAAGATTCATTGATATGTTAATGTTCATTTTACGTGCATGCTCTCGCGCCGAACAAGACAGCACGTAAATAAAATCCAGCTTTTATTGTAATTGCCATTCGCTCGTACATATTCGTGCACCTGCCATCCATATGCTTTGTCAACCATCAATGCTGTAATGTATATCCTGTATGCATATGATAATTTCTGTGTATATCGTATCATTGTATCATTATACACCCCCCCAATAAAGCTTATCCATAATTGAAACTGCTGCAGTTTTATACGGTGCCACTTTATTGCATTAACCCATAGGCACTGCTCATGCGTTCATTATAATATCCTGCAATGCTGATGCTTCAAAGGCACCGTAATTATGGTTATTGAACCACCATCATCCATAAACATTCAGCTCAGAGTATTTATAAGCGAAGAATAAGTGCGAGAAAGGGGCAAATAAAATTCAAACAATACCTGAAAATTTCATAGACGTCGAGAAAACAATAGTAGTAATAATAGAGGACCTTTATAGTTCAGAAAGTCTGCCCATTCAATCCTTAGTCACATTAGCTAGCTATGGCTATGACTTTGCGTCTCTATTTAAGTACTAAAATATATATCACAGAGAGCTATCGGTGAAAGTCATTAGGCGGAAATGTTCATTGAATGCAGTGACACCTTTCCGGGCCATTGTTCTCGTCAGTATGCGCAAAGGAATTCATTATTAGGGTATCGTTATTATTGAACCATTAATTTAGCCTTGCTGAGCTGTTTTGAAAAGTTGATGATAATGGAAAGCAATTTCAGGTTTGATGTAGTAAGTATAGCCTTAGATATTTTTGTATGCGTTTAATTTGACATTAATGACAAAACAGAATAAAACTTTGAATGCTTTCGGTGTCTTTTCTTGTTAGCGTCAATCCAATTCGATTTAATATGATATATGTGGAAGCCATTAGATTCAATTATTTTCTGGAAAAAGTTAAACAATCCTTCAGTCCAAACTAACAAAATTATAGTAAGAACCGTCATTTATTTTCAGACCGTTTATCCCAATAAAGATTTCATGCACATTATTCAATGCATGTATCTGCTTCTCCAAACAACTTATGGTTAAATTCGACCGGCAGCAAACTTATCATCGAAACCCCCAATAAATTATTTTGCAATTTTGCTGACTTAGTTTTGTATGCTCGGTGCTTACCGTTTTAGTCAGATGACTGTTTAATATTCCGGAGAACGCTTTAAAATGGAGAAGGGGGGATTAAAATCGAAATTCCAATCGTTTCCGATGCTTTATACGAATATGAATAAATTGGACGTGCGATACCCATAAAAAGTATGCAAGGATTAAGTACTGACCAAGCAAAATAGAAACTTTTCAAACTCATATTGATCCGGTTCGGGGGTTGCAGAAAAGCATAAGCTTCATGAGCTTATTTGTAAATATTGCTAGGAAAATATGAAATATTTTGTGAAATGTGGAGTTTAATCTGTGGAATAAAAATGAAATTCCAGGTCTTAATAGTTGCAAGAACGGCTTGTTTTTCACTAACTGAGCAAGTGTAATACAATGAATAAAAAAAACTTAGAAGCCGCTGGAAACACTGGTTGACAAACAAAATTAGAAACATCGTGCAGATTTTGAATGCATTTTCTAACACACACGCTCCTTATTACAATCAACCTGTTTCGAAATCACATGCACCGCTTTGATAGGAAAACTGCACCGAAACTTCTAGGGTAGAGAGGCTTTCAGGGCTGCCACTCGTATGAATGTCAAAATTTGGGCAGATTGTTACCATTGGTTGTCTATTTTATAAAACATTGAATGTGGCATCTCCTATATTATAAATGATGAAAATACTCAGTGCTGGCAACACTTTATCAGCACTGCAGCTAAGTGTCTACCAACTCTGCTTCACGCCAAAATCAACCAACCCTGTGAATTTCATTATCATCCGATGACTACAGCGAAAGTTACATAAATAAAACGATGTTTGGGACTGCCATCCGAAACATTTTCGAAGCTTACAATTTTTAAGCATTGGTTACTTATTTTTTTGTAGTAAATGGACAAAAAATACCAAAAATCATAATAATAATATATAATTTATCAATAACAATATCATAATTTATGTAAAAATAACAATACCATGATTAATCAATAAAGGGAATATTGAAAGGGTAAAACGTTTGGTTCAATAGACAGTTCTCTACATTAAAAGGGAGAGAGAGTTCCTAGTACCCCAAGTATTTAAACCTGTAAGATCTGACTGCAAGAAAAGCCGATCATTGACAGATGAGATTTCACAAAACAACCTAAGATCTTCCGCATAAACTAATCAATTAGATGATATAACTGAAGAAACAAAGGATAAATAAAATAGGTCTCACAATGGAACCTTGTGGGACACCAGAAGAGCGATAAAAAGAAGGGAAGAACAGCCATTTAGGACAATTTTGCAGCTTCGATTGAAGTGTAGGATGAAAACCAGGCAAAAAATGGAATTAGATATGCCAAGTATCGAGAATACTGCTGCCATTGAAGTCTAGTCAAAACGTCCAAATTTGCACTTCAATAGAATCCATCGAAAGGAGGTTAATAAAAGAAGCAGCGATAAAAAGAATAACTGGTGGCCTACATCTGTTAGAGAAATCAAAGTAAGCTAGAAATGAAGAAGAAAAGAAGTTAGCGTACATAGTACACATGTCAAAAGTGCAACAAATTTTTTTCGCCACTAAATACCATGGACTCAGGATATGGTTTGTTAGTTTTACAGCAGTGAATGCAGGACCAGAATGGATTCAAATTGTTACAGAAGAAAGATGAATTATTTTAAGCAAAGTAGCTGCATTTGGATAGTAAGACTTCTTTTTTGCCGCAGTACGTAATCAAAAATATTGCTGACGCACCTGATGATATGCTGAACGAAAGAAAGCATCGTGCGTCTTATATTTACTAAAAAGAGCTATGTACTAGCAGCAACCGAGAATCAAGAGATGATGTGACACTGAAGACGAACTACAGATCTATGTTTAGCAACATGTGAACTCAAAAAAGAATATAAGGAATGTAGTGCCTCATTAATATGGAGACTACGAAAAGGAGAGAACCAGTTAATATCGTTGGTCTTCACAGTCATACTTTCATAGTCAGCTCTGAAAAAGTTAAAGCGTAATTTTAAATTATCTTAAAATGCTACGGAATATACTTTGATTTGCTCCAACTTGCTTCTTAGATCACAAACACTTTGGTAATAAAATAAAATATTATATGTAAGATTAGAGTTTAACTGCGATTTTTTTTTCGAAAGATTTATCCAGAACGTCAGTTGAACACAAATCTGGGTTGTGAACTACGCGCGAAGAAAGCTGTTAGCTCTACGCCCTCGTTCAGGATATCCAATTCTCAGCTGAGGTGGGCTATTCGCTCATTTGAGCCGTTTAAATCTCCAAGCCCTGATGACGTCCTCGCGGCTGACATCCAGCAGTCCCTGGAAGTATCGTTACTATGGCTCAGAGAGGTTTATAACGCTTGCCTGCGCTTCTCGTTTATTCCCACTGGAAGGAAACTAGAGTTTTGTTTATCCTTCAAGTAGAAAAAGTTACGCATGTTAAGCCAAAAAACTATCGTCCAATATGTCTTGACTCTCTCCTGCTAAAGATTTTGGAAAGGCTTATTGATTACCATATTAAAAGATCAATTGATCCTTTGCTGATCTCGCAGTCACAGCACGTTTATATCAAAGGTAAGTCTCTCGAAACTGCTCTTCACGTCCTCATTGAGTAAGTCGAGAAATATCTTGCCCTGAAGAAATATGCGCTTGCCGCCTTCTTGGACATCGAAGAGGCCTTCAACAACGTAAAGTCCGACGGAATTATTAAAGCAATCTCGGTTCTTCATGTTTGAAAAGCGGCTGATTGCGTTGATCGTGCAGCTTCTTAAGAAAAAAGAGGTAATCTCTTCCTTGAAAAATACACGCGTACGAAAAGCGGTCAACATGGGCACACCTAAGGGTGAATTCCTCTCTCCCCTGCTGTGGAACATCACGATTACTCACATCATGAATACTCTCCTAATGAGGCTACACCATGCCGGCTATAAAGTGATTGCTTATGCGGACCACATATCTGTAGCAGTGTCGGAAAGTATTAATTTACGTTATCGGAGATGTTAACTCACTTTCTTGGCATAATTTTACGTTGAAGCCGTGAGTGCGACTTGAATGTAAATCCTAGCAAAACAGAGCTAATGTTGTTTACAAAAAAGTATAAAGTTCTTCGTTTTGATCTGCCGAACTTAAACGGGTTCTCTATTACCCAGAGGGTCAAATGTTTAGGGCTCATTCTCAATTGAAAGATAGTAATATACATACAGCAATACAGCAAAAAGAGTGCTACAATATAGTAAAAAGAGTGCGGAATGCTTTCAGTGTATTTTGCCGCTGCAAAAGAACCATAGATACGAATTGGGGATTGCAGTCTTGTACTTTTGTTTGGGTTTCTACCGCTGTGGTTGAGCCAATTCTATTGTTTAGGGTGGAGTTCTGGTGAAAACCTGCTCTTAAGGATACCTGCAATCGTCATCTTGAAAAAGTTGGGAGGTTGGCTGCACTACTGGTAACTGGAGCGCTCTGAAACACCCCTTTTTATGTTGCTTCGTTGGTTTACAGCAGGTTAATCTTACAGCCGTGAGACTGAATTGTATCTCTAATCGAATATTCGGAGTCAATATTGGTATTTTCAAACGGCTATTAAGCCACTTACTGGTCCTTGTTCAGGGTCCTTGATTGTCGCCGAATGCCGTGCATCTCGTAGAGAGATATCTAAACATTCGACAGTACAATTGATTTGGGTACCTGGGTTTTCAGAACAATTGTCAGTCCGATGAACAAGCTTTGCTTGTTAACTTGCTACCGGGGGTCTTATGCTTCTTCTCAATAGGAATACCAATGACATCGGTCAAAATGGCCATCAGGCAACAATATCTGAAGGACACTAAGCAGTCCGGGGCAAATTAATCATCCTATGCGATAACAAGGCATCCCTAGGTACCATTGGATGCTCTTGGCACCAAGCAGCTATTAGGCTTAACACGAAGCGTTGTGCGGTGTACGTTTTTATGGGGCACTGTCTCAGAAGACGGCATACGTAACGATTAAGCGCAGGGTTCAACGACTTTTTGCGGGAGTTGTGGCTCTGAAGACGATAAAAATTCATCCTTCATTTCATGTGCGATTGCCCGGCTTTTGCGAGGAGAAGAGTGGCGGCACTTGGTGCACACTTTCCCTCAAATCTGATCAAACTTTCCTTAATCAATTAAGGGGGCAAGATGGTTTCCGAGGCCGAAGAAAAGCCGATTTTTGCGATTTTTTTTCTCAGCTTTGAGCGAAAATAATTACTAATTTTTTATAACACATTAAAGAACTATATTTTGAGAGTATGTAGGAATTATTGTATAAAAAAATATGAATTAGTTATCCCGTGGTGGCAGTAGATCAAAGGCGCTTCGAAAAAAAGGCGTCGTGCGGTGCGTAAAACCTAGCCTGACAGTGTTACCTGAAATCAAAAAATCGAAGTGATTTACTTAATATATTAGTTTTTTTCGCGGATGAACGAAACTATATTGAAAAATATGCGATTTCCGATTTTTGGTGCGGTTTTTAATTTGGAGGTACCATTTTCACATAAAAAATCAGCCTTTGATTGCCTGTAAAAAATAGTAAAAAGTTTTTTTGAAAAAAAACGATCGTTCATCCGCGAGTATTTATCATATTAAAGATGTCCGGCAAAGTTCATTGAAATCGGTGCATTACTTTTTGAGTTATGTTACGCACCGACTTCAAAAATGTAGTTCGGAGTTTCGAGCTAGACTATTTCGGCTTCTCGTGGAAATATACCTGGGAACACGATCATAAAATAACCGGTATCTCTGCGAGTTTAAGTCCGATCGCCTCGAAATTTTCAAAGGATATTCCTGAGATGTTGTACTTTCATATAAAAAAATAATTGAAAATTTTTTTTTGTTTAAGTCGGAAACCATCCTGCCCCCTTAAAAGGGAATAGTATAGCTCATCAAAGGAAGCAGATAATTTCCTGAGTTTAGTGACGAAGAGACAGTTTATAAAATTACTGAGGCATCAGTACGGGCCTCTGTCGATCGGCAGCCATTTTAACCTACCTACTTACCTACCTTGCATTCAATATCGTTCCTCTTGTCATCCTCAGGTGTTTGAGGAAAAGCGCGAGAGTGGAACATGACGTAGTATAGCAGAAATATGAGACTATCGACGGTGAATGTTGGTGACATACATATATGAAATATATAATAGCTTTGCATATTAATTTTGAATTGTTGGAAAAACAATTTTATCGAAGAAAAACAGTCAAATGCAAAAAAAAATTGATCTTCTTATGCTTCAAATGCAAATAAATATTTATAAATCACCTTAACTGACACAGCTTTCAGTGGAATCATTTTTAAACATGTTATTGAGTCAAATGAAATTAATGCAAAACTTTTCTAAGTATCTCATGAATATGCTGAAAAGTCGCCGAAAAATTTCAAATGCCTTTGAAGTATTTTGCTTTTTGTTAGCGCCCATAATGCGTGAAAGGTTGAAAAAAAGCAAGTTCTTATTATAAAATATGGATATCCTTTTCGTTATGTGCCTAAATGCGCCATTTTTTTGTAGCGCCCAACGTGGGCGAACCGTCTTCGTAGCCAAGCGCCAAGCTGTAATATCAGACAGAAATATTTACAGGTTCAATTGGGCCGTCTCTCTTTCAACAGCCACATTTCAATGACTACTTTACACCAAAAATTACAGGCGAAACTATTTCTTCTCTTCGTTGAATAAATTATTTTCCAATACAGATACGTGAAAATTCCACACGCGAATTTTCATTTCTGAATAAACACTTTAGACAGGCATATGGAGTCATGAAGGTTTGTTTAAAGAGTTGACATATTCAGGAAACATTGCGGTTCTCTGAATTATTAATAACATAAAGGCAGTAGTGACAGCTGTTCCTGTATCATGTTAATTTTTTTTTCTCTTTACTTTTCGCTTGTACATATTAAATGAGGTACATAAAGCACATACACATGAATATCTATGCTTCGATGTAGTATGTATCTCAGATGCGACTCAATAGCGGATGTGTTTTTGATATTTGACTTTGAGTTGCAAGGTATTTAAATTGATTTATGCAAGTATGTTCGGAAAAATGAATACACTGTTTCAGGTGTTCTCTACAGGATTACCAGATCAGATAGAGAGCAAAATATGTAGGCATCAAAAAATATTATAGTTGATAGGACTGTTATTTCTATAATTTTGTCGTCTATGCATTTAAAAAAAAAATATTGCAAATGTATCTTTGTATCTTTGTTAAAATTATTATTAAACTCATTCTAAAATGTCAGAGTAAAAAGCATAATACCCTATTGCAACGAAATTGGCTTGCAGAAGCCCTTTAATCACTGCACATTAGAACCAATATCTTTCATACTAACATTTTCCTGTTCTAATGAACAAACTAAACACAATTACAAAACCCTACCGAAAGATAAACATAACAATATCATCAAGGATATCAAATATCCTTGTGAAATATTTGTAATGTTCTTATCGCTACAATTATCTTTCATCAAATAAAGTCTCTATGTCAGCAATTAATTGTCCATCAAAATGTTCTCGTCGAACATATTCTTGACCATTTTAGCCTGTTTTACTTGCCTTCTATGCCACCTCAATAGCATGTCAATCGTTTTTGTGTCAATACAATTTCGGCTTGACGTAGACTGATAATCGGGCCATAGACTGAAAGGCGTCTTTGCTTTTGCGACTTAGTTCTGTTTTTTTTTGTGATCGTTACTTGTTTTCCTAACCGAGGAACATAGCCATTTTTCGATGAAAGGACGTGTATTCGAAGCAATCAAGTAGTGAATGACTTGGTAAATTAACCAAACGAAATTATCCTGAGCCAAAACTCGACGTACGGATGATGATTAATAGCTTTCCGGCAAAAGAACAAACATGAAATCTGAAAATCTGTACAGGATAACTGACAGAGTGCTGACAGTGCTTTATAGAAGAAAAATACAAAAATGCTGTTATTGTCTGAATCGGAATTAGGTTACAATAATGGATGTTATTTTGAAGATTCTTTTGAAAAAATTGGAGTAATTTTTAATATTGTTCTAAGCTGTAACCATTTCAAATGTTAGTTCCTGAAAGCAACAAATATTTGTGCACAGCATATATTTTCTTTCATCCTCTCAAATGGATAGCAATAACTCATGCAACAGATTGTTTCCAGGACACCGGGAGCTCACTCGAAACTTGAAATGAATTGTTTTTGAAAAATGCAAAAGCACTCTGTCTTCAGGTTTCATGTAATTTTTTTTACCACTGATACTCGATATGTGTTGAACTAGGAACATAACTGAACGCTTGTATTTGCATAAAGAGCTGCAACGCTTGGCACAGATGAATTCATGTCTGTCAAATTCACTTTCCGACCGAACGAACTGCTGCAAATGTTTTTGCAGTTTTTGAATTCAATATAAGTACGTTGTTCTGTACATTCGTGCCGAGTACAGTATTTGCATTGCAATAAAGCTAGAAGGTTGCTATGGGCCAATGCATATCTCAAGGATATCTGTCCGTTTGCTGGTGAAGTCAAAGATAGATGTAGTCGATACGAATACGTATAAACTGTCGACAGGTTGAATGATCTTCCATTATTCTCGTGTTGACTGTAAATGGTAGATGCATAAGCTATTACTGTAGAAATTCGCTATGAATGACTTAGAATGTTGGCAGTTGAGTATTGTTCCCTAATATGAGGTAAATAAGAGGTATTTTACTATGATATTTGTTGCTGTGCATTTTTGAAATTTATATGAATTTTTAAGTCAACAGGGATTCATATACGGAGCAATTGTGTGCATACAGGAAGTTATTCCCAAGTTATTTCCTCCTTGATTCATCGTTGTGCAGACAGAAAAATGGTGTTTACTTATTTGGTCAAGTTTATGAATATAGCCTTTACCAGCTTATTGTTCAGTATTATTACATTAATTTTTTAAGCTACTTTGACACTCCACTGTGAAGGTAAAAATAAATCGAATTTTTTCAACCGTACAGCTTCTTATTCGGTCTTTTTGTCATGATGATGCCAAAGCTCAGGAGATGCCCTATAATGTTATAATACAGCCTTGACGGAAAGAAATTTAAGGAAAAAGAGAAGGGAAGGGTGCAGAAGATAGCGGTTAAGAAAGAATTGTTAAATGTAACGGTACGACTGGCACTAACCAAAAGATTGTGAGAGTGAGAGCGTTGGAAGGCTCTAGTGCTGCGCTTATGAGGTGGTCTCCAAGGGATCAGACTTGATATTTCGTTAGCACAAATACCATAGTTGTACTAAGATAAATCCACACAACGTCTATGCTCAAAGGATTCAATACGTGAAGTAATGGTTGCATCGCCAATAAGCTTGAAAGCTTTCCGTTGAACCTTGTCTAGTTCCGAGCCAAACTACACGAGAGGAGCTATGGCCACGTTCTTCCACTGAGCTTTTGAGCTTAAAAATAGAACATTTGAGTTTGTATGAAGCAAACTACACGGACGCGTTTTAAGCTATGTATTTCGCTTCCTACAAACCCATTTGTTTTCAAAAGCTTGGCAAAAAACGCAACAATAGCTTCGCTCGTGTAGTTTGGCTCTAAAGCAGTGCGATCTACCCCAGCCCATATACAGGGTGATTCATTATGAGATTTGGTTTTTAATCTCAAATAAAAGGCATAAAGTTGAATTCTGTAGTAAAAGTTTTACTGCGAGTCAAAAGAACAATCTATGACATTTACTTTTTAAAGATTATCTCATATAAATGTTGACCGCGACTACGCCGTAAATGGCCCATATTTAGGGTTTAATTATTGACGACGCGTTCCAGCATACCGACCGGTATCTCGCGAATGGCACGAGTATTGTTGGCTTCCAAAGCGTTGATTAAAGCTGGCTTATCACTGAAGACCCAAAATTTCGTATAACCCCAAAGAAAATAATCTAAAGGTGCGATATCACATGATCTAGGCGGCCAATTTACTGGTCAGAAACGTGAAATCAGGTCCTCACCAAAATGATTTATCAATAAGGCCATTGTTTCTCTCGCTGTATGCAAAGGAGCGCCGTCTTGTTGAAGCCAAAGTTCACCAATACCACGGGCTCCAATTTCAGGTAGCAAAAAATCCGTTATCGTGGTGTGATAGCGGTCACCATTGAGGGTTACGTTCCGACCGGACTCATTTTGACAAAAATATGGACCGATGATTCCACCGGCCCATAAACCACACCAAACTGTGCATTTCTTTAGCTGTAGTGGTAGCTATTGAAGCTGTTCAGGTTGTTCATCAGCCCAAATACGGCAATTCGGCTTATTGACGTATCCATTGAGCCAAAAATGCGCCTCATCACTGAACAAAATTTCGCGGTAAAACAGCGGATTTTCATTGAGCTGATTCGCGGTCAACATTTAAATGAGATAATCTTTAAAAAGTAAATGTCATAAATTATTTTTTCGACTCACAATAAAATTTTTACTATAGAATTCAACGTTATGCCTTTTATTTGAGATTAAAAACCAAACCTCATAATGAATCACCCTGTTATAGGAGTTATACTCAAGTCTTGGTCTTAGGAGAGTCTTGTAGATGTGCGCTATGTGTGACGGTGTATAGTATATCTTGCATCTCTGAAGGAAACCTAGATGTTTCATGGCATTTTTCCCAATTTGGAGAATGTGGTTGGTCCAGCTTAGTTTTCTGGAAATGTTAAATCCTAATGGGTTTACCAAAGGTGATTCAGCAGTATCTACCCCATCAACGGAAATAGTGTAGCTAGGAGGAGAGTAAGGTTTGAGCTACTTAACCACTTTTTATTTTATTTACTTTAATTTATTTATGTATTACTAGCCTATTTTACGCAATAGTCCAATCAAAAAAGTGGAAAAAAAATAATATCAAACATGAATGCCAACCTCAACGCATCAAAAATTAGCCTCTTTTAAAAAAATTAAATATCAAGGAAATATACTAGTGCTTCTGTACATTCTGGAAACAAATTAGACGTTAGTACGAGCGAACGGAGATTTAAAAACGCGATTAAGTTGTTAATGAGCAATCAGACATATGTAAAAAGTGAGGCACAGCAAATGTCAAAGAAGAGTAAACCATGAACACCTGCTTTCGAGGTGATAAAAAACATGCAGGTCAAATGCTAATTTGGATCTAAAATGATTACAAGGTCTTTCTGTTTATCTACATGCTCCAAAAGACAAGCAAACAAAAAGCAGTCAAAGTTAATCAAATCTGGCTTGTTGGAAAAATATATCAAAAAATATTTTGAAAAAAGGAGTTTACAGAGCTTACCTCATTTAAAAAAAAAATTGATTTTTGACATCTTGTTTGAAAAAAAAACTTCAGGACATCTATATGTAAAAGAGAATCAAAATTGAAGTTACAAAAAAAGTCATTGATATATATGGTAAAAAGAAAGGGGCAAAGAATGGAATCTTGAGGAACGCCAAAAAAAGGATGAAAAAGGGAGAAATAAATGTCGTTAAATACAAAACGACAGGTATGATCTGGGATGTAGAAATAGAGCCCGGAAAATAAATGTATCGGAAATACCAAAATAACGCATTTTTTCTTTAAACAGTAGAAGAGTGATATCGGTTGGTATTTGGCAATATAGCTAATGTCTCTCCACCTTATAGCTCGAAAAAAAACTCCTACGGAGACACTCAAATTTAATAAAATAGGCAGAAAAAAACATAAGTAATCAGCAAGAAATTTGACGAAACATTATGAATACAATCAGAGCCACAGTTTACTTAGGAATCCACCCAATAGGAAAAATAATACGTCGGTATATATTCAGTAAGTTTTTCACGTAATGCATGGAACCCTTACCGATCCATAGTCTGATAATTTATATTTAACATTCCATTCTTTGACTGGTAAGGCATAGACAAGGGGAACTTCAGCTTTATAGCTTTTTGGAAAGCCCGACATCGTATTCTTGCATTCGCATCATCTAGGATGAACACGAATTGAAGCTTTGCCCGGCGGCCGATCGTACCTCTGCATGACCCGGAAAGTGTAGTTATTGCATATTCTCGCAACTACTAGGGAGATTTGGTCCTCTTGTATTAAACATTGTACTTACCTGTGATGATTTGAAATGCTCCGAGATTTTCATCTTTCCGTTTTATATAGCACACTACCCATAGCCGATGTATTCTCGCAAGTTATTTTCCCCTTATTTCTGCGAGTGATGTTCATTGGCCAGTCATGGACTTTTGGAAAACCCCTTCCAAGCAGGTTACATTTTCATTGCTAAGTATGTTTGCTTCATGAATTCTGTCCGTACACAGGTACCTCCTTCACTATCAACCCTTCTCACCTCGCTTACACTAGCTTTTCTCCTGCCAATGCTATGCATTAGCATCATAAGGGTAAAAATAAAAAATAAATGCAGCCAATCGAAAAATATGTTTTAGCGATATAACCATCAGCAAAAAAAAAATACTATTCTGGGCTGAACAACTTAAAAAGTAACAAATGAATGATAACTGAAAAATACTAACCTTCGAATTTAAGGTAATTTTAAATATTTGACGTGGGTGGGCTGAAATGGCTGTCATTCGGTAGAAACTTGCTAAAAAAAAATCTAGGCACAGAAGAGGCCGGTTGTGACCCATCTGGTTTCTTTAATAAACTGCACAATACATTTAAGGCTATGAGATAAAGGACCCTATCCCTCTTCGTCCTCTGAGCTACAGCTCCGAGAGAAATCGTCACAGCTCCCAACATCTGCACGTGCCATCTTGTGACAGATTGACTCATGAGATCGCCCACAACACATCACAAAGCACTACGAATTCAATTTAAAAGCTGTCTGGGGTGACGAGCGTCCAAAAGCATTCAAGACTTCAGACCAAAACTTCCTACTGTTTTCGAGTTTTTTTCCCCCGATGACAAATTTTACCAATGACTTGGAATCCCCATGGACAAGGGACGTGAGACCTCCGGTAACAAGGTACCAAGCCTCGCCAGTACAATGACCCCACAATTGCTCCGAAAACCTCTCTAATGCCAAGTACCCAACTCAATAGCACTGACGAATGTCTAGACATCTCCCTAAAATATTGAAGATACTTTATAAGAACTAGAGATTTGACGTAAGTTGGCTTAAAGCAGCTCTAGCAATCTAATCGGGGTAGCTGCTCTGCTCTGGATAAATAGTTGAAGGGTTCACATTTACGAGTAGAGCAGTTTATGAGTCTAAGCGACTAAAATTATTCTAATCTGGATAATTTTTATGATATCCAGTGTACTCTGATCTACTCTGCTCTGTATAAAGTCTTACATATCACACTGTGAAATAAACACCATTTTTAGTTAAGGCCGGCGATACATGCAAAATTTTCAAAAATTCGAGTTTGTATTTTTTTGCATAAATAATTAAATTAGCATCTGAAAAATAAACGTACTGAAGGACTTCTGTATGGGCCTGGAATCGCTGATTAGTTGGTAGGTTGCTGTAATCATAGAGTTTCTGTGTGTCAAAACTACGCGTTTTTCTCGAAACGACTTTTTAGTAAATTGGCGGGCAAGATCGCTCAAAAAGCTGTCAACCAATTCTTATGAAACTTAGCGCACGTTTTTTCTATAGTATAAGCTTCTAGTTGAACCTCAAAAATGCCAAAAAAAAATTTCAAAATTTTAGATTTTTGACCCAAAAACTGTCGAAAAAAAAGGGTCGAAAATCGTACTTTTTTTATGAGGTGTGCTAGTTCACGATTTTTTGTTTTTTTTTTTCTTTCTTGGTTCAACTAGAAGATACATGTTTAATAAATACACACCAACCCGTTTTTTGATTTAAGATTGCTGTAACTGATGCTAAAAATCCCGCCGATTGATGCCTTTCGCCGCGAGGGTTTCAGGGGATTGGTTACTACGGCGGCCATTTTGAAAAAAAAATTTAATAAAATCAGATTCTTGTATTCTAATATGTAGATTAGATTAGATTAGAAAAGATTTAATTTTTAGTTTTTTTTGTACATTATTAATCTAATTTAAGTACTATTTACAATAAAAAAAATTACTTACTAGCGGCTATAATATTTTGGCCTGCTGGCTCTCGATATTTTTATTGTTTTTATGATTATCTTTTGAATTTTTTTTAATCTTACACGCTAATTATTATACCCAGCCGTGTACAGTGGCTGGGATTATCTTAGCAATAGTCACTTTATTCTAATATGTAATGAATAACCATGATTACTTTCAAAACGATTCATTTATTCCTTCTATTTTAAATAAGCTTCTGAAAAACAGTCTAAATTCAGGCGTTTACATGTATCGCCGACCTTAAATTAATTTAATTTATTTTTTTCCAACTATCGAAAACAAATATTAAAATATGAAGATCAATTTTTCCGTTAAAAAATCGATGCATTTCAATTTCTTGACAGTTTTCACGATTTCGACGGCAATCTTCATTCTTGTTCAGTATCTGATAGAAGACTACCAGATAGACACTGAAGAAGAGAAAAGTTTGCCCTCTAAATACCACCCTGACATCAAATCGTAATAAATCTAGCTTCCAAAAGAAACATTAAAAGAACAATATTTGGTTAATTTCAAATTTTTAAAATATTCGAAAAAAGGATCCTTAAAATTGTTTTAATAACGAAAACATTGATTAAATTTTCCATCTCCAATACATATTTGGATGACTGGGTTTAAAAACCAAAACATTTAAAGTTTCACTTACTCCCATACACACCTTCAAAACGAATCTAAAATTACTCCGTTAGCGTGCACAAAATCCTATCGAACGTTCTATCCTAAACAATTATCACAGTCCGGATATTGCACCGTGCCTTCCTAAAACTGCTGCCCTATATTCGACTAGCAAATTTTCCTATATCATTCGATTGCGTATCCAACAGAATTTTCCAATGCTACTGCAGCGTTCAATTGAAAAATTTATTTTCCACCAAATTGCCATCTATTTCCGCTTTTTGCTGGGTGCAAAAAAAACGCGTGCTCCACGTTTTCGATAAAAATTTCGAATTTGGCTGGACGGAAATGTTTCAAGCATCCATTCGGGCATTTAAGTCACCCAGTTTTTTTGCTAGTTGGTTTTCTGTCGCTCGCGTATCCGATTCGAAATGAAAAGTTGGAATTTTATGCATATAAGTAGTAGGAAGCGTTAGTTTTTTCTCGTATCTGTTGGTTTGAGTGTTGTTTTCACGAGCACCGACGTGGGGCAAATAGATTGAAGAGAGAAATGAATTTGAACTAGACTTGGCTTCATTCCGTTGCCCACTTGTGTCTCCGTTGTCGCTTTTTACCATTTTTATGTTTGTCGGTTGTTTGTTTGGCATTTTTCCAATAGTTTTTTTATCGGAGTTCCGTTCCTTTTTTGTCGCTTGCCACTGCTATCTGACAGCCAGGCAGGCAAGCAAGCAGGCAGGCAGGATATGGAGATGGGCCCGAATGAGTAGCAGGCATTTGAACAGTTTATATCTGTGCAATATATTGAATTTTTTCCCATGAATGGAGTTGATAGTGTATGGGGTCAGTGAATCGTTACCAGTGGCTCGGAATTTGGAGGCGTAGGATCCTGTTTTGGTTTAAGGAGACGAGTGGTTGAATCAAACTTATTCTTGTATATTATATCTATTTACATAAATACGTTATAAAAACGACCTTAAAAACCTTAGAAACTTAAAATTATACCCTTCATTTACAATTTATTCACTTACTTTCTAAGGACCCACACAAAGGCTTCGACTAATGAAATTGTTGACAACAACTGATCGTAGGCTAGAAGTGTTCCATCGTTATAAACTAGAAAACCGGAACAGCAGTTACAAAATTGCAAGAAATCTGAGCCTGTCGAGATTATAAATTGACATTATGGATGGATATTGGATTGCCGCGGTAAAGCTAACATTACGGCCATAAAACATTTTTTTTTTCGTTTGGTGCAGAGTGTCACATGCTGTCTAGTTTCAGATCCTAACACGAACGAGTAGTTGGATTTTATAAGCGTGCGAGCCTCGTATCGTTGAAGAATATGACGTTTCGAAATTGAATTTGCATGTCTAGAAAACATTTCCCGGGAATGCATAACATGTCAAAGAGTTTATTTTCAAAAATATAGGCGCTCGTGCATATGTAGCTTTCAAAGTTGTAAAAAAATGACAAATGAACTTGGAGACTGGTATTTCGGTTAAGGGATGTTTTGAAGAAGTGGTTCATTTTGCTATGAGCTGCTGTCACGTGTTAAATAAGAACTAAATTAAAACTGAGCCGATTTATAGTGGCACGAGTAAGCAGGGACAGGCTCAATCATACGATTGTGGTCGGGATACAATTTCATTCGGACGAAGAAATTAAAGAAAAAACACTGGTTTGAATCAAAAATAAGATTCAAAGATCAGCAAATGAAATGAAAAAAAGTATGTTGCAAATTTTACTCATTACTTGTACTTTTAGATTCTTAGTTTTATCCAAGCTTACGAGAAGTTATTCTTAAACTATGGCTGAGAAATATCATATTTTGTTATCCTCTTCTGAATCTGCTCTTAAAGCGACGGGAAATGAGACGCCAAAATAAGATAAGATTTTCGATTTTTTAATAAAGTAAGATTTTCGTTCAAAAAATGCGATTTCTCTTTTTAAATCATTCAACGAAGATAATGTCAAAAACCCGAATGAAATTCATCAAACCTTAAGTGAAATTTGTGGTGAGCTATCGATAGACTATAGTACAGTGTCCCGTATAGATAGTTGCTTCTGGGAAAGCCATGAGCGCATAAGATATGTGTGTGCATGTGTGTGGGTTCGTGGGTTGGTGGAGAAGCGCCTGGCACCTCTAAGCACTCAGGCCAAAAGATCCATTGTACTCATACCCCCGCCTACCATAGCTTTCCAGACTTCCTAAGACAACCTAGAATCAATCATAGGAGAAAAGAAGTCATCTTCTTCATACGCGCTACTTCACAGCTGAAGCATTGATGTTTGAGACGCGCAAACGCTGCATTCACAGAGGAATTGCTCCGTAGAGTCAGCCTCTTCTAAGCAGGATGAACAGAGGTCATCCTGTGTAACACTTATTCGGTACAAATGTCCTCAGTAGGCAGTTGTGTCCAGTCAGTATGCCTGTCTCTTCTTGCGAGCATACAACAGCTTCACAACAGTCCACCACACCACGGATGCGTATGTGATCATCAGCTGTATGTTTGTTACATAGATCCGCATAGCTACACGATGCCTTAGACCCTATGTGGTAGCAAAAGCTCTCTTACACTGCCGGAAAGCATTCAAAGCACGAGGGAGCTTCACTTCCACATTTTTCTTCCAGAGAAGTTTTTTTGTCCAAGTTTATTCAAAGATATTTGACTTCATCTGAAAGTTGAAGAGGTACACCGTTCATATTTGGAACCCCTAGTCCTCATCAGGATTCACTGTTAGGTCGGGCTCTAACACCAACTATAAATTAGATCTTCTACACACAACATTCGGATCTTTACTTATTGCTAGTGTGGCCACGTCATCAACATAAGCCTGCGCGTGAAGTTGTTCTTGTTGTAGCTCATTTAGTAGGGGGTCAACTAGCATACTCCACAGGAGTGGTGATAGGACACCACCATGAGCGCATCCATTCGTCGCCTCCGTTCTGAAGTAGCAGTCGGATCCAGCTTCCGCCAGCAACAATCTCTGCGTCAGCATGGCGTGTATCCACCTAACTAAGACGTCATCTACGCCATGAGCTTTCGCTGCTTCACATAGCTCCACAAAGGGCGCGCAATCACAGGCCCCTTCGATGTCTATAAATACCCCTATACTCACCACTTGAGATCGCTCCGCCGACTCTGAAAACCAGAGAATGAAGAGCCGATTCGCATAATTTTCCTCGCTGCTAAGCATGTTGTTCATCATTCAAGGGGCTAGGTTTAAGCGCCCTAGTGCGTATGGGTCGTGCAAAAAGCCTCTCCAAACTGATCGACCTAAAGTTCCTTGTACTAAAATAGTCATCTCTTCCTGGTTTAGGTATAAAAGCTACCTTAACTTTTCGCCACGGTGACGGAACATACCACAAGGTTAGTAATGCTCAAAATATTTCTCTTAAGTCTGCCTCCAAGTGGTCCATTCCCTCCCTTAGCATAACCGGATAAATACGATTCATGCCCGGCGATTTGAAATTGTCAAAAGACATGATGGCATCCCTGATTTTTTCACTAGTGAGCACAGATCTACTGGTGGTCCAGCATTTCCTACTGCTGAGAAAAGCAGAAGGTTTGGTCAGAGGTGCAGATGTTTTCTGCGTTTCAATCACTGGAGCAACCGGAAAGTGAGTCCCAAGTAAAGTCTGTAGAGATTCCTTTTTGTGCTTGGTAAAGTCACCATCTGGTCGTTTTCGAGAGTCCAATTTAGCCGATTGATCTTTCTCTATGACTCTGCATTTCCTCGACGTCTCCTGTGCGCCTTCCAGTCCCTCATAGAATGATCTAAATGGTTCACTCTTGGAAGTCCTTGTACCAACAAACCAGTTGTCTGAGAAGCACTACGAAAAAAAAATTCTTAAATGTAGGCAATCCAATCACCCTCATTGTTGCTCTTACAAGCTCGATTGAGAAGTTTTCTGGTATTTTTCCTGAGCTTCTGTAGCTCCCGGTTCCACCAGGAAACCGTCTTGCCACATCTGCTGTTACTGATTGGGGAGGCCTCATCATAGCTACTTATTATGTCTCTATTCAGAGTGCTCAACCGCGATTCTATTGACTTTGGTGATTTTATTCTACTACTAGAACACGCTCTGTCTGCAGGAAGTCGATTGAACTTATCCCAATTAGTGTTCCTTGGATTTCTTCTTTCCATCACGGGTGTTAGATCCGTGGTTAAAGAAAACACCAAGTAGCGATGATCAGAGAGTGAATCCAGTTACTGATCTAACTATTCCAGAGGAACATAGTGAAACGCCAAAAACCGCCCTACGGTTTGGAGTGACAAATGTGGGAGAAATCTCAGTGCTTAAAATCATCAGCCCCACAGAAGTTATAAAATCAAAAGGTATGTTTCCTCTGGTGCTAGATTTGTTGCTGCCCCAACTGGTATACTGCGAGTTAGCATCGCCGCCCACCAGAAGTTCTAGTATCTCCGATTCAGCGTACTGGACCAGGCCCTTCAACTCTTGTGTCGGTGATGGGAGTAAAGATTCAAAGTAAAAGGAAGCTGAAGGAAGCTTATTTTCCGGGTACTGGCAGGTCCCGACTTGAAAACTATCTGAGTATAGTCGCATCAAGCAGATTGAAAACCGAAACGCAAGTCCTGGTCCGTCTTCATCTTTCATCATAAAAAATCTTTGCCTCGTGGTTGAGCTGAGTCCGTAGATCTTGCTGCCTCAAACCCACTATTCCTGTACAAAGGCAATGTAGGGGGAGCTTTCAGTTTTGTCGATTTTTCGCTCGAAAGATAGGACAAAGCCTTAGCATGCTGCAAGTTGATCTGAACAAATCTTATACCTTCAGGCATAAAAATGTCTGAAACTGATGTCTTTGGACCTATTCGCAGGGATCCTCAGACAATGCCCGCGTGATCTCAGTGAAAGAAACTACAGAAGGGAATTTACCCTAAATCTGTTTAGAAGCGCAGGCATTGGCTTTCGCTTCAACCTTGCGTTTCCTTCGCACACCACCGCTGATAGATTTGGCATCTGTGCTGGCCGGCAGGGAGATCTCCGGTGTAGCTGGTCCCTCCTTACCTTTCACTGTCGTCGCTGATTGAATCATCAACTTGTTGAATAAAAAAAAAAAACTTCTTGAACAGAGTCCTCCTCTGTTGACAGCAAAACCACGTCGACTGGCCATTGCTAACCAGAGAATTGCAATGTCCAGCCGACGTGGTTTTGCACCCAGTCATCATTTCAGAACACTTCTACTCTGAACTGGCAATATCAATATCACCAACCAACCTTTCTTTCGCTACTTCAGGTAGGCTCAGAGATTTCGCTACCTGACATCCAGTCTCTAGGAAAACGGGTGTCGCTATTACTGCATTGGTCTCCGTATCCACCTTCGCCGCCAGCTTGTACCTGTGGCGCAGTTTCTTACGTTGCCTGCGACTGAGAGCCTCCATTGGTCTACAGAGCTCAGAAGAACGAGCCCTCTCACTTTGTGTACTACCTGCGAGCGTCTCATTTACACTAGCCGGAGCTGCCTCCTTTAGTGTATCTCTCTTCCTCTTTTGTGAGGATTCAGGAGGAAACATCTTAGGCCGTAGTTGGACTTACAGCTGATGCTGTACTCACCATTCCGGAGCCTGTGACCAGATGGGATGCTATCAGCAAGTTTGGAAACTTGCTGGCCATGGAATCTTCCACGATGGTACCCTGAGAGCTTCCAAAGTTCTCCATTGCAGTCGTACATGAGGTTGGGGCCTACAGAGTCCGTGCCCTTGTCGTACTGATCACGCTCAGCACGGGTCGATTTCCAGATTCAGTCTGACTGCCACCTGTAGAGATAACATCCTTTGAATTCATCCTCATGTTTGTCTCCATTAGTCGCCTTTTACTATAAGCTTCACATCAAAAATGCTCTCACTGCTTCAAAAATCCTTCTTAGAGCCATTTGTACAAAATAGATACTAGTGTTAAATAAATGTATAATTGTCGAGTAAAAATATTTGTTAAATTCAAGTAGACCAGATTTATCCGTCTTGAAAAATAAATGTGACATCAATTTTCTACCGAAAACCTCCATTCAGATGCTCAAACAAAACACTCTAGCAAAGTCAAATGCACTCCTTCAACTATCACGGTAGCGCAAAACATTCCAAACCCATTTCACATCTTGAAAGAAAAAAACTTAAACCGGTAATAATTCGAAACACAACTTTAGTGAACCTAGAATCAACAATCCTTTATTCTTTCTTACCAAAACTTTCTGAGCACAACTACGAGGCCAACCCGGGCACGGGATAAGGTATGACGTCGTCGACCTAACAAACTTCTATCTGCCGCAGCATATTCGCATATTGTGTGCTATTGTTGAATTCAAATTCATTCAGAAAAGTTCACGTTTTCCAAATCAAGCCGAATGCAAAGCAAACATGCATAGCTAGGCAAAAGTTAGACGAAACTAAAAAATTCGTCCCGAGGATATTCTTCCATCGGGAAATGAAGTTCGTTTTCTGATTCGAGGCTACTAAACCAGCAATGAGGCAAGTGCTGTTAAAGGATCGTAGAAATTTGACTTAACTCTGCAAAGTGTGTTGGATGAATGTTGTGTCACTTGACTGATATGTGCTGATGATGATAATTCGTAATTTAAACAGAATCAGTTCAGACTGGTTGTGAAGCGAAACAATACAAAAACTTGAAGAGATAAGGCAAAAGTTTGCAATGAAGTTTCATCCAGATGAGTGGATGTGTGTGGTATGAAAGATTGACGGTTTATGGAATCTAGAAGCAGAAAACAAAGTTTTTTTGCCCGTACCTATTATTTGGACGATAAATTTAGCTTTTTAATAAAATACATTTCTTAGAAAAATATTTAAAAATATATTGCGAAAAAGATATATCGATCGCATAATACAAGGGCATTGTTTTTACAGAAGTTTGAAAGTATTTTTATAGCTTCTTATGCTGAAAAAAGCGTTTTTCATCCAAAATATTGCCAGAGAATAATGAGAAATCCTAAAATTAGTCAAAATTCATTTTAGAAAGGTACAATCATTTCTTTCTAAAATTATTAAACTAAAATGCTTAACTAAGCTTTAAAAAAAAGACACAAAAAAGTAAAACTCATTATTTATGCGAAAAACTCAGGTGCGTCTTCATTCCAAAAATATAAACCAATCAATCACTGAAAATATTCGTATTATTGCATGTATTTCATACATCTTCCGTCCAACTTTTTTTGCTTTTTGATAAATAAAAACAACCTTGGGCAGCCCTCACAAAAAACATGCTCTCTTGCATCCCACGTAAGCTTTTCATCCAAAAATACTTTCCTCATGCTATTGATTCTGTTAAGTACTAATCAACTGAAAATCAATTTACTCTCAATTATCCTGCGATTTCTCTTCGCTCCTGGTCATTGGTTGTACTTTTATTACTTGAAAACTTTCTGTCCATTTTCATCCGATTGCAAGACTTTACTACCCAAATCTCCCTCAAATAAAGTTTGTCTAGTCTTGTAATTTCACCACCTACCTCATCCTGGTTCAATTAAATCCGTAAAATCAATCGGAAAGAGGATAACGAAGACGGCTTGAATTTGAAAAGTACGTACTTTCGATATTTTTTATTTGTTTTTTTTAACAAGCTTTAATTAGATTGACGCTCGCGTGAAATAACCCCTCCCTATATTTCAACTTTACAACTATACTTTTCGCTGTAGTCGTTGATTTTCGTCCTTGCACAATTATCAAACTTCTCTGATTTAATTTCCGCATCGAACGTTTTTGTTTCTGGTTTTGGGACGCTTGGTGGAATTTTTGTTTCGATTACACCATCAATCTTTTGAAAAAAGTACTAAAGTATCATGGTAAAGTATTGATAAAGATACTAACTGAAAAAAGGACTAAATGGATTTAAAAACCAATCTGCACATGTGAATAAATTTATTAAATTTTAGTGCGAGAATTATTTTTTTCGGCTATGTTTTAGAGTGTGTGTGTGTGTGTGAGTTGGGGGAGAGGTGCATTTGCGCCTCTAAGCACTCAGGCCAAAGGACCCATTGTACTCATTTCCCCCTGCCTACCATAGTTTCCCAGACCTCTTGATAAAGTCTAGGATCACTGATAGGGGAAAAGAGGCTATCGTCTGCATGCGTGCAACATCCCAGCCAAAGTATTGATATCTGAGACGCGCAAACGCTGGGCATTCACAGAGGAAATGCTCCGCAGAGTCAGCCTCTTCTAGACAGGATGAACAGAGGTCATCCTGTGCAACACCTATTCGGTACATATGTCCTCCTAGGCAGTTGTGTCCAGTCAGAATACCTACCATGGCCCTGCAAACTTTCCTGCTCTTATTGAGCAAGAATCCCGCAGTCACATGGTTGGGTTCTGAAAGGAATACCTTCGTGTGCCTGGCCACACCGGCAGCCGTCCATCTATCTTTGTGAGCATCATCTACCCACTTTCGAATAATGGCAGGTGCAGATGCGGTCGGCACACCCAAGGCGGGTTCAGGGCCCCGTAGCGGAAGTTCCGATCCTTGCTTCGCAATGACGTCAGCAATTTCATTCCCCTCAACACCACAGTGCCCCGGTACCCAGAGCAGATGCACCCTATTGAATCTGGCGACAGAGTTCAATCGTGCTCTGCACTCTTGGACAATTTTCGAGTTTGTCAGGGGTCTACGCAGCGCCATCAGTGCAGCTTCACTGTCACTGCAAATAGCAATGCTCTTTCCCCTCCATCTTTCCTCAATTGCCCAACAGGCAGCTCTCAGGATAGCAAACATTTCTGCTTGAAAAACCGAAGCGTGCTCTCCAAGAGAGAAAGCCCATCTGCCATTCGATGAATGTAGATAGACACCAGCTCCAGATCTACTATCTGACCTCGAGCCGTCCGTGAAGAAGATCTCCGAATATACCCTCGTACACAGATCCGGATCATCCCAGTTACTTCTGCTTAAGAGGATTACTTCGTACCTTCTTCGGAAGTCAAGGAAGGGCACTCGAGCGTCCGAAGGCATCGCGAGAATCGGAGAGATCTCACACATCGACCTCCTAATAGAGCAGTGCTCCAGATCGTCTTCACCTACCCATAAGCCAAGCTGAGCTAGTCTATGGGCAGAGCTCATCGCCACACTCTGAACTTGAATGTCGAGAGGAAGCAGATTGAGAAGCGCATCAAGGGCCGCACCCGGAGTAGTGCACATGGCACCACAGATACCCAGGCACACCGTCCTTTGCAGCGTGGCTAACTTATATATACTATAACTAACTTATATATACTATACTTTAGAGTATAGGAGCTAAGTATGAATTAGCTTTTTTTTACTGAATGTATTAAAAAACCGTTAATTGAATGTTGAACCTAATGTAAAACAAGATGATGTGATAGAGATCTTAAAATAAAATTTAGTAAAAACTTTTTCAAAAAAAGAACTTTCCTTTTGAATGTTCTCGAAACGGAGGTAACAAGAATTCACAAAGAGGGTAGCATTCACGTACTTTAACGAATAAGATGGTGATAAAAGCTAAGCCGACATACCTGATTGGAATATTCAATTGATTTAAGAGTCAGGCTGCGAAACATTTACACTCGCATCGAACAGAACGCACGTACGCATTCGAAAGAATGCTTTTCGATGGGGCACCGTATGCCAAGTAAACATTTGTCGGTCGGTCATCATCTTCCCGACATCAAATACTGGCACCCGTACCTGGTAGACTTTTAAGGATATTTCATTTGAAATTCGATTCGGATACGGTTAAGTCCTATTTGATGGTGGCAGTAGAAAATATTGTTTCGAGAAAAATGGTTGTGTAATGCTGTACAAGAAAATGCATTTGTTTTAAAAGAAGGTAAAGGATTTACGTTCTTTTGGTGCTGGGGGGCTTTGAAATAATTGTAGATCGTTTTTTATAGAGGGTTTTGTCGTAAGCTGAGGTTCATGAAGAATATTTCAAGGGGTTTCACGTAATCCGGATAGTAAAATAATTATATTTCATTTTCGTAATGTACATGAAAAAAATGGTCAATCTGAGAAATATTCTCGAAACTAAACGCATGTTTATAGAGGCGTTACCGAGTGATGCAGAGTCTGTCACGATCTCCGATCGAAGAGTGCATGAGAACACCAGAACGGATGACTGGTCCGGAGACAGCACCGAAACAGACTATTAAGAGCTGTCGAAGGAATTGAGGGTTTAGAAAACGTACTGAAACAAAAATTGGTTAAACTTGAGTTGACGATCCCCGGCTAGTTTGATGATTACCACCAGAAAGCGAATAGGTGGTAGCAGGGGCCCAAAATTGAAAAAAATACATAAAAACAAACAAAAAATACACCAGAAGACAACACGCTGAAGAAAAACCAACAAGCAAGCAAAAAACACAAGCATACCAGCCAGACATCTATCGGTAAAATCGTCGAACGGCAATGGGAAAAACCTAGTCGAGTTTAGCTCAAGGTTTCTCTGAAAAAAGCTAAACCAGTCAGTATCAAACTTCCACGCAAGATTTATAAATGTATTTTTCAGTGACTGATCGAAAGTTTTTATCTCACCGTTGAATATTTTCCATTTTATAAACAATTTAAGTCAATATTTGAATGGAAATGTATAGCTTATTCTTTTAATTAACGAAACCTTTTTTGTTCTGATTTTAAAAGATTCAATCTAGAGGCATCGTGTTTTTCGTAATCTCCTTTTTTTAAAGAAGCTCCCGGAGATCGGCTGTGGCAGCTTTAGAATTCATTATTTTTGAAAATAAAATACATCAAAGTAAAATCAAAAGTTACCACAATTAATTTGATTTATTTGTTTGAAATTGCACTGAAAAAAATCCACATAGCGCCCAGAGCCATGTAACATAGCGCAATATTTATGGTCCCATACGCCATGTACATAGTACTCTGAGCCATGCAATATGGCTCCCAGCGCCATAATCTCAGAATCTACATAGCGCGTGGTCCCATGTTACATGGCGCAGCATTTATGGTGCCACACGCTATGCACATAGTGTCCTGAGCCATGCAGTATAGCTCCCAGCGCCATAATTACATGGCGCAGAAATTATGGCCCCACACGCCATATTACATAGTGCCATGTGCCATGTAATATGGCTCATGGCATTCCAATTATAACTCGCAGCCATACTGTGTGAGAGGATCTATAAATGTCAGCAAGTGATACTTGAGTATCGTCGATAGATCGACAACATTCTCAATCGGCTAAGGGCGCATATTATTGAATGGCTCCTTCGGCGACTCTAAATGCAGCCAGCGCCTGTTTGTTGCAAGCAAGTGACTTCTCCGTGTGCTCATTAATGGTAAGTAGCACTGTTTTGACTGATTTGCTTCTTCAATGTACTATAGTCCTCCAAGCCATGTACTATAGTCATCCACGCCATGTACTATAGTCCTTCACGCCATGTACTATAGTCCTTCACGCCATGTACTATAGTCCTTCACGCCATGTACTATAGTCCTTCACGCCATGTACTATAGTCCTCCACGCCATGTACTATAGTCCTCCACGCCATGTACTGTAGTCCTCTACGCCATACAGTATAGTCCTCCACGCCATACAGTATAGTCCTCCACGCCATGTACTATAGTCCTCCACGCCATACAGTATAGTCCTCCACGCCATACAGTATTGTCCTCCACGCCATGTGCTATAGCTCTCCACGCCATGCACTATAGTTCTCCACGCCATGTAATATAGTCCGCCACGCCATGTACATGGCGTGGAAGACTATAGTACATGGCGTGTAGGCCTATGTACTTTTCGCCATGTATTATGGCGTGTGGCGCTATATTTTATCACAATCCCTAAATCGACTATTGTCATGGCGCCAGAAGTCTATAAATTATGGCGTCTGGCGCCATGTGTTTTCTCAGTGTGTATTTGATTTTCATAATGCTGACTACGTAAGCATTAAAAATTATCTGGATACCATTGAATGGACAAGGTCCATCTCAACGTTAGATTTGGATGAACTTGTTTCTTTTTTCTACGAAATAAATTTTCAAGCCATTAACACTTATGTACCAAAGATAAAAAACGCAATAAACGTTCTGAGCCATGGCTAGACAATAATTTGATACAATTAAGGAACCGACGAAACAAACTTTATCAAGCTATTAAAAATTATCACAATATCAGCGTAGGGCTAAAGGAAAGCTACGATCTTTTATCCAAAGAATTTTCAATTAAGTCTCGGGAAGCATATGAGCTTTACGTCACATAAAGCTCATATGCTCAATGGATAACAAAATTGTAAATGACCCGAGAAAGTTTTTAGATTTCGTTAATATGAAACGAAAAACGACTGGCTACCCCGCTTCTATGTTCAGAGGGAACACTATATCTTCGCTTCCACAGGAAATCTCCAATTTATTTGCAGACCACTTTCAAGATTCGTTCTGCTCTCCTTCGATCCCTACAATAAATTCAACTGTCTAAAGCAATCCCACGACAACCCTCGTACGGGTCTAGGAGTTGAAGCTGGTAGAGAGTTTCATTACAATTTTTTTTTTTTAATCATTGTGGATTCGAGTGTGGAGTGATTAGTTCCATGACTCACTTTACCCCTGATTTAAATCAGGTACCTAATCAGAGCTAGGTGAACTCAAAGCTTGGTGCGCGGACCCTCGTCCGAACCTGGATTCGAACCAGGGGCCACACACGTAAGAAGCCAGTGCTCTACTCGCTAGGCTACTCAAGCTTTTTCAACTGTCTGGTCTACCCAAACTGTATCCACACCACTCATTGAGGGAATCATTCTAACAAAAGAGGCAATTGCCAACGCTATCCAAGAGCTAAACATTAACAAAGGACCTGGCCCTGACCTAATACCTCCCTGCTTTGTGATACAGTGTATCAATCAATTGATAACCCCTCTGTATATCATTAGGCGTATTTCCATCCTTTTGGAAATCTTCCCATCTTACGCCTATTTTCAAAAGCGCCGATAAACGATCTATTGACAATTATCGAGGCATCGCTATTCTCTCAGTGATCCCCAAACCCTTCGAGAAACTCGTCTGCGATCAACTGACTTTCATAATAAGTCCCCTTCTCAACGAACAGCAACATGGGTTTAGAAAAGGCAGGTCAACTACCACGAATCTCTTGATCCTGGTTTCGGACGTCCTTTGTGAGATGGAAAAGGGAAACCAGGTTGATGCGATTTATACTGATTTCAGCAAGACCTTCGACAGAGTCGACCATCAAATTTTGACACAGAAATTACTTAATTTTAGTATATCTGGCTGCCTACTTAACTGTCTTAAATCTTATCTTTGTGACAGAACTCAGATTGTCAAATACCAAGGAAAATGTTCAAAAACAGTTTTTGTTCTGTCGGAGGTGCCGCAAGGCAGTCATTTGGGCCCTCTTCTCGTTAATATTTTCATTTCCGATCTATCTAGGATTTTATTTGATACCCCACACCTCTTCTACGCTGATGACTTGAAATTGTACCACACTATCAAAACGCAGTCCGACATTGATTTTCTCCAATCAAAACTTGTATCTCTCGAACAGTGGTGCCTCCTGAATAAACTAAATCTCAACGTCGACAAGTGTCGAGTGATAAGTTTCTCCAGGAAAAATAATGTAATAGCCAATTCATACTATCTTAATAGCAACGAACTTATTAGGGTTGAACAAATCTTAGACCTAGGTGTAACCCTAGATACCAAATTGCGCTTTAACTTGCAGATCGACAAAGTCTTGTCGAAAGCGAGCAAACAATTAGGTTTCATTAAGAGGCGCGCTAAAGAGTTCAAAAACATTTGGGTTACTAAGTCTCTATATACATTACAAGTGCGGCCTCTACTGGAATACGCCTGCATAGTCTGGTGCCCAGCTTTTCAACTACATAGCGACAGGCTCGAATCGGTTCAGAAACAATTTTTGCTTTTCGCCTAGAGGCACCTCTATAATCCAAACAATTTTAGTAATCTTCCCTCGTACGAATACAGACTTGGTCTTTTAAACCTAATGACTCTTTCATCAAAAAGAACCATAATTAGCGCATGCCTAGCCTTTGATATCATTAACGGAACAGTTAGTATAGCTGCTCTCTCTAACCGAATTACTTTCAACAATCAAATAAGACGGACTAGGCATACAACCCTCCTGAAGGAATACCAGCACCTTACAGTTTATGGGTATAATGAACCCAACAATAGGTGCAGTAGAACATTTAATACTCTAAGTCATCACTACTCTTCAGGTATCACCAAATCTATTTTCAAAAATAACTTGGCAAAGGCCCTATTAACTTCTTAACCTACTTAATTCCCATCCTTATTCGCCTAAATGCAAATAAACATTAACTTGAAATACTTGCATATTCTATTTTGTAATACTTGCATATTCTATTGTAATATAATGTATCATGGCTTGTTTGGCAAATAAATAAATAAATAAATAAATATTTGCTTCAAATTTTACGTTAACCAATCTAATTATCTTTCCCAGAAAAATTGTTTGAAAATCGATTTTAATCGGTCTCGTTATTGTGCATAAATCCTTAATGCTCACGTATATTTGTATGCAGAAATTTGTATTTTACTCGGAAAAGCATCAAACATTTGACAATGAGTAGCAATTAGTTTTTTTTCATTCAATGAACGACACAAACTTTATGTGTGAATAAAATTTAACAAAAACTGTTAGTCTAAAAACTTTTATTTTGATTTCTTAAAATCAGATTTAAACTAGAACGAATCTAAATGTAGCTTCAAATCGATAAACCTTCAGATAAGTTCTGTTACTCACTAAATTAGCTATCCGCAAGTTTTTCTGCTCATTTTTTTCTTGGATTCATGTTCTTAAATGTGTACCTCAACTCGAAAATTGACAAAAAGTAGACAAATCTACAATTAAGATAAGTAATCGTCAGACGAAACAAACACGGATGCTTTAATACTATGGTATCTGCCATAAAAGTAACGAAAATATTTTGATGTTGAATTAAATCTATAGCGGGCCATTTATCCAAGACAGAACTCAAGTACTATCTTAGATTACAAAAACAACTGCATAGCCATCATTCAAGACACACTTTTGAAAGTAAGATAAATTATTGTTGAATAAATTTGGTTTGAAATTGTTGATAGTGTCGTATTTAATTTCTATGTAATTTTCATTTATATTAATTGATATCTTCAACTGGATGAATCCAATGAGAATCAAGCTGAAATTTTGCCACTAAACAAAGAATAGGAGAATTAATATGCACATTATGTAACTTTCGTTAAGCTGAGACTGTCATATTTGCCGCTGTAAACAAAATGTCGAGATTCGTTCAGTATTTTCTTTCTTGTTGAAGAATTTGATACGAAAACGTACATACACGTTCAATCGATGAGTCTTCCGATTTTAAAAAATTTAGTAACTTAGGCACAGAGAATATTTCACGAGTGGGACAGGTCGCAAATTGAAATTTGAGGTCTGTATACAGTGGTGGCCAAATAAAATGCAACACATACACACAAGCGAAATTACCTAGCAATCCTATTTTTTTGGCCCTTTTAAACCAAATTTACTGGGAAAATCCCATGCGGGGCTAATTACATACCCTTTTGTTCAGGTATCGTGACAGAGTCCGCTTCGGTCACTCGTTTAGTCTAGTTTGACCGTTGACGAGTAAACATGGCACCACAGCTATCCAGTGAAAAAAAAAGTGAGTATTGTGATGTTAAACAACGAAGGGCTTTCTACCAGGGCTACAGCCAGTAGAATTGGTTGTCACTACGGGACTGTGGCGAGAATTTAAAAAAAAAAACGCGAAGGGATCTTTTGAGCGGACACCAGGAACAGGAATTGGCAATAAAAAGACGACCGCGAGAGATGACCGACATCTAAAGAACATAAGCCTCAGTGAACGAAAAAAACCGCTTCGAAAGTCAGCATGGACTTCCAGGAAGCGACGAGAATAGTGATTAGTGACAGAACTACGAGAAAAAGGCTACATGCAGCTGGTCTATCAGCTCGACGACCCCGAAAAAAATCATCTTTAACGGTGAAAATAAGAACAGCGAGGCTGAATTTTGCCAAATCTCATCGTAATTGGTTGGAAAATGACTGGAAAAGAATACTCTTTTCCGACGAATCCAAATACAACCTAAACCAATCCGATGGACTGCAGTATGTGCGTCGCAAAATCGGAGAGGAACTGCACAAAGACTGTGTTGTGCCTCAAAACAAGTTCCCTCCGAGTTACATGGTTTGGGGTTGCATTTCTTATTTCGGCAAAGGAGAATTGGTGTTTTTAGAAAGATCAATGAATGCGATCAGTTACATCAGCGTGATTGACAACCGTGTGATCCCGTCGATGGATAGGCTCTTCCCAGTCATTTACGACCCGATTTTCTAAGATTACTCTGCTCCATGTGGTTTTTTTTTTTCAGGAAAGTTGTGGTTTTTTTTAGAAACAACAGTTCAGTACGACAGTAAAAAAAAAAACCAAAAACTTAAAAAAATTGTTTTGGCTTTCAAAAGGTTAAAGAATTCGTCGCAGAAAGGGGAATTTCGACACTGGAGTGGCCTGGAAACAGCCCTGATTTGAACCCAATAGAAAATTTTTGGGCGGAACTTAAAAGAAAACTGACGAGTCGCAGACCCAGGACCAAAGAGGAATTCAAAAACGTCATCAAAAAAGCTTGGGAGGACGACATAACCACCGAATACTGCCAGTCTTTGATAAAATTCATGCCTCGAAGGATTGAAGCTGTGATCCGGGCTCGCGGAGAATATACGAAATACAAGTTTTGTTAAATCAAATAAAGAATATTGCTTATACCTCCCTACTAGTACTTTTCCTTCAAATTTCCTATTACGAATCCTAAATAATGGATAATTTTCAATTCAACACTTTTTGTTGCGCAAATGATCCTTTTGCTCATAAAACGGAAAAGTGGCTGTACTGTCCACAAACAATTTTTTTAAATGACAATTATGTAACCTACGAGGGTGGGTCATTAGGTTCATTGATGAGGGTAGTTTCATGAAACGTACTAAGCCCAGATACTCGTTATAACTTTAAATAGCAAGTTTTATTTCAATCCAGCCATTAATTTTCTAGCTGTTGATGAGCAACTCAAACTGGAAGAAAATGTAAAATATGAAAAAAAAAACAAGGAAAGTCGGCTCAAACTATAATGGAAAAGATAGCATCCGTTTACGCATGCTCCCTTTCAAGTGAAACTATGATATACAAGTGGCACAGTCTCCTGAAACAAGAAACGGACTCACTTGAAGACGACCAACCACTAAGACGGAGAATCGAAGTGCCCACTCCGGAAATTGTTCAAAAAGTCAAAAAAGTGATATTGGAAGATGCTACATTAAAGAAAGAACAGGTCGCAGAAATTATTGAAGTTTTAGATACAAACATTTTAAATATTCTTCACAATCATTGCGGCATGACTAAGGTCAGCGCAAGTTGGGTGTCAAGAATGCTCAATCTACTTCAAAAGTAACAAAGCGTGGACTGCTGTCTCGCGTTTTTGGACCTCTGTAGTGAAGACGAGGATGAAGTATTGAGTCGACTCGTTACTAACGACATTAGGAGCCTGAATTCAAACCAGTCTCTACGCAGTAGCACAAAAAAGGCACAAAACCACCCAAGAAGTTCAAAGTGTCACAGTCTGCTAGAAAAGTCATGGTGACCTTTTTGTTGGGACTCAGAAGGGACCCTGTTGATCTACTTTAAAAACAAAGACGTTTCCAGAACCGAAAAATATGATACTTTTATTCTAGAGTAGTTGAAAACAACCATTAAAAAACGAAAGGAAAGTTGACCAAAGATGTCCTGCTTCTTCATGACAAGGCACCTTTTCATAATTGTCAATTTTGAGTTCACTATATCACTGACCCTACTGCCCTGATCTGGTTCCTAGCAATTATTATATTTTCCCGAAATTGAAAAAGGAACTTCGTGGAAAGAAGGTTTCAAACGATGAAGAAGAAGAGTATGCAATTCCGGCTTAATTTGCCGACAAAGACAAAACATTTTTTTAAAAAGTACACAAAGAAGGTTCGAAAAACAGTGAATATATTGAAAAAGAAAAAGAAATTTGCATGTTTATTTGCACTTCTTGCTTCGTATCTCCTGAACTTAACAACCCACCCTCGTCGTACCATGTACAGTTACTCATAATAAAAATGATGCAAACAATAACTTAAATTTTAATGAGCCTTTCCCAAAAATTTTGCATGCAAAATATTTGCATATTTTTTCAATATATATTCCTAATACGGTATGAAATCAATTATCTTCGGGTCAGATGGAAAAGTTTGTGTATGGAGAAACCAAAATGAAAGAGTTTAAGGATCGTAATACCAAGAAGGCAGTGAAGTACGAAGGAAGTCATATTTGGGGATATATGTCATCTTGCGGAGTGCCAACCTTGCACTTCATTAATCGAAATATGGATGGTTCAATATATTTGGATATACTTAAGTGTAACTCAAAGAGCAATGCAGAAAAATTAGTAATCGGGGCTTGTTGAAATAGGAACCTGGACATAGAGATTTTCGAAGCGATTATGAGGCCGATGAACTGAGGCTTGGAGCTTTGCTAAAGGAAATCTAATGTCCCTTATCAATAGGTTAACCGAAGTCATCTGGCAAACTAGCCATTGTGCGAAAATATCTTGAACAGGTCCTGGGTGGAGGAATCGCAATCGCAAGGCAATCCTGGGTTTCTATGAACTTACGGCGCACTAGGTGCTTGTTAAACTTAGCACATAGGGCTCTTCGTTAAGCTGGGACCATTTGTACAGGGCACTGTCTCACATGGCGACAAGCGCAGTAAAAGTAAAAGTAAAAAAGCGCAATATTGACGACTTCTGTCCGAGCTGTGGCTCAGAGTCCTCAACCTCATGTTTCAATGCCCGGGTCTGGTGGGGATTCAACTGGCATAGCTCGGTGCACCTTTCTTCATAGATCTGACTCAACTATACACCGTTGACTTACATGGAATAGCACAATTTATAGAAGAAATCAGGCGTTTCCCTGACTATAGAGGCTAAGGGAGTGATGCTAATCGTCATATTAAAACGGGTTTCTTGTGTGCTTGAGCGTGTCTTTTGGTAGTTTTCTCCCGACTGTAGTGTTGAGTAGGACACGGTTTCAAAGTGAGTTTGTAAGAGTCGCCTCTTTTTTGTACTGAGCCAGTACAATGTCCCACTTCAAATGAGGCGAGGCATTTTTTATGAACGCGGTACAAAAGAGGCGATAGTACAAAAGAGGTGATAGAGCGAACTCTAGCATTCGGCTCGCCACGACTGCTTGATGATTTGAGTTAAAAAGTCTCAACTCGTCTCTACTCGTCTCTACTCAGTAGTACAAACTGATTAAACGTACACACATCGTATTTTGTACGGGACATTGTACTAGCTTGCACCCGCATCGTACAATGTAATGCCTCTCTCTGACATGTTATGTTGGTCGTCACTATCGGCTCTTTGTCTCGCATCTTACAAATCGCAAAGTGAAGAGTAGCATGACAAAATTTTTGAAGTGGTACATTTCATGAATTTGTCGCGTCATGACAATTTTCGTTCTTGTACGGGACAAATGTACTGGCTCTTACAAGTCCTACTCAACACTACCCGACTGACAACCACTAATCCTAACCTACGTAAAATATGTGCAGTTTATTGAAAAGCATTATTATTTCCATAGCCAAAAAATGCATTCATAAGTGTTTGGTCTGTTGCTGCTAAAGAAGACTAAAAAGCAATAGGACTTACACTATAAAAAAAAAAAACTTATGTTATATTAAGTAGATTTTACTGTACCAAATTTATAGTGGAATTTGAACTTGTTTTACGAATTTTTCTAAGCTTACCACTCGAAATTTTCGAAGTTAAATAGAATAAAAATAGAAATTAAATTTTTTAACACCATGCCATTTACTCTGACCTCCATTTTCCCATTGAAATCTTAATTTTCTACCCTTACCAAAGCTAAATCCATTTGCTATCAGACCCTCATTCGACCCATCCTGACTTATGCATCCCCATTCTGGATTACCTGCGCAAAGACTGTCATGACCGAAGCGGAGATGTTCGAAAGAAGAATCCTCCGCTTCTGCACTGGCAAGATCTACAACCCGGTAACTAAAAAGTGGCCGAAGAACCTTCTCCTATATCAGGAGTCAGGATTGAAGCCACTTAGGGACCGTGTAGTGGAATTAACGACACGTTTTTACAGACAAACAGACGGACATGAGAACGGACTGATTCGATCACTGGCGTACAGGTGGTTCTAATGAGCCATTTATGCGCCCCGCGAAGATAGCAGTTCAGCAGGGGCTCACGGATGCGCTGTTCACCTACACAGGCCACCCGACGAACAGAAGGGGTTAGACTTAAGACCTAGGTTAAGATTTAGGTCTAATTAGGCTAAGTTAGTTAATAAGTTAGATCGTAGTTTTAGCGTAAGGTAGTTTTTAAGAAAAGCATTGCCAGGGCAATCCCAGCTGCTGTACAGGCTGGGTAATACCATTAGGGTGTAAGGAAATAAAAAATGTGCCGAAAAAAAGAAAAAAAAGCAGGCTAAAATAGTATAGCCGCTAGATTGTAAGTTTTTCTTGTTAATTAAACTTTAAGTTAGGCTAAGAATGTACGGTTAATTTTAAATAAAATATTTTTCTATTTCAAATTCAAATTTTTTACCCTACCGTTTAAACTCATCAATTTCATTCGACTTTGTTTTAGTTCACGATTATATTTGCAAGCATATTACTGCATTTTCGAGTGATTTTTTTGGAAAAAAAAACCGATATTTGCATACTTACTTGCATCCTTAAAACTTTCCACGTACATTTTTCAAGTTTCTAAGACAATTCAAAACTATTTCCAAACGTCCAGTGTTTTTTTAAATTTGAAATCTCATGATTTCCCTCCAAAACCAAAAATTAGATCCTTCTTGATTCACGGTCTTTACTACGCATGACCTAACCAGCGACAAATCAATAATCTCAATTCACGTCCTTGCCACTTGTTGGTAAATAATAAAACACTTCCATAGTACGTCATTTGTAATATTGTGTGGTGTCTACATAAGTCTATTATTTTGTTCGTAAAAATGAATTCCGTTCCGGTACCAAATCACGATTTCATGGAACTGCATCCCATGCATCAGCATCAGCCACACTGCAAGCAACAATGTTTCGTTTTCACGGACATCGCAGACATCGAGCTTCCACCGGAAATCACCAAGTACACTGAGAAAATGAAAAATGGAAGTATCCCGTCGTACAAAAAGGAGAACATTACGACAATTCAGCCGAAGGAAGATAGTAACAAAAGTCGGAAAATTGCAGTGATAGCAGGATTGATTGTCATTTGTCTGACTATGGCTGGAGGAATTCCTTTGGCATTGCAGCTGAGATCATCGTCCTTGCTAGAGGCCAGGATAGCATTTATTAGGAGATTGCTGAAAGAAGCTCCACTGGTTGAAGGCTACTGGAGTCCATCGCCAACAACGACTTTGAATAAAAGTTTTGTGGAGCTGAATAAGAATATGATCGGGGCAGTCTTATGGCCCGTTCCAGTTCCATGTGGTGCACAGTATTTAGACGCAGTGCAACTGGCGCTTGAAGGAATCGATCAGGCTCAGCGTGTGACAAGTAAGAGTGATATAATGGTTATTGTGGATAGTGCTGATGAAATGGAAACCGCTCATCTAAGGGGCGAGACAGCTGTGATTTTGGGACTAGGTGGAGGTCATGCTCTGGGTGCTAGCCTGGCCGTTTTAAGGTCGATGTATTTATTAGGAATCCGATTCATATCTTTGACCAGCTTAGGATGCACAACGCCGTGGGCAGCTGCTGCACTCAAACAGGATCATATAGTTGAAGAGAATTATACTAGTAGCTTGACAGGTTTCGGAGTGGTGAGTTTGATGTGTTCATCCTAGTTTTTTCACATTAGTTGGATTTCTCCATACCGTTGCAGAGTGTCCTGCATGAAATGAGTCGCCTTGGGATGCTCATTGAAATCTCTCAGCTCTCCGAATCAGCAATGTATGTAGCACTCCGTGCATCCAAAGCACCAGTTCTCATATCGAATGCCATTCCAGCGTCTTTTTGTAATGGAACCAATATCGCCTCAATTCCTGATCATATCATAAGGTAACCTTGAAATATTGTTATTGTTAGGGGAAACAAATTTCCAAACTGTTTTCCGTATAGTCTTCTTCCACAAAACGGTGGTGTTCTTATGCTGAACATGGAAAAATGCGGCGAACGTCTTCTGCCTGTTCGTGAAGCCATCAATGGAATCAACTATGTTCGTGCCTTGGCTGGTGTTGATCACGTTGGTCTGAGTGGATCGCCTAGAAATTATTTGTATTTACTGGCCGAGTTGGCAAGAGACCGTTTATGGGGCAATGCAGCAATTAAGAAATTGGTCGGTGGAAATATAGTGCGAGTTTTACGGGAGGTTGAAATGCAAAAAGATCGTATACCAGTCAATGACGAATGGATACCACATGAACTGATCGAGAGCAATTCGTATTGTAGATATCCTGAGATATAAACCTGCGGCTTCCTCAAACTGCACACTGAATAATTTTTACTTGAATATTCTTCCCACCAGTAATTTTCGCTTAGAAAACAGCACATGAATGTAATACGTCTAAGAAAATCAAATTGCACATTTCAAGACTTTAAGTGGTTTATGGATGGAAATATAGAAATTATTTTTTATGACAAATTAGAAGTGGTTTGAAAGGGCTTGGTACAGGCAGTGTTCAGTTGGAGCAACTGGGGATGCAAGTAACCCAATAAGCAGAGCCGTCTTAGATCAATTTGGGGCCCTGGGCACTTTAACATAAATGTGGCCCCTAAGACAGAGGGCTGTTAACAACAGGCAATAGAGAAGAACAAGAGCAGGATTCAAAATTCTAGATATATTTATCTGTTATTTTTATATATTCAAAGTCACATTAAATTAATAGGTAACTTAATCCGGGAAAATGACTCTTCAACCATTATACGCAGGTTAGTAATTCAAAAGTCTATGTTGATGGAAAGGGTACTTTGCTAAATTTTAGACAAACAAAATCATTAGTCATTTCTTCAAAGTCTAGCTCTTTGAGCACATCACACTCTATGGACATTACTGACAAACTGGTCAATCTTTCTTGAAGCATTGTACTTATTTTCGGTACATTTTTTTATTTGTTTCAATTTTGAGAAGGAGCGTTCCTCACTGCAGTTAGTTACCCCGCATAAAAAGATTCTGTATGCAATTTCTACATATGAAAACGTGTCTTCAATTTTGTCTTCTTTCAAAAGATGATATATTTCTGAAATGTTATTAGTTTCTTCATTTTCATTCATTTTCAAGTAATCTGTTAAATGCAGTCGTTATGGTAGATTTTAGTAAATTCTTTGTGACTTTGTCTCAACTCTTTCGGACTCAAAATTTTCAAGCGAGATAAAAAATCGAACCGATGACTTATTTCTTTGCACAAATTCAATCGCTATTTTAGATGAACGCTCAGGGTATCAATTATGGGAATAAAAGTTTCTACTTTGAAACTAAAATTTCTCTTTCCCATTTAGTTAGACTGATGGCACAGAACCATGAAATTATGTCTGACAAGAGCTTCTACCTCTTATTCTTTGTGATAGGTTCTTGTAGTCCCACTCCAGATTTTTCTCTTTGGCGCACGATTCAAAGTCATCAAATTTATCCCTGGCATTGATGATAAAGTCATCAAGTGAAGCTAACAAATTAGTTGCAACGTCCATTCTTACAGTTTTTTTCTGAAAATAAGTATTTGTTTTGCCTATTGTTTCAATATGGTGTTCCGAATTCCTGTCAGTAAGATAAGTTTCAAGTTTTCCATTTTTTTGGACAAACTAAGAGCTTCGCCTAGTTTCTTTTCTTGTCTGCTCTGCATCCTCCACGACAGACGTCAAGGCTTCTATAATTTGTTTATGACCTTGATGTAAGGCACTTACCGCATCAGCTCGCGCGGATCATCTGGTTTGAGAAAAACTTTTAAGAACTTTTTTGGAACCGAAATATTTAATCAATGTATTCCATCGGTGAGTAGAATCAAAAAAAAACTCTAGCGCACCTGAACCGCTAGAAACACTAATGTTCGAAGAACAGTAGAAGAATCGTGCAGGTTTTGAGTGCATATTCCACCACATGTGCTGCTTATTACGACCAAACTGTTTCAAATGCCACGTTTTACTTTGGTCTCAAGAATGCATTATAACTCATATGGTGGAAGGTTTCAGATATTACCACTGGCATGATTTTCAACGTTTATGAGAGCAAAACACGCGTTAATTATATTCGTTATCAGTTGCTTATTTCACATAATTTTGAAAGCAGCATCTCATATAACATCACTGAAGAAAATGCTCAGTGCCTGCAGCACTGTAACTGAAGTTGGTGTTTGGGGCTGCGATCCGAAAAATTTGCAGAACTTTGGGAATTGAAACATTGGTTATTTATTTTCATTGTAAATGTTTCCGGTATGAATACTAACTGTAAGCATTTATTGATACAAAAGTAGCACAACCGACTCATGCTGGCAACCTTCTGCCAGTATCAAAGCCAAGAATATATCACATCTGCTTCACGTTGTTATATTACATTAGAAGCTAAAGGAGTATAAAGAAATTTAGAGTTGCCTGCAGCGAGTTTTTTCAAATAATCGAAAGCTTAATATTTGCTGTTTATTGTCACTACAATATCATTACCATTTGAAAATTCTACGATAAAACCGCTTAGTAAAGATATTGCAATTAAACACAAAACCAACAATAGCTGGCAACCCTATCGTGGCTTTTCAACCAAATTTGGCCTGAATAATGTTTATAGTAGGTTCCATTAATTGTATGAAATTCGTATTGATTTCATCACTGCACTGGAAGTTATAGTGCAAAAAGTTTTATTTTCCTGGGCGAATTTTCAAAACCAAAGACACAAAAATTACCATAGCTGGTAGCACCAATCAAATTTTTCAATCAAATTTCCACCAAACAGAGATTAGAGTTAGGTTTAGCTACTGTGCCAATTTCATGAAAATCTGGTAATTTATTCATATTTCATAGGGCAAAAAGCAGATTTTTTTTTGTAATTTTTCAAGATGGCACCACTGGCACAGACTTGCCCACAATTCAAAATCGCTTCTATCAAATCTGGTCTTACTTAAGTCCAATGCATTCTGTAAATTTTAGCTGTATCTGATTATTGGTTCGTGAGTTTCCGTGAACAGAAGTTTTTGATGCTAAAAATATAGGTTAACTGGGAGAGGGTTACCGTTCTTGTCCGACATGAAATTTCCAAAGTTTTATTTCGAACGTGTAGATAAAACATAAGATTTATATACAGATTGGTTTTATTGTAAGAAACGGACATTTTTTTGAATATTCGATGGTTTGAATGTTTTCACTTCCAAATTTTTTTTTTTCAAAATGAAGACACCAAAATTATCATAGCTGGCAACTCCAACCGAGTTTTTCGACCAAATTTCTACCAAACGTGGCTTAAAGTAAGGTCCAGCAATTGTGTGAGTTTCGTCAAAATCGTACGATTCAATCAGAATTTATAGGGCTAAAAACAGTTATCTTTTTTAGTGGTTTTTCAAGATGGCACCACTGGCACAGAATCGCCCGCATTTCAAAATCACTTCTATCAGACCTGGTCCTATTTAAGACCAATACATTCTGCAAATTTCAATTAATTCTGCTTATCGGATCGTGAGTTTCCGTGAACAGAAGTTTTTGATGCTAAAAATATAGGTAAATTGGGCAAGGGTTACCAGGCGTGCCCGTTATACCATATCTTTTTTTTTTTTTGGTTATGTACACAAAGCACAAGATTTACATATGAGTGGCTTTTTTTTGAAGAAACGGCATTTTTTCAAGAGAGACGATGATTTGAAGGTTTTCACTTTCAGTGCCTGCCCTAGCTACAGGGTTGCCAGCACGCTCATTAAAAGCTACACAAATCTACAACTAAATAATATCAACATGTCCTGAAAATTTCGTAATGATTGAATAGCTCTGTCAAAAGTTATCGCAATTTAAAAATTTTCAAATTTTCCCGTCCTCTTTTTAGGCACCCAGCGCACACATAGGGTTAAAAAATTCCAAAGCATTATCCGATTCATATGTAAAACACGTTCGAAATTTATTTCGTTAACTTTATTTTTGCGAAAATTATTTGTGCACGAAATAATAGGTATATTAAAAATATCACTTAAATGGCCGCCGGCGCCAAAAGGTTAACAATAACTGACATTTAAAGAGACGTGGACCTATTCTGCATATACACCAATGTATCCTGAAAGTTTCAGCTCAATCGGATGGCGCATTCCCGAGATTATCTCACTGAAATTTTTTGATGATATATATATATATATATATATATGGAAATATGAATTTTTGGCCGAATCGATTTTAATACTAATGTTCTTCGAACATTAGTAAAAATTGTACAGTTTCTGAACCATTTGAAAAAAAACTTATTGCCTTTCGTACATACCGAGCGGGATGAAGAACTACCAAGTTTAGAGAATGTCCCCCTCATGATACAAAGGTAGCAAATTCACATTTCTCCTTGATTTTTGCTTGCAAACCAGCATTCTTTCCTGATATATTTGATACATTGTCGTGGCTTTGCCCTCTGCAATCCTTGATTTATATATCATAATTCTCTAAAAATTTCAGGATGTTTTCCGCTAATTACTCTGATTTGTGCTCTTTGATAGGTATATGTTTCAAAAACCTTTCAATAGGAACACGGTCTTTTACGTATAGAATCATAAAAGTTAATTGGTCAGTATGATACAGATCGGGCTGTCAACGCTAATCAAAAAATATTTAGCTGCTTTATTTTCTTTATAGTTTTTTTAGGACCTGCTTTCCCTTTACGTCAATAAACTCATTACAAACATTCACTGATAAACAAGAAATGTGTCCCTTTTCAGGATTTTCAATTTTTTTTCTAAACATCCTAAATAATTTCCATTGTTGGAAGATCCAAGAATTTCATGGTCTCCTCGAAACGGAAGCCCCCTCAATACCAAAAATTTTGCAACTGCTACAACCCGTTTACGTACACTTTTCCAGCAATCTATTTCTTTTTGATATTGCCAAAGCAAGTCTGTATCTATTCTACCAACTTCTTTACTTTATGTAGAACTATGTGATTAATGTGTTTCTATTCATTACATCCACCCGGAAAGCATAGGTTTACATAAGAAAGGTTAAATAAGCAGCGAGAAAGACAAAATACAAATTACTTCGAAAGCGAATACAGCTACCAATTTCTTTCAGCACTTTTATTGTTCTTTAATTTACGATTAAATAATGCTTTATTGAAATGCCTAATTACTGATTTGCCATCTACTTCGTCTTTATAGGTTCTGGACGCTCCGGAAAAGTCACAATCTTTATTTTGAAAATATATGGACCCTTCACGATTTCGGGTTTTTTTCGGTAAAATTTTCGTTAAAATAATCGGCAGGATCGTTTGAAATATTTTCTGAGCCGGATGACTGCTGTTGCGTAAATAAAACACTGTTGGTGAAATTATTGTATTTTTTCTGTAGGGATGGACGCCTTCTGTACAATATGGTTTAATCTGTTTTTCTGAAGTGATAGGACTTAGCGAAGAACAAGTAGATTGTGAGGTTACTTGAATACGTGCAATCTGTTGTTGGTAAAATTCATTATGTGGATGGTTTATTATTTGGTTACTGCTCGCATAAGCTCTTGGCGTAAAATATGAATTTGATTTTGGTAATTTAGCCAATAGGATAATCCCTAACAAAACTGCCGTCCCGGCCGTGTGCTTCAAATAGGAACAGAAGGAATTAAAATGCCATCCTCACACATTGAAGATCGATTTGTTTATGTTTATTCCAGTGTGATGCCCAAACTCACACAACCCAAAATGTGCATTCGTGCTAAAGCTGAACAAGCTCCACTCAACAACAACTGTTTTTACAAGAATAACACATAAGATTGATAAGATACTCTTTAAAAGTGGGATCATATGCATATGTGAAAGCTTAAAAGCCCATTTACCCGCGAGTATAGGCTTGAGCATCAATGGTTTATTCATTCACAAAATTTTTGAGAGATTTCACCTAATAGTATGCAGATAGAGCTGCCAGTGTTTGGGCCCCTGGTTCATAAGAGTACTATAAAAACAGATGGATAAGTATATCTTAATTTTCACAAAATAAATGTGTTATCGGTCGGTGATCTGGAAATAAGAGGCCCTATAGATCGCGGGGCCCTGGGCACTTGCCCAGTGGTGTGCCCATGCGCAAAGATGGCCCTGCCAATAAGTGATCAAACAATAGATGCTGCCTCATCATGAAAACTTTGCTAAAGATTTATTTTCTAGTTAATATTACTGGAAAACACAGTTAAACTTTGGGATGATCAACGATATAAGTCATCTAAAGAAAACTTCTTTGGTGGCTGGATTTCACTGATTTTGATACTAAAGTTTTTTTTTGAAAATTGTACTACTGTTTCTTATTCTTTGCACGATTATCAAATCAAAAAATAAACCATTCGCCTTCCTAACGCAACAATGCCTATATACCATTTGAAATACATTGATCAAGTTTTCTAAAAAAATAATTTTTATTGAAAATTCAAAATCGGAAAAAGAACTACCAGCTATTTAAACCTTCTTCATGGTTTCATACAAATCAGTTCTTCTTTGATCGAACAGACGAACCTGTCGCCTAGATTGTTCAACAAGCGACCAATCTGTAAAAGTAATACAAAATTGTTGCAATTAGAAGCTCTTCAACTAGCTAAATCTCATCTACTTACCAATATCTACAACAACAGTTTCCTCTCCATCCCCGGCTTCCTTGACGATCTTTCCCCAAGGACTGACTAGCATTGAGTGACCCCATTGTACATACACAGATTTCTCATCTCGAGCCCCCGAGACACCACAGACAAACATCTGGTTGTCTAAAGCCCGGCATCTTAAAACAACCTCAAAGTTTGCACTGCCTTGGGATATGACCAAAGCGAATGGGAAAATGATCATCTCGCATCCTGAGAATAGGAAAAGTTATAGATAAATTTTAAATGGCTTTAGATTTGTCAGGGCTTACCTTCGTTTCGCATAACTCGAACGTATTCGTCGTAGCGAATGTCATTGCAGATACCGATACCAACTTTCCTGCCGTCAATATCGACGAAGCAGAACTCACTTCCAGTGTTGAAACCTTCACCTTCATGGAATGAAATGTCGCCCTCAATATCGACGTTGTACAAATGGATCTAATGGTGAAAATGGTGAAAATAGTGAAGATAATATTAGAAGGCTTAAACAGAATACTGAGTCTCGATAGAAACATCAGAGATTTTCCCAGCGTGGGATCAAAAAAAATCTATAAGCGACCATATAATTGAAGAATGCTACCCTTGTTTTACCCCATAAATACGTTAATCACTTACATACCTTTCGATATCTAGCGATCATTTTGCCAGTTGGTGCAAAAACAGTAGCAGTATTGTAATACTTATTACCATCCTTCTCCGAAATCGAACCACCCTGAATGTAAACATTCAATTCCTTGGCAAGGCCAGAGAGGAGCTGACACGTTGGACCGTCCGGAACGGTTTCAGCGTATTCAGTCGCATACCGCGGATGGAACGGCATTTGCCAGCATTCAGGCAGAGCAACAATCCTCACTTTTGATTCCTTGACTACCCGCCGGATTTCGGCAGCCATACGCTTCAAGTTATCGTTCTTGTCATTGCTGACATTGAACTGGATCATAGCAAGTTTTGTAGCTGTAAAAATACATCAAATCAGTACTATTTCAATTAATTTATTAAAAAGTATAAACTCACTCTTTTCCATTTTGCTGCTGCTTCCTCTCCGTTTCAATGCCTTGTGAAAGTCGTCGGAAAACTGGATAGTTAGAATCGAATAACTGTCGTTTATATATTTTTCAGCCGGGTGGTCAAAGCGGCCCAGCCCAACTGCTTAGCTTTTGTTTACTGAATGCGCTTGAGAAGGTGAGCTTTCCAGATAAGCCGAGGCCGACAAGGTTAGTTTGCTGTTGTGTTAGTGATAACAGTTATTGGTTTTATTCTATTAACGAAGATTGTTGTGTTTATGAAATAGTTGATTATTAGCCGAGATTTATTATTCTAGTCTATTCCGATGATCATATCGATTTACATAGTCCCAAGTGACTTAGAGTATCAGCAATTAGCCTTCTGGCCTGAGAGATGTTTTTTTAATATAAAAATTTATAATTATCTGTGGAGCAGCAAAGAAATATTTGAATGTATTTTTTAATGTGATATTTATATTAGAGATAATAGTGTTTTGCGCACATGAAATTTACAAGCAAAGATTTTATTTTGACAGAAATTCAACAAAAACTGAAACATTATTGAAACCAATTTATGAGTTCCATTGACCTCATAAGTGAAGGTAGTTGAATATGTTCTTTGAAAGCCACAATTCTAACTAACAAGAGAGATTTGTCTAAACGACTTTGGAGACATATATTTTTTTAGTTCATGGTTACGTGGTCCGGTTTCGTTCAACATGTAAATAGGCAGAAACACCGGACTGTGATTCATGCTTGTTTGCCTAGTTTAATTACAAATAATGCACATTCAAAATCAAAGCACATCATACTTTACATGTTTCTCTTCATCCAAGAGAGACAGGTATTTATATTTTTGGCATATTAAGCTCTTAGTCTAAATTATATGCCAAAAAAATAGCGAAGGATTTTTCCACACATTCGTCTAGCGATTATTATGCCAATTTTAATTTTAAATTTTTTTTATCCGTCTTATTGATCTCTCTGAATTATTTACTAGCTCAATTCATCAGTCCTCTTGAACAATTTAACGCTTTCCCAAATAAAATTAACGTCTTATTAAAAGAAATAAACGGATATTCCAATGTAATTGACTGTTTGACAAGTTTGATAAGTTAAGTACTTTCATTACTTTCATCTTACCCACAATAAATCTAATACTTTCATTAGGCTAGGTTAGGTTAGGTTAAACTGGCTAGCACAAGGCCACACATAGACCTATTTAGTCATAGTGATTGATACCAGATAAATGGATCAGGAGAAAGAAAGTTCAGTCCAAGCGGCCATCGAGGGCCCCGGACTTTTTCGCAAACTGAATGATGTCCTTCAGCTTCTGCTCCGCCACGTGTAAGAGATCCACCAGCCTACCGATCCTGACAGGCGAAGACTAGCCCCGTGATTCGTGAACGTTCATAGAACTCTCGCTCACAGAAAATTCTGACTCTTCTGTTGTTACCCAGTCTGTTCAGGGCCTAAATGCAGTCGAATACACATTTCGATTTGTATATGTAAGACTACAGCGCTTTTACAGTCGCTTGAATGCCTGTAAAGATGTTAATATCCTTACTTGTAGTATATCTAGCCTCTACTAGATCTGCGGCTTTGCGTATCGCAAAAATCTCCACCTGGTAAACACTACAGTGATTAGGAAACTTGAAAGATGCTTCCATATCTGCATCTGCAAAATATGCTGCAGCGCCCACTCCTGCGGCTGATTTAGAGCCGTCAGTGTAGATGCTTAAATCTGCTGCGCCCATTTACTGAATCCACTCCTGCCCATCCCTCACAATCGCTTGATATCCTCGGTCGAAGCTCAAAGTGGGAGCCAGGTAGTCAGTGCTTCCTGTGTACTGCTATGGCCGAAGGATCAATACTGCTGTGGCCGAAGGATCGTGACTCTTAGTGTCTCGATTACCTAATCCTGACAGCAACTTTTACGGCAGTGCTCCTAACGAAAGGGTCAAGTGGAGGGAGGTGAAGCAGGACGTTCAGAGCAGACAAAGGAGTCGAGGTTAAGGGACCTGTAGTGCAGAGAGCCACCAACCACTGAACTCTGCTTGCCATGCAAGCAAAGGTGGTTTCATTCACTGCTGGTCACCAGAGCAAGTATCCGTAAACAAGGATCCGTGTAGCTATCGCCGTGTAAATCCAGTGTGTTAAAGCAGGTCTTCGACCCCACGTTTAACCCAGCACTCTCTTGCTGGCGTTAATCGCGTTGCTTGCCCGCTTGACTCTCTCCTCTGACCAAAAAAAGACCCAGACAGCATGTCCAGACAGTTGGTGACTTGAGACTTAGCCTGGCGCCGCCCAACCTGATACAGTCTAATTCAGGAATTTGGTACTTCCTTGTGAAGAGTACAAGATCAGTCTTATTGGAGTTAATGCCAAAGCACACGGTATTTGCCCACTCCTCAATCAGCCCCAATGCATACTCGATAAGCTGGTCGAGGGTATGTGGAAACCTTCCCGACAATAAGGTCACGATGTCATCAACATAGGCCACAACCGTAAGTTCTTTGCTTTCCAACCTCCCCAAAATTGAATTTGTGACCAGGTTCCACAAGAAAGGGGATAGAACTCTTCCTTATAATGTGCCTCTGTAGACCTTCCTTCTTATTTGCGCTCCCGTCCACTGCGCTGATATGGGCCTTTGCTGAAGCATGCTAGTTATCCAGCTACAAATAACGGGATGGGTATTGGTTGCGTAGAGGCTCTGCATAATGGCTTTTGTATGCACATTATTGATGGGGTCTTCAATATCCAGGAAAGCTCCCAAAGTGTATTCTTTGTAATGGAGTGCCTTTTCTATTTTAAGGACTACCTTATGGAGAGCCATTTCAACGCATTTTGGGCTCTCGATAGAGCTTGAGGTCCAAGTCTTTGCATGATGTGTAATTTTTTGAAAGAGCTATCGATAGAGTATGAGGTCCAAGTCTTTGCCTAGTAATCGAGAACGAGAAAGGAAGTCAGGCTAATTGGCCTGTAGTTGTTTCGATGCGCATGGTTGATTTCATCTGCTTTGGGTATAAATACAACCTGAGCGGTTCCCCAGGCTGTAGACACGTGGTTTAGCACTACGCAACCTTTGGAAATCTGTATAAGCCAGGAAACGGTGAAGTATGGCCGGACTCCATCCGGACCTGTGGACTTGAAGGGCTTGAAGGTATCAATTGCCGAGACTATCATCAGCTTGGTGACAGCTTTGCCAATGCCTTCAATGTAATATAGATTCAAACCTTGCTCACCAGTGAAAGGGGTGAAGTCATCCAGACAGCCCAGGAATTGAATATCTACGAGAACCTTCAGTGTTTCCGATTTGTTGCTTGTCCATTTAGTTGTTGTTTGAGGCGGGGATCGTTGTAGCTTGGAGATCCTGCTGAAACGGTCCGCCACCGATTCCACCACCTCTGTGTTTTCTGTGGCACCACTTGTAATTGTATCTGCTACAGTGGCCAAGTGGTCAACCTCCATAGCATTGCAGTCTATGGATAATGACGACCCGGAGCCTGCTCGCTCATCCCTGACGGCTACCGATACTGGAGATCCGACTCCCTGCATCGGAACTTTAACTCCTAGGTTTTCGATCCTTCCCCTAGCTCCCTCTTTGCAAGGCAGCAACGTAGCTGGTTTGGTGTGCCACGGCCCTGATCCCTTCACTGCGACAAGATGGCAGACCATGGAGGTCTGGTGGTAGACCGTCGAGGAGGAGTTTCATTATGTAGTACTACATACTAGTACTTTCTTCTTTGATACTTGTTTTTTTCACACTAGTATTTTCATTATACTCCAGTAAAATTTGGCGTGGAATACTACAGCAAGCTAATCATCAAGCTATTGATCCGACAACTGTACCAAAATTCATAAGGTAGAAAAGTTTCTGTGGTTACAACGTGCATGGTTTTCAAAATTTATGAAACCAATACACTTATTTTCTACTATACTTATTAATACTAATTTTCATTAAAGTACAAGGAAATACTGAATGCAAGAAAATACTGAATGCTGGCACTGCAGCCAAAAGTCTACCACAACTGTTTCATGTCAGGACCAACTTACTCCGGGAATTACGTTTTTATTCGGTAATTGCATCGAAATTTGTTGTGGTTCTTCCTGAATAGTTTTGAAGAATAGCTATTAATTCGTTTTGAGATTAAATTGTTACTAGAAACCTTAGTCTACAAAAAATATGGATCATATCTATATTTACGGGCTCAGGCAAAAGCTGAATACTAGATTTTATAATTTTAATCTCAATACAATTTCTGAAATTGATTTTTTCCCAAATATTTTAATACTTTTGAAATGGTTTTTATGTGTGCATGGTTCGTACAGCTCTACAGCTTAGCATACATATATGCATATCTATAATATTGTTAAGGGTTAGAGATTCATTCTTTTGAGATCATGGCGTAAGAACAGAAATAAAATCTTCTGCTGCATGAATCACAAGTCAAAAGTCACACATTTTGCGATTAGTGAAATTTTCAGCAATTGTTTTGTTTAATAATTTTTTGTAACAAAGTTGAAGCCCATAGAAATTAGTCAGCCATCTCGCCTGTTTGCCTGTCTTGACTTAAATTGAAACTGATTAAGCTTTGTTCGCAGTTTTCATATCTTTTCTCGCCAACAAATACTTTGATTTCCGCTATGTCTTCAACAATTTTTATTCTGTATGACGTTTGGTAATCAATTCGCAGCTTCTACTGTTATGATTAAAATGTGAAATCATATTTTAAAAATTCACATCACAAACCTGTCATCGCTTGATGCTAGCAATTACTAGCAATAGCAATTTATAATTAATCTAAATGATGTGTAACGTTAATGAATTATTCTATTTAGATGCATCGATAAATCAGTATTCTAAGATGACGAGCTTTTTAATGTTCTGGCCTATTCTGGTTCTCTTGCATTGTTCAATGAATAATATGCTCGTGAAATGAATTTCTGAGCAGTGTTTCGTTTTATCTAGCGCAAAGCGAGCTGTAGCTGTTGAACATAAAGAACGTAGAAAAATTAATGCTAATATTGATCAGACATTCGAAATAAATTAGGAATTTTTAGAGTTCTCTCATGCTTTTTTTAAGTCTCCATACATATTTTACATGTGTCATTTGATTGAGAGATAACGCTGCATGCTTTATATATGTGTAACTTTAACAAAAAAAAGTAGTATTCTTTTGTGAAAATATTCGGTTTCGAAAAACAGGACGAGTCAGAAATTCACATATCTTCTTCATATTGCAATCTAAAAAAATCAGCACTGAGTTAAAACCATATAATTTTAGAAAAAATTTGACGAAAATACATCGACATGTCATACATCGACATCTTGCATTAATTAAAACTGACTCATATAATGTCAAAATGAATTTGGACTCCACTGCCTCCCCGCCAAAATAAATGGAACAAAAATTTTGACAACTGTGCAACTGAAAAGGATTCACATGTATTTTCTTGCAACTTTTCCCCCATTAAAAATTAAAACAATATATTGGTATTTTTTTTAAAAAAATTTAATGCGTCATAAATGATTCTCTTCTTTTTCAAATCGGTGTTTAATAATGTTTTTTTTCGTATTAAATAAAAAATACATTTCGAAACAATTGGTTTGAGGTTTTATGATGGTAGACACTTTCTATCGATTTGATCATTCTGTTTCATAAAATATTGGAAATTCCTTATCCTTGGGTGGTTGAAGCCAATTTTCTTCAGACCATTTCGTATTATGTGCTTCGATTACATGGAACGTGTATGCATGTCGACTTTTATTCGATCGATTCAATTCACTTTTATGCACAACATTACCGTGAATCAAGACTAGAGTGCCTGTGAAAAATTAAAAAGATGACATTCATTTTAAAAATATATTGATATTTTAATATATCAGAAATTATAATTTTTTTTTTATTTTATTTATTTATGTTTTTATTTTGTATTTTTTCATAAAGCAAACGGTTTCTGATGTTGTACATTTGTGTACCTTTCAGCTTAAAAATAGAGCAGAAATAATTTTGAAAATGATAAAAGCGTAGCTGTTTCAAATTTACAAAATATTTGACCGTTTGGGTTTTTACAAAATCTCAACAAAAAAAAACAATTTTTTATCATTCCACCTTACTGCATTTAAGCATGAAATTAAAAATTTCTTATAAACATGATCAGGAAGCAACAGAAAAAAAATCATTATGAAACATATTATTTTAGAGAAAGATTTTTAGTACGTCCTGGAACATATTAAATCAAGGAGCGTTTCTCCAACAAATATAAATTTCAATTAACCAATTTTGGTGTAGCAGTCTAAGCTAATTTTTGCACAGTTGTTTATATATAAATTAATTTTCGATCTATATAAATGCAAAAAAGCCTTATAAGAATTATTTCAGTTCAAATTTAAAATCATACCAGAAAATTCCCACGTTGGGGGCTAAAAAGTCTTACTGAAGTTTGGGGGAAATGGTGAAAGTATCAATATTTTTTGAGTGAATGAAAAAAATCAGAAGATAGACTGAATCGAAACTGACAGCTTTGGAGACATTTTAGTGAAAAAGAATAATTGTGAAGGTTGAAAACTGATATATTATTGAGTGGCTGAATTAACTGAATCATGTTTCTTTCCAAATGATGACTGACGAACCAAGACTTTTTATAAACATGGGCTGCATACAAAGATAGGTATATGTAATAACTACAAGAAAAAAACTGAAAGGTTGCGAAAGTGGTATTAGTTGGTTCTACAATATTTACGAGAATGTGAATAAAAATCGATAAGAACGAAGCCCTTAAATTGCTGCGGAAAAACTAATAAAGAGTTGACGGAACTTATCAGCCCTGGACGTGGTGATTTTGACCTTAGGTAATCTATGTGTTAGGTAGCCTTAAGACCCAGAAAAGGATCATTTCCCTGATCTGGTGATATTCCAGATAAACAGCTAAATATGATTTATAAAATGTTCCTCCAAATATAACACTTTACTGTTTGAGGTCCGATTCCTTCTGGGCTAAGTAAGAAATAAAGCATAAAGTCTTGAAAAAGAAAGCTAAAGCAATGCCGACAAACCATCGTATTATAGAACCTGCCGAAACTTTGGCTCCTTTGTGCTATTTATGAAAATATAAACGTTCATTTAAGGCTCCATTACTTGCTACACAATCGAAATTCCCATGAAAATTTCAAACAGTTACAAAATAAGCAAGCAACAACCTTAATCACTTTTCTTGTTGGTTGCGACGTGTAAAGGACATTAAATCAGCTGGATGGTGTGACATTGCAAATGTGCTGAGGGACGATTTTATTATTTTTGAGTAGCTACCTGGTAACAAAATTGGAGCCACAATTAGAACATAAAAAAGGGCAAAAACAAAATAGCTTTGACGTTTTGAACTGAGATATGAGCGAACGCTATTTTATTTGTTTGCATATATTTTCGAAAATGCCATTTTTTCACAATTTATGATAGACCTACGAATAAAATGGTAGAAAATAGTCTATCCAAAGCAAAAACCAAATTGTTTTTACACCCCGTATAGACGCTGCGGACGACGCTATTACAGTTAAAAGTCGCTAACATATTTTTTGGCTATTGTTAATAAGAAGCAGTAAAGTTTTTAGCAACGCATACAAGATAAAGTCAAGAAAGTCTAGATTAGTCCCAAATGGGCAGCTGAGATATATAATTTTTATGCACGATTTTATTTTGAAACAAATTGAGCTAAAATTGCTTCAAAATAATACAAAAATAATACTCTATTAACATGATTTTTGAAAAAAACTTATTCAAAGAATTACGTACCTGCATTAACTGGCACTGAAGTAAAACTTGACTGCGGATAAATTTGTGCAGGTCGATCGTATATCATTAATTCCGGTGATTTTGCATCTGGATTTCTAATATATCTAGAATATAAAAAAAAGAACCTTGCAATAATGAAAATTCAGAGTTCAATAAAAAAAGAGCTTACCTTCTATGAACACCACTTTTATGAGATCCCTTAATAAATTGCAAACAACCATTCTGTTGCGTTGCATCCTGTAATGCTATCCAAAAACCAAGTGTCGAATTTGGTTCCGTATACAGGTACGAAGCGTCCTGATGTGGCACTACAGCACCTCCGATTCCTGCATTTTTATAAATGTACATGCTTTGCGGCACAGCCGGTCGTTTATATCCTAATTGCCAGCATATTTCACGAACACGATCACAGCAAGTAATTTTTTGGAATTCAGGTATTTCAGTGTGCAGGGCATGTCCTACCTAAAACATATTAAGCTGTGTAATTCGAGCTCTACGATTTTGCGAAACCAACTTCACATTGATGGATGATAAACATATCGGATATACTTACTTTATTCAAAGCATTTAACGGGTCCGCTTTTAAGTCTCCATTTTCATCAATGGCACCTTCTTCGAAAAAATATCGAACTTTATCACCAGACTCGAGAAAGTATGTTTCTCTACTTTGTGCAGTCTCGGAATTGACACCACTGAATATTTTTCGGTCTTCTTTCGGTGCGTCTAAACACAGTTTATTACCAGCTTCCAACAATGTTTCTATTTCATCAGGTCGTAAGAAATCTTCGATGATCACATAGCCATTTTCTTCTAACTAAAATAGTAATTGAAAGAAATGAAAATTAATTAATTAGCCAAAATAATGTTATGGATTATTTATTAAAAAGATGATAAAATAATTTAATAAAATTAAAATACAACATATATTTTTTATTTTTGAAAATACATTTTTTTAGGAATTCTAATAGAAAGAATAATAGCCTAATAAAATATTAGTCTTCGATTAAATGTGATATATATTCCTCGTTAGCTAAATTTTCTTATCAAAGTTCAAGGCTTAAGCTTAATTTTTCAAAATTCCATGCTCATCACACAAAAAAAAATCAAATAAAAATTAAGTCATTTTTTTCAGAAAAAAATTGGCAGCTATGCTCTCTTACATATGTTTTTTACCTTTCGTAATTTGACGAAATATATTCAAATGTCTACAAGTCTAATGAGAACATAATTTGAGTCCTAAAACCACTCAAAAAAAAACCTCCTCTATTTCATATTTCGAAAAAAAAAAATTTTTTGAATGAATGTCCACTTATTCCGTTTTGAACTCAAGCCAATATCATTTCTTTTTTACTAGTGTCGTGTACAACAGCTTCAATAAAAAATAATAAAAAATCAAACTACAACAAAAATTCCAAAAATAAATATTCCGATGCGCAGGTAATCATGTTCTAAAATTATCGTATCGTCATGCAAGTTGTGGTGTTTTAGGTGAGACTACTAACTACGTCTACTAACGTTTCACCTACAATGAGTTTCTTGAATTTGGTGGCGATGTGCCTCAGCGATTGATAGATGCATGATTAATGCAAGCTGATTTTTCGAAAATAGACTTGGCTACAGTTCGATTTCTAATTGGAGTAGGAGAAAGATATTTTTATATATATTTTTTTTGGTGCTTGAAATCCGAATGCAATAGGCTGTTGGGTGGCAATGGTGAGAAATGTTAATGTTCGTTGATTTGAAGTGGGAAGGAATGTTTTGATGAAATTCAAAATATTGGTTCCCGCAAATATATTAAATTAAAGCAATAAATTATGCTCAGAAAATATGAATATGATTGTCTTTAGGAATCATTTATTAACACTTAGAATACGCTAGTGAAGAAGCAAATTCAAATTACGCTTCCTTCATCCAAAGGAACTCTAAACATCAAACAGAAAGTCGTAGCAAATGATGAACACAAAATGTCTGGTGCTGGCAACTCTGTGTTTGCGCCGCAACCAAAACTATACCAAATTTGCTTAACGTTAAGTTAAACCCACCTTGTGAATTTCGTTTCGATTCGATGGCTGCGCTGGAAGTTATAGGGATGAAAAGAATTTTAAGGTTACCGTCCGAAAAACTTTTCAAATTTGTTAATCCTTTATATTTGCTGTTCATCGTTATTGAAAGATCATTCTAATTTGAAAATTTAATGACAACATCGCGGTGTAAAGAAATGACAAAAATTAAAAAGTTACAATAGCTGGCAGCCCTTTCATGATTTTTCAACGAAATTCCCACAGAATTTAGGTTCCTATAAGGTCCCATGACTACATGAATTTCGTTTTGATTTCATGACTGCATCGGAAGTTATAGGGGAAAAAGCCTTATTTTGCTGAGCAAATTTACAAGATTTAAGAGACAGAAATTACCAAAGCTGGCAACTCTATTCTAATTTTGAACCAAATTTCTATCAAATGTGGCTTAAAGTAAAGTTCAGGTACTATGTGAATTTTGGTAAACTTTGTTGGCTGAATCGGAAGCTACGTGCCAAAGGGCTGCTTTTTTCCTCAGTGATTTTTCAAGATTGCACCTCTGCCACAGAGCTGCCCGCATTTCAAAATAACTTCCATCAGACCTGGTCCTAGTTAATACCAAAACATTTTCTGTAAATTCTACTTTGATAGGATTAGCCGGTCATCAGTTCTCGTGAAAAGAATTTTCGAGCGCTGAAAATTGAGGCAATTCGGTGATGGGTTACCGTTATTGTGCAACTCGAAATTTGGAAATTTCAAATTGACACGGTAGACAAAGGTTAAAATAATTTGAATTTTTTGTCAAAAACAAAAAAAAAATTCACAAGGGTCGTAGATTTGAAGGATTTTTTTTCAGATGCCTGCTGTAGCTACAGTGTTGCCTGCACAGTCTTATGAGTCCATGCGTGTACAGTTTTAGTTAACATCAAGACGATCTGGAAATTTCACGATGATGCGATGTTTCTATCAAAAGCAATGAGAAATCGAAATTTGAAAAAAAAATCATTGCCTACTTTTAGGCACTCAGCGCCCACACAGGGTTCATAATTTCCATTTTTTTTCATCATGAACAAGCATAAAACACAATTGATTTTCATTTCCAGTACTTAAAATGTTCTCTGCATAGAAATATATGTGAACCTGAAAATGCACTAAAATATCCGCCGCCACCGCCAGAGGTTTAAAGAGTCGAGTGCTAATTTTCATCGAATCTTTACTTCAAGTCTAATACAAATTTTTTTCGAAATTCAGTAGCAACTTTTCCGTCTACGAGGTGTGATCTAAAAGTAGTGGTAATCAATATAAACCAAGTTAATTAGAATTAAAAAAATATTTATTTTTCAACATAGTTTCTCTTTTTCCCAAACCAAAATAAAAATTATTTTTCTCTAATCTCCCAAAACGCCTCAACAGCGGCCATCACTTCGCTATCATCTTCAAATTTCTTGCCCCGAAGGTGTTCCTTGAGCCGAGGAAAGGTGTAGAAGACACTCAGAGCTAGATCTGGCGAAACAAACAGTTCGAATCCTGTTTCTTGAATTGCAGCCATCGCAACTGCAGTCTTGTCAACCGGTACGTTGTCTTGATGAAACAGCACTCCGGCTCGCATTTTGTCACGTATGTTTTTCTTAATAGCCTCCCGCAATCTTCTTATTTGGCCTGCATAGTAAGAACCTGATATAGTGGCTCCCTTTTTCAAATATTCCACCATAATATTTCCTTCAGCGTTCCAAAAAACGGATGCATAGCCTTCCCTATCGAACTCGACACCTTGAATTCCTTGAGCGTCGGTGAAGAGGGTCGCTTCCGCAGGTCATCGATTGCTATTTGATTTCTGGATCACAATGATGCATCCTATGAGAGACGTGGATTGTTGTCTTTTGCGGTGTTCATCTTCAGTGGATGTTCTTCCCAGCTTAAACTCCTTGGCCCAGCTTGCAATAAGAAGGAGCAGAGTCCTTTAATGTTTCTATCAAGTCGCTGTCTGTATCTTTGGTTGAATGTTTTTTCAAACACGGGTACTTAATGACAGCTCTAGTTTCAATTTTCTCCATTTTAATATTCTCTCTTCGACGGTTCGTATTCAAATGAATGTACCTCCATATTTAAAACTGTGTTATACTGAAGCTAGTGCTTTTGGCACTTTGGCTCCCTTCCTCTGGATGGGCGACTCTTCGGTCGAACTCACTTCTTACCCAAAGCAAATTATGTCACTTAGTGCAGTTGTTCCGCACTATTCCGTTAACTGTCTGAGTCCTGAATATCTCTCGTTAGGACAGGATATGGTGTTTTTCAGATGTTCCATGGTACTAGTCTGTCGAACATTTTTAATGTTTTGTCGCGTATGTATATGTCTATTGTCTCAACCCTTAGTTATCTGTGTATGTCCGTATTCCTAACATGCCATGGAATTCTGAATATTTTCCTAAGAGCACGGTTTTGGCATATCGGCAGTTGGTGTTTGTTAGTCTTGCACGTCTGGTAGAAGGCAGTGCTGCCATATGTCAGTATGGGTCGTATGATTTGTTTTTAGAATAATGTTTCATTAGCCTTGTATATTGCCAGGATCGACTTGGAGTGACTTGACTTGGAACGGATTGAAATGAAACTTCAAAGTAGGTTTTTGGTGTGACTGGATTAAAGTGGATTAACCGAATAAAACGCAGCTAGTTTTACTAAAGTGAAGTATATTGCATCGTAACGTCACATATATGAATAGAACTGAAGTGAGCTTCTAATTTTTCAATCCTCAACCGCTCGATCCGCGTCTTCCCAAGTCGATCCAATCCAGTAAAATTTTGTGATCGGATCGACTTAACTCAAATCAATCCACTGCGCGTATACAACGTGGTTTGACTAATCCTAAGCCGGTTTCAAACCACGTTATAAACGAGGCTATTGGTCGTATTCAGTTTGTCTGGTCTGGTCATTAGCTACGTATACAACGTTGATTCATTTAGGGATTGAGATTGAAACAATGGAAAAGAAGCGGCTTGTTTAAAGGTTTCGATTCTACTGTTTCTATCTCAATCCCGTTTGAATCCGGTATTGTAAACTAAACTAAATGGTTGCAGTCTGCTCAGTACACCGTTTATCGCTTGTCTCTTGTTTATTATGTGTTTAGTCTATGCTAATCTGTTTTCAAATGTAAGTACCAAGTATTTGGCTGTCCGTTCTTCTACTGTCTGATTGTCGACTGTTAGTTGAACTGGTTGTTGTCTTCGCCGTCTCGTTACGAAGATGGCTTGCGTCTTCTCGGCGTTTATTTGGATTTTTCATTTGTGGAAATATTCCAATAACATGTCTATTTACGTTTGCAGCTTTGAAGTTTTAGCTTCTGCATGCTTCGAGGTATAAAAAATACATGTATCGTCTGCGTACAAGGCTACTTTTGTATTGGGCATATTGAGGATATCTGCTGTGTATAATCTATACAATATCGGAGAGAGTGGTGAACGTTGCGGGACTCCAGCTTTCATTGACCACATTGTGGAGAGGTGGTTGTCAATTCTGACACAGAAAATTCTGCCCTGAACGAAGGAGGCAATTAGTAGTATTAAAAGGTTTTGGAATTTGAAATGTATGCACTTTGAAGATTAGTCCTGCATACCAGACTTTGTCAAACGCCTTGGCCACATCAAACATGGCCAGGCTCGTTGGTTATTTTTGGTTGAACTCTGTACGTATATGCTGCAACACTCTTGTAAGCAATTTTGGATCTACCCTCGTATAAGAAAATAAATTCAACTCTAACACAATTCTTTGGTATGTAAAGCAAAGTATGAAAATAGAGGGATGTAACATTTTAGAAATTGATTGATTCTAGATTTATTGATTTGAGAGGAAAAATTTAGGGAGCATCAATAATTTTTTAACCGTTTGGAACTGAACTGTCAGCTTTAAATACTTAGTCGAAATCAACAGAATAAACGGACATTTCTTCAAAGCACCACCAGAAAAATTAATTCACATAAGCTGTAAATCCGTGAAATTGAAGTATGGGCCGATACTCGAAGAAAAAAACATCGAATTCACGAAACGAGAAAAAATAAATAATGTGAAATTCTGATCGTGCTAGTAAATAGAGTTCTCTGTCTCAAAAAATCGGCATCGCATTTTACAATCCAGTGAACCAAAAATGTGCTTTGAAGTCTGTAAATTGGCTTTTAATTTTATAAAACGAACACATTAGCACAAGTGTATTTGAGCTCGAGAATTGAACACGAATATCTAAGAACAAATAAAAATTTAAATTTTCAAAACTTAGTAAAATTGATTTGATTCTCTGAAAAGATTTTACTTGAAAATGAGATCAATTCTTCCTAAAAAAAAAAACAGATACTTTATCACTTCGAAATTTTTGTCAATTATTAGTTCAATCAGAATTGTAGCCTTAGTTCTTAATTTTTAACTGTAAAATGAAACATACTACTCTCTTTTTTTCAAATTTTTTTTTTAAAGTCTATAGAATTTAATTTATTTCATATTTTTGTTTGAAATAAAGCAGAAAACAATTAAATAATATGCAAAAAAAATTCATTTATATGTTTATAATTTAATTTATCGAAAGTTAGGTATTTAAAATAATTCTTGAACCTATTTTATGTTTTGGTTTGACACCCCCTGTTCTTAAATTCTTTAGGTTTTTTTTTATATGTTCTTAAATTCTTTAGGTTTTTTTTTTTGATATGCTAAACAGACTTAATGAGCATCCCAACATGAATGTATCTGATAATTAATTTATTTAATTCTTCTTTGAAATACCAGGCCACTACAACGCAAGGTCTACTTAAAAGTATGTAAATACACAAAAAATACCAAGAAAAAATATTTTCATAAATTTTAAATTTTACAAGCATCATTATCTCATTGAATAACTGATCAGGTATAACCATTTTTAGCTTGAAGCCATTTATTACGACTGGAATTACTAATTTTTTCGTCCAATTCATATAGGAATAATAAAACCAAAAATGTTTGAAGCTCTCTAAAAATTTTGCTACTTATTTTTTCAACACTAAGATATTTTCACATTAAATCCTAGTTTTTTGCATCAATTGGTTGACTCGTAGACAAAAGCCGGCATCGAAAGCATTGCCTCGCATTTCAGGAAAAAAAAATTATGGTACTCGCATAGGTATGCCTACGAAATATTAATTTCTATAGAAAAACAACTTCACATTCTGAAATGACTTGTAAGTTCAATTCAATATCTATTTACATTGTTCACTTGCCACCACCACTACTGCTTCCGTTAAAACAACATCTTAAAAAAGAACTTATGAATCATTATGAGATTTTTCCGCCACGAAAATTTTCTCAATATTTTCTTTCTCATACTCGTCAAATGAGTCACACACACAAAATCGGAACATTCACAGCACTTTCGAGTTGCAATAGGTATGCACATGTAAAATATCACATTCGAAAATAAACTAAATGTCTGGTTCGAATTGACTAAACATTATTGACATTCCGGATGAGAACCGGCGGTCTTACCTCCTCAAGTATTGTATTCCTCATTTTCGATAATGCACTGAATGTATTTTATTCCAAGCAGTTGATTCAATTTAAATTGACACTTAAATTATTCACAAAATTATACAACGGAACGAATTGTTTTGATTTGCTTGAAATCAACACGCGAATTCTCGTACAAGTTTATTGAATAATAATAATTTTTAAACCGCTAAGTTTTTAAGTTCCTTATCACAAAAACGTTACTGTGAATGATTGTAAATCGCCCCGAAATAATAGTACTGGCCAGAAGTGTTTAAAGTCTCGAACTGAATGCTATGAAATCGTTTGAAATCAAATGGACCTCCCCGAGATTTCTTCCACTAGCATACTCTTCTTCTAGACTAGCTCGCCAATTCGCATGTGTAACGCTTCTCTTCGATGATCTCCCACGCTAAGTACTGCTCTTGTGTTTTTTAAGATATTTCAAATGTAAATACAAAATCATATGTGCACACACATGGTTTTTGTGAATAATTTACCAGTGGGAATTTTGTTCTTTGTAAACTCGTATTCTTCGTATCAAGCGGTTTAAGATTTAATTTGAAATTATGAATCTAACACTCGGTCAGATTAGATAGTTAGCCTTTACTTTGAAAGATAGTGGGAAAAAATCATTTTATTACCAAATTTATTAAAGTTTCATCATTATTATTACTATTGTTATTTAAAAAAAAAATCAATGTACTTTTTGCATAAAAAAAATCCATAATCAGTCCAAAAACTGTAGCTCCCAATGAACACTCGAATTTCGTAAAAAAAATGAGCACTTTATTTCCTAATGGTATCAATGCGTTATTATAAATTCTTGTCATATAGACTTCCGTAAAATAAGATATGCAAAACTTAGGCAATTAGCAAAACCACGCGCACGACATATTAGTATCAAATAGTGTAATAAGTAATTATAATAAGGAATGCATCTTTTAGCCACAAAACTCTCTTAGCAGGTATATAAATAATATTTATTACTGTCTTTGTATTTAAATTCCGTATATATTATAATAGCCATCATGTGTGAAACATTGAAAAAAAAGTTGAGAACAGCAGTATGGCTTAGTTTGTGTTGGGCAGAACTTGGCGACCATATGTGCCGTTTTGAATGAATTAAGTAGATTGCATTTGTGGTATGTGCTGTTTCCTACAGTTTTGCAAATGTTTTTTTTTTTTTTAAATTTGCTGCTTGAGTTGCTAAATGTAGTGTGGTCACGAGTCATTATTTTATAGCTAGGGTTGCGAGAAAATTCCATACGATACTTAGAAGTTTAGTTTCCAGCTCGCTTTTGAAAGTCAATTAATATCTTATTATTTAAGTAGGATATTTTAGGAAATGTTAAATTATGATTGTGTAGGAGCATGCTATTGAAATAAATTAAACATTTCGCTGCGCATTTTTAAATTGCAAATGTCTCCACACGAATTTACCATAGAGACTAAATATGCTGTATCATGACAATCACAATCACAATCCAAACAGAGATGACCTTACGATAGGCCTCAAAACCATGAGTATTAAACTGCTCAGTCAGCAAACTATGATCTATAAATGAACAATTTTAGCAGCACCTTATTACTTGTAAAAATATATAAATAATCTTGTAAAAATAATCTTTTAGTGATTTATCTCTTTTCAAAAAAAAAAAATTTTTGGTAGCTTGACCGATAAGAAACTACTCAAGTGTATTATTTGATTCGACCTCCAGTTGTAGTAGTGTAGTGATCAAAGCAACGTTTCAATAATCTAGAAAACCTAAATGGCGCATTCTTAAACGTAATTAAGCTCTCTCAATGAATCGAAATCGATGTGAATGAAGGATATGATCGCCAGACAGAAAAATAAAACCTGAAACTATAAAATAGTTTATTGACTTAATGATCCTTTAATCACGTCTGGACTTGCCATTCAGAGGTCAGAATGAGGCAGAGGTCTGTCATGTATTTATCTAGATAAAAAAAAAGTCGGTTAAAAGTAGACTAGATAAAAAGTTTTTTAAACCTGAAGGAACCTCAGTCTCTCACTGTGCTACGAGGGCTCTTCAAAAAGTAATGATAATAGATAACCTGAGAGAAAATCTATTGCGAAGGATGGCTGCACTGAATACCATCTTTTAGCGAATTTGTAGCCAACAATACCGTTAGTTTCAAGTTGACCGGTATAATGAGTGAACTTATGTGATGCTTCACATAACGTGTGTTAAATATTCACCTACCATGTCCAGCAAGGATAAAAAGTTAAAGCAAAGTTGTAACGTGAAATTTTTAGTGAAACTCGGGAAGAACCGAAAAGACGCATATAAATTATTAACAAAGGTGTATGGTGAAGAAATTATGAACCAGGTGACCTTCTACAAGACTGGCCGCGCAAAAGACAACCTTCAACGTATCGCATCGAGGCTCTGCCGTTTTATTCGCGAAGGTCGACGAATGACCATTAGAGATCTTGTCGCAGTCTTAGACGTTTCAATTGGCAGCGCACTTTCGATTATGAAAGAATATTAATGAAATTTCACTTCATCATGACAACGCGAGGCCGTACGTCACTCGTACTGTAGTGGATTTCTTGAACGCTTTTGGAATTTCAACTGTACCCCATCCACCGTACAGTCCAGATTTAGCTCCTTGCAACTTCTGGCTGTTCCCTGCACCTAAGTCTCCGCCCAGGAGACGGAAATTCAAGAACAATCACGAGGTCATCCAAGCTGTGAAGGCGTGCTGCAAGGAGCTAGAGAAAGATGGCTCGGCGATCGTGTTCAAAAAGTAGCAGGGACGATAGTAAAATTGTATTCGAACTGACGGAGGTTAATTCGAAAAAGATTGATTGAATAAATATATTTTTACATTTAAACACATTTACATTTTGAACAGTCCTCGTATAATATATAAGTTAACCATAATAAAGGTAAATTTGCCGTAAAATCCGCCAAAAAGGGTTTTCCCATCAGGATACTCTTCGCTAATTTGAGCTAGGTGTCCGGCCCACTGGAGTCTATCGAGCTTTATCTTAGGAATTATACCTGCTTCTAGGTAGAAAGCGTACAACACATGTTTTTAGCGTCTCCGGAATCGTTGTTCTTCACATATGGAGCCAACGATTCTCCTCAAGACTTTCCTCTTGAACGCGGCCTCGATTCCATACGTGAGTACAGCAATAGCTTTGATTTTCGGGTGAGATTTCGGAATTTGAAGAGCCTTGACAGACTGTATTAGGCTTTGTTTGATTTGAGCAGCCATCCGCGTATTTCTTCCTCCATTTTGTTGCAATTGACCTAAGGTAGCTGAAAGATGGCACTACTTCAAATTCATGCTCAACTACCCTGAAGGTTTCACCAGCTCTAGGTGTTCTTCCTATAGATGCTGTCACCATGTACTTAGTCTTTCCTTTATTTATATATAACCCCAGTTTTTATGCCGATCGGCCGATCTGGATGAAGGATTCTCGTACAGCTTGTTCCGATCTTCCAATTAGGTCTATATCATCTGCATAAGCCAGTATCTGGCTGGAATTAGTGACGATAATACCTCTCGTTGACGTGGCAGATTCTCGGACTGCTTTCTTCAATGCCAGGTTGAATAGGAGGCAGGCCAGACTATCCCCGCGTTCGAGCCCAGTGAAGATGTTGAACGGTCTGGATAGCAATTCGGTTATTTTTACTTAGTTACTGCATTGGTTATGGTCAACTTACACAATTGTGTCAGTTTGTTTGGGATGCCAAATTCTCTCATGGCTTTATACTGTTTTACCCTGGCTATGTATACTATCATAGGCGGCTTTAAAGTCTATAAATAGATGGTACAGAGATATGTTGAGTTCCAGACATTTTTCCATCGCCTGCCTGAGAATACAGATCTGATCAATTGTTGATTTGCTTGGGATTAAGCCACATTGATATCCGATGATGGCTTCAGCGTATGGGGCTATCCGTTCTTGCAGGAGAGAGGAGAGTATCTTATAGGAGGTACTCAGCAATATTATACCCCTATAGTTGCTGCAAATTGTTACATCTCCTCTCATATGCATGGGGCATATTATACTTTTGCGCCAGTCTTCTGGCATCCCTTTATGCTCCCATACGTGCAACATAATTTCACGAATTGCTTGATGTAATGTGGACCCTCTATATTTAAGGGGGAAGATACATGTAACTGCTAAAACAAAAACGATTTTTATTTATTGCATCAAAGTGTTTGAAATACTCTTAAAATATACCAAAAAAAGTTTTGAAGCGATATTCGTATTAGTTCTCGAGTTATAGCCAGTTATAGACAGCGCGGCGTTCCCCAGGTCGGTGGAGCTTTAGAACTTTAAACGCGTTTTTCTCAAAGTTGTACTTTTTCAATTTCCGTACAAGATATCTCAAAAAATATTGAACCTATTTGGCTCAAATTTATATCACATGTACAAAAGAGTATTATCTCATCGTTGAACCTACATTTTCTTGTAATTTCGGAAAAATAATTAGTTTACCAATGTTTAAAACGTGATTTTTTTGAAAAAAAAATCGATTTTTTTTTTAATCTAATATTAATGTAAAAATTTGATTTTTTTTTCTAAATTTTATTGGTTCACCTATGAATTATAGATCTCATTAGCATATTTTTTTTCTCTGAACGTTGCAAGTTTCTCGGAAAAGGCGTTAAGTTGTACGAGGCTGTTTTTGATGTGTTTTTTTTCATTTGCTCGCATCGCCTCCATTTTGTGTTAAAAAGATATAAAAAAAATATTTTAATTTACTATAAGATATGTACTTTGAGGATTTAATATTAAAAATTTTCTGAATAAACAATATATATATTTTAAGTCAATCTGAAATTAGCAATTTCTTTTCCATTTACATGTATCTCCCCCCTTAAGGTAAATTTCTACCTTATGGGGCCGAAACAATTTGCTTTTCTCAGGATTTTTTTTTTTTTGGAGAATATATTTAAGATAGACACTTAAATTTTTTTTTCAATTGTAGGTATAAGTTTATTTTGAATGTACAAAAAATGTTGAGTCAAAATATGCAAAGGGGAGGGAGGGGGGACATCGAGCAATGGCGGTGCGCCAAATGGATTTTGGCTGCTGGAAGAAGTCCTGCCGTCGATTCAGATGATCTGAAACATAAAAATGAAACATAATCTTATTTGATATACTTTTGTCTATGGCCCCTACCAGAATTGTGAAAAAAAATTAAAAATTAAAAAGTAATGCAAAAAACAAATTGTTGTGTAAAATGAAAGATTGTTAACATTTTTTAATGTTTCTGCTACCAGCCATGAACAAGCCTTTGATATCAAACTGTAAAAAATGTTGTGACCATTCCACAACCCGTCTGCCTTCAATCACTTCCACCAGGTCAAAAAATGCGGTGCAGCGCGCCGGGCGGTAGCGGCTCAGCACGCTCGACACCGCTCCCTTTTTTTCGATTTTTTTGACCGCACAAGCCTTAATCAGCTCAGCTGGAATGCCGTTGGCTCCAGAGGTTTTGCTTACTTTCAACCGACTTATGACTCTTCGTACATACCTCTTCTATGCTTGGTGGCGGCAGCATAAGGTCATCTTCTTGCATTGGTGGAGCCTCCATTTCTTCTTTGAGGTGACTGTTTAAGCCATCAGGGTCGATGATCAGATTACTCTCTGTGTCTTTACAGTACGTGCAGTGTGGAGCGTACTGCATCATGTTTCGGACTATTTAGTAGAACTTCCGCGTCTGTTACGGACCTCGCTCTCTAGCTCTTGCTATTTTACAAATCAGGTCTTTTTCCCAGGCTGCTTTCTTCTGGCTGTGAAGTCTCTTCTCTATTGTTCTGAGCCCTTTACACTTCTCCTTACGTGCCCGCGTTCTGTGAGATTGGTATGCAACATTAGTATGTTGTGACCATTCTAAGCTGTTCTGCATGGTAACAATATGAGTAAAAGTGTAGAAAAAACCCTCCTTTTGTAACTTTATGTTTGCCTTACTATTTCCAAAACGAGTGTCTTCGGATGCATTTTTTTCTTCGGATGCAATGGTTCTTAAATTAGAATATTTAGTTTAAAATGTAAAATCCTTTAAAATGGCATCAAATCCACCTGTGATGAAATTTCCAGAAAAACCATGTTTGCCGAACTTCTTAACATATTTTCGCAGGAATGGTCTAAAAAAAAGTCTATGAGTCTTTTTTCTGTGGTTTTTAATAAATAGATTATAATTCTACCGTTGTCTGTTAAGAAAAATCGAACAGTGGCATAATTAGGTTGGCTCAACATTCAAAAGAACAATAATTCAACAATATTTTTTTATAATTTTTTAACAGTCAAGTTGCACTCGACTACATTGCCAACCAAATAAAAAAAAAAAAATATTGAACTGGAGTTGAGAAAAAGGTGCATAAAAAATCATAAATAGTTTTGTATAGGATTTGGAGCAACTAGCCACCCCCTTAATTGATCTACTCATTACTTTTATTACTCCTTCATCCATTTATTACTTCTACATACATATAAAGCTCTTTGAACCAAAAACCGTTTACCATAAATTCAGTGCAATCTTGTAAATGGTGATATTGTACATATTTATTTGGGATTTTCTTTAAATGCTTAAATGTAAATTCAAGAAAAAAGGATAACTAATTTAGCTTGAAGTATAATAACATAGTTTCTTCTATTTAAAAAAAAATCGCGAAAAAGAGGTGAAAAAAACTACAGTCAAATAATATTGCATTAAAAAAAATATACAAATGATAAAGTAATTTCTTCGGGCTTTTCTTCTTAAACAAAGTAGTATTGTATGTATTATTGCTTGTTATAACAAACAGCCATTATTGCCCTTAATAGCAAAGCATTTCCTAATTTTACGTATCATATTCGCATTCCTAAATATTTAGGAGTTTTTCGAATTTCAAACCATAGACTTGTATCGGCCTTTCAAAGAAGTCATCACTATTGACATACAGTCTGTCAAGAATGAGTTTACACATAGGAAAAAAATTCAATTTTTGATCTTTCTAATTATAAAATACTACTTTTTATTTATGTAAATGAATGTTTTTTTCTTAATTATATTTATTTACATTATTTCCAACCGATATACACAAAAGAAAAGCACAACTTCAATGCAAAAAAAGAACGAAAAGAACAACGAAAACAATTATTGCAATTCTTAAAGTGTCAAGAAACTCTTTACACAAATTATTATTGTATTTAATATTTTCATATTTACAGTATATTTAATATTATTTGGTATATTTAATATTTGGTATGGCCACCTTTGGCATCCACCACGCATTGCAACCGATTTTTCATTGAATGAATCAATTTTTGCAGGTCATACGTGGTTGGTATTTTTTGCCATTCTTCGAGAATCGCAGTTTTTAAGGCAGTTTGGTTTTTGGGTTGCCTTTTAGCGACTTGTTTTTTTAATTAGGCCCTTAAATTTTCAATGGGATTTAAGTCAGGACTCTGGGCTAGCGTATCCATCACTTTTCCGCAGTTGTATAAGAACCACATTCGCACCATGTGCGCCTTATGGTTGGGATCGTTGTCTTGGTAAAACTTAAAATTTGGTTTGTTGTTATGCATAAACCCGAATTTCTGCGCACTGCTTGCCAAATATGTTTTAAGGATATGCAAATATTGTTGGACTTCCATGGTTGATTCGATGAATGCCAAGTCTCCTACTCCTCTGCTTGAGAAGCACCCTCAAATCATAACGGATAACTAAATTTTACAGTCGGAATGATATTTCGATTTTCCACCGATGTTAAAGGCTTCGCCACACTCTAGTCGGTCCATCATTGTAATACAACATCATTTTCGTCTCATCGCAGAATATGACGTCGTCCCAAAAGTGAACGGGTTGAGAAAGGTGCATCATAGCGAAGGAAAAACGCCTTTCGATGTTTAGTGCAGAAAGCAGTGGTTTCTTTCGTGCAGCTCTTGATGAGAACTTATTTCGTAGGATGGCATGTCGTACTGTTTCATGGGAAACAGCAACATCACACTCTTCCTTGAGCTCCCTAGCAAGTATTTTGGTCGAAATCCAGGGTTTTTATCATGTTTCCTTATCATTAGGCGCTCTATACGTTTAGATATTTTTGGTTTTGGGCCACCTCCACGCTTTGGCTCCAATCTATCCTCATTTTCAGCACGATTTATAACGTTATAGACTGTCTTTCGTGCTACACAAAACATTTCTGACAGTTCCTGCGCACTTTTACCTGATTGGTGGTTATAGTATATCATCTGAACCAACTCAAAGGATAATCTTTTGCCTGGCATTTTAAAACACAATATCTCACTTATTTATGCGTATTAGCCAAAAATTAATCACACACTAATGATTAAATTCATAGAACTTTACAATACAGATAAAAAATTACGGTAAGTTTACCGCATCGTTGCAGTAATGCAAACAAAAACAGTTGTGTAAAGAGTTTCTTGACACTACAAAAATTGTAATAATTGTTTTCGTTGTTCTTTTCGTTCTTTTTTGCACTGAAGTTGTACTTTTTTTGCATATATCGGTTGGAAATAATGTAAATAACTATAATTAAGAAAAAAAAATTCATTTACATAAATAAAAAGTAGTATTTTATAATTAGAAAGATCAAAAATTAAAGTTTTTTCCTATGTGTAAACTAATTCTTGACAGACTGTAAATAAGTAAAGCAATCCCACGACAACCCTTGTACGGGTCTCGGGGTTGAAGCTGGTAGAGAGCTTCATTACAATTTTTTTAATCATTGTGGATACGAGTGTGGAGTGATTAGTTCCACGACTCACTTTACCCCTGATTTAAATCAGGTACCTAATCAGAGCTAGGTGAACTCAAAGCTTGGTGCGCGGACCCTCGTCCGAACCTGGATTCGAACCAGGGACCTCACACGCAAGAAGCCAGTGCTCTACCCACTAGGCTACTTAAGCTTCTGTAAATACATAACTACAATTTCCGAGTCTGAATATTTTTTCAGAAATAGTTATAAAAAATAGTTAAAAACAAATATATGTATATTCGAGGCATTATTCTTAGCTAATTTTCCTTTCCCTCACCAAAAACCTGAATTTTCTTTACAATTGTCTAGCAATACTCCATTCCCACGGTATGTACATAAATACAACAAATAGTTCCTGAAAAAATAATCATACTCACAATCATTTGCTTGGAAAGCTTTTCACCCGGACACAAAAAAAGAAATGAAATTGAATGCCATACAATCATTAAAGTTCCATTTAGGTCTATGTGGACATGTCACAGTCTTCAAGACACGTGAGACCTTAGACCTCTTCTGTTTTTTTCACTCAATAACAAACAAATTACTTGAATAGGCTGTTGAAGCGAAATTGGAAGTTGTTATTCCGCTTGCCCATAATCCGATGCACGAGTACATTGAGGAGAGGAGACATGTTGTCGTTAAGTAATTTTTCGAATTATGATGCCGTTATAAACAGGTACACAATATCACGTTATTACATATTCAGACAATCGTATATCAACTATAAGGTATATGTTCACCCCGGGGTCGTGAACTCACAGCGTCAAATCGCGGTTGTAACTTCGCCAGTAATGCAAGAAACGTTGCATGCTATAAATGAGTATTTAGATGCCGATGTATGTATGTGGAGAAGTTGGCACATGAGGGCAATCCATGCACAGGCTTCTGAAAAGAAAAAAAAACTAGCATTCGAGTGAAAGTAAATCTGGGATTGTCATTAAAAATGCCTGCTGGTATATATCATTTCAATTTTTCGCACGTTATTCATGCATGTATAGCTACATGTTTGTATGTTGGTCAAAATGATTATTGGGTGTGTTAAAAAACGTGATGGATCCTTCAATTGTAAGATAGTGGCTTAACCCGTTAGTGTGGATGAAAAGTAAAAATATGTGATGATTGCTTTGCATTGAACTTCACTAGCTCAGCACTCCAAGTAGCTTGATTTAGCTCTCTAATTAATTTCAAGTTATATGCTGTGACTAGATTGACCATTTTCATACAAATATTGTAAACCAAGGGGATACCAGCTACGAGTTCAATGGTACATCATCAGTACATCATTTCTTTTGTTTGTTTAATCTTCCATTGAGTGACCCTTTTCGGGACCCAAAACCAAAATTTTTTGAAAATAACGCTCTCCTGTCACTGTTAAAAATATTTAAATCTATTTAGGAGCTGAAGGATATTTCATTAAAAACCACTAAAAGATTCAAGTAAAAATTTTTGTACAAAGACTGGATAGAAGGATTCCGCCGATGCATCACGGTCCTAGAAAGAGTACAACATATTTGTGAAAAAAACTAGTAAAACCATCGCAAAAAGGTCAGTTTGACTATTTTTTATCACATTTTAAACACAGCTCTAGAGCTCTGAACCACAATTTTATTATTTAAAAAAAAAAAATGAAGTTAAAAAAATATTAAGAATGCTATAAACCAAATATCCAAAAGGATTTCAACGTTTTAAAGATTCAATCGTCAATTTCGAAATTTTAAAAAAAAAATCAATTTGAATTCATGATCGTTAAAATTTAATAATCACTAGATTAACTCTAAAATGTATTAAGTTAATAAAATTTGGCTTTAAGTTGTGGCTTCCTTTGTCTACAAGAAATATGCAACAGCAATAAAAATCATCAAGTTGAACGCTCCCGTTTTGAATTAATTTAAATAATTTCACCATCAAGTCAAAGGGTTAACATCAATTTTTAATAAGCTCAATAAAAAAATGAATGCATCATGTTCATACCGGTATTCACATATGTGTTGAGAAAATTACATAATACAGATTCGTTTATATTGCCGCCGGGCGAAAGTCATCGGTATTGATCGCGATCGTTTCCCGCGCTATCTTACCTACCTTTTAATACCGTGCAGCTGAGATACTGCTAAAATGACGATGTTGTCGCGTCGACGCAACAAAATATCTTTCAACTTTGATTCGTGTGTTAAAAATACATATATAATAAAAAGCAAAACATGACAGATAAATTTCGTTGATAAATTAAATGGATTTCGTAAGGATTATTTGTCGACGTAGGATTATCCAGATGGCAGTGTCGAGAGAGATAGAAAAGCTTTCGAACAACAAATTAAAAAATGTTAAATATCAAAAAGTATCTAAGATACGTTCATCTAAAATAGGAACTGGCAATAACTTATGATTATCTTCAATATCGTTACGGCGTTACTATCTGAGTTGAGTTGAGTTACCGAAACTCGTTCAGGCTTATCATTTGTCAGTATCTATTAAAGCAGCAAAACAATGGGGAATTTTAATAACAATAAGTGCCTGCCACATGCAGAGGCGAATATCGGTTACTGGACCACTTTGTTGATCTGAGCATGATACGCTATGTAATTTCATTGGGTAACCTTGCTTGTTGGATGTTGGATTGTTGCGAGATTTGTTGAGGAAGTTGATGGTTGGCGAATCGAGGGTGTAAACGTACTGTTTCTGTGATTTGCCCGACAGGGATAGGTAGTTATATTGGAACTTTGAGCAATTTACACACCAAGCCGTAGGAATACTTTCATTGGATTTTTTTTAAGCAAGTAGAGATTTTAGAAGTTATGCAAGTTTAACCTATTATTCTTTTGCGGTTTCTTGCCACCCCTATATTGTCTTAGGAACGTATAAATTATATATTTTATCTTTTCTTATTTATGTTGGTTTTAAAGTAAATTCTAATTGTATCACTTATTTACGAAATTTGTTCAAAAATTCCTTATTACATTTTTTTTTTAAAAACTATAGTATTAAAATAGGTTAAAAACTTTTCGCTTCTAAATTATTTTAATTTAAATTTGCATTAAAGTAATGTTCATCTTCGTAATTGTTAATTGATATGAGTTTTGAGACGAAATAAACTGGACTGAATTTATAAAAATTATTTTCGCATTTTGACACATTTATTATTTCGCTTTCTCAGTTAATATTTCAGTAAAAAAAAATCTGGATATTCTATTATTCCAACATCACCCAGTGGATCCGTTTTAGTTTGTATTATTATATTCTTTTCCAACATCCTATCACAGTTACACTCTTCAATTCGTACACTCAGAAAAATGTCACTTTAAATCACATTTTTAGAATCACTTGAAATCAAAAGTTGAAATCACTTTGAAATAAGAAGCGAATCTTATATAAATTCCACTTTATTATAAAAATTGTATTTTCAAATCAAAATTTTTCATCATTGATCGCCAAATCATACTTGAACATTTTTGATTCAAAAATTTTCAAACATAATTTGGCTTCATATACGTTTCTTTTTAACTCAATGATGAAAAATTTTGATTTGGAAAGAAAATTTTTATAATAAAGTGGAATTCATATAAGATTCGCTTTTTATTTCAAAGTGATTTCAACTTTTGATTTAAAGTTGATTCTATTAAATGACATTTTTCTGAGTGTACACAACTCCTGATCAAATTTTAGCTGCATCATCCTACCAAACCTGACTCTATAATTTCGTTTGAGGTAAACGTGCTAAATCCACCAGCTAGCTCAGCCCGAAGTGGCTTTTAGAACGGTTTTGACCTTCGTGCTAAAACACTTAGCAGGAAGGCAAAAACTATTGCGAACAAATCCAGTTAGGTTGTTTGGCCAACCGTGCTAAATTCATATTCGTTCCTTCAACAAAAAAATCAATATTGATTTAATAATAAAAAATAATTCAATTAAAATCAACTGAACAAAAAATATAAAGAAAAACAAAATGATTGTAAAACGAAGTAAATATGCTAAATCAACCGTGAAAAAATAAATGTAAATTGAAGGACATTTAATTAATTCAAACTTAATTAAATAAATATGAAAATTAAACAAAATTCAGCCTACTAAAACTAATAACATTAATGGAATTCACCCGTTCTGAAACGAAAGTACCGTTATTTTGAAGATGGTGGCTGAAAATAATTTTCAAAAAATATTCACACAGATTAGATACGATGCTGGCCAGATTCAATTAAACTGCTGTTATTTTAAATCAAATCGAAAAATGAAATTCAATCGTAATTGTGACTCATTGATTTCCAAATGTTGACTATTAAATTTACTATGCATAATTTACTATGCATAATAGTTGTATCTCCACATGTCTATCTGCTATTTTGCCTAGCAGATATTATTTCTACACCTAAACTGACGATAACTAAAGCGAAAAATTTTTAGCATTGATATTCGTGAGGTGTTGCAATTATCAGTCGTAGAAAAATGTTAAATACACAAAAATTATTTCCCATTTGCAGGAAGCTCAAAACTTCCGTCCAATTGCCAGACGACTGGTCTAATCACTCATCACGTCTTTCATCATTCCTTCATCCCACACTTTAAAAATTACTTTCGTTTTCCGTCGTCGCCGCTATCCTCGCCAATCATTCAACAACCAGCTGTCCTTAGTTATCTCCTTATAATGCAGCCTTATTTAATCTTGACCGCTTGCGACAGTTACTAACCGATCATCCTCAGTAGCAGAGCTTCCTTTGTGCTACTAAACAGAAGCCAGCTGTTTTGTTGGTTTCCTACGAAAGCTCTTTGTTCGAACCCTATATAATTAGCAAAAAAAAATGCCTTTACTGCTACCGCCGTCGCATACTGTTGAATCAGACTCCTCGAAATAGCTGATATCCAGTCGCTAGGTTTTATTAAAATCAGCTCCTGCTGGCCCAAATCCGCCTTTCAGACATCTCGCACTCATATATCTGCACGACAGCAAAAATCAAATAAACATTTAAGGGAGGGGGTTTTTTATGATTTATTTGATTCTCACTGACCATGAATAACTCCAAGTATGTGAAATGTTTTAAGATGTTTTCAACTCAAAGCAGATTCGTTTCAACCGATTCATCATTTTTAGAGACAAAAAAAAATCAATCAAAAAGAGAGGGAAAAAATCAAATAATTTGCGAAATGATTTCTTTCTTTGGCGAAAATCTGCTGATTTAAGAAGCAGCAGTGTGGGCTAGTAGGCTGTTTTGGTGGAGAACTCAAAACCGGTTCTTAAATATCTTTAGTCTTTTGCTTTTATCCAGCTCATGAACGTTAGTCAAGACTTGTTTATGACAAATTTGATTAGCAGCTTGACTTCCAGTCCTAAGCAATCAATGGCACACAATTCCATTCTAATAGGCCACTGTTTTAAAATGATGTCTAGGAAGGTCAAAAAAATAAATTCAAAAATCAACCTATTAATTCTACACATTTTGTTTCTCTTGTTTCTCTTAATCAGGACACATATTTTTTCTCTTAATCAATGAGGGACTATTGATAAAAAAACTCTTAAAAATTTGTAGCTGCATTTTATCCCTTACTACACTTTTGCTGTGCTTTCAAAGTACTTAACTGAAAATGAAGAAAAATGTGTGCCAAATTCGGGTGTTTGCCCCCTCTATTTCAAAGACCTGTCTACGCTTATGATGACTGGAAAAATTCTTGGCAAAACAAGAATAACACTGTGGATAAAATCCTGAAACTGGTAGCATTTTGCGATGTAAGTTTCCATTTTAGTGAAGATAACTGTCACGTGTGTTAATAAGCTATCCTGGAAAATTATGAAAAATATATATACAGATCAAGCTGTTAATCCAGATTGGAGGAAGGAATCAGCTAGGAATCCTTTTATTTTAATAGTGAAACCAATAGGGTCTTGGTAAAGCTAAACTGTTAATCAGAAAAGAAAAAGAAGAATACTCACTGGCTTTTTCACAAAAAATGCGTCAAAAATTGTCGATAGTAGTAAAGGTGGTCTAGGCCGAAATGCGAGTGGTCCAAGCAAATCTGCACCATAATAGAGCGACGACGGCCAACTTGCTCGGACATCTCAGTCGGGGGTACGCTGACATCACGCTGATAAAGAACCGCTTCTGTATTAGAATGCGGTTTGTGGATTCAGTGCGAGTCTCAGCGTGTTCCAGTTAATAGGTAGACAAGGGCTTGTATTGTCGCCAAAAAAGAGGTGAATGCGATCTTGATTCCACAGCTTTGTGATAGGAATACAACCACTGATTGTTGGAAAAGGAGGATCGCTGGTAGCGGCATGCAGCGGTGCCTGCTGTCGGCGGTCTTTATACCATACTACATGGCTCTCATCACACCTAAACTGAGAAGACTGGCAAAAGCGACTATGAAAACTGATGCTGTCATCGGCTGTGACGCAAATGCTCACCACGAAATATTCGGAAGCACCAATATAAACGACAGAGGCAGGTGTTTGTTAGAATTGCTAACGTCAACCAACCTCAATATCTTCAATATATAAAGATAGCATAACGAAATTTATTACTGCGAACAGGGCTTAGGTAATTGATATTACCCTGGCAGCTCCAAGTATAATTGACTTAAGAAAGCTACAAGAGTTGATGACATATCGCCCATCATGCTTCAAAAAGCAGACAAGATCATCATCCGCATCCTGTAGTGTATTTTTACCGCATGCCTCCACGTCGGTTTAGTACCTGAACAATGGACAAAAGCTATGGTGGTCTTTACGTAAAGAACTTTAGACCAATCAGCTTAACATCGTTTCTGTTCAAAACACTAAGGTGGCTTCTTGATCTGCACATCAAAAGCTCGATTTATGTTGCGAGTCTCTGTGTTGATCAACACGCGGATCTAGCGGACAGATCAGTAGAAACGGCATTACACAAAGTTGTCGGTACAAAGGAAAAATCCTTACAGCGAAAGCAGTTCACGTTGGCAACCTTGTTAATCAATGAGGGAGCCTTCAATAATGTCACTGTTGCGAGTATCATCAATGCCTTGGTTCGATAAAACTCTGGCGATCTGAGTATCGGATTTGCTCAAAAATATGCAGATTGAGGCCACTTTTTTGGAGGCCAAAGTGGAGAGAATAGTCGGAACCGCAACACCACAAGAGGGACTATATCTCCCTTTTTCTGTATCCTGACAGTGAATGAAATACTGGAAAATTTACGGGCCAGTGGCTTTGAGGTGGTGGTGTGTGCCGATAATATTGTGGTACTTGTGAATTGTACGTTCTCACAAACTTTGTCGGGCCTTATGCAATCGGCGCTGGACCATATCAAAATCTGGGCCAGAAAAACTAAAAAAGGTAGCCAAAAGCTAAAAAAAAGTTAACAAACGTAACGAAAAAGCTGATGAATCGGCGAGGAAAGATTCAAGCGCTAGTAATAGCTCCTGCATCACTGTACCAATTGCTGACGCCACAAGCAAACTAGATGCTGCCATATGGGTCAAACTAAATTCCGAATGGAAAAATAGGATGAACTTGTATGGTGGCCAGGACAATATGACCCTCACCTGATCCAAGCAAAAGCAGGAAACTGCTCAAGCTCAGCAGGAACTGCTTAAGAGCGACAGTCGGCTTGCTCACAAGGCACTGCCTTAACGCATCTCATGCGAACAAAATGGGACTAACATCCAGCAATTGATGCAAGATATGCGAGGTGGAAGAGGACACCATCGATCACTTTCTCTTTGATTGTTCGGCCCTAAATAATAAACGCCTCAAGATATTTGCTTCTTACCACTTTTAGCACTTTCAAGAGTTAGCAGAGGTGGCTAGTACCGTAACGTTGAGTCAGCTGATTTAGTTTAGCGAAGCGGTCACTTGGCAGCTCTAACAAGCCAGCGGTGGGCGGCAAATTGGCCCAAACTGGCGGTCTAATGCTAGCCGCGCACCCGATAGCCCTCTTTACTGCCTAACCTAACCTAGAGGTAGTCTAGAGAGGTCTCACGCCTGGTGAACTGTTTGATGTCTGGTATCAACCATGAGGACTTAAGCCAAAATTTTCTTTCTGATAATTGTAGCCCAATTACTCGAACTGCCTGTTCGAGGTGTTTGTTCACGTGAGCTCCCTTTTTTTGATCGTAACAAAGAAATTGATGGCCTTTGCGATAGATTTTATGCATCTATATTCGTCATTGAATTCGTCGTTGGATGCTACGTGTGATGCATCTTATCACTTGGACTGATCATAGGAGATATAATCCGAAAGGTTTCTGCACGTGAAATTTCTCTCCTTTAGATTGTGAAAATATTATTTATGTAAAATCGTCTAGCGTCTTTGATACTTGCGGTAGTCAGATCTACTTCAGAGAGAGAAATAAGCTGTAGCTCACGATAAAAAAAAAATTACCATAGAATTTCAGAGGCTTTTTGACTTTTTTCAGTTAATTTTATAAGAGGGTGTTGGCGAAAAGCACGGAAACTACCCTCTACAATCCTCTGTTTTCCGTTTGCGCGAGTGCTTAATCTAATTTAGCTACAAAAACTGAAAAAGCAGCAAAATCAAATCAAGTCCGCAAATCAAATCAAGTCAGTTGAAAAAAATTAAAAAAACAAAAAAAAACAGTGAATACACTGCGAAACGTGAAGGCCAGTTTCTGAAGTTTCCGAAACTGACAATGTAGCGCGTGGACATAGCATTATTCTTCAGCGAGCCTAAAAAAAAAGAAGTTGTGAGTATGGGGCTCAAAAGTCTCACCAGATGAGGAGTCTAATAAAGTTAATTGAGATGAAAAGGACGAGAAACTTTCATGAAATTTCGTATGTGCAAGGTTTTGGCTAAGCTAGCTTAATCATTGCCAGCCTTTTGTCAAAGAGTTTGCTTTTGCCTCATTTGCTTTAGATGCTTCAGAGTTTCCTTCAAAGCGAACATTAGGAAGGTCATACTGTTTTTCGATGTTCGTGATAAAAGAGGGGAGATCGCTGAAAAAGATGGAGGTGCAACTTCTTCTGTTGTCATGAATTCGGGCTGATGAGAATTAATTCGTGCTCCTGCCTTGAGGCTGCCAGTAGTCGCTACTGCAACCAGTTGATAGGGGTAAACTAAGTGGTGTTTCTTCTTGGATCTTCTTGGAAAAATCTTCGATCAAGAGTATTTGCCTACCAGCTACAAGCCTTTTCTGACATTTGTTTCTTCCACACCTTATCTTTCGTGTTTAATTAAACGAATAATAATGTTTCCCAAAGCTCATGATGTTTAAATAACATTAATTGCTCAATCACTGCAGTTCCGATCTTTTCGAAAAAATATGTTTAATATTTAAGATAATCTGCTTTATATCAAAAGTTAAAAATTTGGAATAGGTGAAAGAGTAATTGAATGCAGAAAGAAACTTATCGCATGATAATTTAAACTCACTTACATATAAATAAATAAGTAAAAATTAAGTTTTTTGACATAGAAGTGTTTTTGAATACGCTACTATCAAAACATGAATGTTATCTAAGTGGTTCTATTCTTTTCTTATATTATTCTTCTTCTATTTTTGACTTTAGCTAACAGATATTTTTTATTAAATGAAGTTAATGGTCGATTTTTACTATTCAAAGTAAAATACGAAAATTCTGATTGAACACATAATTATTTTGACAATGTTCTTGGTATTTCTTCAGATATCTAGTCAATTAAAATGTATTTAATGTATTCAATTAAATCTGCCTTAAGTTTACCTTGAAAATCTAAATTATTACTTTAAATATATTTTTGTATTAGCAACACTGTTTTCCCAAAGTGAAAATTGTAAGAAAACATATTTTCATTTTCACATAAAAGAAATTGTTGCCAAAAAAAATGTAACAAGAAAAGTTTAGAATAGTAATATATACAATACACAGATTTATTCTTCAAGTATTTACAAATTTGATGATTTATTCTGTAAAATATTTGATTTCAGAACAATTTTGTTTTACCCATTTGGTTACAGTACAAAATTCTTTTTAGAAAGGAAAGTACTATGTAACCACTATGTTTAATATCTTTTAATTTATAAATATTTCAATCTAATATTTCAATCTATACCCTCTAAAAATTTTCGTATTCAAGGTATATCTTGGCTTGCTCTTTCTATCTGTCAAATTATATTCTAAAATCTAAAAACAATTTCAGTTAAATGTTCAACTTTACATGCAAATAAAAATGAAATAAAAATGACATTAACTGTATTAATCACGAAAAGCTTTTGATTTGCCACTCTCAAGTACCAAAATAAATAAATAAATATCCACAAAATTTATACTGAAATAATAACCGACCAATTTCCGCAAATCAGTCTTCTTTTATTCACTTTACTGTCTTCTTATCAACCAAAACAAATACCCCGCCAAATCAATTTCCAACCGATTCCTCTCATTCTCCTTTCTAGTTTCCACTTCCACCACGATACGAACCTAAACAATTCACTTCTTCGTATCATTCACCACCAACTCACCTACCAACTAACTCATCGTCACTCAACCAGCTTTTGTATACCAACCACACTACACTCTCTTGTGGATGATGATTTTTGAGATTAATTTCTTCAAAATAAAACTATAGAAAAATTAATGAAATAATGCTGGGGTCGATGCGATCTTAGCGCAGTTTCGTTTGGTCACTAGAACTGTTTGGATGGCTCCGGCACATCTCCTCCACATCTTCATATAAACCAGCTAACGACGACCAGATTGTGCATCAGTTTTGAAATCTGATTTGGTACTTTGATTTCAAGTCCATTTCGCAGACGGTATTAGATAAATACTGGATGGTTCAATAATTCATAACAGTTCATCTGCAGAGTCAGGAAACGATCGTTTGTGTTTTTATTTTGAGAAGAAAAAAAAAGTGTTTTGAAGAAAACTATCGCGTTCGATATAAGCGGCTTTAAAGTGCAGTGCGCGTATTAATGTGAGTCGGTATTGCAACAGTTTTGATTTAATATTCACAATAGTGAGACGTTCAAGTATCGTTAGCGATGAGTTTGCTATCGATTGTCGTACTTTTTGGTGGATTACTTTGTGCCTGTGAGTAGTTTTCAATTTTTATAGCTTGTATCGTTCGAAATGCATAGTCTTAAGTGTTGCGATGGATGCTGGTCCAGCTAATCAGTGATATGAGATTATGGTGATGGTGATGATATAACGGTTTCGTGGCGAATTAATGCAACTGGAATTTGGGTTATTCTATTCACGAAAGTAGCGATTTGAATAGACCATTAGTGGAGTTGCTCGCTTGAGTCTTTTGTTTTTGACCGGACACCGAAGACACGGTTGCGGCCTGGACATTTCAGCATGACCGCACTGACTCGGCTGCAAATATTCAAATTAGGCTTTTGTCAGTGTTGCGCGTCGACTGCCATTAATAATGAATTGTCGTGAAACAAAAGAGCATTAGATTTGGTGCCGAATTAAATATTGTACGCTATAAAAAGCGCGCGACCGAAGTGCTAATGCAATTCAAACCTTTAAAGTAATTTAATGGAGTACTGTTGGCTTTCATGCAATTGCTTTGTCCACAGATTGCGAAATCTGATGTTTGACCGTGAGAATGATGTATTGTGAACAGGGGACAGAATTCGTTTCGTAAAGGTGATGTTTCTGATACAAGTGCAGTGAAGCAGATTCGCTTTCAATGGGCTATTGTAGTTTGTCAGGGGCTTGTAATTAATTTAATTTCGTTGATCAAAGGTGTGAATTAGAACTGAATATGTCCTTGGTTTGAATCAAATTATGGAAAGTTTTCAAATTTGAGTATGATTTCATTTTTTTTATCTCAAAATTCAATGCGAAGGCTAAATAAGCCTGAATGTTCAAGATAGAATCGCTTGATTTCTCGTAGTTTCTGAAAGAAAATCAGTGCATCAAACATTTTTATAGCATCGGATATTTGGACTATAATTTATTTTACATCAAGCTAATATATGTAAATTATCCATTTATCTTTCTATGCAAACTACTTTCGGCAACATGGCAATAACCTTACACCATTGAAATTTTATTGCAAAACTTACCAACTTAATATTCCGATCAGGTTATTTAATCAATTTGGGCTTCAATCAAAACAGAAAATCGATGTTTCAAAATGAGTGTTACGAATACAAACTCTCGTTCACTGACCTCTGAGGTTTACATTTATTTGTACCGATCTAATATATTTGAAAAATAATAGAAAATCAAATGTATACACATGGTGCTTCAAAATAATTTTTTTTTTAATATTTAAACAAAATCAACGCAGATAAATCAAAATAATATAACGAGTATCCATAAAATGGTGGTCGTTTCTACTCATCTATTGACAATCTTTATTAATTACTCGACTCTATTGTAATTTTCATTGAAAAAAAAAATTTCGAAAAAGGCTTTGTCAAAATTATATCTATCATGAAATCACTTTCATTGTTACTCTCCATGGATACTAGGTTGCAGTCATGTCTCCATCAAAAGATATTGGAACGGGTTTCGAATAAATTTTAATTAAACGTCTGGTTGTTCATCATGCGTAGAAAGTAGACATGTACTTATTTATTGGAACATATTGTAGATATAAACGCATTCATGTAGATACAAGCGGCTTTTGATGAATGATTTAGATGGAATTTTGATAGCAAGATTGAGCTTTCTTTCAAATTGAAACACTATGTTGCATGGCAAAGACTATGTGTTATTCGTTCCATAAATATCTATGCTGCGTATTTTTAATAATAGATTGCCAGTCTGTATCGAACCATTAGCCTGATTTCGATAATGAAACGCTTCAAAGTGATAATCATCTAGTTTTGATGTAGTTTGCTTTAAGCTTTATTCTAGATTATCTAAAACAAATGCATATTTATTTTGTTTGCAGAAAAAATATGCAAATATTCAAAAACCTGTAGTAGACTTATAAACACCGTGAAATCTTAAAAACTAACAACTAAAAAATTTGAACGAATTGTTCTTTTTATTTCAATTTAATTTATTTCGCGTATTATTAATACAGTTACACTTTTGGGGATGGCTAACAATTATCGACTCTAAAACTATGATACATATTTTGGACTTAACACTGAATATTTATTTAAATAGTTAAATCATTTTTTAGTTAACAAATATTGCTCTTGTCCTGGCGGTGTTAATATTGATTTTCCACCTGGAAAAGTATTGGTAGAGCTTTGAAAAATGTTCTTCTGGGTGAGAGATCACCAGATCAGGATCTTTAGCAGCAGAGTAAATTCAAGTATAATCTGCGAAGATAGCGAGTTTACAGTTGGGGGCCGTGGGAATGTCAACTGTATAAATGTTGAATAGTGTAGGACTGAGACAGGAGTCCTGTGGTAGGCCAGCAAGTATTTGTCGCTGGGCGGAAAGAGTACTTTTTACATCGACAACAAATTTGTGATAATTTAAGGAGAATTGTATGATCTTCACCTGATAAAGTGAAATTGAATGCTGAATGAGTTTGCGGCCAAGTCCGTCGTGCCAAAGGTTATCAAACCCTTTTTCGATGTCTAGTGTGATCGCTCCAACTGATTCTTTCAATGCGAATGCTTTTTCAATATCTCTTGTGACTCTGAGTAGCTGGTTTTTTGTTGAGAATCCCTCTCGAAAACCAAACTGAAATACGGGAAGAATATTTTTGGCATTTGGGAATTGGTTGAAACGACTCAAAAACATATTTCCAAACATTTTCCCAGCGAAAACAATGAACTTACAGGTCTGTAGATGTCAGTTAAACTAAGGTTGTTTCCAGATTTTGGAATTAAAATGACAGTGGCTTGCTTTCACGCTTTCGGGAAGTTTTTCTATGCAATTTTTTTAGGGCTTTGTTTAGGATGCCATCCGAGCCTTGTTGCCCTTTAATTTCCGTAGGATCGCTCTTATTTCTGCTGGCTTGCATAGTTGTCCATCTGGAAATGTGGTGTTTTCAGGCAGGATGTTTACAGTTTACTGGGCCATTGTCTTGACGATGTGGTTTTCCATATTAGCTGTCAGGAAAAGCGTGTTTGTTTTCCCTGTCGCATAAAACCGTAATTTTATGGCTAGAATTTTTCCTAAACAGTTTCTTAAGCATCTAAACTTGACGAGTCCCATGTTCAAAGTTGTTCAACATACTATTCTACCGTATGTTCCTCAGGATGGGAATCCTGTAACGGATCTCGCATGTAAGAGAAGTATCTATACACCTCAGATTTCAATTGTGGATTCAATTGTGAAGTTTGATCAACAAATGCTTTACTGTTGTATCAAGCGTATAGTGAAGCCCATCAAGCATATGTTTAGCTATCAAATTTATTTTTATTGCATCATAGTTTTTTTTTTTTTTAAAGTAGCATAACCCATCAATGATGCTACTTTTCAAAAAAAGCAAAAAAAAACAATTATGTTTACATTCACCATTTTCTAATTATTTTGATGAGGTTTTTAAGATGTCACTTTTCGTGGGAAATTTTTTTTTCTCTAAAAAGAATCTGCAAACTTAGAATCATGTAAAATTTTTCAATGTTTTTTTTTCGCAAGTTAAAATTGTTTTCGGGACAAAAAAGGGGTTTAATTTATGCAAACTGCCAATATTTTTATTCAAAGCACTTTATTTGTCAGATTTTTACTGTAATTATTTGAAAAATATCGATATTTTCAAAAATATTTACTTCGAGTTTGAAATATATTTATATCGTATTGAGCTACATTACGTTTTTGAGTTCGTCTTGTAGCCATCACCATAAAAGTGCCCACCACCTAATGTTTGACTACTACAGATAGTTTCAAAATTTATTTTCCTGCTGAAACCATAATTTAGCCGAAAATCTTTGCCGAAAATGAAGAGTGATGCTCAATTTCATATATTTTAAATATCCAGAGTTTATGTTAGTAAATCCGTTTACTGACTGCTGTTAGTTGGTAATTGCCAAAACCCTGCATCCAAAAACTAAATTTAATCTATACAGCAAAACTCAATACTATTATATATTTCGGTTTTTTCCATTTTTTTTTTGTTCTTATTTATACATGACATGATGTTCTTGTTTAAGTCAAAACTTGTATCTTTTCCGTCATTTTTTGAAGTGAAGTTCCCAGAGCCCGTTCGCATTGAGGCTGAATCAGGCAATTTCGATCAGTTGATCGATTTAAAACTAAATCGACCACAAATCTAACTGATTTACTATATATTTGTCTCGGCTTTTGACAGTCAAAAGCTACCTGATTTATGTAAATCAGTGTAAATCAATGTAAATCAGGTACTATTGTAAATTTTGTCCCGGCTGAATTATTCTCAGAGCGTGATGAATTCCGACCATGAGAGGGAGAGTAGATTTGAATGAAATGTCATTTGAATTCAGTTCTACAATAGTGAAAATCGAACATAAAAGAAGAATGTGAGTTGTACAAAGTGAAAAAGAAATATTTTTGCGTGTCCCTTTAGCATTTTCAAAAACTTTTACGCAAAAATTTGTGCATGGAAATTGAATGACAGTTCTCGCCCCAAATCTTTTCGGCCAGCGCGAGCACTTCACCTGGTTTAGTTGTCAGCACTAAATCTACCTGATTTAGAAGTTTAGTGCGAACATACTAGTGGAAATATCGAAAACCTACTAAAATTTTAAAGTAAAAAAAAAAATTACAATTGTTTTGCCAAATTTTTCTTCACTTTGGCTTTTTTCCTTATTTACCATTATTTGCTCTTAACTTTAAAAATCGAGCTTTGCGAAAGTATTTCTGCAAAGAACGTGATCTTCTAAACAAAATTATTTTATTTCCAACAAATTATTGAATAGTTTCGGCTCAGTAGTTCAATTTTTAAATCTTTCGAGGGAAAAAAGGAAATATTTATTAGTTATGATATATTTTTTTGATAAAGGATACATAAATTTATATTTTTTACTTTGACTATCACCGTATTATTTTAATTTGTTTATTTGAATATCAACCTTTTATTCTGGCTTGTATTGAAAGAATCAAAATTTTACTATCTAATGCCCGATGGAACCTTTAAAAAATTGGCTAGACCAAATTTTTCTCAACTTTCCGAATTTTTTCTGAGTTTTAAAACCAAATATTTTAATTTAAATACCAAATTATATATATATATTTTAATTTCTCGATGGGTATCGATATTTTGAGGTTAGTCTGCCTTCTTCTTCCGCAAAATTTTCTAATTGGTCTTTCTGAACTGTCTGTGACGGGTGCCGGACATGCAAATGAGTCCCTAACGAGATGCAAGGGACCTCAAGGAGCCACGGAAAAACAGTCTATGAATCATAGGCTATGACTTGATGCAATTCTGAAGTGGGCATGGCGGCTATCGTAAATATCTGTACCAAGACATTACAAGCAGTGGCGTGCACAGACAGGGCAAAAATGGGGCGAATCCTCCCTCTATTGCTAAGCCACTTTTGAAAATCTGTTGTTGCACTCTACCCGTACTACCTCTTTTTGCGCTTTCACAGTAATTCACTGAAAATTAAGAAAAATGTTTGCCGAATTTGGGTATCTCCTCCCTCTATTTAAAAGTCCTGTGAACGCTTATGAGTACAGTTTCAGATCCAACGAACCTTAGACCAATCAGCCTGGAAAAACTTGTTGAAAGAAACACACGCACTAGGTCGCTTAAATCTAATCCCTCAAACGAGAAGCATCATGTGTACCAGGAAGAAAAATCATAGGTGTTGCCCCTTCATTCTTTAGTTCCCGAGGTTTGGAGAGAGATTTCGAATGGTAAGTATGCAGTTGGGGTATTTGTGGACATTAAAGGGGCTTTTGATCGCGTGCTCTTTAGGGACCTATATGAAGCTACCAAAGCTCATGGCGTGGTTGATGTCCTAGTTAAGGCCAGCGATATATGTAAAATTTTCAAAAATTCGAGTTTCTTTTTTTTCATTAATAGTAAAATTAACATCTAAAAAATAAACGTACTGAAGGACTTCTGTATGGTCCTGGAATCGCTGATTAGTTGGTAAGTCGCTGTAATCATAGAGTTTCTGTGTGTCAAAACTACGCGTTTTTCTCGAAACGACTTTTTTTAAATTGGCGGGCAAGATAACTCAAAAAGTTCTCAACCGGTTCTTATGAAGCTTGGCAAACGTTTTCTCTATAGTATAAGCTTCTAGTTCAACCTCAATAATGCCAAACATTTTTTCAAAATTTAGCATTTTCGACCCAATAACTCTCGAAAAAAATGGTGAAAAATCGTACTTTTGTTTATGAGGCGTGCTAATTCACGATTTTTTTACTTTTTTTTCATTTTTCTTGGTTTAACTAAAAGATGCATGTTTAATAAACACACTCCAACCCATTTTTTCGATTTCAAATTGCTGTAACTGATGCTAAAAATCCCGCCGATTGATGCCTTTCGTTGCGAGGATCTCAGGAGATTGGTTGCTACGGCGGCCATTTTGAAAAAAAAAATTTGATAAGATCAGATTCTTGTATTTTAATATGCAATAAATAAAAATGATCACTTTCAAAACGATTCATTTATTCCTTCTATTTTAAATAAGCCTCTGAAAAACGGTCTAAACTCAGGCGTTTACATGTATCGTCGTCCTTAAATGGATAGAAGTTAACCACGCAACAAAGAACGGTGTCGTTGGGCATCTGTAGTGCTATGAGTACTACATCTGAGATGGTCATTGATGCTCTTATCAATCTAGCTTCACTCGATATTCAAATTCGGTTAGCGTCGATGAGCTTTGCCCACAAACTAATTTAACTTGGTCTATGGGTAGACTACAGTGACGTTTGCCACTGCTCTATTAGAGGTTCGATGCAAGAAAACTTGCCGAGTGCTCCCAACCAATTTCAGAAGAAGATAAAAAGTAACTTTTTTGAACAAAAGTGACTAGGAAGTGATTAGAAAGGGACGATCGAGTGACTCAAATGTCAGCATGACAGGATAGTCTGAGATCTTCTTCATGGACGGCTCCAAGACTGACATTAGATCTGAAGCTGACTTCTACTTGCATTTATCGAATAACAGTTAGGCCTTTTCCCTGCAGATTATGTTTCCTTTTTCATCATACTTCAGAAATATTGAGAGCGGCTTGCTGGGCAATATGCTGTGACAGCCAGGTGCTGCCTGCGCTACGCAGACCCTAAACTACTTTGAAAATTTCCCTGAAATGCTTGGTAAGATTGAACTCTGCCGCTAGAATTATTAAGGTGTATCTATTCTGTCTACTAGGGCTCTGCGATGTTTAGAGAAATGAAATTGCTGACGCCGCTGCGAAGCAAGGCTTGACGCTTCTACTTTAGTGTCCCGAACCGGCCTAAGGTGTGCCGACCTTATCTACGTACATATGTAATTTTTTGGAAGTGGGTATATAATGCACATTAAGAGAGAGTGCTGTCTTCTGACGTGTTCAGGCGCACAAAAATCTTCCTCTTAGAACCTAACCAGGATACTGGAGGAATCCTTCTCAACAAGCGTATGAAGAAGTTGTCGAAATAGGGTGCTTTTTTAACGAAATACTGATTAGTGTGCAGAGACTTTTCTAATTCGGAATTGTTTCTAAGTTACATGCAGATATCTATACAGCTACGCATAGTCTCAATCCCACAAACAAACAAAGTTAAAAAGAAGAAATTCTCAACAGGACTAAAACTGACAGTGAAAATTTACGTAAAACTTTTTCAAATATAGGGTGTTTTTTTAGGAACTTGGGAACTTCAAATTGAAATAAAACATAAAAAAATAGATGAATTTTTTTGTTTATTAATATTTTTTGAAAGTAAATTCAATTGCATTTATTATTTAAAAAATGATTTCCGGCAAGTGACCACCACGACTATTCGTTACGAAGCTCATCAGTCCAATTTTTTACCACTTTTTCCAATAATTGGGGCCTTATCTCACCAATTACTCGCTCAATATTGTCCTCCAATGCTGCCAGAGTTGTTGGTTGTCAACATAAACCAGAGACTTAACAGACCTTCAAAAAAAAAATAATCAGGAGGCGTCAAATCACACGATCTTGGAGACCAATTGACGGGACCACTTTTTGAAATAATCTTTTCATCAAATTGTCTTTTGAATAGATCGATGGTTTCGTTGGCTGTGTGGCACATAGCGCCATCCTGTTGGAATCATAGGTTGTCGATGTTCAGTTTTTTTTATTTTTGGAAGCAAAAATGTATTGAGCATGTGTCGATATCGCACACCATTAAACGTAACGTTAGCTCCTTCCTCATTTCGAAAGAAATAAGGACCGATGGTGCCGTTGGCGTGTATTCCACACCAAATAGTCAATTTTCATCAAGCAATGAATAAGTGGTATAAAATGTATCCATTACAGCACGAGCAGCCTGCTCTGAAGGACGATTATGTCGACCATAAAATGGACGTAGAACTTTACTGAGCAGAAAGGTAAAACAACTGTCACTTTACCAAACGTCATTCAAAAGCCATCACTACCGAATGTTTTCATGCAGCTAAAGAAACACTCTTTTTATCATCAAATAAAAATGGTCGTGGAATTAACGCTTTTATACACTGTCAAGTTCCCGCAAAATCTTCCTCGTTTCTGGAAAATGCAGAGTATTGTACATCCCTACCCCAAACCAAATTGTCTACCAAAAAATAAGGCTGAAAAATGTGAAAGACGCGCAATCAGTTCCAATTTGGTTATTTATTAGATAATTAAATTAAATAAATCAAATACCTTTCATTTTCCGAGCCTCACAACTTCAAGCTTCAGCTCCCAAATCACGTGCAAACATTATAAAATTATCCGCAGTAAATAACATCCATCTCTTTGCTGTCTACAATCGATTTTACTTTTCAATGCTTTCATTAAACATCAATCAAAACGCACGATTAATGAATTGAATTGATATCTAACAGCGTCTTCTAACGCTATCTGCCCACAAGCCTGAACCAATTAAGATCGATTTCGTATCTCCTCCGCACACTTACAAACAATCTTCCATCTTCGCTAAATCCAAAGTAAAGTTTCGCAAATTCACGATTGATTCCCGTTACGCGCTCTGGTTGCAGACTTTCCAACGTTATTATTTTTTACAACCATAAGCAGTATCAAATCTGGGTTACTGAATACAATTAGCTACTTTTAAATCACACCGAGAAATCTTTTCATATAGAAATCATAAGATGGTTCAGATGATTTCGGACGATCGGTATGGTAAACGAGTAGTGTTTTGTTTATTTTGAAAATATTCGTATTGGAGTCGACATTTCCCGCTCAAATCGGCTGAGTGCCAAATAAAATGCTAAACGGACGACAATAAATGCAATGAAACCAGTTTGAGCTGTTTAGCAATAAACTCGATCATCGTCAAATATTGGGTCAGTTAACTTTTTTGTTTCGCTGAATATCACCGGTTTGCGTCTTCTACCGGCTCCATTAAGAATCAATCCACTATTGATTTCTAGCAAATATTTAGCATTTCGAAAACGATTCAAACTACCACTCGAAAACTGAATCGTATTTCAATGAATTGCGCTAACATATGACATTATGACGAGAATCGTGAATATTGATATTGTTAGTTTTTCTTGCTAGTTCTGATGCGCTTAGGCTAGTTGTTGGCTATTGTTGTTCGCCGCGGGAGGAAGGAATACGCCTTTCGTTCGGTAAATGACAAGAAATCGAGTATGCAAATCGTTGACTTTTTTGTACTTGAACTTTGCGCTGCCATTAATACTCCCATCTGATGGAGAAATAGTTACTTCATTGAAATTTGAGCGGTTTTACCGGTTTCAAATATGCAGATACATTTTTTTTGTGCATTTTTCTAGTACAAATAACAGCTGGTCGAATCAACTATCGCCAAAGTAACTAGATTTTCACGAGACATTCCTGGAATCATCGCAGAAATTTGGTATTTCCGTTCGAAAATTAAATTTCGGTTGTATAACCACTGCATTCTGAAGAAGCCAGTTAACATTTGAAATCCAGTACGACCAGCGCTACATAGATTCGTAGCTGTACTGAAGTATCTATCTATGTATCTATTGAGCTCATATGGTGCTCAATAGTTGCTGACGACATCCATTATGAGCTTTTCTATGCACCTTCTGAACAACAATTTGCCGTTCGGATCAAGTCACTCACGTGTCCATGGCCCCAAAAACGCGACTCTCGTTTTAAATTACTCTTCGAGAATTGATTAGCTGTCGCTCGAATGCAGCAGCTTGCAGCAACGGCGAGAAAACTTTTGTCTCATAACTATCTATAGTATACATGAAGTTTAAGATCTTTTTTGATGCGTTCATGCTGCAGAGCGTTGTTCGCTATTTCGTGCAAGGCTAGCATACAGCGGTATTTCTCGGAAGACCAGTTATCATCGTACTTAATGTAATTAGTTTTTGACATTAGAGATACAAGTAATGAGGGTTGCGTAAGGTAAGTTTGTAGCTGTAAAATTGTGTGGGTCTTTCGAGAGTTGTTTTGAGTTATTTTTGGCGTCGAGTTGACTTAAACTTGGTTTATGAACTGATTGAAACGAATCGTGGGATGTTTTTAGTCTAAAATGCAGTAAATAATATTGAAACATAATCACGAGGATCAACCGATAATCATACAAGTCAATAGATTGCGATATATTATGTCTTATATTTTTCTGTTTTTCTATAATTAATTTTTTCAAATCAACTTCAAAAAGGTTTGTTTCTAATAGCTTATGATAACGAAATTCAGAAGTTTAAATAATGTTCATTTGATTCGCCACCCTTTTATTAATAGATTAATGCTACAACATACGACAAATACGTTGCTTCTTTTAAATTAACTTTGTCCAATAACTTAAATATTGTTGCTGACCTGTAATTTTGAGCGCTTAGGACTTTGGCTAAACGATTGATATGGAAATTTTCGTTCCGGCCTAATCCTAAGCTTGGAAATCTTTCTGTGCTTGGAAGTCTACCGTAACTATCGAAACAGGATTGTTTCTGGTAAAGTCGGCGATGGTGGTGTCCTTGTAACCGTCTTAAACTCACTTTAAAGTAAGCTCTTCTCCGATTTTTTTCCTTGTCCTCCCATTGAATATGTCGCTGTTTGTGTCTCCTTCTCTGACAAATCCTGTGTATTTGTCGCGTCATTGTATGTTCCGTGTAACTGTTCTTTCCCCAGTATTAAAAACTTTTTTTTGTAACTGTCGTCTTATCTTAACGTAACCTACCCTTCCACTCCAGTTGTCATTTTTGGTGATTTTAACTTTCCTTCTGTTCGGTGGTACCTCACTTCTCATTGTCTCCCTCTCAATATATCTATTTACTTGTCAACTTTAACATTTTCAATATAACATTTTTCCTAACAGCAATGATAAAATTTTTGATCTTTTCCTTTCCAACCTTGATCCATGCTCTTTTACATTGTCTTCTGCCTCTTGTCATTATGTGAAATCTGATAGCCATCATCCTGCACTGTATGCAAGTATACGCCTCAAGAGCTGTATTCTACGCAAGTAATACAGGCGAGTCGTTACAATTTCCAAAAAACTGACTCTGAGAAACTAAGCGTTCAAATTAACTCTATAAATGGGTTTAGTTCTTTTTTCGAAAACTTGATGCAGACCGCGCTGCTCTTTACTTCTACCACAAACTTCATCAACTAATCCTTGCTTACATCCACATGTGTTTGACTAATAAATCTCATGTAGCTCACCGGTAATGTCATGCGAGCTTCAGATGCTAAGAGTATTTGCAGTCTAGGTCTGGAGGTGATTATGCCGTTTATCTACGTTTGTAATCTGCTACCAAAAGCCAGACTAAAATTGCAATGCGCAACTACAATTCTTTTATTGAATCGTCTCTTACCTCGGATGATCCTGACAGGTTTCGGTCATATGGCCATAGTTTAAAATCTTGCTCTATATCTGATTATTTTTCTTTTAATAATTCTTGTTCTTCTACTCCGCAAGGAATATGTAATCTATTGTCTGATCTTTTTCATATTCTGATCCTTCTTCTACCATCACCAGCATTCGTCCGTTTCATTTTTCCACTTGTCTATCTTTATTTATGACCAATCCTCTTAAAGTGCTATCTATTATATCAACTTTTGACTCCAACTTTTCTCTTGACCCTGATAGAATTCCCAACTGTTTGCTACTACCAACAACTTGGTACTTAGTTTTGTGTTTTCTTGTCCATCATTTTTAACATGAGTTTGTGTAATGTCATTTTGCAGCTTCTTGGAAAATGTTAACCATTTTTCCTATCTGATCTAAACCTATTCACTAATTATGGCCCTATCTCAATCATTCCATGTTTATCTAAAATATTGGTCGCATCTATGAATCCCTTCTACGCGTTTTTGCTTCTCAACAACACGGTTTCGTGAAAGGCCCGAATACAACCACTAACCCTGTAGAGTCTTCTCATTTTGTTGCTCCTGCTTTAGATAGTCACCACAAAATAGATGTCATACACTCTGACTGCCTCGAGGCCTTTGACTTAGTAAATCATGAGCTGCTCCTTCTTAAATTCGAGCATTATAACATGTCTGAGCCTTTTCTCTCGTAGATCTCATCATTTGTATTTAATCGACTTTGCTATGTCTCGCTCCGTTGTTCCTCGTCCTCTCCTTCCTCGTCCTCTCTCCCTCCAGTGCTCCTCAGAGATCTATTCTAGGGCCTTTGGTGTTTAATATCTTCGTCAACGATCTTCCTAATGTATTTGAAACTCCTTGTCTAATGTACACTGATGACCAGAATTTTTTTGCGTTATCAATGCTCTTTCAAAATGATTTGAATCGTCTTGTTTCCCGGTGTGATTGTAATTACTTTTCCTTGAATATCTCCAAATGTTTCTCTTTGTCTTTTGTACTTTTGTATTGAAGCCGTGTGCTTTAGAGTTCCTTTACACTATTTGCAACATCACCATTTTCTATGTGCATCATTTTACTAACCTTGGTAAATTTTGATATTCATATTCGTACCATTACCCGAAAGGCGTCCCAGATCGCTGGTTTCGTTATATGTGTTTGCCACAATTCCTTTGACACTTCTACTTGTGTGCGTCCTTTTCTTTCACTTGTTCTCTTTTTTCTTTTCCTTGTTCGTTTCTGTCATTTGTCGGAGGCAGTTGAATCTGTCCAGAGAAGTTTCAGCAGCTGTCTTATTTTCAACTCCAACCTACCTTATTGTCCTTACAGTGGACGTTTATCAACCCTTAATATTCCTCGACTTAATCGGCGCAGCATTTACCTTGATGAATATTTTCTTTTAAAAGTTTATCATGATAACTCGCCATCATAACAGACTTATTAGGTCAACTTTAATGTTTAATGTCCTTTTTGCACGTACTGACGTTTGATTTCACTCACCTGTTTTGCGTTTACTGAGGACGCATAATAATTTTAAGCTTGGCTCTCAACCACAGTCTTTTAGAATTTTCAAAAGTTTAGTTCGAATGGCACTTTTTTCGCCTACTTAATCATATTAATTTATATTTTATGCTGTCATTGTATTTTATTACATTCTTCAGGGGACCACCCCACTTGTAGCGCGAAAAAATAGGTCATTTTTAGGATTTTTTTTATGAAGACTACTAAACTTTTTAATAATATCAACACACCATCTTAAAATGTAGAAAATAAAGATCATTTAGGAATTTATTTGTTAATAAATATTGAAAAATGGCCATCATAAGTAGCAAGTTTTCAAACTGGACCATTTGAAACAAAAAACTGAAATGGATTTAGTTGAATAACAACATAAACTAGTCTTTAATCGTTCAATATGAAAAAATATCCTTATTTTACAAAATGGCAGATAGTCAAAGTCAACGGTTCGATTTTCACAAAAAAAACCGCCTTTTTTGGTTATATAAAAAAAAGTTTTCATCGAAAAAAATAATCGAACGATTAAAAACTAGATTTTTATGTATTGAAACAGCCTGCGAAATTTCCAAAAGATCGGTTTAGTAGTTTTTGAGTAATTTTGTTCACCGATTTGAAAAATAACATTTTGAGAAAAATGGCGGCTAGCGGCAGTGTTGCTTGTCGTCTGCGTAACACACGGTTCTCTTTCAAAGCCAATATCTCATTCAATTTTATTCGGGTCGACTGAAAATTTCAAGGGCATATTTTTAGATAGTTATACTTTAAAAATATAAAGAGAAAACAAAATCATTTTTTTTTTCAAAGTCACAAGTGGGGTGGTCCCCTTAATCCATTTATTCTCTATTTTTACTTTCACTGTATTCTAATTTTGTACTTCCATCCTTATTCTGTATTTTAATTTTCATGTATATTTTTTTCATTAATTATTTTTATTCATTTTGTAACTAGGCATCTTGCCTGTTAAGTGAATTTGTCTGAATAATATTATAAATTACAAATTACGAACATTTTTGATTACTCCTAAAAAATCTTCTCTATTCACTAAAAATCGGTTAGTACTTTTACTTTAATTTTTCAAGAGTCTATTTTTCACTGATATCCTAGCATGCTTGAAAACGTGAGCTGCCGACCATCACTAGTTCTGCAATTTGGGGTACATTTATATTGGACAGGCCGGTGAGCTATATCTGGTGGTATAATCCAAGGTATTTTAGGAACTTCAAGCAATTTAACCCGTCGCCAAGGTGGCGGAAGATACCTCAAGGCAAGACATGCCCAAAAATTTGGCTTTAGATCTGCCTTGAGGTAGTGGATTCCCTCCTTTAGCATTGTCGGATTGATGCCATCTAAAGCTGGCGATTTGGAATTCATAAAGGATTTAATTTCGCTCTTGGTATTTTTGCCAGTGGCTACAGATTTGGTTGTGTACCAGCATTTCCTTCAAATGCAAATAGCTTAAGGTTTCGTCAGAGGTACATAACTCTTTTCCGTTTCAATCACCGAAGCATCCAGAAAGTTATTCTTAAGTAAAGTATATAGTGATTCCTTTTTGGACTTAGCTGATCAGTCCTTTTTCAAGATTCCGCACGAGTTCGAGGCCTCTCTTATATCTTCAATTTACTTGCAGAAGGATTAGAAAGATTCCCTCTTTCAAGTCTTCATCAAATTCTTATAAGTTATTTGTAATATTCTGTAGGCGACCCAGTCTTATTCTGTTAAGGCCGGATATACATGTAAAATTTCCAAAAATTCGAGTTTCTTTTTTTGCGTAAATAGTTAAATTAACATCTAAATAATAAACTGTATGGGCCTGGAATCGCTGATTAGTTGATAAGTCGCTGTAATCATAGAGTTTCTGTGCATCAAAACTACGCGTTTTTCTCGAAACGACTTTTTAAAATTGGCGGGCAAGATAACTCAAAAAGCTCACAACCAATTCTTATGAAACTTGGCACACGTTTTTTCCATAGTATCAGCTTCTTGCCAAAAATTTTTTCAAAATTTAGCATTTTTGACCCAAAAACTGTCGAAAAAAAGGGTCAAAATCGTACTTTTTTTATGAGGCGTGCTAATTCACGATTTTTTGACAATTTTTTTTTTCTTGGTTCAACTAGAAGATACATGTTTGATAAACACACTCCAACCAATTTTTTTGATTTCAAATTGTTGTAATTGATGCTAAAAATCCCGCCGATTGATGCCTTTCGCCGCGAGAGTCTCAGGAGATTGGTTACTACGGGGGCCATTTTGAAAAAAAAATTAAATAAAATCAGATTCTCTTATTTTAATTTATTTATATTTTATTTTATTTCATTTATTTCTTCTGTTTTAAATAAGCCTCTGAAAACGGTCCAAAGTCAGGCGTTCACATGTACCGCCGGCCTTAAGTTCTTACAATGTTGATTGAGGAGTTTTCTGGTATTTTTCTTGAGGCTCTGCAGCTACAAGCTCAGCACCTTTCTTTGCTTATCGGATAGTCCTCTTCATAGCTGCCTATTATGTTTCTATTCAGGGATTTTATTGACTACAGCGTCTTTATTCTACCACCAGCAATCACATTATCTATGAAAAGTAGATCAAACTTAGTTCAATCAGTGTTTTTTTTGTGTTTTTCCTCTCTTGTATCCGTAGCTAGAGAAAGCACCAAGTATCGTTGATTAGAGACAGAGAGAGAGAGAGAGAGAGAGAGAGAGAGATAGGGAGATCTTATCCGATACGCTCCATCCAGTTATTGGTCCTATTATTGCAGGTGAACATAATGGTGAACCAATAACCAATTTTTTGCTAGGAACCACAAATTTCTGCTAGGTACCGTGGAAGTTATAAAATCAAAAAGTCTGCCTCCTCCGGTGCATTTGTTGCTGCTACAGCTTGTGTGCTGGGCGTTAGCATTGCAGCCCACCAGAAGTTTCAGTCACTTCAGCGTACTGAACCAGGTCCTTCAACTTCTATATTGGCAGTGGGAGTAGGGACTCAAAAGGAACGTAAACTGAAGCGACAATCGCGTGTTTCAGTCCACCATTGTCGCTTGACAGACACCGGCTTCAAAATTATTGGAGCGTGGTGGCATTAAGCTATTTAGAAACAGGAAGATAAGTCCTCAGCCTGTTTAACCTTCCCTCATAAAAATTTTTGCATCTGTTCAAAAACTTATCACTTTTTTTTATTTAAAATAAACTGCGAAACATTTTTTTTTTCAAAGGAAAATCAAATTTGATTGGTTGAAGCTATGTCAAATGCACTCATCATCTAATCAAAAACACGTGCCACTCAAACATTTTCCCTTGGTCCATCATAGTCAACATCATTCATCGTAAAAACTTTTTCCAAAGCCAAACCGAGCCATTATCACCGATGCGAGTCGTTTGTTTTAATTTTGAAAGTTACGGCCCGAGTTGGTATTAAGCTACTAACCTATATTTCGGTCATTTAATTTGAATGTAGGCAATTTATTTCAATTGCTGCTGTAATTCTCTTAATAACTTGTTTCGAAATTGCTTTTGACACGGACTGTGACAACATAGCGCCAGGCTGTTGAGCACAAGTGCCACCAATGGTTTCTCTGAAAATGAATTCTAGGGTCCAGTAAAAGCATCGATATGCAACGGAAGTAAATTACGTCGAGGAACAAAGAAAAAGCATTCGGAAAAGTTAATTTGAAGAAAGCATAATTTCATGACAAAATTTTGAGGAAATTGTCAAATTATAAATTCCTAGAATAATGACAAACTTTCACATTAATTACAATCTTATAGTATGGAAGTGCTCTATTCTATTTACAATGATCTAATACTATTGCGTTCTCAATACTTTCGATACTTTTCAAATCGCTTTCCTGATCATACCATCGATGCAATCCAATACGTACCGTTAATCTGATATTTTAATAGCTTCTGTAACAACATACCACCGACCGGATCCAACTGTCTCCACTGCATCATTTTCCGCAAGATCGTGTTTTCCTAATTAAAAGCCTGCTGCTGCATGTGGCCGGTGGCTAGATGCAAGTGTGCATATCAAAGCGGATCATTCCAACGCGTGCATAGTTCTTCTTGCGTCTGCTGCTTTACTGCTGCATAGATTCACCATAGATGCATAGTGATGCGTTCGCAGCATACACAGCAATCTTGTAAATGTTGCATGACTAGCTGCGGGACTGGCTTGGCTGACTGTCTTCGATCCGAATCCGCAAAGAAAACACTGCATCAAGACATTCCATCGGTAAAATGAAAATCGTTTTATTTAATAGCTCGGAAAATCATAATTTTCACGAAACGCTCTATCGTTCAAGATTTCCATGTGTGAAAATGCACATATATGTATCTGCAGAGAATTGCATGCGTATCTATGTCGGCAAATTCCTATCCATCCCATGATAAAACTATCCCGGGAACTTGAACGATTGGATGCCAATTGTGTGATTGAATGGCTCGATTGCTTGACTAGTTTATCGATAGTACGGATATGGTAACGTTTTGGCGAAAGTTGATTCACCGTAGATGTGATGTGTGGGTATTTCTTGCAATCGAAGACAGTATCTATCTTTCTTCCTTGTTCGAATGTCGGATGTTCAGATGATTGCGAATTTGCATGTTTGTTCGGTGACCAGAGTGGCTGCGAATCGCAGATACCAGTTTTCAACGAGATGCTGTGATTTTATTCGATGGTGGAGAAATTCGTTGCAGCAAGTTGGCTTGTCGCGATGAATCGAACCTGTGATGGAACGAGAGAAATGGCAGAAGTCGGTTGTTTCGTTTGGTGAAGCTTGAAGGGACGGAAGCTATTATAAAATAATTTTTTGCATTCTGCTTTACGTAATGCTGATATAATATCTGTATGTGTTTTGATTTCTTGGATTTTCGTGCACATGGATTTAATGTGAGAAAGAGGCAGATAGCTGCAAACGAGATATAAGTAATGTGAATATGGATATCAAGTATGAGTTAATTTTGGATTAGGATACTTGCAAAAACGTTCGACGAAATTTTTTTAGATGTATTCGATTACTAACGATTTAAAACACTAAAGAATTTAAGTTTAAATACTATCAGGAAAAATAGGTAGTATAGTATGGAAAAATTTATAGTTTTAATCAAACGAACTACTAAAATTTCAATTTTCATCCAGCAAATATGTAGTAAAATCTGAGGTTTCGCAAGGTAATGTACTAAGACAGCTGCTGTAAACTATTCTTACAGTTGACTTTTTCAGCAATGTAGCGATCTGAATTGCAGCATTTGCTATCAATGCTGGAATCCATAGAGCTTGAATTAAAACGGACCTTAGAAAAATCTTTACTTTTGTGGTGGGGTAAGTTCTCACTGCGTCTTGTTTTGCTGGATGGATTCTCGATTGTGGTCCGCCTTCCTTTGGTATAATGGGCTTTGAAGGGCGCATGATCGCCATGTAGTGGGGTAAATATGTTTTTTCGTAGTGAACCAGATAGGTTTAGCTTAGGTCAATCGGCCGTGCGCAAATTCGAAACGCTAACCGCAGAATCGTTATTTGGTATGCACCAATTTGGCCTTATCAAGATTTTAGCTCACGAAACAGTTTATTTATTTATTTATTTATTAAAATAAAAAATAAAATAAAAGACAAAGTCGCTCGTAGTAATCAGTCTGGCTGGTCGTCGAGTGGTTTACCATTCCGAAAGCAGACTGTGTTTTATTCCATAATTTTTCTCATATATATCATACACTTTAAATGAAGCGGTCAGTGTATCGACTGGTTTCGAATTTAAAATAAAAATTAATTAATTATTTTTCATGCGGGTTTACGTATTAGCCGCTTAGAGGGGCTGTCGCTCTTGTCGACAAGTGTAAGTGATTGTTGTGTGCGATAACTGACAACAGTTTGACATGTTGTCAGTTATCGCACACAACACTTAAATCGAAGCATGAATGAAAACCAATGCACTCCACGTTCTTTAAACAAATTATTCCTCAGCACCTATGCTTTCCAGCTTAAAATATATCTAAATATATCTCATCACAGGCTTATTTGGAAATTGTACATTGACGTAGTCAACCAGAAGTTGCAAGATTCATTCACTTGTTTCAAGCTCCAAAGTCGCATTATGCAAAAACACTTAAGTTTAACTTTGTGGTTCGACCAGTCCACTCACGAACTTCCTATTCAATCGAACTTCCATAGATGTGTTGCAGGAGCACGTTTTTCATTCCCAATATTTTTTTAATCACCTTAATTGAATCCAGTAAAGCAAGACCGATAAAGACAAAAAACTTAACTGGCAATTTCTTTGTCACTGATATCAACGGACTAGCTAAGAATCTTCTTCATCATCGTAAGTTACGCTGTCTAATAAAAATATATCCACTTTATCTTGTATGAATACTTCATCACTTGAAATCGATTCATTCATCCGCGTTTGTGCAAATTGCCTGGAAGTAAAACCTAATTGAAGTTTAGGCTAAGCAATGTTTGATCGAACGTAAGAGTACTAGCAACTTTTGCTGACTCTTGAAACAGTTAAGATCTTAAAATGTTCAGGCGTTTATTATTTAGGGTAGAAATATTGCCCAGAATTTGTTTGATAATGTTCTTTTTATCTAACATCCGTTGCATATATTGCTGGAAATCATGATCATTTTACAACCGTCGTCCTCAAGCAGTTTCTGTAAAACTTGAGTATATATTTCACCTTGCTGTTCCGGCTAGCATCCGTTCTGTTTTCTCATTCGGACTTTAGTTTAGCCTATATTGTATAATCTTATTTGTTTTATCTGTAAATAACCATGATACAGGTATACAGGAGCTATAATTGCCTTTTTGTCGCCATTTTATCAGTTTTTTTGTTGCCTATGACTCCACTATGCCTCGGTGCCCTCATATTCTAGATAAGAGAATATTTTATTTATTATTTAACTACTAGTCTACACGCGTTAACAGTTCTTGTGGAGCATCTGCTTAATGCTGAGACAAAAAAGAAAGCTGGCCTACTGTTCACACAAATTCTCGTAAGTTTCTTTGATATCCCATTATAATGCAGCAGTCTGAAGCAGCGATCGACTGTCTGCGGGTTCAAATCCCGCCGTCCTCATGGTTGTATTTATTCGTCTTGTGTTGTCTTAACAGCTGGCGAAATGCCATATTATAGCATGAGTGGCGACTAGGCGCATAGTACTAGTGCTTCAAAAAAAAAAAGAAAAAATGTGTCACCTAAAGAATAGTAGAATAGTGAGCTGAGCTTTGGCATTATCATAAAAGAAAAACAAATTATTTGACTCAGGTGCCATGAGTATATATGCTATACGGTAGAATGATTCGACAGTCTGTACGACTGCTAAAAAATCCTTAAATCATATCCAACCTAGCCGTTGATGTAGTTTTTAAGGAACCCTTGTTACTTCATCAGTGTCGACCTTATTTCAACCCTTTATATTAGGCTTAGGTTTTTATTTTGCATTTTGACATTTTCGAGCTTGAATTTTTGCATTCAAATAAAGTTTTTCGTTTAATGTTGACGTTGCATTGTCTATTACTCTTGACTTTTTTTGTTTATTGTTAAATTTTATGTAAATCTCTTTTGAAAAATTAAAAAATACACTTGACACAACGAAATCACTTTGCGTTGTAAAGTTATTTTATTACTACAAAAAATTGCGTTTTTTTTCAAAGAAAGATGAAGATAGGATAAATTGGTAAAATATGAGACAGTTTTTGTTGGTGCCATTTTTTGATTATTTCTGGAGTCAAGTTTGTTCCAAAATTATTACAAGTTAAGGAAAATATTTTTTTTTGTGTGTCGTCTGCAAGTTCCAGCAAACTTCTTCAATCTTAAATACCTAATATGACACCTAGTATACGTCAGTAAAAATCAAGTCAGTATAAAAAGGCGATTATCTTTCCTTAAAAAAATTATTCGACTGGAATATATAATAAAATAATTAGTAAAATAATATAACCAAGCAAAGCTAACCAAAAACATTCAAACAACTCCTAATTATGTCGATATAAAACTAAATAAAAGTAATCAGGAATGAAGTATATGATTAAAATTTAAACGAATATTGCGAAAAAAAAATTAAGTTAAAGAAAATTCAAAACATGGAGTACTCTAAAATAAGTAAGTTTTTCTCTCCCGACAATTCTAAGTTAGACAATGTTAATAGGTTGACGTAGAAAGATTTATTATCCATAGTAACGTAAAAAATATTTATTTAAAGTTTTCGGCTCTGAGGTCAATGCAAATGCAAACTATTTGGTAAGAAACGAAAATCTTTTGAAAATGTAAATCATTGATGACTATTATACAGGCAGTACGAGTTTTTTTGTCAGTAATTCTTTCTTCTATTTGTCATCAGATCAGTCAAAAACTAAAAATCAGAAAATATTTGAATCACATTTCACCGAAAACGAAACTCATTTTAAATAAATTTCTCAAACATTTTATTTATCATCCCTAACTGTCATTTGCATAACAATTACCATTGAAAACTATAAAACATACTGACCGGTTTCGTGTTCGTAATCGACAATTCCAAAAAATCTGAACGAATGTTCTGAAATAGACAATTGGTTGCCAATCGAATAAAACTTTCGCAAAAATTCACATTGTTCACATGAAAAAAAATAATGTTTTCGAAAAAGTAAATCTTTCTTAAATCGAATCGTCATGAGCTTAAGACTCGAATTTATTGCAACGCGTCTTATTTTTTTGTGATCTGAACAATATCCCGATCAAAAGATTTAAAAACATCCTGTCAGCTTTAATAATTCCAGAAGTCAATAGTTTGGCTTTTAGTTGCTAATTTCCATTCATTGATACTACGAATAATCGATTAATTTACACATTCGAATTAGCATAATCTTTTCTTTTCCACCGCTTGAATATTATCGCTTATTTTAGTAACGATGACGCAAACTCGCGGTATTGAATCGAAAAGCGATATTGTTTTTTTGGGTGGGTTGAAATTTTATGAAAAGCTAGACGGATTGGCTCCTGCGTATCGGTTTCAGGCTTTAGTAAATACAAAACGGCACCGCAACAAGACGATGAAAACGACAAACGTGGCGTAATCCTAATGGATGCGTTTGCTGAAAAACCATTTGGCTACTGTGGAATTTCGACAGTAGCAGTTTTTATTATTAGTCTGAAATATGATTGCTGAAGAATGCTAAAGTGCAATAAAAGTAGATTAGTGTTCTTTCGGGCTGACTGTTTGCTGTGATGTCAAGGCATTAAAAATCAAATGATTAGTGTTGTTTGCAGTGAAAAGCCAAAGTTTAAGACTATAAATTAGAGGGTATTTGTGCTGTGAACCAGGATACGAAGTCACCTTATTATCGGCTTGAGTGATCGCAGAAAATCATAAAATAAATTGATGGTAAAAATAAGTTGTTTTTTAGCATAAATATACTGCAAAAAAATTAATATTTGGAGAATTATTATGACATCAGCCTTATTCGCATCAAATCGATGCTTTTTCATTCATGCGGATCATCACGTTGATATTTCTGAAGAATAACATCAAAAGACCGTGGTGCCGTTGCCCTTGCTTATTATATTGCACAACACGTTGCCAGCCAATTTGATGAAATATACAAAAACAGCAAACAAACAGAATTCCAAATTTAAATAATCTTCCAGATGCATGCAACCACTTAAAGCCACCTGGCTTTATCGAATGCCGCACAAATCTATCGAAAACTAGTTGCAGAAATGCAGCTAATGAGCATATTTACATTTGAAATGCCAAAGACTCATCTCTCATCTTTTACCTGCTCTTGTTGTCGTTTTGTTGCACTTTCTATCGATCGGCACTAATTCCATATTGACACAAACATATGTTCGTTCATATTTTTATATGGCTTTGAAATTATTTCATGTTTATGATTCTTCGACCACTTTTAAGTTCGCAGCGAGCCGTCACACTACCAAAAAAGGTCATTTGACCCCAAGACGATGATAATAAAGTGCTGAAATCATGCCTCTCGCAATCGAGTATCTTAATCTATTCGTTTATATAAACATGAATAAGTAGTATGACGGTCACCGTGGTCTGTGCTATCAAGTATTTTTTCTTGTTTTTTAATGCGATTATTTTGATTGCAAATGAAAATCCAGCGCTGTTAAATATTAGAAGAGTAGTTAAATAATAATTTCTTTCATCATCAGAATTTCATCATATCTTTTCGACCTTGACTCTAGTCAATTTATTTTGCGAATCATACTGATTTTAATGTTTGTTTATTTTGCACAGATCGTAGAATTCGCTGAATGATTTTATAATTTTTTTCCTGAAATAAGAGATCCTAAGTTTTTCAAACTCGGAAAAAGAGAAAAATATAGGGCGACTATTAGCTCAATTTATTGTTGAATTTTCAATTAAGCATCGAATCCCAACCACAATCTTTGGGAAATATATTGATCCGTACGTGCACGTATTTAATTTTAACATATTTTTTGACACGATCATCAATTTCACGTTTAATACTTTTAATCATTGCGTCAACAAAAACATAATTTTAATTTGACAGATGAACTTTGATTTACTGTTTCTGGAATCAAAAAAAAAATCAACAATTTAATGTAAAATCAATAAAATGATAAAATTCGACTGTTTTTCTCACTCAATCAGGATAATTTACTAGCCCAAACTGCTAGATACACACAATTTTACAGTATATAATGCTAGAGTTACAATCAATGCAACACAACCTTTACCGTAATCTGTCATTGTTGTTTGATAATATGGATCCTTTAAAATCTCGGAAAGTGATATCAGTGAGTATTTTATCCTTCAAAAGCTGCAGAGTAAGCCAAAATGAGACAAAAAAAAATCAAATTCTTCTTTTCATTTGCATATGATTTCCCGGACGCTCATAGGAACAGGTGGAATTGCATCTTTTCAAAAATGTTGTTGCCATGCCAAGTTTGAGGTTTGAGCAACTTTTGTTGCGCAATAAAGTTCTCTTGCATTAATTGTAACTTCTGCATGAGCCATTGGAGGGTAGGTACGTAGATAAGACCACCAGTGCATCTTCATATATGATGAAGAGGGCCTCCCACCGATTATCAAAAGACTTGCCTTTTAATGCAGCCCTTTAATCCTTCATAGAAAGATCTGGGTTGAAAAATTATATGATGTCCAAGATTTCCACAGAATCCATGCCCTGCATCTGGGGCGACTAGGGCTCTCGGGTTTACTCATCACCTTTGATTAGGCGCCTGAGTAGATATTGTTCTAAAGTTTTATGCCGGCTACTGCCGTTAGGCTCTATTCGGCGGTCCAACATTAAGACAGTGACCGTGAAAGCTACACCGATCAACAGCGTATCAAAATTCGTCAGTACTACCAGTTTTAACTAAGCCCATGAAGTTCAATTCATTACTGGTGGGATGCGTACCCATCTTTTTGCTATTTTGTAGCCCATTTTCCCGAATTCAGACGGAATAATTTACCATGCCATATTAGTCCTAAGCAAGCGCCAGGTCCGGAAACTGTTTCTGGTCATTTCAGATAACGAATCCGTACTGATATTCTATAAACTACAACCACCGCCATGCTCCCACTTAGGGAGCTATTCCCAAATGACAGAAAGCATTTTCCTCTAGAAAATGCGGGGTAATCTTGCCCCCGCGGTACAAGCACTAGTCGGTAACAGGTCACCGTAGTAACCCGCCGGTTTTTTCTTTCGAGTGAAGCTCATCATCCATTATGAAGGCATGAAAGCCTATTGCTCATAAAAATATATTCCAGAACACTTTTCACGGTAATGCTTAGGGCCTGGCCCCAATGTCGCAGGGAAACCCTTATTTGCACTTTAATTGAGTATAAATATTTTATTCATTTTTATTCAATCGGCAGAAGCTTGGTCCGCCTAATTAATTTATACCATTAATTTATACAATAATACTTGAGTAGCCTAGTGGGTAGAGCACTGGCTTCTTGCGTGTGAAGTCCCTGGTTCGAATCCAGGTTCGGACGAGGGTACGCGCACCAAGCTTTAATCAGGGGTAAAGTGAGTCGTGGAAATAATCACTCCACACTCGTATCCACAATGATTAAAAAACCCTAAGCACACCTTGCCTTATTTGAAACCAGTTTTCCGAGAAGATAATTCCGTTTTTATTGCTGGCGCCAATTACAGCTCAAACAGGAAACTCTTTGGCCATTTCATTGAAAGGCTGAGTTAGCCCTGGAGCAGTCAGTATAAACTTCGGTATTTTTGCAATACTGCCTACATTGATTCTTTTGCTGAGCTGATTTATGTCGTTTTTGGGCGTGATCTGCAGGGTTTAGAGAGAGCAGGTGCTTCCCGATAAATGTTGTTGTTCATTGAAAGGGCTATTTGGCCTTGTCGGATATCGTATCAGGGGGCATTTTTTGTAACCTTCGCAGAACTTTGAAGGCTGGTCTTTTAGTTCCGTAAGGCCGAGAGAAGTTGGCGGAAGAATGTTGGATACTTGAAGAGGGACCAGCGCTGGAGGTACCATTTGTTGATAGTCAGGCCAGCTAATGCACCATAACCTTTCCGCCGCACTGGCCGGCCACAATCGGGCTTCCGGTCTTTCCCCGGGCCAGGTTTGGTGACCAAAGCCACGGACTGTGTGTTTGCCAAAAACCACGGACACTGACTTACTCGCTATATCTCGGAGCCTAAAGCAGACTTGGCAGCGATACTGGGAGCTAGTAGAGTTAATTCACTCGTCATATCTCCAGCAGATTTACCAAAAAGTCCGCAGAGTCCAATTTTGCCATAACTCCACTTGCTGGAGCTTTAACTACCTCCTCCCCTCACATTAGAGGATAAGTTTGATTTTATTCCAGCCTGATGAATCTGAGTTTTGATTTATTTTCGATACAATAGGATCCCCACTCAAAGTCATCATTTTAGTCCAAATGTGTATTCACCTTAATGATCCTATGGTTTTTATGCAAGTAGGGAGGCCATGCGAGAGTTGGCACAAGCCTTTATGAAGACAAGTGCTCAGAGCTAGATCGATGCCAATCAGGAGTCCACCTCAACTGAATTGTCTTAGCGTTAACTTATTTCGCAAAATAATATTAGTGAAAACCGAAAAATTTGAAATAACACTAGTCCAGCAGAGGTCTGCAAAAAATCAATTTGGAAAATAAATCTAGATGCACAAAACTCACATTGATTTTCATATTGATTTGAAATTAAAACTTTTCAAATTATTGATATATAGTCACACTAATTTCCAATGCTATTATCAAAATTTGATAACTTAAAAAAAATTGTGAAGAAATTAATATTTTCTCTGGTAAATTCTGTTATTTGTTCTAACCGAAAACCTAAGCTTAAAAACCCTCTGTCAAACAAGACCATCTTCTCAAAATTATATTCTCAGGTTTCTTGATGTATGGAGTATTTAAAAATATCTGAATGTTTGAAAACCTGTCAGTATATAAAATATCGTCAATGTGTAAAATCTCTATTTTTTTCGTCTCAAAAAGTTTGTTTACTTCTTCAACACTCCAAAATTCAAACGAATAAAAACCCGAGCACTGTCAACATAAATGATGAAAAATGAGAAAAATTTTAAACAGAATAAAATGAATGCAAAATTAAGTTATCTGACAGAAAAGCTTAAACAACATCAATAAAAACAGCGAATATTAGAGGTGAAAAATGCTAATACGACCATTAAATGGACAAATGATCTGCGAATTGATAATTTTTGGGGAAAGAAGTTGTTTAGTGTATAGAATTTTCTCGCAATTGATAATATGAGAAAATGTAAAAACTGTCTCATCGTAAAAAAGAACGCAGATTGCTTGAAAACAAAGATGAATGTTACAGAATGGGTATGTGTAAGGGTGTTATAATAATACAGATATCGCTGGGTCTAAATTGATTTTGGACAAAGAATTATTGCTGTATTTTTCAATCAAAAATTTCAATAGCATCTCATCTCAACTGTAAGGATACAAAAAAAACTCGACCTAAACACCATCCAGGACATATAGCACTCCGAATTATCTTCAAGGATATATTGGCTCTAAATTGGTAATAATGGTGAAGCCGAGAAAGAAGAGGAAGATTCGGGTGGAATGGGAGATATTGAATGGGAAATAAACTTCTTCAAGCCCTTTTGGGGTCGTCCCCACAAATCATCTTCATCTTCAAATTAGAAATCATCTCCGTATACATTTTTAGAGCGATCTTAAAACTCTTTTTATACCAGAATTGTAGAGACTGGTGCATGTGATTTTCTTTTCGAAGGATGCCAACAAACCAGTTAACTTAACGAAATAATTTAAAACCAATTAGCCTCACATACTTCATATTGAATATCGTGGAGAAGCTAACCAACTTATACAAAAGGCATGTTCTTCGGGTAAAATTACCACAGCATAAAATCCGATTTTCCTACCAATAAGTTCAATCAATTTTATCAGCTACACATAAGCTAATACAAATCACGGCAGAGTTAGAAACCTGTAATATTACCTTGATCAAAGAGTTTCTGGAATTTATTCAAAAAATTAAAAATTAAAATTTATACATCAAAAAGGATTTTGTCCCCTTCAAAGTACTCTCCATCGACTGCTACGCATTTATGCCACCGCATGATCCGATCCTTGAACTCTAAATCTTCAACCGCTTGACGTCAAAATTAAAGACAAAATTCTCGAAATATTTTTATACTCGGTTTTCGGTATGGCCATTAGAGCCATCTTCGATTTTTCCATTATCTCCTCTCAACTGCTAAAACGCGTTCTCCGGAGCGGCTTCTTGAGTAGATCGGACAGGAAAAAGTCGCAGGGAGCCAAATCAAGTGAATTCGGTTGCTGTTGGATGGTATTCGTTCTGTTCTTGGCCAAAAAAATCACAGATCACGATAGCATTGTGCGACTGTGTGTTATCGTGGTGCAAAACCCACTAGTTGTTTGCCCACAAAGCTGGTCTTTTTTGGCGAATCATTTCATAGAAACGTCTCATAACACCCAAATAATAATCTTTTTTGACTGCTTGATGTTCTGGCAAGAATTAATGATGCACAACACCGTTTTAATCCATGAAAACCGTCAGCGTCAACTTTTTTTGCAACTGAAAACGATGTGGTTTTTCATACATCTACACCTTGTCTCCAGTATTGATGCGTCTGATGAATGTTGGGTCGGATTCAGACTCGAAAATCATGTCTTTCGCTGCATCAACGAAGCCCCTTTTTTGCATCAAATTCAGGTCTTTTGGCATCAACTTTGCAGCGACACGTCTCAAGCCCAAATCATTAACTATCCATAAGCGATGTTCAAGTCTTCTGCCAGCTCTCTGATGGACAATTTGTGGTTTTCGGCCAACATTTGTTTGATGTTATTGATGTTTTCGGTGGTCCTGCCACTGCGTTCGTCATCTTCGATGGACTCACGACCACTTCTGAAACATTCGTGCCACACATAAACGTATGTTTTCGGTAGAGTATCGTTGCCAAAACATTTCACTAACAATTTCAAGATTTTCGCTCCATTGAATTCATTTTTAACACAAAGTTTAATGGAAACTCGTTGATGCAAAGTTGATGCCATTTTTAAAATTGTAAAAAAATGAAAACACGTACAGAAGCAGATGTACTCAACACGGCTAACTTTTACAAATGTCAAGCTATGACACTGAAATATAGCGGAAATATTAATGACAGATGTGGCAACTTAACAAAAAAAAAACTCAAATCTGGTGGTTGAGAGCGTCAAACGGTGGTCATTCCTGAAACTTTTTGATTAAGGTGGTATGTGCTTTCATGAACATAAAAGGAGCTATTGACTATGCAAGATATGAATCGCTGCACCATGCCCTCCAGAATAAGGGTAGCAAAATGTTTAAGTCAAATCCTATGGTACCGAAATATATTCCGTAGCAAAACTAATTAAAGTAAAGCTGATTTTGTGCACTAGAAGGGGATGTCCGAAGGGATATCCAGAATGCAAAGAACCTTAAATGAAGCAACAAATTGGTCTATGCAAAATGGTTTATCCGCAAACCTTCAGAAAAATAACATAATATCATTCACCAAGAAAACGAAAATCAAGAGAAGGGCTCTAAAAAGTGGAAGCTGAAGAATACGTCAGCAGGATGAAGTAAAATATCTAAGAATGCACCTGGATAAGAAACTTACCTGGAACACTAGTCAAAACACAACGACATCGAAGACCACTATGACACTTTGAGCGATAAAACAAATTATTGGACACAGCTGAGGGCTATTTCGAAGACAGGTACTCTGGACATAAATAGTGAGAACAATTATTCTATAAAAAGCAGCAGTATGCTGCCGGATAATGACACGCAAAGCTTCAAAGGATGGCCTGCCTGTTGATTGCAGTAGCAATGAGCTCCGTTCCAACAGCAGGTATGGAATCCTTTCTAAATTTTCAACCGCCTCACGCATCAAAATAAAGGACGGAGGCGTAAAATAGACTGCAAGCATCTAAATCAGCAGATCTAAGGGACCACTTAGGAAATCAGGCCCGAAATGAAAATACATAGCTTCAGTGACTAAAAAAACCCATGGAAACTTGCGAGAAAATCATTATTTTACTATTATGTGTTTCTATGGTAGCGAGAATTTTATTAATTTTTGACATAAACATTCTATATCGTTGATATCTATCATATACCGCAAATATACTTTTCTTCATTGCACAGTTGCATGAATATATTTAAATTAATAAGCGTCTGCTGTCCATACCTACATATTGTGTATTTCAGCAAAGTCACACATTTTTCAATAAATACGCATATCGTTACAAATCGCAGCAATGTACACACTACTAAAAATTAATCGATAACAAACGAAAAATCCACTTCAATGCCAAACTTTTAAACTCTAGCCGCAGTTTTTGCTGTGCCCACTGATTTCGATAGATTTGTTGATATCAAACTTGTTTTTTACACCCATTGTTTGCAATTGAACTTACTACGCATGAAAAATATATTGCGGTTGTCGTTAATGTGCACGCTTACGACTAGATACAATCTATTAAGCACTAAGCCATTCTCAGGAAGTCAAAGATACTCATAAACGTATGAGCTTGATTATTATTTGATATTCTAGAAACGAAGAATTATTGGGCGGTAATGATGATGTTGTTGGTGAATTTTCCGGTATAGAAAAAATTTAAACTATGATAAATACGATTTTTTTCCCCATAGAATAACTTGGAAAATGCAGGTTTTAAACGGTAGTACATTAAAACCTGATTTATGTAGCCATGATTTGTTCATACTTTTTCGCACGTTAAGTTTTCGATATTGGAAAATCCCCATAATTCGTTTGGCACGAACGGTAGTGTAAAATATTTCTCAACATCATAAATAATAGCTGAAAGCTAATTATGATCCGACATGTAATGGTGAAATTAAAGCTCAATATAATACCATGTGCTGAATCAGGAAATCGATGAGCTAAAAATTAAAGGAAACACTCGGATTTTCTTAGTTTATCAGAATTTGATATCTGTAGCTACTTAAATATTTTTAATTTTTTATTCACATGAGTTATTATAGCATCTTCATCGACAGACATTTTTTTATGATTCGTATGCGTATCAATGATTTTATCCATGATTTCCAAAGAAACAGGGAAATAGTATGCAGAAATATGTTACACTCACATAAACACACGACTAACCACTTTGGGCTACTGTTCATTCGAAATTAAATTCTAATTGTATGCAAATTACAAGCTGTAATTCATTCATAATCTTACCAGTCTCAGTAACAAATCGCTGCCTACATACAAGCATAGATATATTCAAGTCAAAGACAAAATAACAAAAGTATCAATTTAAGTCATCTCGCACACGGTCGTCATTAATCAATAATGAATCGATATGAGAGGCTCGAAAGGAAATTATCATGTTATCTGTGTGCATTAATCTGCAAAACTTTCAAGTCCTTGGCATTCTAACCCTAATCACATTTGCGTTGCGTTGTGAGCAAGTAGCATTATGGTAACAGACGAGGTGGTGCAAGCTGATAGATGCATTTTCACGCCAGTTAATTTATCAGTGATGACAAGTCGAGAATGGAGGGAGATTGGCTAGAAAAATCTGATTGTTTTGTCTGACTAGGTTCAATTTGAATTTGTAATGAAAATCAAAAAGATAAATTTGGAATGTATGTTGATATTAAATAGATACACGTTGGGCTAATACTGAGCCTTCAGTGAATTGCTATGGATCTTGTGCAGTATGTGCAATGCTTTGACTTGTTTTCTTCTTTTGTTTTAATTGTGTGAACAACTGGTGTTAATTGTTGTTTTATCACATTTAACACATTGCTTCATTGTCAACACGTCTTTTGCCATGAATATGATAAAATAAAATCGTGAGACTTGTCGGCGTCCTTCATTTTCCATCCGATCAATCAATACAATTCACTTTCAATGAAACTCAATAAGAAATTCATTTTCTTATGTTTCTTGATTTTCGTAAAACAAGTGTGAATGATTTTAGTCCAATCGTTTTGATGATTATAATTGGCATTGACAGTTGATTAAATAAGAAATATGATGCGTAAGTACCGTGGTTTTATTCAATGAATTGAATGCTTTGAATTGCTTTGAATTCTTTCATAATAATTTATAATAATTGATTGGCAGTAAATCTACCGTTAATTACCTTAAATAATCATTATTTATTAGCAAAAGCTTTACTGTCGAAAACTTTTATAATATTAGGTGCGTTTTTTGCATCTCGATCAATAGCAGGTTAGGGTAGGCAGCATTGAAAACAACAAGAATCCTGCCTTAGTTTTTGTTGTTTTCAATGCTGCCTACCCTAACCGTTAGAAGTAAAATTGCTCGTTTGCTATTGATCGCTTGTTACTTTATTTATTATTCGAATTGTTTCTTGGTCTGGAGCCCATTTTTAAGGTGCTTTTCGAAATATTTATTGAAATGGACTTTGGTCTTTACTATGTCCAGACGCAAAAAAATTCACCTATTCAAAATATTCTCATTCTCTCAAGTATCACCACTGACGTATTGAGAAATTCCTCCAATAGAGCATCTTTCAAGCTCTCCGAAATACTGAGCAATGTTTAATAATCTTCAGCTTTTAATACGATCTATAATTCGTATTCGCGTAGATTAATTGCTGAAGTAAACCAAAGTACTTTTGGAAGTAATTAATCTGCCATACTATATGTTTGAAAATTGAATTTGCTAAATGTTGCGGTTTCGAAACTATGCATCATTTTCTCATCAGACATCAGATCATGAGGCATATCTGACTCCTGTAACCACTCGGGAATTTCTCAACTACTCTTATGCTATTCAAACTTTATCAGCAGGAATAGAGTCTAACTGAAATTTTCTGACATCTAAAACTTTCTTTCGGTGCTGCATGGAACTAGTTTTAATAACTTTTTCTCACCAAAATGATTCGATGTCCCATCGCAATGTAACACCTCAACCAAGTCACCAAAGCTGATGCTTGATGCCCACATTGGACGCTAGATTTTTTTCTGCGCTGTTTGCATAAATGTTGCTATTTTGTTTATTAATCTTCTTTTTTTTATGCTGAAGAGATTTTTTATCAGTTTATAAAGTCAAAAAACAAAAAAAAACGTTTCCATTTCGAAGTTCACATTGACATAATCGTTTGGATAAGAAAATGGTCAGTAAAGCAACGATAGGTACTGATGCGAAAATCATCTTCAAAACTCTTGAGACCCATCTTTTTGAAATACTTTTTATGTTGCTTTATTCGCCACTGACTTGAAGGCGCGCGGGGTTGTAAAAAGTGATTTCAATTTTCTGTAATGAAAAATGCTATAATTTTCTTCAAAAAAAAATGCCTAAAGTCCTCTTGAGACATTTCTGGCAAAATAAATGGATTTTAAGCATTTTTAGGCTAAATATTAAGTAAAATAATCCCACCGCAACCCTTGTACGGGTCTAGGGGTTGAAGCTGATAGAGAAAAATTACAATCAATGTGAATACGAGTGTAGAGCGATTTACCCCTGATTAAATAGAGAGCTAGGTGAACTCCAAGCTTGGTGTGCGGACCCTCGCTCGAGCCTGGAATTGAACCAGGGACCACACACACAAGAAGCCAGTTCACTACCCACTAGGCCACTAAAACTTACCTCTAAGCCACTCAAGCTTAAGGCAAAATATTACTTACTGATAAAACTTAAAATCAATAAAGCTTAAATTAGGAAATATAATCGTGGTGATAAGCATGTGTGATTTTCTACCTTTTTCTTTTATTTTTAAATATGTATGTAGTTTGGTATTGTATATTCACCAATCGCATCATCTACGGTGCTCTTTTCTATAGCATATGCTTTGATTGGCAAGCTGAATGCTAACGCTACTTTATTCATTTTATTTATTTTACTCAATGGATTAAAAATAATTAACAAAGTATTGTTGTGAGACAAACGTTAGTACCTACTATTTTAGCAAATAAAAACAATTATGCGATTAATTAAATGTGATACAATGAATTCAATAGCGAATGATGAATGAATTTAATGACGTATTGAAAAAAACACCAAGGTCCTAAATAAGATTGAATCGTGTTATTTTAATATCATGTATGAAGTATTCGTTGCTGGACATGTAGCCACATTTATTAATGTTAATTTCTAGCCGTTACTGGTACAATATTGATAAAAACCATCTATGGCTTATGGAATAGTTAAGATGTCCGGATTACAGCGTGTAGAATTTGCTGTCATCAGCGGAAAATTGAAAATCCACTGAGTCAAAAGCTTCCCAAATATCATTGATGAATAAAAAAATACAATGGACCCAGATGGGAACCCTGTGAAACACCAGACTGAGAAAGATTAAGAAATGTATTCCTTAAAATTAAATGCAATGGTTCTTTTAGATAGATAGTCACATAACCAATCAAGTAAAGAACCAAAGAACAAAATGTAACGTAACAAATAAGTTCAATTATTACTTTATCGAAGTTTTCTTTAGATTAAGCTTACAAAATGGGTCACAATTAGATGCGGAACTCGTTTCTTTTGAGATTTTGTGGGACATTATTTTTATCAACTATAAGAGAATTCGGGTCCCTTGCATAGAAATGTAGGTATGATGTAGTGCGTTGTGAACACGATCTGGGATCTTGTAGCAAAAAATGTAGTAGAAAACTGTCCTGCGGTCGCACAGGATGATTCCTCAACCCAAGACTTCTAAGTGTTTTCGAAGTATTGATGCGTGATGACTAGTTTGACCGATAACATCAGTGTTTTTTTTATAGAGAAGGGACATGAGAACTCTGGCAGCAAGTTGCCAAACTTTTTCAGTTTTTAGGGCACACAGTTATCCTGAATACAGTATGTCCATGCACCCAAATCAAATGCACTGTCAAATGTTTTGACATTTCCTTAATAGATGCACGGCATTCAGCAACAATTCTAGATAGTGAACAAAAATTATCAAGGAAATTCATAGCTGCTTAACTATCTGTGAATATACAAATATTAACTCCAAATATTTAATCACGCAGAAACTAGTTGCTTGCCTAAAAAATAGCCACCATTTTCGCCTGAAAGGTACTATAATTGTCCGGGAGAGATTCAGCTCATTCGAGTATACCACAGCCTATTTTGCTGTTCAAATTTGAGCCATCGGTGTGATGAGATCATTTTCGAGAGTGAGACCATTGAAACATACATTCCTATCAGGGATGAGAGTTGTAAAATCTAAGTTCAGTACAGCGTCTAGTAGTTTACGTCTACTGGAGCCGGAACTCCCTCAGTTTAAATTTTAGTATGGCCAAACTCGGCAATGAAATTTCATAGCAGCGCTTGTAGCAGCGCACCACCTCGGGTTGGCTCCTTCATCTGGCATTCACCCAGCCAATTCTTATTAGTCCATCCTTAATTAGCTTCATAGCTTTTGCGTCCTCCAATTCAACTATGGCTTTCTGCTGTTCTCTTGCATTTGAGAGTAGTAACGTAATTTTAGCATTTTCGACTTCCCTCTCCCGAATTGCAGCCGCCACTTCCTCCTCAGTTGTAAGGCTGTCGAGGTCGAAGATCTCGACTATAGTCTTGGAAACAAGTTTCTTAATATCCTAACACCCCCTACCAACGTTTGAATGGCTTCACCAAATTTCAAGCACACAAGCACTCTGCCGACTTTCTTGTTTGACGTACTTGTGCCCCTACTTTGCTTCTGCTCACGCCTCCGCGGATTTGTTGAAGGACCTCCGCGTAAGTTTTTCCTGGAGCGGGCTTTGTCATCATTGGTTCCTTCTTAGCCCTAGATGCTTGCGGTTTCTTTCGTCTGCGCTCACCGGGTTCGGACTGCAGAGATAACGGCTGTTTTTCAAGAGATGCTATGGAAATCAACCTATCCTGCTTTCCTTTACCTTTCCGATACCTTTTAGCCACAGTCCCCCGGGTGTTCTGATAAGTGGCTCCTGTCTCTCCCAAAACCCCCCACTGCGGATGTTGGTTCTAATGTCAGTATGTTTTCAAAACAAAGTTATTATAATACCTGCATTATCAAACGCTAGAAGTGTATAGCTTGATTGCAACCCGAAAATATTGCATCAATCTGGCGCTTCAGTAAAGTGCGCTACTTACCCTCCAGCAGTCTGAATTTGATCGTGTTTCGAACAAACGAGCTTTATAAATTTCTTCAACAATTGATTTTAATACAACCAAGAGGACTATCTTACAAAAGAAAGCTACTCGTCGTGGCCGGGGGGTCCAATCTGTAGTAAAATTTTTGACTGCAATGTATCGTTTAAGTGTTCACAATGGCCAAAAACCGTAAATAAATGTTTGTTTTGATACTGCTAAATGATCTTTGACCTATAAGCTATATCGACCTTCAGTAAAAATTGCAATACATTGGCCTCTAAAATTTATTTGAAATATTCTAAAGCGCAAATACTCTCACCTTTTATATAAATGCCACCACAACAATACCAGAAACGAACATGACAAAGCACAAGAAAAAAACTCATTTCTCAGGATCGAACGTAAATCAATTGACTAAGCACATCCAATGACGAATTTAATCCTTAATTCCTCATAAACTAGCAGACGTAAAACTCTAAGACTGGTCGGTGTCATTTCAATAAATATTGTCTCGAAAAACATCGGTTTCGTCATTGAATCTCATCTCAATAAAAAGAACTCATTTACACATATTACGTAAGAGCCAAATATACATACCGACAATAAAGTGGTTCAACATCTTTCACTCATCTTCGACATCCGATGAAACCTGATTAGCAAAGAACGTCGTGTATTACTGTTGCGAATCGAATGCGATTTTATCTTTTGCGAAATTCTGACACGAAAAAAACGCTAATATAAACCGATCACATCTCACGATAAAAAAAAAATGAAAAGAACTACGATGAAATCAATAAAAAAAGCTCGAAAGGGTATATAGACATGTTGACTAAATGTTCGTTGAATTGATAAATTGGACGACATGACACAGGTGCTATAAAAACCGATTTAGGATTGAGTTATTGGCGCCACAATATTTATTATCAATTTTTTTTTTTGTTTTAACTACAATATTTTCACGTCAACTTTGATATGGTTAACGTTCAGGATAATAAATGAAGTATGTATGAAGTGGCGTCAATATGCGAAGGCTGTATAATTTTTTTCATCCCCGTATAATATTTAGGAAAGATTTGTAAAAAAAAAATCCAGTTTATGAAAAATATCAGCCAATGTAGGACAGATTAGTTTTGCTGTCATTCGAAACAAGATATTAGTGTAGTTTCTTGAGTAACATATCTAATTTTGAGATTCACCAGCAGATTTATTGGGGTGAAAAATTCCTAAGCAATTTATAATGATCACATGTTCATATTAATTCGGCGTTTTTGGTTAAAAGAATTAGGTACAAATTCTCAGACTGGCGCCACTTGCTAAACATTTCTCCAAGCCAAACTTTTTTCATTAGCTAATAAATGGCAGTTAAAATAGAGTTGAAAGATGCATTGACTCAGAATTTGAATTCCAGTTCATCGAAATGAGACACAAATTTCCGAATGAAATGCGGCCAAAAGATAAAATTTGTTTGTATATTATTAACCAAGATTTATTACGTTGTGAATCATAAATATTTCAAATCGTAATTTTTCCATTTAATTACCATAACCTAATGCAAGCATGTAATAGTATCTTTTAAGATTGATTTAAAAAAAATATATCTTAATCATAAAATATGAATAAATGTTATAATAAATCTTACTTAATCATTAGCATATACAATATAATTTGAAAGAAAAGTAGTAGAGCTCTTCATTAATCCATGTAAATTTCGTTTTCCAGATATTCACACAGTAAATGCCGCCTATCCGTATTATGGGACAAAAATTGGACCACTGTCCCAATTACATCACGGTGTCTCTGGCGATGTCTATGCAGTCGATTCGAGGACACTTTTCATAAAGAACTTCAATTATGATGGAGAAGCACCAGGTAATTGATTTTTCTAAAATTATTCAAATATTTTTTACGATTTGATTTTATATGTGTAGCTAAGTAAAATAACGATTTGGATCATAAATGCATTTTTTTTCTAAAAATTAAATTTGTATTTATTCAAAAATTATAAAACGCAAACCTACGAAAAATAATTCGATTTCAAAGTCAATTTAATTTATTTTCTTTCATTTACATCTACTCACTCGTCACAGCTGCCTACTTTTATGTTGGAAGTTCGGCGCAACCCACAAACGAAGGTGCATATCGATTACGTGATGAGCACGGAACCATGCGACTTTTGAAACGATATCGTAACAAAGATGTGACGCTATCGTTGCCCGAAGGCAAAACATTACGTGATTTCAAATGGTTTTCGGTCTGGTGTGATGAATTCGCTGTGAATTTCGGTGATGTTAAAGTACCGAACAATTTAGACCATCCGAAACCACAAAAACTGGGCGGATTAAGTGGAGTTCATGGCGTTGCTTCGGATAATATTGTTATTGTTGATGCACAAACAATTCTAGTACCGAATTTCAGTTATGATGGCGAAGCACCAGGTAAGATTGAATTTGATTAGTTTGATGTGTAAATCTTTTGTATATTTTGGATAAAATTTGATATTCTTTTTTTTTTGTTCGCTTCCACGGCCATTAAAAAATTTGATATGATAATACATACACTTAGGTAAAATTTTGCATGAGCTTATAAATGTATAATGGAGCAAGCAAACAAGACTTAAGTTTTTTTCCAAATTTTTGTTAATTTTATCTCTATCATAAATAACAACGATAGCTGTTGTTTTTGGCCTCAAGTAAATGATTTAGTGATTTTTTTTAATTGGGAACTTCGTCCATTTAGAGCATTCTTTTTACGCCAAATTGGCTTCCTGATCCTGTTGATTTTTCCTACGTGTGTAGCTGCTATATTTTATAACCACAGGTTGCTTTTTTCAAAAATTTCTCTTATTTTTTGGTTCGATTTTGAAAGATACTCATAAAAACGATTGACCCGAGTATCTAAGAGCAATACTGCGTAAATTACTATGCAACAATTTTTCCGGAAAAAAAATTTTAAGTTTCTGCCAGATAATCCTTTAGTGCCAAAATTATACAGGAGTCTTATAGCGTATCATCGAGAGCCTTAACTTGATAATTATAGGGTGCGCCCCAAAGCCTTTTTATATTCTTATTGCCAATGTCAGCTCGCCTGATATATTCATATTTCCATTTAAAATTATTTAAACGATGAGCTTCTTATATAGTTTTTTTAATTTTTTTTTTTGAAAATGTTAATTTTTCCCAAAGTTAACAAGTTTTTTGTTCAAATAAAATCTTGTTCAATATTTTCAATTAAAAATTCTGTTCACAAATGAGTATCAAAAACTCCCATAGGTTAAACGCTTCAAAAATGATAAAGGTATTTCCGTTTCATTAACCATTTGTTGGCATCGACTTGACAATGTGCTGATAACTTTATTTGTTATAGTTTAAATTAGCATCAGCAGTGAACTTGACGAAATATCTAGTCAGCTCAGTCAGAGTTCTCACGGTTTTTTTACAGGGCAGGTGTGAAAAGAAACATTTCTCCAACTCGTGTTGAGCTGACTAATGTAGATCTAGACTGAGTTGCGAATCATTACGAGTGTATCTCTATGGGAATATTCCACATTAGAACAAGTTTACAGTAGTCTGAAATGTAATATTAAAAAAACTCTAGCGCACCTGAACCGCTAGAAATACTAATGTTCGATGAACAGTAGAAGAGTCGTGCAGATTTTGAGTGCATATTCTACCACACGTCCTCCAACTTGTTTCGAGTGCAAAACAACTTTGATACTAACAATGCATTTAAACTCATAGGATGGAAGGGATTTCAGGGCTACCACTTGCATGAATTTTAAGAAAGGCAAACACTGCAAATCTTTGTAAGCAGCTTAACATAACATAAACAAATAAAATGCTCAGTGCTTACAAAACTTTACCAGCACTGCAACTAAAAGTCTCCCACAATTGCCTCACGTTAAAATCAAACAACTCTATCGATCTCGATTTTATCCGATGATTTCGTCGAAAATTGCAGGGATAGAAAGATGTTTGGGACCACAAAACGAAAGATTTTTGGGACCGAAAAATGTCTAGGACTTAGAAAATTTAAACATTGGTAACCTATTTTAATTGTAAATGTTCGGGCTATGAATACTTACTGTGAGCATTTATTGATACGAAAATAGCAAAAAAAAAACGCCTCGCACTGGCAGCCCTTTGCTAGCATCAAAACCAAAAATATATCACACCTGCCTCACATTGAAATCGTCCTACCCTGCGAATTTCGTTTTGATCCGATGACTGTATTAGAAATTATAGGGGCACAAAGAAATTTAGGGCTACCAGTCGCAAAAGTTTTCACATTTTCGAAAATTTAATATTTGTTGTTTATTGCCACTACAAGTTCATTACCGCTTAAAAATTTTACGATAAAATCGCTTGATAAAGATATTGCAAATAACTACAAAACTAACAATACAGCTGATCAACAATACAATCTCAGGCACAGCGTAAGAAGTTAGTTCCTACCAAAGTGTATAGAATGATAAGTGGGTGAACTCCTTCCATTTTCCAGAAAAAACTCTTTGACCTTGAAATTGCGCCTCCATTTACGCAATGCATTATCTGTCAAAGCAACCTGAGAGTGTACTAGTATTTTTTGCGAGAGTGAGCCGTATGTGAGCAACGAAAAATCTAGCCTGAGTATGTAGTTGTCGAATCTTATCTTGCACCTCTTTCTGTTCCATGCGATTTCTTCCAATTTTCCCGGCTGATCAAAAATACAATCTCAGGCCAGTTCACTGGATACATATATACATATACGGAGTCTGCACGCTGGTTAGGAACTAACTTCTTACGCTGTGGCTCCTACTCCAGCGTGCGAGCTTCGTATATGTATACCTACGGTCAAAAAATCCAACAAACCAGCCTGAGATTGTATTGTTGATCAGCTGATTATTGTACAAAATTTGAGTACAGAGCTGTCATAAAATTCCTCACCCAGAAGAGCAAAAAGTCGACGAAAATATTTGAAGAGATGTCTACAGTCTATACGAAGTTTGGACCTTCATTTGCCATCTTAAAATGCTGGAGTTGAAAATTCAAGCATGACAGGAAGTCGTCGCTGGAAGATGATCCTAGGCTAGGGGGTCCCTAAAAACTGCCGTTATCGAAGAAAATATCGAAAAAGTAAAAGAACTTGTTAGAGAGGATCGCCGAAGATAGGTGAAGCAACAGGCATTAACGGGGAAAATTCGGATGACATTTTTTTCGCATTGTCACTGTTGATAAAACATGGATCAGGAACTACGATCCAGAGTCAAAATAGGAGTCAGTGCAGTGGATAGAAAAGCGAGATAAGCCGCCGTGGAAATTCAAAGTGGAAAGATCAGCATCCAAGCTCATAGCCACTGTTTATTTTTTGGGTTGTCAAGGAATTCTTTTCTTCGAATATCTTCCTGAAAAAATTAAAATAAACGGGGACTATAACGCCACATTCTTGACAAAAGTGCGTAAAGTATTTGTCGATCAAAAGAAAGGTAAACTGGCTAAAAGAGTCCTGTGTGTGCAGGACAATACGCTCGTACACACTGTGCGAATTACAAGGCGTGGAAAATTCAAAGAAATCAACCAGCTACCATAGAGCTGTTTTCATGTTTTCTAATTAAAAAAAAAAAACCTCCGAGGAAGAAGAAATTTAAGCGACAGCACTGAGAAAACACATGGCGCCAGACGCCATAATTTATAGACTTCTGGCGCCATGTACATAGTCGATTTAGTGATTGTGATAAAATATAGCGCCACACGCCATAATCAGCGATGGGCATTGAGACGAATAAATGTGTAGCAGATTTTGCTCAAAAAAGTAGCAGAATCAGAAAAAAGGTAGTGAAAATTAGACATATATATATATATATAGTGTATGAAAAGAACCGAGAGCAACTACTTTTTCTGCATTCTAAGAACTTAGTCAGACGAGCAGCATTTAAGAGTAGTTGCCACACGCTCGGCGTTTTCTTATCGTAGATGGGCTTCAGTTGTTGCTTAAAGGTTCATCGAAGTTGCATCAGTGCTATCTTCACTAAAAAGTAGTTCTCCGGGAAAAGTAGTAAATATCATTTGCTACGTAGTAGAGTAGTAGATTGTATAGTAGTAGTAGATGTACATAGCGTGGCGGACTATATTACATGGCGTGGAGAACTATAGTGCATGGCGTGGAGGGCTATAGCACATGGCGTGGAGGACTATACTGTATGGCGTGGAGGACTATACTGTATGGCGTGGAGGACTATACTGTATGGCGTGGAGGACTATACTGTATGGCGTGGAGGACTATACTGTATAGCGTGGAAGAGTATACTGTATAGCGTGGAGGACTATAGTACATTGAAGAAGCAAATCAGTCAAAACAGTGCTACTTACCATAAATGAGCACACGGAGAAGTCACTTGCTTGCAACAAACAGACGCTGGCTGCTTTTAGAGTCACCGAAGGAGCCATTCAATAATATGCGCCCTTAGCCAATTGAGAATGTTCTCGATGTATCGACGATAGTCAAGTATCACTTGCTGACATTTATAGATCCCCTCACACAGTATGGCTGCGAGTTATAATTGTAGTGCCATCAGCCATATATATATATAATATGGCGTGTGGGGCCATAATTTCTGCGCCATGTAATTATGGCGCTGGGAGCTATACTGCATGGCTCAGGGTACTATGTACATAGCGTGTGGCACCATAAATGCTGCGCCATGTAACATGGGACCACGCGCTATGTAGATTCTGAGATTATGGCGCTGGGAGCCATATTGCATGGCTCAGAGTACTATGTACATGGCGTATGGGACCATAAATAATGCGCTATGTTACATGGCTCTGGGCGCTATGTGGATTTTTTTCAGTGAGGAGACGAGAATTTCGATGGCAAAGGCAGCGAATATTTTTTCGCAGGGTTAAGCCTTCTAGAGCAGCGTTTTTTTTTCATCCAGAGTGGAGGAGATATCCTGCACGTATAAAAAACGAAAACGACAGTTGTCATTTCAAAATTTGAATTGACATATAACCAACGCCGTTTTCAAATCTAAGACTATTTATCCTGGTAGCCAGGGTCACATGGAAATTTTTGAAAATTCCAAGTATTCCAGTTGACAAGACTTTTCGAAATACGTTTGTTGTTGTTTCGCGTGCAAATCGCTATCCTGCACTACTCCGGATGCATAAAAAACGCACTTAATGACAAATGTATAAGGTGCATTGAAGTCGTAGATAATTTTTTTTAAACATTTCTATCAGCATTTTGAATACCCTAGGCAAAAAAACTTTTCAGCCGCCCCTCACATTCTATCCGAGTACTTTCTCACACTAAAAACCTAATGTGTAATCACGCCTGATTAACCAATTCTGAACTGAAATTTAGTTTTCATTAATCAATACAACACAGATTGGTGGTTCAAAATTTGCTATTCGATTGTATTCTACTTTTGTATCCTACACTCTATGTAATTGGATCGTTTTTTACACGAGCATGTTTTGAATTGAGTTGCTATAACAGCCCAAATCTAGTTTTTTCGTTTTTTGAATAGAATGGATTTTCTCTTGCAAGTACTGATTTGAAACTAAGAATAAAACTAGAAATTTTTCGCTAATCAAAAATAGTTCCGCTAGTTTTTTGTCTTCCGTGCCCTCATTTAAAAAAATAGCTTTTTTTTGTAAAAATAAAAAAAAAATATGAATAAAAAAATGGTGGATTAATAACTAAAATACAAAATAAAAATGCAAAAGAAAAAAATTAAATTAATTTTATGTATTTGAATTTGCTATAAATTCTGAACTAGAGCTCGTAATAAATAATAGCCAAATATATAATTACTTAATATAATAGCAATGCATTTAAACGCTCAATACCATTACTCAATTCCGCCAAAAAAAAACGCTAAATTCTTTTACGTTTTTAAATAAAATGTTCAAGTTGATTCAATATTTCATATTTTTTCATTACAGATGCCAAATTCTGGGTAGGACGTGGCCAGAGACCAACACCAAACGGTATTCGTATCCCCGATGAGAATGGCAAAGAAGATCCTCTCCGTCGTTATGATCGTAAAACCATTGTCCTGACTCTTCCTGGTGATCTGACTGTTTTTGATATTGGCCATTTTGGTGTTTGGTGTGAAGCATTTACCGTTGATTTTGGACATATTCGCGTACCAGACAATCTAAATGTTCCGCCATCATTGAAAATGCTCGGTATAAGCCCTCAGGTAAATTCGCGTTACTACTAAACCTACATAATTATCTACATGCAAAAATTGAAAATATGAAATTTTATCTCTGCTGAGCTTGATATCAGGCTTGAAAATTTCGATTTTTTTTTTTTCGTTTTATTTTCAAATGACTGAATTTGAGGTGGAAAATTAAGAAAAAACATTTCATCTCGTATCAGTTATAAAACAAAATTACTGATGACTATCAATTTTTTTGAAAAGAGAAAACTGTGTTATAAATATTATTGCTGTAAATAATCTATTTTTCAAAGATCTTCACACTCGTTCTAGTGATTAGTGGCTTTATATATAATTTTATTAGTCGTAAGTGTATAGTTTAGCTTTGAATTTTCAGACTTTCCAAGAAAATTTACGTAGTATTGCAAAAAAAATTATAATATTTAGTTCAAAAGATTTTTGAAAAAAAAAGTTATTCGTTACTGTTGAAAAATTTTGTTGATTTTTCCTATTCATATCATAGTGGTGAATATTTTGTTTCAAAATATTTTCATGCTTTATAATTAAATACCACTTAGCTTGTTATATTTACTTATTGATAGTTTTTACATCATATTGAAAAATATTCGTTAAATAAATTTGTCATACAAAATGAAAAATTGTTTTCTTGCACAAGAAAGAAACAAAAGAGTTTCGTGGAAAAATCATAAGAAAAAAAAATTAAAATGTTGACTTACAATAATATCAGAGTCAATTGCTGCCGCAAACTTTCTTATTCTGGCTATTAATTTCATGTAATTTTCTATTCGATTGCGAACCATTCGATTAAGAGCTAAAAAGCTTGAATTTTTCCTTGTTCTATTCTTTGTACTGTCTGTTCTTCCTTCTTCTGCTCGTTTCTTGACAATGGTTTTCCATAATTCATATCTTTTGCTGCTTTTCAATGCATTTTTACAATTTTTCATTTTGTACTTCATTTTGTGTGTGGAAATGGAAATTTAATGTAGTTGCTATTTTTGAAAATTTAAATTACTTTTTTTTCAAAATTTATGTTTTGAAGTGCAGGTGAATGAAAAAATGTATAGCATGATTTTAGATATATTCATATCACATACCAATGGATAAGAGCGATATACATACATATAGTATTTGAGGCTTTCTGCAATGATATTTAGTATCACCGAAGCACCATCAACATTATTTTGAGTCGACCATTGACTTCCTGGCATCACAAAATTTCATTTGTTTATTAATTCTAGATGCATGCTTCATTCAAAACATTCAAACTGAAAATATCTAGTAGACTAATGTCTAGACAACTGCTTTATTCATCACACAGATACATATTATTTTCCATTCGCACGAAAGATACAATTTTTTTCTACCATAAATAAATAAGTCTGATTGTTACCTAACAGTACACCGCTAGCTAGATAGTTACAAAACCATAATAGCTAATTTCTTTTCAATCGAAGACCTCCGGCGCTTCACGCCAACTTGAGACATCATCCTTCAGTCACGGTCACGAAATAATAACACCCACGAGTGTAACCCATTTTTACACTTACATATTACTGCTATCTTCAAAAAAAAAAAACAGATACTAAACGTGAAAAATTAACTCTCGAATTTGAAATCGGAAAAAAAATTTGCTATTCCTGTCCAATAAGGAAATAGTTTTCAGCATCAGCTTTCAACAAATCAATTTCAAATAGTTCTTAGTGTACGTACACATGAATATTTGTACCTGAATGCATTTGAAACGGAATGATGATAAATCGAGAAAAAAATATATCAATATGCGTACTCATAATAATATAATGAATTCCCTCTGGCGATTTTCTCTCTTGATTGCAGTCAAAACTGAATTGTGAAGTACTCTATGATGATCTGGCGTTTGAAATCAGATGGGCCGTAGCCGGTGAAAGTGTTGTCGTGCAATTAGTTGCGAAACTGGGTAAGTAATCATTAATTTAATTTGCTCATGATTATGATCATCAATTTGTTTTTTTTTTTGTTTTTGTATTTTTTTGTATTGAGTGTTGTAGTTGTTGGTTGTGTTTTGTTTTTGTAATTTGAAGTGCCATTACGCAGGTCCATTAATAAATTGAATTCAACGAACGAATCGTGTGAGTAGATGTATTTACATGTTGGCATGATTGATTGCAATACGATAAGGATAAGGTGGATTATGAATATTTGAAAGCGTAAACATAGACAACAAAAATTTATGTAATTTCAAGAGATATGAGGAGAAAACGATCCGCTATAAGTTGTCTTCAGTTATATTTTTTTTAAACGAACTGAAACCTAATATACATAATGTGATATTTCAAAAAGGTGCAGTGTATATTATGTATATTGTCATTTTCTTAGAGGCTTTAATTTGCTGTATCTTTAATTTGCTGTATATTCAAATCTAGTAGTCTGCTCTCAGAATCAAATATGAGTGCGGAGCGAAGGAAGAAATTTACGCTGCCGAGAGTTGGATCCTCAGTATCGGCGGTCATTAGGGGTGCACGAGCATTTCATATGCTCGTATTACACATCCTCGTATTCCATATCCCCGCAACATCTTGGGTCATGGCCCCAATAACATCAAGGGCCCTGAGACTGTCTGCCTCTCCTCAGGCGTGCTAAATGAAGGCATATTTCCCCACTTTAGATCTTTCTTTGATATTTTCAGTTCCCCTTATAAAGACACATTTCCCCGCTTTAAGTTTTTTGTATTATTTTTTTTACAACGTGCTTTATTTATTTATTAATTAATTTATTTATTAATATATTTATTAATATATATATATATATATATATATATATATATATATATATATATATATATATATATATATATATATATATATATATATATATATATATATATATATATATGATGATAAATCGAGAAAAAAATATAAGTGGTCTTAAACTTTTTGCCTATATATTACAGGCAAAAAGTTTAAGACCACTTAGGTATCGAGAAAATAAACAAAGTTTTTATGGTAATTAGAATTTATTTATTTTTAGATAAAATATAATTGACCTTTAGAGCTCCTTCTCGAGCCATGCGCTTTAACTTCCATAAAGCTGACTTCGTTAGTATGATAACTGAAATGAACTCGGTTAACTGGTTCTCCTTCTCTCGCGGCCTCACTGTCAATGACCTTGTCTTAAAATTTCACAACTTCCTATCCAACCTTATCTCCCGTTTCACTCCTTCCAGACGTCCTCGCAAGCGTAATGACGCTCCCTGATTTCGTCGTGATGTGGCGACGGCCTTGAAAGCTAAGGATGTCGCTCGAGCTAGATTTAAACGAACAGGCTCTCATGAGGACTTCATCGAATTTTCGAGGCTACGATCTTCTGCCAAAACTGCCGTAAATCTAGCTATCCGAGATTACTTTTCCAACATTGAGTCCTCTATCTGCTCTAATCATAAGAAACCCTTTTGGTCTTATGTCCGTTCCCTCAAAAGTTCCCATCGTTTCCCCGATTCCATGTTCCTCGATAATGCTACGGCATCTAATCCACGTGAAATTTGTGACCTCTTCGCAAAATATTTTTCTTCCTTCTTTTCCCAACATAATCATATCTTGCCCTGTGCAATTCCCCATGTTGCTTCATCCTCTCTATCTTCCATTTACACCAATCCTCTTGAAATTGAATCCTTACTCGAATGTCTTGATGTCAATGTTGGTTGTGGTTCTGATGGTATCCCTAACCTTTTGGCCAATTCACAAATCACTATCATCATCCTTATGTGTTCCCTTGTCAATTATATTTAACCTCAGCCTCTCCTCCGGCTCCTTCCCCTCCAGTTGGAAATCTGCTTATATTTCTCCCATCCACAAGTCTGGAGACCCAAGCTGTGTTTCCAACTACCGTCCGATTTCCCTCCTTCCTTGTTTTGGAAAAGTTCTTGAAAGAGTGGTTTCTAACAGGCTGCTTCCTCTCCTCCATCCCTTCCTTGCTCCGGAACAGCATGGTTTTGTCAAAGGGAGATCTCCCACCTCTAATCTTATTACTTTTACTAACTTTGTTGCTTCTGCCTTAGACCAACGGAAACAAGTGGATGTCGTATATACCGACTTCTCAAAAGCTTTTGATTCTGTTGACCACAGAATTCTCCCTGCAAAGCTTCGAAGTTATGGGGTGTCGGGTTCTCTTTTGTCTTGGCTTTTATCCTATGTTTCTGGTCGTTCTTGTGTTGTATCTGTGCAATCGTCCACCTCTTCCCCCTTCTGTCCGCTTTCCGGTGTTCCTCAGGGCTCCATTCTCGGTCCTTTATTATTCCTAGTATTTATAAATGATCTCCCTTCCTTTATTCGTTCTCCCTGCCTATTGTTTGCTGATGACTTCAAGATTTTCAGAGTAATTGAATCTACCAACGACTGCCTCCAACTCCAAAACGATCTCTGTACTCTGTGCGACTGGTGCTCGAATAATTCACTTGCTTTGAACATATCCAAATGTCATCAGATGTCCTATACGTATAAAATGTCACCCTTAATTTACTCCTATGCTCTTTACGGCTCTTCCATTACGGCTGTGAATAATTTTAAGGATCTTGGTGTGCACTTTGATCCAAAGCTCAAATTTGACCTGCACATTGCATATATAACCGCCAAGGCCTCTCGTCTGTCCGGTTTCATTCTTAGGTGCTCTTCTTCGTTTACTAGCATCGCTACCTCTTTCCATTTGATTTTTTCAGTTGTTCGTAGCATCCTAGAGTATTGTTGTCAAGTGTGGTCTCCTCGTCATAAATATCTCAGTGATGCAGTGGAACACGTTCAGCGTAGATTTACTCGCTCACTGTTATTTAAATTCAAAATCTCTTACTGTGGTTATAGTGATCGTCTTTCCTTGTTCCAAATTCCTTCATTAGAGTCTCGACGAGTGTTCCTTGACGAGTGCTTACTTTTCAAGCTGCTCCATTGCCCTATGCTCTCCGATCTTGGTTATATGCTGTGTCTACGTAACGTCAATCGATCAGATAGATCCCAATTAATGTTTTCTCTTCGCATCGCGCGTTCTGAAGTTTATTTCAACTCACCGCTATTGCGTATGCCCAGGAAGCATAATGATCTTCAGCTTGGTCCTTTTCCGCTAACGCTCTGTCAATTTAAGTCCCAAATTAAAGACATAATTCTTAATGCTTGTTATAATGATTGATTTTCTTTAATTAATTATAGTACTATTTTTGCACTTTCTTCGATGTTGAATTGTATATTAGCTTTAATGTGTTGAAGTTCTAATATGTATATTTCTAATATTTTCATGTATTTGTTAATTTTTGCTATTTTCTTCTTTTGGATTTATTTAATTTTTCTATTTTTGTAATTGGGCAGAAGCCTGTTAAAATGGATTCAAATAAATAAATAAATTACTTTTTATGTAATTGTCAACGGTCAGCTTATTGTTTTTCTAGTTTACAAGTCAAAATTTATAATAAACAAAAAGAATCTTTTTCTACTTTAAATTCGACATTCATCAAAATATCCTCCTTTGGCATTTTTTACTGCTTTAGTAATCCTTGGCATTCTTTCAGCTTATTTTCTTACAGTGTCTTGGGAGACATTGTTCCACCATTCTTGAAGAAGCTCCCACAAGTGTTGCTTTGACGTCGGACAGCGTTCACGTACCCTTCTATCTAATTCCTCCCAAAACAATTCAATTGGGTTGCAATCAGGTGACTGTGGGGGCCAGGTCATATTCAAAAGTATTCCATCAGTCTTCATTTCAGCTAAATATCCTCTGCATAATTTAGAACTGTGTTTGGGGTCATTATCCTGTTGAAGGGTGAAATTTCGCCCAATTAACCGCAAACCTGATGGCATGGCCGTGTTCTGCAAGATTCCCTTGTAACGTTCTTTAGTTAACGTGCCATCGATTCGAACTAATTCACCCAATCCAGCAAGCAAAAAGCATCCCCGAACCTCCATGCTTTACTGTTGGTACTACACAGTTCGCGGCCATTCTTTCTCCAGCAGATTGCCTGACATAAACACTCCGTTTGCAGCCAAAAACTTCAAACTTTGATTCATCTGTCCAAAGCACCTGTGACCAGTCTTCAATTGTCCACTGGCTATGAGTTCGTACTCATTCTAATCGCTTTTGTCTGTTACCTTTTCGAAGCAGAGATTTTCTAGCTGCTAAACGCCCCACGAGTCCAACTTCCCTTAGGCTTGTTTCACACGTACGAGGTTCCATTCGGTTCGGTTCGTTTTCGGTTGTAACCGAAAACAAACCGAACCGAATGAAACCCCTTCACACATACACGGTCCCTACACGGTTCATATTAGGCTTTGTGTTTTTTCATTAAAAAATTCATTAAAGTCTTCAAAAATTTCCACACAAACGCTTTTTCATGCCTCTTGCGTCTTAAATTTATGTTCATATTTTGCACTAGTTTTGTCCCACAGTGCTATTTTAGATTGCACAGGACAAATCAGCCGATCCACGTCAACATCTTATAAATCGCTCGTTTTATCAAAAAAACTGCGACTGATAATTTCAAAAAAACTATAGGTGATAATAAAACTAACTAAAACTGACTAAACTAACTAGGTGAAACGTCTAAATATTTCAAATTAAGAGATCCAAACTGATAATTTATAACTTTAAAAAAAAAAATCAAATGATCCAATCAGTTTGAAACCGATTCTAAACCGTGCATGTGTGAATGCCTTGATTGCTTTCTGTTCCCTGGACACGAATTCACACCTAATAGAAACCTGATGAAACCTATTCGTGCTCAGGGAGTATTCGGTGCTATGCGGTTTCTATTAGGCACCGAATAGAAACCGAATTATCGTTTCACACTTGTCGGCAGCGACCGAAAACGAACCGAACCGAATGGAACCTCATATGTGTGAAACGAGCCTTAGACGATTTTTTACAGTTGACAAGCTTATGGACTTTGAATGTCCCGCGTTGAACTCTGCTCGAATTTCCGATGCAGTTAACTTTCGATTCCTTTTGCTCATAAGCACTAGAGTCTTATCCTCACCTTTTGTTGTCACTCTTGTTGTCACACTTCGATTCCTTTTGCTCATAAGCACTAGAGTCTTATCCTCACCTTTTGTTGTCACTCTGGGTCGTCCGCTCCTTACAGCATCACAATAACTTTCACTGTCCTTGAATTTAACGATAGCATTATGTACAGCAGTCTTTGAAATGTTTACTTCACTACTGATCTCTCTTTCTGACTTTCCTTGTTTATGAAGCGCCACAATCACACTTCTAACTTCCGGCTTAATATTGCGCGCTTTTCCCATTTTGAACAGAAATTTTGCCAAAACTTTGCTAAAAAGTACCAATAACTAAATATCACAAGTGCACGGAATAAAATTCGCTTGTCAGCACAAAGAGAATTTGGAAATCCCATGCACATTTTAAATCCCTTCATATCAACCCTCCTTAAAACAGGCAATTACTGTAAAAAAAGGTAATTGCAGTTTTATAAATCTAAGTGTGCTTCATTTCTGCGATGTGGTCTTAAACTGTTTGCCTGCAGTGTATGTATTCAAAAGATAAAAATCAAATTACTGAATATTAGAGACACCATAATAAAAACCAAAATAAAGGTAAATATGCAAAAAAAAAATAAGAAATTAAATCAATTTAAAAAAAAAATAAAAAGAGAGAAGGAAAAAAGACTACAAGTTACTAGTATTCAAAACATAGTTTTTCAAAAAAGTTTTGAAAGCATTCAATGTCGGCGGTAGAGGACCAAACTGTAAGTCATTGTGTTGCCAATGCCTTCTAGAAGTACGGGCCGTCATGCAGAATGAAGACGTCAAAATAACAGGACAAAATGTCGGTAAAACTGGACTTGATGCCCCACACAGCTGTTGCATGAATCTCGCCGATAGATGTCGGGCTAATATGTTTGTGTTTTTGTGGTTGTGCGTTTGCTTTTGGGGCTTCTTTTCTTTCTTTTTTTTCTTTTTCTTAATTGTTTTATCTTCTTTTTTCTTTTTTTGTATAATTTTGTCTGTTTTTCTTCATTTTTTCAACCTTTCTACCACCTTTTCGCCCTCTGGTGGCGGGATTTCCCGGGTGTGGGGCATCAAGTCCAGTTTACCCCAAAATGTCGCGAAAAACACACGCAATCTTATGGGACGTCCGCGGAAAAATGTTCATTGTACAGGTTGTGTTATAAAATGAGTGATGTGAAAATAAAGTGAGTGATGTGAAAATAAAGTGAGATCTGCGAAACAGTGCTAGTGAACAAAATTAATGCGGTGCGTGCGGTATAATGTGAAAAACGTTTATCAGTTGTTGTTAGGTTATGTGATGTTTCGTGTCGATTTACTGTCGCGATACAATTGATTGATACAAAATGAAAATTGTGACTAAATATTATTATTACAACACATCCACGCACAAAAAACTAACCTTTTATTCATATTTTAGCTAAAAAACCGCAAGTGAAATCTCCGTGTACATCGGCACTGCCTCGTGGAAATGTCGGAAATTGCCTTTCACCATTACGTCACAGCGACAACGATTACGTAACCTGACGGCCTGTACTTCTAGAAGGCATTCGTGTTGCCTTAGTAACCGCAACAGTGAAGAATAAAAATGAATGTCAGTGCACGCAAATGGCACACTAAACACAACGAAAGAATGCGTCCCACAAACTGCTTCACGGACAGAAACAAGGTTACTGATGTTCGATAGAACCATCTTATAAAATAATTTAAAGACTAGGCATTCATCTAAGAAAAGTCTCCGTGATTCGAGAAAAGGAAGATTTAGTAACGAAATACGATCACTGTAAGGACGGCAGGGAAGCTGAAATCTAAGAAATAGGGTACGAGTAAGTCTTCGTTGAACAGACTCCAACGCAGTATTTAAGTAGACATAATGAGAACACCACAATTGACAGCAATATTCAAGGACACTACGCACAAAGGAGAGAAAACCGTGTACACAGGTGGAAATATTAATAAAGGATTTAGAGGATCTAATAATAAAACCTGATAATTTGGAGGCCCTGGTAGTAATTTATGAAATATGCTTATCGAATTTAAGCTTTGAATCAAATATTACACCCAGATTTTTAAAATTATCAATAGCATTAAGAGGAGAACCAAAAACAGAATAGGAGAGCATCAAAGGTGGCGTTTTACAGATAAAAGACATTTTGTGACATTTCGCGATATTCATTGCACAAAGTATGTAAGCTATTAAGATCATTTTGTAAAAGCGTACAGTCATTTTGTGACTCGATCACTCGAAACATCTTGAAATCGTCAGCATATAAAAGACAAGAAGATTGAATAAAAGGAACAAAAGAAAGAGAAGAGGACGAAGAATAGATCCTTGTGAAGCACCTGATACAAGATAAAAAGAAATTGAAGAACAGGAATTAACAGTAACAATACAGGTACGACCATAGATGAAAGATTGAAACCAAGAAAGAAGAGGACCAGCTATGCCATCATTCCTTAGCTTTTGAAGAAGGATGTTATAGTTGACAGAGTTAAAGGCTTTGGATAAGTCAGTATATAGTACGTCGACCTGCTTTTGGTGATCAAAAGCGGTTACGACCATATGTGTGAATGAAAGAAGGTTGGTTAATGTGGATATACCTTTAATAAAGCCATGCTGCTCATGGCGAGCTGTTACACACTCTTCAACGAGTGACTACTGCTAGTATCCACATTTCTGCTGTCTACGGAATAATCGATTACGATTAATTCCCACCATACACCGGCTAAGGTCGGTGTGAGGGCCTACTCCTCAAAGCTCTCCCTAACAAAAGGTGGCACTTAAAAAATATTAGAATAATTGATATCGGCTTCTCCCATATGTGTCTCCCTACCGCCATAGCTAAGCATTCGCTTCAAAGGGTAATCCCCTGAGCTTTGGTATTATCATAGAAAAAACAACTGTGAACCAGTAAAGCTGGACACTTCCTTGCATCAGCTTGGTATATGTGGCCCTGCTACTCCCCAAGGACTGGTTAATTCCCGAAGGAACAACTGCTTTTCGTGCACCAGCTTAAGGTAAGTGTAAAGTCGCTACTCCCCAGGGCTCTAACTGCCACTTTACAGAACAAATAAGCAACCGGAGTCCCTTGTGCCAACATCAGGGTTTCTCACTCATCACTTTGACGTGGGGAGGTGCATGCAAAGGGCTCAGAGACACTGTAAGTTAGCTGACCTATCCTCCTGAAGAAGATCGTGAAAACGATGTTTCATCACAATTGTGAAAATATTCCGGATCGATTCGCACAACACACGACTGATGCGCTTTTAGATGTGTATAGCTGACATAAGGACAACAATGGTCCTAAACTAGATGATATTACGGGTAAATTGCTCAAGATGGCCAAGAAGTCCAAACCATAAATGCTCATCGATGTCCTAAATTCATGTTTAACCGAACGAGTCAACCGAAATCCTGGAAAAGGCGAAAGCTTGTCTGGTTGCCAAAATCCAACAAACCCTTAGGAGAGCCAAACTCACACCATCCTATATGCCTATTGGCCGCGCTGAAAAAAATCCTAAAAGACTACTTCAGGATGTGGAAAGTAGTGGTAGGCTATTTGATCTTCAATTTGATTTCCGCAAAGCACTTTCGACAATTGACGCGATTAACATGCGCATGGAATTGGCGAGCCCTGTGATTAAAATACGAGAGGTTTCTCCAAAGTATTGTACCATTATTACGCTTGATGTCAAAAATGCTTTTAACTCGATAGATCAAAATTTGACAATTGCGCCGTTTGCTCTGCTCAGCGGCGATTTACTATTATTTCAGAGATTATGCACTTTACAACATTACAGCAGATATTCCACAGAGTTCGCTTCTAGGACCCTTGCTCTATATTATTATTTTTAAAGACGTGCTTACCCTCTAAAACTTCAAAAAGAAGTAACAATTATTGGTTTCGACGATCTGGATGAAATCTTAATTGTCACAAACGAACGACGCTGGTGATAAAGGAGTGGCCTGAGAGTACTGGCTAGAAACTAGCCGAGCAAAAAACCGAACCGTGTTAAATAGTTGCCGTTGATCGAAATTAACGTTGGCGACCAGAAAATTCGATCTAGCCCCTCTATTCGATGTTTACAACAAGTCAACACTTTAGAACATTGCAGAGCTTAGTTCATACTTCGAAAACATACTTTCCCGAATTTTGTCAATCTCGCAGAACGTTTTGCTCCGGACATCCATTTTTTTTATACTATCGCTTTACAAAAATTAAGGCAATTTAAAAATTCATTCCTTTCCAGAAGACTTTTTGAAACAGATCTCCCTTCAATATCCAATATCAACTTAAACCATTCCTAATATTATTCCTTTTTTTTTCCTTAGCAAAGCCTTAAAAAATTTTCCTTCGTCAATAGTGAAAAGAATTTTTATTGTTCTTTGTCCATCTTAATGAACATTCTCAGTTTTGTTCAGTAAGCATTTTTCAGCTACTTTCACCACTGCCATAATTTCTAGACATATTTCCAAATTCCATGTCCTTACCTTATCTCTAATTTTTCAGAGGACAATGAGTACATGGCATTCGGTATATCACCAGATACTCATAAATCCGTAATGATAGGAGCTGACAGTGTAGTTGCATGGGTCGAAAAGGAATCGGGAAAAGGATATGCTGTCGATTATTTCCTGGATGGAAAATCACAATGTTCTGGTAAACATGGTAGCTGTCCGGATACAAGAATTTCGGTAATTGGAATAGAAAATCCTCTTGCTTTCAGCATTCTCATATTTTTTATGTACTTTCAAATAGCCCGAGACTAATTCAGTTCGTCTTCTAAACGCCGCTATGGTCAACGGTTATTCTATTGTTACATATCAACGATCACTCAAAGCTGCCGACAATTTAGATCTTCCAGTTGTCCTAAACAGTTCACAGGCAATCGTATGGGCTATCGGTCCAAGAAATGAACGTGATGAAGTGTCGTTCCATAGCCAATATCTCAAGGGAGATCAACTGATTGATTTCGGTCGTCAACCGAAATGGAACTGCCCGATGCCTGAAGATGATGTGAAAATGACCGAACAACAGCCTCAGAATGAATATTACGAACAGCGACCGCAACAAAATAGCGAGAGGCCTATTGGCTACGAAACCCCCCGTCCTCAAATCCAGCATAAGCAGGATGAATACTATGGAGCACAGCCACAAGTACAACACACCAAACAGCCACCGCGAGATCAGCCGCAAAGTAGCGTCCTTGGCTCCAGGCGCCCAGTTCCAACACCCAAGCCAGCTAGTTCCAAAGATGCTTGGGACATCCCGGCGATTCAGTGCTACGAACCAGAAGATGGTGTATTCTACGCACAAATGGGACCAACTGGAGGCAAACATGGATACTCCGCTATAACTGGTAATTTTCCAACACCATCCAAAATATATCCTACTACATATAACTCTTCTATCAGGTCATGTTGGCTGGGGCATTTCATGGTACATCAACGGGCTCCTCATTCCTGAGATTAATGTTGTACGTGGAAAAACATACACTTTTGTCGTAGAGGGTGGAAATGACCCGGAAACTCCCGCCAAGTACCATCCATTCTATATCACTGATGACTCAGTAGGAGGTTTCGAATATAAAACTGATGAAGAAAAAGCTGTAACTTACCTATAAAACACTCTTTGAATCTATTAAAATCATTACCTATTTCAGAATGTACAAATATTCGCCGGTGTCAAACGTTCACGTACAGGTCAAGCAATACCGACTGGAATAGGTCGCCTCTGCAACTGGACGCCAGACATAGACGGGCCACCAGCTGATGACTATCTGTCTTTCGGAGCCTACCAACGCACACTCACTTTGAAATGTGACGAAGGCGATCCAGGCATTATCACCTGGACACCGGACCAAAGAACTCCTGACACTGTCTACTATCAGTGCTTTACCCATAGGTATCTTGGCTGGAAAATCAATGTCCTGGACTCGTGCGAGTCCGCTCAGGCATCTGAAGTTGACGAGGTTTACGTCGAACCTGAAGACGATATGGAAGCTGAGCCGTCAATCCGCCATGAAAGCAGAATTCGTCCAAGTGATAATTTTTTAATCAAACACGAAAAAGATTTGATCAAGAATCACAATATGAACGAAACACCTCCTAAACTTCTTTTCGAACTGAAGAATTCCACAGAACTGTCCAAGCTCATTGCCGATGGCATCCGAGCAGCTGAAGCGTTAGAAGAAAGCATTAAGATTCGCAGACAGAATCAATCCTATGAAGCTCCTCAATTCCACCACACAACCTTTTCAACCACGCCGCATTACTTGCAAGGAGAGATCCAATACAAGCCAGTGAAGAATCAAAGTTTCACTATTCAGGTCCCACTCGATCATTTGGTGGTTCCAAATGTGCAAGTGTCTCCTTTTTTGAGGCCACCTTACAATAAGCCGGGCTATCGGCCAGCGAAAAATCCAGGACGTCGTCCACCACCCTTACATTTCGATCGACGTCCTAATTTAAGACCAAAGCGACCAGTACTCTTACCGCAACCATCTGTGATAGTCAACCACTACAAGAAACAATCTCTCCCGATTGCACGACCATTTGGCAAAAAGCCCTTCGCAGTCGACGGCATTGGACCCATTCTGTATCTAGGTCAGACAACCGAACTAGGACCCCCACCGCCACGTAGCAACGAACCATTGCTCAAACCGAAAAACAAGTTCGGCAGCATTCCAGTTCCATATGTGGATACTACGCCTCTTGGTTCCAAACCAGTACCTAGTGTTGTCCACGGTGGACCATACGTAAAAGCGAAGAAGCCCTTCATCAAGCGAATACCAGAGCTGGAGAAGCTCAATTCGAAACCAACTCTTTACAAAATCCCTTTTGAAGTACGGGCTGATGTTGCTCCTCCACCATCGACAACTACCTTGAGGCCTGCCATCAACACAGGTTTTCAGCCTGATTCCGTAGTTGTAGAAGGAGGATTCAAACCGATCATTCGAAGGCGTAAGGATGACAGTGGTGAAATCGATTTCGATGAGGAGATCAATCGGCGACAGGACGACAATCTTCCCGAACTCGAAGAAGCGATGGAAGGTGAAGCCCTGTTTTTTAATCAGGACAAAGAGAGTCAATCTTTTGAACCAATGTTTATCCCTTCACCCCCAGATAGCACAAACGGAAGTGTAATTGTGCGGAAATCAATTCAGCACCAAAAACACTTTCCCGACTTGGACGATATGGACGTGGAGAGCGGCGACGATAAGATGGCCGTGGCAGCGGAACGTTTTGAATCCTACTATTTGCCACCAGATCCGAAAATTAATTTGAACGTTGCCATTCCCGACGGAGCAGTAGTGGCTTATGATGGTAAAGCTGTTTTGGATACATCCCTCCTCAACAATCCTCCACCGCACTTGCATGCCGTCGAACGTCATAGCGGAATATCGAAAACCGAACAACTCGTCCGGAACACTCCACAATTCGGCCCGTTCCGCGGTGAGATGCCACCACCCGTTCCGAATGTACTGCCCAAAGACTTGCCACAAATCAGCAATCAACGACCACACAATAATCCAATCACCGAATACACTAATCCGATTTCATCTCTGAACGTTAACAGTCCGATTTCGACAAAACTATCACTCTTGCCAAAAACTAGACGCTGATTTTAGTCTTTGGGTGTAGCACCAATCCGTAGAACATACAACGAGATTGTCTAAGTCTAAGGTCTAGTTGTGAAATTAACATAGCAATGTTAAAACCAGAGAGAGAGAGAGATACGGTTGTAAATAGAACAGTAGGATTTTTTTTATACAAAAAAAAAATAATATATTTTACGTATTTTTAATAGATTAATATCCTGTGGTATTTTTCGTGATATCAATCTGAACGGACGTCAAGTAATGTTAAGGTTCAGAAGTGGGAGAACGAATTAAATGAAATAAATGATTGTATCACATTTTTTCTATTACTACTGTAATTGCTTGATACCTTATTTTGTGGGAAGATAAGTACATATAAATTGTCTTCGAATTTGTTTTACTGTAATCATAATAATTAAAGATTGAATATAAAAAGAGATTATTTACATTAAATGAAATGCAGTTTCATTGTTAGTTTTCGGATGATTCTGTAAACTAGCTGGCAAACTTGACGCTATTTCGATAAACAACTGGGTACAAGTTTTCGACAATTATAGCTATCGAATTCAAAAAGATCGGTTCAACAGTGGCCATGAGTGAGAGCACACGAGACCAAATTTTTTTATGATGTGTCAGCTCGTTTCTTCATTATCATATTGACTAAGTACTTGCAACGTTCTTCAGCCAGCTCTTTCGCAGTTGGTAGTTTATCTTGATGTCGCTTAATTTGCTGCCGCAAATTGCGTACTGTTCTGTCTTTCTGCTTCAGTATTTCTCGCAAGCGTTGAACTTTAGCCTCCAATCTTTGAATATTATACATTGCCAAATCAGGTCCTGTATTGGTTGCCTGCAATATATTTCATAATTTAGAATCTGAATAATTGACTATTATACACAAACATTTAATTGTATACTTAAGTGCTCGGATGAATGTAAAAGCATACAAAATAATAAATAATGTAAATTTCCAACATCGAAACCCATTTTTGTGTATCTATATATTGTAAAAAGATATCGTAAAAAGGGGAAAGGGCAGGCAACCAAAGTGCACGAAGGCTATAAATATATCCTTACAGCGGGACCTCATTGTCTGCACTCGAGTTTCAGTACGGAGACAGAATTGGAGATCACTGTGGGCAGTGTTACCAAATAATCCTCGAACCATACCACGGTGACTACTCTGAGAATACCACTGCTCCCAAAAAAAGGGTGTCATGGTGAGTTAGAAAAACTCAAGAGCCGCAAGAACAAAGTTCAACCGGGCCAAAACTACATCAAACTGGGAGGCCTATAAAAAGAAACTCTCAGAATACAATAAATCTAAAAGAAAGGTTTAAAACGCTTCCTGTGAAAATCTCAAAAGCATCCCAGATATTGCCAGGATACAATAAGCTGAGTCTAAAGGCCACCAAATGCATATAGGACGACTTAGAACTCCAGATGGAGAGATAACGATCACCTTTGGAGGCACACTGGAAGTACTGCTTAGAACATACTTTCCAGGGTGTAGCAGCGGTGAGACTGAGGAAGAAGAGGAAGGCCATGATCGAACACCTCACACAACTATTTCCATATGAAAAGGTTGAATGGACAACAAAGAGCCTTAAATGAAACAATGCAATAGTGGGAGGAAGAGCGTTTATTCATATATCCTCAGAAAACTAGGTGGTATTAAAATCGAATTAAGAGTCCTAAATATTAAAAACAATTGGAGACTATTTCCAAGGCAAAGACTATGAGCATACACGCAAGAGATGAGACCTATTATCCTATATGGAGTTGTAGTGAGAAAAAAAAACTGCTGTTAGTAGGCTCAACAAGCTTCAAACGATTGTCTGCCTGCTGATTACAGGACCATTGAGCTCCATACCCACGGCAGGAATGGAGGCCCTTCTAAACCCAGAGCCACGACTACTCAATTTCAGGAGGAAGCAGCGAAATATGCTATTGGCATACAACAAGCTCAAAGGTACAAATCAGGAAACCTTAAAGACCATCTTGGAATCCTGGAGGATATCAGGTCCATAATGGAAACGTTGAAATTCATCGATCAAATAAAGAAGAGGTTCAAGATCACAATAAATTATAAAATGGGAGGATGGCGCACTCCCATCGTGCAAAAGGACACAAATGTGGTATACTGATGACTCAAAGATGGATTACAAAATGCAATCCATCCAACCAAGTGCGAAATGTATTTCCCTCTCATAAAGGAGGCCACCATCTATCAAGTAGAACTATCTGCCATAGACATGTAATAAAAATAAGGGTCAGAATTAAGATCCTATCGGATAGCCGAGCGATTTTGAAAGCTATTAATCGCGATCACATAAATTCAGCTACACTCTTAGAAGTGAGAGAGGCCCTCTAAATCAAGTAGGGGCACAGAATACAGTTGATATGCCCAAAGAAAAGAGGAAGCTGGTACCAAGGACAAACAAGGAGCAATAATAGGTGCGTTTTTTTTTGCTCCCCTTATCCATAACAGAACAATGCTAACCAGTGCAGACGCATTGGAAACAACAACAGCTTCTGTTATGAAAAGGGGGAGTTGTTGTTGTTCCCAACGCGTCTGCAGTGGATAGCATTGTTCTGTTATAGATAGGGGAGCAAAAAAACACGCCTAATGCTCTTCACAGGTTCTATTCCGTACTGGGGCTTTACACAGGCAGTCACGGACAAGGAAATTAAAACATGGAGCAATAAATAGATCGCAAACTACTGACTTAAAGGTTAAGGGTTTGAAACACAAAAAAAAGAATCAGTGGCTCTCGGAAAAATTGGCATATAAGCCCTATGTGGAGCATTGACAGGTTACCTTTCTTGCAAAAAAGTACTTCCACAGAATAGGTAAGGAGCGAGACGACTGCTACAGATACTGTGAAGAATACGAAGCGATTGCGTCTTCTCGCACACTATCCATACTAACGAGACGAAGGTTAGAGCTCCTTGGCTCTACTCTTCCCTCCACGAGGGACAAAACAAATCTCCCGTCAAGGACCATATTCAGGTTCATAAGAAGTCTGAATGTCCTATAAGACATCATGCAGAGGAGGCACAAAGTAGTCAGGAGCTTCGCAGTGCTAGGAGCCTTCTAAACCCTTCTTTATGATTGCTGGGTCTATATCTGTTTCATTTCTTATATCTTTTCCCATTATTTTGGGTCTGATATTGACACGATAGAAGAAAAACTATATAGACAGCAGCACTGCAATGATCCAGCAAAAATAAATAGCCAGAAGTAATTATACAAACATTCTAGTATAAAAATATTATATCCATATATCTATACAAACTCACTACGGTAACAAATTCTTTTGTTTGTTCCAGCCTGCTACTATCTTGAGGTGGCTCGGTACAAGGGCATTTCACCTGAAAATAAAATAAAGTCAGTTTATTCATAGCTCAAACTGTTCTACTTACCCATTCATTCGAGCTAGCTAGTGTCAAATCTATATTTTTTTGGTTCGCATTGGCGGAAATCGATTTCTATTAAAATAATTTTTATTAATTTAATAATAATGCATTCTTTATATTTTGTGTGGCATACCAAAACACATGAAAAATTATTTTTTCCCGGAACAGCGAATGTAGACGATTCTTGTGACTCTCCAATACTCTGACAAAACACCTGTAACAAGAAAAATATGTAATTCTCAATTGTATCTTCGGTTAGTGAAGTTCAAATCACACAAATCTGAGATTCCTCACATCAAAAAGTTCGCTATTAGAAATTTACTTAATAAGTACTATCGTCTCTGGGTTTCTATATTTAAAGTACTTTGTGACACAAAAATTTACATCTACCATACCACTAAAACCTTAGCGCCATGCTGTGGTTGCGTTTAAATTGAATGTAAATGATTTTAATGAATTTCATTTCAAACTTGTAAAATAAAACTCACAGTTTCAATAGGTAAATTCACATGCTCCATAGAATTTTCAGTTACTTCGCTGGAATGTAGTTCTTGATTTGTCTGCAAAACAAACAAAAACATGAGGCATTCAAAAGAAATTTATACAAACTTACTTCTGGGGCAACAGCAATAGGAATTGCGTTCACTTTTAGCCGTCTGCAACGCATGTTTCCAATGAAATCACTCTCCAAAAAATGTTTCGAACAAATTTTGATTTTTTTTGTCGAAATATTGGGCACACCCAATATTTCTCTCCACATTTCGTTATCTTCTTCATTTTCCGGAAACCTTTAACAAATAGGTAATATTAAATCAAACGTTTACATATTACGACTAATATCTATTTACAATCTGCCTTAAACAAATGGCATTTCCTATTGCTTTAGCCGTCTATATAATTAACTGGCATTGCTTCCATCAGAATGTAAACAGATATTAAATTACTAAATATTTTGCATTTCTACATGAAGAACACATTGTAGTCAAAAGCGAACGATAGGAAAGCTTAATTTTAATTACTCACTTGTGAAAAGTTATTCCATCCACTCGTTTTTTTCGCTGCCTATTTTCGCAGCCATCGACTACGCACTTCATTTCAGTTTTTCACGTGCTTTGCAAAATATCACTACGAAATGTTCACTTTACTTAGAACTCGTAATATGTTTTTTTTCACTTACAACTTGAAATTCGGCTTAAAATACTTCTCGAAAATACTTTTATTTCGACTTTTACACTATCGAAATTTATCAAAATGTATCCAAGCAAACGTCTGTTGTTAACTTGACGTCGTTGACTTCGATGAGCAGAATTGACATTTGGACCAGTGCTGCCAGATAGGCACTGTGGCTTACCCCCAGACAATTTTCCCTAAAACTACCCTAACCAGCCATTGTGACGTCATTTCCAAGAAATATTCCGGCATTCTCAAAAACTAGGTTATTTAAATGTGAATTTTTATATTTGCAAGACTGCCGTCTCAAGAAGCAAACTTGCGACCAATCAGCACACCGCATTCCATTATCAATTGACGTCATTTTTTCACTCACTCTGCATTTTCTTACGTCACAAAAGAGAACCATAACATATTTCGAGATTATTATTTATTGAAACATCCATTCCGGAAAAATGCATTATCCAATTTCAGAATGCCCTAAACAAAATCCTGAATATTTTTTTCCCTGTTTGTCCCCTGAAGTTTTTAAATCCTCGTGGTTTTACCTCGTGGTTACGTCCCCTCCAAAACATTTCAAATGTGAAGGGCCACTCCATTGTCCACTACCCCTATTTTTGGATCTGACTTAGAATTGTACTTGAGAGTAAACCAATACACATGCAGTTTTTTACGTACTAAATACGATATTGAAATAATTATCTTTTATACAATATTCAACAGTTTTATATCAATGTTTCTCTTAGATAGATCAGATTTTAGATCGTAGATAAATTGCGATGCCTTGATTTTTCATAGCTTCTGCGATATCGATTGATGTAAGTCCTTTCTTGTCAACTGCTTGAATATTCGCATCACTATTTACCAACAGTTTTATCATTGATAAACTACATCCCATCGACACTATAAAAGAGAGAAAAATATTTTTATTTGAGCAAAACAAGATTATGAATTAAAACCTTTTATCATAAATGCATAAACAAGTATATAATTACCTTTAATACATACTTCTTACTTAACCGATTGAACTTGAAACGGTCTGGTCAAAAATCCCGTTTCAAACTATACCGTATACCACGGTCACAGCGTAATGAGTAGTTCCTAACCAGCGTCAAAGTGTATAGAATGATAAGTGGGTGAACTCCTTCCATCTTCCAGAAAAAACACTTCGACCTTGAAATTGCGCCTCCATTTACGCAATGCATTATCTGTCAAAGCAAAATGAGAGTGTGCTGGTATTTTTTGCGAGAGTGAGTCGTATGTGAGCAACGAAAAATCTAGCCTGAGGATGTAGTTGTCGAGTCTTATCTTGCAACTCTTTCTGTTCCATGCGATTTCTTCCAATTTTCCAGGCTGATCAACAATACAATCTCAGGCCAGTTCACTGGAAGTTTTGGACCGTATACATATACGGAGTCCGCACGCTGGTTAGGAACTAACTCTTTACGCTGTGCCAGCGTACCAACTCCGTATATGTATACGGCTCAAAAATCCAGTGATCTAACCTGAGACTGTATTGTTGGTCAGCCTGGAAAGTTGGAAAAAATCGCATGGAGCAGAAAGAGATGCAATATACAATTCGACAACTACATACTCACGTTAGATTTTTCGCTGCTCACATACGGCCCACTCTCGCAAAATATACCAACATAATCTCAGGCTGCTTTGACAGATAATGCATTGCGTAAATGGAGGCGCAATTTCAAGGTCAAAGTGTTTTTTTGGGAAAGTGGAATAAGCTGGTACGCTGGTTGTTATTACGCTGTGCCACGGTTCCCAAAACCGTTCAAGCATTTTTCTCATCCACTGTTAACTTTCCAGCGAAATTCCAAGTAAAATATGGCCATATGTTCAACTGTCATTTTTGTCACAAGTAGCCCGGAAAAATTTTGTTGTCTGTTTACCATTATTATCCCGCATTGGTTTATATAAACAAAAGCGGTCTTTGTGTTTTTTTGATGTCAGTTAAGATACGGTAAGTTGCAAGCATTAAAAAAACTGCAAGACAAGTATATTTTGCATATAACTTTTCATTTTAGTCGTTTCGAAAATGTCATCCGACAAAAAAGAGTCCTCTTCGATATTTGGGAGAATAGGGCAAGGAATATCATCGGCGAGTAAAGCGATTGTCCGAACACCTGCTCAGGATCGTTTAAATCAACTACGAAATCGTTTAGTAAACAGTCGTCAATCTATGGTCATTAATACAGAAATTGCGGAGTCGCTCAAAGCAAATTCGGTCCTACGAAAAAGTCCTCGAACCTCAAAGACAAAGAAACCTGGAGAAACTCTCAGTTCAGATAAAGGTAGTATGTTATTGGAGTGCCTGAAAACCGCAAATGAAGCAAGCACGACTGCGAGTAAGTCCTTGGCAAAAAGCAAGCCTCGATCATCGAAGAAGTCAAAGTCAAGCGTACAGGATCGATTGAAGCCTGGATTTAAATTGGCGACTAACTTGACGACGCCGAAACTTTATTATCGGCTTATTCCTGCTTCAACATTGGAAAATAGCTCTAATGTAGATGCAGTAGCCAAGGAGCGACCAAGTACAATTGTCACAAATTCAACATTGCAGCCTATGGAAGTTGAAGGTAAATCATTTTTATATCCTAGTTGTATTATTACTATAGCAAATTGATTTAAAGTAATGTTACTAAAATCAATGAGCGACATTATTTCTACTTTTATGGACGATTCATCGAAACCTTTGGTAACAAAAGCGTAGTAGTTGATAGTTATCTGTGATAGTCAATGCTTTGTTCTCATTAAATTGAAAATATTTTATGAAGACGTCTGCGTTGTCACGTTTCGGTAACACCTTGATTTAATTTTGCTACGTAATGTGATAGCTGGTGTTAAATAAAGTAAGAAATATTCTGAAGCACAAGTATACTAACACACGTTCCATTGTTTCGCAAAAATAGCGATTTGCGAGATTTTATAAAAAGCAAATCTGTGATCGGAATTCATCAAGACGTATTGACTAACTGATCGAGAAACAAATGTCTGCTTCGGTTCACTGGGAACCAAAGTATGTGCTAGTAAATGCGTAGATCTAATGAACCTCTTTCTAGTATTTCATAGTTTGTCATGAAAACTATAAAAAATCAAAGAATTTGTTCCTCCATTCAATACTATTTGATCGAATAATTTGAAGGGCCTATATCTTTAGCGTTGTTCCTCATTAGAGAGATGATCTATAACGAGCAATTCCTCCGATTCCTAAAATTTGAATATTAGATATTCATTTTCATATAGGTTGATGGGATAATGAATAGGTTGATGGTATGCTTGACCAGAAGTAATCCAGCCAAATATGGTGTGCTGACCTTTTCTGCCCTACTAAGCATAAACGTTCTATCTGCATTTTTCTCATTTTTGTGTTAACACCGGATTCGAAAACTACATACTCTATTACATCATTCTACAAAATTTAAAAAACCTATCTTTTGTGAAAGTATGTTAAAATGAATATTGAAAAACGCAATCTCCATATATCTCCAGTACAAATCAAAACGCAAATCGTTGAATATCTCGAAAGTACTAAAATATAGATAGAACGTTTATGCTTAGTAGGGCAGTATTGGAGTTCCAAGGGTCTATTTCGTAATCCTTCAGCAATGATCAATGGATATATGTCAGCACTTAATAAAAGGTCTATTCGTCCTGGGCGATCAAAAGTAGGGACAAACAACTGTAATCCTTCCAGATGAGTCCATTTAGTTCCTGCTAAATGTTGACTTATCAGTGAATTTGTAATTTTTAGGACAATAAACGCCTCAACTCGAATGCTCTTCATTCTAGAAAATTTTCTAGTAGAAGAAGTATTATTGATGCACGTGATTTAACTCTTTCTGTAGAAATACTTCCTAACCCAGACACCTCTATGTTGACCGCTTCGCGATGTAATCGTAAAAACTGAACAATGTTCTCCGTCACAAACGAGGCTTGTGACCCAGGATCTATGAGAGTTCTACAAACTTATGTTTGAGTCTGTGGTGAAACGATAGTAACTAACGCTGTAGCTAACAAGATTCCTTTGGACTTTGAACCTTGATTCACGCCGAAAGATTAAGTAGCCGGCTGAGTTTCTACACCACGCCCTTAGATAAATAACTGTTGTGGGGTATGATTTTGATTGTTTTCTCTCCGCTGACTCTGGACTGAGTTTCTTCCTTTGTGCAACGTAGTATGATACGGTTTCTTGCAGATGTAACGTTTCAAATTACTTGGGCATTTAGCGATAAAATGACCTTTCCCCAAACAGTTCATGCAAAGACCTTGAGATTTAATTAGATACAATTTTACTTGATGCTCAAGGTCCAAATATTTTAGACATTGCCGAATAGCATGAGATTCTCTACAGTGCTGGCAAGACAAAATTGTTGCTAATGAAAAATTTGGGTTCTTTTCCCCGATCTTTCTTGATACATCACACCTTATGTCTCTTTGGGTACTATTCGCCGCTTATTTGCATTGATCGCTTCCAACGTATACAAACGGGTTTCCAGAAACTGCTTTAGCTCCTCGCAAGCTGGCAATTCAAACTTTGTACTAAGTGATTGTTCCCAACTTTCAATTGTCTCATATTGTAGTCTTTGGGTGAGAAAATGAACGATAACTGGATACCAAGAGGGAGCTTTAAGAGCTGCCAGGCATTCAAAAGTTTTGTCAAGCAAACATTTCACGCCTTTAGCAGATTCCAGACTAGCCATCGGTTGGTTGAACAACATATCAAGCTGGATTTTGACCAAAATCCTTTTATTTTCATACCTAGTGACTAAGATATTTCATGCAGGATCATAATTCGCAGTCGTTATTGGGGTATTACTTAGAAGGGTTTTCGCTTCTCTTGACAAATGCGCTTTCAAATATTGTAGTTTTTGCACGGAGGATAAATACTCATTATTATGAACCAGCGATTTAAACATATTTTAGGAATCGATATTCTCGGTGGCTTAATTTCCGCTTGTTTCGAGCTTAATTGAAAGACTTGCGTCATACCTTTCTCGTCTTTCCAAAGTTTAACTTCCTTTACAGAATGTTCACGTCGGAATTCACTTATCATCTTAGTACAGGAATCAATAAAAAATTCTTCCATTGTAGGATATATCTCACCCACAAAGTATCTTTTGGCTTTCTAGATTTCCTCTGTGTCTAGTACAGTTTAGTCATAAAGTTTTAACGTTGGCACCTGCCTCGGAGCCTCAATCCGACGATCCAACATTAGGACTGTGCCCGTGATTTTTGCACGGGCGACAGCGTATTGTTTTAGTCAACTTATGAGCTTAATATCATTACTGGTAGAATGCACACCTATCTTTATGCTAATCCTTAGTAACGCCCATTTTCCCGGGTCGAGGCGGAGAAATGTGCTTTAGACATATTAATCCCCAGCAAGCGCCAGGTCCAGAAATGATTTCTGGTCATTGTAGGTAACAAATCCATAATGGATAGCCTATAAACCACAGCCCCGGTCAAGCTCCCACTTTGGCGGCCGACCTCAATGACAGGTGCCATTTTTCTCCGGAAAATGTGGGCTACATCTGCCCCCGCCGTACTGCTACTAGTCGGAATCAGTTCGTTTCGTGAACTGTCTGACTTTTCCTTGCAGGTGAAACTGCTATTCCATATGAGGCACGAAGACCTATAGTACATATGGATTCGGACCCCAGGAAGCCCCTTCTCATGATTATGTTTCAAGTGGCCGGAAGTGAAGGGAGTTTTTAGTCCCTTAAGCCGATTCCTCTGAACCCAGCCCTCATACACCAACCGAGGAATGTGTGAGATTCCACCTCTTTTATATTTGTTGTGATTACTTTGGAAAATACTCTTCGCACAGTACTATATGCTATTGTAAGTATTAGTTGTAATAATATACAAAAATTCCTTAACACATGCATTTTGATCTCCCAGGTTCGTAATACCAGAAGAACATATAGGTTCAACTAGCGCTTCTTCCCCTGTGGATGTGTGTGTAGTACAATAATGACTCGATGTCGGTTGCTAAAAACTTTCCAATATCTTTCTAAGTTTTCTAATTGGACTTTATAGTACGATTCTTTAGATTGCCGCACCATTGAATCTTTATTATAATTCCGCATAAAAATCTCCATGTCACTCTTCTCATTATATTGTAGTTTTATTAACTTATCCATGCTTTCCCTGATGTTTTAGGAGGAATCTAATGATTATTAAATAAACCAAGTCCTGGTTATGATAAAAAGTATTCTCTTCAGTGAATAACTCTTTCAATTCTCTTCTAACTCAAAAATTCAGTTTTCTTAGCATTCGGTTCGAAGGACCATGTTTGAATTCTTCAACGTATATATTCGATACATGACAAAGTTACACCACGCTTCAACGACAAAGAATCTACCGTTTAAACGAGTTTAGGCTGACGCCACAATTTTACGTCAAAGCTCCACAAACTATTTGAAATTCTTTTGTTCAGCTTGTAAGACCATCTCTAATCGATTCTTGATAAAGATTGATATAATTGACTCCACAAACGATTCCAAATTCATACAATAAATTATATTTTTGTCTTTTATTTAACAAGCTTTCTTCCTTGAACATCAACTAAAACTTTTAACTACTACTTTCAACTGCAAATTTCAACAACATCTTTTTCATATTTTTCATTTGACAGACAGTTCTTTTTTTTGCGTTTGCTATGATCAAGGTAGGTAGGTAGGTTGAAGTGGCTGCCGATCCACAGAGGTCTGCCGACCGACACACATAGGCACAAGAGAGGTCCGTTGTGATGCCACAATTATTTGTGACTCTCTCCTACTCACTGAACTCGTGAAACCATCTGCTTCCCTTGACAAAACGCGCTATCCCCTTTACATTAACCAGGGACAACTCGGTCAGGTTTGAGAGAAAGGGTGCACCAATTGCCACCAACCTTCACCTTGTCAACGCCGGGCACTGACAAAAGAGGTGGAGGACGGACAGAGCCACAACTCCGACAGAAATCTGTACTTCCAATCGTTGTGCATGCCGTCCTATGAGGCAGTGGCCCGTAAGAACTCCCACAGTCCAGCGTAGAGCGCTTCGAGTTAAGCCTAAAAGCTGCCTGGTGCCATGCGCATCCGACCATGGATACCCAGGACTGCCTTGCAATTGCACTCGATTATTCATCTGCCCAGGACTTCCTAGCATCCTCGAGATATTTTTGCCTGATGACCAGTTTAATCGATGTCATCGGTATACCTATTGAGAGGGAGCAGGAGACCTCCGGTAACAAGGTTCCAAGCCTTGCTAGCTCATCGGCCTCACAGTTGCCCTGAAAACCCCTATGTCCAGGTACCCAAATCAATTGAACAACCGAATGTCTCGACAACTCGCTAAGAGATGCACGGCATTCAGCAACAATCATGGACACTGTACAAGAACCAGCAAGGGATTTAATAGCCGCTTGGCTATCTGTGAGAATACCAATATTGAATCCGAATATTCGATTACACAGAAGCCAGTCGATTGCCTGTAAAATAGTCGCAATCTCCGCCTGAAAGACACTATAATGGTCTGGTAGACGGAGGGACAGCTTGAGATTCAGCTCATCTGAATATACACCACTTCCGACTCTATTGTTTAGCTTTGAGCCGTCAGTGTACACATGGATAAGCCCACTTTCGAGGGTGACGCCATCACGCCATTCATCCCTACCAGGAATGTGAGTTGTGAGCTCCAAAACTAGTAGGCATTGCGGAGCGATGTAGTCAACACTCGCTGGAGCGGGAACTCCCTCGACCAAAATCCTCCCATGGCTGAGTTCTGTTCTATTTCATGGCGAGATACAATTTAGTCTCACAGCAGCAAGATTAGCTTGCTGTAAGATAAGTAGATTGGTTGGCAGCCAATAAAATAACACGAAGAGTGCCTTAGTAGGGGTGGAGTGGAGCGCACTAGTTACAAGTAGTGCAGCGATCCTCCACACTTTTTCAAGCTGCCGTTTGCAGGTAGCTTTAAGAGCACCCTGCCACCAGAACGCCACCCCAAACAATAGAATTGGCTCAACCCCAGCAGTATAAAGCCAAGCAACAGTACGAGGCTGTAGTCCCCCATTCGCTCCATGGCTCATTTACAGCAGTAAAGTGTGCTGAAAGCCTTCCGAGCTCTTTCTGCTACATTGTAGGTCCATAGTAACTTCGAGTCAGGGATCAGCCCTAAGTACTTGACCCTCTGGCTCAAGTTAATAGAGACAAACAATTCAATACAAATTTTACAGTAGAATTATATCAATTACAATCTTATTATTTTTAGTTGAAACAAAGAAAAAATAATTCAATAAATTCTAAACAATCAATCAAGTCCGAATAAAAACATGATGAAGTCAAATATGACACAACACGCTGAGTTTATGTACATTTTATTTCGGTCTCTTCTTCAAATATCGTTTGCAATATGCATACGTGAATCCTTTGAATCATTTGAACAGCAAGATAACTTTCAATCAATACATTTTACATGTCCCATTTTTGGTTTATAATCGATTTTTTTTTAGATGAAACGCCCATCAATCGCCTTGCACCGGTGACTCCAGCAACAACAAATGTTGTATCAGTAGGTAGCCGAAACCAACGCAAACGTAAGTTAAGTCAAAACGCCATGGAAGTCGATGAGAAATTTCCCAAAACTGCTACTCAGGAAGAAACTCAAGAAAAAATTGTGTTCCGATCACCTCCGAATCGTCGCCTGGTGCGATTAAATCGTCGCCTGGAGCAAAATCAAACCTCAAGTGCAGATGTATCGTCCGCTGCAAAGCCTAAACAGCTGCCTGCAGCCAAATACCCACTAGAACTTAAAAAACCACCAGAACCCGATGAATCATCAGAATCCGAAAAGCAACCTGAATCGGCCAGCTCTTGGCTACTATCTTCGATCCGAAACTTCTTTTCAGGAAGCGAAATCGACATTCGATCGACTTACAAAAAAGCAATTAAGGACACCAAATCTGATACTACAGCAATATCAGATCATTACCGTGTCTACGTAGTTCCCGATACAAATGTGCTCTTGAATCACTTGACTCTCATCAAGGACTTAATAGAGCTGTCGAATAAGAACAAACACTACATTAAAATCTTCATGCCTTATGCTGTTATCGAAGAGTTGGATAAACTAAAGCAACAAAGAGAAAAATCGGTGTCGACGACAGCGATGCGTGCTATAAAGTATTTGAATGAAAAACTTGAGAATCACGATAAGGCGCTTAGCGGACAAAGTGCTGCTGAATCGACATCGAATATTATTCCTGTTAAGTTTTCCGACGATAGTATTTTAAATTGTTGTCTGCAGTTGAAAGAGAAAGGATGGCGTTGTGTATTAGTGTCGAATGATATTAATTTGAGAAACAAAGCATTGGTCAATGATGTCAAAACTTATGCTGGCGCCGATGTAAATGTCGATGATCTTAAGAAGTTTTTGTCAAAACTTTATAAGATTTAAAAGTAATGTTAATGTTTATAGAGTGTAAAGGATATTTTTGTAAAAATTACATAAGATTGTTGATGTAAGCTGAAATATGATTAGTTTTTTTTTTGTAAGAAAATAAATATTATTTTTTTGCTAAATATTGTCTTATAATATGAAGATACTTATTAAAGAGTATGGCAGTATGATATACGATTCTAGTGTCTATAACCGAAAGCAAGAAGTGGACTTGTAAGTTGCCAAGACCCATTAATTTTCACCCGAATATTGTTAATTAAATTTCATTTACTTACCAGCTCGAAGAAGCAATGTCCATTCACAAATATCTTTCGCTTCAATATCGCATCCATTTTCAATGGCGAACTTAAGCATTTCTTGCTGTTCGGCAATGATGGCATAATGAGCGGGTGTTAATCGAATACAATCACGGCCATCCAATCGGGCTTTTTTATTTAAAAGGACTTTCGCAACTGTTAAGTGCCCGTAGTAGAAAGCTAACTGAAATAAAAATACTTTGGATGAGATATTTGGTGCAATTATACCGAATGAAAAGAAGTTTTCAAATTTTCACTTCGATGTCGTATGTGTTCACCTGACTAAGGAATTCAGCTCGATCATTCTATAAAAGATAAGTGTATACTTACATGAAGTGGTGATGCGCCATTTATATCATTTCCTCTATGAACACTTGCACCCGCGGTCAGAAGAATATCAATAATGTCTAGTTCTCCGAAAATAATTGCATTTGCAAGAGGATAGTAACCGTTTGGAGCAGGGGTTTCAATCAAATCTGGTCGAGAACTGAGTAGCCTTTTGACGAGGAATTGCTGTCCTTTTTTGATTGCGCGATGCAGATGAATAATTGTCGGGGGCGTGGGAAGTGTTGTTGCCTAAAAATAAACATAAAATAAAAATTGCTGCTTGCAGATTCGCTTCCAATGACCACAGGTGCCAAAGATATTTCGGTCTACATAAAAGGAACCCGATGTTATCCACAGTGATTTTATCTCTCTTATTGATTGAAATCAGGAAACCATCCGCTTATTTTGATAAATTGCACTATCTCCTTTGGGTCAAGAATAGATAGGTCGATCAGATCTGAGAGGAAGGGTGTGCCAAGTGCCTCTACTTCTCTCCTTGTCAAAGCCGGACACTGGCACATGAGGTGGATAGGACTGATTCCTCTTCGTCCACCGAGCCAAAGCTCCGACAAAATTGATTGAACGCTACGCCCGACTGGTGGCAGCGGGCCGTAAGAACGCCCACAGCTCAACGCAGAGCACTACGGGCTAAGCATACTAGGTGCTTGGTGGAAATGCAGGGCTGTCTTATTCCCGCACAAGATGATCCATCCACACAGGACTTCCTAGCATTCTCGAGGTATTTTTGCCTAATGGCTGCTTTGACCAATGACATCGATATTCCTATGGAGAAGGGGGATAAGCCCTCCGGTAGGAAGGGACCAAGTTCCTCCAGCTCTTCGGCTTGAATGCGCCGAATGTCTCAACATCTCCTTAAAAGAGGCCCGGCATTCAGCGAAAGTTACGGGTACTGCAAATGTAGCAGCAAGCAGCTGTGAAAATACCAATATAAAATGCTGAATATTTGAGTACGCAGAAGCCAGTTAATTGCCTGCAAAATAGCCACAACCTCCGCCTGAAAGCCACTACAATGGTCTGGTAGCCAAAGAGACAGCTTTAGATTCATCTCTTAGTTTGGAATCATCGTTTTGCACATGAATATGCCCATTCTGGAGGGTGATACCATTAACCATTCAGCCTTACCAGGAATGCAAGCTGTGAACTCCAAATCTAATGGAACGTCCGGAGCGATGTATTCAATGCCCAGTGGAGTAGAAGCTCCTTCATAGAAAAATCAAGCATGGCCGAACTCTGTTCTAATTCATGCTGAAATGCAATGTAGTTTTATAACAGCAAGATCAGCTTGCTGTTATATTAGTAAATTGGCAGGTATCCAATGAAGCAATAAGAAAAGTGCCTTATTAGCAGTGGAGCGAAGTGCTCCTGTCGCCAAGAGTGCAGCTAGTCTTCGCAATTTTTCAAGCAAGCATTGGTAGGCTGCCTTAAGAGCAGCCTGTCACCAGAATGCCACACCAAACAATATAATTAGCTCACCCCCGGCGGTATTAAGTACGCGCCTGGAAACCCCAATTCGCTCTTATGTTTTGTTTGTAGCAAAAAAAAAACGGATCGAAAGCCTTCCGTGTTTTTTCTGCTATAATGTTTCTTCCTAGTAGCTTCGAGTCGAGAATCAGCTCCAAATTTTTCACCCTCTGGCTCAGCCCAATAAAGACCTCGTTTAATTTCGGTAAGTCGAAAGGAGAAACTTTATATTTCCTTGTTAACAATACTTAGCTCTGTTTTTCTTGGACTCACATTAAAGCCGCTCTCATGGAAACGAGAAAGTACATGAAGAAAGCGATTTCTCGATACTGCTAAGACTATGTCGTCTGCATAAGCAACCACTTTGGAGCAGGCAAAAAAGTATTTACCGTGATGTTCCTCACCTTAAGGTGTCTCCGTGTAGAACCATCATCGTACATGAGAATTCCCCAAGGAACAGATTACCTCTCTATTCTTAAATAGCTGCACCATTAAAGCTATCAGCTGTTCACCATCATCCAGTACCGAGAGTACCTCAAGAAGAACTGAGAGTACCTCAACGTCCAAGAAGAAGGCAACCGTGTGTTTTTTTTTAAGAAAATTGATTTCACAATTTGCTCGATGAGGACATGAAGAGCAGTTTCAACGGTCTTTCCTTTGGTATAAGTATGCTGTGACTGGGAGATTAACATGAGATGAATTTGTTTTTTAATATGATAGCATGTGAAGATTTCCCATAAAAACGAAATACGTTTCCATGGAAAAATCACCATAAGGACCTCTTTGCTTTACGAACGACTATAAACACCTTCGGCTTCGTTTTATCCACCGACCATGCATTAGATCTTTTGGAGCTGTTGAACTCCTTCCTGCACTCTCTTCGTAGGGTGATGATTTCCATGTTCCACTAGCTTGGGAATAGTCCTGGCTGTAGGTCGGTTACACGCTGCCATAGATCCAGAGCTAAGAGCACTAGTAAGGGTGTCTACTGCCTGATCCAAATCATGGTATCAGTCGATCATCCTCAGAGCGATTTCCAGTAAGAATCAGACCAGGAATTGGCATGGCTTCCAGTTCATCCTCTTTCTGTTAATCAACGCTGCCTGCTCAGCTTAGCTGCGGCCTGCCACGTTGAAAGATATTCACTTTTGATCAGAGAATGAACTTTCCTTGAAAACCCTCCAGTCACGAAGGAGATGCGAGTGTCGTCCACTGACTAGGGAAACATCAATAACCTTCCTACGATTTGAGATGAGGAAGGTCTGTTCACTGCCAGCACTAGCAGTAAATAGGTCGTGAACCAGGATAAGGTCAAATAGTGCCTCGCCTCGGCTATTTCTGTTGGAGCTGCCCCACACTTAATTGTGATTATTAGAGTCAGCACACAGAGTAAGGAGCACACCAATTCTGGTTGCGTTAGCCCTAACATCTTTGATAACGTTGCAAGGCGGGCTTGTACCATGATCTTGAGCCATGTAGCAAGATAAAAACCATCATCATCTTTAATCGATTTCCACTGCAATAGCCTTGTTAATCTTTTCACAGAAATTATAGAAGAGAAGGATATTAACGGTATTCTCAACAACAATACAGACTTGTTGTTTTCTACAGTACAGGTCATTGGGTGCTAACTGTCTGTATCCATTTGTGCGTAGCCCGCAAGCTCTTTTGTTGGCAGCCCATGACTCTTGGATTAGGATTAGCTCTTCCACTGTCCTATACAAGTCGAGCAGCAGGACAGCTGAGGATGCTTTGAAATGGTGAATAAAGGTTAGATCGATAATTTTCTCTCCTGAATGTAATAGCTGTCTCAGCTCTCTCCTGTGTATCCAGCGTCAAGAAGTCAAGGGAGTCAACTATCTCAGAGGTAGTTACGACACTTAGCCCATCAGTAAAGAGGAATTCTGCATCTGATTCTCCCTCAGATGCTGCCCTCAGACAGGTGATGAACTTCTTGGAAGCACTACAGGAAGCTTTCAAAGAAAGAAAATTTGATCGAAAAATGCAGGCCCAGATTCTTAAAATTGTAACTTTCAATTAGGCGAATATAAATTGAAATATTTTTGAAAGCTATAAAAATTTGGATTACATTTAAAAAACTAACCTAAGAAAGACTTTTATAGCTAGCTTTATGTTGGAAACCATTGTCTTCTCTCTTGATGCACTATTTAATACGAGGTTAGTTTGATAAGTGAGTGGCTGCTTGAATGAAAGATTTTTTCGGCAAAATAGTGTTTTATTTCTCAACTTTTTTAACTCTATAAATGTACTTAGCTCAGCGTTTTTACAATTTGTTTTGTTCCATCCAAATAATAGGTTTACTCAAGGCCTTGATAATAGGCATTGTTTCAGTGATGACTTCTTCATTCGAACCAGTTAGCTCCCAGTTATTTCTTCAGGTTCGAAAACAGCAAATAGTCGCACAGGCCTAAATTTGGAGAATAGGCTGGATAGGGTAGCAGGTCGTAACCAAATTTATGAATTTTTTCCGTGGTGACTACACACGTGTGCACCCTTGCATTGTCTTGAAACTTTAAACCAACACATTTTTTTTTACCAAATGCGGTAGCTTCTGTTTCAGCTGTTTCAATTTGGCGAGGTGGTCACTTGGCAGCTCTAACAAGCTAGCAGAGGGTGGCAAATGGACCCGAACTGGTCGCCATTAGGCAACCCTTTTTACTACCTAACCCACCTTACCTAAGGCGAGTTGACCACTCTACTTTTATTCTAAAGCTTCAGAAATTTTGGACTTGCCGGATTTGTTATTAGCTGGCTGCCTTCCTACCTTGGCAATCAAAGACAATTTGTAAATATTTCAAGGATTTTTATCGAAAAATGTTTTTCCAATCTCTGGTATACCACAACGTAACCATCTGGGCCCACTTCTTTTTAATATATTCAAGGAATTTCGAAACCTGTGGGCCACAAGATCCCTGTTCACTTCATTTGTACGCCATATTCTTAAACGCGCTTGTATTATCTGGAGTACTGCTTTTGAAGCCCAGAGTGACAGACTCGTGTCCATACAAAACAAATTTTTACTTTTCAACCTTGAGAAAATTATACAACCCTTACGATTCTAATAACCTACCCCCTTATGAGTTTCAACTGTGCCATTAAAACTTATCGAAATTTGCATCCAGAAAAATGGGGTTATCCGCTTACATCACATTCGACGTCCTTAGAAGCGCTAGTAGAGTTAGATTCATGAATAATAAAATAGTGATAAATAACCCTGCAGGGTTCAACAGGTCCAATAGTTTGCTAAGGGATTATTCACATTCAAGGACATATGCAGCTAATGAGCCGATAATAAGATGCTGCAGGATATTCAATAGCATAATCAATTTATGCTCGCCAACTAATTCCAAATTATCCTTCAAATCATCCCTTTTTCAAGCAAACCCTACCCCCTAATTTTAAATTATATGACAATGTATTATTAATTTATTCTTTATTAATTTTTATTTATTTATTTGATACTTATTTATTTTTTTTATCTTGACTGTTCAAAATTGTTTGGTATTGAGGATGTAATTTGTATTCTTTATTTTTTTGGTGAATGAATAAATTATAAATTGGAGTGACTGGAATTTGTTAAGCTCATTAACAACAAACATTGATTTTTTGAGAAGTGTAGCATTTATATCCTTTTGCAGTTTCGATTTATTGATCATGACTCAAATTGATTTCAGTGTCAATCAATAAATGTAACTTTACCAACATTAGTAAATAATGAACTTCGTCGTCGTAGCACTACAGCCCCTCTCGGGCCTTGGCTTCTCGCAGGTGAGGCCCCCAGTTGTCTCAGTCCAATGACCGCGTCCTCCAATTTCGAAAATCGAGCAGCTTTGCGCAGTCTTCGTCGACAGAGTCAGACCAGCGTTTTCTGGGTTTTCCCACTGGTCTTCGACCCTCGGCCCTTCCGTCGAATACCTTCTTAGGTACTCGCTGCTCGTCCATTCGTTGCACGTGACCAGCCCATTGTAGCTTCCGCAGTTTGATTATTGTAGTAACCTCTGGCTCGTCAAAAACCTCGTACAACTCGTGGTTGTACCTTATCCGCCATTGACCACACTCTTGTGTAGCTCCAATTATACGCATGAGGACTCGTCTTTCGAAGGCGTTCAACATATTTGCGGATGCTTGGGTAAGGGTCCAAGTTTCACATCCATAGCACAACACAGGTCTGATTATTGATTTGTAGAATTGGAGTTTCGTCTTCCTGTGTATGCAGCTGGTCTTCAGTAGGGCCAGAACGGAGTAGAAAGTTTTATTAGCGAGCTGTATTCTCCGTTTAATTTCATCAGTTTCACTGCCTTTCGTTGTCAATTTCGAGCCTAAGTATATAAATTCGTCCACATTTTCTAAATTATATTCGTCCAGAATTATATTTCGTCTAATGGAGGTCTTCTTTCTTGTTTGCGTCATGATTTTTGTTTTCGTCTGATTGCTCTTCAGGCCTACTTCTTTGGCTTCCTGGTCAAGTTTCAACAGGAGTTCTTTGGCGGATATGAAGGAACGTGACAAGATGTTAATGTCATCCGCGTAGGCCACTAATTGGTTCGACTTATACAGAAGCTTACCCCCTGTCACCCTGTGTCGACAGGAATCTTCCTTATCACGTACTCTAGTGCTAGGTTGAACAGCAGAGGGGCCAACCCATCGCCTTGCTTTAGTCCGACATTTGTGTCAAAGGCATCAGTCAGACTGTTGTTGATTCTGACTTGTGATGCTGTCAACGTCATCGTCATTTTGGTCAGCCAGACTAGTTTTGCCGTAAAGCCTCCTTGGTACTCCCCAAAGACATTTTCAGCGTATACATTTATTTTATTTTTTAATACTTTCGTCAGTTTCTTATAGGACGTACAAAGTAGCGATGTGCCTCTGTAGTTTTTGCACCGAAGTTTGTCTCCTTGTTTGTGGATAGGGCATATGATGGATTTGCACCACTCCAGCGGTATTTTTTCTTGACCCCAGATGTGCTGGATACATTTGTGGATGGCTTTTATAGGGCAGCTTCCATCGTATTTGATTAGCTCAACCGGAATCTCGTCAATGCCCGGCGCTTTATTGTTTTTCTGGCTTTTTATGGCAGACTTGACTTCTTCCAGCGTTGGAGGTGCGATCGGGACTTCGTCAGAGATGTCTATCGGCTCTGATATTATTGAGCCATGTGCAGGATTAAGGAGTTCTTTGAAATAGCAGGCCCACCTCTCCTTAATCTGGCTATCTTCGGCGATGATATTGCCGATTTCGTCTTTACAGAGTGTCGTCTTGGCCTGGTATCCGCGTCTTAAACATCTCACTACCTTGTAAGCTTGCCTAGTTTTATTGCTCGCCAGATTTTCGTCAATGTTCTTTAACTGCTCGTCATAATATTTTCGTTTCTTACATCTAATGATCTTATTTGCTACTCGTCGGAGGTTTTCATATTTTTCTCTCTTCGTCCTGGTGTTCCTTTCCTGGTGTCCTGTTTATATGCCTGATTTTTTTTTTGTTCAGCGCATCCTGGCATTCGTTGTCAAACCAGTTGTTTCTTTTGCGCTGAGCTTCATACCCAACCACTTGTTCTGCAACTTCGTTGCACATTTTATCATAATACCACACATCTACTACGATACCACATACCAGGTCCAAAAAGGATCACATCGCGAAATAGCAAATGAATGTCTTGCCCCGCGAAAAATGAATGTCTTGCCAAAATATGAAAATCACATCGAAAACCTTATTCTATCTCAAATTGATTTCATCGTCATCTCAACAATTTCTTTTCTCATTGATGTTATTATTTACGATACATCATGCGAAAACATGATTCTAGTTTAGTGTAAAAAGCATAATAAAATAAGGACTATACGTCCATATATGCGATTGAGAAACATATAGCTCATACCTTTATTGGATCCGATGTGGAAAGCGTAACGTATCCTTCTTGTTCCGCATCGTACTTCAGTGCTGTTATTCGAAACTGGTAGCAAAAGTTTTCATCTAAATGATCAATTTTAGCCAATGGCTTCGAACCCCTTTTGTGTTGGGTGTGTGTGCATTGGATGAACGGAAGGAAGAAAAGTGATTCGATGTAATAAATAATCACTTAGAAAATATTGCTAAATGTGTACTGGTGTGGCTCTGTGAGGTAAGGTATGGTAGATGATGTGTTGATTAGGTGTTGCTAGTTGAAAAAGTTTCACTGGACAATAGTCTGTAATATGGATTTTGAGATACCAAGAGGGTGTTTAAAAGTTGGTTTTTGATCGAATCGTGGATCCTTTATTTATGATTAATTTTTGAGTACGTGTTATTCAACTGAGAAAAAATATCTAAAAATATTGTTGTAAAAGAATTTATGCTAATAGCTTGATTATTAATTTGAAACATCTGTCTCCCAGGACTATTTTAAAATTATTTTTATGGTTTTTAGGGCTATTTTAAAATCTATCTTGGCATAATCGAATCATTGTGGTCTACATATTATTTAAAATTTTATGGATTTTTAGAATTGAGTTAATCAAGATATGCTGATAGCTAAAAATATAAATTCAACAACACTCCAACTAATTAAATGATATAAACTTTGCATAACTATTAGTAACTGTTATAAAAATATTAGTAATTATTTTATTAAAAAAAACCCAAAAAACTTTGTGAGCTAAAAAACCATTATGAATTTGTAAATTGCACCAAAAGTTCCAAAATATTGTCATCAAATAGCTTTTTTTGAACCAAAAAAAATCTTTCAAAGCACATGCGTCCAAATCGAGGTTTCTTCAATAGCTAACATATATACTTGTTTGATTTGAAGCTAAGTGATTGAAATGTCGACACATAGCGCTTCCAATCAAAATTTTCAGCCATTCAAGCTAGTCAAGTGTATTTAATTCTCCACACCTCCTCCGAAATTTCACACATTCTGCATCCACTCAAACATTTACGATGCTATTCATCTATTATCAAATGGATAAACTTCTATACGGTTACGTACCAGTAGACTCGTGTCCAAATATCAGGTTTATGATGTTGCTCGATTTTGTAAACGTCAGCATCAAGCACAGGATCCCATTCGACAAGGACACTTGAAATGGTTTGATTTACTACCCGAGCACCGAACGAACTTGACGACGACGACGATGATGGCGAATTTTCCATGTGAGTTTTTCCTTGTTCTTCTCACGTTCGTGATAACTCCTATTTCTACTACGACTATGAAACGAACGCACAACAGTTTAACGATACCAAACGCTACTTGAATACTACGCTCGACAAGTTAGAAAATATTGCCGGTTCATATGTGCGGAAGGATGAAATATTCAAACCTGAACAAGGCTCACTCATAATAAAGTGAAGTTTTTTGTTTTTGTTTTGTTTGATCGATAGGCACATAGGAGTTTCTTTATGGATCCGATACATTTGCAGCATATGGTCAGATTCATTTCTCGTAATTGGAATGGATTTATTTCATTTTGCGAAGTGGATAGGAACGTGATTCCAGTATATTTTCGAAATGGAGAATATGGATTTATTTCAGTATGATTGATGTAAATAAGTTGAAGGTATTATTGAGTTTGTTTTATCGTCAATTGGCGTGAAATGAAAAAAGACACTAGTAATTTAAATATTAAAAACACTAATACTTTAAATATTAAAATAATTTAATCCGTACAACTTAAAAAATCTAAAAACTAGTGAAAGTCAAATATTTGCACCGAAAATATGCGATGTAAGCAATTTATGTTTGTTGAGATGTTTCCTTAATATCTTATTACTTATTTAGAGAAAATCATGTTTTGTACATGAATATGTATTTGTTGCATAAAATTATATTAGAAAAATAGCACGAAATCGTTCAAAATAAGTCATGGTGATATTTTGCGCCTAAGCCACAGTAGCGCCCAACGTGGGTAAATGAAGCCATAACTTAAGTTAATATTGAATTTGTAGCAGACATTGGTCAATTTCCCGAAAAATGAAAGTTTGTTTTTATTTAGACAGGGAAATTTAGTAGAGAACTTGTAGCTCTGAATCGCGAAGAACAAATTTAAAGCATGAAGAGCTCCATTAGCAGTAGCTACCAACATAATTATTTTATTGACACGTAAATGTATTCTTCAGGGGAAATTTTGTCTCAGGTTGAAACATCTGCATTGTTTTAAGTTGACGAAATTATTATCATGGTAGCAAATAAAACTATCAGGACAAACTTTAAATACGAATTTTCCGGCTTTCGTTTTTAAAGGGATCATCTATGAACCCGGTTCCAAAAAAATCGACTTACTTGCTTTTGCATATTTCTATTGCATTTTCGCATATTTCTATTGGGTATAAAAAATGTGTAAGAAAGATTTTTGTCAATGGGTTTTAGCTATCAAGCGTCAAACGTGGCCACTTCGGTGGCTATCGGGCGTTCCGGCACTTTTCTCGGGTAACAAAAAGTGCTAGAATCCAACATAGGGAGTTTCTGGTGGTGCACCGTGAACATCTCCGAGAAAAGGAATGTGAGTTTTACAATGAGTCTCATCAATCAAATTAAAACTGAAGGGCAAGGGTTTTAGAAAAATATTAAAAGCATCGAATCAACTTTTTTGTATGTTCAAAAAAACATGAGCTTGCTTAAACATTTTATAACCTTCATTTTTACAGCTTTTACGAATTTAAAAAAAAGTGCGCCGAAAAGATTTGTTTTTAAAAAGTCCGCCATTTTCAAAGATTTGAAAATTTTGGAAAAAGCTCGTGTCCAAATATAGGTAACACAATCACAATTAAAAATATGTTGCACTGGCTTATTTCAAACGACGTAGATGAATAAACTCTTCGCAGTAAAATGATGCAGACTTTTTGAGAAGAGGTTTTTTAAAGGTGACTGTACCTTTTGTTATGAATTCCTCCTATTTTCTATATGCGGATGATTTAAAATTATAAAAGGCAATCAATTTTGCGGACGATTATCAGTAAATGCAAACGGATTTGTTTGCCCTTAACAGCTGGTGTCTAAACAACTTTTTACCACTAAATATCTTGAATGTCATTCTCATATACAAATCCGCCTCACGGATTTTCTTATTAAGAGAGAGCCTTGATGATGCTATTTTTAAACGTTGATTTAGAGATCCTAGGGGAAAAGTTCTCGCTCATGCTATTGAATAGCCTGCAGCACCTATTTATTGGCTCGTTTGCTGCACATGTTGTGTTGTGTTGGTATTCAATAAGCAATCGTCGGGATCTAGTGACTCTCAAAGGCTGATTGAGTACAAACTTTTCTTTCAAGTAAACGACATTAACCACGTCTCTGATGACATCGAAGCTGAATCAGGCAGATCACATTAATCTTCTCGACGCAATTGGTAACAAATTAATACATTTAAGGCAATATTTGTTTGATGGTAGATTACTGAAATCATAAGGGTTGAAAAGATCCCTCAAAGCGAATAGTAAAAACTGCTTCTGAGCAGACTCAAATCTTTGGCTGTGAATTTTGCAAGCCGGGTTCCAAATAGTGCACGCATATTCGAGAAGAGAACGCACGAGTGAAATATATAAGGATTTAGCAACCCAAAGATTCCTAAACTTTTTAGCCCGTCGCTTAATAAGTTAAGTTGTTTACTTGCTCAAGAAAGCACTCCTTCGTAATGTAGATTGAAGCGGAGGGTGACACCGAGATCTAATATGTTGTCAACCCTGCTGAGTGACGTGTTGTTGAGGCGGTACGTATAATGAACGCGTGCAGTTTTGCGAGAGAAGATAATTACGCGGCATTTGGCAATGAAAAAAGCTAGCGTCAGATGGTGTCCTGATGACATGGTAGATTTTGAGGTCGTCCGCATATAGTAAATGGGGAATGTCAGATAAAACCACCGATATGTCAGATATAAAAATATTAAAAAGAAGAGGGCCAAGATGACTTCCTTGAGGTAAACCGGATTTCACGTCGACTTTCTTAGAAATAACACCTTTGAACTTCACGAATTGCAAGCGGTCGTGGAGGTAGGAGCCAAGCCACTTTAGTAAAGATCCTGCAATTCCAAATTATTTCAGCTTGGGGATCAAAATGGAGTGATCAACTCGGTCGAATGCTTTGCTGAAGTCTGTATAGATTGCGTCAATTTGATCACCTTTCTCCATTTTGCACAAAACATCAGAAACAAGTGCCATAAGATTAGTTGTAGTCAACGACCTTTCCTAAATCCATGCTGCTGCTCGTTCAGTCGAGCGTCGACCAGAGGAGAAATTTTGCAGTAGAGGATTTTTTCAAATATTTTGGGAATAGCAGATAGAATGGCGATGCCTCTATAATTTTGAATTAAACGTCTATCGCCACTTTTATAAATTGGTGTAATATAAGAAGATTTAATAGAATATAAGTAGCCTAGTGGGTAGAGCATTGGGTTCTTTCGTGTGGGGTCCCTGGTTCGAATCCAGGTTCGGACGAGGGTCTGCGCACCAAGCTTTGAGTTCACCTAGCTCTGATTAGGTACCTGATTTAAATCAGGGGTAAAGTGAGTCGTGGAATTAATCACTCCACACTCGTATCCACAATGATTAAAAAAATTGTAATGAAGCTCTCTACCAGCTTCAACCCCTAGACCCGTACGAGGGTTGTCGTGGGATTGCTTTAAGAAGATTTCCAATACGAAGAAAATAGTCCAGAGGAGAGAGAATTATCGAATATAGTATGAAGGGGCGAGATCAGTTGCTTTACACACTTGATCAGAAAAGTAGGAGGGAGGAGGTCAGGTCCAGGGTCCTTGTTACTGTCAAGCTACATAATGGCAGTAAATATTTCATTCCTCGATATGGTCATATCCTCAGCAAAAATTGTTTGAGTCGCACCCGGGAATCGATACAATGTTGGGATGCTAACTGGACCAAACACTTCTTGAAAATGATCAGCAAAAAAGTTGCAGATCTCCTGAAGAGAAGAAGACAACAACGAATTTTCAGTGGACATTGAAGAAGGGTAGCCGCTTGTTTTCCGCTGCATATTAACAAAATCAAAAAATTTCTTGGGGTCGCGGATTATATTCTCCCCGGAAGTTTTAATGTATCTATCATACGCTTCGTGAGACTTAGTATAGAATTCATGAGCAATTAAATCGTATTCCTCTTTAATACGACGGCTAATGTCGACTTGATTTTTCATTAGCTTGTAAAGTTTATTCAGTTATTTTCGTTTTTCTTCTTTAATTTCTTAGTTTTTATTATATTTCATTTCAATTATTGAAAAAATCAATATTTAAATTTGAAATAAAATTCAACTGGAAAAAATTTAAGATTTTAAATGAACATTTAAATTTTAAATTTGAATAAATGCCTACCTCTATATAAAAGATGAGATAATATTATTTAAAAAAAATAATATATTTCAATGATTTGACTGAAAGTAGTTTAAAATATAATTAAAGCACCGCATAAACTCAAATTTTAATTATTTGGTTTTTTTCAGTGTCATAGTTTACTTATGAAAGTCAATTAGTCTCAGTCGTTGGTTGCAGCACTCTTATTCATTCAAGCGCAATCAGAACCCTGTAAAAACTTGATTTTTTTATGCTATAAAATTCTGAATGATTTTTTTATTAAATCAAAGCACTAAGCCTGCTTCAAACAATCATTATAAATTCGTTTTCTTCGAAATCAATCGTCCTTTTCTCCCTCATGATTCTAAGAAGTACCAACATTCCTGACTCAAAAATCTCATCGCATCAAATACGCCATCCACAAAGTCAAGTTGCCACAAAACAAGAATGAAAATCCATTGTACTACATCTTAAAACAATAATTCCAGGATTTCACCTCGTGACAGCGTCCGTTGCGTTACGTTCTGCTTTTTTAATTAAAATAACAAAATCCTAAATCGCATGTATTAAGCCATTCTCGTGCCTTGTTAATTTAATTTTCAAAAAGTGGTAATACGATTACGCGAGAGCTCAAGTCATGAAGAGATCCGCATAGCATTTGCAACTTAATTAGATCGTATTTAGGACGATTTCAGAAAGCGAAGAAAGAAATTTCTCACAATGAGATCGTGGAGGCTGACTGACTGGCTGCTGTGGTCCCATCGCATTACCGTCATCATTTGCCTCTCGCTGGGGTCGGAGACATTGAGGTGAACAAGACAATTAGTCTTAATTCCACGTGGCGAGCTTCTTGAACGGCTGGAAGGGCAAAATCAGAATATGACTATTCTTGAAGATGAAGTGGCGGAACTCCTATTGGTGGTTGATTTGACCGCGTGGTTGGGATTTGGGTTTTGATAGCAAGTTGGCGAATGGAAAAGCGGGTTGTGAAGATGATGCTGTGGCACGTGATAAGTATCCTTGAGTGGACACTGGCTAAGGTTCATCTCTATTGCATATGATTTATGGTTAGTACGTTTCCAGTTAGCTGATGGCAAGCAAGATGATACATTGACATAATAATCTCGTCGTTATTTATGAATTTGGGTGACACCATCTGGAGCATTGTCATTTCTCAGATGCGGATGACTTGAAATAATGATTTCGAGGATGGTCTAGCTCTGAGACTTAAATTAAAGCAAACACTGCAAGTTGTGAATTTAATTTTGAAAACAATTTAATGATGTGATCTGAATAGGGCGCGCAACGAAATGATTTCGCAGCAATTAGCGTTAAATGTCAATTGACTAATATTTTTAATTTGTGTTTTTAAAAATCACAATTTAGTGATTTTTTCATCTGGTATACAAATTATTTGATTCGGGGCGATTTATTGAGGAGTCGTCTCTAAATGTAACAAAAAATAAAATAATGAAAGTTAAAGTTTTGAATACATGCATATAGTTGTTTTTCGTAATTGTTTACTAGTTTTCAGGAAATTGATAATATAGTTATGTATTTGGATCTACTTAGATGTATTGCTTGAAAATCCTTCAAGATTAGTTTCCTCCAAGCTTCCGATGGAAAGTGTACCACATATGTAGGTATGCTCACATAAACACCCTTTTAGACCACAAATAGTTCGTTTACACTCTTTATTTTTTGCGCAGAATCGTAACATGACTTTCCTATTAACATCAATTCAATAGCTACCACCATTTCTCCGGAGTAGGTATGTTTCAGACATTTCAATATGATGTGAGACCAGTGGAAAATTATGTAGTCCTTGGCAAGCTCGGTATCCACAAAGAGTGGCAATCACAAAGGAAATTTCAATTTATCATTTCTTTTGTTGGCTTTACTGATATGGCCTTTCACAATGTTCCGCCGCAGTGAATACGTAATGCTTTCTGCATTGTAACTACGGTGACACCAGCGCAAAAAGGAGTCAGTTCAGTTTTCGTTTCATAATACGGTTTTTTTTTTATCATTCGCTCACTCTCTCTCTCTCTCCCTCGTTCCCGAAAGGATGCGAACGCACGTTGCAGAGACAGCAAAGACCTGTGTGCAAGTGGAAGCTTATTTGGACGGTCGTAATTTTATGATAAAAGACGTTGAGCTTAAACCCAAGGGCTTATCTTTATGGCTCATTTCTGTACAATTCAAACCAGATGGAACAATGAAAACTGCTTATCTTCGTGCCTGGTTATGTCATCAGTTTAAAATAAGCAGGACGAATTGTCCGGGCAAGTGCTTCAAACAGCCAAACTGCCTTTCGCTATTAAATGACAGCAAGTGATTTCGAATCTAAGAACTACACGCCAGGGAAATGCGTACTATTAAAAGGAAAATTCTGAATGAATATATACATTTTTTCGACTTAATTAGTACGCCAAAACCACCCAATTTGCCAGTGAACTACTTAGAGCACAATCTGAGTAGCACTAATATACTTGGTTCGAAGCATAGTACCATTCGAATCCTTTCAAGCCGGGTGTTTTTCAAGGAATCCATCTTCTTCACGGCGGAAAATACTATTATGGTCCGAATAGCACTACTGAATAAACAATTCGAATGCGTGCCTCCATTACTCGATGGCTACTTAATTCAAGTAGCTACGGGTTAAAGTATAAACATTCCCTACATTAGTTTATTTTTTCGATTTGCTTTTGCTCTTCCATTTATTTCAATGATACTTGGCTTCGGGGTGAATACGCTAAGGATTGCGTTACCAAACACTGCGTTTATCACGTAATTGAGGTCAGAACGGATAGCGAAGAAGAATACCGGGAATATATCGTTCGAGTTCCCACTTCATGGCTGACCGACAGAAACAAATAGTTCGATGATTTTTAAAGCGTTTGATGAATTGACATCATACATACTTAAGTTGGACTTCCGTTAGAACGAACAACGGATCGTATTACTTATGTGATTTATATTTGTTTGTTGTTAGCGAGTGGGTTTGAAGATACGATGAGGTGGAGACGAAAAATGAAAAGATTCGGTAGAGATCGATGTTTAAATTGGGATGGCAGAATTAATTTAAAAGTTAAGTAATCGCACGACAACCCTCGTATGTGTCTAGGGGTTGAAGCCGGTTAGAGAGCTTCTTTACAATTTTTCAATAATTGTGAATACGAGTGTGTAGTGATTAGTTCCAGGACCCACTTTACTCCTGATTTAAATCGGGTACCTAATCCGAGCTAAGTGAACCCAAAGCTTGTTGCGAGGACCCTCGTCCCAACCTGGATTTGACCCAGGGGCCCCACACGAAAGAACCCAGAGCTCTACCCACTAGGCTACTCAAACTTTAAGTTAATTTATCTTTCGATAAATTCAGTCAATTGTAGATTAAAATATTCTTCTTTCATGTTAAAGAAAAAATTAGAGAATAGTCGAAAGACAAAAATTAAGAGAAAAGTCGTATTTGTATCAGAGATATGATTACGGAAGCTAATTACTAAAAAAATCCAGAAAATTACGCCAAAATCAAAAGTCAGCGAGGTGTTTAAAAAAAGAAATAAAAGATTTGGCTGCTGATAAAAAAATTAATCCTTTGCAAATACAGCGTCAATTTAATCTTACCACCACTACACGAAGAGTTAAGTAGATTCTGAGGAATGAGGTAAATTTCAAACATGGAAAACTTTCGCGAATTCCTAGGCTTTTGCGGAGGCTGTTTTATTTCTGTGTGATACAGCATACATCTGGAAATTGACCAAAATAGAAGGATAAAAGGGTTGAAGTTAAACGTAGTGAAATAAAGAAAAAGAAAGAACAATTTCTGAAAACAAAACAAAAAAACAAAAAACAAAAAAAGACACAAAAAAACAAAATGGAAGACGTTATATTCATCGTACGTAATTGGTATACAATCAAACTGAAATAAAGGACAATGATAAAATAATTAAAATATAGCACAGAGTTGTTGTCAAAAATGGAAGGTTCAATGAACAAGTGTTTGAATTTCTTCCGATGATACCAATTCTTGCCTTTTCTTCTCCATTTTATTTGCAGTTGTAGTCTTCGTCTTTTGTAGAATCATGTGATATCTCATTTTTTCATTGCGTTTTTCTTTTGTTTCTCAATAGTTTTATTTTTTTTAAAATTTTTCTTTTACAAATCTTTTTGATTTTATTTGAATGATACTTTTGCTATTATTTTGAAATTCTTGCCTTATGTGAACCCAAATATTTTCAAGTGTCAGCCAAATATTTTTTTCTTATCTCTTCTCTAAAAATTTTTCATTTTGGCAAGGTCAATTGGCAATATTTTTTTTTAGCTTTCTTGCGAGTTAGTGTTCACCAGATTTTTCGATTTCTCAAATTTGGTTTGCACTTTGAGTATTTCCCTGCATGCTATAAAAAAATGAAGGGGTGGATAGTTTTTTATGCCTCCCCAATTTTATTCTCTCTTGTGTTACCTAAATAAGTTTTTCAAAATTTGGTTTCTGAGATAGCTACATTGATTCATAAAAGATGGTTCTTATTGAGCGAATGCAGGCAAGTATGTAGGTTTTTTATCAAGGTATTTAGGTTTAGTAGACAAGAATTTAGAATGTTATGTACAAGGACTTCTGAACAAAATTTGGTGGAAATAACTACTAATAGTGAGTTGAGGCATTTTAGTATATCTCCAGTCATTTTAGTATATATCCTTATCATTCACTCAAATTTATAGTAGCTAGTTTCAACTTACATTCATTTCAATATCCTTCTTTAATAAATAGCTTCTTTATATGTAGTAAATAAGATGATCAAGCAGGATAACGTATTACCTTCGCTTTTTGCACGCAACTGTGACCGAGAAGTTTTTTTTTATGAAAACTAGTCTATTTTTGAAAAGAATCATATATTTTTTAATTTCCGACACCATTTTTGAAGTTGAATCTGACTTGCATAAATTTGAACGCGATAAATTACAGCTTTGAAATGTATTTGTTAAAACAGGTGATGCCTTTTCCCTGTTCCTATTTGTTTTCAATGAAGTCAACTACTATGTTGGTTACAGGTGGTGACTTTGAGTTCTTCGAGTGTTCTTTCCATAATGCTCTCTAATCTTCATCTGCAGAGAAATGTCAAAAATTTAAAAGCGTTTATCTAATACGACCTGAAAACTTGAATCGATTATAATATACGAATCTATTGTTATCACAAGAGAATTTTTCGGTTTCCTTGAAAATAATGAAAATCAAAAAATCCTCATCCTTCAGCAAACAATATATGTATGTAAATTATATTTTAGACTTATGAAAAACTAATTAAAATTATTGTATTATAAAGAAAGCTCTGATAAAAAAAATCGGGTTTAACACAATTTAAAAACAGCTTTTTCCACGCTTGAAAGCGCATCTGCCTATGAAGTGATTATGTCTTATGAGAAGCTATTCCATCAAAGTGACTTTATTTAATTTACTATAAAATCATTTTATGACCGAATCGTTTGTTAAAATCTGATGAAAAAAAAAATTTATAGAAGCCACAAAATGTAGCTTAAAAGAGTAAAAACTAATAAATATAACTTGAGTGAAATAAGGTATGGAAACCGCAAAATATAGATAGAGGAAGTTAATATAGAAAATAGTTTTCAATATCACCAGATCCTAAAACATCCTAAACGACGTTACTGTACACATATTGATTCAGGCGATATAATTTTAAATTTGATAAAAAACATGTAATAAACAAATTTTTGATAACGAAATAGTGATTACCAATTTTCACATGTACCTAGCTGTGTCTCATCTTTAATCCAACTTTTAAGATTATGAAATTATAAAAAAAATATAAATCTTTGCAAGGGAGAAAACTTCCACTCCTATGGTTTTGAAAAGCTGAAAGAAACTAAATTGACTATAATTTACACTAAATATAGCTTACACTAAATATAGTTTACACTAAAAATACGCAATATCGAAATGACTTGGCCACAAAAATGTCACGTATAAAAAAGATAAAAACTAAAACACGCTTCACAGAAAGTAATGCCACATCTGTCGTCTGAGATCGGTCATATTCAATAGCACGCTGCCAAGTAAACGTAGTATGCTAGTCCTGGAAAACAGACTCCTTTTGGGTTTGAAACTTCTGACAAATACAAGACAAAGTAAGCTTCATTCGGTGGATTCTAAAGAGACCGTGGAAAGATAAAGTGAATACCTTTCGGCGGTGATTGTCTACTATATGCTCTTTTTCATAGGCTTTGATGATTATAAATTCAATTCATATTTTGTAAGTGACAAATTAAGAAGAATAAAACTATAGATCCCATAACTCAAGCCCGAAATTCGCCAAACTTTTCTCTCAATTACTAAAACCAATAAATTTAGCCCACGCTGGGCGCCATTGGTGTTTATGCTCTAACTTCCAAACCAGCTCATTTTAATTTAATTTAACTTCTTAAAAACGAGATCGTTACTAGTAATAAACTAAAAACGATACTTTTCAGGAATAAGTTATGATGTTTGAATCATTTATCTTGTCTACCAAAACTAATTGCACTTGTGTTAGTATGCGTTTCCATGCTATAAATTCAAAGTCTGATATGGTTCGGATCCACGCAATTATTTCAATAATGACTAAGGACAAAGTCTTTGTTTTTTATGATTTTTTTTTTAATTAATACTTTCAAAAATATTATGAACGCATATTCAGTTCTACTTCTCACTTTTACTTGAAAACCCCTGTAAAATATTAATTAGCCGATTCTAACAGATAAATTCAAAGTGCATGTATTTCCAAAAATATATCTTGTGACCGTATGATTTTAGTAATTGCATTCGATTGCATTGCATTTAAAGCAATTGCAAGCTTTAAGAACCCATGCCTCCAATATTCACCTTTACAATGCGGTGGCAGCTGATGTCGATAATGATCTACCCTAAACGGAAAACTTATTGCCAAACCGAAACGCATTTTTCCGTACCTTTATCTTGTTAAATCATGATATGTGCTAGCATACGACCAGGACGAAATACGAGTAGGTGCGCGTACAAGGTTATCAATGGTAACGGATAGTGAAAATTCAGATTTGGAATGAAAAAATAAATGTAGGGATTAGATTCTTTTTTTCGTGTGTTTGCAACATTAGAAAAATATACGACATTTTGTGATAAGATGAAATAAATTCAAGCGTATTATAGGGCCTCTTGATGTGTGTTTTCAAAAAAAAAGTAACGATACAGATGCGACAGGATGACATCGAGACATGTCGGAAATTTAGATTGTATACGGAAACAGTACAGGTGGTTTCTATTTGTATTGATTCGATTTGAGATAAACTGCGAACTCTTTGTGCGGAAATCCTTAAGCTGATTTGTGTGATACTAATGATTTATTTGTTAATAATTTAATGCGGATGTGATATTGGAAGCTTTTCATTCTCACGTAAGTTTGGTGCGTAGCTATTTTTCAGATATGTAGGATTTTGGAATGGGTATGGATGAGAATTTGGATATTCATTACAGTCTGACATTTTGTTTTACATTTTCGTAAGTTGTTTAGTGTGACATATTTCGTTTATTTAAATATTTACATTTCGTAAGTTATTTAATGTGACAAAAATAAGCGTTTATAAAAAAATAATGATCTCAAAGGAACTATTCGCACAAAAAGTACCCAGGGGCAATTTCATGTTCTAAACGTACGCATATATTTCCGCAAACGCGCTCATTCTCTTAAGTACAAGTTTCTATTCATGACCGAAAAAATGTAGGTAATTTCCCTTAAGGTACAACATTTTTTTTTCTTTTTGAATTTTCAAATGCTTGCCTCGTTCTGTCGTAAGCAATGCAAGAAGGACACCGCGTTTCACGTTAAATATGCAGCAATATGCAAATGGATTCATTCGAATTGAACTCAGGGACATCGTGTGACATTCTCACCAAATAACTATGTACCTGAGCATCATATCTGCCGATGCAGTTGCCGTGAATGGGTAAGTATACATTCGTCGAGCGGTATGCACGAGCAGCTCCCGAAAACATGTCCCACAACTCTTGAATATTTTAATAAAGACTTAAGGCAGAAATAATTTCATTAGCACGTTTACCACTGGAATTTCTCGTATAAAATCTTCAGGGAATTCCATTTCGGTATCTGACGGCTGAAAGCTAGTCCTATTCGCAGCCCACGCTAGTGTGGATTCTTGCAGGTTTCGAGAGCTTGAGAACAATGATGAAAAGTTTTGCAAATACCTACATTGGCTCCAGCATTTTCATACTGCCTTAGCCTCAGCCTTTGTCTTTCGTCTTGTCTTGTCGTATTCGAATTCAGATGCCACAGTTCCATCTGAACTCAAGGAGCCAGCAATGCGGCGCGCATATCTTTACTTTCCGGTTACGCTTGTGCTTTTCCGGTGAAAATGCGATGGGAATGTTTCCCATAAAAGGAATTCTTGCATTACTCCCCGAAGGTATGCTCGCAAAACTACAAAAGGTTTAACTTACAAGAATTTTAATGAAAGAATTTTTTGCTGTCTGATCATCATCATCATCATGACTGCCGTTGTCGTTTTCGCTGTACGAGTACCTACTCATCATGCGACCATTCCGTCGAGGTAGTTATGCCCGTCATCGTCATCACTAAAAGAATCTCAACTCTTCTGCTATCTGTTACTAACCAACTATGATAGCTGGTGAAGTTTCCAGATCGCGAGCAAGACTAAAGTGGAAACTTTGAATTTTCTCACCTTCAACGACGGGACTTTTGTAACGATAATGTTTTAATAGTAGAACAGAGTGTAATGAGTTTAGCTTTTGGTGTAAGGCATGTTCAAACTTTACTTTTAAACAAATAGCTCGTTTTTTGCTGGTCGGATTTGAGTTTTGGCTGAAATGAGATTAATGCAAAGAATAAAGAGTAACTGTCGATGAAATTTATTCAGTTTTAAAATTGGAAAAGTTTTGGTTTTGTTTGTTTTTTTTTAAAAGACAAGTTTTTGTTCGTGAGGATAAAATATCCCATTTTTGAAATTATGTTCATAAGCTATTATCTTCTATAAAGCCGAGTTGGATTGATTTTATTTAAAATAATAATAAAAGGAGGTAATATGAGAAATTTATCTTATAACGAGTTCAATGCAAGCGGAAAAACAATATAAATGTCTGAATAAATTAATTTTGCCATACATTTACATTTGAGCCACTTTTGAACATGCGAGAGCCCTTGGTGATTCCAAATTGAAGTTCGACTTGCATATTTTACACATCACTGCCAATGCTTCTCGTTTTGCCGGCTTCATCACCAGATCCTCTAAATGTGTTATTAATCTTTCTACCTTTCTTTATCTATTTTTTTCCTTCGCCCGTAGTGTTTTTGAATACTGTTGCCAAATTTGGTGTCCACATTACGGATACTTGATCAATGCGATTGAATTCGCGCAACGCCGATTCACCTGCTCGTTATCCTATAATTTCAGTATTCCGTATTGTGATTACAGTATCCGCCACCCCATCCTTCAAATTCCTTCCCTTGAGTCAAATAGAGTGTTCCTCGACGATTGCCTCCTTTCTAAACTTTTTAAATGCTGTATATTTAATGGCTGTGTATTGTTTAACCCCAGCATTCACCTTTCTGTTAGAGAATCGGGCCGTCCTAATAGAACATTATTCAATTTTAATATTACAATTGCCCGTACTGACAACTATTTTTTTCTCTGCTTTTGCGTTTGCCTCCTTAGTACAATAGCCTAAACCATGGTTCTCTTCCTCAAAAGCTATCTGTGTTAAAAAATACTTTAAAAAATAACGTTCTGTCATATACTCTGAATATGTCCTAATATACTCAACTGTTTGTTTCTTTTATCAGTCGAGTTCGCTTTTGATTTTTTTTGTATTACTATTCCATTCTGAGCTTATGAATTTTTTTAGTTTTCAAATTGTTGTTTGTATATATATATATATATATATATATATATATATATATATATATATATATATATATATATATATATATATATATATATATATATATATATATATTTATATATATATATATATCATTAAAAAAATTTCTCGGGAATACGCCCTCTGAATAAGCTGAAATTTTCAGGATACATTTATGTATACGCAAAATAGGTCCAGGTCTCACCAAATGTTAATTATCTTTAACCCTTTGGCACCAGCGACCTTTTTAGGGATATTTTAGATATGCCTATTATTCTATGAAAAATAGTTTTCAAAAAAAACTTAGTTTGCGAAATGAATTCCAAACGTGTTCTTAAAACAGATTTGATAAGGTTTTGGAAATTTTTAACCCTTTGTTTGCGCTAGGTGCCTAAAATGTGATCAGGAAAATTTGAAATTTTTTGTATTGCGAGAACTTTTGACAGAGCTACTGAATCATTACAAAACTTACAGAACGTATTAATGTTGCACTGAAAAAACACATAGCGCCAGACGCCATAATTTATAGACTTCTGGCGCCATGTACATAGTCGATTTGGGGATTGTGATAAAATATAGCACCACACGCCATAGTACATGGCGAAAAGTACATAGGAGCAGGCGCTATGCTTATAGCCCTCCACGCCATGTACTATAGTCCTCCACGCCATGTAATATAGTCCTCTACGCCATTACATGGCATGGAGGTCTATAGTACATGGTGTGGAGGACTATAGTACATGGCGTAAAGGACTATAGTGCATGGCGTGGAGGACTATAGGACATGGCGTGGTGGACCATAGTACATGGCGTGGAGGACTATAGTGCATGGCGTGGACGACTATGGTACATGGCGTAGAGGACTATAGTACATGGCGTCTGGCGCTATATGATTTTTCAGTGCAGAGTTAATTTTCTTCAAGAAATTGTATACACGGTATTTTTATAGTTCGATTATTCAGGTAGTTCAATTATTCAGGTGGTTCGATGTGTCCCGATTAAAGGTTTTACTGCATAGCCAAAACAGAGTTTTCAACAACAATATATACTCCAAATATAGTTTTTCAAAACAATATATAGCCCAACTTTAGTTTTTCAAATACATTATATTGCCCTAAATCCACCAACCCGCGAAATCAAATATCTTTCCCCGCCAATTTAACTTTTAGATAGCACAATTGACGGGAATTAGCCAAATCTGGCCACAGTGCTTCTATCGTTGATACTCACATTTGTACGTCCCCTCACACAGTATGGCTGCGAGTTATAATTGGAGCTATCTTCTTCAACTGAAGCCATATTACATGGCTCATGGCACTATGTAATATAGCGTGTGGGGCTATGATTTCTGCGCCATGTTACATAGGACCACGCGCTATGTAGATTCTGACATTATGGCGCTGGGAGCCATATTGCATAGCTCAGAGTACTATATACATAGCGTATGGGGCCATAAATAATGCGCCATGTTACATGGCTCTGGGCGCCATGTGGATTTTTTTCAGTGTACTAAGTTGTATACTTGTTCAGTTTTGTCTGGACGTGCTGACAGCCCTGTAGCTGCAGTAGACGCTAAAATTGAAAACCTTCAAACCATCGAGTCTCGTGTAACCTTTTCGCTTTTGTACAAACTCATGTACAAATCTTATGCTTTGTCTACACAGTCAAAGTAAAACTTTGCAAATTCCATGTCGGACAAGAACGATAACCCTTCCCCAATTTGCATCAAAAACTTCTGTTCACGGGAACTCACGACCCAAAAATCAGATACAGTTGAAATTTACCGAATGTATTGGTCTTAAGGGGGAAAATACATGTAACTGCTAAAAATAAATCGATTTTTTTATTACACCAAAATGTTTGAAATGCTCTTAAAATATACCAAAAAAAGTTTTGAAGCGATATTCGTATTAGTTCTTGAGTTATAGTCAGTTATAGGCAGCCCGGAGTTCCCCAGGTCGGTGGAGCTATAAAACTTTAAACGCATTTTTCTCAAAGTAGTACTTTTTCAACTGCCGTACAAAATATCTCAAAAAATATTGAACCGATCCGGCTCAAATTTATACCACATTTACAAAAGAGTATTATCTCCTCGTTGAACCTAAATGTTATTGTAATTTTAGAAAAATAATTTGTTTATTAATGTTTAAAGTGTGATTTTTTTTGAAAAATAATCGATTTTTATGTTTAATCTAAAATTATTGTAAAAATTTAATTTTTTTTTATAAATTTTATTGGTTCACCTATGAATTATATATATCATTAGCACATTTTTTTTCATTCTGAATGTTGCAAGTTCCCCGGAAAAGGCGTTAAGTTGTACGAGGCACTTTTTGATGTGTTTTTTTCATTCGCTCGCATCGCCGCCATTTTGTGTTGAAAAATTATTTAAAAAATATTTTCATTTACTGTGAGACATGTACTTTAAGGATTTAATATTAAACATTTTCTGAATGAGCAATATATATATATATTTTAAATCAATCTGAAATTAGCAATTTTTTTTCGATTTTACATGTATTTCCCCCCTTAAGAAATACCAAGTCTGATAGAACAATGCCTCCTAGAAGTACGGGCCGTCAGGCTACGTAATCTTTCTCGCTGTGACGTCATGGCGATAGGCCATTTGAAATTTCCACGACGCAGTGCCGACACACACGGAGATTTCACTTGCGGTTTTTAAGCTAAAATATGATTAAAACGTTAGTTTTTTGTATTAATAATATTTAGTCATATTTAGTCAATCAATTGTATCGAAAGTGAATCGACACAAAACGTCACATAACCTAAAACCAACTGATAAACATTTCGTAGCGAATTTTTCACATTATACCGCACGCACCGCATTAATTTGTGTTTTAGCTGTTCACTAGCACTGTTCCGCGGATCTCACTTTGTTTTCACTTCACTCACTTCAACATAACCTGTACAATTTACGATTTCCCGCGGACGTCCCATAAGACTGCGTGTGTTTTTCACGACATTTTGGCCTATTGCTCTGACGTCATCATTCTGCATTACGGCCCGTACTTCCAGGAGGCATTGGATAGAAGCAATTTGGAAATTTGGGCAATTCTGTGCCAGTGGAAAGAAAAAAAACTAAGAAAAATAACTATTTTTAGCCCTATAAAATCTGATTCAGTCACCAGATTTTGACTAAATTCACACAATAGCTGAACCTTACTCTAAACCACGTTTAATAGAAATTTGGTTGAGAAATTTGTTTGGAGCTGCCAGCTATGGTAACTCTTGTGTCTTAAATTTTGAAAATTCGCTCAAGAAAATAATGCTCCTTGCCCTATAGATTTCAGTGCAGTCATGGAACCATAATGAAATTCATATGACAAATTAAACTTATTGTAGGCTATACTCTGCAGAAATCTAATTGGATAAATAATGATAGGGCTGCCAGCTATGGTTGTGTTTGTATTTTTTGTTTGCATATCTTTAGTAAGCGATTTTATCATAACATTTTCAAATCATAGTGATTTCGTAGTGAAAATAAACAACAAATATTACGATCTAAGAAATTTGAAATCATTTGCGGGTGGCAGCCCTAAATTTCTAAAATTCGCAGTGTAGGCTGACTTCAACGTGAGGCAGATGTGACTTACTTTTGGTTTCGGTGCTAGTAAAGGGCTGCCAGAACGAGACATTTTTGTTACTTTCGTACCAATAAATGCCAACATTATGTATTCATATCGCGATCATTTGCAATGAAAATAAGTAAAAAAAATTTAAATTTTCTAAGGTTTGCACATTTTTCAGATGGCAGCCCCAAACACGATTCTATGATGTCATTCTAATTAAATTGGCTTAGGGTCTATTATCATGTAGCACTCAGAAAAATTTCACCACCTAACACTTTTTTAGAATCACTTTAAATCAAAAGTTGAAATCACTTTGAAATAAAAAGCGAATCTGATTTGAATTCTACTTTATTATAAAAATTTTATTTTCAAATAAAAATTTTTATAATAAAGTGGAATTCAAATAAGATTCGCTTTTTATTTCAAAGTGATTTCAACTTTTGATTCAAATTTGATTCTATTAAATGACATTTTTCTGAGTGTAGGATATATTGGTCTTAAGTATGGGAAGTAGCTAGTGATAGTGGTGTTAAGTAGCTAGTGGTTGAATATGTACTCAAATTCTGCACAAATCCTCTACTGTTCTTCGAACATTAGTGTTTCTAGCGGTTTTGATGCGCTATGGGTTTTTAAATTTTAAGAATGTATTGAAAATATTATCAGGAATGGAATTTAGCCTTAGTTTTAATTTTTGCCGTTAGTTTTAAATTACTCAATTCTTTCTTATATTTTTTTTTTAGTATTGTTATATTTCATGACACTGCATTTGGAGAATATCTGTAGCGCAATGGTTTATAAATAAATAAATAAATAATGCAGTGTTGGATTTATTCAGCTTGGAATTTATTGGTCATTTTGCAGGGTAAGTTTGGAAGTGCTAGTGACCTTCAAATATTTCAATTTTACATTTTTCAAAAAATAAACATTCTACCTAAAATTATTTAAAAGTACCGACTGTAAAATGTATGTTATTTTTCAAAAATACCATAGTTGGTCTTTATTCTTTTCACCCCATTTTTTGATTTTTTTTTTTGTTTCCTTGTATTTCTATCAAGTAATAAGTTTTGTGAAATTATCTCACTAAATCAACCCGTCCCAAGAAAAAATGTTTTTCTGGGTACAGAAGAAATTAAAACTAAATCAAAAATCAAAATTGGTGTATTTGCTTTCCCTAGAAAAAAAATCTTCACAAACTAATTTTCCGATTTAAGTGTACAATCTTTAGTAAAAAAGAGAACAAAAACATTAACACTAGTCTATTGCATCCCTACTTCACCTTCGTTAAAATTCACGTTAAAGTTAATGACTTCCGGTAGTCGTGTAGCTGACCATCAAGTGCTATAAGACGATTTTGTAAGCTAGATACAAGTAACAAGTCATCACCGAGTTGCCCATCAAGTGAAGATAAGAGCCATGCTTGCATTATCTAGCTTTGCTTGCATTATCGAGGCAACGTACTATTAGATATAATCTTCTCTCAGCAATTACCTCGGAAGCACTTAAGGTTTCATACACGTCTCATGTGCATGGCGAAATGCAGCTTAACACCAGTCTGAGCCAAGAGCCGTAAAAGCGAAAAACTTAAATGGTGTTTCTTAATTGCAGAACGGTTTTGTAAAGCTCTACGAATTAATTAACTTGCAGAAAACTGACGAAAAATCGGAAGGACGTAATTGAATGGCGCTTACAAACTGTGCAGGTTTAAATAGCGAAGAAAATGGAAGTGTTTGCCTCGAACTGGTATTGCAGACAAGTTCGCGCAAAAGTCCATTATGGAGAAACACGAGAAAATTTGTGCTTGTTCTAGATTAGGACTGTATAAATCCTGAGCTTGCGACGACTGTACTACATTACATTATGTCCAGATGCTCGCTTTGAAAGAATTATGCTGAAACAAAACTCGTACTAAGATCCTGCTTTCAGGGACTTTGTCAAGTCAAAGTTTTTCGGCGAAGAAAAGAAAGACATACTTTTCCGCACGAAACTTCCTCTTCTTCTGCAAATGCTGATCGAGTTTTTTGTTGCTTACACAATCGAGTTGCATCACGGGAAAAATCGAATAACGAATGACCAACAACAACGACAACCGCCACAACGTAGCGAAACCAATGCGAAAATATACAAAATTTCTAGTGCTAGTTTGGTCGTAGCTCGTCGCTGAATATCCGATATTTTGTGGTTAGCATTAAGGACGACCATGCCGTAATATAGGATTTTGTTTGGCTGGCCAGCGGTCGAGTTTTGGAAAAAAAAGTTTCCATTTTTTCGATTCTGTCTCGATTTAATGCTCGTTGTGGCCCGTATGTCCACTTTCGTATGAAAACTGTATAACAGTATGGACTATCTGCCAACCGACACCGAATGCTACATGTCTCTTATGTGGCGATTTTAAGTTGAGTTGCGGTAACCATGGTCAAACTTTTCCGGTTATGGGATTGTCGAGGATATTCTTTTTGTGTCCGTCTGGTAGGTACTTTTGTCTCTTGTGCATAGTTGCCGTATTTGTTCTCGGCCGCAAAACATTTATTGATGAGTTTAAAAGTTGCCCGTGAAAGTTTCTGTAACATAACGAGCTCGAATTTGAGATATTTCGAATTGACATATTGTTTAGAAAGTTTCGTTAAGATATGGCAAGGAAGGAGATAATGCGGTTGTGGATAAATTTTTAAGGGAATCATATAAAGAATGTCATCAATTTAATGGTTTAAGTTATCTGTGAAACAAACGCAGCAAAAGAAAAATACAGGAAATTTTTAAGGTTAAATTTGAGTTGAAGAAAGGGATTTCAATTCCCAGTAGCCATGTTATAATAATTTATCTTAAATTTTCCGAAACTTAGAATATATGCTGGTACATTTTATTTTAGTTTGTTTTGTAGGAACCTCAGGCTTAGATTCATTCTGGATGAAGAAGCTAAATTCCGTTTTCCAAACACAAATGGCTTAGTCAAAAATAAGGATTATATCATGTTGAAATTTGTTTGACCTCTAGTCAAATCGAAAAACAACAAAGTTCGTAAATGCAGTTTTATGAAAATTCAATTAAGGGTGTTTTGAGTTGAATTCATATGGAGTATGAACAATTATTTGCTGCAAAAAAAAAAAATAATTGCGCACTCGAATAGATCAAACTATACAGCTACTCTGGAAATAATAAATCAGATCGCTCCTGAAAACGATTTTGGTATGAAAACTATCATAGTTGCATTTATCGACTTATAATATACCGGCTTACTTAATTGAATATGTATCATACTCGAAATGAGTAAATTGAAAAATTAAACGATTTAAAAAGGAGATTAAAATCACGGTTCTGTCATAGTGTAAATTTTAATATTCATTCATTTAAGCCTTGACACCCATTAAATTATTACTTCATTTGATATTTTGAGAGCAATCAGGAGCAGAATTAATGAAATGTTAGTAATGCGATCGCTATTTGTAATAATTGCAACTATGAACGGGTCAAAGGCTAACAGCTTGATGAAATTTCCTTCAATATTTTTACTAAAAGCTTCAATAAAGGCTGCCGAAAAAAAAAAAAAAAAATATAAGGTAAGTGTAGCGACTATGGAACTTCTTATAGTTCATTTTATAAACCTATTATTGTAGAGCCCCTGCAGTCGGATATAAAGGATGTTTTTTTAAAGGGTTCTGATTTATATTTATTCATTGACCAAAACAAGGTACAAAATCACATATTAAAAAAAGGACATCAAATTAAAATAAAAATAGAAAAGTAAAGTAAAGTAAAGGAAAAGTAAAAACAAACAAGTTAAATAAGTAAAAAACAAACAAATTAAAGAAAAAAGAGTAACAAATAAATTAATAAATAGCAATCAATAAATAAACATTGACATAAAAGCTATAGCTTAAGGTTAAGGGTACGGATGGCATGGAAAAGAGAGGACTTGAAGGATGATTTGGAAATCGTAGGGGAATATAAATTGCTTATTCTGTTGAATACTCTGCAGCATCTATTTACTGGCTCATTAGCTCCATATGTGGTCAAATGAGAATATTCTTTTAGGAAACGATTGGACCTGGTGTTCCTCACAGGGATATTTATAAAAATTTTATTAGTCAGGAATTCTACATTAATAGCGCCTCTAATGACGTCGAATGTGAAGCAGGCCGATATCACCATTCTTCTGGAGGCTAGTGTGGATAGGTTTAAATGACCCAGTCGAAACTCATAAGGGGGTAGGCTATTAAAATCATAAGGGTTGTATAGCTCTCGCAAGGCGAAAAGTAAAAATTGCTTTTGTATTGACTCGAGTCTGTCACTGTGGATTTCAAAAGCAGGATTCCAGCTAATACAAGCGTATTCGAGAATAGGACGTACGAGTGAAGTGTATAAAGATCTTGTGACCCACAGACTACGAAATTCTTTGGCTCGTCTTTTGATGAAGCCAAGTTGTTTGTTTGCACGAGAAAGTATTTTATCGTAGTGTAAAGTGAAACGGAGTTTTTCATCTAAGATAACACCGAGGTCAACAATGTTATCAACTCGAGTTAGCACATTATTACCGAGGAAGTACGAATTGTGTGTGACCGTGCATTTTCTGGAAAAACTAATAACCTGGCATTTATTAATGTTGAGAGAGAGCTTATTTACATTGCACCAATGATCAAGGGAATCAAGTTTGGATTGGAGAAAGAGGGCATCCGATTTCGATTCAATGGTCAGATAAAGTTTGAGGTCGTCTGCATAGAGTAAATGAGGTACGCCTGCTAGGACGTCAGATAGATCGGAAATAAATATATTGAAGAGAAGTGGACCAAGATGGCTACCTTGGGGTACACCAGAGGTAGCACTAACGTTTTTCGATAAAAACCCTTGAAATTTTACACATTGTGTTCGATCGCAAAGGTAGGAAGTCAGCCAGCTGAGTAGAGACCCGGTAATACCGAATTTCTGTAGCTTAAGAATTAAGGTAGAATGGTTAACTCTGTCAAATGCCTTACTGAAGTCTGTGTAGACTGCGTCAATTTGGTAACCTTTTTCCATTTTGCATAGGACGTCTGAGATTAGGATTGTCAAATTCGTGGTAGTTGAGCGACCTTTTCTAAAGCCATGTTGTTGCTCGTTCAGACGGGAATCAACTAGCGGAGACAATTTGTCGTATACTACCTTTTCGAAAAGTTTCGGAATCGAAGACAAAATGGCAATGCCCCTATAGTTTTCAATACAGCGTCGATCACCATTCTTGAATATGGGTGTGACATGAGAAAGCTTCCAACTGGATGGAAAAACTCCTGACGAGAGTGATCTATTAAAAAAAATATGCAAAGGAGTTATAAGCTGCTCTACACACTTGCATAAAAAGATCGGAGGAAGAAGATCGGGCCCAGGACCTTTGTTGCAGTTGAGTTCCAAAATAGTTTTACGTATTTCATCGCGGGAAATTTCTAAATGGTTGACAAAAGCCGTTGGAGTTGAATCAGAGGAAGAAAGGTGTGAGTTTGTTAGGTCTGGTGCACTAAAAACTTTTTGGAAACTAACTTAAATAAAACAAAAAGGAAATGAACAAAAAGAAGAAGAACAAAAATTCGTATCTTTGCATTTACTTTTTGAAGATGATCTCGAGCAAATAACCGCCACGACTGCCTCTCAAAATCATATTCTAGAGGTCACGGTTTTGACCACTTTTCAAAACAATTATGGCCGTATATTGTTAATGACGCAAGCTATGTTCGCTTCTTTAGCATCAATCGTCACTGCTTTGTTAGCTTAGATTAACGGTTTCACGTATCGCCACAAGAAGTAACCCAAAAGAGTCAAATCGCCTGATCCTCAACTGACGGGTCCATTTTTCGAGGTAAAGCGATCTCTGAATTTCGTCTTCAACAAGTCGATGGCTGCGGTTGCTGTGTGCGATTTTCTTGAAATTACATCTCTCTCACACACTCATCTATGCGACGTAAATTTGGGAACAAAAACTGGTTTATCATCGTTCTTTACCGGTAGCCATTGACGGTAACGAGCTCGCCGTGTCCATCTGTGAAGAAGTGCGGACATATGATGCCCCCGGTAGGCGGTGCCCACCATCCAGTGAACTTTTGTAGATACAACGGTATTTTCATGACAAGACGAGGATGTTCCTTACTCCAGATATAGCAATTTTGCTTATTGACGTAGCAGTCGAGCCAGAAATGATCTTCATTGATGAAAAATATTTTACCGCAAAACAGAGGGTCAGCTTTCAGTTAATTTTCGGAGCCATCCGACGGTCATACGGCTTTCATTCTTACACTAATCTAATCTTGTAATCCTTCAGACCAAGATCCTTGCGCAAAATTTTCCATGAAGTGGACGGACAAATCCTATTTTTTTGCGCACGCCTGCGAATCGTCAAATCTGAGTTTGTCAGTAACACTGGCTTCTAGGCCCATGATATTCTCTTCAGAACGCACTGTTCTCAATCTTGTCGTTGACCTACAGTCCAGCAACGTGAAGTGGTTGTGAAAGTGTATCAGTGTTCACAACGGAATACTAATTTCGGGAATAAATTTTCACAGTTTGTAAACGCTGTCCATGGCAATTAGTAAGACCTTACTGAGTAAAAACAAGATAGATATTGACAGCTGTCATCAGCTCATTTGGCAACTATGAACTTTAAAATGCGACACCTGTAAAAAAAGACCCTTTATATGGTAGCTAAATTATCAGAGAGAGTACTCAAATTTTTTAATTTTAAGTAATTTTTAGAGTTTTTAATTTTTTTTTTAACATTGTTTTAATTGTTATGTGTAGGTTATATTTCTGTATTTGAATGCAATGCCTCTTCTGCGATAAGCAGCCCTTCTATGTCTTTGAACAAAATTATTGACCACACTCTAACACTACCCACGTATTTCACGCAAACCCATGTGAACGGAGCTGCACCCCAGAGCTAATAGCTAGTGTTTTTATCTATATTTAAATTAGAAATATTATTGCAGAGCCAGCTTTGAGCATTTGCTCCCAGAACAGAGTTTTTGCGTAACAAAATGGTGCCAGCTAGTTACTAGTGTCGCTAATTGTTAGAGCTACAGATCTGTGTGATGCATTATAAAATATAGACCAAGAAAAAAATCAACAAGAAAAATCTATCAGTAAGAGGAATAAAGAGGACACTGGATAGTTGAAAAAAAAATTTGTGCAATCACAAAACAAACAATTGATACTTAAACAAGTTTGATCATCATTCGTTTTCTTTTTCGCGAATTTGTTATTGTTTATTGATTCAGATTTCAGTTTGGATCATAAAACGTTGTTTCAAGTAAAATAACCCCACAACGACCCTAGTTAAGTCAAGAGGCTATTTATCTTAGAAAAATTTAATTCATTCCTAGTGTGTTTCCACTTGAGATTATTTTTTTCATGATTTAATGTCTACTACATTATTATTATTATTATTATTATTATTATTATTATTATTATTATTATTATTGTCTAGTTCAACAGATACAAATCCAATTAAAGACTAGACAAGAAATACATTTGTATATATTGCAAAGCAGTATATTGCAAAGCAAAAGTGAGACAAGAAAAAACAAATTCTGATTTTCATTTGCATATGACATTTCCCATTTCCCGAACGCTCATAGGAACAGGTGGAATTGGATATTTTCAAAAATTTTGTTGCCATACCAAGTTTGAGGTTTGAGCAAATTTTGCTGCGCAAAAAAGTTGTGTTGCATCATTGTAACTGCTCTCATACGTTCTCATGTGTTCAAACTTGTTTTGCTGCGCAACAATGTTGTGTTGCATTAATTGTAAATCTAGCATTGTTATGCGTGGGATTCCCAAAAAAAATTCTTTCTTTTCAGAGGAAAAAGAGTCTGTTTAGACCCTTTCAAGCAAGGAATCGTCATTTGTTCTAGAGAATTACTGCATTAACAAACCAGCTACGAAAATAATTAACACGGCCGAATTAATTTGCTTGAAAAAATGGATGGAAGGGATATATAACGACTTTATTAATTTGTTTGGAAAACTCTGTAAACAGCGTTGCTTTACATAAACTCAAACAAAACATGTCAGTCGCCTTCTTACTGTTCGCGAAAAACTTTGAATTCCATTCTTTAAAATTAAGTTTGGTTGAATCACTGAAGCTCATTTGATATAATTTTTCTCTCAGCCCGGCGAGTCTCAAACTCATACAAACTTAACGCAATGAACATTGAAAATAAGTCCAAACCTAGTCCCCACCCCTACGAACAAGTGGAAATTCCAAAAGAATTCATACTTTATTCAACTTAATGCTCGCTCTACGGTGGTCTTCAACCAAAATGCACTTAATCTACATACCACATATTCCCTGTAGACGTGCTCGTCGTATATCATACCGAATTTGATATCTAGGTGTCAGACGTATTATCTGGTAGATTTATATTTCGTGCGGTTGGAAGCAATCTCTGGTTTTCGAATTTGTTCCGGATATAAGCCGAACAGACATTCACTAGTCCCATATGGCTGCTAGCTCGGATTATTATATGTATTACGTTTCTCGAATGAAACTTAAAATTATTATCTCAAAGCCGAGAGTATTTTCGCTCATCTATTTCTTTATCATCTACCATTTCGAATCCTTGGATTTAAAGTTGAGTATATGAACGTAGATGAGTTCTAGTTCTTCTACCATTATTTAGGTCAAGAGGAATGTGAAGAACGTGAGAAATAGAGATTTTCATACCACAATTACTTGGAGGATTAAAGATATTATTTCAGAAAAATGAAGTAAAACTATGTTATAAATCGATATTTAATATAAATCAAAAATTAAATTTTCAGTTCAAGTTCATTGCTGCAAAACTGATGAGCCAATGTCTTGATCGTTCTCTTATATCTTTGATTTTTTATGTTTTAACCGCAAGTACTATAAAACAAGACAAACAAGGCAAATTAAATTTGTTGTACCTTTTTCTCTTAAAATTTCTCATCTTTCATTTCAGGTCACTAGAAACAAACATCTTTCTTCCAGATTTCTGACATGCATTTTTAATGATTGTCCCGTTGTGCCCAAGGCAACCATAAAAATTTCCAAAAAGTCCTAACCCTTTACACACTGTTTCTTACCCATTCCATCGAACACGAAAATAAACCTGAAGAAACGAAAACAACTAAATTTACCGTTTCTAATAATGAAACCGGTATATTGCTCCTAGTAGGGGTTTTTGGTCAATTTTATTTACATTTTGTCCGAGAAGTGTTGTCTCGAGCGTGTGGAACTTGCTGGGTTCAAACGAAAATCTTCTATAATTAATGTCTTGCTCTGTGGTCAGTAATAGTATACACTTTTTCGTATTGTACGCATAAAGCCCAAATGTCAAAAAGTGTGATACATTCAGGCTGGAATGCGAAAAAGACATGAAACTCATATACGTACGTACCTATCATGCGCACTATAAAAATGAAATGTGTTAGGAAAACAGCTGTAGGGGAAAATAGTAAATGTAGTTTTGGAAATATATCGGTCGACTGTCTGGAATGTGGAGAAGTGGCTATTGATTTTTTTTTTCATGGATGTTGAGTTCGGAAATGGTGAATTTTGAAACTGTTTCGGATGTAGAAAAGTCAGTTACAATTCAATTTTGAATATTTATTATCAAAATTCAGAATCAATGGCAATAAGTTGAGAAGATTTAGGAGTGGATAAGAACAAATTGGCTGAATTTTGCAGAAGTATACCTTTCAATGATCATTGATAAAATACAAGGAATAAACTTTGCTTGTTTTGTTTTAGATTGAACTATAATTTTCCACTAGTAAAATATAAATTATATTTTCACAAATGACCACTAGCTGAAAAAAAATCTATCTAAAAACTATTCATATCGATCTGTCTTACAGTGCTGCAAAATGTTCTGTTTGAAATTGTGCATTCAATATTTTGAATACAAAAATCTCGCCAAAAAATAGATCACAGGTAGTTTATTATAAATTTTGTATGACTTTTCCCCCACACTGGGCGCTAGAAAAAAACCTTAAAAATATGACGTGTTATGATAATATTTCATGTTTTTAAGATCAAATTACGTTTTTAAAGGCAGTTATTTGATAAAGACAGAAAAAATTATCAATTATATTCTCTCTTTCAAAAAAAGGAAAAAATATTTCCACTACACTTTTAATGCTGATTTAACCTATCGAGTTGGAAACATTAATAAGGCTGAAAAAAATTGCTACGTCTTCTTATAGTATTAAAAATGTACTCTTGAATACACGTTTAGAATTGACTTTATCTAGAATAGTGTTATACTTTCTAAAAAAAGGTTTGCATCGACAGTTTGTGTTTCATTTTTGAATGAAAACTTCTATATTTGATAAATACTCATAAAGGTTATTGATTTGTGATCACGGTTCGCTTCTTGTCTATAAATCAGCATAGACAACGTATATCGTCTCTAAAGCTTATGAAAGCAGAGAATAATTGATACGGGAAACTCGATCGTTTTGCGGAATAAGCCTCCGAAAGCAGAATCAAATTGGAATTGTTTTTGCGGGATGAATAAAATTGAAAAAATTTTATTTATCTTGAAAATTTTTATTTTACAAAGTGGTTTCGAAAGTATGCACTGATTCTCATCAGACACCAGCACACAGTGCATACTTGCCTGATGTGACCACTTGATTTATAGACAAGAAGGGAACAATGATCACAAATCAATAACCTTTATGAGTAAATTATTTCGATGGATATAAGTCGGAGATGTTAAAATTTGTCACAACCAGCGTATTTTTAATAATATCCTATTTGATCACTTCATATCTTTAATGTTTTTGTGCGCGGAGATATATTTTGTTCTAGTCAGGATTCTCTACACCATGGTAAGAGTGAAAAATGGCAAAAAACTGGTGGATTGTATCAATCATTTATAATATAATTTTGTATTTTTTTTTATTTATATGTTTATTTCATTTATATGTAATATTATACCTTTTTTGGTTAAATAAATAAATAAATGTGTATGAAGTTAATACGACTTTTTTATTATTTTTGGTTTTAGTAAAAAAGAACTTATGAAAACAAAACTCGATCTTTGATTTGATTTTTTATTTCTTACTTACTTACTATAATCAAAACTGTAGAGCAAATTAAATTTTCACCAAAGAATTTCATTTCTTTAAACTTCACGTAAAAGTTGATAGCAATTATCTGATTTTTGCTAGTCAAATGGAAGCAATCCCTCTATTTTATCTTTGTTATATCCATGATGGTTTCGTTTGTTTTATCCATGATGATTACACAACCTTTATCATTACATATTTCTGCAAATTCTTGACGGCCATTGATCAAACTTCAACCACACCATCCCTCGCAAGTTTCATTAAATGCATTTATGTGCTCATTTTGCCGAACTGATTGAATGAATGAAATTCATCAGTTTCAACCGCACTTCAATTTGTCATAAACATTTTTCATATCAATCAATTATCAAAATGATAAAAGTGATTTAATTAAAATTTTAATAATAGCTCAAAGTCATATCTTCAGCAAATATTCAACAAGGTTACCGGCCTGGTTTTTTGTGGCTATTTGTTTTGTTAAGAATTAATACCATCGGTTTGTTATTTATTAAATAAATATCAATCAATCGAATCGTTCAAAGTGGCGAAAATGAAATTTTTGTGTGCAAAGCTTCTGATTGATTAAATTTCTGTCATTTTCCAAACTTTGCGTAAAAGCATTCATATAGAAATTGTATTTTGTTTTATGTGAACTGCCATGAGTTTGTTTTTGCCCTCGATCAATTAATAAAATTTCTGAACTTACTATAAAAATGATACTTTCCGAGATATCAATGGAACTATGGTACCAGTCTTCCCAAACAGAACCAACTCCGTCCCGGTTCCATAGAGTAGTTTCTAAATTGAGTCTATAATTTATTTATAATTTAGGCTTGAATCGGAATTTCCCTGCCGAAACCATTACGAAATCACTAATTAATTGGCTTCGTTGATGGTTTAAATCCACAAAACGATATTTAATTACTCTGAGCTCATTGGTTCCAGCTAGTGATACGTTCACCAAAATTTCTGTCACACATGCATGGCACATACCCTGGAAAATCTGGGTGGATGGCTTTGCGAAGTATTCGAGTGTTTCGATAAACTCGAAAGAAAATACATATAGTTTCCAACGATGAGCATATGTGTAAATTTTATCGTCATCCTGTCGTTCGACCTTTTTCGAATGTCATTAGACCTAGAAGCAAACCGCAAGCAAAGATCATATGTGGTCTAGCCTTTAACGACTGGATGTAATTAATGTGCAGCTGGTAATGACTGTTGGAATGGTATGCTTCGATGAGTTTAGATCAGGACATTTGAATTCAACTTCAGCTCTTTCATTTAAATTATACATTGTCTTTTAAAATCACTCTCCGTAAATTTTACAATCATCAAAAACGTCTGAATCATAATCCTTTCCCTATGAATTGACCAATCATCTTCTCCGGCCCCAAGCCTTTACCGTTTCATCAAAATTTCACTATCGTGCTTCGACTTTGTTCTCGTCATCATGATTTTATCAAGACAATACTCTGACCGAAACAAAGGAACGAGTTCGTAAAGGGGCTTTTGCAAATCGAACCTACTTGAAAATCATACTGTCTTGAACAACGTTACCAACTACTACGACCAGGCAGGCAGACTACGACGACTAACGGAAATTGAGTTGTTTACTTACAGTTCGGAAAATATTCTGTGAAAGTGTGCCGCTGACATTTTCTTTTAGCATCAAAAGGATCCAGATCTGATAGATATCTTGCAAACACACCACATCATAAATCATTTCGATTGCATCATCTGATTGGCCAATGGAATTGGAACTTGAAGACCACTCATCCACTTCCTTCGACCACAACAACACAATTTTTACAAGCATTTCAGTTCGGCTGAGGATGATGCTGCAATCGAATTCTTTTCGATTTCATTGTGTAATTAGGGTTAGTTGTTAGAGTTGGTATCGATTAAACGTATTTTTTTTAAAAATTTATTTGTTTTTAACACTGAATCTATTAGCTCTAAATCTCAATATACAGAATATTATGATTCAAAGCTAAACTTATAAAAAACTAATTTTTTATTTCCACAATTCGATAAGAATTTAATATAAAAATTTTCGAAAAAAAACCAAAAAGGTAGGTTTCGCTGAACGAAAAAAAATGTTCCATCAGACGACAATCTGAAAGCTTGTGTGAACAGGTTTTGCTCTTCAATTATTACTTAACACTATTTGACAAACACCATCTTTATTTGAAAGCCTGAGCATCAGTGGGAATTTATATCAATTGTTTATTTTGCCAAAGATTATTGGGGATTTTGAGGTTAAAAAAATATTAAAAAACATTAAACATACTGATTGTTCTGGAAAATTAACTATTCTTTTTCATTATAAATTTAAATTTGAAAAAGAAATTCCTGTGCAAAACGGGAAGCAATTATTTCAACTCGAAAATTGAATAATTTGGACCAGTTTAATATTTTTTACTTTTATAGCAAAACAAAGTAAAACTAGACTTATTTTATCATTAAAGTTTTAGAATTGGATGGCCAGTAGTTTAGGAGGTAGGTGAATTCCAATATAGTCGTATGAAACGTGGTTACGGGAGCATGATTAGGACAGGGCCAGCTCCCAGCAATAGTATATTAAAACTGAATTTTTCGCTCAAAAATGGGAGCGATTTTCATTGAAATTATTATTTTTCGGTAATCGTTTTCATGAGTACATTGCCTGAATTTCAAACAAAGACTTTGTTTTGGGGTCAATGCAGTCTCAAATTTCAGATTCTGTAGTAATATACGCCTAGTGTAGTTTTTGAATCTTTATTCACACACAAACAGCGTCCATAAAGCTACTAAAAAACTCCTGTTGGTAGGGATACAAATTAATCAAATAAACACATAACTCAGATCTATTTTACTTTTTTAGTATTATCAAAATCCTCCTTTCATCTCCTTTCCAGACGGTCAAACACTTACTGCGCGTTCTGATCAACGTCTCCTCTCTAGCGCTCGTGGTGCCGCCATTATATTCCTTCATAATCATCACATAAGATGGCGTTGCCAACACTTTGTTTTATATTCACACGAAGCTTTTACCTGATTTGTCAAAATAAAAGCCAGGTGCTTTAGGTCCAGTCTCCTTGATGAAAGCTACTTTGTGTTTAATTTGTAATGTTTTTACTTAAAATTTGAAGGAAATTTAGATTAACTGTACTGTAACGATAAAAATCTCAACTTAACTGCAGTTAATATCTTTGATGATTTTTATTTGCCTCCATACACCGTGTATTATGGAATCATTGAATGTTTTCGGCTATCTGATTTACGGAGTTTCGAAAATTTGAAACGCAAGTGGGTAACAACTTTTGGGTAACTCTCTTCAGGAAAAGTTTTAAGAATTTTTTTTTGCATAGTCCAACAATTAGTTATCAGTCATGCTAAAATTTTTGATATTTTCTGACTCCATTTTTCTCTAAACTGATATGTACTGAAAACTTCGCCATATTAAAAGCCATTCGAAAGTATTTTTCCCTCTGCCAAATTTTACAAATATTGGAATCAAAGAGAGTTTTAAATATTAAACTTTGCGGTGGAAATCAATACCGTGTACAGGAAGGGGCAAATGAAGAGCAGCCAACCCGAATGAGTGTCAAAAGTGCGATTGCTCCCTCTGTTGAATGGATACCTTTCAATCTTTGTTGTTGCATTTCACCCCTTTCTACAGTTTTCCCGCAAAGTCTCAAAATGGTTTGTGCCCCACATATGTTCAAAAGCGATTAAAATCAGTTTAATTAACTGGAATACACATTTGTGATTTCAAACTTCTCTACACCAATATGGTAGGAATTCAAAATCATAAAGTTTCAATTTTACAATGAAGAAATTTTCGCTGTTTTATTGATTTATTCATGAAGGCTTATGGGAAAGTTAATCAAAAGATCATCAAAAACTTCCATTTAACTAATTACTAACTAGTTTCAATGTATAAAAATGACACAATTTTCAAAAAAATCACTAAGTCAACCTATGTGTCTCAATGAAAAAGCTATCAAAGTTCAACATATTTTTCCAAGAAATTTTTTTTAACAGGCAACTATAGAAAATAAAAATCTCGTCCTGATGTTGGTATGCTGTGTTGTTGTTGTTGGCTGTGTAGTATATAACTGAAAAATCAAATGCCTTCACAACCAGCAATGCATTTTGTTGTAAATCTAAATTGTAGATATCTGCCCACGTTGGGCGCCATCGTATTCTGTCCATTTCATAGCTTTACATAAGAGAATATTGAATAAATCTTAGCTTTTGATCGAAATCTAACTTTTGAAAAAGTTGAAACCAGGGTATATTTGAAATTCATATGCTGATAAGCTAACAAGGTGAACCAGAATTTGTCGACTTATTGATTTTATGTAATGTTTTCTTTGTTAGAGCTTCATTCAGGCGTCCTTTCACATTTCTGTGCTTTGGTTTGCACAGTGCATATAGTTTTGGTAGTATCCTTTTCTTTTGCTCTTTAAACTGGGTTCCTTCAATGTTACTCAGCTCTAGCGCAATCTTTTTCCAGTTTTCTCTGCAAGCTTCTACATCTTCCAAAGCCTCTTTGAGTTCACGAAGGCTGTCTTTCACCTGCCGCGATATATTTTTATACAATTGTGATGCAGCTGCCATTTTTGATTATTTTCCGGCACTTTCGCAGCATCTTTTCTTCTTCCGCCCTTTCTTCCGGAATATAGCTTCTCTTTGAAGAAGAGCGTGCCGTCATCGCTACAGACGTACCCACCAAAACGTAATGCCTGCGTATGTTTTTCTGGACCAAACACCGTTCCGCACGCTGAGTTCCTTCATCCACTTTACTTGTGATTGCCGCACTACTTGCCACAGCTGAATTCAGGGCACAAAATTCAAGTGTTTCAGACTGCCCTTGTTCTATTCTAATGAAGTTTTCGCCCACAGGTGGTGCTCTTTGGACGTTTGGCCTACCAATAAAAGGATTCACTTCCTTCGTCACTGGTGTGTTTCTGTCTATTTCGTTCACTTTATTGTTATTCATTTTATTGTTGATCATGTTTTACCCTCCCAAAGCCGCTATCTAGTCCCGGATGGACAGTCACCTTAATGATCCCGTGGCTATCTAATGCAAGCAAGGTGGCCACGTGATGGTTGTGAGACGCTCTTATGGGGTCGTCTGTGCAGAGTTGGATCAGCGCTAATCAGGAGTGCAACTCAACTGAACCTGTTCCGCCAACTCAACGGTGCGAACTTCGAGTGTACTTTGAGGCCTGCCAAGGCTCTCACAAGCAACAAGGGAACGTGATTACCGTAACCGTCAAATAATGCTTGAAACATTAGCCGGGGCCCAGGTGAGCAGTTCTTTAGGATCATGACATCAAACATTCATGGCGAAATCAAAAGAAAACATAATATGTATATCTTATTTCATCTTAACATAAGGATTTTTTATACGGACGAAATAATGCAACCTCAATGTCTGCCCAGTTTTGGCACAGTGGTAGCGCAAATTTTTGTGTGCATGTCTAAGGTACTGCATAATCAACCAGCCTTATCTGTCTTTGCGATTTCGTTTGGTCAGCGTTGGCTAGCGTGGTTGTGGAAGGTGACAAAATTTGTAAGTAACACAGCATAGGAGAGAGTGGGACGGAAAGTAATATGGATGCTTCTTTGAAGAAGAGGGAAAAGGATTATGGGTTTTCTTCAAATTATTATTGATTCAGTTGTTTTTTTCACAAATTAGCTAAATATAATAGTTTCACGAAAATGATCGCATGAAAAGTAAAGAAGTACTGCATCAGGGGAGGAAAGAATAATGCAGACGAAACCGCGAAATTCGTAGTAGTCATCTAAAAATCAAACAAATTGCATGCATAACACTTTTCATTTTTCGTCATAATGCACAATATTTTCCGGGCATGGCGTCATTGGACCATGTGACCTTTAGCCTGAAATATCGTAACCTTGCGTTCTTCGTTCACAAAACAATAAAGAAATATAATTCAGCATCAAAAGATACAACATAATGCTATATCAAGGTCACAAAAATTGTCACAAAAATTCCATTGATATAAAGAGTCGTGTTATGTAAGCCAAACATCCTTTTAAGGATTAGAAAACAATTAAAAAGCTTAATTTTAATCATTTTCTATACAGGCATGCTAGTTTATAATTGTAAGCTATGATTTGAAGTTGTTTTTTTAAATGAATCGACCGTTAATAAAATACAGAAGATATTTAAAAATCATTTGAAACTATTTCTGGATATTTTTTTATTAATTTTCAGAAACTAGTGAGTAAACCAAAATCTCTATCAAAAAATATGATGTTGATCAAATGTATCGATGCAATCATATATCCCTAACGTCAACAATTTTTCACCTACTACGATTAAAATTCCATTACGAAGCCCACTTTTAAGGTTCAGTATTGATAATTCTCTCGTAATAATATATAGAATAAAGAAGAGTAGTCGTAGTCTATATTTAGCATAATGACAGCAAAGTGGCATCAACATTCAATTTTGATTATTTGCGTAAAATTTTCTACTCCCCCTTTCATACAATCTCTTTCATTCGCATTTCTATACGTTCATACATACTACTATTCTACAACTGACTGTCGGTTTTCTCAATCTATTGAAAGAAAATTCACTTGAAGGAATATGATGTTGCGCTGAGAGTGCGGAATTTGCAGCAGACAATTGAATAAAAGGAAAATTTCAGATCGTTCGTTCATCGAAATGAACAAGAAAATTACTAAATGGTGAAATTTTGTTCCTGGAAATGTTTACGCGAACAATTTTTTTTTTTCTGTTTTTTTTCTCTCTCTCTCTCTCTCAGGCTCTATGAAAATAATGCAGGAAATTACTATGATTTGCCGTAATGGTGTTATTGAAGGAAAATTGAGTGGGAAATTTCGAATGGTTTTTTTTAGTAATTGGGGAGATTGAAATTTTGCATTTGAATGCCTAAACTATTAGTAGATAAAAATTCGAGAAAAATTCTGATTGTTTGATTTGAAAGCAGAAGAAAATTCTATTTGAAAACTAGTAGCTATTTAGGGAATTTATGATCCATCTGCTGCTTGTTTGTATATTTTAAATGATCTGCCGATAGTTGATAAACACCATTTAGAGCGTCAGTTCTTTTATGTTGATGGGCAATTGCAAAACTTTGAAAATTACATTTTCTTCGCATAAATAGCAATATAAATAATCAATGGCATCAAACAATCTATAAATAATTTTTTGTATAAGTTAAGCGATTTTCTGAAAAAATGTTTTCATTAAAATCAATTTATTTTCATCTGTTGTCATTCAGTTTCATATTTCAAGTCCATCATTATGATTTCATTGAAATATATGTTGATTGATGTCTTCAAGATTCTTCCCATGCGTCTCGAAAACAAATTTAATTACTCACACGAAACAAAAGTTTCTTAGCTGAACTTAAATCCTTTTAAGGAACATCATACTCACCTAGATTTGAAACAACATAAAATTCTCTTTACTTGAGAAACATAATTGTACATCTTCATCAGAATTTTAGAGACTTAAAACAGAGACACAGCAGAAGTATTATATAGCTGGCACACCTTTGTAGCTATTAATTACACATTTCCGACGTAAAGCAACATGTTTTACGCATTAGAGTTTGTTTTAATTACTGTAGTGTATTTTCTTCTTGTCCTACATTCAGGAAGAATCTGTTCATTGTGCACAAAGACAAGCGTGGTAAATATATGAGGTGGAAGTTGTGTTGAAAATATTGTGAATTTTTGTGGAATTTCAGTTATTTTCATTATGAATGATTAGTAGATTTACTATGTTCTGATTTGATGGAGAGTAATGAAGCTTTTTTGAATGTTGACTGTTATATATAAATTGTTGATTGTGTATTTTGATCATTGTGAAGAATATATTTATTTATTTATTTATTAGCCGAACAAGGCATAAATTTAGTAGATACATATATGTATATAAATACAAAAACGAAAAAAAAACTACGAATGAATACAACACTAATAATAATAATAAAACAAAAAAAAGTAAGGTACAAACAAATAACGCATAAACAAATAAGTAAGTAAATAAATAAATTTGAAATATCTAATAAATAAATAACAATAAAATAAATGAAAAACAATCGGAAAACAATAATTACAAAAAGTTAAAAAAATTACCGAGTACGAATGCTTTGATAAGAAGGGAGGATAAATTGGAGATTGTTTGGGAACAAAGGTAGCTAAAGTCATTGAAAATCCTGCAGCATCTGTTTACCGGCTCGTTAGCTGCATATATGGTGGAATGTGGATATTCCTTTAACAAACGATTGGACCTGGTGCTCCTTACGGGGATTTTTATCACCATTTTACTATTCAAGAATTGAACTCTAATAACGCCTCTAATGACGTCAAATGTAAATATCACCATTCTTCGGGATGCAAGTGGAGTTAGGTTTAAATTATCCAGTCTAACCTCATATGGGGGTAAATTTTCGAAGTTGTAAGGGCTGTATAGCTCTCTTAGGACAAAAAGTAAAAATTGTTTTTGTACGGACTCGAGTCTGTTGCTGTGGACTACAAAAGCTGAGTTCCAGATAATGCAGGCGTATTCGAGGAGAGGGTATGATGATCTAGTGGCCCACAGATTTTAAAACTCCATGGCTCGTCATTTAATGAAGCCGAGCTGCTTATTCGCACGGGAACGAATTTTCCCGTAGTACATGGCGAAACAAAGTTTCCCATCCAAGACAACGCCGAAATCAACAGCGCTATCAACGCGAGCTAATAAGCTGTTGCCGAGAAAGTAAGTGTTCTGCGTAACCGTGCATTTACAACTACAACAAACATCAATATTTTCCGTATTTCTACGATTTCGCAAATTTCTAAGTTCCCGATCAAGCCAAGATTGAGACAACTTTCTTTTTTTTAAATCTTTTTTTTTAATACTAACCAATGCCCAATTTCAATTTTCAAACGACACATTATTTAATATCAACGCATTATCCATCAGTAATGACAAAAAGAAAGACAAAAGAGCATTCATAAAAAACCAAGTGGCCTAAGATCGGTCTTATTTGCTGGAAAGTCAATATTACATTGGCTGCAGCGAATGACATTTAATATGAAAACTTAGAAGAGAAACTCATTTTGTCTCTGTTGCTCCTAATAATTGATCAGTCACAAGATGATAGGGTCATTCCACGGAAAATCGACCAACGGTCTTTTATCGCTATAGTCAGATTTCAATGAAATTTTTACTGTGAATATAAGTAGTTGAGTTATGTGCGCCAATAAATTTTTTTTGGGAAATATGGTATATTTGCGGAAATATAGCCTCTTGAAGTTTTTGAGAAACGTCGGTTCGTGTTGCATTCAAAAAATTGTATAAAATCTTCTACTTTACGTAGAGCCTTCAAATATAGCTTGTTGGAAAGGAGAATGTATAGATATTCTAGAAAATTAGTGCAAAAAACATCCTGGCCAAAAAGGATAAAAAGGATCATTACAGTGTCCTTTATCCTTGAATATCTCAAAATGTGCACCTTCGATTTTCTTCATTTTTTTATATGGCGTAAAGAGTTGTAGTGTAAACAAATGTGCGAAATTTCAAAGTGGAGCTCGTAAAAGTACAGTCGTGCGAAATTTTTAAAGGTGTGGAATACTGTAACCGCTGAAGAAAATTTCTAGAAAATGGTACCGAAACAAGGTAAAACTTACAAAATATGGTACGAAACTATTTTATGTTTTTAAAATAGATTTAAAAACTGTTTTGCAATGTTGTTTTGAGCCCGCAGAAGATTCTAATCCAGTTTCTAACGTAGAACGATCTGTATAATTCCATTGCTTATAACTAATACCGCTCACATGTACTTAGAATAACGGATGATCCAGGGCAATCCTGGCAGCTACCAAAATACCAATCTAATTGTGAAGGAAAGCATATCATCAGAGATAAAATGTTTCTATAATTAGCCAAGCTTATATCGTAACCCTTTGTTAGAAAATTTGTTTTTGATCCTTTAATCACTAATTTAAATATTGTAAACAGTTATGTAAGCTACAAATGTGCTAAATTTCAAGGTGGAGCAACATTTGTAAAAAAATTTCAAAGGAACAAAAAACTATAACCACCAAAGAAAATGGTACCGACACAAGGTGAAACTTACAATATGTATATGTATGAAATAACTTGATGCTGGCTCAATGTTTCAAAGTCTTATATTCTTCAGTTATGGGTAATTATTGTTTATGATTTTATTTTTTAAAAGGAATATTACTTCGATTTTTTCTGTAACTAAAAGACCTAGCACTAGTATATAAATTGTTTACAATAATTGAGAACATTCATTTGTAAGCCATCATAAAACAAAAATAAAGAAAGAAGATTCCTTTTCATTCACTAGCGGCATGAACAATTAGGATTATTTTGGGTCTCTTCCACATATTATACTGTACATATATTTTTAATTACTTCCTTTGTTTGTCTATTTTGTATATTTTTACAACTTAAAATTATCACTTTTGCCGACGAATTCGTCACGTGCCAAAGTAGTGTCCGAATTTCCTGACGCAACCTCATAAATTTTCTAACAAAGGGTTCCGATATAAGCTTGGCGAATTATAAGAACTTTTTATCTCTGATTATATGCTCTCCTTCACAAACAGATTGGTATTTTGGTAGCTGCCAGGATTGCCCTGGATCATCCGTTATTCTAAGTACATGTGAAAAAAAATTTGATGAAAATTGCGTGAGCGGTATTAGTTATAAGCAATGGAATTATACAGATCGTTCTACGTTAGAAACTGGATTAGAATCTTCTGCGGGCTTAAAACAACATTGCGAAACAGTTTTTAAATCTATTTTAAAAACATAAAATTGTTTCGTACCATATTTTGTAAGTTTTACCTTGTTTCGGTACCATTTTCTAGAAATTTTCTTCAGCGGTTACAGTATTCCACACCTTTAAAAATTTCTCACGACTGTTGTTTTACGAGCTCCACTTTGAAATTTCGCACATTTGTTTACACTACAACTGTTTACACTATATAAAAAAATGAAGAAAATCGAAGGTGCGCATTTTAAGATATTCAAGGATAAAGGACACTGTAATGATCCTTTTTATCCTTTTTGGCCAGGATGTTTTTCGCACTATTTTTTCTAGAGTATCTATACCTTCTCCTTTCCAACAAGCTATATTTGAAGGCTCTACGTAAAGTAGAAGATTTTATACAATTTTTTGAATGCAACACGAACCGACGTTTCTCAAAAACTTCAAGAGGCCATATTTCCGCAAATATACCATATTTTCCAAAAATATTTCACTTTCGATAACTAGCTCATCAGACCTTCTGGATACCAAAATATTTCCAAATTCCAAGGAGGTGAGTTCAAAAATTATCTGAAAATTGGTCGATTTTCAATGGAATGACCCGATATCAATATTTAAATGATTTCTTACAGCTTACGAGCAATATGGTCCTCTAAGCTCCATTCAAATACCGCACCGTTTCTCTCTATCTCTTTCTGAAACAGCCTAACGAAAATCAAATTTTAAAATTTAATTTATCGCCAAAGACCGTGAGCTAATGGCATATTTCAGGCGCAAAGAAATATTTCATCGCTTACGAAAGAAAATGTCAATAACGATATTAATGACATTTCGGTTCTTCGCTTTATTGCATATCATTTCGCTCAACGACGATAGCGTGGAAGACGTTGGCGCTGGTCGTTGCGTTGAAGAGAATCGTAATAACGATACCGGTGTCCTTTTTTTTACCTTTCTCGAACGTATTTATTCATGATCTGACATAAATTCGCTTTTTACTTGTTTAATAACATTTCGGTTCATAAAATACATTTTGAAATCGTTTCCTTGACATCGACAGCCAAGCTTGTAAGGTGCACGTGAATCCTTTAACTACTCGAAACCGATATGGCGGTTGGAGAGGATTGTTCTGAAAGATATGGTTAGCAAGTTGGAAGCGCTTATGATAATGACGAAAGAAATTAACCATAAAATATGCAGTGTTATTGTGGGCTTTGTATTTGCTTGAGTATTTATTAACGATGGAAGGTGAAGAGTTTTCTTGTTAGGGATTTATTTTATGAGGTTTTATCTGTAGTGTACTTAATGGAATATAGAAGGAGTATGAAAGGGTGATTGACGTAATCGACTCAAGAGTTGTTAAAGAGTTCTTGATTGGATTTGTTTTTTCCGAAGCCAAGTTGAAAATATCTTACCGGATTAATGGAATTTGTAAGGAAAATTCAGACGTAAATTTTAAGGTTGAGCTGACCTTTATGCTACGGAACATATATAAAAAATTAAAATATGACGAGAAAGAAAACAAGATATTGGAGGGATATTGCACTTATGGCAATGTAGTAGGACTCATTTAAGTGGCATCTACAGCAGGGTCTTAGTTCTTGAGAAAAATAAATATGAATTCAAATTAAAAAATAATATTAGGTTACAAAATAATAAAATTTACACTTTTTCGAAGGTTGATGCACACAAACAATGTAAAAAAAAATATAATAAATAATATAATCTGAAAGAATTAATGATAAATCAAATGCAAATAAAAAATTAAGTCGAATACAAACTTGTTTCCTCTCGTCGATGACAAAGAGGACTATTTTGCTTGAGTCCTAGGTCAATTAGAAGCATTTCAATCCAAACGTTTTTATTCTGCGTTGGCCAATGCACTATTCGTGCCTCGGTCCAGGGAAAAGCAACCCGATTTTGTCTTTGAGTTGAACCCAGAACTAGGTTTCCATGAACTTGAATCACGTGCTATGAACTCTCGTTAGGGGCATGAGTTTTGAATCTTTTCCTTCCGAAGTTTGCATCCATGAGAATAGCGTCAAGATTACAGTTTTCCATTTCAAATTTGGCACATAGGCTTGTAGTTTTCCAATGTAGTTTCCACCGGGTTGACTTTTGCTTCATCGGTTTTATTGAGTATGATGTCACCCACATACAACAAAAGAACAATTTTGGGCATTATTCTAGTGTAGACGGTGTAGATATTACTATTCGCAGCTGAATCACGAGAGCCAATTTAGCGTGCAAATTTATGAAAGACTCCAGTTTGTTTGCGCTTATTTAAGCCTATAGAGCGCTTTTTTCAACTAGGTCACTTAAATAAGGTTTTGTTTTTAAAAATCCAAACAGTATTTTCATATAAATCTCTTCTTGAATTTTTCCAGGTAGGAAGGTCTGTTTCAACAGACCCGCTTGATTTGCGATGGACAAAAATTTTCTTAGGATTGTAAGACAATTATTTTCTGATTAGACATTTTATCTCCTCCTTGACTGTTTGTTTTCAGTCCTCCTTATTATTCCGAGTATGAATTTCCTTATTGTTTTCAAGGAAGTCTACAGCAAACAATTCTGCATTTAGGGCCACCACAAGAAGGTCGTCCAGGTATCGGGGCTTTACTCGATGTGTGGAAACGCTGCTTAGTGTATCTTAGAGTACTTCAGATTTCTTCGTTGACAAGCATATTTCTTCCAATCGGGCGTATTCAGATCTGTGATTTGAAGCATATGACACTGTGAAATGTATTTAGTTATCTGTCAGGATCAACATCTAACATTTTTCATCTATAGAAGTTGGCATAAAGGGTCCAAAAAGCTTTCGAGTTTGGGGCTGGTTGAAGGGAAGTATCACCCATTTTCATCCGGTGACCTGGGTACTGATGTCAAATTTATAAAAACTTCCAACTTTGACAAAAGTTATCAAGGGCCCTGCCGTTGTGTAAAAAAAATCCGATTCTCTTTTAAAAAGTATTTTGAAGCCGCTCATACCAATCTCCTCACTGACAAAAGGTGGTGACTCAAGCCAAGAACAGAGAGAACATTTATGACTCATATGAAATTCTCTTGACCGTTGGTGACGTGGATGCCCTCCGTATCTTCAATAAGGCTTGCTTTGAGCGACGTTTTTACCTTAGCAATGTTAATTTATATCGGTCGCTTCAATTTTTGAGCGTTTTACCTCGTTTCCCGCTCGAACTAGACAGTCGGACGTTCCGAAGTCCAGGAAAAATCGCTAAAAAAACAAAATTGATTTGATTCCTCGCTCGCTAAATTACTGGTTGATTTCCTTTTATTAGGTTGCGAGTATTGTTTTCGAAAATGCCCCATCTGGCCACAGTTGTGGCAGGCGTTCACTGTCTGCTGGCTTACACTTCTACGACTTAATTAATTTTTGTTATTTTGCTGATCACCAGCACGCTTTCATAAATGCCTTGTTCCAATTGCAAGGGCTGCTAATGGTGAAAGCTTTTTTCTTTACGATTGCTGGATATTTGAATGTTTCATTTGTTTTCTAGTCTAATAAATGATTTTTAAAAAATCGGTTTGTTAATTTTATTATGCTTGGAAATTTTTCGAAAATGGGTTTCATAAAAACTAATTTGGAAAAAGAATTTTGAGTGATGGGAATCAAATCTTATTTATCGGTAGTGCTATTCATGTCTGGAATTTGAAGTCATGTCTGAAAATTTTATGAAATTTTGAAAATTTTATGAAAATTGAATTATAAGCAAAAGTATGCTACCCACGTTGGGCGCTGCTATTTGATTCCATGTCTTTTCCTAATTTTACCCTCTGTGAAAATAAATGACAGCTTCAGAGATCATAACTAGTATTTCAAACATGCTAAAAACCTGTTGTCCAAGAACATTCTATCTTATCCTGCTAGAACAATTCCACCATCTTTACAAGCCTTAGTCTCAAAATAAAAATTCCGAGCCATATTAACATAACATGCAAATTTTGAATATTTATATCTGTGTGCCATCACATCTTCGAAAAATCCCAAATGGTACAGTTTTGCATCGTCTGTTGTCACTAGTTTTGCTGCACTAGCACACACACACATACACAAAAATGTTGGATGACGCTATTCTTGTCGCCGAAAGTTGTTGTCGGCAGGACTACATCTGATAATGTGAATTTACTTCTCAACTTTGTGGATGGCATGTTTTCTAGAACAATGGCGAGAAATAACACAGAGAGACGATGACGCCAACATAGCCATTGTCAGTTGAGAGACGAACATGTTTTGAAACATATTCAGTTACACGAGTCTCATGTGAAACAACACATTGTTCTTGAATTACATATAATACTAGTTGTCCTAACGGCAAATGCAAGAAGTATCATCAGTAACATGTTGAAGGGGCATTGTTGGATTCATTGAATTATGCATGTATGCATTTAATTCTTTGGACTGGATTATGTTCTCGTAGAAAGATAAGTGTAGCGCTTTGGGTCATACAGATAACATGAAGAGATGATATCAAAATAATGTATTAGAATTGTATTATTTGCTTGGATATGAGCATTAGGATGTAAGGTGTATTAAGCTGAGAAGGCTTAACGATTCATATCGATGCACTAGCATGTTATGCATATTAGCAGAAACGAAATAATTGATTTAATGAAACAGAACATTTTTTTAAAAACATAAAATGCAAATAAATAATACATTATAGTAAATAATGCAATATGGTATAATTTCAAATCAAAGTTTACTTTCATAGATATCTATATTTTTTAATGTTCTTCTTTTCTTGATTAATTTTCCTAATTACAGTGATTGGTTTTATGGGTGAATTCGATTGCACTAATAAAAAAGCAATGTTCAGAAACTTCAAAAATAATTTATTCTGTTTTATCTCTTTCTGCCTCACGTTGAAATGTTTTAAGTGAATTTGTAAAATTTTCAAATACGTTAAGCTATTTAGCTTGACGAGCCAACATTTTCGTCCAATCAGTGATCCGTTTATTTTTGAAAATAGGATGTCTATGACATAGTTCGTTTCAATCAGATGAAGCAAACTATTTATAAAATTCAAAGATAGTTATAAAGTTTAATATAGAACTGAAAATATTTTTATTTTAAGTTAATCGTACATTCTTAACCTAATGTAAAGTTTAAGTGACAAGAAAACTTAAAATCTAGCGGCTTTACTATTTTTGCCTGAAAAACCAATCAGAGCCAGGATTTTTTTTTTTTTATATATATGTATATTATCTCGCTAATGGTATTACTCACACTAATGGTATTACTCAGCCTGTACAATAGCTAGGATTACTCTGGCAATGATTTTCTTAAAAACTAGCTTACATTAAAAGTACGATCTAACTTTTAACTAATTATACAGGGTGGACCATGAATTTGTTTACATTTGAGTTTGATTTCCCGCGCAAATGCAAGGCGCGAGGCGCGGGGAGGGGTCCAACGGCTAGCTCAATTTTTGGAAATTTAGTCGACACGGATCGGTTCACGGGACCGCAGCGTGCCTTTTGCGTAGAGCAATTTTATTTGAACAATGGTTTGCTCATCACTGTGCGGCGTTTATTTCGCGTCGAATATCATTTACACGACCTAAATGAGTGTCTAAGCTCAGTTTTAATAAAGAAGTGGGTGAAGAAATTTGAAGAGACGGGATCGACGCTAAATGTGAAGCAAACCGTTGGCCCACGGCCTTCACGGATTGAAGAGAACGTGCAGCGAGTATCAGCTTCGGTACGGCGTGATCTGGATTTATTGACGCGCAAACGCTCGGCTGAATTGGACATATCTCGCACATCCTTACGTCGCATTTTAAAATCAGCTTTAAAATTACATCCGTACAAGATCCAGTTAGTCCAAGAATTAAAGTCCAATGATTTGATTTTACGCAAATCGTATGCTGAAACAATGTTGGATCGCTTCCGTAGCTTTGACAACATCTTGTTCTGTGACGAAGCCCACTTCCATCTCAACGGGCACGTCAATAAACAAAACTGTAGATATTGGGGCAGCGAGAATCCCAGAGCTAAACATCAAAGGCCTCTTCATTCACCAAAAGTGACTGTATGGGCGAGCAATTTTAGCTGCATTGGACCTTATTTTTTGAGAATTATCGAGGCAGTCTGATTACCGTAAACTCCAGCGAGTATGTGAAACTGTTGAGAAAATTTCTGACACCACGGCTACAAGAATTTGCTGGCTACAATTGACAGACGTAGTTTCAGCAAGATGGAGCCACTTGCCATACATTTAACGAATCCCTACCGGTCATCAAAGAAATGTTCCCAGAAATGCTAATTTCCCGAAGAGGCGAAATTTCTTGCCCACTTAGGAGTCCTGACCTAACGCCAGCAGATTTTTTTCTCTGGGGCTATCTAAAACATTGTGTCTATACCCACAAACCAAGGACACTGCTCCAATTAAAGACGAAAATAAGAGAGGAAATGTCAGCAATACCACGATCTTTACTGCGGCGAGTACTCGAAAATTTTTGTGCTCGTTTAGAGGAATGCCGGAGTCGCGATGGTGGGCATTTAAATGATATTATTTTTAAAAAGTAATTTCCAGTGTATAAGCTATCTCCTAAATAAATAATTTTTTATGTAAATCTAATAGTTTTTTTTAATGATTTTTTTAAATGTTGACTAATTCCTGGCCCACCCTGTAGCTATCTTAGCCTAATTAGACCTAAAACTTAACCTAGGTCTTACATCTAACCCCTTCTGTTCGTCGGGTGGCCTTTGTAGTTGAAAAGTGCATCCGTGAGCCGTTACTGCACTGCTATCTTCATGAGGCACACAAATGGTTCATTAGAATCAGCTGTACGCCCTATTGACCGAATCAGTCCATTCTCATGTCCGTCTGTTTGTCTGTAGAATCGTGTTGTTAATTGCACAATAATTACGACTCCTAATACAGGAGAAGGTTCTTTGGCCACTTCTTAGTTACCGGGTTGTAGAACCTGTCAGTGCAGAAGCAAAGAACTCTTCTTTCGAACATCTCCGCTTCGGCCATGACAGTCTTTGAGCAGGATAGAAAGAGTCAGGGTCTGGTAGCAAATGAATTTAACTTTGATAGTCATGTCCATCTTTTTGGCAAAAGGAGGTCAGATGCGTTGAAATGCAGATTTGGCAGCTTTGATTTTCCGCCGCAAAAAGGGATTGAATTTTGAAAAATCCTGGTAATCGATTCCGAGGTTCTTTAGAGATGGGACAGGAGTAATCTTAGATGTTCCGAATGAGACAGCGAGTTTCTTGGTCTTGTCTCGAATAGTTTGAAATCCCCGATACTTGGAAGGATTGCGAAATACTCAAAGCTTAGTATTACTGCTGTTTGGTTTGATGCCCCATTCTTTAACCTTCAGTCGTTGTTACTCGCCACATTTTCCTTGAGTAGTATTTTCTTTTTAAATTATGCTCCAACATCCCAAACCATCTTACTTTTGAGGACATACGTATATTTTGTACATATTTCGTAGTCCTTAACGCGATATTCGTTGCTCAAAAACGTTTGCAGTGCCATTTGCAAGGTCTTACAGTTATTACGATTCGACTACTGAGGACCCACAACTCTCTAGAGTTAATTCTTCTGGCTTCATTTATTTCAATTTTCAAACTAGCTTAAAGTAGAAAAAATGCCAACATGTAATTAAAATTGTCTGTAAGTAAATTGAGAAATAAAATGAAATAAAATAAAATTAAACAATATCATAAAAATAACAACCTTGTTTTCACATACAAAAATGTTCTTGAAAATTCAAAAAAAGTTTCCATAAAACAACACAAGAAAACAATTTGATAAAGAGAATATTTCAAAACCATCAGAAATACGTGCTGTAAATTTTCTACAGGACTAATGCTTCGAATAGCAGGAAAAGTTTATAAAAACATTCTATAATATCTATCCGAACTCAATAAGATGACATCATTGTTTGACTAGTTAGTGTTCTTGGAAGACAACATTGTATACTCTGCAAACACATTTGATTCTTTAAAGTTGTTTGAAAACTTTCGATTTTAGGTATCCGATAAATATTATTCTTTCGTTGTTTTATTCAAACTGTTGAATTGACTAAATTAATTGTTATTCAAATAATAATGATAGTGATGGAAATTTTTGATTTAGAGGAAGAACATAAAGTTTTTTTTTTAATTTCTTTTAATTTTTTTTTCATCGTAATTATGTTTTTGAAAATAATTTTTTTTTCATTTCAATTAAAATGTAGCTAGAAAATGGAGCCAGAGTCGAACATTGTTTGCACTTCCTATTATTATTATAATGTAAATCACAATAATGATGATTCCTACGATAGTTGTAATTTGTAGTGATGGACTCAAAAACGCCAAACAGTTTGCAAAAAACGTTTGGCTGCAAAAAACAAACGAACAGTTTTTCCAAATGGCGACAAACTGTTTTTCTAAGACAAACATTTTTTTCTAAAATGAACAGCATTTCTAAAACGAACCGTTTTTTTTACACCGAATAATTTTTCTAAAACCAAAAGTTTTTCTAAAACGAACCGTTTTTCTAAAATGAATTGTTTTTCTATAACGAATAGTTTTTCTAAAGTCAATTGTTTTTCTACAACAAATATTTTTTCTAAAACCAATCGTTTTTCTAAAACGGACCGTTTTTCTACAGCGAATAGTTTTTTCAAAGCCACTCGTTCTTAAACGAACCCTTTTTCTAAAACAAATTGTTTTTCTACAACGAATAGTTTTTCTAAAGTCAATTGTTTTTCTACAACTAATAATTTTTCTAAAACCAATCGTTTTTCTTAAACGAACCGTTTTTCTAAAACGAAAAATTTTTCTAAGAGGAATAGTTTTCCTAATACCAATCATTTTTCTAAAACGAACCGTTTTTCTACAACGAATAGTTTTGCTAAAACCAATCATTTTTCTAAAACGAACTGTTTTTCTACAACGAATAGTTTTTCTAAAGCCAACCGTTTTTCTAAAACAAATTGTTTTTATAAAACGAATCTTTTTTCGTTTTTCTAAAATGAATCGTTTTTCATTTTATTGAAACGAACCGTTGTTCAAAAACGAATCGTTTTTCGTTTTTTTTTTTAAACGAACCGTTTTCCGTTTGTTAGAACGAACTGTTTGGCAGTGGAAAACTGTTTAGCTGTGGTAATCAGATTTTCAGTGGCAAACTATGTATGTATGTATGTATATATAATACGAGGTTGTCAAACTTATTAGGTGTGTATTTTTGCATCTCGATCAAGAGCTGGTTAGGTTAGGTAGCAACGGTTGCTGTTGTTTTAAATGCTGCTTACCAGAATTAGCTCTCGATGGCATGCGACCATGCATGTTGATTCTTTACGACCATGTGTACTGATCTATGTATGATTATACGGTTGATCAAGTAGATAATATATTGGAAAATTGGGACAAGACAAGTATCAAGTCAGTTTGGAACTGTTTAGTCCTAGCAATGAATGTTTACGTGTGTGATACATAAAACATATATAAGAAAAAACGTAATGCGTAAAAATTCATTGTATTGAATTAATTGAAGATTATTCAAACTAAGTTTCTGAACTGAACTACATACATTTCAAATATTTATTTTGTCGCACAGCATAACATTTTTTCTTGTCGTTAACAAACTATTTTTTAAACAGTTTTAAAAACCAGTTGTTTTTTTTCAAAAATCAGTTCGTTTTTGTTTTTCGAAAACAACAGAAATGCCCATCACTAGTAATTTGCAAGCATATTGGTCATTTTGACCACGTAATTAGTATCCGATATTCAACTAATCAAATGTTTTATTGGATTGCTTTTTCATTAAAATCTGCGTATTTTAATTGGCCAACATATTAAAAATTAACGATACAATTAACTCAAAGTTTAACAAGCATTCCAATCTACATTCCAACATACCACTTGCAAATTAAATAATCACATTTCAAAAACATCTGTATCGCATAAAAATGCCAATCATTTCGATAATCTCACTCATTCCATCGGTCCTTCCATACAGTGAGTTTTTGAATTGTCAGATAAATTTTATTTTTTATCAATAACCTTTATTTCTCGTTGATGTATATACAAATATGAATATAAATCTATACATATGTATGTGCATATATACAGATATTAATAGTTCATACTTAACATGAGTTAACCATTCGTATTCATCCGTGAGTGAAATGCCAGCAAAAATAAAAACCAAGCTATTGATACTAGTATTGATGGGAAATGAATGGAAAATAAATGAAAATCCATGTCCTGTATTCAGCACTAGAGAGATAGTGAATAATGGTAATTTATGATGTGAATAGTATGAATGCGGATGGTATGAATTTCTGGTTAAATGCCGTTGAGTATTCACAAAATTCCGATAATTTTTTGATATTGTTTGAATTATGATGATTCTTTTCCCTGTTAACAAATATATGAATTATTCAAACACAGGAGATTTATTATCATTTTAGCAATGGGAACAGAGTAACATACCAATTTAGCAATGAATAAAATTGATAAATTATCTAAAAGAAATTTGAATTTTATTCAAATAATGATGCATACACTCAGAAAAAAATCGTTGTATGAATAAAAAAATAGATATGAATCAAATATTTTCAAATATGATTTGGTGTCATATACGTTTCTTTTTAATTCAAATAATTTGCCTTCATTTCAATAACGCTGTATCAGTGTTGGTCTTGTTTGGTACAAAATGTTTTGTTTTACATTCAATGATGAAAATTATGATAAGAAAATAACATTTGTATAATAAGGTGGACTCATTTTTCTAGAATGTGGGGGCTTATTTAATTCAAATAAGATTCGTTTTTTACTTAAAAGTGATTAAACTTTTGATTTGAATTTGATTCTATTAAATTTTAAGTGGTGAAATTTTTCTGAGTGTATCATACTATCCTGGATTTATGTATAATAAGTATAACAAAAGTTTGCACTATTACTTCTATAATGATTTTTTTTATTACCATAATCTTTCATCTATATTAGCTTCTTATTACTTAGAACTAAAATTTCCATACTGGAATTTCGTTCTGTCAACATATTTTCAAGTAAACCTACAAATGTATGTGAACATCAATAGGACGAATTACGTCAACTTGAAATGGAATTGCTCAAACAAACCTGAAGCATAAAACATAATTTCCTTGAGTATATGCTCATGTTTCTCACCGCAAAACTAACTGAACAGACTGAATCTGCTAGCTACATTGGCATTTCGAACGACATTACTTGTAGGAGGCTTGTATGTAAATTTCGTTGATATGTGCAGAAAGAAACAATTTACCGTAGATAATGACTTTAATACACACACGGGAAAGGATCACTTTGCACTGGTTGATGATTTTGAGCAGATAAGCTTGTTTAGTGCGCTAATGATAATAACTGTCTTCAAAAACTTGTTGGTGTGTTCATATGGAAATTTGTTATGAAGGAGACAAAATAGCTTTTGTGTTTGTTTAAGATTAGCATAAAATTTGGTAAGGGTATACCGGGTATTTTAATTAGATATATTTTTCAAATGGCAAATATTTACTTATTGAATGAAACCGGGTGGGAAGTTATAAGCACATAAAATATTCGGTGTTGCCTCATATTTATATTCATTTATTTAATGTTTTTACGTAGTGCATGACTTCTATTTACGAACGAATTGTTTTTCTCACTAACAGTTAGAATTCGTGAAAAATGTTGCACTTACTTGTGCACTTCATTTCTATTGATAATAACACAAAACTAATTATACCCACCTCCTGGTATTTTCATCCAACAGTCACTAAACCATGATTCTATTAATATGATAAAAAAAAACCACCAGAAAAAAACATTTACAATCACCAACAGATGCGTTTTTACAATCAATTTATTGCTTTTCAAAATTAAACTCAAGTACATGTTTCGAATCAAAAAATATATAACAAAAAAAATTACAAAAATTTGAGTTTAGGTTAGGTTAGGTTAGTGAAGAGGGCTGCCGGGAACGCGGCCAGCATTAGGCCACCAGTTTGGGCCCATGTGCCACCCTCATAGACAATCACACGCATTCACACTTACAGCCATGGCACTGGCGGGATTTGAACCCGCAGGCCCCGTAGCACGCCACTTTTCGGCCTGACGCCTTAGCGAGCAGAGCTACTGGGCCCCCAAAATTTGAGTTTGCACCCTTTTAAGAAATGAAAGTTTCGAAGAACACTAGTACTCTTTAGTTATTTAATCCAATTCTCATTTTTCGAGGTGTAAAAGAAAAAAAAAACAATTCCAGAAAGCAAACTTGGATAGTAAAAAACAAGGTTCATTAATGGACGGTTCTGTACTACTTTAAATTTTGTAATTAATTTTTTTATTTTTTTATTTTTTAATTTTTTAATAGTGTAAAACATGATTGCATGTTCAATTCTCAGATTTAATAAAGCTGTTTGCAAATACTTACTCAATAAAAAATCAGTGGAGTGAGGAAGGACGTACAGCCCTAATTTTCTTTTTACTCTACAGGCTCACCTTGGAGAAAATTTTCAATATTTAGGCTATGGAAATTTTTTTATTTTTATTTATGGAAGACCTCTTGGTATAAAAATATCATTATAAATAGATCAAAGCAAAGAGAGCACAGTTCAATCAACTTCTGATCGTTCAAGAATCATCAAACTCAATCTCGTATGTTTTCTTGGCTTTGTGGACTGGTCATTGCCTTGGAAAGAAAAGCGTGTCAAATGAATTAACAAAAAAAGAAATTCATGTAGCTATTTTCATCCTTGAAACAATAAATCAATAAACAATACCATCAAATAAGCACGAAAATATATTTGAAAATTCAGCGCCCAACGTGGGCACATTCTCTCAGTTGCACATATAACACCAAATCAAATCTACGCACCATATCTTTTCGGATAAAACCAAACAATCTATAATCTAATTTTATCCAAATGGAAATACCCATAAGTCATAAGCCAATAAACCGTAATTAAGCGAAAGCTTCGGTTTGTAAGTTCAACATTAGTTCAACTCTACCAAACAGACAAAATAATAATCTAAGTGAAGTACAAATAAATGCTTCCCTTTCAAATGACTTCGTATCGAAAGTTTCAAGTGCTTTCCAAGACAGGCTATATTTAGCAGTTAACTGTTACTAGCGCGATATACATACATATGCATGGTCGTTCTGTTTCGAATCGAATAAGTGCATGTTTCTGTTTTCATTTCGCTTCAGGACTGTCCCGTTAAATAAGGTGCCGGAGTCTTGATGTTGTAAAATCCTTGACAATTTATTGATACGATGAGGATTAAAGTGGGTGCTTGATTTAATATCGTTCAAGTCTGTTGTTGCAGCAAATGGTTAAACAACCGTATTTCGACTTGACTTGCTTCAAGCCGTTAATAGGCCGAATTTTCTAAATTCCTAATCTTTACTTCGCACAAATATAATTTAATGAAATTTTAGTTTTGTATTCGTTTGTTTGTGACACCCCTTAACTTTGAACTGATGTTTACATTGAATTTTATTTCCGATTTCAATGTTAGAATCAAACTGTTTGGTTGTTCGAGTTCAAAAGAATAATTTTATGTCCGGTAGAGAATAAATATTTAACAAGTCGTTAAAGGACTTCCAATGGCTATGCCGGCGGTAGAAAAGACTCAAGTCATTCCGATGTCTCCGTTCAGTTTTCCATTGCTCCGAGCGACAAAAGCGACCAAAGGCATGTGCGTCCGCTCTTGACCAACCATCTACTAGGACGTCTACGCTCGGCAGTGGACAGCGCGACTAGCAACAGTCAAAAGGATTTTTTATTTGCTTTGAGCTTGAGCTTGTCTGTCTATAAAAGAGGATTTAGCAGCATCCGAAAGACTTAAAATAAACGAAATGAAAAGAAATATTTTGTCCTTTATTGGATCTGCGCCTCACTTCCACTTTTTTATAGTTAGATAATAAGGATTTGTCTCCGGGATTTCCATTTGCTTGTTCCGAGACTGGCAAACGCCAAACTCCGCGCCAAAGTAGCTGACGGCGACCAACAGATTCCGATAGCTTGTGAGCCGTCGAAATGATTGGCTATAAGAGAGTTGTCGTGAACGGAAAACGGAACATTAATTAAGGTGAAGTTCGGAGGGCTATTTATTGATTGAATGATTTGCGAGATAGCCGAGATAAAAGCGGAATTGGCTTTAAAGTGTCACCATTTCGTTTTCTTTGTGATCAGCTTCGAAAAGACATTGGCAAAGTTTTATGGTTTTCGAATGGTCAGAGAGTAGATCCGTACAGCTTAGCTGATTTTTATTGTTGTGTCTGTTACGTTGACATGAGATTGGAAGAAATGTGTTATTGTAGGTTTCGATTAAAATGTTTCGATAAATTTCAATCTGATCAATACTGGTTTAAAGCGTTTTGAAACAAATAGTCTTTGGCAGGAATCAATTGAAGTTTTAATTGCACTTGAAAAAAAATTGTTATTAAATGGTCCAGAATTTTTTACACAGGACTCTCAATTATGCAAGCTTCTTGCAGTAATTTTGTGAAATGTGGTTTATTTGGAAAATGATAATCCTAAACATACTGTTGCTTTGAATTATTTTCGAGAGAATTGTCATGGCACTTTCTTTTCCATAAAAAAGTCTATGAATCCAACAGAGACCCTAAGAACGATTTATAATCACAAAAAGCCTTACTGAAATCGATGAAGTCTGTCAACATCTTTGGAAATATTCGAAGTATTCTACTATTGGAAACGATGAAATTTTATTTCAAAATAATAATTTTAGTAAATCATTGCATCTGGGAGCTATCACATAAACACATGATCTAGCACAGCATCCTGTCTGGGGCGAAAACTCAACAATAGTTTATTTACCAAAGATTGATTTCTTATATAAAAGTGATCGTTAGTTTTTAGTATCGCGATAGAATCAAAAACTTTTTTCCTGGTAATTCGGTTTATCAACCGTTGAACTTTTTTCCCGAAAATATCTGATATCGGTCTAATCACTGATGAGCTTCTGATAAACTTTTTGCTGCCAACTAATTTCTCATTTCCCTACTTTCAATCTTTCCTGCTTATGACATACTTAGTCACATATCAAATAGATACGCACAAAAGTTTGAGAAAAACCACCATCCGAAAAACTTTTCTGATTGTGATTTAATCACAATAGAGATCTTGTAAGTACCAACGCTTCATTTTCATCATTAAAACTTTATGCAGGAACTATGCTCAGGCATTTCAAAAGTCAAAGATATTTCCGTTGACATGTTATTAGTGACTTTTATTACTATTTACTACATACATACATATATATCAAACAATATACGAGTCTTTATTGTGAAAGGCACGGAAATGTAAGCGGCTGTCGGATGCTTCTCATTAGAAAAGTTGTACAAGTACACTCAAGATACCAGACGCGTCTTAGTGCTACGTCAACTTGCTTTCAACTTACTTTTCTGCTCAAAGTCGGTAGAGTTCGTTTGGTTTTAGTTCAAAAGAGCACTGTTACGTATCGCAAAAATACTGACTTAATAGACATATTCGCTTCTATTAGTTTTCATCTTCGAGCTTATATTGTCTTCCGCTTTTTGATGTAATTACAGGCGGAAACGCTTTTAATGCTATGAGAATTTTATAATACATTGAGTATGGAATTCACACTAGCAAAAGCTTTGACTTCATTGTGGAACTGATAATTAGAGGTGGAAAATAGAGTGTTAGATGCCGGCATCTAAAGTCCTTGACATAGTTAGCTGGGAAGGATGTGCGAGCGCAAGGAAGATGCAGTGAAATTTTAGCGTGTTTGCTCCATGAAAATGTTGAAAAGGTAGTGAAACTAAAAGCTTTTAAGCATTGCAATTGCAAAAAATTTGGTTTGGGGATATTTTATGATATTTTAGCGATATATTCAGTGCTGGTTTTGAAATTCAGTATGAGTAAAAATGGGAATAAACACATGTTACATATTCGATCATTTTGAATGACACTTAAAAAGTAAAAATTAGAGAATGTGATACTTTGAACAGCAAATATTTTAGAGGCTGGTTTTATATTTTTCAACAGCTTTTACTCTTACAATGGGCCCCCAAAAATGTTCAACCTGGTAGCAAATCATTTCGAAAAATAATCTGACCAATAATTATATGAAATCTGTGAGAAAATGTTGAGGAAATCAGGAAAAGCATTACCAAAAGCGATTGACTAATATTAAAATATTACTTGTCTTCTTATGACATTATGATGGTTTACTCTAGAAAGAAGAATGGATGACAAATTTTTTATTTTTTTTATTATTTCCTTCTTTTCCCTTCAAAAGTTCCCTAGTTTAGGGACAAGCTCTTATGAATGGGCTCGCGAAGAGGATAGCATTCGTATTAGCAGAGCTGATCAAAAACTGCAAAAGAGTGCAGAGGTCGAATCCTTCGAAGATAACAAACAAAAGATGCTCTAGACATCCTTGCTGATAGCCTTAAACTATATGGACCCGGTATTAATGATTCTGTGTGAGTTGGGAAAAAATTAACGTGTTTTTAGAAAATAAACTTTCAAACGCGTTTTCTGAGACTTTTTATTTTTAAAGTCGGTGAGGCACGTAGCTCAAAAGCCAACAGGTCGATCCTTTTGAAATTTTGAACACTTATTTTGTAAACATTTTACACGGTAGTGCTGTTGAGGTGTTTTATTTTTAGACTCTAATTTTTTAAAAACGCACTTTTCCGTTTAAAAACCACATAAAAAATAAAATATTCTTTCTTTTCGTTTTATTTTGACTTCAAAATTACACCAAAAATGAAATAAACAAAATAAATGAAAAAAACTTGAAAGCGTTATCTCATGAAACTCATTAACTAACCAAATCTTTTTGGTTTTTTGGTTTCAGATGATCCAGCTATTAGTTATGTTTCTCACGGCAATTTCCCTTTATTTTTGGGATGTCTGTTTCAATTTTTTTCAATAAAAATTACTGGATACTATTTAATATATTTACTGTAGTATACTCTTTCGGCAAATGAACTAGTCTTTACCATATTGCTCAAAAAAATTCTTAAAATTATGCTTAAAAAATCAAGAAACCCAAAGCCACCACCGATTGACAACTAAATAGCCAGCTCATGGCAAAAAAGGCGTTTTTACTCATGAATTTCTCGGGAAATTCACAGTGCATGATGAAAATTTCCATGTTTTTGTATTTATTTACCAAAAGCGCGCTAATGCCAAGACTTAAAAGGAAAAAAAACACCGGCTCCATATTTTTATACACATACACATATCTTTGTTTCATAACAGTGAAAAAAACAAGTATATTTATTTAAGAAAAAACCAATTTCATTATAACTCAATATAAAATGCGTTGAATGAATGTATGAACCCTAAAAGTGTGAATCTTGCTACTGCCGATTTGCCCTTCGGAGGTGAAATTTCCCGGCCGTGGAACGTTAGTCTAAATTCTAACAAATATTCTCATAATATGAATAATGGGGTGGTATCTGCAACTGCAAAAATCTATTTTCCAAAGTATTTGAATAATTGGCCTTTGATCGGAACAAATTTTATGATTTTTAGAATGGTTTGTTTCAATTTTCCTGCATCCTGCAATTAATTAAAATGCAAGGATACACAAGTAAATGTCAATTTCACCTGGATAGTTTAAACTATTTCTTAAATATATTTGGTGAAAATTGTACGCAAGGGTTGTATTTCATTTGACCCATTTCTCCCACGATTTTGTACCGCGAGCAGCACTTTCTCCCTTTTCCCTCTTTCAAGGCTTAGAAGTCGAAAATTCCCGGAAAATGGGAACAACACTGCTTGCAAGTATTAAATTGTAATAATGGAACACGAGCATTGTCATGAGTATATTTCCACTTGTGCGCAGTAGGTTTCAAGCAAAATTAGCGAGACCTCTACGGCGCATCATGATGCAAAATCACTCTCACGTCAACCCAAATTTTCCTAAGTTAAAAAAGCCAGGCAAGTATATATTTAACAAGTAGAAGTATTTACCTAGCAAAAAAAATAAAAACATTTATCAAAAAATGGTGGATTCGTTGTTGATGGATTTTAGTCGAAAAATTCGAAGCTGGAATTTAAGTTCATAACTGCCCAGAGGCGGCAAGAAGGTCAAGTCCGGCCCTTTTTACAGAGATCAATGACGAGAAATAGGCCGCCTTTTTCATATTTCAAATATGTACCTCGGTTTAAATGCGCAATGTAAAGGCCGAAGTGCAAACTCAAAAAATCTTATTCAATTGAACTCAAATTTCGTAAAATTGAACTTTGGGATCTATGAAACCTGATGGTTGGATAATCACAAAGCTTGAATTCCTATGTTAAATAATAAAAATTAATTAAAAATGTAAAATAATTGAATGGACAATTAAATTTCAATAGTAAGAGCTGGGCTTGATTTTTGAATTGAACAAGAAAATTTAATTTAAAGTCAGTGCCTAATAGCTGAATTCGCAAAAAGAACAACTAAAAGGTTCTTTATTTTTGAATATTTTTTAACGTTGATGCTTAAACCTGTCCATTATTTGATTGGATTATTTTACTCAAAGATAGCATTTTAATTTAGTTAGCTTAATCATATTGTATCAGTTTTGTCGTAGTGGAATTTTAAATTTCTCCGAATTTGATTTTTGAAGTCTGGAATTCGTTTTTAATTTTTGGATCCTTATTTTATCCTGTTTAAACAACATTATGCGATTTATAGCTGATTGTTTATAAATTTTATGACACTCCTGCAAAGTGGAACTGCCCACAGCTCTCATATTGGTCCAACACTATTCAATTTTTATAGGTTTGTCACTCGCTGTGAGCCGATTTTTACAATTAGCACATTTCGGAAACTTTTTGGGAATATATTGTATCAGTTTTGTTGGTCAAGATTCATATAAGCAAAAACGTAAATTAAGGGGACGTAGCACCTTCAAATTGAAAAATAAATGTTTTTTTCAAAGACTTGTTTTTAATTGATTAAAAAAACGTATCTTAATGAAACTTTTTACACATACTTTACTTCTTTTATACTACATTAAAAAACTTGGTAAAAATATTTTGTGGCCCCCTGTCGTCTACTACAATTTTTTGGAAAATACACCAAAAAAACCTGGCGTGCATGATAACTGTCCTCAGGAAAGTTTGAAAAAACAAACAAAAACGTGGTTTTGATCAACACCAAAACGGCCTTGGAATGAACTAAAAAAAAAATTTGGTTGAAAAATAACAAAATGGCGGCGTTTTTTTCGAAAATCGAGGTTTTTTTTCCCCAGAAATCGGTTATAACTAAAAAAATTTAGTGCCGATTTTTCCATCCGTAGTTCATTCTGAGCATCAACATGTGCAAATTAACGTGTTAAAATTTCAGAACGATTGGATAATATTGTTTTTCTTAATCATGCACGCCAACTTTCAAAACGTCGTTTCGAGAAAATCGCGCTTAAAGTTAAAATTCAATATTTTTTGCAATAAATCTTACCGAAAATTAATCTGCGATGCCTGGACCATACAATGTACCTTCTTCTTACTCATACTCCTCCTCTTCCAAAGATTTTTGCTCCCTTCGAGCAGTTCTGGCCTCTTTAGATGCCTCAGTCGAGTGTTTTTCCGCCTGGTTGATTCTTGCAGCATCTCTATGTTCTGCATGTTCCAGCGCACGTTCGCTAATCGTAACTCCCATTACTTGCATTATTTTCAAGATAGCTATAAATCCTTCATTAAATGTACATGCAGAAATATTTGCAGCCATATTTAGCACGTTTTCCCACAAAAAGTATGTTTGGGGGCCAAATTCCAAACACAAGAATTATAGCTTTCGTTATTATTCTGCGTAAAATTGCCCAAGCAGCGCTTTAATAAATCTTTTGATGATAAGTCATCATAAATAGGCTTTAAAATTTCTTATACCTCAGAAAGGTAGGTACCTTCATCTAAAGGTAGAAGATGCTTGAAATTTTTTAATGCATTATCACCAGCTGCCTCCGCCTTGCGCCAGTTACACCAAGTCGTTTCTCCAACAGGACAATAAGAGAGTTGAGGGTTCTCATCAGTTGAAATTTTGTGGTAATATGCTGCCCAAATTTATTTGCGCATATTTTCAACTGAATCAGGATTTCGTCGTATAGCTAGGCCATAATATGTGGCAAAATTTTGCATTAATTTTAGTGTCAGTTGAACTTTTTTCGGACCTTTTTTTGGAGATTCAACACTTTTTTTACAGCTATTTTTTTTGTTTTTTTTTGCCAAGGCTAACTGTTTTTTGCTTCCTTTAAAGGAGATGACTAACTTATCTTTGTCTACACTTTGGGTTAAGTCGATGTAGCGATATAGCGAAGTCAACGAAAATCATAGAAAAAATGACATTGGGGCGCTTCGCTATACATACTCACATTTTTTTTTTTTTAGAATTTCAATTTTATATTATTAAAATCATGTTTTTAAAGCTCCATTCTAACATATTCAATCAAAACACAAAAATCGATTTTTCAAAAATTTGGAGGTGCTACGTTGCCTTAAACCTTTTGTCAAAAAGTGTGCTGATTCGTACTTTCCATTTAGCACAGCCCACTAACCATTCAATTCATATATATGTACATATGTAAAATTGAAACAAAATATTGCAAGGAATTATTTCTGAAAGTAAACGCAAAAAAAAAGAATAAATAAGCTCAATGCTATGTTTATTCTCATTTCAACATTCTTAAAACCAAAAATGCATCTTCACCTTAACATCAATTTATTCAATAATTTTTCATCCATTTGTTTCGAGAGAAAAAAATACTTTACTCTAAAACTCTTTAGCAAATGAGTAATGATCCAAACCTATTTTTCAAATGAAACCATACATTAGTGCCCGGCGAGTTTTGAGAAAATTCTAATTATAAACGAGCACTCGTCGATTAAATTGCCATCGAAGAGTTTCTATACCCCATTCAGCTTTCCATGCAAAAAAAAAACCAACATGAGAAAAAAACCATGTGACGAATGAGTTTACAGAATGATTAATGATTTTTCAATTCTATCGATGTCGTTGGTTTTCTGGAAAAAAAACCCTGAATTTCGCCTCGAACACTCAATTCGATATTGTTCTTCATTACAACCGCCGTCGATCTTAATTATGCATGCTCTACTTAGTCGAAGCACCATTTTCAAACCACCAGTCAGCTAACAATTGAAGCTCCATCAGTGTGCATAAATGATTGTATGTATGTATGTAAGTATGTACAAGCACTAGTATAATAATATATAATATTCGGTTTGGAGCGTATGCTTTGTATGAAAAAGGAATTGTTGATGATATTGGCATAACTGGTTTCTGAACTTTGTTGAAAACATTGATTGATTATCGAAAATCTAATCAATAGCCGAGCAGAGCTTTTCCGTCGTAAGACAAGGATATAGTGCTGCAGAGAACGAAAAGGAAATTTTTCAACGGAATAAATCACAATTTGCACTTCTATTATTAATATTTAAAATTTTAAACGAAAGCTAATAAAAAGCTTAAAGTTTGAAATTAAAGATTGAAATTTATCATACATACAAACAAAAACAATTTTTGAAATTATGTTTTATTTAGTACAGATAATATTCGAACGGGTTTCGACACCTCTTCACAGTTAAATTCGGCGGAAATTTCGAAAAAAAATCCCACTCAACTAATTGCAAAAACTATACAAAGTACTATATTGTATGAAATGAAAAAAAAATGTAATATATTATATGATAACGAGCTTTTAAGTAAAAACCAATCAATGATATCTTTACAATAAATTGACTTCCAAGCGAAACCATTATTCGATTTCCTCTTAAAATATTTTTAAATTCGAACATACTTACTTCCAGTCTTAAATTCAAACTTGCCAGCAACATTTACTAAGTAAGTCCTTTTCATCTATACTCTGCAACAAAATTATTTTAGCATATCTCGAATCGTTGTGCCTTCGCTCGCCTCCATCCTTCATAGATAATAAACTCAAACCGATAGCATAAAATTCAAATGTGTACGAGTATCTACATAATAGCGGAGAAGTCGAAGAGAACTTTAGAAGGTTTTGTGAAAAGGAGACATGTGACACCAATTTATGTCGTCCGTTGTAGAATACACTGTTGTCTCTTGGCATTATGTAAGCTCATCGTCGTTCTCGTCCTTAGTTTCGTCCTTGTCAAATTTCTGCCCTTTTTTGTGCTGACACTGTCGGCGGAGGTCCTGTGTGAGTTTTCACTATTCAGTTCTCGATGATCCTATTTTAGAAAATGGATGATAGTGTCAAAAGTTTTCTAAAGAAAATTGACGTAAAATGACCGTAAGGGATTTGGCCTGAATGTCATAGAAATGTGTGTACGAATCGATGCTTTTCTATGTTTTCATTCTGTCGTTTTTCAACTGTCACAGTTTGAATGGATTACTGTTGGTGCTGGTGCATGGAAGGAGTATATTGGGAAACGGAAATTAAGTGCTAGATTTGTAGTTTAAATGCAACTACTTTTTTTATTACTTTGGCAATTAGTTAATTTTTATGCAATGCAGATTAGTATTTATAGCACATATTAGTATTTACATTTTTTGTTATATGCGAATTGACTACATGTGCAAGATATATTATAAATTATTTGAAAATTATATCGCAAAAAGGAAATTTTGTGCCTTTATCAGAGAATTGAGGGTTAGAAAAATATTTAAATTTAAACTTAAGGTATTTTATACAATGGTGGTTAAATAATTCGCCTTAGTAATATCTTAATATTACATTTAACTTGAAACACTAGACGTTGAGCTCGATATGAAGCCTTTTTCCTTCGGATCTGTTATTCCTTTACTCAATCCAAATTCGTCGGAATAGCTTCATCAAAGACATCAAAACCGTTTTGCACCCAGAAAATCTCACCCAGTCCAAACAATTGTTCCGTATCAATCACGTAGCTTAATTGTTCTCCGACACAAATGAAATACACTATGTTTTCGATTTCGTTTCGTTTCTTCTTCGCATTCGCAAAACCGAATGCCTTTTATTGACTATTAACACAACGAAAACATTGCCTCGAGCTTCGAACGGAAACTGGCTAGAATATACCTCTTAGAAAGATTGATTGTACAAAACACTTTTCTCTGTTATCCTTGACGTCCTAAACAAATCGCCTTTTATCGTATTCTCATACATATGTAGCAGGGTTATCTCTTATTGTAATCTAGTGCCCGGATCGGAAGTATTCTGATTCTTTTCTAAGCTCGCTTTAGATACCGTTACTTTTGTAGCTCAAGTTTATACTGCATCGGAGCTACGTCAGCGTTGAGACCGTTAAGAAATACTACGGCACTGATTCAAATATAAATTCAGTCGAAATGTAAATTTGGGAAATAGGAAAAGTTTTTCGTAAATCAGTTTTATGGTCGTATCATGCCTCGGAATATTTTTTGTTTGTTTTTTTATTGTCTCATATTTTTCAAGTTACCGTTACGTAAAGCGAACTTATCTGCAAATGATTGCTTGTTGGAGTGGTGGCTAAGGTAGAACAGAGAAATGAAAAAAGTTATATTAATGTTAGATGCTCTCGAAATTATGAGTTCGGAGTTTTTTTCAAGCATTCATGCAGTTTTTGAAATTGACTAGCTTCAGTGATTTTGAATGTCGATTAATACTGTGAAGTTTCCAACATTAATTTCAAAATTTTCGGTCTAAGTTATGGATCTGATGCGTCGCCAATCTAACGAGACCTCTTGAAGCACTTAAATTCGATGTGCAGGCGGGAAAATAAATATTACAAAGCGGACATTGATGTAACAGTTAAATAAAATGTTTCCGAAAGAATTTTAGGAGGAAGTTTAAAACCACTAACGCCAGACGCTGAGAAAGAAACAATCTAGACAATCCTCACCAATCGGAAAATATAAATCCTTTCAAGAAGCGACTTTGCGTTTTTTTTGCTTTATAAGATTATTGAAATTTTACATCAGACAAAATGGTAGAAATTGAGATGGTGGTGAAAGAAGAAATAAATTTTTGGAAATAAACTGAAATCAAAATATAGGATTATCAATTTCATGCTTGAAAAAAAAACACAAAATATTCGGAAAGTGATGTAATTTTTATTTCGTTGTAAAGATTGATTCTTGCCATTCTATATAAAACACACCATTGTTCAAATGTTCTCCACGGGATTTCTTACAGGATTCAATTTTTTTGAGGTAATTTTCAATGACTTTCCGGCACATTTCGGGCAAGATTTAGGCCATGACTTCACAAATATTGGCATGCAATTCGTCCAAAGATTGGAAATTGTTTGCATAAACATGATCAATCCAGAGGCGTTAAACCGCAGGATCTTGGAGGCCAATCCACATCAGCCAATCGCGAAATTACACGTCCTGGAAATTTCTCTTGCAAAAGAGTTCAATTCGTCTGTGTTACGTGACTTGTTGCTCCATCCTGCTAACACCACATATTGTCAAGAAGATGATCTTCAATTTCCATCCAAAAATAAACGGTTAACATGCGGTCATAGCACTCAGAATTGACGGCGATGGCTCATCACTGATCCTTCTAAAAAAAAACGGTCCAATCACGGCACCAGACCATAATGCGCACCACACAATGTGACTTTTTCCGAATAAAATGGGCTTTCTTTCTTTCTGGGCTTTATTTTCTGAGCTCGATATTCTACAGTTCTGCTTATCAACGTATCCACAAAGCGAGAAATGGGCCTCACAGCTGAAGAATTTTTTTTCGAAAAATCAACATCAAAAGCTTGTTGTTCCAACACCCGATTCACGTATTAGCTATCAATAATTATATTTTCAATTATGATCAATGATTGGTTGTTTTTCTTTTCCTAAAAAGCGAAAAACTTTCAGGAATGCTGATGATTTGAATGTTTTCTTTTTATGTGAATCCTGTAGCTATAAGGTTGCTGGTACGTGCTTAATAGACTATTAAAGTGTAAACCTTTTAAGTATGAATGCGTCCTGTGATTTTCATAATAATTAGACGAATTTGTCCAAAGCTATGACAATTCAAATTTTTCCATTTTTTTTCGTCCCTTACAACAACGCATAGAGTTCGAAATTCCAAAACTTTATATATATATGTTTGAAATACGCTTCGAATTCATTTTGCATATTTACTTACCTTTGGAAATGACTGGAAAGTCACTTGTTGATGGAATTATGAGTACTTAACATATTACTAAAATAACCCCCGGCACTAAAGAATTAATGATAACTAACATTTAGTGAGACCTAAGCCTATTCGACATAGACACCAATGTATTACTTTTATCCTGAATGTACATCCCATCTAATTGTCTTATTATGTTATATGAGCGTTACTTTACGGAAATTTCTCCGTTTCTTAACAGCTACTTCCGCTCTTCTTTTGTTCTTTTATGTGGTGATACTTATGCTCCCAACTTAGTCTCAGATGCGAACTACACCGTAAATTTATCGAGGCGAAATATTATTATTGCAACATCTTCCATTTTCTTTCTTTGCCCCTCTTTGTCAATTCATGAATGTTCCAAATATTCATAACAGAATACTTGATTTTGTTCTTATCAACCTTCCTTTGACGTCATTCGTTTACGTCCTGCTCTGTCTCTTTGTGTTAGCCCTGATCTTCACCACCTCTCGCTCATTATCTTTCTTTTAGTTCATTTCGCAGTAATAAAAATACATCTATTCTGCGTCATACCTTCACTAAAGCGGACTTCACTTCGATGACCAATGAACTTAACTGGTTTGTTTTTTTCAGAGATTTTAGGATTGATGATGGTCTTCACATGCTTTTGGGCTATGCTTTGTTGCCAAATCTTTTTCTCAGTCACACCGCCACTTTTCATGTTAGAAGAAGTGCTGATACTTCTTGGCTGACATTTGACGCATGTAAATGTTAATTTATTTGTTTGCAAAGTATTCAATTGTATTTTATACTTGTTTTTGATTTGTTTAATTTATTTTTATTTTTATTTCATTTATATCAAATTTTATACCTTGTTTGGTGAAATAAATAAATAATCTGTGCTTTTGAAACTAAAGATGAAGCACTTCGTAAATTTTGAAGCTCCGGCTTCGAGGCTGATCTACTAAGTTACATAAAATTACGCTCGTGTGCTAAAAGGATGATTAAAGACGTGACTATCGTCATATGAAAACGACTTTATTATCGGAAAAAACATCATAAACTCCTCAGTTCCTACATATGTTCTCTTAAAAAATCTCCCTGTAACCCTTCTATGGTGTATTTAAATAATTTATCTGCTTACTCACCACAAGAAATATTTGAGTTCTTTGCGCATTTCTTTTCTTATGTTAATTTTTAACCTAGTTTATCTTTCTCTAACAATACTATTATATTTCCTCTTTTAATCTTAATAGTTTTAGCTTGTTTCCAACAAACCTTATGGAAGTCAAAAGTTTACTTACTGATGGCTCAGCAAATATCCTTGCAAAGTTATTATGTTCTTTCGTGTGTGTTTCTTTATATGTCTTCTTCCAATACGTTTTCTTTTTCCTGAGAATTTGCTCGTTTCGATCCATATCCCTTCTATTTTGTTTCAGTAAACTTCTCAAAAGAGTTGTTTGCAATAGAGTATACTCGACAATTGGACGTCTGCTCGCTTCTGAGCAACATGGTTTCGTTAAAGATAAATAAACTTACATAAACCGCATACAACTTACCATCTTTCACTGGTGTAATTACTTCTGTCATCGACCAGCAAAGACAAGTGGTTATATAATTCTATATACATATTTTTCAAGGCTTTCAACTCTATGAACTATGAAATGTTTTTCTCGAAGCTCGACGAGATTAATATCTTTGATTAATTTCTGTTCGGGTTTTCGTCATACCTTCGTGATCTTGCTTGTTTCGTTACGTTTAACTCTTTTTCTTTTTGCCTTTTCTATCCTACTCGGTTATTGACCTTTTGCGTCTACTTTTCTTTACAAACGGTCTTTCTTCCCTATTTAACTCCCCTTAAATTTTGTACACAGACGATCTAAAAATATTTTTGACGATTGATTTAGTGGATGTTGGCTCCCGGTTGCAGGATGACCTGTTTGCACTGGACAGCTGGTGTTTTCTGAATTGTGCTAGACTTTATTGTTGTTAAATGGTTCCAGATATGCTGTAAACAAAAACTATCTCGTGTCACGTTTTCCTATTCCATCCTTGGCTCATTTCATTGTCCTGTGAGTAGTTTCAAGGACCTTGGAGTTGTTTCTTATACTAAGCTTTATTTTGATGTCCGTATTTTGCGTATTTTGTCTAAGATCTTGTGATTGTGCAGCTTCACTCTAAAACAGTCTGACATAATAATAATCTTTATTTCATGTGCAGTCTAAAGCTACACAATAGATGCAAAAAAAAATCCAGTAGCTTAAAAGACGAGTACAAGTACATATTTCCTCCTGTGTATACCTGGATATCTCCTTATTGCTTAGTGCCCTAAAATATTGCTGTCAAATTTGACGTCCTCATCACCGTTTACGTTCATCACCGTCAAACGCAGATTTACTCGGCTGCTGTTTGTTACATTCCGCAGTTCCTACTACACTGTGAGTACATTAAACGGCCCACAGACACGGAGATCTGGCAATGAATTTGGTCGCAGATATAGCATATCTGCAACCAAGTCGACAACCAGATCTCCGTGTCTAATTTACGCTTTATGCGTCGCTTTATCGTAGAACTTCCAACCCTCCTGTCACGTATGTTTCAGTTACGTCTACTCCCAGTAGGTGGTTTTACTTGCGTGACCGTTTTTTTTCAACATACCGGTTTGCGCGATCGTATACCTGTTTTCATTCTCCCCTTTTACGCTTGACTAGACGACATAATTCTAGCGTCATTAAATATTTATAAAATCAATTCGCAAGCAAGTATACTATCTTATAACAATAATTTATGAATTAGTTCTTTAATTTTTATCCGATTTTATCTCAGTGCAAAAATTACGATTCTTATTCATTTCCGGTTTTTTTGTCAATTGAATTTATGATATATTTTTTCTTTCTTTCTTCTATTTTTGAAGTTTTGTACATTATTTTTATTCCTTCACTAGTCTTTGATTGTATATGTTTCTGCTGATTCAAAGAATAATAAATAAATAGATAATTTTCCCTAAAATTTTACGTTCAATGGAATTTGTTTTTTTTTTTAAATATTTTTTATTTTCATATCTTAAGCATAAAAATAATTTCATTGAAAAAATTATTCAGATTATCAAATGTATTCTGTTATATTTTAGGTGTGAAGAAATAAACCAGCAGTTTTATAACTTGTAGTAAGTTATTTAAGACTGCATTTTAACTCAACATTGTACTTCAATCTTAAATACTACAAGCATACCGCCGAACATCGTCTTCGCCTTAAAGACTTTTTAAATCACTTTCTCCGCAAAACGTTGCTTTTGATAAGCATATAACCTTACTCAGCATTCTATGAATAAACCAATTCGATACGATTCTCTACTATTTTTCGCCTAGACATGCGTTGAATTGCCTTCCGGTACTATAACATTAATCTTTTCAGTCTAGACTGCAATTACTACGCTTTCTGCGATCGTCCTGTCAAGTATCTGACCAAACACGAAATATCGATTGACCTCAGCTACTAAATCTTTGAGCTTCAAACGCTATTACTAATTTCAAGTGGTCGAAGATGTTTTTGATAAATATTTTATGACTTGACCTTTGGAATTTTTCTTTCTTCTAAGAATGGCAGTGTATGTACGTACTCACTGATGTACGTCTTTCACACATGCATTATTGAAGTAGTTGAGTGTTGCCCTTTGAAAAAGTATAGTTCAGTAATACTGCCATTGAAAATATCGTATTTGATTATAATAATGTGAAATGAACTTACAATGTCAACTTTTTCAGTTTCAGTTGTGAATTTGAAATGTTTGATATTATTATTTACCGCTCTTACTGTAAGTGACTATAACATACTAAATGTTGTAAGTTACTGTAAAACAAACACAACAACATTTTAATTACACTGATTTCGTAACGCCACTAAACTGGTTTTTTGTTCTCTTTTCACTTCCAAGCTCCCAAGTAATGTACTGGTGTAGCCCACATTGGGCGCTTGTTTAGTTGCTCATTAAAATACGGCCTTTTCAACATATTTGATGATATAATGGCAGATATTGTAACAGCAATTATTTTAACATTCTATACCTCAATTTCAGCGAGAGCTAATTTACTCAAATATATTTTTCTTGATTAAAAAAAACGTGTTGCTAAGTCGGCCAGTTTTCTTAGCAAAATGTCCGCTGCTGCAATAAAATAAAAATGCCCCATCCTTAAATATGTTAGCAAATAATTATTGATATCCAAGTAAATAATATTTTCTTATAATTCAAACCACAGTTCAATCATTTTCAGCATTTTTTACTAAAATACCTCCAAATCCATTGTTGATTTTGAAAAAAAAAAAACAAATGGTATCAAGCAAATACATTTTCAATGAATGCCACAATAAAACTAAGCTTTCAGCTATTGTTTTTACTGACTGCCTGCAACCATATTGTACCCATAATATTATATACGGATTTAAGGCAATGTGCGAACAAAATGAAATACCATCATAACCAATAATTTTCACCTTTAATCTAAGCATAATGGCTAGTTTTGATGTAATTGCATTTCCTATGCACTTTTCGAGAGCCCTGGTAATTATGCATTTTCAAATACCACACATTAAATTCACATTAAACCATCGTTTATTGAAACTATGCAATGCTAGTTTGAAGGTTCGCTCGCGATAATCCGGCATAGTTTTATTGTTTCAGTCTCTGGGCGAAATGGAGGCCGTAATAACCATGATGTGCCAAATAGATATTGGCCGAGCCCAGGCGAGCCGACTGTGTGGGCGGTCCAGACGAGCGACTTTGACAGGTGTCACAGGCGCTCGTGCCACATCCGATCGGAATGGATGTTGAGCACGAGCCAAGGCGATTCGGACGAGCTGTCAAATGCCGTCCACATGTTGGCGGCCTCGTCTGACTTCGGCTCGCCTGGCCTCGGCCAATATCTATTTGCTACATGATACAGTAATAACGGTCGAACATCGCAATAAATTCACTTTGATGCTAACGATACATGAGTGTTTGCGATGTGATGTCTACTTTAAGCTCGAAAGTTCTTTGTTTGCTGGTAGCGATCCAGTAATTGCATTGAATTCTCAATGTGACCGATGTGTTTTATGGTATTCGATGTAAAATTACACTGACCGTAAGTTTAGATGGTTCACGAAAAAGGAGACATGTTTGAGTTTTTGAAAGTTTTTGTAGCGCAGTAAAAGCATTTTATTTTGATTTTATTAAAATGCTGGCTATGAAAAATGAACCAAATAATATACAATCGTCACTCAAAAAAAATTAAAAATTATTCTTACATCAACCTACTCATTTATTTGGATTCAAATAGGTATTTCAAGACAAATATTCACTGATCAATTTACGCTTATCTTGCAGATACGGTCAAGTGTACTCCAATATGTTTACTAGTTCCGCAACGAAATGACATGAAATCCACAATTATCCTCTTTGGTGCTTGGGCTCGGTTCGAGGATAATACATAGCATCTGCGAAAACATGTCATAGATGTGCGTACCACTAAGCTGCTTTGCCTGATACATACCTTCATTGACCCGATTCACGAGCAACGATATTAGAATGCAATTGCAGTAACGCAAGTTCGACAGACGTCGGAAATATTCAATTTGCCCAGTGCCAGGACAATTTCATTTAGCAGTTGCAACTGGCTCCGGTTGTTAGCGGATAACGTTGATGAATTAATTGCCATCTCTTGGTCTAATTACTGGCAGCTCTAGTTTGCAATTGGGTTGGAAATGATGATAGAGATCTAACATTGTTTTCAGGATATGAAGAGTGGTACGATGTTGACAGATTTAGCGTTAGGATACAGTTTTATAAAAGTGTTTTAAAAATTATTAATACTAAATAAATTGAATTAATGAATGTAGCAAGTCTTACTTGAAGAATGTTTTGACTAAAAACGAATATATTATTTGAAAAGGCTGAATCTTCTTGGGAATTTCAAGTTTGGCATAAATGAAAGTACTGCAAATAAAATGTTCTCAGCCAATTATTAAGAGTACTTGGAAAAAGTCCTGCTTTCATGGATGCATGGATGCGGAAAGTGCTCACTGGGACTAGGCTTGGAAGGACTTTGGCTATTTTTTAAAAGAAAGACGTGAGGTCTATAAAAAAAATCTGAAGAGCTTGAGTAGATGCTGGAAAAAGGTATATTTTTTCAGTTTTAGTACTCGAAAAATGTCCTGCTTATTTATTTGTGAAAATCACTTGCACTAATAAATAATTCTACCACTCAAATAATGTGATTCAAAATTTGTTGCTGATAACTAACGTCCACACAAGCATTTTTTGTGAACGGAGAGAATCTAACAAATAATAATTAAAATATAATAAAATATATCTAATTAAAAAATTCAAAAAGAAAAGAGAAGTGGAGGAGTGAAACAGAACTGAAAACTTTGTTTAGCTTCCCATTTTTTTTTTTTTTTGAGTTTTTGCACTCAACATTGAACAGGTCATTTCACTTTTTGCTCCGGATTTTAAAAACTCGGTGTTTAATAAGCCATTTTAGGTGATTTAGTCGAAGTTTGTAGTAGTGGTCTTTTCTTTGTTTATATCGACGTCTAGTTGTATTTCTGAGAGTGATCATCAATGTCGTTTCGTGACCAAAGTAAGCAATGAAGTTTGATTTGCACGATACGTGTGGAGTGCTGGTGTTGATTCCAGCCCTAATGGTGAGGTAAGGAAGAATAATTTATCTATCTTTCGCATAAGATAATGGATAATGTTTTTCGATTTTTTTTTTACTTTTAAACACCAACTAATAATTGCTTATATAACACTGTGAAAATCTGCATTAAAATATAGTTTTCCATAGATTTCTTTCGAAGAGTGAAAATTTAAAGGAGGAAGATAAGAAGAAAATAGCTTGTGATTCCACGGATATGAAATTTGCTTAAAAGGAAAATAAAAGTATCCGTTTTATCGCCGAAACATTGGATATTCTGATATCAGGATTCCTTGAGAAAACAAAAAGTGTGTATTTTATTTTTGCTTAGAGCAAAACTAATATCGGCAATTGTTGATTCCAAAAGAAAAGAAGGCATTTATGGCAGAAAACAAACGATTTTTGGTCTTCGACGACGAAATTTGATGGTTTTTTTTAGATATGCCACGAGAGAATGATGGGACAGGAATTGAATTTAAATGAATGAGGCCAATTTAATTATTTGTTTTTTTTTTGGATCATTTTAATCAATTTGAGTAGCGTCGTTCATCAGAACCTGAATACTTTTATTGGTTTATTCATCCAATTCAGGCTAATCGAATTAAGTATGTAAAAATAGCGGATTATGAAGGCTCCAAATTTTAAGATTTGACAATGCTTAATAATTTTGAATTGAATTTTAAGCATCGCACAATCGCAAGATGGTTTTTCTAGCATCTGCATAAAAGGGGCTGAGCATAAATAAAAAAAAACTTAAACGGGGAAAGATGCCCCTATTTAGCAGGCCTGAGGAGAGGCAGAAAGCCTTACGCCCCTGCTATTATGAGGCCATGACCCCAGATATTGTGGGGTCTGCCCTCTGACTTCGGCCGAAAAACAAAAAAAGAAACAAAGTAGTCGAAGTCAGAGGGTGGAGAGAGGGAGAAAGTGATGGTGGATCACCAAGAGGCAACTCAACAAAAAAACAGAAGAGCCGCGAGAGTAGGGTACCCTAGAGTAGGGTACCCTTGAGGCTTCCTCCGATGCTGCAACCTCCTCAAGAGCCTATCAATCATCCAAAAGGTATTTTCAACAACGCCCTATTGAGAGTACTGTCTGCCGACTCAGGCAAGAGAGCAAAAGAACAAAGTTGTTGTGTGTTGTGGACCCTGAAGACAGGGGCGGATTTGCCACTAGGCCCGATAGGCCCGGGCCTAGGGCGGCAGATTTGGGGGGCGGCAAATTTTCAATTTTTTTGGGGCGGCCACTTTTCTATTTTTTTTTTGGGGTGGCAGTTTTTTTCTGTCGTATATGTACATACATATATCTGAGTTGAATGAGCCTAACACCTCAAGCCAACCAGATTCTCTAAAAAATCAATGCACGCAAAATTTCACCTCTGATGATTTTTTTCGTACATTAAAAAGTTTGACTTGTAATAAATATCGAAATGCGATCACGGTAAAGGAACAAAGAATCTCAGAAATAGCTAAAAAGTACCTAGAAAGTATCTGAAAATACCTAAAAAGATTCTAAAATGAGCTAAAAAGATCCCAAAAGGAGCCCAAATAATACCTCTTCTATTTAGGATTTTTCAGATAATTTTTTTTTTATTATTATGTACAGGGTATATCAACTACATGCGAATCTCTTTATTTTTGACGTGTTTTTTAAATTGTACTTCATTACTGAAATTAATTTCTATAAAAAAATTTCTATAAAATGAAATCTAGAACATCATAGGTCAAAATATTTCGGGTTCATCCTTAACTAATGACATATCGAACATTCATTTACAGTAGTCGAGCTCTTAGTTGATCTCCAGTCAAGTGCGGAAGCAAAGTTTGAACGGAATAGTAAACTTACTTATAAAAATATGAGCGAAGACGTTGGAATTATAAGCGATATAAAGGTGTATACGGTTTTGGCTGTTAAAAATTGGTATTTTCGGATTTTTTTAGGTACTTTTAGATTCTGTACCGTGTGTGTGTTTTAATAATTATTTGTGTGGCAAGGTCGCAATAATAAGACAATTTCACGAATGAACCGGTGCCGGTTTTTGCTCTGATATTCCTTTTTTGTGAGCTCGGGCGCAACGAAAAACAGTGAAGTACTATAGGGAATCGAAAAAAATCGCGCATTGTTACATATAATATAATTCACGAAAAGGGCGGCAAATATTTCTGAGGCCTAGGGCGGCGAAATGGTCAAACCCGCCCCTGCCTGAAGATCTGGTCAAGCTGAAGGAATCTGATGGTAGCACTGCGCAAACACCACGTAATTCGGCAACAGCTTGAGCCAAACCCCGGAAAATTGTCTGGCGCTGAGCACTAACAGTCAAAACAATGGAACAGCTTCCACACAAAGAGATGCAGGGGTCCTTCAGTTGACTTGGACTATAAATGGCGGTAAACCACTAAGCCCAGTAATCCAAAGCCAACCTACTGCCATTATTTTGAGTCAAGTCAGCACTGCATTCTTTGTCAGTTTTGTGGATAAGAATGAAATTCTTCATTGAAATCTTCTTGAATTTATTAATTTTTTACTTATTTTTTACTTTTGCACTAATTTTTTTTACCGTATCTTGCTCAAAGATTGGATTTGGTTTTCATCTCAACATAGACTATGGAAGCAATTAACCAAACGAAAAATTTCTGGAAAGTTTCAAGCGCCAGCTGAAAATAATTGAATTACAATACAATTGTAAAATAAACTATCATCCTGGAAAAATAAAATACGCAACAAAATAATTTAACAGTTTAAATTGAATATTTACATATTTAAAGCAATTTAACTTCAAAAACATAATTTTTTAATAGCGAACAATACTCGATATGTATAACTATAACATATGTTCATCGTAACCTTAAGTTTATAAAATAAAAACAAAATTAGAGACAAAGACAATAAAAACTGCTTTAAAATCTCATTTTAGGAGACATTAACCAGTCAGCGAACACCATTTCTTACATTTTACGTAATTTGTGTCGTTCGGTTTCTTATCGCTAGGCCACGAAGAATAAATCACATCCACTGTGGAGAATGGTTAAACGGGAAAATCGCAAAACCGAAATGATGTGCAGCGAAGCGAAAAAACTGCTGCACACTATTTCAGTGTGTTCGTTGTCGATATTCTGGGAGTGATTTTTTCCAGGCAATTTACTTCTGGGTTCCATCTTATATGGCAGGCTCGCATTTCTACCCTCGTGAACGAACACGTTCCCTAGCCCTTACGTACAGCCTTATTACAAGCCATGTAGCAGGTACGTATAGTATCGTCAACGAGCATAGGACACATTTTCATTTTTGCTCAACATGTATTGTGTGTAGTTGCTGTGATTTTTTTTTTATCCTTTCATGGCTTTCCCCATCAATTTTTCCTTGGTCGCAGACTTATTTTCGTAGAGCATGCTTTTAAGATTAATCTACAGCATGGAAGTGAAGTGCTATTGCAAAATCTTCACTCGACGACATTAAATACGTAAAATACGACAAGTGCTCGGGCATTAGGGAAGCAGTCAAGCGGAAATTTTTACTTTGCACAAGATTGAAAATTGCAGAAACGGGAGTGTTTCGTTGAGTTTTGGACTGGACTGGACTCTGCTTGCAGCAGCGTGCAGTAAGTGATGCATGACTCCACCGAGTTTGCGAGAACATTAAATGCGTGAAAAAATTCGCTTTAATGCAAGGAACTTTAGGAAACTGTTAAATTAATTTCATGTAAATGCGCGCATGCATTTAACCGAACTTTTTTTTTACACTTTTCATCCATGTACTTTTCAAAAACCCGAACCTTTTCTGTATTGCCTCCAGTCAAAAACCAAAACCCTTATGATTTATAGACCTTGAGCATGAAATGCACAAATCAAACTAAAAACGAAACAAACTTTTACCCCAAGCTCGGGTTCTGCATGAAAATGGTCAACATGCAACCAAACTAACTCTCAGCACGTTTTTGTTTAATTTCTACGTGCCAAGTCGGTTTCTCCGGAGAATAAAATCTCATATTTCATAATTTTGCCGTTGCCATGTTCATAGTACTGGTGAAATTTTCTTGCAAAATATTTATGGGTCTAGCGGACCGCCGAAATGTAATTTGAAAGCTTAAATTTCGTCCGATAATAAATCAAAACATAAGCCTTTCTTAAAAGACGATGAAGTATAGTTGAAAATGTTTTATGTATGGAAAATATTCCTATGAAATTGGAATGTTGACTATCGTATTCGAAAGGATCTGGACACGTGTTTTTGTATAAATTTATATGTTTATATACAAGTTTGTGTTTTGCGTGTTTATGTTTCGGTATCGATAACGACAAACAAAATACATAGTATGCAACGGTTCATGGGATATATTCAAGCTTTTGCACAATATATTCTCATTTATAACTTTGGTTTTGCAAAAAGAAAAGTATGCTTGGTTTTATAGTTTAAGAGTGGGGTGGTAAAAGTTTAAATATTCTGTGTCTGTAAAAATGAATCAGTTCAATAGATAAATTGTTTTTTCAACAAGCTCTTGCGCGAAAACTGTCACAAAAATTAATTTATTCGAAATCTCCCAAAAGTCAAGCATTGTTCAATGTATTTAAACAAAAATACCACACAAAACAATTCAGATATTTTCGAATAAAAAACTTTCTAAATTAAAACTCACACAATTTAATTAAAATTTTCAACTTCGTCCAAATTTAGCCACTTTTACGACTACATGCTTTCCAAAACAAATATTTAATCAAACGTATTCGAAAGCAGTGCAAAATCGCTATCACAACATTCACGTAGTTTACACTAGCCACCGAAATAGTTATAATTGTCCGAACCCATTACGAAAGTGAATTTAATTTTCGTAAGTGTAAGTCCCGTCGAGCATTATTCAGCCGCAAAAGACTTGTAAACGTTTCCCGATAACCACCAGGCACCAATATTCGAAATACCTGCAAATATGCAGAAATGAACGTTCAACGCTTTCCAAGGGTTCGGGAAACGATGAAGATCATAAATTAAGTTGGGATTAGACACAGTGTTAACATTTGAGCCCCCAAAGCGATTCAGTTGAGGCTCCGAATATTTCGTCGCTTGATATCTGAAATCTATGCACGGTAAGATACATTGTGTATATATGTTTACTTTTCGTTCCCATTCATCCATAATGCATGGGATAGTGCACGAGTTTAATTGAATTAATTCAGAGAGTAGGTGATTGTATGGCAAGCAAGCAGGCGGGCATGCGTAGGTGTTAGAGTGTTTATTTTACCTGTATCTTATGTACACACCGAACGGACTTCGTTGAGCATATTTATGGTGTAGATATATTTCCGAAAAAAATCTGCGGCATCGTAAATGAGGTGAGATACATCTTGATGTGATTGCCTTATTTGGTATTCATCGTCTCGGACATTATCGTGATTGTGTTCATAGCCGTTGCTGCACGAGCTACCATAAATATTTGTAATCAAGTTAAGGAAGATCAAACAGAATGATTGTTGGACTGTTAAAGCTGGATTCATGATTTAAGAGGAATCATGAATTGAGAAAATGTTTTTCCTTTAATTTGAAAGTGTGTGTCTTTTTGCTTTATATGATGCTAAAATGGCTCAGAACAATGCAAACGAATTGGACAAGTACGCGCATAAAATCGTGTGGAAATATCATTTTTACATATAAATAAAAGGCGTTTTACTATGCATGTACATTTTGCACCTTAATTCCTGAGGCTAATTATACTTAGACCTTCTTTTCAATCTTTGTCGGTAATATACCAGAATGAATATAGGGTATCACTTTACATATGTGATTGCTAGTCCCAACTCTAGTTTGTTCAATTTGTTACGGTTCAAAAAGAATTCGATGAAAGGAATTGTTATTTAGTTAGTTATAGTTTAAGTATAGAATAAGGATGAAATGTTTGTGGGTTAAGTTAGTTCAGGAGGAACGACAACCCTGCTGACGATGCGGCTCCGCACCTCCAAGCCACAATGTGTGCGATCGATTATAGCACCACGACCCAAAACCTCCGTGACCCCAAATCAAACGGACTGCCTCAGACGAAAATATATTGTGCTCAGTCACCAGTTTTCTCACGAAAAACTCGGCAATTGCCGTAATTACCAATCAGTGATGTTTACCAATTGTCGAAATATGTTTGCAATAACTAACGTTCACCTGTTAAATTTCGAACTGCTGGCCATGGCCATGTTCATAATATACCGGAATCAACAATAACTTCGAACACAACTACAACGACTACTACTTCCAGTGGCAAGAAACCGAAAAAGAAGAAACGGCCGGAGGAAAAGAAGCCCCGTCCGAAACCAGGTGAAATCCGCGAAACGAAAGCTGTAGACAGGTCAACGCTTTTTTGCTGCCCGGAATGTCAAATGGCTTATCCGGATCGAAGTCTAATCGAGCAGCACGTTATTTCACATGCTGCTGAGCGTAGATTTGTTTGCGATATATGTAATGCAGCATTGAAGGAAAGTATCACTTGACCCGACACCAACTGTCTCACATACTTGGTAAGCCACACGTATGTAATATCTGCATAAAGTCCTTCAAGCGCAGGAGCAACTGGCTAATCAACTATGACGATATTCAGAGCTCATCTGGCTCGTACATCAATCTCGATAAGCTTATGCAATTAGGTCCCGATCCATGGTAATCATTCGCAAATTGTATAACCTAATAGATCCTAAAAGCAAATCTGATGAAATATTAAGTCGAATCCAAGTGGTCAAATCGACAAAGATACATATCTAAAAGGATTCACTCCGTTGAAACTGAATGAAAACGATTTGATTTGGTGCCATAGAACATGTGATGTGGAATATACAAAAAATTCGTTTTGGATCGAAAAGATTTTGATGTTTACCAATACTCTCCGTAATTTTGGAACTCCATTTATTAAGAAAATTGCAAATCGATACAGGCTGTACGGTCTCACATAATACATACTTCCTTGGCAATAATTTGTTGGGCCGAGTTGAAAACGTTGTTGACCTTGGTGTTATCTTGGATGAGAAACTCCGCTTCACCTTGCACTATGATAAAATAATTTCCCGTGCAAACAAACAGCTAGGATTCATCGAAAGACGTTCCAAGGAATTTCGTAACCTGTGGGTCACAAGATCTTTATACATCTCACTTGTACGCCCCATTCTCGAATATGCCTCTATCTGCTGGAATCCGGCTTTTGAAACTCACAGTAACAGACTCGAGTCCATACAAAAACAGTTCTTGCTTTTCGCATTGAGAGAACTATACAATCCTTACGATTTTAATACCCTTCCTCCTTATGAGTTTCGACTGGGTTATCTAAACTTATTGACACTTGCACCCAGAAGAAAAATGATTTCGGCCTGCTTCACAATCAACGTCATTAGAGGCGTTATCAAAGTTAAATTCCTGAATAGTAAAATGGTATTAAATAACCCTGTAAGGAACACCAGGTCCTCTCGTTTACTTAAAGAATATCCACATTCCACTACTTACGCAGCTAATGAGCCGGTAAATAGATGCTGCAGAATATTTAACAGTATAAGTTTTCTGTATTCCCCAACGATCTCCAAATTCTCCTTCAAATCCTCCCTTTTCCAAGCCATCCATAACCCCTTATCTTAAGATATATGTCAATGTTTTATTTGTTTGGTATTTATCAATTGTTATTGATTTATTTATTAATTATTTAATTTATTTAATTTTTCGTTTACACATATTTATTTCAAATATTTTCTTGCATTGTTTATACCTTGTTTGGTTAATAAAAAAATAAAAAATAAAAAAATAAAAAAAAATATAATAGCTTAAATCGAAGGTGCTAATTTTCGGAAAAGTTGAAGAACCTGAGGTACGAAACTGAATTGCTCTGGTTTGCATAATTTGAGTGTAAATAAAGTGTGTGGAAAGCTGGACAAACCGTTGCGACTTCTTGCTTCACACCGCAGTAGTCTGCAGTTTCGTGTTGAAGCGAGTTGTGCCCAAGCCCTCCCGTCTCGGTTGAGCAAAGCCACCCAAAACTGCACCCTTTTTAGCTCCCCTCAGGGGTAAGAAGGGATTTTCTCGTAAACGTATTGAATTGGTTGTAGCAAATTCTTTATCAGTCACTGCGAAAGACGAACTATTCATAGTTTTATTAATTTTTGAAGAAAATAAGGTTTAGAAACTGCATGTTTCTTTGCTAAAATTGACGCCTTCTCAGGACTTCTGGTCACCAATTTGGCTTCGAACAAACACCTTCTAAGTATGACCAGCTCCTGTCTAAATGAAGATGCTCTTTTATTTTTCTGGAGCTAAGTACTGAGCTCGTCTTAACAAAGTTCACTATTTTTCGGTCTGTGTTTTTAATCTGTTGTTTGCATTCGTTTCGTTGCTCTCTTGTACAGTGCTTCAAACGACCCATCTTTGCAATTTAGATTTTTTTAAGGGGAAAAGTTAGAGCTGGGAGCGTAGGCGGAAAGTATTTGAATGAGAGCGTAGTGGGAAAGTTAGTGCTAGGGGCGTTGGGGGAAAGTATTCGAATGTTAAAAGTTACGGCTAGGGTCGTAGGGGGCAATGTTTCCGGTCGGGAGCGTAAGGGGGAATTTGCCGGCTAAGGGGATAGTGGGCAGCGTTTTCGGCTAGCGCATAAGTCATAGCAAGCTAATGTATGAAATTTCAAAAGCAACTTTCTCAGGATTCTGAAATTGGTTGCAAATGAAAGAGCTACAAAACAAGCCTTCCTACAAAACAACACGAGTAAATATACTCAATTTTCCAAGCGATTTTCACAGGAAAGGCTGAAGCTAGGATCCTGAAGTGGCGCAACGATCTCTTCGCGTCTTGCCATGTAACGCCATTGATTCTTTCTCCATAGACTAACTACCTTATTTCAGTGTCGAGTAGATACGGCGCGCTTTGAGTCGATTTTCGTCACGAAATGCTCGAATGTTTAGCTCATTATATTTAATGCTTGTCTGTGATAAAGAATTGGAAGTTTTGAGCCGAGTGTGCGTGCTGAGTGTCTACAAGTAGGCAAGGACTTTTTTTTAAATTTTGATTTGTCATAGCTTCTGACAGAAAAATTGGATCATCGTCAAATTTGCAGAGCGTATTGATGTTAACTAAAGCTTAACACGCGTAGGTTTTCAAGACTATGCGTCAATTTAATATTACCGTTTACTCCTTGCGAAGTTTTACTTGTAGCCATAAAACTCGTAGCCTTAGCGTGACAAAATGTTTAAAGCAGTTAGTTCAGAAGTATATAATTTCATTAGGTCCGAGAGTTGTTAATTGTTTGGTCATTGGCTAACTAAGCAAATTAACCTTAAAAGTCCCAGATGAATACGAAAATGTTCGAGTATCTAATCTCCCATTTGAATAAATTTAATTAAATTTTAGTAATTATACATATCTGGATGAAAGTCCAGATATGTATAATTGCTAAAAAAAAAATTTTTATTTTTATATTTGTAGTAATTTATTAACAATAATTTATAAAAATGTTTATACATATTAATATACTTATTAATATGTAATATTTTTTCTCAGCAATATGAGAAATTTTAAAAAGCAATTTAATTTTAATGAGCAGCTGCCGGGTCTCACTCAGTACAAGTGGTTTTGATTCATGAAAGTATTTTCTATTTACATGAGTTGAAATATAAATCTTTATTTTCTTGCAATTAAAGAGCCATGCGAGTAAAATAGAAGCCGTTATTCAAAAACTAAAATTAAATTTAAGTTTTCAGACAATAATTTGAAACAGCTTTGGAAAATATAATATTATGAAAAAATCGTCCCGTTCTTCAAATTGAAAAAAAAAACTACCTAAACTAGCTAAGCATTTAAGTACACAAATATATCAACGAATAAAAAATACTTAACTTACCAAAAATAACTCTCACTTTGATTTCAACTTCAGAATTGCATTATTCGACTAGAAAATGATATGTTCACAACAATTAAAATTCAAATTCACAAAACTCAAAAGAAACTTCCTCAGTTGAAATATATGTAGCTGTTCCTGTCAGGAAAATATACACCCCACATTTATTTATTCTTGAAGAAGGAAATGCACTTAAAACATTCACTTTGAAGCTGCCATGAAACATATTGTTGAAACTTTATAATTGGGTTTCCGAACAGCTCTCATACATCATTCTCGTTCTCATACTGCTTCCCGTAAAAAAATATGAAATAATACTTTTTATGAGTTGGTGACGTTTATGTCTGACATCATACATGCAATTGTTTACTTTGAAAATAAGTCTCATGGTTCTTGTTGTATAAGAAATGTACTCGAAATTTTCTGGCTTACATGTTAGAGTTCAAACTGGTGGTGTTACACAGATTGATAAGTTGGTTGCAAATTTATGTGATATATTCTGAACATTGTTTTACAATACAATAAAATTAAATTGCAATTATACAATAAAAAATTCAATTAAAGCCACTAATTAGCATTTTTACCAATCAGAACAAAATCGATTTAATTTGTAATGCCTTTTATCTAAACGGGTGGAAATATGCACATAATAATTCCGTGCATTTAACATACATTTTACATGAGATCTGAAGGAGTAAATTTCCGTACTTGAAGAATAAAAAATGAGTGTGTGCGTCAATTGCTTTTAGTTTGCCTACGTAAAGTATCATTTGTTTTCACTACACGCATCAAATTCAATTGAAATTGACATCAAATGCTTATTTCGACTTTACCTGACTTGATTCGACACATTGAGAAGTCGAAATACTATCAAATTGACATTTTCTAACATAAAATTTCCACTTACATAACCAGTTTGGAAGTTTAAATCGATTCAGATCGACATGTATAAGTGCAAAGGGGGCATGATTGTATGTCCTAAAGGATAAACGTATGGAAATCCGTATAAAAATGAATGTATTATATGACCAAATCACTGGAAAATGTATGGAAAAATAGCAGAGAAAAGATTTTGTTTAGTTTTGTATGGGTTTCACAATGTCTGCATGTAAGTGTACCTTGAAAGTGAAAGTTGTAAAAGTAATTGCCTTGGGTGGTTTGATCGAAATTTTTTTGAGCATAATATCAATTAATTTAAAAGAAAATATCGAAATTATCGTGACTGAAGGCAGAAATACTTTCTATAGATAGTAAAATCACTTTGATTTATGAGCGCCCAGTGTGGGTAAATTTCATATATTTTGGTATAGAAATAAATTATCGTTAAGATAAATTTTGTGCTTGTTTTGTACTCACTACAAAACTGAGCTTCATCAAAAGGTATTCCAAATATAATTTCATTTTCATCAATTTTATTAAGGTTTCACTTAAAGAATCTAGTCGTCATTTGATGGCTACCTTGGATATTTGTTCCTACATATGTTGTTTCAACTTTCAGTATATGTTATTTTGACTTTACATCTTTTCTTTAAAGCCTACTGTCTTGTAAAATTGTGATCGATACTATTCCAGTGATGTCAAGCTCTTTTCTGAGTATCATTTCTTGAATAGAATGGCAGATACTTTGCCACGCCAGCACTAAAAAATGGACAGAGAAGGTTTATATGACAACTATTCAGAATTTCCATTTTTTCTGCTCATCAATTATTTTTAAGTTTTTTGCATAGTATATTATTAGTCACTTTCATTTAAGATTCTCAGATTATGTTTGATTAAGTCTCGTTTTTTTTAATGTATTGTATTCAAGGTGTCCACACATTTATTTTCATATTAAAGATGATATAAAGTTCGTCTTTATTATCTTCGATATCTCCGATATCTACGAAGATATGGCAGTATTCAAATATAGTTAGTTATAAGAGAATGTTACTAATAACTATTATACCAAATGTATAACTATTATACGAAATTTATAGGAGATGAATTGAATGTAACAAAAAAGTATAATAAAGAACACTTGTAAAATAACACAAATAGATCTTCACACAATTTACTTTTAGTCAGTTTATTTGAATGTATTATTTAATCATAATTTCTCATTGAAAAATGTTAGTGACATTAATTTATTCATTAAAGAGGAACTATTTCAATTAATTTACACTTAAACATTTACAAAAATTAATAAAAATATTGTAAAATGAAAATGTCAAACAAAGACATCAATATTGTGCTTTGAATTTAGCTATCAACCATAACCCAAAAATAAATTTTGAGTCTATCCAAACTAAGCAGCTTTATCATCATAGTCTACTCCTCATTTTTCGTCTGCACTGCTATATTTAAATAAGACTTATTCATACGCAATATGCCCGAAAACATCCACACCAAATCCTTTATTATCTTTCATATATCTTTCATGCACCCTTCTTCAACGCTTGAATTTCAGATTTTTTTTCCATGAGCGATAATAAAAGTCATCACAAATAGCGAAAAAATTCCTCTAAATGACAAATACGTGGACATATTTGCTATTTTTTATTAGATTCAAAATAAAACGTGACTTGAATTGAATAGTATCTTTTCTTATATGCTTAAAATCTACTTTACTCTTTTTTTATTTATCCTGGTCGATTCTGAATTTCTTTTTCGCTCGAATTTTTCAGCATTCGCTAGACATCATTTCACAATAATATCGTCGTCAGGGCCGTTTTTTGACGCCACTGCAACACAATTCGAGTATGGAATCATATGGCATTTGAACGGATATGGTTTATTTTTAATGGATATGCTACATGAGTGTGAGGCTACGTTTTGAATTCAAAATGAAAAGCGGTGAAACGGACTTAATGCTGAAAATAGAAAAATGTATGACTCAAAGCTCATGAAATCTAGTCAAAAATTGTGTACATGAATTGCTTTCTTTGCTTCAGCCAAATATCCGAATGTTAATCGTTGGGAGTCAAAGGAATATTCTAAAAACGTTCACTGCAGTACCTTAAAAAAAATAAAAATCCTTATCTGATGAAAAATAAATTACCTTCATTTTCTCCGATTTATTTGTGTTCTGCGAATTATTTGTCATTCGAAAATAAATTGCAGCATAATAGCACTGCAACAAATACTTTCCGATCGTGCATAAGTTGAAGGAATCCTTTCCAGAGAATCAGCTTTGCCAATACCCTAGCGTAATCCGTAACAATGTTGCTCGAAAAACGGTATCTATTTATTTCAATTCCCACTGATTAATCAAACAACGAAGAAAATACTAGATTTCCAGTTCAAAAACGAAATATTCCCCGACATTCTTTCTGATTCTTTCTCACTGATTGATAACGGAATATTTTCGATTCTCCTGGGAGCGGATAACTCGTCTCAGCGGAACGTCAAGTTGAAAGTTTCCAAGGAAATGAAGTAGAAACATGGCAAAAGTTGCAACGGAATCATTCTTTACGTACTAAAGCGTATTGTGTTTCCTTCTTCGTATCTTTATCTGCGTTGGTGGCTGCCTTCTTCAAGAAACTCTATGGCAATTTATTACTTGGCGAGTAACCTCATTGCAGCAGCTTTACGATCCGACCGTGGCATTGCGCTTGTAGAACTAAGCTCGAGTAATGCGAACTGTATTGTTCTGGTCATGACGCGAGCTATTACGTGGAAAAGAAAAATATTCCTCGCATTATTTTCTCTTAAAGGCTTCCAGCTTGAGTCCTTGCATTATTGTGCGGTTGATAAGAATGTTGCAAAGCAGTTGGAAATTCATTTGTCATGGGATATGTTTGATATTCAAGCAGCTATTTCGTATGACTCTAGCTACTGAAATTAATATGCATACAAATCTGGTAGAAGTTTACATCATCTGTAATTTGAAGAAGTTAGCATTTTGTTGTGAGTAAATATTTTACTTTGTGCAAGGCGGTTTGAACTAGGTGAATATTTCTATGTTTGCAGCTTATTTCATGTAATTTGTAATGGGTGAATGCAGTTTTCAAATTAGTCTACAAATCCGGACATGAATTAGATCTTATTTAACAGTACGTTAAGAGAATGCATATACCTATGATGATACATGCTTGTGTACGCCTGCAACGATTGCTCACAAAAAATTATCACTATTCTGGATAGTAAGCTAGAAAAAGTATATCAGTACTGCTATAGGTGGAAAATAAAAATAAACGCTGCGAAAATCAAGGCCATTTCCTTCCCGAGAAAGAGAAAATCAAACAGCCTTCCCAACAAACCATTCATTTGCTATTTCGCTAGATAATTTTTTAGGGCAGAACATCCGGTGGGAAATAATATTAAATATCTGGGAATAACCCTGGACACAAAATTGACATACAAAGATCACGTTGAAAATATCTGCTCGAAAATATAAATATCAATAAAAACTTTATATCCAAACATTAACCGAAGATCCCCTCTGTCTAATATCAACAAATTACTTATTTTGAAGCTCGTCATTCAACCTATCATCTCTCATGGATCCGCTATATGGAGTAATTGCGCACACAATCAGATCAATAAATTACAAATAGCACAAAATAAATATCTCAAAATAACGTTTAACAAACCCTGGTACTATCCTACTTATAAACTACATAACGATATAAAAGTTTTAACAGTTCATAAATTGCTAAGGAAGCATACGTCAGCTTTTCAACATAAACTACGCACAATGAGCAACCCTCTTCTTCAATTCGCCCTATCAAATTAATATTGTTTGATGCAAATATAAATTATAGACTAGAGTAGATTTAGTGTGTAGAATTAAGTTATTTCTTTGCTAACTGTGAAATAAATTCTTCAAAACTAGTAGAGCTAATGCTAAAAAAAGAATTATATATCGTGAAAGGACACCTATTGTCTATAACACTAAATATATAATAGTGTACAATCTAATTTTATATATTAAATAAACGTTTTATCTATCTATCTATTTTTTCTTGTTTAGTATATCTACCATTTATTAATGATTTTTTCTGAATTGAATTGAATTGAAAAATATTTTATTTTAAATTAACTGTACATTCTTAGCCTAACTTAAAGTTTAATTAACAAGAAAACTTACAATCTAGCGGCTATACAATTTTAGCCTGCTAGCTCTGGTTGGTTTTGTATCAGTGTATCAGCGCCTCAAAATTTGCTGCGTTACACATGCCTAACTCTTATTGTATTACCCAGCCTGTACAGCAGCAGGGATTGCCCTAGCAATGATTTCCTTGAAAAAAACTACCTTACGCTAAAATATGATCTAACTTTTACCTAATTATAACTAACTTAGCCTAATTAGACCTAAATCTTAACCTAGGTCTTAAGTCTAGCCCCTTTTATTCGTCGGGTGGCCTGTGTAGGTGAACAGCGCATCCGTGAGCCGCCACTGCACTGCCATCTTCGCGGGGCGCGAAGATGGCAGTGCAGTGGCCACCTGTACGCCCTAGTGACCGAATCAGTCCGTTCTTATGTCCGTCTGTTTCATTATAGAATTGTGTCGTCAATTCCACAACACAGTCCCTAAATGGCTTCAATCCTGACTCTTGATATAGGAGAAGGTTCTTCGGCCACTTTTTAGTTACCGGGTTGGCCTTGTTGCGGATAGTTTGACATCCCCGATACTTGGAAGGATTGCGAAATACACATAGCTGAGTCTTACTACTGTTTGGTTTGACGCCTCATTCGTCAAAGTAAAGACTTAGTTCTACCAAGTAGTATTCCAGGCTCTTCGCTGCTTTGAGCGGGTCTTGGCTCAAATGATTTTTTCTTTAAATAATTGAAATTTTAAGTTTTAGTATTACTTTACTTACTGTTGTATATATGCATATTGTGTCTAGAATATAAGTATTGTAAAGCTTTTTATGCCAATTCGTATAACTATATAAATAAAGGTAGTTAAGCACTGAACTTGATAGCGTGCGTTTCATTTCGGTCTTCCGATAAACACCACACTTACTTAGCTTACTTTTATTCTACACTTAATGGAATATTTCTGTTGCATTAAATGATAAAATAAATAAATAAATAATTATATTATTTAGTTGCTGCTGCGAATGGAACTGAGATAAATTTTCAGTCAAACTAGATTTTGTTTTACTATCGCTACAATTATCTAAGAATTAAATCTTATTGTTCTACGTATGGTGAACTGTTTTTTTAGCGTAACACGTGTGAGATTTATTTTTGTGAAAAAGTAATTAAAACATAAATACTGAGTCTTCAAACTTTTCTCTGATCCTAAATTCACCGTCATTTTGAATATTTACTTCACGTAGCATTTGACTATATTTGGACCAATATCGTCGGGTGTACGCCAAAACCATGAATGTGCTAAAATGCTATTTCGAGTAAAATCAATTTGAAAATTTGACGTAATATTATAAATCAGTTTTAAAATATAAAAAACATTTTTTTTTTACTTAAGGAAGATAATATTCTAATACTATTCCGTTACACAAAAATAATGAATCTGCACATTCATGATTTTGGTGTAACGCATTTGGCAAATACTTAGTTTTTAGGTCATTCATAAAATTGAAATTTTGACTTTGCGTAGGCATAAAATGGAATTTTACATTTCCGGTTTTGGCAAATTGTTTGTATAAAAATTCCGCGTACAGTGACATGAACAACTGAAAATCACCAAAAAAGCACATTCATGGTTTTGGCGTACACCCGACGATATGTGAATTGAATTTGCTGGCTGATGCTAATGCAATGGAATGGCCAGTATGTCCTTTCTAATTTTCATATGATCTAGATTATGTTTAAGTTAAAAATTAATAATAAAATTAGTTACTTTTCCATAAAAATATTGAAAGAAAAATGCTTTGAAAGAAAAGAAAACAAGTTCAAAGCTCTGAACATGAAATCTATTATCTGACCATTGAAAATTATATAATTGGAATAAACACAATCGTACATCTTGCAACGTCATTTTCATTATGTCCACTTTGCACAAAGATAAACAATTTCGATGGATCAATCACACTTGCAAAGCGTTAATAATGCCTATCATGCTTCCCTAGCGACGGCAATCGATGACCTCGATAAGGATTAACATCGAAATTAGCATCAAGATACATCAAACTAATTTCATATTGTACGTAGAGCATACCCAAGTGTTCGAGGATTTGTATGTTTGCATACAGTGCATTATGTGCATCGAGGCTTAATTTAACGCAAATATTTTACCTTTTTAATGCAGAAAATGGGTGCATCTGATATGGGTCAACTTGTTTGAGTTGAAAATGAATTAAACACTTCTTATAACAAGCGACATTAAGCAAATGAAGTGAAAATACATATCAATATACAGTTAGGTTAGGTTAGGTTAACGAAGAAGGCTGCCGGGAACGCGGCCAACATTAGGCCAACCGTTTGGGCCCATTTGCCACCCTCATAGCCAATCACACGCATTCACACTTATAGCCATGGCACTGGCGGGATTCGAACCCGCAGGCTCCGTAGCACGCCGCTCTTCAGCCTGACGCCTTAGCGAGCAGAGCTACCGGGCCCCCTCAATATACAGTTAATATACAGAAAATAAATTTCAATATACAGTTACTAGGCCACTGTCTTGTAGCAGCTCATGCCATGAAAATGGGACTCCTAACCAGCGAGACCTGTAGGAATTGTCAAGAGCCGGGAGTCTCAGAAACAATCCAACACCTTCTGTGCCACTGCCCGGCACTGGGGAGAGCCAGGCAGCGCTGCATCGGTGAGTCCTGGCTGATGGATCTCTCACATGTAGCAGAGCGGAGGCTGAAGGACATACTTCGATGGCCGTTTGGACTGAACTTTCTTTCTCCAGGTCCATTTATCTGGTATCGCTATGGACCAATGGGTCTATGTGTGGCCCTGTGCCAGCCAGTTAAACCTAATCTAACCTACTAGAGTGTATAGTTTTTGGCTTTGGATTGTTTTCAAGCTTATTTAGAAGTGTTTATTTGTTACAATTGATTGGAATTGATAAAACGTCAGCGCGCTTAAGCAAGAGCTAATTGAAAGAGTTTCTAAACTTGAAAAAAATTCATCTCAAACTAGTATCATTATTTTGCAGTTTAATTCAGTAAATAATTGTATTTACCAGTATCTTTTCAACGACCAACAAACCAATACTAATGCTATACTAACAAGATCTTTGAGTATTCAAAACTCAAATAAATACGAAATTCAATTCGTCAGTCATTCTACTAAAGCTTCAAAATTTACAAATCATCTCTCATTCCTACCTACCATTCCGGGACTAATCAAACACAGATTATCATTCATAGGCATTTGAAAAGCATTCACCGGAAATCTAAAAGGACCATCAATAATTTGGTAGCGCATAAATAGGAATGCGAAATGTAAGCTTCATCAAACAAATATTATCATCACTCTAGGCTCAGTATACTTATCGCTGTCGATGTCATCGTTACTGCCACAAACGTTGCCGGCGTCATGGTTTGTCCCTTATTTGCATTTCCTACATGATTTCACCGCAAAGCGATATGGAAGTCAACCATGGCTCAGATTTCCATTTATGAAAATCAATTTTCCTGGCGAATTGCATACCTGAAGATTGTAACATGAATGAAACGAGAAAGCTTTCATCAATGCGAAAGGTTCACGATACGGATTTCACTAGGAAAATCGAAAATATCTCTGATATTGGACCGAGTTACAGTTTTGGTTGTTTCTGTTGGACTGGTGGAACAAACAATAATTTTTGTTCGAGAGCAAGTTAATGATGATGATGTGTGTGTAATGGGGAGTTGAAGAAGATAACATGCTATAATAAGTTATAATAAAAACAAAAATAATCACTTTTAAAAATACAAAGTTATTTTTTTCTAACATTTTAAGATTTTTAAGATTTTTTTTTTCAATTTTAATTAACTAGAGAACAAAGACGCTACTCTAGATATTATTCTATTATAGACGTTCCAATTTAAACATTCTTCACTTTATTTTCAGTTGAATTCTTGCAGATAAAGTTGACAAAATATGCAGTATAAATGACAAGATGGCTTAGCTCAAGCGAATGTTACATGGTTGTGCCGGAGATGTGAATATCTTGAATGCTTATTGAAAAAGGCTTGAAACCAGTGTAGAAGAAATTCATTCAGACGTTCTATATACGAATTGACAGCAGAACGTTCGTCGTGCTGAGTTTTCCCAAAAGGATGTTGAATGATGCCTCCAAAGGAGAATATAAGTTTTAAAAAAATTGTCAAGAAACTCATATGCAGACGTACCGAGCACGCATTAGTGAAATAGGAAAAAACTTGATATGTAAAATTTAATGTCTAAATTTAATGTCGAAATTTAATTTTGAATGTTCAGGGGAAATTCAATGATAGTGAAGGCATGCGATTCTATTAAACTCTTCACAATTTGTGTTGAAACTTACAAATAAAAAACACTTTCTGAAAATTAATTTCTACGGATGACGTGTTTTTTTCCGGATTTTAATCCTAGTTATTGACAAACAACTTTATTGATTTAAAACAAACCATATCTTATGAAAGACAATGTAATCAAATACCAGCTGTCAGCAGGCGTTTGAATGAATATAATATAAATAAATAGTTTTGTGATTCGATTCAAAGCAAAATTTAATAAAAATTAAATTAACTCAGCATTTGTACTCGATTACATATTGTAATATATATTTACAAATAATTATAAAAAAATTATATACATAGATATATGACTATTTTTTCCAAGGAGAATTTTCTTTGATATTTAGTTTTAGAAACCGTTATTTTTATTAGAAGATTCTTGATTTATTTTGATAGGACTTACAAAGTGGGATTTCATGCAAACTCAAAAATCTAAATTGGAGGAAAATCCTGGATTTTTTTTTGGATTTGTCTTAATTTTTTATCTAATATATTTATTTCTGTGTTGCTTTTTGCTATTAAACAAAGTTCTAAAGCTTTATCAAGAAAGAATTAATTGTACAACACTTAAACGTACTCAAGATAATTATTCAAACAAAATGAATCAGTTCGCGATGATTGGGTGTAAATTTTTGCTATAAATTAAAGTTTTTGGACTATTCGATTCACGATTAACGTTAAATTCATTCAGAATTGTCCAATCAAAGTAAGTGTTTAGATCTGGGGTGAAATTTTCATTTTTGAGCTATTAGTCCAGCAACCTTATACATTGAACCTTTTTTTTAATTTTTGCCAATTTATACCGTAAAGCGCTTGTTTTGTGGCAAAATTTATGCGGCTAATTTTGAAATAATACTAAATTTTCTACAATTTGAGAGCAGAACTGCTTTTATAGACCCAATAGTTTTCAAAATACAGCCGTTCAAATTTATCGTTTTTTTTTAAATTTTAAAATTTTTAGCAATATTTTGTTTTTCTAAGTGCATTAACAACCTGTAAAACTATTTCAATCGTTAATTACCCCCTATCATATTCCAGTAGAAGAGAAGAGATTTGGTAGGCCCATAAATCTCCTATCCTACATATTTTATTATTATTTCAACTTCCTGTTCTTTTTATTATCGAAGCCTTGTCTAAACGTTATGGGGTGTCAAAGAAAATGAGAATTAGATGAATATTTAATACAAAAACAAAAAATAATAAAACATAGATAATCATAGATAATCATCACACACTACCTACATGAATTAAAATAATTTTTGACCTCTTGAAAGGGCCCAGTTGAGGTAAATCCGTTTCAGGATCGAAGGATCTAGATGTGTCATTGTTGTCTTGTGACTGATGTGCCCAAAAAACATCCTCCATTATGTCGTCGTAGGAAAGTTTATCGTCTTCTGAAGAATGGAAGTCTATTTCTAGTTCGACATACAGCACACTGTCACAGGAGGACTCGCTGCAGTGCCTGTAGAGTGACGAGCATTTCAGTCCGGCCTTCCTGCAGCTGAACGCGTCCCTACAAGATTTGTTGCAGCCACATGAAATTATCCGTAAGAGGTGTTGCGGGGCTGCGTCTTTGGTCATCATTTTACGGCTGAGGAAATTCACTACTAAGAGAGCGGTTTCATTGTCACTCCCAACCACGTCTACACCTGCAAAAGGGTTATAGTCATACAGAAAATGATAAAACAATCGTTTTCTGTAAATAAACTGAATTCAAAGACAATATCTCCTTGATATAATAAAATATAATCTCTGGAGATGAGTGTGACTGGGCACTTTGAAAACGCTTTTCAGCTGCTTTCAAGATTGTTAAATCGAGATACATATTTTCCACACTAATGACAGTTTCTGGCTTCTTCTTCCTTTAAGCAACAAGAAACTTTTCAGTTATTTAGTCTGCGGAGAGAAAGCAGTGTTCTTTAAAATTGAACAACTGAGACACTGATCTCGTTGGTGTTGATGTTGTCAGACTTTTTTCTCCACGGTAAACAGCTACTTGGATCAACTTCGGGTTATTTATTATATTGCATCTCGTCTGATAAGCACTGTGCACGGATATCTCACTTACACCTTTCAATAAACATTCGTTTTCTTGGCTTTTAAGAGGGACACTATAAAACGCAAGAAGGGGTTTTAAACCCCTATTCTTTACTATTTGCACTTCACCTTGACTTAATGTCTCCTTACATATCAAACACAAATTCGCACTGGGACTGGGATCAGATATTTTGTCGATTTTGAATTTAAACTGCAAGATATATACGCACAACTCATGTAATGAGACACTGGCCAGAAGAGAATTAAGTGAAGAGAGAACTGAGAAGTTAGATGAAATGTGACGCGAAGAATCTGTTTTTGAGGTCTAGGGAGTAAAAGAGGAGTGGAGTGGTGGAAGAAGATTGCAGTGCGGGGAGTGGGAGGATGTGGCAGGGTGCATAATTCAATCGGCAGCAGTTATCGTATCTGAACTTGATCTTCCTCTCACAAAAAAATCCTTCAATTGATGTAATTTTTCTGTATATTCTTTTATAACGTTATTTGTGTTTCATCATATTTTTGTTACTAAAATTATTATTTTATATAATTTTTTGTTAAAGATTTCAAAATCTATTAACTTTGAAATGCTGTATCTTGGAAACTTATGGGTCTACAGAGATGAGTTTAGCCTCCAATTGTAGCAAATTTAGTGTAATTTAAAAAATGTTAGGAAAGATTTTATCATAAAACAAGTCTTTTATGGCATAAATTGGCCAAAATGAAAAAAAGTAGAAAATATATCGATTATGTTCGATTTTTTTGGCAATGTTGCGTTCAGCGCACGAGATCGCAAACTTGGGTTATTCATTGGGGGAACATCATAAAGCAGCGAAAAACCATAACTACTGAATTTCACGCTATGTACCTGTCCTTTTACACGACAAAGTTACTGGAATATATAGACTTAGTAAAAAATTTGACAGCCATAATCAATGTATGGGCTCCTTTCCGTACCATCTGCCTCAACTTAAATGTGGAACAGAGTGCAGGTGATATTCATTTGCGTACAGAAATCGTTCATGTCAATCTGGAACCAAAATAAACTACGGACCTAAATTCTACAAGACTACGTAATGTAATCAAAAATTCTTTATTAAGCTTAACCCTAGAATGGTACAGATGAGTAAATTTTACTCACATAGGGTATACATTTCGTCGTGCACCAGCCAGTTGGCCCCTCAGACTGCCATGAGGCTAGAAGCTATATAATCTTTTTATGTTTAATGATAAAATAAAAAATATACATAATACTATTGTTACCATCTTTTTAGTAAAAACATGTACCTAAAATCATCCGAAAATTTACCGTACCATTCCAGGGTTAAACATAACAACATAGAAGTAAATATAATAAATGTGAAAACTTGTGGGTAAAACTCGACTTGATGCACCACATAGGAGTTACATAAGATTGAACGATAGACGTCAGGCTAAAATGTTTGTTTTTGTGGTTGTGCGTTTGCTTTTCGGGTTTTTTTTTCTTTTTTTTTTCTTTGTTTTTCTTAATTGTGTTATCTTCTTTTATATTTTTTTGTATAATTTTGTCTGTTTTTCTTTTCAATTTTTCACCCCTTCTGCCACCTTTTCGCCCTCTGGTGGTGGAATTTCCCGGGTGTGGTGCATCAAGTCGAGTTCACCCAACTTTTGTTCTTTTTAATAAAGTTTTAAGTAACTAGATATATTATAACAGATAAAATAATATCACTTATTTCCTAGTCCAATTGCTTCAGTCGGTTTGCTTAGATTTTGGCTCCAATAAAAGTTTGTTCACGCCTCAAAGATTCGATTCTATATGTGTTTCTATTTATTATCATAATTCTTCTGTTTTCCGTAATCTAAATGCAGCCTAATTAAGCCTTAAATACTGAATATCACATGACTAAAAATATCTTATTTCGAGTTGTCAAACGATATATTTTCGATATTTGTAACTCTGTTTCCAAACGAAAATTCGCATGAAAATGGATATTTGCAGTATGTTTTCTACCACTATTAGCAAAAATAGGCAGAAATCAGGTAAACAATTATTTTGAAAATAGTAAATGTGAAAAAATACTGTTTTGTCTAGGAACACATAATATTAAGGAAAATACTTTTTTAGTTTATTACACCGTATTTTGATAAATTGATAATAGTCCTATATCTATGAGCGAAACTTTTTGAAAAAAAAATAATGTTCTAAGGTTTCGATTATGGCGTCGGAGAGGGACAATGGTTTTTTGATTAACTTTTGCTGAATTCATTCCTAGTTATATCATCCTCTAGTTATATTGTAAAAAATGACTTTGCAATCAACTGTTAATTCGACTAAATTCAATTTTCCCTAAGTTTTTTTTTAGCAAACTTCTGACTCATAGTTTAAAGAGCAAAAAAAAAAACAGAAATTTATAAAACTGGACAGTTTATATCAAAGTAATATTTTCATATACAGCAATTAATCCACAAATGAATTTATTGTTTGCGTATTAATCATTACATTATTTGACAGATTAAATCGCCAAAGCTTAAGTTTATTGATTAATAAGGCTTACATGCACTTATCTTTAATATTTAAAACAGAATTGGAGGAACGTATTCACCAGCTAATCGCAATTTTGGTTGTGCTAAATATTTGATTCGAGGCATCAACTTTTTTAGTGGGATTTTTTTGCGAATCTTAAAATTAAAACGATTAAATAGATACAAATTTATCAAGTATCGCACAAATCTCAGGTCTGCAAATCAAATCAATTGATATCTTACGATAGGCTTAGGCTTAGGAGGTGGTTTTCTTGCTTTCGCAAGTCGTTCAAATATTCGCTCATGTACTATCCAATCCTTTTCAGCCCATGGTCGGCTATTCGGTAGTTTCCTGAACACAAAGAAATGCGATACTCAATGCAATTTCAAAAATAATTCGCTACGTGATTTTTTACATTTTTCCGTAGTTTTTCCAATCGAACGGTGTTGGACAAATAGTTACGGTAACGCCTTTTCGCTTATTCATTTTTCGTAAAAACACATTGATTTTTAAACCAGAAAATTTAATTTTGAAGACTTATTCGTAAATTTAAGATAGATTCATTTAAAAGCAATACTTGACACTTGTGTCAAATTTTTTTTTTTTTTTTTTTTGAGTAAATGGATGGGATCAAATGAATAATGTAAAGGAGCCTACACACAGCACTAGATTTTGGTTGGATTTTGGAATTTGTTCGTGAAATGTAAGATGTGTGGATTTTACGCGTTGCAGAGATTGTGTCATAGCTGGATGAATGGTTTGAATAGAAGAATGGGTACTTTTTCTGTTTTTCCCCCTCCATTTTTTTTCAATTTTTTTATGGAAACTGCTCGAAATGGGTTAAAAGGTGTTACTCCTCAAAAATTGAGATGGAAAAAAGCATTAAAAAAAACTTTTTTCCGATTTTAAAATTTTTTTTCTTCATTTTTATGCGGCAGAATGAGTTTTTCAAAAGTTAATGTGTTGTTGGGTAACCCCCTGCTAAACCAATAACCCAGAAAACCAATAACCCAAAAAACCAATAACCCAATAAAAATTATTTTGAAAAAAATTATTATATATTTTAAAAATTAAAAATTAAAAAAGAAAAAGAAACCAATAACCAATAAAAATTAAACGTGTTTTTCCATCATAATTTTGGTTAATTACTACTTTCTAATCAATTTTAGAAGCATTGCAACAACAAAAAGTGAAAAAAAATGGAGGGGGAAAAACAGAAAAGTACCGAAGAATGGTTTTACGTATGTTTCGAGTGTTTGTATTTAGATGAATTTTTCAAGTTTCCTCTTATACCTTTTAAATTTGTAGTTGCCTGATGTTATTGCCTGCATATTTCGTTTAATCGATGTTTATCCAAAGATACTCGCTGTGACTGGGACCAAAATAAACGAATTATACCTGAGGTATCTTTATCGAGGAGTGCGATATTATAATAAAGGTTCACGGTATTGATCTATTCATCAAATTTACTATCAAAGATTTACCGTAAAATCGAGTTGAAAAATCCAGTTAGTAAAAGGTAAGTTCTGTTCAATAAACCAAGAAACTTTCCAATAAACCAAGAAACACATCAATGCTAAGTAGGCTGCTAAGTAGGATCAAAGTATGGTCTATCTTACTTTAAATTTTTTCAGCCGAATGAGAAGCTGCTGAAGCTATAAATTGCAGAAAATTATATCATATAAAATTAGCTGTCGAACGAAATAATTATCGCTATCATTATCAAAATCCAGCTCTGAGCAAAATTTTCATTTCATTTTGACTGTGCCTGAAAATCTAGTAGCTTTCCTTTCCATGAAAATAGAACCTCATTGGTAGGATATTTTACTCGATTTCATTTACTGACTGCATAGAAAATACAGAAATAAATTTCTAAATTTAATTCTCTCTTCATTAACTCACTTTGTCCTTCGCTTCTAGATTCCACTTTGCTACTTTTCTACGTTGCTTTCAAGTTTGATAAATTTACTATGCTAAGGTTCTGAGATAAGTTTTTGTGTCACTCTATTCCATCTTACTTCAGCAAATTATTGCTTGATAAATTAAATTCAGTATATCAGCGTTCTTTAAGTTTCTTACTTGAATATTCACCGTTGTTTCATTAGTAGACGTACTACCGTTACTATGATTTTTTTTCAATAATGAAATATTAAAAAGAAACATGTTTATTAGCATAAAATTAATAAAATTGAAGTGTAATTAATAGTAAGTCTAAAAATTTCATACTAATAATCAAAATTATTTCATACATACTTTCATACATCATCTAAATGTTATCAAACATCCCAGCTCCAGTTAAAAACAAAAACAATTTCATGCGTTCAACATTTCCTGTGCAGACTCCGAACTGACTGACATTCGCAACATAAACCCTGAATTTTCTCGTTAAATTTATAATGAAAATAAAAGCCATCCTAATATGACTTCAAAGAATTTTAAAGCGAACGAACATCGAAGCAACTTAAAGCATTCCAAAAAAGAAAATCAAATAAAAAGCTGTATTCATTTTATCAAGATTGCCAGCATACGAAGAGGGAGGGAGGGGAGGCAAGGCAATGTAACCCAACCATCTACTCATTTTTTTTATATAATATATTTGCAAATTGAATGATGCTACGTTCTAAGTTGAGAACGTTTGAAGAAACATGAAGAAGAATAGGTGATGACGAGAAAAGAAAAAAAAGGGTTGGGTATCCTAATTTATTAGATTGATTTATTTTTGTTCACTCTGTGAAAAAGCGATTAGATGTGAAAAGAGCTTTAGGTTTTTTTTATCAGGCTCGTGGGATCATATTAATACTGCAAACCAATTGGAAATTATTAATAGATATTTCAAAGAAGTAGTGTACTTAATCGGATTCACGTTATCCTTGTGAGGTTAAAGACTGTGATGTATGTTGGATATTCGAAAAAAATCGATTTAAACGTAATCGTGCGAGTGAAAGTCATGGATCTATTTAATAACGGTGTTTCGGAAAATAACAATTTTTTTTCTAGGAAGTAATTACGTGATATTTAGCGTGAAGATTGTTGATATTTACATATGTGTGATGTAACAATAGGAAACATATGGGAAAAAAATTCTAAGGATTGATCGTCAGTTTGCTTATTTCTAATACAAGACTTTAAAGCAAATGAATCTCTGCTCAAACCTTCAAGTTTACTTAAGGTCTTATGCTGGGTTTCCACCAAAGCGACAAAACAAGAAACACGGACAAAAAATGTTTTTCTGAACAAAAACACGAATGCTTTGTAAAAATTGAACAGTTTCGAGAACATTTTTGTCTCTGAAAACTGTTTTAGTAAACAAAACACCTTCCCATCGCGAGTCGGTAAGATCAAAGGAAAACATGTTTGTTCGCAAGTTTTGTGTCTATCTGGTTGAAACATGCATTTTTTTTCTGTGAGAACACTCAGTATATCGATTAATGTACTTTGGTTTTTAAATTTGTTTTCAATTTGGTTTTAAATTTGTATTCTTGTGTATTTCATATTTGTGTAAACTGAAGAATTTTTCATATTTGTGTAAACTGTTATAATGAGCTCAAAAAAGGTAGTCACGATGATCTCATTTCTCCGTTTAAGCCCACGTCGTCAGTAGATAAATCTTCCAATAATTCTTCCGTGCTATAATCAACTCTCCTTCTTAATTGAGAATTGGCCCAATATCTCGTTTTTTTTTCTTTTTTAATATCATTTATAAAAAAAATCACAGTTAATTATAAAATCACCGTCTTCAGACATTTCTCGGACACAGGATAAACAGAAATGAAAACAAATCCTGTCTGTTCAGTTGAAACAGTCTGTTTACAAAAAACAGAACTGTTTTCAAAAAACAAAACAAGTATTTTGTTTTGTTTTTTGAAAACAAAACTGTTTTTGAAATTGTCTCTTTGGTGGAAACCCGGCATAAAGGTCTTACTAGTTTAGTTACTTAAGTTTACTTACTTAAGGTCTTACTAATTTTCATACTAGTTTTATTCTGCAATGATCAAATATTTATATTAATGTGTTTTCACAGATAAGAACAACCAAAGAAAATGGGTAAGTCAACGAAAACTGCATGATTTTTTTTTAAATATATCGCTAAACATGCGAATAAAATATTGAATATACCAAATATTGAATTAACCTGATTCGATTTTTCTAGCTTTCAGGCCAAAACATTTTGCTAAAAAGACATTTTTCTTTGCAAGCTGAATATACTTCATTTCCTGACAAATATTGACATTCGAGCGGTAAATCTTTTTCGTTTCTGGTATCTGTTGGTCTCTAATACCAGTAGAGAAAACAAGACTAAATTTTCGCCGAAAAAAATTTCACGAGAAATTTCGTATGAAATTTTCACGTGAAATCCAAAATAGTACTATGCTTAAGACTGAACAAAAAACATACCAAAATTTCATTTTTTTTATGAAGTTCGTGAAAGGATTCATCATATTTATGTACTCAATAGTAATAAAAAAATATTTTTTATATATCCAGCTAAAGATTGGAATTTTTTCTAAACAAAAATAATAGGTTGGCTAGCACTGTTAATGGTCTTTAGCACAATTTTTGCAATAAACATCACGAAAGTACTCGAAATATAAAATTTTGTGCTTGCAATTTCAATGTGAGCATGCTTTATCGAGATAACATTCGCAAAGATTGAAACAAATCTAAGTCATGTCCAATATTTTTTTTGAAATCTTGAAAAAAAATTCCCGTGCATATTCAAAACAACTTAAAGTCCAACACATTTTTAACTTGAAAAACTAAAATATCGCACCAAAAGATTCCACCTTACCTTTAACCTTCCTAAGAAATCAATTTCAGAAAATATCTTCAACTTTAGAGGCTTTTACGAAAATCTACATTGACACAAACACACCAAACAACTTTTCGTCTTTCCTTCATTTCCTCCAGATTTCAAGCTCATACTGAGATCTTGTACTCTAAAATCACATCACTTCATCCTGCAAGCACAAAACTTTTAATGCTTTTAATGCAATATGCATTGACTATTGAATTCTTATGGATTAAAAGTTGTTCTACGTGAATATCAGCCAAACTCAGGCCGTTCTATCGCGCATATCTAATCGCATGAAGCTTCTTTAAGTGCAAGCCTGCAATCGAGCGGACGAAAGCAATCTGAGATGAGAGCTGCAAAAGTTTGAAGAAACCTTAACCTGAAGAGGAATATGATCACAGTTTGGTGATGTCTGGAACAGTGTACTACGGTTGGAAGTGTAATCTTTTTAACTATTGTATATAATGTAGGATAAAGAGAGTTGAATAAAGATAAAATTACACTGAAAAGTTTTCAGCATAATTTCGGTCTTAGACCGCAAGAATTCATGAAGCCACCGATGCTTAGCTTGGTTTATTTATAATTGATTTGTGAAAGTTGAAGATATTTCAGTAATTAACCCTTAAGAGATGTTAAATTTTAATATAAATTGTGACAATAAAATATTCCTGACAATAAAATATTCCTCAATTTTCATTTTAAAAAACCGAAAGAGTGTCTGACAGCACAAAACTTCATCAATAAATTCTTCATGGAACAAAGAGTCATACTTTCGAAAAGTTTATTTCGAAAATAATCTACGGCTTTTATCACAAACACAATTTCATTCACACCACACATTTTTTCATGTACGAAAAAACTATAATAAATAAATTACACCAAGCACATCAGCCACATACAAACATTTTCCACATTTTTGACCATCAGGATTAAAATTACAATTGTCCACATTCATTCGACTCGATATTAATTCAGCCGCTATTGCAAGCAAAATAGGCATTCTCGTGGAGTATGGCATTCGAACAGCCAAAACCAGGCTCTCGAATAAAGAAAATTCGTTCATTTTGCCGAAGTTTAAAAGCTGGAATTTCGTTGTTAGTCGAAATTGTTTCGAAAGGATAATGGCCTGCAATGGGCCGTTTATTTATTACTTGCATCCTGTCCAAGCCAATGCAGATGAAATGAGAAGTCGTTACGAGAGCAGTCAATTTTGTTCCCCGGACATGGATTAATTTAAAGGAATAATTAGTGGATGCAAGCAATTTTCTTTTTTTTTTTTTGGGCGTTTTTGTTTGTGAAATGTAAAGTTGGCTGAATATTGTGATTTTGTATGGGCGATTTCAATTGTTTGGCTGGTGAACAGAAATTGTTTGTATTTGGGCAAGTTTCAGTAAAAATGGAAAACGGGTATGACCGCTTTTATCAGCCTCTTGAAACAATGATAATTCATTTGTTTGTTTGTAATAATGGTGCTTCGATAATTTAAAAAGAATAATTGAAGTATTTCTGCTTATGCCTTAAAATCAACAACCACCTTTCTTCAATGCGGACAATAGAAACTGGAGCCCTGCACATGTGGCCAATTCAAAAGTAACCTTGTTCGTCGATAATACCTGCATTTACTTTGCCTCAAAGCAAACTGGATCTACAGTGGGTAAAAATAGTTAAGGCACGAACTCTTAGTATAAATAAAAAACCTATTTTTAATGTGAATTTAATAATAAATGATGATGTTTTTGCATTTAAGTAAAAGTTTTGCATGTTCACTTTAAGAACAATATAAAAAAACCGGTAACGAAGCAGACTTCACAACATTGACGTAACATTTTTCTCTGAAGTACCAAAATAGCGTAAAAAGGTTAAGGCACAGCGCAGTTTTATCTAAAATTATTTGTAATTCCTGGAAAAAAATACCGTTAAATGTACTTAAAATCATGAAAATATGCTATTTCTATTCAGTCTAGCCTGAAAAGTGTCTTGAAAAAGTAATTTTATTGAGGGTGTTGTTAAAAATGACTGTGTGTGTGTGACAAAAGGAAATCGGTAGGTGCAGAAATCCGTGAATGTTTTTTGCGACGTTGGAAAACATGAATGGCGTATTCTGTGATTGGAATACTAATGGGAAAATCAAGCTATACAGGGAGAAATGAAATAACAAAATATAAATCAACCAAATCGTTTGAAACAAAGCATCGGTCAGAAACGCCTAAAATCTTATCTGAGCGTAAAAAAAAGTGGATTATCAGTAAAATTAAGAAAAACCCTAAACTAAGTGCTCCAGAATTTTTACAAATTAAGGTGTAAGAACGAGTTGAAATGAAAGTCGCTACTCAAATTATTCGAAATGTAACAAAAAAAGGGCTGAATGTGCCTAAATAAACCTAATATTAGTACAAAAAATTAAATTGTTAAATTACGTTTTGCTTAAGACTTCGTAAAAAAATCATTCTGGAAGTTCATAATTTTTGTTGTTAAAGTAAAAATTAATGTTTTTGGATCTGATGGGTGGTAAAATGTTCGGCGAAAGCCTAATACAGATTTTAGGAGGAATCATACTACTCCCACTGTAAAACACAGCGGAGAGAACATTATGCTATGGAACTGTGTGGGGCCATCTGGTCCTGAAAATATAGATTTTGTGAACAGTGTGGTGGATCAAACCTGTTGCCTGGGTATTTTTAAAAGAAATATTAAACAAAATTGCTGAAAAATTAAGTATTTTATACAATTTTGGCCTGTATCAGGACAATGATCCGAAGTACAATTCGGAGCAATTTCGACTTTGGGCTATTTGTAACTGTCCAAATGCTATTAAAACCTCCTTTCAGTAAACTAACTTAAACCCGATCGAACATTTATGGCATCATCTCAAAACTAAACTAGTAGCATTGCGAAAGGTAAAGTATAGCAAAGGGCTCCAAGCAGTGGCGTGGCGTGACAATTCACCGAAGGGAAGCAATTGGTTGATGTCCATGGTTGATTACGCTTCCCGCAAATTCGTTACGTGTAATAGAACCCCTCAATAAAATCACCCAGGACTTACTAACAGGGACGTGAGAATAGACATTCTGTATTCTTATGAAAATAAAAGTTCACAGTCCTTCACACAATAAGAAACCATATCAATATTTATCAGTAAAATAATAACATTCCCAGAACTAGAAATATAATATTTTTGAAAGCGGCCAAACTTCGAAGAATTGAAAATGTTTAAAAATATGAAACCTTGAGTTTAATTTAACGATTATGCTATCAAATATTTCGACATAAGCACTTGTAAAGAATGGTACAACATTCTCATTGTTGTCAATTATGCACCTTGCTGTTTTACGACGCTGTGCTGTTTCGCAAATCGACCATAATTCGTTCCCGATTTCCATGAAACTGTTTCTTAAAGATTGTATAAGATCTGAATATGATACATTATATTACTTTGTTAGGACTGAAATATACCGAATAGTATGTAATTTTTTTTTGTTTTTTTAGAAAAAAACATTAAACAGAAAAATAAACTAAGAATCTTTAAGTAAAATAAAAAGCGCACTCTCACTATTAACGATCTCTCCGTCTCAGTTAGCACTATCATTTTCAGTTATATATTCCACGAGATATTTTAATTGCAAATTATTATAGAAAAATTTTTAAAAATAACCTACCATTAAAAGTCCAACGTTTTGGAGCTAATTTTGGGAGCATTTTTTGACGAATAAATACAAAGCACATAAACTCATGTTCTTTATTGAAAAACTAGTAATAGATTCGGAAAATATCGACATTCGCGTATACTATTGAACGATTTAGATAAAATCAAATTTAGTCGATGTTCGAAGAAATGAATAAATATTGCGTTTTTATACATTTTTTTTGTACATGCCTGCAATCCAGGTATTTTGGCAGATATTACAGAGGCTCCTCAAGGCTTTAAATTTTCGGACAGTATGCAAAACAAAGTTAAATGAACGGGACGCAGTTTGGTTATCAGAAACATCTGTGAGATTTATGAAAGTTTCTTTAACTGCACCGGAAGAAGTAATATAACCAAAGGTTGCTGAAAGTTGTGATCGATATGATATATCGGTTGTTTTTTCTAATATTATTGCTATGAATTTGCTTTTCTAAATTTCATTACAAATATCTTTCAATATTTTTTTTTGAAAACCAACTAACGAGATCGTTTTGAATATAATTTGATGTTCCGGAAGAAACACTTGCTTGGTCCAATTATCGGTTACGCACTGTCAAAAGATTTATTGACTTTAGGTGATCTACCCCTATTGCAAGAATACACATTTTCATTATGACTATGTAATGCTTCTTCTTGACATCCTTAATGACACACAATGTTTATTAGAATCTTCATTGTTTCTCAATTTCTCCTAACTGTGAGCAATATCACTGAATATTTATATTGACTACTCAGCAATTCTTCAAATCACCGGGATCAAACTTGGAAATTAATAGGAGCTATTTGTACCATACCTGTTCACAGCTTAAACATTATTTAAATTACAAAATCCGATATTTCGCCAAATGTCTGAATCGCTTGAAAAAAGCACACATGACCAGCAAAACTATTTTTGTTTAATATTACAACCGATAATCCGTTCCGAGTTTTTCATTTAATAATTTTGCGATCAAACTGTCGAGTAGGTTATAGAGACAATTTTCAAATTCGGTTTTGATCGGTCCTGGCTGATGATGTCCTTTTTTTCAGCAAATTACCGAGATCCAATGAAATAAAATTTAAATAAGTTGACGAATTCTAAAATTTTGACCCACAGAACAAGTGAATACATTCACCTATTTCAACCTTTCAATATTTCAAATATCAATTAAAAGTATCATGCAATTTTACACAGTAATTTTACACATTCAATTCGACACAATTCTAGTCTACAACTTCACCTATTACTATCAAATCCTTTAAGCTATAAGTGACTAAAAGCCTTCGCCAATTGAAAACATCTTCATAAAAGTTTCTATACAAAATAGAACATACAAAAAAATAATGTCTTAATATATATCATAAATAAAACACATAAAATAACGACTTATTGAATCCATAGCCTCTGGCAATGCTTGTCACATATCGTAATTCAAATTCGCTCACAGCAAGTATTCTTCATTCACAAAAAATCTGTACAAGCAAAGTAAAATGATAGCAATAACAATTTACCCTGCTGCTAGTGAGGGGAACGCAGGAATATGTTCTGAACGCAGGAATATGAGACTCAGAGCGGACTCTGAGTCTCTCTCTTGAGAAGATAATTTCCCCTAGGAAGCAACATTTTCATTGCTTCCAAACAGATTGTATGAACACGTTTTTTTTTAATGACGTCACAGTCTAGTCTATATGGGGTCAAACAAACGGTCGTAGATGCAATTTTTATGTTGCTTCCAAGCCGTTGTCACAGCGCCGTTGTTGTGCTTTCATGATTTTCATTCTGTGGCGTTACCAGATCAACTGTGTGAGATGTTCACAATTTTATTTGAAAATTTTTTTTTTATAATATAATTAATAATATTATACGCGATTATTCCACGATTTCGAAAAAAAAACAATTTAAAATTTATGTCAGCCAAATGTAAGGGAAGCAATGCTTCCCTTGCTTCCATGAACGCCACGCCACTGGCTCCAAGATGTTATTATTGATGAAGAGACCAAAATTTCACCCACTTTTAGTAAAAAATTTGCGATAAACATGCCGAAACGACTGCGAGAAGTGACGAAAATGCGTGGAATAGCCACAAAGTATTAGCGCTATGTAAGTTAATTTTTTTGAAATTGATCACTTTAACACAATTGAAATAATTTCAGATAAAACTGCGCTGTGCCTTAACTTTTTTTTGCGCTATTTTGGCACTTCAGTGAAAAATGTTACGTTAATTATGTGGAATTTGCTTCGTTTCCGGTTTTTCGATATTGTTCTTAAAGTAAACATGCAACACTTTTAATTAAATATAAAAACACAATCATTTATTATTAAAGTCGCATTAAAAATAGATTTTTTGTTCATAAGTGTTCGTGTCTTAACTTTTTTTACCCACTGTATATCTTCGAATCTGCATTGATACCTAATTGGTTTATTTCCAGAAGTGGAAAATTCAAATAAATGCCGAGAAGACACAAGCCATCGTCTTAACAAGAAGGCATCGGCAACAACCACCACAACTAACAATCAACTAGCAGAAAATAGACTGGGAATGGTCTGCGAAATAATTTGGGCTGACAACTGATGACAGACTTTCATAGAACTGGAACATAAAACACAAAAAACGGATGATCAACGGTATGAGAAGCTGACTCCAACACATAACCAGACCAAGCAAAGTAAACATGGCGAACAAGACACTACTCTACAAACAGATAGTAAGACCCATACTGACATACGGTAGCAAAAAAAACATACAAAACAAACAAAAACCAATTTCAGACCTGTCAAAATCTTGCGCTTAGAACATTTTTCAGAATTTCATGGTACGTCAGAAATACGGTCATACACAAACAAATTAGAATGATATATGCATGCGCGATTAACTAGACGGATTTCTTAACAGTGCCTTGAAGGCACTGAGAAATATTGTCAACCACTCCAATGGTGAATATCTTAGCCTTTGGCAGCTAACAGATAATACGAAACATCTCTTAAAAAGAGACAATATCATCTCTAGGTGAAAGTTGAGATGAGCTGATGAAATCGTCCACTCAGACGAAGGGAATAAGAGTGCTGAAAGCACTAGCTCCTGTAAAACCTGGAAAAATCTCACTGCCTCTTCATCATCGATGGCGCGACAGCCCAAATCAGGCCTTGGCCTCCAGTAATGTTCGCCTCCAATCGTCTCGATCCTGCGACCTGGTTCTCCAATTATTGAACCCCAGTATTGACCTGCTGTCTGCGTCTATCGTGTCTTCCCAACGTTTCCTCGGCTTACCAACTGGACGCTTCCCTTGTGCTTTGCCTTCCAACGTTCTTTTAGGTAGTCTATTGGCCTCCATCCTTTCGACGTGGCCGGCCCATTGTAATTTTCGTAATTTAATGCATGTGGATACAGGTGGGTCGTCGTATATATGGTACAACTCATTGTTGTATCGCATTCTCCACTCTGTCCCTTCTTGTATGGGGCCAAAGATTCGTCGTAGCACTTTGCGCTCAAATACGTCCAGCGCCTTTTCGGAGTCCGTAGTCAAAGTCCAGGCTTCGCTTCCATAGAGAAGCACAGGTTTAACGAGTGTTTTGTATAAGCGAAGCTTATTATTCCTGTGCACGTTCGTAGACTTGATTATGGGGAGTATGGAATAGTACGCCTTGTTTGCTGCATTTATTCGCCGTAAAATTTCGTCCTTTTCACTGCCTGATTTATCAAGGTGGACTCCTAAGTAGATGAAGCTATCTACATTTTCGATGTTGTAGTCTCCTAAGGTCAAGTTTTGTCTGATTGGCGCCATTTTTCTTGTTTGGGTCATTAGTTTGGTTTTATCTTCGTTGACCCGTAGATTTATTTTTTTGGCTTCTGACTCCAAACTTAGGAAAGCTTCCTTTGCTTCTGGTATGGTCCGTGCCATAATGTTGACGTCATCGGCGAATGCTACTATTTGCGTGGACTTGAACAGTAGTGTGCCTGTTGTATCAGCTGGTATTCTTCTGATGACGTGTTCCAGAGCAAGGTTGAATAGCATCGGGGCAAGTCCATCTCCTTGCTTTAAGCCTGAGTTGGTGTGGAAGCTGTTGGATAGGTCACTGTTGACTTTGACCTGAGATTCGGCGTTCATCATTGTCACCTTAGACATGCGGACGAGTTTTGTTGGAATTCCCAAGTCAAGCATGATTCGGTAAAGTGTATTTCTGTCTACACTATCGTATGCTTGCTTGAAATCTACGAAGACCTGGTGCACGTCGATATTATACTCCCAGCATTTTTCAAGCACCTGTTTGACTGAGAATATTTGATCTATCGTAGATCGTCCGGACCTGAAGCCGCCTTGATACTCTCCTATTATGTTATCATAGAAGGGCTTCATTTTACGTTCAATAATTTTGGACAAAACTTTATAGGACGAGCATAATAAAGCGATGCCTCTGTAGTTTTCGCAACTTAATTTGTCTCCTTTTTTGTAAATGGGGCATATAATACTTTTTCGCCAATCATTTGGCAACTGTTCTGCTGCCCAAATTTTTAATATTAATTGGTGGAGAATGTTGCAAAGAAGAATTCCACCATTTCTGAGTAATTCGGGAGGTATTCCATCTATTCCCGGAGCTTTGTTTATTCGAAGGTAACGTATGGCTGCCTGAACTTCTTCGAATGTTGGTGGAGAGATGTAAATGTCCTGAACTGCTTCTGGGATATTTGGATCTGCTGAGTTTGTCGTCGGCGCGGGATTAAGCAGCTGTTTAAAATACCGTGCCCATCTTTTTTTAATCTCGACCGAGTTACTGATGATGGATCCACTTTCATCCTTACAAAGGCTCGTTCGCGGTTTGTATCCCTCGCGTAGCTGTTTGATTGAGGAATACGCAGCTTGAAGATCATTATAGGTCATGTTTTCGTTCAGTTTCTGGATCTTGTTGTTGGTAAGTTGGCGTTTCTTTTGGCGACGCATTTTTTTTGCCTGTCGGCGGAGGATGTTATAGTTTTCGGTTTTAGCGCGTGTTGGTCGTTGGATTAACTCTTTGTAAGCCTCATTTCTCTTTTTAATAGCATCTTGACACTCATTATCAAACCAGTCATTCCGAGGGTTTTGGCGTTTATGTCCTAAGGTCTTTTCTGCCTCTTAGCGATTTGTTTTTTAACTTCCTTGGTGCATTGAAATTAATTTATGAAACATTTTCAGAAGTAATGTATGAGCTGTTTGTAGATTTTAATTTCTGCATTAGCTGGAAAATAATTTTATACTATTCATTTTCTTTTGTATTAAAGTTACTTTTTCTGATGTTTCAAATAATTGCTTCGTTACACTTTCATATACAAATTAATTTCATTTGCTGTTAATTTATATTTTGAGTAAACAAAAAAATAATCTAGCTGTGTTTGTACTATCGAAGAAAATATGCCTTTTCAAAAGTAAAATTACATTTCTTATCTCCTTAAGCAAACATTTTTTAATCTTCTAAGCAAAAATTAATATTGCGCTTTTTTCGCAAAAGAATTCTAAGAAATATTCATTACTAACCTAACTCCTATTTTTTCTGCTTCCAATACCATCACAATTCACTCGTCCCAAGAAGCAATTTTGTCACATCAATGCATACCGAATTTCACCGAGACCAAACATCCTGAATAATAATTTGCCCAAAAAACACGGGACCAAACAAATTATCTGCGATAGTTGGTGTCACTCCCTCAGAGACATTCAGCCATTGTACGCTAGAGAAAATGACTTCGAAAAGGTACAAATTCCTATCACAGGCCCCATGCATGGACATTTCCGAATATAATTATCGGGTCTGAATCTAATTTTCTCTTTCTTCTTCAATACGGAAACAAAAACGACGACGACGACGGCGACGACAACAACAACGTTCACGGCAACGGGTAGCAATAAAATCTGAAGATTTTCTAGTCGTTCTGTTCGCAATCTAATTGATATTCCACTCCAAGCTTGAGTCCCCGTATCCGAGATGCCTATGTTTTTCCATGGGATAGCCATCAAATTGATGGTACTGCGATGCGATCCTTTTGTTCAATAAAATCACAATCCGCTGAGGTATTCGGATCAATAATTGAATGGCGAGTGATTCGGTACGATTCGATTCGTTTCGAATTTAGGCTCCCGGGTGACGTAAGAATGCTTTGGAGGCAAGGTCACGTACGTCTTCAGCTGGAACGATGTTTTGAATTGTTTCCCAAGAAAAAAAAAAATTGTTTAATAATGATTTTCGGCTAGCAATCTCAATCAGGTGGGTAAAAGTCAATTCTGTTACGCATCAATCTTTACCTTGTATCCGGAAAGCTATCGAATGAACAAACTAAAAATGCTACTCACTCATCATATAGTGTATTGATTAGCTCGTTTTTTTTTTGTGTGTGGAGTAAAACCAAGCTGTGTACATAAGACGCATCAATCAAGCTGACAACGACTGGGAAAAGTTTCTGACAAGAATTGATAAGCTAATATCAATTTTTCTTCCAGACTACAGGTATTGTTTGTCAAATCGAAAATAATATCAAAATAAAGTAAACACATTTGTCGAACTGTAATTTATCGGCGAGCAATTTATTTGTCGAATTTGTTTATAATGACTAAATTAACAAAATTTTCAAGCGTCTGAAAGTATATTTTAATGGGCAATATTTTCTCTAGTTTGCATTTAAATGATATGTTTCCCATTAAAATAAACTTAGATTACTCAAAACTTAAATCACGGTGTCCAATTCAGGGTTTGAGGGTGATATTAATAGTTACTGTCTTCACAATCAATGTACACAAGTGTGCAGTAAAAGTTCTTCGACTCACTTTATCCTTTATTCATCTCAGATACTTATAGGGAGCTAACTCAAAGCTTAGTGTCTGATCATTTTTAAACTCAAACTAGGAACTACAGCAGAACTATAGCAGCTGGTACTATATTCACGCCACTACTCAAAATTCCGAAATTTATAACCTAATTTAAACGTATGCAATCGCATATACACGTGCATTCTCAAATGTGAGATAGTTAATTATATTTTCGTACATCACTGACACTCTTCGTCTGAGCACAGTTTTCTTGAAATATTATTCCAACAACCAACTCAACCCGTCTAACAATTTCTTCTACTTTACGTGCTACATTCTCTCAATTACAAAACCACTCCAACATATCTGTCCGCATTCACCCCAAATATGCAGCAAAGACCCTTTGTGTTATTATGCACTGGAATTCCACCATTATTTATAAGTGAATCTTAAGAAATATAAATATGAGCATTTTGCTTTGTATAACGTTCTCTAGTTCATCCTGTGCATATGCACACACAAAATAGCGTTCATAATTTCTATTCTATGAACAACTCAACTTACAAGGAAAACTTCCTTTCGTTTTTGGTGCCGGTCGGTTGTGCAACTGACGATATTTACTTGGAACTGAAACCGCTAAGCGCCATTTCGAATTACTCACATAAACTCTCTTGCATGTGATATGATCTTTCAGCAAAAGACGACAATGGTTCTATCGCCAGATAATGTGGTAAGCGTTCTAAGGATGATACAAAGCTATCTCAGTACATTCTATTTTCTCTCTAATGCTGGCAAGTACTTTTGGGAACGATAGCATAGAAAAGCAGACACATTCTGCGATAGTTGTAGAATTTTTTGAATTTCTTGGCAAATTCATAAAGGACGAAGTTTAGAATGTGGGTTGGATGAAAGTTGAGTGAGACGCCGGATAGTTTATGGAGATGTTAAGAATTCTTTCGAAAGTTTTTGAAGTAAAAGTATTGTTAGTTAATAATAATGATTTCCATGTTTGCTGAGATACTTGATGTTTTTTTAAGTTGACTCTAAAGAAGCCAAGCTGATCACTCAAAATAACTTAAAAGTCAATTGCATGCATAATTGTTAGAGATTGTTTTTTTTTCTTCTGTTGCCTGATTCAACCATTTCGTGATGATTTGTCCTGATTGCTGAATGTATTTAGCGATGAAGAATTGTTATTAATTGGAAGAAATTTTTGGAAGCATTTTTTTCCAAAACAACAGAATTAACCTACTTCGAAGCTCGATTGTATAAAATTTATCACGTAAATTTTCCCACGTTGGGCGCTCAAAGTTTGTTCGCAATTAGAGTGCAACAGAATACAAAGTTCACTTAAAAATACACTTTTTGTTTTTTTTGGACACATTTGCATTCAATCTTAAAGCAAATTTGTCTAGTTTTTCAACGCACCAACTATATTGGGTGGTTAATAAGACAACAGCTGCCTGAATTTCATTTAAAATATTACTACTGCTCTCTCCAAATTCTTTAGTAACGCTTACTTTTCACTCATTGGGATTATTGAATTATCTATACAAAAATGCTATCATGTTGTTACCTTTCTTATCTTTATTTCGATTCTATAATAAAAACCACATCAAACTCATCATACTCAGATACTCTCAAACATATAGCAGCCAAAAAAATTCAATATCTGCTTAAATATCTGACAATAAATATTTCACTGGCTGCAAGCATCGAGTCTTTTCTTAAACGACTGATATCTGTCCTTTGAGACATGCAAACGAGACCTGTAGACTAAAATACATACATACACCCTCCTACGCAAATAAGTGTGTACATATTGAGATTGGAATGTCAGCAAACGACACATAAAACAACCAGTTGCACAAATGGCAGCCATATCGTTGATTTTGCTCAATTTTTTATAGATTGACATGAAAAACGAATTCAACAGCAGAATTTTATCTATATCGAACGTGTGTGCCTACAAAACATTTATTGACATAAACTTCCTGTCTATTCTTCGTGGTGTTTAGTGTTCTTGTCAGCAGGAAATTAAGTGTTTTAGTGCAAACATGTTCTGAATTTTATGAGATGTTTTCAAATACTCATTAATATCTGTGAAATTTTTGAGATATTAGTTTTTCTGACGTGCTGTTCTGGAAAAGAGATAGAAATCCTGCAGAATATTTTTTTCAAATTGTCATGCATTTTCAAATAAATAATAGACGAGTGAATCGTTTTTCGAACCTAAACGACTTTTTACAATTTTTATGATCTTGGGATAAAAAATTTATTCCGCTGATATTTCAAATATCAATTCCACTAATCAAACTGAATCTATTTGAAAACATAGTCCATCGAAGATGAAAACCCATTGTGCTAAGATCTATACCGTATGGATAATACAGATAAGTTGACAATAACCATAAATCGAGTATTTATCCTAAATCTTATGTCAAACTAACTGATTTCGATTCAGAGTGAATATCCTACCATAAAATATCATTTTTCTCTTAATGTTTTCATTTCTATGCAAATTGGTCACGTTTCGTGTGTATTGTCCAGAAAGTTAGCATTGCCTAACTCAATATACATGATTCGTTTTAGATAAGACTATGTTAAGTGCAATTATGGCGATCGGAAATGCCATAGCCAATCCATTGAATTAATCAATGTATCTATGAAAGCTCAATTTAACAAATTGTGCCAAATTAATTTTTCTATTAAGCAAATTACTGCAGAGAAAATTATACCTTTTTAATAGAAAATTTCGGATATCATTAAATTTTTACAGTGTTCTCATTTCAAAAAACAATTGTATTTCAATATTTTTTTTAGTTTTTATAGCAAAATTTAACATATTTTAAACTTAAAAAACACGGCTGCATCGAGCTGTCTTTTATGCAATAGGGCTGATTGGTTCGCTAGCTTCTTCAGTTCAGCGCATTTTTTGAGTAGAAGTTGAAGGAAAAACTAACGGATTTAACATATGACAGTGCGATTGTGTTTTTTTTTTAAATGCTAGTACATAAGCATATTTTCAACAAAAACAGAAAAAAAGTGATCAAAAATTAATTTTGTGCTAAAAAAATGTATAATCTAAATGAAAAACAAATCACTTTAATGCAAACTACAAACTTCAAACATAGAAAAGAAATAATAAAATGAAAAAGTTAAATATGGTTACCTACTAAAAACGAAATATTGTCTTAGTTAATTCAAATTAATCCGGTCGAATAATATTAAAAAAATTCTAAGCATAATTTAAAATTCAGAATCGAGTGAAATTCAACAGCACTCACTAGTTCCAGCATTTCCGTTGACCTTAGGTCGAATTTTCACCAATTCATTAGTATAAATATATTTCAGAAAACAAGAAGAACATATTTACAGTTAGTGGAACAAGAGCTTGTGCACTGTAAACAAAAACCGCTTTTTACTACCAGGAAAGTGTTTAGGCCATTTGATTGGCTTTCTCCAATGCACATAGCAGGTTACAGTTCAATTGCATTGTGATTTTCAGAGAAATCTGAGATAATCAAAGTGAGTGCTGCGTCGGCAAAAAGAAATCTGAAGCTGTGTTTTTGTGTTTGCACCCAAAAGGGCCAAAGAAGGTCTATAAGTGCTCCAGTACGATGCTTTTTTAGAGTCAAACCAGCTTGTTTGCAATTGGACTGACCAGTATAATAAGACGAAAACGGTGGACTGTATACCTGGTAAAGGCTTAAGAAGATCCATTGTCGAAACCGATATCAGGGCCATCGTTGGGATATTATTAATGCGAAAGGGAATATCCATTAGCCTGTGCAGTTAATAGATGATTAAATGCCTCAAGCTACGTATGGCAAAACGCTGCTCTTATACCGCTTTTGAGCGAAAGACACGTTAAAAAACGGGTACATTGGGCCACAAAGAAGAAACATTCAATAAATATTTACAAAAACACCTCTCAAAGACAATGCAGACTTGTTAAAATCAAAACTATCACCAGTCTTATTAACAGCTCTTTTTATCGCTGAGATGGGTTCATTGTAGCCGTAATTGGTTCGATGAAAACGAGCGGATAATAAGCTCACGTGCCGAAATCTGTGGCAATTAGTATTCAGGGCATATTGATCTAAAATAAATCCAGAAGAGACATTTCCAGCGAAAAGCTTATCAGCAAAAAAAATTTTGAATTTTTGGCGTCTGTTCTCAAGTGTGTCCACAGCCAAAATTTTCAACCGACTAGTATAAGGAGAAGGAGGTAATCGAAGAGGATCAGACCACTAAAATTCATGAAGGCAAAGTCGCAAGCATTTTTTTTGAACCGATTCGATGCGATCAATATGCACTTGCTGTTAAGGAGCCCAAATCAAGTATGCATATTCGAGAATTGGTCTCACCAAAGCACAATAAAAGGTTTTTGCTAGGAAAATGTTATTAAAGTCCCTCGATCGCCTCCTTACAAAGCCTAACGCACAGTTGGCTTTTACAATGATACTATTTATATGATCGTCAAAAGTGAATGAGCTGTTCAAAAGTACTCCTAAATCGAGTATTTTTCCAGAATGTGCCAATGGTGTACTCTTTAGGGAGTACTCAAATTGTAAAGAAGATGATTTACGCGTGAGCGATAAAACAGAATACTTGTCGATGTTGATTAGTAAGCGGTTTGTGTTATGCCAGTCTGAGAGAAGTCAGCTTATAGATTAAGACAGTCATTCAAATTGTATACTTTTTTGAAGATTTCAGTATCATCAGCATACAATAATATAAATGAGCTTTTCAAGATGGACGGCAAGTTGCTGATATATAAAACAACAAGAAGTGGGCCCAGGTGACTCCCTTGGGAAACACCTGAAGAGACTATGGTTTCTGAAGAGAGTACACCGCGAAAAGATGCAAACTGAGTACGTAAATTCAAGTAAGAAGCAATCCAGTTGATAAATTTATGGGGCAAATTGTAAATGTAATTTCTCTAGTAAAATCGAATGATCCAGCTTGTAAAGAGCTTTCGTAAAGTCAGTATAAACACAGTCTGCCCGCAAGCCATCTCCAATGGATGGAATAATAATGTTGGACAGTTCCAACAGTCTCGTTGCAGTGGATTTCTCCTTTGTGAAACCGTGCTAATAGGAAGAAATAAAGGATTTGCAATAAAAAAAAATTTAGCTTTGAAATACTTAATGAAATATGATAGTCAGAAATTTGACAAATTTTTATGAAACGAAAATTGGCTATGACTGAAACCCATATAACCTCCAGGAAATCGAACCTTATTTTCCGAAAATAATAATCAATCACAGGAAGCAGGTTGACAACAAGAAGGTCTTTAATTTCACCTCGATTAAAGCACGTTCTTCGCTTTCTTGTTCGAATTTTTTGCTCGAGTGATGTTCGAGTTTTCTCGATTTATTATTATTTATTGCTTAGCTGTAATAATAACGAAACACGCATAGGAAAAGCTAATTAAATTACTACGTTCAAAGCAATGATGAATTTTTTTTTAATATGCGGAGAAAAACTATTCTTTTGCGTTGAAATTTTCTTTAGAAATAAATGAAAATATGGTTTCTTTAGAACAAACACCGTTTTTCAAAAAAATTTCGTCATCGGTTCATTACTCCATTTTTCCTTAGCATTGTGCCTAATTATTGTGCTGTTAGCGTGCCATAGTATGATGGTGATCATCTGCCTAAATTGTTACGTTAGATCAATCTAGTTTATGGGAAGAATTTCCTTTTCTTTCCACAGGGCTTAAATCTTTCTTTTTCAATAATATTGTTAGTTACTGACCTTTTAAATCCTAAAATTTGTGCAAATAATAGCCACATGTGTTAATGGTTGGTATTGCTAAAAAATTTGAAGGTGCTACAAAGGTAAAATCAAAAATTTTTAAAGATTATAGTTCAAAGCTTGCTTCAGTTGCGAGAAAAAAAATCCAATATCATACGTACTTATCTAAGCATACGAATGGCTAACAATATCAATATCCTGCACGCAACGCTAAAATAATACACGGAATACTTTAAAATCTTGCAGACTGTGGAAATCTTCTGGCTCTGACTCTAATCATTCAAGCTCTACTCTAGGATTATTGGATTTAGTTCAAATCCTATCCGGACAAGATGCAGGATGTAATTTAATTTCGAATACTTGATAGAGGACAGTGACAACTACGACACTGCGAACGGCAACGAAGACGACACTTTCAGCGAAACGGAAACGATTTCGTAGTGTCCTGGAGACCTGGGGCTCACCAAGTGAGAGTGCTGTTATCGTTTCATGTTTGTCGAGGATAAGATTTTAACACAATTAGAAAATACATCTTGTTGCAACTGAAAATCACTAGCACATTTTACGGCGATTAATAAGGAATAGTGTTGTTCGTTAGCAGCTTTAGACTGAGAGAGAGAGAGAGAGAGAGAGATTTAGTATTCTGAAACGGACGAATGGATCAAGTGCAGATGGAAAATGAAAAGCGAAATGTAGTCCAACAGTGAGTAAGAAATGAGCTCAATGCAAGCAATTTTGAATGGATTTGAATTTAACTATTCTTCCACAAACCGTTCAATGTTTTCAAACTCAAGGAGCATGCAAATCTTCTAGCTACCTGTTTCAACATTAATCTAAAATCATGATTAGATTATTATTTTTAGCTGTCGCAATAGAAGTTTGATTAATTCGAAAAACTATAGATATTCAATGGCTGACTATTTGAATGATACCATATGAAATCCTATTACGTTAATTAAACACTGTTCATTGGAATTTACTCCTCTACCTCCTCAAAGCCGTAAAAGGACCGAATGACCCAATCCAGATACCGTGCGACAAAATTGAACAACAAGACCTAGTACCATTATATATGATTGCAAGAATTTAAGCGATAATTTACTTTGATTTTATTGACTTCATTTCAACCCACGTCTGTTCTGCACCCGAGTCGATTAAATTTATCTCGAAATCAAACAACATACACTCGAAACCCATTTAATGGAATAGACTCCCCAAGCAAACATACTTGTAAGACTCGCTCGGTCGAGGATTGGTGTTGTCCTTTATTGTGATAGGGAGTATCGCCAACGCTTGTGCTGGTTCATACACATATCCCCATACATATGTACAGTAGAGTTTGCGGATATGGAGTCAAATGATGCGTGATTACATGTCTAGTTGCCGCCATTGAATCAAGTATCATAAATCTTCGGAAAACAATATCACCGCTCTTTATCATAATTCATGTTCGACAAGAACGACAAGTACAATTCGCCACCCAACAGCCGCTCGAATGAAATTTAATTATCTATTGCTCGGAGTATGAAATCGATAAAAGCCCGTGATTCTTGTCCGTTGCCGCCACTCATGACACGACCGAAATACGAATTGTATCGACTGAGCCTAATTAAGGTCATAGTAGAATTTACGGTCCCGGTTTTCGGTCATATTAGTAAAAGCAGTAGGTTTTCGGGGTGTCGTGTCATGCAGCCTAGCCTACTTAGCTGGCGTTCCGAGCCCAACACATTTGAGGCTTCCAAATTACAAGAACCGTAAAATTCGTCTGATAAGAGCCATTCGAAGGAATAAGGACTCTGTGGGAAATTATTATAGTGCTGTGAATGGCTTTTTGTTGTCATAAATATGAGAAAGGAGTGCGTAGGCTCTAACGTAAAAAGGATGGGTGCTGTGCATTCACTGAATGGAGAATTGCTGAAGAGCTTTTCCGTTAATTAAAATTTTCTTATGCCTATCGAAGAAGCCCAACGTGGAGTGTACTGAGGTGTGAGACTGGAAACTTAGTCCCGAATGAGCACTTATGAAAAGTAAGTGCAAAGATAATAATTCTTCCGGCAAGTTTTTTGAGAGATGCTTATCACTTAATTATTTGAATGTTATTGGTGTATGAGTAGTATCACATAGCTATGTTTGAACTTTGCTGCTGATGATATGAGTGTATGGAGAACAGTTTGTGGAAAAATTGGAAACATGTTAGCAGTTACGAAAACTAAAATGGCCTTTAACTTAAAATATTATTAAATCAATATGTTATAAAATTTAATATTTTTTTATTTATTACACTTTTGTTCTGATATAGAGTTAGTTATTCAAATTTCATAATTTTGGCGTCTTATTTTCCAATGGAATCGAGGGTACATTGGTGGGGTACGTGTTCTATAATAAGCGTGGTAAGCGTTTTCTTTCAAATTGGTCTAGGTAACTATCAAGCTCAAAATTTCAGTGATTGGAGTCGCGCTACTAAATCAATTTGTCAATAGTTGATACCATTGACGATACCATTTTTTTCACAGCCACTAAAAACTTTATTTTTGGAAGAAAAGTTGGTTAAATGTAGATTTACCATAGTTTTTTTTAGATTTCTCTACCAACATATATCGCGTTTTAATTTGTCAAATTTATTATTTCAATATATTCAATATTAGGTATATCATCTGATTTTTATTCGCTTCGATCGTTTTTTTCTTTTGAGGGGATTACCCTTTGAAGCGAATGTTTAGCCATGACAGTAGAGAGACACCATTATTTACTTAAGTTTTTTCCTGAAGCGCTGGTTTTATACCCTGTTTTGACACTTCAACTCCAAACTGCCACCGAACCAAAAACAGGTTAGTTGCTGGCGGGTTAGTTGCAACTGTCCTTGCTTTTGTTTCTCTTCGTCTTTATTCAAAAACAGCTATTTTTCAACATGCAAAGATCGAGCCTTCCGTCAAGTATCATACCAAATGGTGATGCAACCAGCCCATGAACCAGGCTGGATTTTATTTGTACTCGCAAACATAGACCAATTTGCACTCGTTTGCAACTAAGTTTGCACTCCCATGCTAGACCCAGCACATACGCCCGATTTGGATGGTGGCTAACTTGGCTTTTAGTGTGAATGATGACGATGGCGCTATTTCACAACAATCGTGGAAACGACTCATCCCAGGAGAATGGTCACACTGGGTTGGCCGGGAAACAGTCAGTCGCACTATTGAGAGTTTGGTTTCGAATGAAAATTTCCTGACCCGAGTCAAAAGTTGTAACTTGATTCCACAGATTATATCGTTGAGCGCATTTTGCGTAAGTTTGCTCTAATTTTCCCACAGTTTATAACCAATGGTGTTAAAGACCACGTTCCCATCCTCAAACGGGTTTAGTTGCCCCAAAAGATAGGATAGGATTTGGTCGCCTAGTGCAAAACATTTCAAAACGCTGCACACGATCCAGCCTAATATTCATTCCAGTTCCGATGTTTATCACCTATATAGACTTTGGTTCGATTGCACTGAAGCATTAGCGTACCTATACATTGTTTTGTTTGGACCGTAGATATGGGTCCAGAAAACCCACAAACAATCGCTGTAATGTTCGAGTCGGGAAGAAACGATTGGTGGTCGTATCATGGCCTTTGAAGGCTTAATTTGCATTATTTTTAATTTCCATTATTTATTGATTTGACCAAGTCTATGTTTGATAGATCCCAGAAAGCTGACTCCGAAATGAATGCAGCCACCCATACATTCAGCAATGACTATCACCTCTTCATCGCCTCTATGTGCCGTAAGCACAATGTTCTGTTAGCCATTCCGATATTCTGCTGCGAAATCAAAGCTTTGTAGCTTCAGACTTCAACGGGCTTATCTACCTGACACCGGGCCTCGATTGGCAATTTACTCTGCCATTTCCGATGGCAACGACTGTCAAATTTACGGTATGCCATCTGTCCGTGGGCAATTTCATTTCGAAAATGCCTCTGAGCGGGAAGGACGTGCGCTGTATCTTGTAATAATTTCACTATTCTGCATCAAAATTCAATTTTTTCGCAATTTCCCGCCATTTCATATACTATACACTATTTTCATTGCTCAACGAGAGCTAAAAATCACTTTGAATTCAGAATCCCTACATTTTCTAATTAGAAATAAAGCATTCGCACGGTTCCGCGCCATTTTGAAATCAAGAACTGTCAAAATATTGCCAGGCAGATTGCCGAGCAAATTGCATACCATATTGCCTACCATTTATGGCAGACCATAAAATATTGCATACCATAGGCTGCCTCCACTAGCAATTTAAAATGTTATGCCATGGGAGATTGCTAATGGAGGCGGCCTGTGAGAGATCATGTTGGCTCATACTCCATAGAGAGCTAACATCATCAATGATGATGGTGAAAGGCGGCGCCTTAATATAAGGTCCTCTACACTGTGTTTTTTTTTTTTTCAAAATCCAAGCTAGTTTTCAATTTCGGTAGTGGTGGTTCATAATTGTGAAACAGGCTGAAGCTCACGTTGGGCGCAATTTATTGCAAAAAAAGGTTCACAGCTTGCCGCCATAACAGAAAACTAGGATGACATTTAACCCTCCGTGTAATATTTGTTGCCTGGCTAGCTCAGTCGGTAGAGTATGAGACTCTTAATCTCAGAGTCGTGAAGTTTGTGTGGTACCAGTCGTCCGAGCGAAATTAAATGTATATTCGTGACCATTTTGTATTTTGTGAAAATTTCGAAAGTACTTTAAAAATTCAGAAATTTAGAAGCATTTAGTAGCATTCTCGTTGAAATCGGCCGCAAATAATGCAAAAATAGTGAGAAAATATTGACCGAGTCAACAGACAGAAATATAGCAAATTGAAAAAAATCTAGCGGTCCTACATTGGATTATTGCTTAAGAAATTCTAAATAGAATCGTGATGTAGTTAGGCCCTAGTAATTTCTTTCAAATCTTTGCAGCAGTCTTTCTCATTTGTATCTTATATTTATTACTCAAAGAAAACATACCCTGAAAACAAAATTCGAAACACAAAATGACTAACTTTTTCCCGTAAGTGATTTCTATTTCAAATCCCTTTTATGACTTTGAATTATATTCCGTCGAAAATTGTTCCATGAATCCATTACCTCATACCATCCCTTGAAAAACTAGAATTTCTCGCAATTGTTAAATTCTTATCATGATCACTCAGCCTGAAATGTACCTCGATTACAATAGATTCAGCAATATTGCGTAGCCCTGCGGTATGTTTTCGTTTCCTTCGACTTCCCTCTCTGCAACGTACTTGTCTTTTATTTGATGATTTCGCTTCCGGCATTGTAGCAAAAGCTACACCATTCTCAAAGCAAAAGGGCGCGATACGATGCGACGAGGTCGACCTGCGAGTCATCTTAGATAATGTCGAGACGAGACTGTAAGTAAACCTTGAATGAAATAAACGTAAAAATGAAAATAAAAACGGGTTAAAACGATTATTGTGGCACCTAGCCGACACAACTTGTAGTACAGGTGCGGTGGCGGTAATGCTGGCAGCAGTTAAGTTTATATTGCGGCGGAAATACGCTTCGGGAATTGCTTTGATTTACAGCTTAACACGTTCCGAGCAAAAAAAATAAAAAGTCGACACGAAGTTTTTGTGATAAGAACCCTCATAAGGCGAATAAGAGCGAGATTTTCCTTTATGTAAACCTTCACCTTTGCCATATTCTTACGTTTCGTAAGGGATTGTGCTAGCAAGTCAGTATCTTATTTTTTTCGATTTTTTTTTCATACTTTCGAATAGAATTTCACCTCGCGTTGATGTCACCATTCTCAGGATCTATTCGAACATAGAAAGAACGAGAAATCGTTGTACCCTCTTTCACGCTGACTTTCACATTTTTCACGTTGATTGATTGTCAGAGCATCCCTTCTACTTTTCACTTTGCCATCGTTATTTCATTCGACAAATAGATTTTTTCCAACGTTCCTGGAGTTTTCGTTTTTGCTTTGCGATCAAGAACTTAGTTATGGTAAAGCGTATCAAAAGTTGGGAATAGAAATGGTGATGGATTTTCAACTTAGAAGGTAGAAAAAAAGTTTTAATGGAAATTTGTTCTATTTGTGGTTCGATTCGGAGAGATTATCAAGAGAAAGTTCTACCTAGAATGATTTTGGATGAAAATTTGGATCTAGAGGGCAAATTGATACCTGTAATGAGAATACGTGTATCATTAGTATACGAATCCTTTATGAAAAAATACCATCGGGGGACATATAAATTACACAGTATCACGTAAAAAATGCAAATGATAAAATATTTTCCAAGTAATCAAAAAAACAGAATTTTATCTATGTGGCAAGAGTAAAAACTATAGCCGAAATATGTTAAATTTTATACGAATAAGTTTAAATCCCATATAGTGTCAAATTTAATCCCAACAGCTTCCGACCGTAATTTATTACAAACTGTGGCCTAAGAACAAGCATCCGATTCGGTTTCCGTTCGAACGATTCGAGCAACACCATTTAGGAAACATTTAAACTTTTGCTAACTATCCTTTTGCTGGCTACAAGCAGACATACACTTTTACTATAAGGCGGTATCTAATTAAATTGGGTGTTCAGTGGGAAGTTCAGTATCTAGTCGTGAGCTCGGAATGTGAATCAGGCGAAACTATTGACTTAAATTAAAAATAAGTCCATTCATTATACGATAACAATATTCTTGCGACATTTTGACTTAATCATCGTGTATTTAGTTCCTAGTTAGACAAACCCGTCCTAATCAAGTGGTTGCAAAACATGCTAAAGTAGAAGTAAGAAACGTTGGGCTGGGTATATGTACAAGTCAAAGTGTCTCGAAAAGTGTATGTGATTTCCAACATTCGCTTCCAGAAGTACATAATCCCTTCGCTTGGATGAGGAACTGAAGTCTCAAAGGGTCAATTTTAAATTTGCAGAAATGTCTCGGTTTTACATTAATTGGCTGCAAAAAGATAGCTAGTAGTATTCATAAGGTAGTGGGTAGTAGTTAAAAACTCATTTATTTTAACTAAGAGATAATTAATTTCTTAACATTTTCCAAATGATTTCCAGCTGGTAATAAGTCCTCCTAGAATTTTGTCATTCAATTAATCACTTGAATATTTTTTATGTAAAATAGCCCTAAGACAATTGTCGTACGAAACATTACTTAGCAGCGCAATTTTCTGAGAACCATAGACATTATAATTTTGAAAAATCGATTTGCTCAAAAATTAAAATTTTAGCTTTTGTAAGCTTTCAATTAATACTTCATTTATTTATAGAGCACAAAACATTCTTAAAACATTACGAATTTTAATCTCACACATAAATAGAGAGCCCATAGACTCAAAAAGGACGACACTTGCCTTCGTCAACAGCTATGAACTCTTGACACTTGAGCTGTGATTAGCTCGACACAGTTGAAAATTTTCTTTTCTTCGGGTGACATACATAGGAATTTCATTGGAATTTCGTGAGTGTGAAGTATGTAACACTCTAAGCAACAGTCACATCAGAAAACTTTTTCGCAGCAAATCAAGGAGAAAAATGTTCAAAGCAGAATTGAACTAATGACCTAATAGAGAAAAAGGACTTGAGCTGGGAGAAGAATTTGAGATTTTCTGTATTTATGTATGAAGACCATTATATTGAATGACAACATGGAAAGCATGATAAGACATAATGTTATTTATTTACCTTCGCTTGGCGTAAGATTCATTTCGGTAAAGAATTTAAACAAAATATTTCCGACATTGTTGAAAAACACGTATTGTGGTGATAGGAAAGCGTACGAAAAAATGGTCTTACAAATTCGCGAAATTAACTATTTTGATCAAAATATTGTTGTTTAGAGTATTTAATGATTTAAAATAAGACAAGATAATTTCATATTTTAGGATTGAAAACAAAATAGTGAACGAGAATTTTATTAAAATACATACGGATGGCTGAAAAAATTGAATAGATTTGTGATCTACTAGGCCAGTGCGCATTTGAAATAAAAATCATGCATCAAAGATATTTATAAGATAATTGAATATGCCTTCAATATGATTTTAAGATATTCAGGTTAGAAATTTTTCACAGAATATGATTTAACTATTATTTCGATTTAAAAGTGTAACGTAGTATAATAGAAAATAATATGAGTTTTTCATTGGAATTAATTTTCAATATGATATTACATCAATGCATATACATGAGGCTGCAGCATTTTATTTGAAAAGACACTTAAGAGTATATTTTGATTTGAATTAAGTTTATTCAATATTCTGTTTCTAGTCGTTCCTATTTGACTGTTTCTAGTCGTTGCTATTTGCTAACAAGAACGGCTATGCTGGAGAGAATAGCATTCATGCTTATCTTTTATCTAATTTCAGCACGGATGATCTAACAGTGGTGGCATACGAGAGGGGCGAAGAGGTGCAAGTGCTCCTACCATCCGCCTACATGGCACACGACAGAGCCGTTCCGCCGGAGAAGGCCACAAATCTCACCGCAGAGTCAATCAGAAGGAACAAATTGCTGCTCGTGGCGGCGGATGCCAATGCGCATCGCATCGTATTGGGCAGCATGGACATTAACGATAGAGGTAAGTTTCTACTAAGTTTTATAATCAATCATAATTTAGTCGTAGTAAACGGAGGAAATACTGCTACCTATAGGGGACCTCCAAGTGAAACCTGCTAGATATAATTCTGCATTATGGCTCAAACGAGCAGTCAATAGAAAATCGAAGGGTCCTTGAAGATCAATCGTTTTATGGTCACTGCTACATTAGTTATGGTTTAAAATTCAACTTAGTTTACAATTCCTGGCCATTTTGCAATCCAAGAAATACTAACTGGGGGAACTTAAAACGGGAAGTGACAACGGCCTAGACCCTCCTCCCAAGATTGGCTGTGTAGATGACTTTGAAGCTGCGATTAACACACTCACGAGTAAACTAGTCAAAGGTATGGTGCGGTCCCAAAGTCTGTCCGAAGGGAAAATCCAAGCCACCCTGGTGAAAGAGGGATCTGCGTTGTATGAGAGCTGTTCAAAGTAGCCAAAACAACTGAGGAAACGCTGAGGGTCCTAGTGGGTACTCACTTCCCGAGCTGTTTGGATAGTTCCACCTCTTTCACTGGTGAACAGGTATCTGATCTGCATGACATCGAAGACATTGGCGAAGTTGTCACGAAGCAAAGGCTGGTCTGGGCAATTGGCACCTTCAAGCCCTTCAAGTCCCCACGTCCGGATGGAGTTCTACCTACCATGCTTCAAAAGTCAGGTATGCTCACCAATCCTTGGCTTATACAAATTTATGAAAGTTGCTTAGTGCCTGCAACTTAGAGGACCGCTAAGGTTGTATTTACATCCAAGGCAGGTAAAGTCAACCCTGCGTATCCGAAGGACTACAGGCCAATTAGCCTGACTTCCTTCCTCCTTAAAGTTTTCAAATGATTACTAGACCTCTTTATCAAACAAAGACTTGGATCTCAAGCTCTATCGAGAGCCGAAAAAGCATACATGAACAGAAATTATAGAGAGCCTCCACCCAACCAACAAACATCCTGCTATTTGCAGCTGGATAAGCAGCATGCTTAAACAAAGGCTCATATCAGTGGAGTGGGCGGGGTCGCAAATCACAAGGAAGGTCCACAGAGGCACACGGCAAAGAAGAGTTCTATCCCTTCTCTTGTGGAATCTGGGTACCAATTTGAAAGCAAAGGTGGCTTATGCTGTTGTAGGTGGCCAGCAGTGAATAAGACTACTTTTGCTAGCATGACGAACAGAGTTCAGCAGTTGGCGGTTCTCTGTATCACAGGTGTCTTATCCTCAAATCCTTCGTCTGCTCTTTACGCCCTGCTTCATCTCCTTCCGCTTGGCCTCTTCGTTAGGGGCACTGCCGCAAAAGCTGCAGTCAGACTAAGGGAATCGGAACACTACGAGTCACAATCCTTCAGCCAAAGCATCATTGAGCGGGAGTACGCAGGTAGCACTGACTACTTGGTTCCCTTTGTGTACTTTGAGCGGGGGTATCAAACGACTGTGGAAGTTGGGCAAGAATGGAATGGAAAACAGCTGCTGGAGTAATTGCTCCAGCATATTCTGCAGATGCAGCTATGGAAGCAGCTTTTAGGCTTCCTGATCACTGTTGTATTTTCCAAGCGGAGGTTTTTGCGACACGTAAAGCCACAGAGATACTACAAATGAGGAAATCAGCATCTATACAGACAGTCAAGCGGCGGTTAAGGCTCTGATATTGAATTAATTTTGAAGTGTAATTTTGAATTGATATTGAAGTGTATACTAGACTGCATTCAGGCCCTGAATAGACTGGGCAATAACAGAAGAGTCAGCATATTCTCGGTTTCCGATCACAAGCGCATTGAAGAAAATGAGAAGGTGGATGAGTTAGCCAAGCACGGGGCTAGCCTTCTCCTGTCAGGGTCAGTAGACATCCCAACTCCAATCCAAACAATCAAGTACACGGTCGACTCCAATATGATGCACGGTGCGATGTGCAGATGGCCTGCAACTCAGAACTGCAGGCTTAGCCAAAATCATGTGGGGGTTATACAATCTCACAGCAACCACTTATCTGGTATCACTAAAGACCAAAAAGTCTATGTATGGCCTTGTGTCGGCCAGTATAACCTAACCTTACCTACATCGAATCATAGCTACTTCATTTTTCAATTAAGGGGAGAAATACATATAGACCCGCGAATTTTAGTCAATTTTGAAGATTTTTTTTATTAAAGAATAATTTATTCTACATTTTCCAAACTTTACATATGATTTATTTATATTTTCGTCTATTACAAAAAAAAAGAAACAATATTAAAATATTTCAAAATGGCTGATTTTCAGTCCAGTATTTCGGGAAGGTCGCAACGAGAGTTGTCAGTTGGCGTAGTTTGTAGCCTCTGTAGTGTCAATCGAAAATAATAAAAAACAAATTTTGTGTTATTATTAAGGTTATGTTTCGTAGATGAACCTAAAAAAAACAAATGAAAAATAAAAATTTGCAAAATGAAACACTTTATAACCATTATTTGAATTTTCAGCCAAATTTTTCAATCGTTTTTGCTAGGAAAATTTGTTTTTTTCCAAAAAAAATTCAAAACAAATAGGTTCATATAGAAACTAATATCACTTAAAAGATGTGTGCGAAATTTCAGAGTGATAGATACAAAACTTTTTAGGCTATCGTCCACGCCGATTTGAAAAATTGTGTTTTAAGAAAAACGCGTTTAAAGTTTTAAAGCTCCACCGACCTGGGGAACGCCGCGCTGCCTTCAACTGATTATAACTCGAGAACTAATACGAATATCACTTCAAAACTTTTTTTGGTATATTTTAAGAGCATTTCAAACATTTTGATGTAATAAAAAAAATCGATTTTTTTTTAGCAGTTACATGTATTTTCCCCCTTAAATAAAATTAAAAAAGTTTGTTTATTCTAGAGTATAAGGGCCTAGCACTCCAAAATATTGAGAAATGCCAAAATTATATACTTGCAAAGATCAAACAGAAAGTATGCTTGAGAAACCAGCATATTTTGAAATTACCTTCACATCTAAAACTTTATAAGCTCTGAAACTTCTCCAAAAATATAATTGTCATTATTTTGTTTTTCTTTAGATTTGAGTGTCATTTTTTTCGTACAAATAATATTAATGAGAAAATAATTTTTTTGCACTTAAAGAAGCAGTGTACCTGAAAGCAGCAGTATCATTCTTCCCTTCAATCAACCTAATGGGCTGCTGGTCACTCCAAATCCCAAACAAAACGATCAATGTTTATGTACCTTCTGAGTGTTTTTTTATTTGGTTTTCCATGCAACCAATTGTGGTTCTACCGTTAGGTATCTAAAATTTTATTAAAAATAAGCTATGAAATATTTAATTTTTTCATATTTTTTTGATTTCAACCATTAGTATTGATTTCCTAAGAAACTGTATCCAATAAAAGTCTGCAGAAACGTATTTTATTTAAATTAAGCTTGAGAAAACATGTTGTTTAGTTAACCCTGGAATGGTACGGTAAATTTTTGGATGATTTTAGGTACATATTTTTATTAAAAAATTGGCAACAATAGTATTATGTACATTTTTTATTTTATCATTAGACATAAAAAGATTATATAGCTTCTAGCCTCATGGCAGTCGGAGAGGCCAACTGGCTGGTGCGCGACGAAATATATACCCTATGTGAGTAAAATTTACTCATAGGTACCATTCTAGGGTTAACATCATGTTTTTCATGTGATTGGCTCCATTTCAAATAAACAAAAAAATAATTTCTTAGGCTTGCCAATGTGATTAAATTTTTGATCCCATTGAAGTTTGATTGATGACATTTTCTATATTACCATCAAGAATATTTTTCTCTCCAAAATCATATTCGTTAATTTCAATAAGAAATTTTAATTAAAGCTTATTTATCTTTTATTATTCGCTTTTGTTATATGCCTTGCTTGGCTTGAAATAAAAAATAAAAGAACTATATAGCTGTGCCTAGTGTCTAAACTTAGTAATAATTTTTTGATTCCACAAGTATTTACTCCACTTTAATTATCCAATGCTCAGCGAATATGACTATAATCTAAAAATTCCTAAAGCAAACAGTACGCAGTAAGTAATCAGTATTAATTTAAACTTAGTGGCACCATGAAAATAGCTCTTGCATTATTTTCTTTAATTGGGCAAAAATGTCACGTTGTCTTATGTAGATTGCGTTGTGTGAACACTAAAAGCAACATCTAATTATTTAGATCCTTCAGTGATTTTAATTTGTTTAAAAAATCTAATTCAATACTTCTCATCTGTTACCAGTTACCAATAATAAATTCCGCGCTACGAATAAACTGCGAATTCGACATGCCAGAAAATTTGCGAGCGTGAACATTGGCCATTAGTTTACGATATCATACATTTTGAAATTGAATCCTGTTTTTTTTTTTTTGGTAATTGAAAATTGAACTAACGAACTGAAAAATTGTTTTTAAGATAATCAATTTGGTAACTGAGTTTCCTCGTTAGCAACGGTAGAATTAAATATCAATAGAATACCACACACATTCCAAAATACGTTATTGCATCTTTTATTACCGATAACTTCCGATACAGTAAAATCACTACTAATTACTTTTTTAAAATCAGTTAAAGACTTAGCAATTAGTGAACAGGTAGATTTTGACCTATCTTTAGCCGTTTACCTTTTCTAAGTTATATTCGAGCTGAGACTGACTATAAAGTACTACCAATAAATAAACAAACGACCGCAAGGGATTCTTAGTCAGTCGAATAGATTCCTTGGTCACATATACACAACATTCTACTGAACCATCATGTCATTGAAACTCCCTGGAAAATGGCGACGATCTTTCCGAAAGGAGATAGAACAAATCGATGAAATCATGATTGTTTTGTACAGCGAAGAGGAATTGAAGGATTTCGGTTCGGATGAATTTGAAGAGCTGAATACATTGTTTGCGACCGAAAAAACTGTCATCGAGCCAACGGAAATGGCCCGGCCATCAAATTATTTACCCCGTTATTCCGACGACTCGCGTAATTTTCGTCTATCCACCAGAGAATATTCATCGGGAAAACATCAGTACAATCTTCGTGATCGAGGCTACAAACATCCTAATTCAAGAGGAAATGATTGGAAACGATGTGAAAATTCATCAGTGCGGAGCGAATGCAACGATCCACAAAGTTATCGAAAAATATCTGCTCCGGAGAAAAGTAACAAGAGTCGATCAGATAAACGTGGATTTGTCAATAAGTGTAGGACTCTGCTAGAAAGCAAAAGAATTTCGGATTCGATGGCGTCATTGAGGAATATGGCTGAAAATTCATTTCGCATGTGCAAAAAATCAATTTCGAAAGTTTTGGTTGGTCGGAAAAGACGTTGATGTCCTACTTTTGGTTTATTGAGATCATTGCTTTTAATATATTTCATATTGATAATTATTTGTTTTTGTGGAATTATTTTTGATAATAAAACAATAGAAGTTTTACAATATTCTAATGTATTATATTAAATTTTCATCAGCCTTAAGGGGGCAGGTACACTTAGAGTTTTGAGAAAATCGATTTTATTTTCTTTGCATTTTCTAAATGTGGCATATTTCAAGAGCATTCTCTGCAAATTTCAGACGAATCGGACAATTTTTTATGGAGATAAATAATTTTGAATAAAGTCGTCTCTATTGCATAAAATGTTTTTCGCATGCTTTAAAAGCATTTTTCTCGAAAATATGTTTTCGAAGTCGGTGATCACTGTAACTTAAAAACGGCTTTATCGATCAGCATGAAATTTTCCTCACTTATTTGATATGTAATTATCCTCTGGATGAACGAAGAATTTTTTGATTGGACGATATGTTTTTTTTCAATAGCCGAAAATGTGAGTGAAATTTTGATCGAAAATACAATTTTGAGTTTCAACAACCGCCATTTTTCGACAAATCAAAATCTGCCAAAGTGAAATGTGTCAGTAATATAGTGGACACTGGACGCTGGCTACAATTTAGCTCTTGGAGCCAGAAAACAGATTCAGACTTCTATTTGCTTTTGCTTTGGCGAACCTGTCGCCGCTATGCAAAAATAGTACAGTCTACTTTTTCTGTATAATTGACTCTGCTGTGACTTGGCTTTGGCGAGCCTGTCGCCGCTACGCTAAGTCAAGCGAGTCTTAGCTTTTGGAAAAGGAAAAAAACTATTCTCTTCCCAAACTTGGTCGCCGCTTATTCTTTGGCTTACCAATCCTGAATAATCTTTATTGATTCCAATCCTGAGCTTTTATAGCAATGGTATTACAGTTAAGCTTTTCAAAAAAATCTGCGCGAATCAAAAATAATTACCTAGTTCCAGGTATTTACCACCGCGTGCAATTAGGGCGCTCTAGTCGCCATCTATGTGATATTTGACATTTCGACCAGTGTCGAAACGTCAAGTGTCAAGTGTACACAACACCCTCTCTCTTTGGGAAAAAAAAATTTTCTTTTGTGTACAAAGAAAATTTTTTGAATTTTAATTTTTTGATTCGCACATTACAATTTCATATAATTTTTTTTTGACTTATTTCTATTTAATTCGCAATTTCATATGTATGTATTTCTTTTCTTGATATTTTCTTTATTTTGACTTAATTTTATCTTATAGTGTACATATTATTTGATTCTATTCTGATTGTGGAAATTTGTAGTTGTATGCTTATAGTTTATTACATTATTATTCTTGTCTGTGGCTTGTATAACTTTAACAAATTGTTGTGATATCTTTTACATTTGTTGTTTATTAAGATATCTGAATTTACGCCATCTCTGAATTTTATTTCGTATGGTTCGTGGTATTCTTTTTGCTGTTTTTTTTTTTGTGTTTAAATTTCTATAAATTCATTTTTATTTATGAATAATTTACTGTATTTGATTGAATATACTTTGGTTTCGAAAAGTATATTCGATATGTTAAACAATAAATGTATTACTTTAAACCATAAAAGTTTATTTAATTTTTTGGATTTGTTTTATTATTTTCTTTGGTTTATTTTTTCATATTTTTCATTAAACTAATGCTGTTTCTCAGCTTGATTTGTAGCTCGCTGATGTAATTAAATTGAATTATGCTTTCAATTATTCTCTTTGGGGTTTTGTAGATGATTATTTTCATCGGTTCATTTTGTTTTTGAATGTTTTGTTGCATTTTATTGAGTATGTTTTTGTACTTCTCTATATTAGATGTGTTATGAATTTTGTGGCTCTTGTTTCGGCACACATTTGATATCTTTTTTTCAGTTATTTGAGATGTCAGCTTCTCCAATGGCAAAACTAATTTCGATGGATTGTCACTGCATCTAACTGTAATTTTATTATTTTCCATTATCTGTCTTGGAATATTCTCTATATTGAATTTTGATTTCATCAAATTTTGTATATCAGCGGTCGAATCGCTGTTGCAAAGAAAAGCTTCCTTATGCTTCATATTGTATTTAATCTTTATCGTAGAATTGCTGTTATATAAATCAGCTTTCTTATGGTTTGTATTGTGGGTTGGTTTATGTGCTTTTTCGGATTTACTTTTATTTTTGTCTTGCCCTTTAGTTTTTTGGTTTTTGATTATTTTTCTTGTACGTGTTAGTACTTTTTTATCATTGGTATCATTTTTCTGTGTTGGTTTAATATTTGTTAATGCTTCTGAACTCATATGGTTCATGCCAATACTTTGCATTATTTCTTCATCATTGAATATTTCGTTTGTTGGACCTTCGACTTTAATCGATCGGTATTCATTCCATAATTCAGTTTCTGTTTTAATATTATCGATCAATTCATCTTTTTTATTTGTGTTTGATACTTCGATGTGTTTTACACTCTGTTCTGAGATAATTGAGTTGCCTATATAAATTTGAGGTGCAGTTTCCTTCATAGTATGGTAACTATTTCTTTGGTTTCTAGTATTTGTATTAGGGCTTTTTAGATTATTATAATAACTACTATAATCATTTTTGTTAATCATATCCTTGTTTTCATAATTTTTCCTCGTATTTCTATAACCCTTGGTAAAGTTATTATCATTTGTGCGTCTATTATATACATTTTCTGTATTGTTTGGTCTGCATCTATAACTGTATTTGAATTGCCGATTACTGTTGTAACTTTTATTTATGTACATAACATTTTTGGTCGCATTATAGCTCGACTCTAAGTCCGTTGCGATTTGAATTGCTTCTATAAGTGTTTTCGGTTGTGCCGCAAAAATTGTGGGCTTAAGGGACTCGTCTAAACCGTTTTTGAAAATAGTAAGCGCATAAGAATCGTTAGATTTCTGTATCGCTACTTTCTCTGCTGCAGATGGACTCTGTTCTAAGTTATAAATTTGGATTTCGCTCAATTCGCTAATGAGCTGCAATATCTTCTCACTGTATTTTTCAACTGTTCCAGTTTGATATAAATGGGCTAATTGTGTATGGATTTGTTGTGAGCTTTTTCTATTCTTGAATCTACCTCTTAACACTTTTTCTAATTCTTCATAGCTGCTTATTTTTGTACTCAAAAGTTGAGTCTTTACGCTAGACCCTAATTTGACATTTTTCGTAAACTTTAATAAATCCTCTTTCCCGTCTTTATTGAGGTTTTCGTTGATCAATCCTAATATGGTTAAAAACGAATCTAATTGTTTTGCACTACCATTGAAAACTGGTATGCATTCTAATGCAAGCTCAACATTAAAATTACTCATCTTGTCGACTGTTAAATTTTCAAAAACGCTTTCAGTGAAATTTTTCAAGAACTACTCTACTGGTACTTTTTTTTAGAAAAAAAAAAAATATATTTTACTTCCATTCGTACTTGTTTGTCATACCACGGACCATGTACATTTTTTTTTGTGATTCCACAATATTTGATTTTATGCAAATCATTCGTATTATTTTGAATTTACTTTTCTTTAATTTTGTTTAATTAATCGAACAAATTTGAATTCTTTTTGACTATTATTTTTGTAACTAGATCCATTCCATTTAGAAAAAATTATCATAGACCATATAGCATTTTTCTAACAATAATATTTATTCAAATTAAAATTTGAATTCTTAGCTCCACTACTAGATCATAGGTGTCGTTTGTGACGCCAAATGCAATAAAGTGCAAATGTCAAAATAGACAGATATTTACAAGTTGTTTTGCTATTCTCTTACTTTCATTACTATTTTCTATTGTTGAGTGGACTTTCTTGAAGTAGAAAAATTGTTTGTTTGTTGTATTTTTTTTGTTATTAAAGTGTAATTCATTAATTTTATAATGTACAATGTTTTGGTTCATTTAAATTATTAATAAATTCATTTAAAAATTTTGTTTTTCTTTTAAAATTAATGGTTTTTCTTCATTAGTGTTTTTGATTCTTCCATCTGTTGTACATACGCTGCTGCAGTTCCCATGGTGGGGGATTCGTTTCAATGATGAAATTTCTCTACTTAAACGATCTTGACTGCCGGTGCGTGTTTTACGTATCGTATTCGATTTTGATTCCTGGTCGTCTATTGTTGTCGGATGAGTCGCTGGTTGTGTTTCATGATGTTGTATTTCGTTTGTGAATTCTCCGATCTGCTGTCTGTCGGTGGGTGTTTTTCGTATCGTATTCGTAATTATTCCTACTTTCAATATTATTTCCATCGTGATATTGCTTAATTTGATGGTTTTGAAATCTGCGTCACTCAAAAAATTCCAAAAGAATATTCAAATGTTGTCATGGGCGAATTGTTGTTGAGTTGATGCGCTCGAAAAGTGCAGGATTCTGATTCACAGAAATGTAGGCTGCACAATCGTCTTTTCAATAATTTGCAAATATCCAATTGCAAAATTTTGTCGCGCTTCAATTCAGCAGGCGCTCGAAAAATGCAGGACTGTGACTCACAGGGTCGTAAGCGACTTGATCTTGATTCTCAGGATCGTACGTTTGAGGATCGCCATGAAATGTGTCAGTAATATAGTGGACACTGGACGCTGGCTACAATTTAGCTCTTGGAGCCAGAAAACAGATTCAGACTTCTATTTGCTTTTGCTTTGGCGAACCTGTCGCCGCTATGCAAAAATAGTACAGTCTACTTTTTCTGTATAATTGACTCTGCTGTGACTTGGCTTTGGCGAGCCTGTCGCCGCTACGCTAAGTCAAGCGAGTCTTAGCTTTTGGAAAAGGAAAAAAACTATTCTCTTCCCAAACTTGGTCGCCGCTTATTCTTTGGCTTACCAATCCTGAATAATCTTTATTGATTCCAATCCTGAGCTTTTATAGCAATGGTATTACAGTTAAGCTTTTCAAAAAAATCTGCGCGAATCAAAAATAATTACCTAGTTCCAGGTATTTACCACCGCGTGCAATTAGGGCGCTCTAGTCGCCATCTATGTGATATTTGACATTTCGACCAGTGTCGAAACGTCAAGTGTCAAGTGTACACAACAAAAGTCTTTCGTCCATCCGGAGCACTATGTCATTAACTAATAATCCCCGTTTTTTTATTTCGGATGATCCAGTGACAAGCTACAGTGATCACGGCAAAACAATTTTTTTTTTGGACCCCTCGAAAATTTACTCTATTTCGACTAATTTTCAGTCTTGTGCCTTAAAAAAATTACAATAGCTGCTACAAATATATTTCTTTCAAGTAAAAAAAACATTTGTTATTAATTATGTTAATGTGTGCCTTGGAAAAAATCCCGAAACAAAGCTTTTTCTGGACGTCCCAAGTGTACCTGACCCCTTAAGTAAATATTTTTTTAAATTTACTTTTAGATTAAACAAAGTTGTCTGATAATTTTTTTCCTTCTATTTCGGTGAATTGAGCTACACCAGAATTATTTTAACGTTTTTTGGGTAATCCTTTATCACAATTTTCCTAAACCTCATTTCATATCCGACAAATTCGACATACACTGTTCGTACTATGTGACACATTTAACGTTCACATTTCAAAATCGTTCATCGGAAGTAGTTCCAGGACACAAGGGCGCATGTTTTGGGACTGTCTGCATATTTGCACGCATCTCACCACCGTCAATCAAAACAAAAACAACAACAACGATGAAAACGGCCACATTCATTGCCATCCTTTCCGTTGCCTGTTGGAAAATTGACTGTCAGGTGTGTCTGACAGAGATGAAAAGCTGTTTATAGCTGGAAAATCCACAGAAATTTTCCCCGCTTTGCGTCTTATCATTGCGACCATCTCTTTCCCGCTCATTCGGAAAAACGAAGAAAAAATCTTCTGTACTGGCAGAGTGTCGCGTTTTTGACGTTGCCCTACGTGCACAGGAATCGGTGCGTCTATGTCTCAGGTGGCGTAAAGTGGCTAATTGACGGCCGATTAATTTCAAACTGGTCCGTGTAATCTGTGCGAAATCGAGTGCAAGTGTTGCGGTGAAAATCGGTGGCTGGCGTGCTCGCAAATGCCTGCATCGAGCTTCTTGTGTTAGTGCATTTCCGTTCCGAAAAATTCACACTACAAAACCATTGTCGTAGCCTTTGCCACCCGTTTCCCAGTCCCCAGTTGGCTGGAAACGCTCCACTTACCGCGCCTCTGCAATACGTACGCTCGTGGTCCCGTGAGGCGCTCGGTTTAACCACCCAAAACGTTCACCTGCTGAACACCCCAAAAATACAGTTTTCCCACGCGAACCATCTGCTATTGGGGAACGCTCGGAAAAGTTTCAAACGCGATTTCGTCGGCGGTTTCGATTCGATTTGGGCTTAATTGACTAGGTCGTTAAGTGGTGGGCAGTGGGCGATAAGATTTCGCATCGCACACCACAACGAATATTGTTGGGTGGCCTGGGGTTCGGTGGCATTGCATACATTCGAAGCCATTGAAAAGCTTTCTCATTAACGGAAGTGTACGTACGTAAATGGGGATCCGTACGATTTGGACTAACGTCGAAAGCTGTTGTTGTTGCTGTTGTAACTGTTTCGGTGTGTGAGTGCTTGGCGTTTCCCTCTTTGCCGGAAGGGCGGTCAGTTGTAAGTGCGGATTTTCTGTGCCACGGGAGCTTTATTTTTCGAGGGATGCTAGCCAAGCTCGAGTGATAGCCCTCACGTCAGTGGTTCTTCAATAACGGTTTTCGAGCTTTGCTTTGGTTGCCGATGTATCGGGCAGATAGGAACCATCATTAACCGGGCTTAAAAGTTAGATACAATTTGAAAACTGAACGTTGACGTTGCGGCGACAATCAGAGGTAAATATATCGTAGGTTTGTTATTGTCCGAACGTACGTTAGCAGAATTGCAAAATTTTCAGGTTGTAGTTGGCTTAGGGATTTTGTATGCTACCAAATGCAATTAGATGTGACCGATTTTTAGGTAGAGATAGAGTTGCCGTTGTGTGTTGGAAGCGATAAATTTTTTGATTACATGTATGGAAAAAGTTTTCGTTTGAATATTTTATGTTTAGGCAATTACGAAATATTGTGGTACAGGCTCTACAAATAAGCAATATGCGTTGATACTGATCGTGGAATGATCAGGGTACTTAAAATATCATTAAAATGACTGCCGACGTCAATGAGTTCAAGATGACCAAAATTTAGTGAAATTTGGACATATTCCACAACGTATCCTGAAAATGGTAAAACTCAACTTGATCCACAGTCGAAAAATTTCATCACCTGATGGCAAATTGGCAGTAGCAGGGGCCAAAAATTGGAAGATAGCACCAAAAAAACCGCACGACAAGGCAGCATACTAAAGAAAAACCGATAAACAAAAAAAAAGGATTAACAATAGAGTATACCTTTCTGTCTATTCTTTTCTTGATCGAGAGCAGCATGGGATCGTAAAAGACAAATTTTGCACCGAACGCTGATAAACAGGGGTGCAAATAAATATATGATTGATTCAAAACTTTTTCCCCAATTAAATAATCTTTAGTCACCATCAAATAATTTTACTTTAGCATTTTTTCTTTAAAAAAAATATTTTAAAATTTTAATTTGTACATCCCACAAATAAAACCATATTCTTTTCAAAGATCATTTTCTACTATATGTTCGACATAATCAATAGCACGCAAACGCAACGACGTACTATTTCAATATAACGATTTTTTTTTGAGAATCTTACGAGATTCTTAGAAGGATCTTACAAAAAGCTTATAAGAATCTTATAAGAAAAAAAAAACTTATATACCATTACTCTTACGCTCTTAGCTGAAAACATTACCCCTAAACTCCTAGCCGAAAACATCACGCTCCCGACCGAAAAAAAATCCTCCCTACGTCCCTAGCCGCAAACATTTCCGCTACGTGGGCTACAAAAAGTGGGTTTGGCTGAAAAATGCTTAAATCTTGCTTAAATTGAAATAGAATCGACACGTACAGTGTTAGAATGATTCAGAGATGCTAAATGCATGCTGAAAATTGAGAAATAATTTTGCGCCCAATGTGGGCTATAAAAAAAATTCAAAAATGTATATAGAAATTCAAAATTCCATACATAAATTCAAAGAAGTATGAAATTCAAAGGGCTCTGTACACGGTCGCACATGTTGCAATACTTGGCATGCAAACGAGTGCATTCAGCTCTTGATGTGGAGATCAACAAGCCTCTCTTGTGTTTTGAGCAGAAAGGATGTTTAGCTAATTGGTCTAAAGTTCTTCACGTTATGATAACTCAACCTACCAGATGTCGGAATGAGGACCACCCTAGCTTGTGCCCATTACTCGGATACTACCCCGAGGCGGAGGCATGCGGTAAAAAACACTGTGGGATGGGTTGATGGCCCTGTGTCCTGAAACATGATGGGCGATATCTCATCAATCCCTGTAGCTTTGTAGGGTCGGAATGTGCCCATAGCCTATTTAGTCTTGACCTCATCTACTATTTTCTTGATCGGCTACTCGGACGGTGGGTGGGTTGCTCTAAGTTGGTCTCCATGCGGGGCCGTATAACCCGATTCTGGTAACTGAGTTTTAAATAGCATGTCCAGACATTCTTTTGGGTCTTCCACCCAATCCCCGTTTTCACTTCGCAGAAACGTAGATACGTTGGGAGTTACGCTGGGGCCCTTGCTGATTCTAGCAGCCTCTGTACTTCCTTCTCTGTTCTCACAGAATTCCCTCCATGAGCCGCTCTCGGCTCGTATTATCTTCTTTTTGCTTATATCGACCCCAGTCTCCAACGTTTCTGGACCACCTTGCGTTGTTAAATGCCCTTCATGTGCAACCTATAGCTTCTGCTAGCTCGGAATTCCACCATCAGGCAACGTTTTTCCTTACGGGGTTTTTCGGGCACACATCTTTGAAATTTGACACTAAGATTACTGATAATCGGTTCACTTACCCGTTAAATCGTCCTTCACTCGTCAGATCCAGGTCGTCTAGTACCCTGAGGTATCTATTGGTTTTCCTTAAAATTGAACCAAAGGAAATAGAAGTCGAAAAACAACCAGAACGGTAGCAAAGGCTTCAACATCATACACTAAAATTAGGTTCTCTAAAAATTTGCTAAGAATTGGCCTTAACCCAACTATTCAGCCGCATAACGTTATTTTTATGTCAACGACATACCCCTGTGAACTTTTGAGCAAGGTGGTACAGCTGGACACATGAACATGAGCTCAATATGACTTTGCCACTGGCCCACATATCTGGAAAAGAGAAGTCTACAATATAGGTTATACATATACTCCATCAAAGAAGTGGATCAACGATGACTTGTGAGCGAACAGTTTGCCTATTCGAGTCCTTAGGAAGGATAAGAGCATACGACTTTGTTTGATGTTTTTTTCTGAACCGCTTTCTACATTTTAAATGAGGTTGAAAATATAATAATATGAATATGTAAAAGAAGTGAGAGCTCAGTTAGCTAAGATTATATAATCTGGGCTGCAAAGTCAAAAACTTAACTATAGTTACTATATAAGTAGCAATTTAAATATTCAATGTAATAAAACTGCAAAATATCAAACAACTTCTCATAATACAGCCAATCAATTTCAGTTTCACTCAAAAACAGCTGAAACGTGATTAATCGTGGAAGATTAATGCTAGAAACCATTTCATTGCTTGCAGTCTTTTAGAGTGTCAACATCTTTCAACTTTTATTGCGATTTTCTACAATCATCGAAAGATTGCACCACAACCTTACTCAGCAATCTCACTGGAACTGTCAAGAAAATTTTCAGTTATACTAGTAAAATGAGAGTTTTGACCTACTTCCGAAAACGAAAAGAAGGAGCAACATAAAATACTATGTCCTGGCATGGCGCCAAGAAATCCTTCTGCTGCACTGGCACCAGTATCATCGGCTCCAATTACACTGCCGCTGGTTATCTATCCCAAAAACAGTAACGAAAAAGCCGTGTAGGTCGTGAATTCAACGACCAAAGTCAAATTTTCCTCCCATATGATGTGAATCTGGCAAGACTCGCTAGGATACTAAGAAAACCGAAAAGTTCACAGAAAGCTTCGCTCGTGCCTAGGATCGCATTTATCCTTGTAGTAGCCTTGAGATATATAAGGCAAAACATGTGCGAGTGCGTTTGCTGCGCGATAGAGAATTTTTGGCGCCTTATATACTATTCTCTTATTTTCACTTACACCCACGAACGGATGTAGCACATGCCTTTCGGGACACGTTGCGCATGCATCTATTACGTCAAATTTTTGTAAGGCAATGTGTCCAGTATAGACATACATACATACATTCGTTGGCAGAGAGAAAGACGGTATTTGGAGAAAGCAGGCAAGCTTTCGTTACTTTAAAGAGAGCAGTATTGCCACAAGTAGCAATCGAATGACAAAAAGCAACGATTTATTTTCTACACGGAACTTACGTCTAGTACTGGAGCAGTAGTGCGCTGCAATAGAGTGAAAGCAGGTCTCCTCGATCTATCCGGTTGGTAGCTGTGTTTTCTAAGTTGTTGTCTTGCACTTCTCTTGTTTGAGGTTATCCGCAAAAGGAGCTTCTATTCCGTTCTTCTATTCTCTGGTCTCTATTCCAGTCACGGAAAAGACGTTCGGAGACTCTTGTTCCATAAGAATAATCATTTCGTTGTGCGTTAAATCTATGTACCTAAAGTTCTATACCTAAGTAAATAGTGTCAGTAGCTGCATATATAGTCGTTTATACATATATACACATAGTTAAACCGAGTCGGAAGAATCCTTCTGATGACACAAATTCACTCCTAGGCTGACAGTTGTGCTGTGCTTCGCACGCTTTGTGTGTTGTTTTAAAGTGTGCGTTGTCGCTGGTTCGTCGCTCTTAAATGCATCGGAACGTTTGAAAAAAAGAAATATCTACGGAAACCATACCGATTACACTATTCCATACAAGAAATCAGTTATATAAGAACGTGTTATCGTTGTATTCGTGTGTGTATATGTACATGAAAAAGTGATGTTCGCCCAGTACATAGAACAAGAGCAATAAGTGTTCACGATTAATTCGAATCCATAACGAATTGTCGAAGCCGAACGATACCAAACCAGAACCGGAAGCTGCCACTCAACTTGCAGACCTTTGACAGTGCTGTAACCACACAAGCCAAACAATCTTCCGTACAACAATTGAATTATACCACCGTCTTCTGAATTCCTAGGTATGTTATTGTGTTTGATGCCTAAATTATTCGAAAGATTCATTCTTTTGTTTCGTCGTGAAAAGTCACTTCCTTTTCCTTCTACGAAAATCATAAATCAAGCGATGAGCCGACAATATCGAACCGCTAATTGAAATCGTTCTCTTTTATCTATTATGTTGCTCTGATAACGCCAGCAACTGAAACTATTAATTATCCGATCCGCAGCATTGCATGAAACGATAGCCTTGTTTACTGTTCTTATCACCACTAATAAATATTTAGCGAATTTTATCTAACCAAGTTTTTGTGTGCCGAACGAAACGATATTGTTCGCAAATGATTAACCAGGCGAGAATTTTGATCCATTTCATTGCAATGGAAAATTTTTATTTTTTTCGTACTAAAAGACTTAATTTAACAACAAAATGAAGAAATTTAAGTTAAATTTAGAGTGTTTCACAAATCATGCAATGATTTAACTTCATTTAACATCACCGCGCATGTTTGGAAGATTGGAATCAATTTTCATTTCTAAGTACCAAAGGTCATTTAATAGATTTTGAACAGCAAATGAAACATCAGTAAGCTCACTGATTCACAAAAAAAAATATATTTTCCTAAATGAATGCGCACATATCCATTGGTACGAAATTCCAATGTACCGAGTCCTCGAAAAACATCTCTTTCTAAATCATCCAGTTCTTGCTTTCCTCTAATGTCTTCGTTCTGAAAGCAATTACGCCTATTGTTGTAGCGTTTGCAAGCGTACTCTTAATTGCTACTGTGTGCCGTTAAATGTTCATTAAGCTAAGCGCCTTCTTCATTAGATTTAATGGTTGCAGTGGTTGACAAGCAAAGTAAGCGCTCCATGCTGTTCGTGTTTGGCAACGGTTCAAAGCAATTCGCCTTCAATTCGCAAAGCCTGGCCATTCGAAACACTTCATAAATTTCGTTCAGGCGAATTATGTAACACCATGGCGAAAAATCTGTGGATCCTTATTCTTATTGAAAAGAAGAAAGTCCTTGGTTACGCTTTATCCGCTTATGTGCTTAAACTTTTCTTTTTTCGATTTATTTTTAATGTTATCGGGGAGCAAAAATTGATAGCATGCCAAAGGTAAAACTCTTCTGTCTAGGATTTTTGGAAGGGATTGTGGACGGAAAAGATAATATGTCAGGTGATAGATTAGGATGATAGAAAGAAGGGAAAATTATAGAAATTTCTACCTTATTTTGCTTACTTGGAAATATAAGAGTATTAAATTATAGTAAGTATTGTAGCGATTGTTAGATGCGTATTTCTCAGTGAAATCAGATTTATTTTTTTTCACGAGAGCATCGCATTTCATCGCATCGCAAACAATAAGTATTGAATCATATTTTCTAGTACATATGTCGTTACCATATCAACAGACGCCGAATTGGTTTCAATATCTTTGGTAGGGTCGTTGATATGATGCTTCGTCTATCATAACAATTGCTCAAAAATAGTCGTGTATTGTATGAATGGGAATTGAAATTCTATAATTTGATATTAATACACTCGGATTGGATAAATATTTGTTTTCATTTTTTTTTAAAAGATCTATTGTTGATTTTCATGACGGAGTTGTTCCTTGGTTTCGAAAATTCTCAATGCTTTTTGGTACGGTTATGCAGAAGATCAGCAGGAATTTTTGCGTATTCGCTTAATGATCAGCTTTTAATTAAAATTATCGCCGCCTCTTGCATTCCGCTGCAACTATTGGCTTCCATGTTTTACCAACACGACGGTGCTCCAGCTCACTATGGCCGACCAGTCAGAGATTGGTTGAATTCCAATTATACCAATCGCTGGATCAGTAGAAATGGACCAATACACTGGCCTGTGAGATCTCCTGATCTAACAATTATGGATTTTTTTGTATGGATTATATGGATTTATTGTCTACACAACGGAAGTATCAACATTGGAAGACCTAAATACCAGGGTCGATGCGGCTGCAACAGAAGTGAGGCAGCAGCTGAGAAGTATGAATATGAAAAGAACGCTTGCGAAACGAGCTTCAGCGTGTATTCAAAATGAAGGTGGCCATTTTGAACATTTACTGTAGCTCAAAAATTTTAAATCAAGCGTAAAAACCTTAAATAAATTCTTTCAGTTCAAGCAAAGAGTGTAGATCGAAAACGAGGGCCACTTTAAGTCATATTCAGTTTTTAAGCGATATGTATTTTCGCTTACTACTTGCGAAATGGTAAAATCTAAATCACAATTATGTATGCAACTTTTGTAGCCAACAATATGGCCTACAAAAAAATAAAATTAAAATGGCATCTTTTCATGAGATTTTCTGAGAGAAACAACATTGAACACAAAATTTGCATGGTAGAAGTGCCAAAATTTTGTGTTTTCAAGTAAATATCTCAAAAACAGGTACAGTTACAATTTAAAATGTTACATCAAATTAAAGGTAATTTGATTCCATAAAAAAACAAGCCATAAAACTATGCGTTATTATTATTAGTTTTCAAGATATAATAATTTAAGTGAGTCAGGGTACAGGTCCGAAACAGTTTTATTGGCCACCCTGTAACTCCGTAGATTTTGAAAACCGGACCACCCTGTAGAACAATTTCTTGCTCAAAATATATCAAGGAATGCCTCCTTACAATAGAGTAAACCGAGTACCAAACACCCTGTATACAGTGAAATCTCTCTTAAGCGGACACCCACGGGACCGAAAAAACTGTCCGCTAAAGAGGGGTGTCCGCTCAAAAGGAAGTTTTAGTAGCAGTTAACTCCTCGAAAAAAACGGTTTACTTTTGTATACAAATGTGTTTATTTATTCTAACTAAGTAACAAAAATGTATTTCTTTCCAAAAAAAAATTCAGTTCAAAATCAACAAAAACATGTAAAGGCAAATTAAACCAGCAACCATGGACTTGTATGCACATATACATAAATTATTTTGGAGAAAAAAACTCATTTAATGTGGGTTCACGAACCATTTTACGAATTCCAACATCTTGATCATGGGATTTTAAATTTGACAAAAGATTGTATGCATAATAGTCCCCTTGATTTCTCGCAAAATTTTGCAATTTATGTAAAATTTTACTCGCTTCGCTATATGTCCCAACATCTGGAACTAGTGGTTCTTCGTCTGACTCATCTGAAACTTGTAATTCCTCGATGGCGTCTCCATGTACCTCTACATCTTCACAAGACAATTCACTATCAATTCCGAAATAGGTTTCGATGCTTGAATTGTTTAAAATTTCTGGTGTAAGTGCGTTACCCATTTCAGCCAGTACAGCTAGTTCATCGGCATTGTATATATCTCGGGCTGAATAGCCCTGAATAATCCATGGAAGCCTTTGTAAAAATGATTCGACATCGACAGGATTAACGCTAGATGCTTCTCTTGAAATTGCCGTAAAGCTAATATTGTGTCGAGTACGGAACCGTTCTAGCCACCCTGCAGATGCAGAAAAGGTTTCCAAGCCAAGGTTCGTAGCAATTTGTTTTGCTTTATCGCGAACTATTGGTCCTAAAAAGCAAAATCAGATAAATCGCTGTAAGCCATGAAATTCATTGTACCTGACAAAGGAATTCCTTTGTTTATAGCTTTGAGGAACCATTCATAGCATCTTTTGTCGATTTGTAACCCGTCATCTTTTAAAAAACTCCTCTTTTAATTGATGTTACAATTTGAGTGAAATTTTTCTTCTAAACTACCATGATTCTTTAAAATATCTGCAGCCTGAGTTTTTCTGATTTTAAACATTTTTGAAAGTTCGCGGACACTAAGTTTTTGTCTTTTGTAAACGTTTATTATTTCAACTTTTTCTTTTAGTGTCAACCGATTCCGTTTCGTCGTGATTTTATACTAACTAACAAAACGCAAATACTACACTGTATACTAGTTAACACAACACCGTGAGCAATTTACTAAGCTACTGATATGAAAAGCAATGTGCTTCGTGCTTCGTTCGTTGTTGTAAGCAACTACAAACTTCAACAAATGCACACAGAAGCATTTTTGCTGACTTTTGGATTGACTTTGCTGCGTATATTGATTGCATCATCTTCTTGGTGTCCGTTCAAGAGAGGTTTTAGCTAATATAAATTGTTCTACGGGCACTGTCCGCGTCCGTTCAAGAGAGGTGTCCGTTCAAGATGCTAAATTCATACGGATTTTTGAAGGGACTCAAAAAAATGTACGTTTAAGAGGGGCGTCCGCTTAAGAGAGGTGTCCGTTAGGTGAGGTTTCACTGTATTTGTTTTCATTTTTTTTAAAGATCCATTGTTGATTTTCATGCCTGAATTGTTCCTTGGGTTCGAAAATTCTCAATGCTTTTTGGCACGGCTATGCAGAAGATCAGCAGGAAATTTTGCATATTCGCTTAATGATCAGCTTTTATTTAAAATTATCCCCACCCCTTGCATCAAATATTGAGCAAAACAAAAGTCATTTAATTTTTTTAAGTTTAAAATACATTTCAAGCTCAATCAATTTTTCAGTAACTTACAAAAAAAACGCTAATACAATTCAATATGCTGCCTGTACAGTTGATACGCATTAAACTACATCAGCGTTGCCAGGCTATCTCTCGCTATACACCCAAAATAAAAAAAATATAAATACTCCAAAAGCTACTGTAATGCATGAAAATCCTCCAAGCTAAGTTTTCTGCGTTGAGAATAATATTAGCCTAAATTGTACGTGAAATTTTCATAAAATTTCACATAATATATATTAGTCTCCACTCATTTCACGTCAAATTCAAATCAAAATAATAAATAAAGAAACCCTTAGCGCAACAGTACCGCTAGAAACACTAATGTTCGAAGAACAGTAGAGAATTTGTGCCGATTTTGAGTGTTTACTCTACCACTAGCTACTTAAGGCCACCTTAAGTAATAATAGACCCTAAACCAATTTAATTTCGCTGGGTTCATCGGAAATTTTCTTTAGCAAAAACTAAAATATCAAGTCCTTGGCTGTGCTAAAATTGGTGCTACGCTGCATCATATCATATCCACTGAAATGGCAAACTCATAGAACGAACTTTTCTGACATATTTTTCGCATATGAAAATGCGATAAACGAAAATCGTTCAGGCTTATTACTTGATAAATTTCATGGTAGTATAGATTATATCAAGGATAGAACAATATTTGTAAAATTTCATTCACAATTTTGCTTTCAACACATGGAGAAGCAATTGAGTCAAATATTATTTTTTTAAATTTAAAAAAATAGACATAATGACTGACTGGTTTCAAAAAACCCCCAAAATCCCCTAAATGTGTAGCATAATCTGTCTCCCCCATTTTTATCTTCGAGCAGTAAAAAATATCCTACTCTAGGAGAAAAATATCACAACCTGGCAACACTGAACTAAATAGCAATTGATAATAAGTCTACCTGTCGATTGAAAAAAAAAAATGATTGATGTTTTTTTGAACCAATGTGATGATGTAGAATAGCGAAACTATTTCATCGTTGATCATTTCACTTATAGTTTAGTTAAATACAGAAGCTTTTTGTCGTTAAACAAGCTGCTTATAGTAAGTATTGCTGCAAATGAAGAAAAGTAATAACAACATGTGGCTGAAATATATTTGATGTGAATAACAACATCAAATATAAATGTCCAGGATTTAGTTTAATAATCAACTTTACCTCTACGAGCTAGATACCAAGTATGCCGGTTAATAATTTTTAGTTTTTTTTTCTTGATTTAGGACAAGGAAGCTATAAAATGTTTATTTGAAGGATGTACCACTCTTAGCTATACTTGTTCAAAAATAAATCATTTGAATGAACCGTTCCTTTAAATAGACCGTTTTTTTAACTGTTATTGATCTCTAAACAAACTCACGAGCTATAAATTTTGATGTGTTTGCTTTTGCCAAAATTGTTGAATTTTCTTTAAAAAGTATCGAAGAACTGTCGCTAATGAGATGCTCTCTATAGACGGTACAGACAAGACAAGACTAAGTTGTTCAAACATGACTGCGAAACAGCGCAACAGCCTCCAGAGTGGCACTATTCGTATAAGCCAAAACTCAAAAAACCACCTCAAAGTCGTTCTAAAATCAAGGTGATTATGTCAAGGTGTCTAGGTTTTGGAATTTCTTTCGCGAGGTGTGTTGGTCAACGTACAATCTTATTTGTGTGCTTCAAAGAGTTGCGGGAAAATATTCGTCGAAAGAGGGTAGAATTACGGAAGGGCAATTCATGGCTTTTACACCATGATAATGCACCAGCTCACACATCACACATTGGACGCAAATATTTGTGGGAAGAAATCACGACTAAACTAAATCTATAACAAATAAATAAAAAAATTTGAAATGTTTTCCTTTAACTAAATTCAGCATCGATTTATCAGCTCTCTGTCTCCATAGACAGTGTGATGTTGATGCTCATTGAGAAGATGTGTGTGTCTAGTCTGCCTCACAGGATTATTAAAATTGATTTTATTACGAAGATAGTCTACGTTAGTCAAACCCATAATAGCATCAAAAACGAAGAATACCGCTCGTCTTGAGGAAAGTGTCGCCAGATTTAAGTCTGTAACTATAAGTCGAAGACTTCCAAAATCGTGTGGATTATAAAGAGCACTTAAGGTAAAAAACACAAACTGCTTTTGAGCCGATTCTATGTTAGTGTGTATTGCTATAAAAATTTAAAATAGAATTCCACACGATGCAAACGTATTTGAGTAATGAGCGAACTAAACACATAAGCAGAGACCTTGTAACCCATATGTTTTGGAATTCTTTTTATCTTGAAAACTGCAACTTGTACATCAACGGGGACAGTCGTGCTCCGGGTCTGATCTCTTGTCCCATCTCAAGCATAGTTTTGAGAGCGAAATTAAATCTACCTGCTGTCGTGGTTAAGAGTTTTCATGCCATACACCCGTCACAACTTGGTGAGCTTGTTCCATCCTGTCAATCTCTTCCTAACACCATCTAATTAATGGCTATCTATTTGCGGTCAAAACGAAAATAACATTCAATTCGCTCAAAGTCAGGATTACAGGCAAAAAACTGCTATTGATTTTATTCGGATGATCGTGGCTTGTTTTAATCGCGTCTGTTAAATTTCTTTGCGTGTTATGCTGCCTCCTCACTGTGGGCCATCATCGGCCACTGCAATGGTCGCAATGAGCACCCCAATTATGGTCACCATCACAAATTTGCCTACACACACTGGGCCGCTAGATAGCCCAGTCATGATTTTTCGGTTGCGCATGATGGCCCGCTTTGATGTGTGTGAAAAACCGGTCCGAAAACCATCCTCGGCAATCGCCATTTCCATGCTTCGCCACTGTCGGTCACTGCAAGCTATCGCCCGTCTACACAATGGGCCGCATGATGGCCCACAGTGAGGAGGCAGCATTACACGTTTTGTTTTTCAACTGTGGTTTGTTTTTGTGTTTTAAATTTTTTTAAAATTTTTTTGTTGCATTAATTTGCTTATTTTTACAAGATTTTCTATAATATTTGCGATTTCTGTAATAATCACGGAATAAGAAATAATTTTTTTCTGTCTACTGTCATTTATTAATGCACGAACCGGCAATTTTGGCACTAAATGAAATTAAGGTCGTTTCTGATACTGATGTCAATCAGTATCACGTACTTGGATATCATCTAGTGCCTCGTTTCTTCCCCCAAAGAGAGATTGCAGTATATGTTCGTAATGATGTGCCTATTATCACCCTTACCCTATTTACTTCTGCTAATCAAGAGCTTAATTATCTCTGGACTAGATTCAATTTTTTAAAACATAGCCCAGATCCTTTGAAGCACTGTCTGCTGACATTGATAAAATGCTTGAGACATCACCTTCATCTGAAATTATCCTCGCCGGTGATTTCAATGTGCACAACGTCCAGTGGCTCAGACACTCTTCTACCACAAGCCCGGCGGGCAGACACGTTGAACTTTTTTGCAAATCGCTCATTTTGGAGCAGTAAGTGGGCTGTGCAACCAGAATTCTCGACGTGCCTGGGCATATTGCAAATCTGTTAGATTTGTTTTTAACTTCTCACCCAGATAAATATTTGTATTCTGTTTCTGCACCTCTTGGTAACTCAGACCACAATTTGGTCTCAGCCTACTTTAACATCTCTTCTCTGATTAACACTCATCAATTTTCCACCAAACAACTAGTCTGGCATTAGGGCAAGGTTGACTAGACTGCGTTTAGAAAATACATCCGAGAGTTTGACTGGTCTGATTGCTTTGCAACAGAGAATGTTGAATATATGCTCGTACCTTCCACCATAACCAATATTTTGTGGTGTAGAATGTATCTTGTTATCCCTCATGCCTTCAAAAGCCCTAAGCCAACCACCACTTCACGGTTTAGTAACGAATTCCAAAAGACCATTCGCATTAAAGAGGCGGCATTTCGAGTTTTCAAGCTATTTCCGTCTGAGGATTCCAAAAAAACTTTACAAAACTGCTCGTAAGACCTGCAAATCCACTATCAGAAGAGTTAAATTTCAGATTAACCAAAATATTAAACAGAAGGTCCTTGCAAACTCGAATGGAAGCAACGGTTTCTGGTCGCTTGTTAAAAGGATTAAGAACAACTTCTCCAGTTCCTCCGTGCCACCTCTTCTTCATGGTGGTAATATACTTACTGAATCACTGGATTGCTTTGCTGAGATTTTTGGTATAAACTTTTACTTGCCATCTTCATCATTGAATCCTTTTACCCCTCCAATGCGCACTTTCAAGCAAGGGCCTCTATTTTTCCGCACAAGAGAGGTTTTGAAAATACTCGCCAAGCTTGATGTTTCCAAATCTACTAAACCTAATTTTATTTCGCCCCTCGTACTAAAGTTCTGTGCCCCCGCCTTCGTTTAACCTCTGCGCAAACTATTTTACCTGTCATATTCGAACGGAATATTTCCTTCCGCATGGAAATTCCCACACAAGCGTGTTTCATACCTAAAAAGGGGGAGGCCTGAGATCCTTCTACCTATCGGTCAATTGAAATAGTTTCGGTTTTTTAAAAAATTAATGAAATATCTTAAAAAAATGTCTTGACCCACACTGGGCGCTGTAATTTCGCACCGATTGTCCGAGTTCATCCTGCTTACTTTATGATAAAAACGCTTCGCGAAAATTAACCAATCTTTAACAACACAAATCAGTACATTTAAATGTCAAGTAAAAAAACGTTTCACTGCATAGCCTCCAATAATATCGATTAACTCTTAGAATATACTTTGATTGGCATTGAATGAAAGTTACCATTTTCGAAACGTCAATCATTTTGACGTGGGATAGACTTACTTTTTTTGGCAGTCTCAAATCTGTATCCTGATATTTTTTCTCGAGAGATAGCCCGATTCGTTTCTATATCCTGACAAGTTAGGTCATAAAAAAATCTCAATTAAGTGACATGAAGATAGGTAGCTACAAATTCAATTGACTGAGTGACAATTGTCGGAAGTTCGATAATAATGTAAATTGTTATGGATCTATTTATTTGTGAAGGTAGTTGGCTAAGTGAAAACTGAAAAAAATGCTAATTGAAAAATGCTAAATAGAAAAACAAATGACTGATTCAGTCAAAGCGAAATTATTCATCCAATTTTACCAAATTCATATTGTTGCTGTTCTTTAGAAAATTGAATTTCAATAAACATAGGTCGACAATTTTTGGAGAGAAGCCAAAGGGAATGTAACCCGGTATATTTTCAATTTAATTTAATTGCATTTTTTTATGCTATTTTCAGTAAATATTTTATGCGAAATTATATGTATCATTAAAGTTCAATTTATACTTTACCCTTGATAGCATTTCGGAAGAACGATATTTATTTTAATTTAAGAACCAAATTTTGGTTAACAAGCTCAGAAAATTTCAATTTTTAGACATACATCTATATTTCGAGGATAATCTGCTCTGTTTTGTAACTAAAGATTAGGTATTCTATCATAGCTTACTTCATTAAAATTTTTGCTTTTGTTTGCTGCTTACTTGATTAGAATCTCCAAAAAATTTATCGTTTCGAATTAAAACCGTTATTAAATACTTCGAATTAGAGTGAGAACAATTTGATGAAATAAAATCAAATTGAAATATGAAATTCCTCAATTGCCATAGAAGGGTAAAAAATAAATGATAATATCTAGTCCGTCGATATTTCAAGGTTATTCATAGATAACCATTTAAAAGCTGGGAAACTTCGCTGAATTCCATGCAATATTCATGAGTTGGTTTTTGGAAAATGATGTGCTTGTTGACCGTGAATGTTGACCTAGCCAGAGTTTTCCAAAAGATAGAATTTGCATCTTCTCATGGTTAATACAAAGGTGTATTTATTCAAAAATAAAGAAGTGAAAGTATTTTGGCATTGAATAATTGAAACTGAAAATCAGGTTACTGAGAGAACGCAGTGGAAAGTAAGTTGAATAATTTAGCAATTATCTAGAAAGGTCTAGATATTGCTGAGGCCATAAAAAGGGTTTTATCATGCTTTAATGTATACTATATTAAATAAACTCAATTTGTTGGGCTTTTACCAGTACAAATCCAACTTAAATTGAAAAAAAGACGAACAGATAGATTCAAATAATTCATTCAAAATGGTTTCCGTGACTACAACAAGCCTAAATATTAGCTCTTTACCGTATTAAATAAAAAGAAAGTTACCAATGAATTGTCTTAGAATGATTGATGTTGTATTTTCAAGTAAATAAAGTGTGCTTATAATTTTAATTATTTCTTATTTGAACAACCAATATATTTCATCGTTACACTTAAAAACATTCAGTAAAATATCAGGCACTCGTCATGCTATAAGAAAGGAAATAGGCATTTGTATTTTTAATCATTGATTTATTTGGTTTCTATTCAATTTTTTAATTTTTTCTCTACACTTTTTGTATTTTCTACAATCAAACGAGCTCAAATTGTTTGCAGGTTTGCTTTAAAAGCCACTCCTAACCTCCTACCATCTCGTATTTTCCCACTAAAATCATCCATATCGTCAATTCTTTGATGCATCTAATGAAATGAGTGAAATTCACGAGAAAGTCTTGAAAAATTTTCTTTCATTTTCAATCCATTGAATTATTGGATTTCAATTTTCTTCATTCATTACATATTCTTAGAAATCTGGACTTCAAATTTGATTGGTAAAAATTTGAAATGAAAGAAAATGGTTTGCCGTTTTATATAGCGTTTGCTGGCCATACGTTTCCAGGAATCATTTAGATTACGTATGACTGTAAATATGTACCGATTCAGCTCACGAGGAAGGTCAAATTGTTACTTGAAGTGTTTACAGTCGATTGTTCATAAGATGAATAACCAAATTAAAGGGTAAATATGAACAGAGAATGCGGAACATAGCAGGGAGTATAGGGTGATTGATTATGAGGTTTTGTTTTTAATCTTAAATAAAAGGCATAAAGTTGAATTTTATAGTGGAAATTTTATCGTGAGTCGAAAAAACAATCTATGGCATTTACTTTTTAAAGATTATCTCATTTAAATGTTGACCGCGACTACGCCGTAAATGGTCCATCCTGAGGGTCCAATTTTGGATGAAGCGTTCCAGCATAGCGACCGATATCTCGCGAATGACACGAGTAATGTTGGCTTCCAAAGCGTCGATTGAAGCTGGCTTATCCCTGAAGACCAGAGATTTCGTGTAACCCCAGAGAAAATAATCTAAACGATCTAGGTGGCCAATTTACTGGTCCAAAACGTGAAACATCAGGTTCTGACTAAAATGATTTCTTAATAAGTCCATTGTCTCCCTCGCTGTATGTAAAAGAGCGCCGACTTGTTGATACCAAAGCTCCCGATCCCACAAGCTTCAATTTCAGGTAGCAAAAAATCCGTTATTATGGTGCGCTAGCGGTTGCCATTGACGGTTACCTTCTGACCGGATTCATTTTGAAAGGAATATTTACCGATGATTCCAGCGGCCCACAAACCACACCAAACTTTGCATTTCTGTGGCTGGAGTGGTAGCTGTTGAAGCTCTTCAGGTTGCTCATCAGCCCAAATACGGCAATTTTGCTTATTGACGTATCCATTGAGCCAAAAATGCGCCTCATCACTGAACAAAATTTCGCGATAAAACAGCGGATTTTCATTGAGCTGATTCAGAGCCCATTCACCAAGTGTAAGTCTTTCCATGATGGTTTGTCAAACAATACCGAATTAAAATTACATTACATTTTGACGAGAGTCACGCGTGATCTATCAAAAAAAGCCTATTGAAAATTAAACCTCATAATGAATTACTCTGTATTTCAAACCGTTTGGTGAAAGTTAAAACTGTTTTGCATTGCAAAAGTATTGTAGGAAACGCTATGCAAGGGGAACAGTTTCAGCAGTTTTTTATTTCATTGTATTTAATAGCTAGATTTTGTTTCAATAATGTTTTTGAGTCACTATGTTTCAAGTAAATTTGACAGCTTTTTATATAAATAAACCTGCACAAAGATTTCCAATATTACCTTATACTGTGTTTGTTTTACTAACAAAAATGTTTGAATAAAAATGAAAAAACATCGGTCATTAAGAAGCGATTCGCAGAAATAAACATTTTTTTTTACACCATATTACATTTTTTGCTATTAAATATGGAGATGAGGAGAGTAAAATTATGTCTTTATTCAATTTATGGAGGAACCTCAAAATAAAATTGGCCGACTACATAATCCATCAACATAATGGTTTTAGTAATAATTGAACCTAAATCTATTTTGAATATATTTTGCATTGGTAAGTTTTTTGCTCTGAATAGTGCGTATCTACGCACGTTTTTATAAATAATATTTAGTGCGATTATTTTTCCATACTTTTGTCGTTAATATTCTCGAAAATCACGGTTGGTACCATCGAAACCATTAGAAATTGCCGCAAAATTTAGAAAATTTTCTAATAGAAATTTTTTCGATTGCAGGTTATTTATAGGAATTTCACTGAAGTTTCTTTCATAGAATTGCTCTGTTGGAAACATACTCAGCTTATGAATTTTATTAACTATTAAATTGTTTCATAAATTGTACTGAATATGTTTTCCAAAAAAAAATCCCTTTTTAATTTTCTGGGTTGAAATTTTCGGTTATAAATAAAAAATAAAAAATACAAATAAATAAAAAAAATCCTGTCAGCAAAAGATATTACCAATTTCGTTGAGAAATTTTCTTGAATGCACAATGCACAGAAAATTTAGTCAAAATCTGCGGTCTTTATCTGCCTTAAAGCCGAATAAAGAAAAGGTTTCACCTTCCTTTTTCTCAAATATTATGACTACTATGATTTATAGATTTTTTTTGACCTAGTTATGCTTCATTTGCTTCCCTTTCAACCCAAAGTATAAATTATAGTTGTTCATCCTACCAAAATAGCTTTTTTCGATACACATAGCTGCAAAAAAGCTTCAAAAATAAAATAAAATCTAAAAATACTACAACATCAGCCCTCTCCGAATCATAGCACAATCTCATCCAAAACTTTCATGAGAAACAAATTGAATCGTCCTGCCATCAACCATAACGCTGAGCAGCACACTAAACTATCCCAAATAACAACAAAAAATAAATTATGGGTTTTAAAAACGAAATTACGTAAAGCAAGATGTCTCCAAGACTACCAGTCGTGCCAAAACAAAACGTCATCAGTTCCATTTTCGCAATGACGATGCGACTTGCCAAACGTGAAATACGGACTAGGGAACACAATCGACGAAAGTAGGTTTGTGTAGCCAACATTCTGGGCCGACGACATTGGTGACTTTTCATTTCGTAGTGTTCGTTTTTATCATATTCGTTCCAACCGGAATAGGCGTTTTGTTGGACCATTTGACGGGAAATGGGTAGTTTTAGTAGTCCCGGTGCCAACTTGCATGAAAGCTTGCACGATTCCGAAGAAAGTCGAAAAGAATACACGGGCTGGAATTTATGTTCGTTGTCCTTGCTGTTTTTCATATAAATTTTTTTCCTTGCTAGTTTTGCGTGTACGAGCTGAACTATTTCGAAACGGAGTCTAAAGTAACGAAGACGTACATTTTTATGAAATCAATAGATGAAATTGTCTTTTCTTGGCTTCGTTCCAATTTTCTTATATCTTTTTACAGTTTTTTTTCGTACTTGTAGAGAAAAAGACAACAAGGACAAATTAGATTGTTACACTGAGCGTTATGGGTGTCGTAGATATAAGAACATACTGAATTCGATGATGTATTTGAAAGAAACAGGTGTGCCAGGACTCAATCTTGTTCATCGGATCGAAAAAATAGGTATGATGTTCAAAAGAGAAATGGATTAAGTATTGCTAGGATGATATAATAATACTGAATTTAAATACAATCTTTTATTGGGTATCGAACGCTATTGGTTTTGTCGAATGACCTTGATTTGATACTACGTATAATACGACCTTTTTCAAGATTATTCTCAAGCATCAAAGAAAATACCTTTACTAGCGCTCATTCTTATACGTTCGTGCACCTTTTTTCAAATTAATCAAGTAAAACTACCAGTTAAGGTCAGTTTGCGCTATCAATTTTTCTTTTTTGTTGACTATCAATCAATTTTTTCCACTAAAGTGCTGATTTTTAAGAAATGCAAAATGTTTTGCAGTTGAAAGCAGAATTTAAATCACAGGTGTCTTAAAAGTGGCTTGAGGAAAAAAACTTGGAAAAGAGTGTGAAATCTTGAAAGGAAATGTTGCTTCTTAGCTCCAACAATAGTCGAGTTTTTGCTCGATATTTGACAACACAAAGCAAAAAATATATCAGCTGCTATGATTTAGTGTATGAGTACTAGTAAAACATTTTATTCGAATAAAAATTGTTTATAAATTATAACTTTTTTTTACAAAATTAAAAGTGAAACAAATTAAAATGTTTCAATTGAATCTTTAACAAAGAAAATAAAAACATGAAAATTATATTCCTGTTTACGGCATATTTTCCACACACAATTTTTTCTGCAATTGATACAGATTTTTATAGTATTAGTTTCTTTGCATAAACTATTTAGCAACTCTTTTTCGCATTCGTACACGGGATATTAAATTTGAATTTGTTGAGGGTCTATGTCTGTTTTCATGCTATTTCTTTTTCTCATATCGAACGTTTAAGGCATGCTCCTCAACTAATTGAAAAATAAATTGTCGCCTTTTTTCACCGGTTATTTATTTATATACCATTCCTGAGCTAATTTCAGGCTGATCAAGAATGTTGTGGGGAACCTGCGCTGGCTACCTTCGCGATCTCAATTTTTACCAAGTATTTTCTGGGAATCTAATCCATAAAATCGGTGTGGCATTTAATGATATTGTAGGATCTGATCATTTCAAGTATTTGCCAACCGTTTTTTTCAATGTCTATAGGTTAGTTGGAGCACTACTACTCTTTAAGTCCAAGGGTATACTTTTTTTAAGGTGTTGCTAACTCTCCTCCCCTGGGTGGGCGATTTCTTCAGCCTATCTCAACCTTCACCTTAACTTTAAATTGTCTCCCACATGTTCCACACTATCTCGTTAGCTGTCGAAGGCTTGACTATCAATCATTGGAGCGATTGACAATACGGGGAGAGTGGTGAACCTTGCGGGATTCCAGTATCTATTGTCCACATCGCAGAAAGATGGTTAATAATTCTTCCACAGAAAGTTCTGCTCTAAAGAAATGATGCAATAAGTTGTTTGATGAATAGTGAAATTTGGAATGCATGCAGTTTGAAAATTAGTCCCGCATGCCAGACTTTATCTAACTTTTTGGCTACATCGAACATGACCAAGCTCGTTGATTTTCTTTGGTTAAAACCTGTACAAATGTGCTGCACATTTAAGCATAAAGTTTACCTCCGGGCTGATCAATTTTTCCTCAACTATCTTATTAAGCTGGTCGATAAGAAGACGCTCAGCGATTTCCCCTATGGAGGATAGGAGACTTATAGGTCACTAGTTTTCTTGGTTTTTCTTCTTACCTGGTTTAGGAACAACTGCTATGATCGTTGTCTTCCAGACCTCAGAAAAGCTCCTACTTCAAAAAATAGCGTTAATCATGTCCGTCAAGACCTCCAGTGTGCTATCCGGGAGGTGCCATAGCTATTCATTGCCCTATTCAGCCTACTGATTAACTGCTAGATTTCTCCGAAATTAATTAGTCTAATTTGACAGTTTCTTGCGATTGCAGAGGCAAGGATTTGATCAACAGACTCAGCAACTTCTTCTTCCTCGCTAGCGTTATCCCCCGAAAAATAGTTTTCTTGAAATTGAAACTCCAGCTCCTCGGTAAAGGCCTCCGGTTTGACAACGCTGTCAAATTCTATCCCATGTGGCCCATGTATGGGGGTCACTACAATTTTGTTTTTATGGCGAAAGTATTTGCGCCAATAATCGTCACCCCGAGGTTTGCGGAAATGCGCAATCCCATAACTAATAGTGTTTCTAAGCCAGTTTGCTTCCTTTCTTAGGCTAGGGTCACCCGCCTTCCTGACTCTACTTCGAATTCTATTCCTCTTTCGTAAGAAATCTTTTATATCTCTTTTGAGTTCGTAAGGATTTGTCCCCGTTATTGTACTGTCATCTTTTTCCTGCTTAATTTTGGCTGTTAGAGTTTCTATTACTCTATTTATGTCGCTGCAATTTTCGAGTGTTTCTTCGAAGTGTTCATTCGCCATTGCGTCCCGGAAAGCATTCCAATTTGTTCTCCTAATTATTTGCAGAGGCTTGTCAATGAAGACGTTTTCAATGATGAATAGTACTAGTTTGTGGTTGGATGGAAGTTCATTGAGGACAGTCAGTCGCATGGAAGTTTTGGACACGACCATGAACTATCCCACAGTGTGTGGGTTCATCGGGGAGATGTTCCCTGGATGAGCATGATGTCTATCCTATAGTCATATAGGAACTGCATCAGCTCTCTAGTTTTGCTGATTATGGAATTTGTATTCCAAGTAAGAATTGATATATGATCGAAAATGGGTATTAATCTTTGTTATTTTTATTATTTGGAGCTAGGAATGTCGCAAACATCTCTCGCATTATTTTCTCCATTATGTCTTTCATCATGCTATGAAACTGTTCTTGCGTATTGCAGAGCAGTTGAGTTATGATAGCCGGCAGTGGGATAGTGGACAAGATCCGGGGTGTTTTAGGTCTATTATTTGTTTTGTGGGATGCGTTGTGGGTTGGGGTTGTAGGAGTTTGGAAAATTGTAGGGGACTTTGCTCTCGCCACCTGCGCAAACGTCTTCCTCAAGCTCTTGTGGTTCTTCAGGCATCCTCTATAGCTAGCAGGATAGTCACCGCCACAGTTGACACATTTGGCATTCTCTTCGCACAGTTTAGTGCACTTTGAGAAGTGGTACGCACTTTGCCTGGGCATAACAATTATTAGCTGCAAGGTCAAACTGTTGACAATTATGGCACTGCGATTGCCCTCCTCGAGGTCACTAGGCTTCAACTTGCAAATCAGATAGTAGACTGCTTTCATATTATAAATTTCTGCCTCATTTCTCGCAACGCGAATTTTTCCATAGACACCTCGAATAGCCACATTTAAATTTTTCTCCTCCGGGAAGAAATATATGCATGTAGTATTATATTTTCTCACTAGTGAGGAGTTTAGTTAATTTTTTAGTGGAGTGTGTTATCTTTCTAGTGTGTTTGCTTCTCTTTGTCTAATAGACGCTGATGACTTGAAAATTTTTCGGGCTATCAATACTTCTTCTGATCTTTTTGCTCTTCAAAACGATTTGAATTGTCTTGATACCTGGTGTGCTTGTAATTACTTGTCCTTTAATATGTATTTTGCATTGTAGGCTTGTGCTTTGGAGTTCGTTTACACTATTTATATGAAGCACCATCACCTTCTTATATGTAGATCATTTTACTGACCTCGGTGTTACCTTCAATCGAAAGCTTAAGTTTGATTTTCATATTCCCACCATCTGTCAAATATCATCCCGGATCGCTGGTTTTGTTGTACGTGTTTGCCACAAATCCTTTGACATTTCCACTTGTTTGCGTCTTTTTCTTTTCGTTGTTCGATCTATCGTTGAGAATTGCTTTGTAGTGTCGAGTGCTCGTTTCTGTTATTTGTCTGAAGCGGTTGAATCTGTCCAAGAAAGGTTCACCCGCTGCCTTATTTTCAAGTATGTACAACCTACCATATTTTCCTTACAGTGAACGTTTATCAACCCTTAATATTCTTCATTTTAATAGGGCGTAGAATTTGCCATCACGAATGTTTTATTTTTAAAGTTTATCGCGGCTATTTATCTTCATTTTTTTGGGGGGGTTTTTTTCTACGGTTCTCCATCATAACAGACTTATCAGGTCGACCTTAACGTTTAGTGGCCCTTTTGTATATACTGACGTTTATTTTCACTCGTCTGTTGTGCGTTTACTGAAGACGCTTAGTTATTTCTGTACTAAAGATATCTAATTAAAAACCTTAAATCCATGAAAGGTTGATTTAAGTCCATATATACAATTTTGTTGCATTTGCATTTTTTTTTTTTAATTCACGAAAATACATATATCTTCTCGTTTGGTTGCAGTCAACTTTAAATTCTTATTTGCTTCACTTTTTTGAAAAACTCAACTCCTTCGTTGAAACTGACATGGCAATTTTTCGCAAATAATATCCGCTTATTTCACTTAGCTCAATACAAACCCTGTTCCATCTTGACTTTGTATAAGTTTGGGCACCCATGCATTCACAAACTTGCCCAAAGAGCACTTTCGAACTTTTCCGTGTTCAAAAGAATGGCGGACTTTTTGCTATATCGAACTTTTTTTACTGGAAGTTTTTGACATACTAGCTACAGTCGTCGAGATAATTGACATTGTTTATGGGAAAAGGAGTGAAACGAAGTTACGAACGGATACATCATATTTCTTTGTTTTGTGAATTTTTACCGAAATCTGTTTCTTTGCTTTTCTGGTCTTCGGTAAATCTGTCTGGTCTTCGGTCCGCCTCAGCATCAAATTTAATAAGAATTGTTACCCAAGAAGCTAGAGAACAGATTTGTTAATAACAAATTTCCATGCAGCTATGTATCGCGACACTATTTCTACTCCTTCAAATATAGCCCAATAGGCCAATTTCTAGTCACTTTTTGAGTCAATACTAAAAGACTAACATACTTTTGATGTTGTGATTTTGAATGTCTAATTTTTTTTTGCTAGGATTTTATCTTTTTTATGCTAGAGACTCTTGAAAAAGTTTACTGCCTGTAAAAATACACCTACGATAGATATGGCCTCAATTTTTTGATAAAGTAAATATCTAGTCGTTCTAAAACCTAATCTGCAAGCCAATTACCACTAAGTGGTATTCCCTCAAAATAATATTGACTTGACACTGCATTCAACTATTATTTTCATTTGTGTTCAATTTTCTTTTCAATCTGCAAAAAATTTCATTAATATCCATAGTCCTAATTGAAATTTCAACTCAACTACTCACGAAACATTGTTTAATATTGAAAGAGAACTCGTGCAATACTGAGCCTAAATAATACCTAGTTTATGAAATCCGCCTTTTCAGTGTCAAGGATGCGATATTCACGGCGCAAAAAACTACTCGACACGAATATTCCATTAATCTTCTTGAATATTTCACTGCAGACAACAACTACCGAATATTGTACCGATGATGGCAAAAGAACTAAAAGAGAGACAGAGTAGCGCTGAAACTAATTTTACCCGCCGGCAAAGCTTCATCCTCATGATTCAATGCAGTGCTTGCTGCTGTTATGTAGCTTCCACGAAACAGTTATCAAGGATATTCTACCTCCCAAAAAAAAAAAAATACATAAATGCGACCCGAACAACGACAACGGCTATCATAGCTACGAGCACGAGATGAAAATGCCATTGGCAGCTTTTTGCACCGGATAATATACGCTCGATTCGCCGGCATATCTTTTTGCCTGGCCCTTCTTTATTCATATTTTCATCTGTGCGAGGCAAGCTTAATCTTAATGCAATTTTAATACACACCTCTACCGTATTCGTTCAGCGAGGATATCCACGTGGTGGATAACGTGGTTGGAGGCTGTTGGAAAGTGAGGTCGCACCAGCTAAAGGAGTGAGAGAAAGAGAGTAGGATGTATGTTATTCAAGTACGAGTGCTACAGGAACCATTGAATGTTGGTATTATCTGCGCGATAAACAGCGAAAAATATCCTTTAAGATATCCGTTTTAAAACACTTGACTGCGCTGGCATGCAAAACCATCAAACTCAAATTCTCGGGAAAGCTGTGCGGTGTTATTCGTTAGAGGAATGTTTTCGTTTGATGAAAATAAATATTGATCGTTCCTTTTTGAATAACTTGTTTCCAAGAAGAAGAAAAACCGAAACGAGAGATGTACTTCGAAATATGTATTAGATGGATTTACCCACGTGTGTTTGAGCAAGTGCTCTACATAGATGAAAAATAAAAGTTTTAATGTTGACGGAAGACTTATTTTCTGAAAAATGTTTAAGGAGACCTGAATATATGCTTTGGGAGAACGATTTAGGATATGTTTTGTTCCACGCCCCAAATAATAACAATGAACTTCTTCCTTTATTGTGAGTTTAACATATCGTTTTTGATAAGAAAAATGAATTTTAGTAGTTGAATGAAGTATAATATGAAAAACTGAATATTTATTTTAATTCATATTTTATTAAGGGTGATTAACATATTGTGTCTGAGCACTCATCCACCAATCGCCTAAATTATAAATTCATGAGTTGTCAAAAATCTACATGAAGCTACGTCTAACAAAATATTTTTACTTCAGCAGATACGTGTTTTTACATGTTTCCCAGACCCTGCCGCGAGTTTATAGACTTCATGTTAAGTCGGCTTCCACTATAAAGTAAAAGTAAAAACTTTTTTCTTCGTTTTCCGCACTCAGTTTGCTACATTATTTAGTTATTTTTTTAAAAGTTTATTAAAGGATAATTAATTTTCAAACGTAGAACATAAATAAGAGGTTGAGGTAGCATTAGGATGGAGACTGTTGGTACAGATTACCCTCGATATATCGACATCTATTAATTGATGAAAACGTGTCTAGCTTCTAAAGACAATATTGGCCCTCATACAATATAGTTTCGTTTTTTGCGTATTTTCGATAGAAGTATTCGTAAGATATAATTTATTTCAGAGGCACCTAAACAAATGACGATAATTTATGTTTTTGATGAAAAACATGGTGAGCTCACACATCATCGATGTTTCTAAAACTTTTATCCTTCTTGAACCTGCTACTCGTGCAGGTAAAACCACGTGCTTACTTGGACAAACCGGTTTGTATTGGGAAGTCCGTGCGTGTGGTCAGCAAAACGGTAGTACGCACAAGTCTTAAAGTGCGGCTTGTGTAGACGTTGCACGACTAGAGATTTGTTTTGCACAAACTGAGTTTGGACGGTAAAGCTTGGATAGGTGGCAGCAATATAATCCGCATCTACAGTCTTGTAGAATTTGGGTTCTGAATTTTGGTTGCTTTTTTCGCTCTTAGTAAGAAATATTCAAGGGACGAAGAGTGGGTATGGAAAACCAAAAGGACATCAAAATAAAAAAAATCGAAATCTATCGAAATAAAAAGAAGCAAAAATCTCCAAATTCGGAGGCCAACACAGACAAGTTACATGTACCTAGGCTATGGTCTGGTAATAATTACGCAAATCACCTGAGTTTTTCAGTAATTTCAACATCCTCTTATTGCAGGCCTTGGATTTACAAAGTTTATTCTATTTAAATTTTTTATCAAAAAACAGTAAAAAAGGGCTGAGTTGAATACATCTCATTGTCTATAACTATCACGTTCGCAAGACAGCCTTCTCTGCCACTGATTTTCATCAAACTGAGGTTTACACCTTATTGCACAGTATAGCCATTGTTCCATACAGTTTGTGGAAACTGAGTTGCACAGCTAAGTTGCACGCACTTGAGAGAATGTTAAATGGATCAAAATAAGCAAAAGTCAGATGGTGCTATATCAAGAGAATAGGGGGATGTGGTAAAGCTTCATATTCCAGCTGCATAATATTTTTTTGAGGTGATCTTGCAACAAGAGGTTATCCTTATCGCTTTCCAATATGATTCTTTTTCTGTTGACAAGAGCTGGTGGTTTTAGCAATAAATCGACACATAGTATATATATTTGTTGGCAATACAATTCATTTGTAAAGTCTCCCCGATTTCAGCTGGTCAAAATGAATTACTCCACTGCAGCCCCACCAAATGCCCAATAACATCTTGTTTAAACTGATAGATGATTCAGAAGTGGGTACGGCCAGATGATTTAGAGAAAGCCATTGATTTATGCGCTTATTGCTATTGTATAATACACTTCTTGTCACCAGCAAGAATTGTTGCTAAGAACGGATCTGTCTGTTAGCTTTCTCGATTTTACCTGAGAAGTTTTTACTGTTTTCTGGATAAATCAAAATCACAATTGATTTTTTTCAAACCAACTCTGACATTCTTTTAACTTTAAAGACGTCCTTTAACACTTCACAACTTTTGTTGTTGCAATGATTGCACTGAAACCAAATTGAAAATAAAATAGCGTGCAACGACTTGAATGTTCTTCTGATGATTGTTCGCAATTTTGCACTGGTCTAACCCCCGTCCCACACATGACCAGAAATATTTCCGTATGGCTGTGATACATATGGTAAAAATAGAATGGAGCTTCATAGATGGTCGCATTGAGCCGTCTTGCTATTTAATATTGACGGGATATGCAGCTTCAAAAGCGGCAGCTCTGATTTGAGCTCTGGCTCACGCAAACCATGAATGAACTTTCCGGTCATGTGTAGGCCGGCGAGAGAAATATTGTCGGAAATATTTCTGGAAATGTTTCTGGAAATATTTCCGGAAATATTTCTGGTCATGTCTGGGCGCGGCCTTATGGCAAAAAGTCACTACCACGAGTTGCAGCATATAGCAATCAAACATGTATTTGTAGGTAGACACTCAAAATTCAATTCAAGTCCAAATAGCTGCATGAAAATAATTGATTACTTATGGATATCCCTAATATATTTGAACGATTTAATATTTCCATACAATATTTTCCCACATTGGGCGCACCTATTTTTTATGATATTTTCACCATATGTGATATGGAAAGTGAACTAAACTAGTATACATATATTTTAAAGTATTTATTCATATTTACCACCGTACATAAATACACTTTCATCAAGTCGTTTGACTCCTAAAGAATAATATTACGTGAAAGATTATACAAAAATTAACTACTCTACAGTCGTCTGGCTCCATCAGAATTTTGATTTATTTGTGCGAACTTTATTCACGTTTTTTGTTTACTTTTTTTCAGAATAAAGCCTTTTACCGTTTTCGAGTAAACGTTTTCAAATTTTTCGCCTAATTATTAGTAAATCACTGGGTAAAATTTTCATACTTTTAATAGACATGAGTGTGAAATATCCTTTAACTTAGTAATTAACGAAGATTCGAAGATCTCGTAAATTGTGTTTTTACTTATTATACTTGTATGACGAGCATAAGCACATTTATTGAGGAGTTCATTTGAATAATTTAAATATCTAAGTGGTAAAACCTGAGAAATTGGCTATTTTATATAATTTTTTTAACAGCAGAGTAACTTATTTTATAAAGCAAATAAGAAAAAGTTATTACATTATACTTCAAATTTAGTTGACAAGAATTAAAAAAAAAGTATTTATAACTTAGTCTTATCACCATATTTGTTAATAATAATATTTATTAATAATAACAATTTACTGCATTACATTTAAAATCAATAAAATAAGAATAAATCATGAGTTTAATAGTTGGTTTAGTAGTAGTTTTTTTTTTCTTTTTTTTTGAAAATAAACAAAATGGCGGCTTCTCAAAACTTACTCGCGGAACTTTAAGAAAAAAATCTCCTGTTTATAGCATACAAAAAAATAGAAGTGTTCTCATTTGTACATCTATACGTTCACAATCAATTTTTTTCAGTGTACCGATGCGCATTGGGTCTACAATTTGTTCTAAGTGCATTCATAATAACTAATAATATGTGTGTACCATCATTGAATACACAAAAATAAATCATAAAAATAGATTTCAAATGTTCCAATCGTGGAAATTGACATTGAAAAAACCATTCGAAGCCGGTTATTTGCAGCTTCCATCAGCAAGGGGTAGAGAGGTTTTCAGTAACAGTAGGATACATCGAAAACCGTTCATCATTATACATTAAGAAAATATAATTTTCAAACAATCGGTTTTTTAAAAATCCTGGAGGTAAGTGTTCAGTAGCCGCCGTCCAGGTTTTACTTGTATTCTATTGTACAAATTATTACTTTTGATACATAAACTCAAACTTTACAAAAAACAAAGTTATTTCAAAAATATTTTCTGAGAAACGTTATTTTAAGTGCCCAGAGAAAAAAATAATACAATAATTTTCTCTCTTTCAACTCCATTTAATTTATTTCCGAGGTTTGTATGAGGTGAGCATTGATTTTGTGATAAATTTTGAGTATATGAGAGGGGTTTGATAAACCGTAGCAGATTCATTACCACCATGTAATCTTTCGTATTAATTAGCCTTAACTTCAAATCACTGCATTGTAAATTCCCTTACGCCAATTAATGTGTTCTGATCAAATACTAAAAGAAATGTTACGATAAATGAAATGAGAGTTTGTTTTCAGGAGATTGTCCAACATCTAAATACTGTCATTCGACAACGTCTCCCCATCATTCCTCAACCCTCATATTCTGTCCAACATTCAAATAAATTTACAATACAAACTCACCAGTTCTTCATCAGTATGCGTATACACATAAATATATACACACATTCTAGCATTCGAATAATTGAAAATTGATACAATTCAACCAATTGAAAATTTATCTACGGCTTCTTCAAACGGCATTGACGATGATAATGATGATGATGATTTCAATGCACGCACCGTATACATAAATTTGCATTTGCAATTTTAACAGTCACATAAAATTCCATCTATTGTATAAACACAAAATAGCCCAAAAAAACACTTGAACGCATCCAAAAGTGCCTTTTACAAGGGCGCAACTGTGGCCGAAATTTGAAAGAATGGTGTGGTAGACGAAACAATATTCCCGCACTTTGTCATTTCCGAAGAAACGAATTTTCTTATGTTCCTTTCTCGTAATGCTATCGACAGTCGGAAAATGTAAATATAAAAATCGTAAAAGCTAAATGTCGTAATAACATTTTTATGTGAGTAAATAATGTAAAAGGCCATATCGTGACAAAAAGCAAGAAGAATGAACGAAATGAAGAAATGGCGAGTGTATTAGAATGTAGCCTAGTGTGATGGTATGAGATATGAATGAGGATTAAAGAAAATTCAGAGCGATTCGAAGGCTATGTGGCAATGACACGGTCCTATGCGAAATCGAATTGAATAGCGACTAAGTCAATTAACTTTTCCAATAAAGACCTTCACAATTTCTATGATAGCAAAATTGATCTTCTCGATACGACTTTCTTATTGATATTCGAAGATTTTATCATGAAAGTCTCGTGTTGATTTTGTTCAAATTATTGATTCTTTCTTCACTAATATTTTGCCTACTTAATCATTTTCATAAACGCATTCATTTTTTTGCGTTTTCTTCCTTCATACGTATATAATCTTCAACAATAACATTTTTTTCATATTCACCCAATTATCTGAAGTACTTTAATAACAATAAATCAGCTACCTCAACAAAAAAATCATCTTAGCTTTGCCATCCATCATTTCAGCAAATATTATAGCTCTGTACATCACTTTAAAACTTTTTCACGAGCGAAATTGATCCAAAAAAAAAAGAAAACCATCCCTTCTCGCATCCCTATGATAAGAGCTGTCAAAAAACTTTTCATGAAAACATTAGTAGAAAAAGCATAAAAACGGTAAACAGCACGTGCTTTAAATTATTACTGAGTTTATCTTCTACTTTGGTTTTTTTTTTCGCTGCATCGAATGAAAACAAACATGAAATTATTCTTGGTTGTTAGATTCACATGACGTAAATTCACGTTGACGAAAGTTCCGTGCGAATTTTCATAATTTCCACACGGGAAATTGCGTGTTCTGTTCATTATGATCTATCAAATTTTTGATGACAAATTTAAAACCAAATACTGTTGAAAAGATGTTTGTGTGAAACGGGGGATGTTGACAAGCAGATATGCTTGATGGGAAATATGAAGCATTTGAAGTACCGGTATATTCTTAGATTTATGATTGGGGAACCCCAAAATAGATAAACTGTGTCGTTTCCGTGTTGTTTTACTGCTCTCGGCTGGGCAAATCAAAGTGACATTATGAGAGTGACTGTTCAGGGTTACTTTATTGGCAATGTTTTGATGTAAGAGAGTGTGATTGCTTTGGATTATATTTATCGTGTGCTGTCTTGTTATTTTTATGAAACCAATTTGTAAAATTTTTGAGGGTGCTGCGTTTAGACAAATAGATAGTTTATCACTAATTTTGTGGCATGAGCTAAACTGCTACTTATCAAATGCTTCTTTCAATAAGTCGTTTGTTGCATGAGCTGTATGGCCTGTCGCGCCATCCTGTTGAAACCAGAGGTCCCCTGCATTACGGCGAGTCAATTCCGGAGCGAGAAAGTCATTGATAATGGCTCTATAGCGGTCACCATTGACTGTAAGAAATTCCCAGAAGCATTTTTGAAGACATATGGACCAATTATTCCACCGGCCTATCAAGCACACAAAACAGTGACTTTCTCCGGATGAAACGGTGTTTGGACAACCGCCTGTGGTTGCTCATCACTTCAAATGTGGCAGTTTTGTTAATTGACGTGGCCATTCAACCAGAAATGAGCCTCATCGGTCAACAAAATTTTCTTATGAAATTCGGGATCTGCAGCAATTTGTTCTTGGGCCCATACGCCGCATCTTTAGCGTGCCCGGTGGTCGTTCGGCCTCAATTCCCGCACGAGTTGGATTTTGTAAGCCTGCAAACCAAGATTCTTCCGTAAAATCTTCCATAATGTGGATAGGCACAGGTTTAATTGTTGAGCACGATGTCGAATGGACTCACTACGCTCTACAGCTGCTATGATTTCCTCATTAAATACTGTACGACGTGTGGATGGATACGTATTATCAGTGAGAGTGAACGTGGTGTGAAAATGATCGATGGTTAATTGAATATATTGTTCTGATGGACGATTATTCCGCCCATAAAATTGACGGAGTGCGCGATGAGTTTCTCGAGCAGAACCGTTTTTTTTATTCATGATAAAATGGCAAACCAAACTAACCTTAAAACGCATGACAGCTATCACACCATACGTAGCATTAAAAAGTGTTGCTAACTTAAAGTTCTATACCTCTTAAAAAAAAAACACCGTGTACAGGAGTGTATCATAGTTTTGATGCTTCTGCCAAATATCTTCGATATTTGATTTCAGACCAGCCACGGTATTATTTTCCGATGAATAAACAATTAATTTGAGCAAGCTCCATACATTTTCAATTCGGTTTAGGTCAGGAGAGCTGCCACACCATGGGAGTACTTTGATATTTGCTGAAGATAATAAACTAAGGATGGTTTTGGCCCTGTGGCACGGTGCTCCATATTGCATGTAAGTAAATTTGCATTTCGGGTAATTTAGCGATTTGTAATATGGCGTTACAAAAGTTTTCAAGACATCCTGATACTGTTTTCCACCCATAGTCCCATTAAAAAAGTATAGGGGACCCGGCCCATCGCTCGAAATGCACGAGCAAATCAACACTGCTGCTGGATGTTTTACAGTTTTTGGACGCAATCTTCGCTAAATCGTTTGTGCAGCCTTCTTTTCACAAACTATGGCCGTTCTGTTACAGTTTCTAACCAAGACTCGTCACTAAAGAATATCTAAAAGAAAGGACACTATACGTAAAAAACAGCCCACAAATTGGGTATGCAGAAATACGTTACAAAATATGTGTTTCCTCGATTTTTTTTTTAAATTTTACCTTTTCCCAGTCCGTGGTTGTAAAGCTTTTATGTGCTTAAGCCTATTCCAGCCGAGCCTTTTTTAGTTTGGGCGTCAATTTTGATTTTTAAGCTGACCGGCAACGTTTGATATTATGTTCGTACAACCGTCTCCGAAACGTTTTCGTCCATATTTCAACGTTGCACTCCTTTCACTTTTTGTGTACCGTTTTTAAAATTGCTTGGTGAAAGTTGCTTAACGGATCAGACAATCAGTCCGTGGAGTAGTTTTTCAATATTCTTTTTGATACCTTCCGCTATCGTTGAAACTGTTTGATGATAAATTACATAAATATCCTTGAAACTGTTTGATGAGTACTTTATATTTGCCCAGAAATAAAAGCTTTTTTCTCACTCGAAATGCCATTTTTCCTGCCAATTTTCATTCTTTTCGGCTCCGTAAGGTTGTCTGCCAAAAAACAATATTTAAAAAAAATGCAACAAAAAATTATGTGGACATTATTCATTTTTCGCGGGGCAAGACATTATTCATTTTCCGCGGGGTAAGACATTAAAAAGTTCACACCTAACATTTAAAGGTCCACAAATTGGTTCAATCACCTTCAAGCTCCTTTAAAATAGGTGCGTTTTTTTGCTCCGATACAGAACAGAATAGAACTATACCGCAAAAACACCGATTTAGTACAAAACAGCAGTGCATTCGCTAAGGTTGACATAGGTTGCTGTATTCGCTGTGGTAACACAAAACAGCTGAAAATAACGGGAGAAAATGAGTATAAACTACCACAATCAATAGAAAATAAAAAAAGAACTAACAGAAAATTACCTGTTTTAGCTTTCGTCTTATTATGAGGGCTTTTTCTAATTTCCTAATTACCAAAACATTACCATCTCATGGCAAAAAAGACCACTTCTCATGAGCTTTTTTTTCTATCAGCACATTCTATAGTTGAGCACGTGAACTACCTTTGATGAATAGAATTTCTGCACTAGTGAATTCACTAGTACAGGAGTGTTGTTGTTTCCAATGCGTCTTTTCAGTTCTATACTGGATAGAGGAGCAAAATAATGCGCCTAATATACAAGTGATGTAGCAAAGTACCGAGCTAGTGATAGACTCTGTACATGACGAAAATTTAGTGTCGTCTCTACACGCAGGCAAAAAACAGGAAAAACCAAAACACATTTACTTAAAGAAGTAGTACCATCTTTCAACTACCTTGGGTCAATTGTAGCTGCCGATAACAGCATGGAGGAAAAAATACGCGGGCGGCGGCTCAATTCCAGTCTACAGTCTGTCAAGGCTCTTCGAGTCCCGAAATCTTACCCGAACATCAAAGCTCTTGGTGTACAAGACCATGGTCCTGCCAGTACTCACCTATGGACCCGAGTCTTGGGTGTTCAAAAGAAGGCACTCTCACATCTTAGCCGCGTTCGAGAGGAAAGTCTTCCGGAGAATCGTTGGCCCAATACGTGAAGAAGGGCGCTTCCGGAGACGTTACAATTGTGAGTTGTACACTATCTCCCTAAGGAGCAGATATAAATACGAAGATAAAGCTCGGTAGACTCCGGTGAGCAGAACACCTAGCTCTAATGAGCGAAGAGGATCCGGCTTGGAAACCCCTTTGTGGTAGATTTTACAGCAGGCAACAGAGACCTTGCCTGCGCTGGACAGATGGCGTTAACCAGAACGCTCGGAGTTCAGGGGTGCCCAATTGGATGACATCGGCTCGTGATCGGGTTCAATGGAAAAAAAAACTATTGACGGAGGTCAGGATCGGACCCAGGTTGTAGCGCCGATTATGATGATGATGATGATACATACAGAATTGTCTTTCAACTGCCGTAAGCTACCTTTGTTTAAGGACTGTCTGCTGTTCGTATCACAATGTGGAGAACGGAAAAATCCCATTTTTATGTATGGTCTTAATTTGATAGCCAGGGACTGTAGCTGTGATAGATAATCACCATAATTTCGGCCATTTCGGACACGCTATTGTTGTTTGACAATCGTTTGAGTGAGTCGATGTGAATGTTTTTGTGAAAATGGTAAAAATAGAGTATCGAGCTGTCATTAAATATGTCTTGAAAGGCGATTTGCCTACGCAAATCAACGATGAGGTGGACGCTGGGTACGGAAGCTGTGCACCATCATTTACCGTGAAATTTTGGGCAGCTGAATTAAAACGTGACCGTACCAGCGGGAGACGATAAAAATTCGGTACGTCTATAGACCTAAACCACTGACGATAACATCAGAAACTAAATATATGTCCAAAGAACGTGGAAAAAAAGAACAAAGAACGTCCAAAGAACGTTTTGGCATAAGAAAACTGCCCGCACGTTCGGTGCGGCGTTTGCTCACGTTAGACCAAAAACGTGTTCGAATGAACATTTCCAACGCTCTGTTGCCACAGTCAAGGCGCAATAAATCTGAGTTTTGGCGCCGATCAGCTACTGTAGATGGTACTTGGATACTCTTGGATATGAAACAAAAATACAGTCAAAACAGTGGATGGCGAAGGGGAGATCGGCGCCCGAAAAAAGCAAAAATCTTTTTTATTTTGTGGCTGTAAAAGTGATGGCGTCTGTTTGTTATTTTGGGATAGACATGTACTTATTTTTGCCGATTATCTTCAAACAGGAAAACCCATTTCAAGAGCATACATAATACGCATCATTACTTGATAAGCTGCAGGCTGATATTGTTAAAAACCGGTCACATTTGCTGGAAAAATTACTACTTTGCCAAGACAATGCATCGTCTCACTCTTCAGCAGTTGTCATGGCAAAAATCTACAGTTTGAGCTGCATGGCCATCTTCCTTATTCACTAGATCAAGCACCAAGCGACCTCTTTATATCCTCTTATCTGAAAATTGTGCTTGGAGGACAGAGATTTTCGTCAAATCAGGAGGTCATCACTTTCGTACACAACTATTTTGCAGAGAATGACGTCGAGTACTATTTGAACGGGGTAAAGAGATGGGAGCATCGCTGCGATATGTGTGTAGACTATGTGAAAAAATAAAACTAAATTTAAAGAAAAAATTTCTTGTATCTTTGTTAGGTCGGGAGCTTTTTAGACTCCCTTCGTATAATTGTCACTAGAGCGATATCTACGCAGTCTAATCAGTTCAATAATGTAAAACTGGATCGAAGTTTAGCGATTATTTTGCAATTGACATGGGCGATTATGAGCAACATAAAATGATCGAAAATTACGAAAGACTTTTTTCACTGAACACTGACTTAGGAAAAAGAATTTCATAATTTGTAACATGTAAATACACCAGGCGTAAGTCTGTTTGTGGTGAATGGCGAATAAATATCGGATACAAATATCATATGGAAATGAAAAATTCCACGCGTCATATTCCGAGAATCCCTATTGAATAAAGTACCTCGGATTGGATCACCCTTTATTTCTCAAGCCCTCAAAATCATTATACTTGTATTAATGATAGATAACCAAAATTTTAAATGGGAAACAAAAATATAAAATAATTTATCGAGTTCTAAAATCAAAATCTAAGGCGGGTTTGGATATATAAACAGATATAAAAAAAGATTGCTATGGAAAAAGTGAGCTAATCAAATCCAGCACATTTTGAAGCTTTCAAATACATATCTGACTGTGAAGCACATAACTCAAATACACAAATTTTTGAACTGCCAAGTTATTATGTTATCATCACTATAAGTTTCGCCCAACATAAATTGATATTATTCTTGTCCGCTGAACCATCTATCTCTCTACTCGATGTGATATTTGCAAAATTATTAACTTTCCATCCTACCCACACTTTAATCCTCACTCGGTAAATATTACATTCGCGGATCGAGCTTATTTGATAAGTTAACAAATTAGTTGTTCTCTGCCACACAAGCAGCAGTGAATGTGTGTATCTGCTATGAAAACCCTACGGCAATTATAAAGTTCAAAGGGACCAGGGTGAAATGCCGGTGTAATTAAATGCAATCAGCGGTTAATTTATCAGTGTCGGGACATTTTCTGTTCCGACACTAACGTCCGCTTCGTGAATAAATTCATGCATACGTGTATAGTACAATGATGCCTATGCAAATCTGGTGCATTTTAACAGCCATGCGATACGATTTGAATGTTTATTTATGCAAAAAGAACGGATAAAGTCATATGGTTACATACGTACTCGTCGAGTGGTGTATAATTACAGACATGAGTAGTATGTGAATTTTCCCATAATTTTCCGATTTTATTGTCCACAAATATTCGACGGATTTAATTTAACGTGTAGAGAGAGAGAAAACAAAATTACTATTCGTAAATATTTCTACTTGAAGAGACTTAATATTCATCTGAGTGCTTGCTTGAAAAAGTAGCTTTTGAAAACTGAAAGGTGGCCTTAATGTTTTTAATTTTCTCAATTTCATTTTCGATTTTTTTTTGTGCACTAGAGAACCCATATATTTAAGTTTAAAACAGAAAATATTTCGATTTGAGAAATGTCTGATACTTATTCTTTCTCAAATTCAAATGAAATCGAATTACATACCTTACTTTCTGGAGCATAGACAAGAAAAATATTTTCGATTTGAACTTGATGTACAAAACAAGTTGAAAAATAACATTATTTAAGTCCAAGTTTCTTCAGCGTTTAAAATATTGTCTTTTTTTCAAACAATTTTTAAATGTCCATTTTCTAGAAACCCAATGTACTTTATTTCTTGCCCCTTGTGACCTAAAAATTTCATTCACACCTCATTTTTTGGACTATCTCAATCTTAACGTAAACACATGAATCGGTACAGTATGGCGAAAAAAAAACTATCTCATTCAATCCGAATATACTATTACATCTCCAAAATGACACGCCAGATTGCAGCTACTCCATCAGAATTCCCAATTGCAATTTTAAATATTCTATGTGTTTGGTCAGCTTAATATCCAGTAATTGCACTCAGCATAACTTGTCTGCGCACATTGAAATTCTGTTTGGTTTTCGTGCATTATTGACAATATTTGTTAGGACTGAGTGGCATTTAATTGGTTAAATCAAGTCACGTTATAGTGTTACTATGGAAAGATAGTTGTGGGTGATGTTGCATGCGTAATTATGTTGGTGACATGTCATATAGTTTGGTATGTAGGTAATAAAGTTATATTTGTAGAAAAAAAAGCGACACTTGGGAATGAATTATCATCAATCAATGAAAACGATGAAAAATACGTTGGATTTTAAGATTATTTCCTGGCATTTAATTTACTTATCGCATGACATTTTGACTAAAAGATACTACTTGCACGTAACAATATCATTTCAATTAGACACGTTAACAGAAAGGTCCTCAATGTCCTCTATTTTCAGTGTCGATTCATTCATATTGTTGTGATTCATTCATATTGTTCGGATTTGTATGAATGTACATTTAATGATATTTTAAACAAACTTCAACATATGCGATCCTTATATTAAATGAACCTTTGAATGTGAAAGAAGCGTGAAAAAAGATAAGAAATGAGCGGTTTTCTTCAAGAGAAATAAAAGCCAACCAATTAGTTTTCTATTTCGGAATTTAGGAGAAAAATTTAGTATTTAATACTATGACCCTTACTTACTCTTGACCTGCATTTCCAATAAAAATATTGAAAACTATGCTAGGAATCTTGATACGCAGACACTGTAGCTCGCTGAAACCTTGCTTAATGGCGTTTGTAAAAATGAATTTTCAAATTAAATGGCTAGCCCATTGTTTCATGGACGAATAAAGTGATGAAGCATTTGATGAAAAGAACCTAAATCTAGAGCAATTCAACATACAACTGAACAATAAAAACACACAAAGAGTAGTATTTTTAACTAACATATTTTTTGAAGCAAATGAATTTTGAAATATGTTTATTATGCAAATGAATTTTGAATAAATCCGTATCTTGTTTTTAATTTTCAAACTATTTTGTTTAATTCAAAATACCTGATTTTCTCCGGTCTGGCATCTAAATATTTCAAATAATTTATTTCTCATTAGTTTTCACATCAACAACATATGAATTCATTCTTCTCTGATAGATATGGTTCTTCTTTCCATTAAACGAATCATCGGCATTAAGTACTTAAATATGCATATTTCAATGTAGTGCTTGTAGTCGGAATTCAGTAAAAAAAATATCTGCCCTATAATCAAGATGCTCGCAGAATTCCCTCATTTGCTCTCTAATGCCCAGCAAAAATTCCAACAAACTTCTTAACCAGTCAGATCTTCAGTACAATCCGAATGCTTCCACAAGCAAACCCATAATAATCGATGCAAGAGCTGTTCTAGCAAAAATTGAGGGCTTGCGAAGCCAAAACCATTGTCGAATATCTGAAAAAAAAACTCGACGCCCACTGAGCCAGTGGCCTAATCAAAACTTTATTAATTTTCCCTAGTTACTGATTTTCAAAGAAAATTAGTATTAGACTCGTTTCGCCGAAAATTTATATTTACAAGTAGTGCAGTAATTAATTGACATATCTTTAACCCTTTGGCAACGGCGGGCACTTTAGTGGATTTTCAGATATCCCTCTATTTCTATTTAGAGTCCATTTTTGTTGGAAATAAGTACTGGAAATGAAAACTAACTATGTTTTATGATTGTGCATGATTAAAGGATTGGAAATTATGAATCCTATGGGGGTGCTGAGTGCGTAAAAGTAGGCAACGATTTTTTTTCAAGTTTCAAGTCATCGACCCTAATGAACAATTTTTGCTTTTTGGAAAAAAAATCAAATTATCGATAAATTTTTACCTTTGGCCACCATGTCAATTTGATATTTTCAAAATTTCGTGTTGCACAAGAATGGCAACGCATCACCAAATTATCCCTATTTTCAACACTCGGAACTTCTGTTCACGAGAAATGGCGACCGGATAATCCAATCAATATGAACTTTACAGAGGAAACTAGGATCAGGTCTGATAAAAGTGGATTTGAAATGCAAGCAATTCTATGGAAAATTACCGAGAAAAAACTGCTTTTTAGCCTATAACATCCAAATCAGAAAACAAATTTTAACAAAATTCACACAGTATCTGAACCTTACCCTAATACAAATTTGGTACAGATTTGTTTTAAAAATTAGGAACCTAAATCTTGCAAATTTGCTCAGCAAATAAAGCTATTTTCCCTATAACTTCCGATCCAGTCGTGAAATCAAAACGAAATGTATGTACTGAGTGGCGCAAAATCAATCACCCTATCGGAAGATGTTATAATTTTTGCAAATGGCATCGTACGTGAATCATATTTGATGTTTGTGAACTAGACAGCTACCGTATAAATAAAAAGATAAAGATTTCCATAAATAAAGATTTCCAATCACACAAAATCATATTTTTTATTTATTAAAAAAGTTATTCAATTCAAAATTGGATGATTAATTTTGCGCCACGCTGTAGTAAATTGACCTTATTGTAATGAATAAAAATTTCTTAGGAATGTCGCTATGGTGATTTTCGTAATTTTTTTGAATTTCTTTATTAAGCGATGTTCTTCATTAAATTTTCAAATAGAGATAATTCTGCAATGACAATTAATAACAAATATTTAGGCTCTTAAAATTTGAATAGTTTTATATTACTTTACATAAATATTGCACCATTAGATATTCTAATATGTATTCATAAACAACGAATTTACTATAAAATAAATGCTTAAATTTCCCGAGTTTTGGAAATTTTTCGGTTAGTCGCTGAAACGTTCGATGAAATCCTGGGATGAAAATGAAATTCAAAGGATGGGTTGATTTCAACATGAGCATGTTATGGTAGACTTATTGCTGCTGCGTTGCATTGTACATTTTCATCATTTATCTTATAAAGGATGCTGACAAGAAATAGTTTTTGTTGCTTTTTGTAAGAAATGGTTGATATGATACTAAAAAAAGTTGGTAAAACTTGACTTGATGCACCTTACAGCCGTTACATGAATTTTGCCGATAGATGTCTCGCTAGTATGTTTGTTTTTTTGTGGTTTTGTGTTTACTTTTGGGGTTTTTTTGTTTGTTTGTTTGTTTTTCTTACTTGTGTTGTCGTCTCGCGTACTTTTTTGTAAAATTTTTTGTGTTTTTCTTCAATTTTCTACTCCTTCTACCACCTATTCGCCCTCTGGTGGTAGAATTTTCCGGCTGTGGTGCATCAAGTCGAGTTTACCCAAAAAATTTTTAGTGACTCAAGCAAAATTTCTTCGAAAAACAGTTTTTTGCTGGTTATGATACGCTAGACTTTTTTTTGTTTAATTTTACTAGTTTTTTTTTATTTTCTTACGTTGTTACTTTCTATTTATTATTCTATTCTAGTTTTATGTGTTTAGGTAAATTTTTACTTTTTATTACATATTTTTTCAGGTTTTCTTTCATATGTTTAATTATTGGACTTATTCCTTATGCAACGCTATGTTAAAGCTCTTAATAAATAAATAAATAAAAAAAACTGAAGCTACAAGCTGTAGCAACTCAGAAAAATAGTAACAAACCATGGACGTCATACAAAATAATAAAACGCGAAGTTCGATTGTCTCTGCTCTCGGATTCAAATTACAGACTTTCATCTGATGGCCAAGGCAAATCGTGGTAGAAACTTGCGGTGCATGCCAGCAACATTGTTGTTCAAAATCACATTAAAGGCTTAACATATCTTTCTTCTCATCCATCCCTGAGTGATTTATGTATGTAAGAGCTAAAATTTTTATATTTACAAATAATAAGTTTCCCGGATACTACAAAATAGTTTGAAAAAATTCAGTCAGAAAACTATAATCTTTGAACAATTTAACTTCAATGCCAGTTTTAAGCTTAACTACCAACCAATAATCAGAAAAGGTACTGCATAGTGCTTTTTTTGGAAGCTAAGAAGGACCATACTAAACTAGGAAATAGCTATCGTCCAATTAGTCTCCTTTTCGCACTAAACAAGGTATTTGTATTAATTAAAAAGTTATTAATTAAAAAGCCCACAAGACTTATAGCTCTTGACATAGAAACGACTTTTGATACTACCAAGATCTTAAACTGTTGATCTCCAAGTTTAATGGTGAAAGTAGTATCATCTTTCCTGTCATCTTGCACTTTCATTGTAAAAGAAGGAACAAAATACTTCTTAACTCTCTTTGAAGTATTGTTTATTTCTGATATTACTCATTGTACAGGTTGACCAGAATTAGGTGAAACCATTTATTTAAATAAAAGTCAGTAAAAACAAACATTTTGTGCTGTTCGAGTAAAATTAAATCTGATGCAAGGACGTTTGTTGACTGTGCAAATAGTCGCCCTGAGCTCGAATGGCGTAATGTGCTCGTTTTTGGCATTTTCCATCACTTTTTCAAATTTTTCGGGCGATATTTGGGCTATTTCCCGACCGATGTTGTCTTTAAGTTCGACAAGGTTTCTTGATTTGTTGATGTAAATCTTTGATTTTAAGTATCTCCACAAGAAAAAATTCAGTAGTGTAAAATCAGACGAACGCGAAGACGTCAAAATCAAAATTTTTTGTACGTCAAACGACCAGTGAATAATGGCTTCAAAAAATTGATTGTATTTTGAGTTGTGTGAAAAAAACCCAGCCTATTTATTTACGGTAGAGTTTTACGAGAAATGCGCTTCATCACTCTGGATGATTTATTGCAAAAACAATTTTCAGTATCGGCCATTCTAACGACGAATTTTTGCATATTCTAGGCAAAAGAGCTTATTGACTGGCAAGAGTCGTTGAGTCAATTGATCTACGCCTACAATTAGCGTATCAAAAAGAAATGATTTCATACAAACGCTTCTGTTTGTTGCCGGCGCATTATTCACACTATTTTATTTCCTCCACGCACATTGATATTTCACAATGGAGAAGTTATTTTGAAAGTACAGCTTAGCAATTTGAACTCCATGAAAATAAAACTCCTTAGACTGAAGTATCATAAATGTGCTAAAGAAAAAATTTCAAAGATACAGTGCTGCCCGATGAGTCTATATCTATTTACTGCAGATGCTATTTGAAATCCCAGGAGTTACGTGGCAATTTTCGTTTTGAAATTTGTATCAATAAAATTGGTGCCAAACATAATAATTGAAGAAAAATTTCATAAACTTTACCAGTACTATCATGTATAGAAAATGTGAAGTAAAATTATCGAAGATAACGGCCATATTCTTATCTCGGAAAAGAAAGAAAGTGAAATACAGATTTTGTTGCTAAAGCAATAGCTTTTACTGGCACTGTTTAATATTGTTTAATATAAAAGAAGCTGAAAAAAATAAACAAGTTTTACAGGTTTTACTTATAAAACTTACTATCATATGCATCAAATAAATTTTACATAAATATGTTAAATAGAAACTTCCAATTTTCACGACTATTTTGGGTCAATAAAACTCGATCTTTACTCACCTCCTTTTCAAGAGGATACGAAGGTGTACATACGCATGTTTGTGGCTAGTTTTGTATCAGATATTGCGTTGATTATATCTTCTTGGGTTTGAGAATCGTGTATTTTTTTATTTAATCATGCAGCAATAAAAAAATGATTGTTTTGATTTAAGGCAGTATTCTGGGCTAGAGGCTCGGTTTTGAGGTGAGTTTACGGACGCAATAAAAACAAACCAGAAACATTTTTGGTATCTATTTTTTTTAACAGTTTTTACAAACATTTAAGAAATATCAAAATGTATTCAAAAAAAAAAAAATTAAAATTGATGTAAATACAGACCGGCGAAGTGAAGGCTCAAAAAAAAACTTTTCTCATGGTTGACATGATTCCAACCTACCTGGTGGTCTGAGACATACATTTTTGGTGAATTCTGTAAAAAAAAGAATGTAGAATTAGTCTGACGTAGCCGAGTTGAAAAAATTTTTTTTTCACAAAATGGCGTCCATGTAAAAAAGTCGTTTTTTGGGCTCATTTTTTCAGCTTTGAGAATTTTGAAAAAATTTTTTCAAAAATCCCTACGTCAGACCAAATTTAATAGTGTTAAGAGGGTTTGTGCAAAATTTCACGTAAATCGGTCCATTGCAACTAAAGATATCATGTCAAACGTATCGAAAAAAAGGGTTTCGAGAAAAACGCGTTTAAAGCTTGGAGTCTCGTTTCGGGTAGTCTGAGTCGTTTACTTCGAGTTTTTTTAATCGGAGATCCCCGTCTCATGCAATGTTCCTTCTTCAACTTCAAAAGCGAGATTTTCGGGAGCTCTTTCAGCCATACGAGTAGTTCGAACTTCTTTAGAAGCTGGAGAAGCTCGTAGCTGGGAGCGGTTAATTCGTTGTTGATCGCGTTTGTTGGTTTAGTTGGCGCGTCACAAAAATAACTGTAACTCCAAAAATAATTCGAATTTCCGAAAATCTTTTTAAAAGCTTATTTTTAAAAGTCTAAGCTTTGAAAATATGCAAACAAAAAGAAAATCGATTTGATCAAATTTCTAGACCAGAATATCCCCTTAATGTTTGAAAATTATATGTAAGCTCTTCTTTTTCTTTATTAATATTCACTAAAATGATACACGGTTATAATATACGGCTGGAATTAGTACATTGACCTTCTTCGTTTTGTCGAAATCATCAAAACTTTATTGGATCATATTTAAATCTTATATGCACAAACTTCTAAGTAACTGCTTTTAAACATATTGAGGACAAAAAGTTAATATTCTCCACATACATATATTCATACAATGCACTTTCTGCATTGATGCATCTTAAATATTCACAATATTTCGTTATTTAACATGGACTTTCTATCAAAGTGAACAGAATTATGCGCTTCAAGCATATACCTACTGGAAAATTTCTCCTTTTGACTTTCATCCATAGATAAATAACACAGACAAATAACTTAAATGTTTCATTCGAGCTATGCAATTTCGTTGGTTTTGATTGATTGGAATTTGGACTGAAAAATGCAACCTTTCATTACTGAATCTGAATGTTAGCTTCAACAATGCGAAAATCAATTTTTCATTTAACATGCTGAGCATGGCTGCCGGCATGAAGGCCTGCAAATGCTACGACAGCCAACAATTTTTTTGTTTCAAAAAAAAATTCAAACTCTGCAAATTCTACACCTCACCTACGACTTCAACTGGAAAAACAGGCGATGAAGAAACACATCGGTATGACAGTTTTTGTGATAAGGGTTTCGGTAATCGCTTGTTTTATTTTCAGGCAAAAACATATAAATCTGCTAATAAACCTATTACGCAGCGAATGTTACATTTTCGAAGTTTAAAGGAAATTTAACTCAATGTTTAAGCAGTTAACTCCGGAATTTAACCGGGATGAATGAAAGGTGTTCGACAACAATCAGATGTGTATGTGTGCGTGCAAATACAAGAATGTATGTTGAAGAAGTGTTTTGTTAATCCAGGAAGATTGTGATATCTTAAGCTCTAGCCTCATTTTCAGAAGTATTTATTTATATACTTTTATTTGTTTGTGTATCAGGAGCATGAATATAAGCTGCTTAAAAAGCTTTCTAGACAAAACATCAAATCTATACACATAGATAACACCTTTAAATTCCTGTTTTATTGAAAAAAAAAAACAGTTTATTTCCTTTGATTAACAACTATCAAAATATCAAATAATTTTCCAAGAATATGTTTTAATACACAAAGTTAACTTTGTTTTTCGCTAAATATATCAATTGTGCAACAGTTTCTGACTTAATCATGTAATAAATCTAAAAATATCAAACTTCTACTTAGTTTGCTCTCGCCATACAAACACAGTGTAAGCAATCCTTGCACAGAAATAGATGTAACTTTTGAATCGATTTTACTATGGCCTGTTAAACTCGTACTGTGTAGGCACTGGTTCGTGAAGATCCGATCATTTTACAGTGGAATTCGCTTTTCACAGATGAATACGACAAAATGAGGACAACGACGACGACGACGACGACATGGCTTGGTGCAATGAGTGGGCGGCTGCTCTCTTAGGAATTATCTTTCCAGGGACTACGATATGATGGAGGTACAATACGGCCAGGGAGTTGACTAGTGAGTAGCAAGTCCTGCACATGCTATGAAACACCGAGTCTCGAATGCCGTATCTAATTGAAGTCAACCAGTTTGAAACTTTTTAAATACATTTTCCAGCAGCTTGTCAATAGCAGCCGTGGGGAAATAAAGTATCTGTATCCTTATCGGTCGGATCCGTTCTGTTCGGAATATAAATTAATGGAAGCTTTCAATTGGCTGAGATTGAAATTTACTTCCATTCAACGAGCAATTGAATTACGAGTGAACAGTTGCGTTCGTATTAACAAGATTTACATACGCTCTGACTGTGGCCACCCTCCTTCTACCTAAAATACATACAATTCGAGCAAGGATTTACCTACCTATCGTTTGGACGTATGCATGTCATTTCGATTTGCTACTGGTTTCAAGGCAATGGACGTGTTCCGGGTAGTTCATGTAAATGGAAAGGTCAGTTCTGAGAAGTGAGTATCGATAAGTGAATCGCAGTCAAGAGCCCTTCGAACATTTCGCATTGGAATGACATGAGTGGCTTTGGTTACGGGAAATAAGAACAAACGGTACAAAGATAAAGTTGCATGCTACGTTCGAACACAATCATGGTTAATTAAAAGAGATTTGAACAGATTTTTCTTTGGGGGTGATGTGGATTTGAAATGAATGAAATTTTTGAAGGTCTTAGCGATGCATAGCTGTTAAATGGAGCCTCCGAGTCGATTATGAATAGGTATTGAATTTTCATTTAAGCCAAGGCTTCTTTGGTTTCTTCATAGCAAACCATTATTTTTCGAAACTAGAGACATTCATATTTTTGAAAAATAATGGTTTGCTATCAAGAAACCAAAGAACCCTTTGCTTAAATGTATCAATTGAATTAAATTTGAATCGAAAAATTTGTTACTTGATATTATTTTTACATTGTTAATCTAATTTAAAGTTGAATTAACAATGGAAAAAGTTCAAATCTCGCGGCTATACTATTTTGTCCTTCTAGCTCTTGTTATTTTTGTTTTTTGCATTTTCTAATTTGGACAATTTGCTATCTGTCTTCATTTGGGGGCTGAAAAATAGCAAAACTGAAGTCAAGATTTAACGGCAAAATGAACAAACATACATGTATGTACCAAGCAGCGTGAGGATTAATTCTGCCGCACATCTTAAAGGGGGAAAAAATTATCGTTGAGCTACCAATTGGTCTATTTGGCGGATTCGCAGCAACTACTTGCAAGAGAATGGTAAACTTGCAAAACTGCAGCCATTCGAGCAGCACCTTACTGCTATAGCGCAGCGCTTAAGATCATGGGCTCCATTTCCAAATCACTCTTAACCCTCCGAGAACACAGGCAGTCAAATTGACCCCAGTGACCTTTTTGGCCGATCTCAGCGCTTAGGCCTGCGGGAAAAGGAGGGTACTATAGGCTCCTAAGTGTATTTCTGTGTCTTGACTATAAGTTTACACCGTTCGCATACAGTCCGAAGTCGTCAGTCGTTGTTCAGAAGCCTTTGAAGCAGATTAAGGGGTCAAATAGACCCCATATGTACTCGACGTCATTTGAGGTAAAAATTCAATTTTTTTTACTTAATAAGTCGATAGATTAATTTGAAAAACCAAAAAAATAAGTTTGCAAGTGCTTTTATTTTCTGTTTTTAGCAATATGACGTATAATCTGCATTCTAGTGTACGCAATAGTTTGTTAGCTGAAGACAATGATAACAATTTTGGCGACAGTGATTCCTCCGAAGACGACCATGTTTCGGAGCAATCAGAATCTGGTTATTCAGAAGATTACACCTTTTTTGCAACTCTTTACATAGGGCTAATTTTTTTTATTATTCTATTATGTCTTGAGAGTATCCATATACATTTTTATACATTTTTTATTTTTTAAATATTAAAAACTGACTTAGTTATGGGTTTTTATTAAATGTGCAAATTTTAAAATCCTCACAATCGCCACCGTAAATATGCAAAATAAATACTTTTTTTTCAAGGGTCACTATAGGGCTAATTTTTTTTATGATTTTGAGTGTATCCCCCTACATTTTTAGCCAAACGTATTGAAAATTGACAAAGTTACGATTTTTTCGTAAAAAAGCTGATTTTTGATAAAACTGTTTTTTTCCGCGAATTTTTTTAGACATGTTAAGGACGTTTAGGCCACTTCTAATGCATGATAACTACTAAAAAAAGCCTCAATCTATACTTACAATTTTTTTCAAATGAAAATCTTCAGTGGCGGCGATTCTATAGACGTTCAAATTGGTTGGGGTCAATTTGATCCCAATTGTTCTCGATGATCGAAAAAATAGGTGTGTTCTCGGAGGGTTAATATGGCAACCACTTTAGTCAAGAAAGACTTAAGTGTGCTCTCTAAAACGGGCCCTATAAAGTATGGTTCCTGTTATCTTTTTATGCTGATTTCATCGCATCAAGAAGATATTGAGCCGATACTTTTTGCGTCATCGAGATCAGCAAAGCGCTATTAAATATGGTCACATCAACCAACTTACTTAAGAAGGGTAGCTAGTAGTTTAATGGTGGCAACTAGCCTCTCAACATAAATAACCGCCGCCAAAACTTGGCTGATAAAGTCATTTACTAGTCTAAGACTGGCATCGGCTGGAAATGATCCGGGACATGGGGGAGCTCGCTTAACACCAGAAACCGGCAAAGCTGTATCTGCTACTGTGAAATGAAACTTCGTTTGTAGTTGGGACGCTCTGCGTGACAAACTTTCTTCCGGGCCCGGTCGCGATTAAGCTTTTTTCTTTTTAATCTGAGCATCCACGATAGTTGACTGAGTGGCCGCTTAGACTACAGTGTACGCAAGCAGACTGTTTATCTACAGTTTTTCTCATTTTCGAGGATTGTAGTGCCTGGGGTGTTACAGGTGAAACAATTATCTGCTCTTTTGTGCCTGAGCTCTTTTCCGTATTCGGTCACGGCACAAACTTAAAGTGTTGGCTGTTGGTATCGGTTTCACCGAATTAATACAAAGAGTATTGCCGACAGACCGTCCACCTTGCTTGGCAACGGATCAGACAATCAGTCCGTGGAGTAGTTTTTCAATATTCTTTTTGATACCTTCCGCTATCGTTGAAACTGTTTGATGATAAATTACATAAATATCCTTGAAACTGTTTGATGAGTACTTTATATTTGCCCAGAAATAAAAGCTTTTTTCTCACTCGAAATGCCATTTTTCCTGCCAATTTTCATTCTTTTCGGCTCCGTAAGGTTGTCTGCCAAAAAACAATATTTAAAAAAAATGCAACAAAAAATTATGTGGACATTATTCATTTTTCGCGGGGCAAGACATTATTCATTTTCCGCGGGGTAAGACATTAAAAAGTTCACACCTAACATTTAAAGGTCCACAAATTGGTTCAATCACCTTCAAGCTCCTTTAAAATAGGTGCGTTTTTTTGCTCCGATACAGAACAGAATAGAACTATACCGCAAAAACACCGATTTAGTACAAAACAGCAGTGCATTCGCTAAGGTTGACATAGGTTGCTGTATTCGCTGTGGTAACACAAAACAGCTGAAAATAACGGGAGAAAATGAGTATAAACTACCACAATCAATAGAAAATAAAAAAAGAACTAACAGAAAATTACCTGTTTTAGCTTTCGTCTTATTATGAGGGCTTTTTCTAATTTCCTAATTACCAAAACATTACCATCTCATGGCAAAAAAGACCACTTCTCATGAGCTTTTTTTTCTATCAGCACATTCTATAGTTGAGCACGTGAACTACCTTTGATGAATAGAATTTCTGCACTAGTGAATTCACTAGTACAGGAGTGTTGTTGTTTCCAATGCGTCTTTTCAGTTCTATACTGGATAGAGGAGCAAAATAATGCGCCTAATATACAAGTGATGTAGCAAAGTACCGAGCTAGTGATAGACTCTGTACATGACGAAAATTTAGTGTCGTCTCTACACGCAGGCAAAAAACAGGAAAAACCAAAACACATTTACTTAAAGAAGTAGTACCATCTTTCAACTACCTTGGGTCAATTGTAGCTGCCGATAACAGCATGGAGGAAAAAATACGCGGGCGGCGGCTCAATTCCAGTCTACAGTCTGTCAAGGCTCTTCGAGTCCCGAAATCTTACCCGAACATCAAAGCTCTTGGTGTACAAGACCATGGTCCTGCCAGTACTCACCTATGGACCCGAGTCTTGGGTGTTCAAAAGAAGGCACTCTCACATCTTAGCCGCGTTCGAGAGGAAAGTCTTCCGGAGAATCGTTGGCCCAATACGTGAAGAAGGGCGCTTCCGGAGACGTTACAATTGTGAGTTGTACACTATCTCCCTAAGGAGCAGATATAAATACGAAGATAAAGCTCGGTAGACTCCGGTGAGCAGAACACCTAGCTCTAATGAGCGAAGAGGATCCGGCTTGGAAACCCCTTTGTGGTAGATTTTACAGCAGGCAACAGAGACCTTGCCTGCGCTGGACAGATGGCGTTAACCAGAACGCTCGGAGTTCAGGGGTGCCCAATTGGATGACATCGGCTCGTGATCGGGTTCAATGGAAAAAAAAACTATTGACGGAGGTCAGGATCGGACCCAGGTTGTAGCGCCGATTATGATGATGATGATGATACATACAGAATTGTCTTTCAACTGCCGTAAGCTACCTTTGTTTAAGGACTGTCTGCTGTTCGTATCACAATGTGGAGAACGGAAAAATCCCATTTTTATGTATGGTCTTAATTTGATAGCCAGGGACTGTAGCTGTGATAGATAATCACCATAATTTCGGCCATTTCGGACACGCTATTGTTGTTTGACAATCGTTTGAGTGAGTCGATGTGAATGTTTTTGTGAAAATGGTAAAAATAGAGTATCGAGCTGTCATTAAATATGTCTTGAAAGGCGATTTGCCTACGCAAATCAACGATGAGGTGGACGCTGGGTACGGAAGCTGTGCACCATCATTTACCGTGAAATTTTGGGCAGCTGAATTAAAACGTGACCGTACCAGCGGGAGACGATAAAAATTCGGTACGTCTATAGACCTAAACCACTGACGATAACATCAGAAACTAAATATATGTCCAAAGAACGTGGAAAAAAAGAACAAAGAACGTCCAAAGAACGTTTTGGCATAAGAAAACTGCCCGCACGTTCGGTGCGGCGTTTGCTCACGTTAGACCAAAAACGTGTTCGAATGAACATTTCCAACGCTCTGTTGCCACAGTCAAGGCGCAATAAATCTGAGTTTTGGCGCCGATCAGCTACTGTAGATGGTACTTGGATACTCTTGGATATGAAACAAAAATACAGTCAAAACAGTGGATGGCGAAGGGGAGATCGGCGCCCGAAAAAAGCAAAAATCTTTTTTATTTTGTGGCTGTAAAAGTGATGGCGTCTGTTTGTTATTTTGGGATAGACATGTACTTATTTTTGCCGATTATCTTCAAACAGGAAAACCCATTTCAAGAGCATACATAATACGCATCATTACTTGATAAGCTGCAGGCTGATATTGTTAAAAACCGGTCACATTTGCTGGAAAAATTACTACTTTGCCAAGACAATGCATCGTCTCACTCTTCAGCAGTTGTCATGGCAAAAATCTACAGTTTGAGCTGCATGGCCATCTTCCTTATTCACTAGATCAAGCACCAAGCGACCTCTTTATATCCTCTTATCTGAAAATTGTGCTTGGAGGACAGAGATTTTCGTCAAATCAGGAGGTCATCACTTTCGTACACAACTATTTTGCAGAGAATGACGTCGAGTACTATTTGAACGGGGTAAAGAGATGGGAGCATCGCTGCGATATGTGTGTAGACTATGTGAAAAAATAAAACTAAATTTAAAGAAAAAATTTCTTGTATCTTTGTTAGGTCGGGAGCTTTTTAGACTCCCTTCGTATAATTGTCACTAGAGCGATATCTACGCAGTCTAATCAGTTCAATAATGTAAAACTGGATCGAAGTTTAGCGATTATTTTGCAATTGACATGGGCGATTATGAGCAACATAAAATGATCGAAAATTACGAAAGACTTTTTTCACTGAACACTGACTTAGGAAAAAGAATTTCATAATTTGTAACATGTAAATACACCAGGCGTAAGTCTGTTTGTGGTGAATGGCGAATAAATATCGGATACAAATATCATATGGAAATGAAAAATTCCACGCGTCATATTCCGAGAATCCCTATTGAATAAAGTACCTCGGATTGGATCACCCTTTATTTCTCAAGCCCTCAAAATCATTATACTTGTATTAATGATAGATAACCAAAATTTTAAATGGGAAACAAAAATATAAAATAATTTATCGAGTTCTAAAATCAAAATCTAAGGCGGGTTTGGATATATAAACAGATATAAAAAAAGATTGCTATGGAAAAAGTGAGCTAATCAAATCCAGCACATTTTGAAGCTTTCAAATACATATCTGACTGTGAAGCACATAACTCAAATACACAAATTTTTGAACTGCCAAGTTATTATGTTATCATCACTATAAGTTTCGCCCAACATAAATTGATATTATTCTTGTCCGCTGAACCATCTATCTCTCTACTCGATGTGATATTTGCAAAATTATTAACTTTCCATCCTACCCACACTTTAATCCTCACTCGGTAAATATTACATTCGCGGATCGAGCTTATTTGATAAGTTAACAAATTAGTTGTTCTCTGCCACACAAGCAGCAGTGAATGTGTGTATCTGCTATGAAAACCCTACGGCAATTATAAAGTTCAAAGGGACCAGGGTGAAATGCCGGTGTAATTAAATGCAATCAGCGGTTAATTTATCAGTGTCGGGACATTTTCTGTTCCGACACTAACGTCCGCTTCGTGAATAAATTCATGCATACGTGTATAGTACAATGATGCCTATGCAAATCTGGTGCATTTTAACAGCCATGCGATACGATTTGAATGTTTATTTATGCAAAAAGAACGGATAAAGTCATATGGTTACATACGTACTCGTCGAGTGGTGTATAATTACAGACATGAGTAGTATGTGAATTTTCCCATAATTTTCCGATTTTATTGTCCACAAATATTCGACGGATTTAATTTAACGTGTAGAGAGAGAGAAAACAAAATTACTATTCGTAAATATTTCTACTTGAAGAGACTTAATATTCATCTGAGTGCTTGCTTGAAAAAGTAGCTTTTGAAAACTGAAAGGTGGCCTTAATGTTTTTAATTTTCTCAATTTCATTTTCGATTTTTTTTTGTGCACTAGAGAACCCATATATTTAAGTTTAAAACAGAAAATATTTCGATTTGAGAAATGTCTGATACTTATTCTTTCTCAAATTCAAATGAAATCGAATTACATACCTTACTTTCTGGAGCATAGACAAGAAAAATATTTTCGATTTGAACTTGATGTACAAAACAAGTTGAAAAATAACATTATTTAAGTCCAAGTTTCTTCAGCGTTTAAAATATTGTCTTTTTTTCAAACAATTTTTAAATGTCCATTTTCTAGAAACCCAATGTACTTTATTTCTTGCCCCTTGTGACCTAAAAATTTCATTCACACCTCATTTTTTGGACTATCTCAATCTTAACGTAAACACATGAATCGGTACAGTATGGCGAAAAAAAAACTATCTCATTCAATCCGAATATACTATTACATCTCCAAAATGACACGCCAGATTGCAGCTACTCCATCAGAATTCCCAATTGCAATTTTAAATATTCTATGTGTTTGGTCAGCTTAATATCCAGTAATTGCACTCAGCATAACTTGTCTGCGCACATTGAAATTCTGTTTGGTTTTCGTGCATTATTGACAATATTTGTTAGGACTGAGTGGCATTTAATTGGTTAAATCAAGTCACGTTATAGTGTTACTATGGAAAGATAGTTGTGGGTGATGTTGCATGCGTAATTATGTTGGTGACATGTCATATAGTTTGGTATGTAGGTAATAAAGTTATATTTGTAGAAAAAAAAGCGACACTTGGGAATGAATTATCATCAATCAATGAAAACGATGAAAAATACGTTGGATTTTAAGATTATTTCCTGGCATTTAATTTACTTATCGCATGACATTTTGACTAAAAGATACTACTTGCACGTAACAATATCATTTCAATTAGACACGTTAACAGAAAGGTCCTCAATGTCCTCTATTTTCAGTGTCGATTCATTCATATTGTTGTGATTCATTCATATTGTTCGGATTTGTATGAATGTACATTTAATGATATTTTAAACAAACTTCAACATATGCGATCCTTATATTAAATGAACCTTTGAATGTGAAAGAAGCGTGAAAAAAGATAAGAAATGAGCGGTTTTCTTCAAGAGAAATAAAAGCCAACCAATTAGTTTTCTATTTCGGAATTTAGGAGAAAAATTTAGTATTTAATACTATGACCCTTACTTACTCTTGACCTGCATTTCCAATAAAAATATTGAAAACTATGCTAGGAATCTTGATACGCAGACACTGTAGCTCGCTGAAACCTTGCTTAATGGCGTTTGTAAAAATGAATTTTCAAATTAAATGGCTAGCCCATTGTTTCATGGACGAATAAAGTGATGAAGCATTTGATGAAAAGAACCTAAATCTAGAGCAATTCAACATACAACTGAACAATAAAAACACACAAAGAGTAGTATTTTTAACTAACATATTTTTTGAAGCAAATGAATTTTGAAATATGTTTATTATGCAAATGAATTTTGAATAAATCCGTATCTTGTTTTTAATTTTCAAACTATTTTGTTTAATTCAAAATACCTGATTTTCTCCGGTCTGGCATCTAAATATTTCAAATAATTTATTTCTCATTAGTTTTCACATCAACAACATATGAATTCATTCTTCTCTGATAGATATGGTTCTTCTTTCCATTAAACGAATCATCGGCATTAAGTACTTAAATATGCATATTTCAATGTAGTGCTTGTAGTCGGAATTCAGTAAAAAAAATATCTGCCCTATAATCAAGATGCTCGCAGAATTCCCTCATTTGCTCTCTAATGCCCAGCAAAAATTCCAACAAACTTCTTAACCAGTCAGATCTTCAGTACAATCCGAATGCTTCCACAAGCAAACCCATAATAATCGATGCAAGAGCTGTTCTAGCAAAAATTGAGGGCTTGCGAAGCCAAAACCATTGTCGAATATCTGAAAAAAAAACTCGACGCCCACTGAGCCAGTGGCCTAATCAAAACTTTATTAATTTTCCCTAGTTACTGATTTTCAAAGAAAATTAGTATTAGACTCGTTTCGCCGAAAATTTATATTTACAAGTAGTGCAGTAATTAATTGACATATCTTTAACCCTTTGGCAACGGCGGGCACTTTAGTGGATTTTCAGATATCCCTCTATTTCTATTTAGAGTCCATTTTTGTTGGAAATAAGTACTGGAAATGAAAACTAACTATGTTTTATGATTGTGCATGATTAAAGGATTGGAAATTATGAATCCTATGGGGGTGCTGAGTGCGTAAAAGTAGGCAACGATTTTTTTTCAAGTTTCAAGTCATCGACCCTAATGAACAATTTTTGCTTTTTGGAAAAAAAATCAAATTATCGATAAATTTTTACCTTTGGCCACCATGTCAATTTGATATTTTCAAAATTTCGTGTTGCACAAGAATGGCAACGCATCACCAAATTATCCCTATTTTCAACACTCGGAACTTCTGTTCACGAGAAATGGCGACCGGATAATCCAATCAATATGAACTTTACAGAGGAAACTAGGATCAGGTCTGATAAAAGTGGATTTGAAATGCAAGCAATTCTATGGAAAATTACCGAGAAAAAACTGCTTTTTAGCCTATAACATCCAAATCAGAAAACAAATTTTAACAAAATTCACACAGTATCTGAACCTTACCCTAATACAAATTTGGTACAGATTTGTTTTAAAAATTAGGAACCTAAATCTTGCAAATTTGCTCAGCAAATAAAGCTATTTTCCCTATAACTTCCGATCCAGTCGTGAAATCAAAACGAAATGTATGTACTGAGTGGCGCAAAATCAATCACCCTATCGGAAGATGTTATAATTTTTGCAAATGGCATCGTACGTGAATCATATTTGATGTTTGTGAACTAGACAGCTACCGTATAAATAAAAAGATAAAGATTTCCATAAATAAAGATTTCCAATCACACAAAATCATATTTTTTATTTATTAAAAAAGTTATTCAATTCAAAATTGGATGATTAATTTTGCGCCACGCTGTAGTAAATTGACCTTATTGTAATGAATAAAAATTTCTTAGGAATGTCGCTATGGTGATTTTCGTAATTTTTTTGAATTTCTTTATTAAGCGATGTTCTTCATTAAATTTTCAAATAGAGATAATTCTGCAATGACAATTAATAACAAATATTTAGGCTCTTAAAATTTGAATAGTTTTATATTACTTTACATAAATATTGCACCATTAGATATTCTAATATGTATTCATAAACAACGAATTTACTATAAAATAAATGCTTAAATTTCCCGAGTTTTGGAAATTTTTCGGTTAGTCGCTGAAACGTTCGATGAAATCCTGGGATGAAAATGAAATTCAAAGGATGGGTTGATTTCAACATGAGCATGTTATGGTAGACTTATTGCTGCTGCGTTGCATTGTACATTTTCATCATTTATCTTATAAAGGATGCTGACAAGAAATAGTTTTTGTTGCTTTTTGTAAGAAATGGTTGATATGATACTAAAAAAAGTTGGTAAAACTTGACTTGATGCACCTTACAGCCGTTACATGAATTTTGCCGATAGATGTCTCGCTAGTATGTTTGTTTTTTTGTGGTTTTGTGTTTACTTTTGGGGTTTTTTTGTTTGTTTGTTTGTTTTTCTTACTTGTGTTGTCGTCTCGCGTACTTTTTTGTAAAATTTTTTGTGTTTTTCTTCAATTTTCTACTCCTTCTACCACCTATTCGCCCTCTGGTGGTAGAATTTTCCGGCTGTGGTGCATCAAGTCGAGTTTACCCAAAAAATTTTTAGTGACTCAAGCAAAATTTCTTCGAAAAACAGTTTTTTGCTGGTTATGATACGCTAGACTTTTTTTTGTTTAATTTTACTAGTTTTTTTTTATTTTCTTACGTTGTTACTTTCTATTTATTATTCTATTCTAGTTTTATGTGTTTAGGTAAATTTTTACTTTTTATTACATATTTTTTCAGGTTTTCTTTCATATGTTTAATTATTGGACTTATTCCTTATGCAACGCTATGTTAAAGCTCTTAATAAATAAATAAATAAAAAAAACTGAAGCTACAAGCTGTAGCAACTCAGAAAAATAGTAACAAACCATGGACGTCATACAAAATAATAAAACGCGAAGTTCGATTGTCTCTGCTCTCGGATTCAAATTACAGACTTTCATCTGATGGCCAAGGCAAATCGTGGTAGAAACTTGCGGTGCATGCCAGCAACATTGTTGTTCAAAATCACATTAAAGGCTTAACATATCTTTCTTCTCATCCATCCCTGAGTGATTTATGTATGTAAGAGCTAAAATTTTTATATTTACAAATAATAAGTTTCCCGGATACTACAAAATAGTTTGAAAAAATTCAGTCAGAAAACTATAATCTTTGAACAATTTAACTTCAATGCCAGTTTTAAGCTTAACTACCAACCAATAATCAGAAAAGGTACTGCATAGTGCTTTTTTTGGAAGCTAAGAAGGACCATACTAAACTAGGAAATAGCTATCGTCCAATTAGTCTCCTTTTCGCACTAAACAAGGTATTTGTATTAATTAAAAAGTTATTAATTAAAAAGCCCACAAGACTTATAGCTCTTGACATAGAAACGACTTTTGATACTACCAAGATCTTAAACTGTTGATCTCCAAGTTTAATGGTGAAAGTAGTATCATCTTTCCTGTCATCTTGCACTTTCATTGTAAAAGAAGGAACAAAATACTTCTTAACTCTCTTTGAAGTATTGTTTATTTCTGATATTACTCATTGTACAGGTTGACCAGAATTAGGTGAAACCATTTATTTAAATAAAAGTCAGTAAAAACAAACATTTTGTGCTGTTCGAGTAAAATTAAATCTGATGCAAGGACGTTTGTTGACTGTGCAAATAGTCGCCCTGAGCTCGAATGGCGTAATGTGCTCGTTTTTGGCATTTTCCATCACTTTTTCAAATTTTTCGGGCGATATTTGGGCTATTTCCCGACCGATGTTGTCTTTAAGTTCGACAAGGTTTCTTGATTTGTTGATGTAAATCTTTGATTTTAAGTATCTCCACAAGAAAAAATTCAGTAGTGTAAAATCAGACGAACGCGAAGACGTCAAAATCAAAATTTTTTGTACGTCAAACGACCAGTGAATAATGGCTTCAAAAAATTGATTGTATTTTGAGTTGTGTGAAAAAAACCCAGCCTATTTATTTACGGTAGAGTTTTACGAGAAATGCGCTTCATCACTCTGGATGATTTATTGCAAAAACAATTTTCAGTATCGGCCATTCTAACGACGAATTTTTGCATATTCTAGGCAAAAGAGCTTATTGACTGGCAAGAGTCGTTGAGTCAATTGATCTACGCCTACAATTAGCGTATCAAAAAGAAATGATTTCATACAAACGCTTCTGTTTGTTGCCGGCGCATTATTCACACTATTTTATTTCCTCCACGCACATTGATATTTCACAATGGAGAAGTTATTTTGAAAGTACAGCTTAGCAATTTGAACTCCATGAAAATAAAACTCCTTAGACTGAAGTATCATAAATGTGCTAAAGAAAAAATTTCAAAGATACAGTGCTGCCCGATGAGTCTATATCTATTTACTGCAGATGCTATTTGAAATCCCAGGAGTTACGTGGCAATTTTCGTTTTGAAATTTGTATCAATAAAATTGGTGCCAAACATAATAATTGAAGAAAAATTTCATAAACTTTACCAGTACTATCATGTATAGAAAATGTGAAGTAAAATTATCGAAGATAACGGCCATATTCTTATCTCGGAAAAGAAAGAAAGTGAAATACAGATTTTGTTGCTAAAGCAATAGCTTTTACTGGCACTGTTTAATATTGTTTAATATAAAAGAAGCTGAAAAAAATAAACAAGTTTTACAGGTTTTACTTATAAAACTTACTATCATATGCATCAAATAAATTTTACATAAATATGTTAAATAGAAACTTCCAATTTTCACGACTATTTTGGGTCAATAAAACTCGATCTTTACTCACCTCCTTTTCAAGAGGATACGAAGGTGTACATACGCATGTTTGTGGCTAGTTTTGTATCAGATATTGCGTTGATTATATCTTCTTGGGTTTGAGAATCGTGTATTTTTTTATTTAATCATGCAGCAATAAAAAAATGATTGTTTTGATTTAAGGCAGTATTCTGGGCTAGAGGCTCGGTTTTGAGGTGAGTTTACGGACGCAATAAAAACAAACCAGAAACATTTTTGGTATCTATTTTTTTTAACAGTTTTTACAAACATTTAAGAAATATCAAAATGTATTCAAAAAAAAAAAAATTAAAATTGATGTAAATACAGACCGGCGAAGTGAAGGCTCAAAAAAAAACTTTTCTCATGGTTGACATGATTCCAACCTACCTGGTGGTCTGAGACATACATTTTTGGTGAATTCTGTAAAAAAAAGAATGTAGAATTAGTCTGACGTAGCCGAGTTGAAAAAATTTTTTTTTCACAAAATGGCGTCCATGTAAAAAAGTCGTTTTTTGGGCTCATTTTTTCAGCTTTGAGAATTTTGAAAAAAATTTTTCAAAAATCCCTACGTCAGACCAAATTTAATAGTGTTAAGAGGGTTTGTGCAAAATTTCACGTAAATCGGTCCATTGCAACTAAAGATATCATGTCAAACGTATCGAAAAAAAGGGTTTCGAGAAAAACGCGTTTAAAGCTTGGAGTCTCGTTTCGGGTAGTCTGAGTCGTTTACTTCGAGTTTTTTTAATCGGAGATCCCCGTCTCATGCAATGTTCCTTCTTCAACTTCAAAAGCGAGATTTTCGGGAGCTCTTTCAGCCATACGAGTAGTTCGAACTTCTTTAGAAGCTGGAGAAGCTCGTAGCTGGGAGCGGTTAATTCGTTGTTGATCGCGTTTGTTGGTTTAGTTGGCGCGTCACAAAAATAACTGTAACTCCAAAAATAATTCGAATTTCCGAAAATCTTTTTAAAAGCTTATTTTTAAAAGTCTAAGCTTTGAAAATATGCAAACAAAAAGAAAATCGATTTGATCAAATTTCTAGACCAGAATATCCCCTTAATGTTTGAAAATTATATGTAAGCTCTTCTTTTTCTTTATTAATATTCACTAAAATGATACACGGTTATAATATACGGCTGGAATTAGTACATTGACCTTCTTCGTTTTGTCGAAATCATCAAAACTTTATTGGATCATATTTAAATCTTATATGCACAAACTTCTAAGTAACTGCTTTTAAACATATTGAGGACAAAAAGTTAATATTCTCCACATACATATATTCATACAATGCACTTTCTGCATTGATGCATCTTAAATATTCACAATATTTCGTTATTTAACATGGACTTTCTATCAAAGTGAACAGAATTATGCGCTTCAAGCATATACCTACTGGAAAATTTCTCCTTTTGACTTTCATCCATAGATAAATAACACAGACAAATAACTTAAATGTTTCATTCGAGCTATGCAATTTCGTTGGTTTTGATTGATTGGAATTTGGACTGAAAAATGCAACCTTTCATTACTGAATCTGAATGTTAGCTTCAACAATGCGAAAATCAATTTTTCATTTAACATGCTGAGCATGGCTGCCGGCATGAAGGCCTGCAAATGCTACGACAGCCAACAATTTTTTTGTTTCAAAAAAAAATTCAAACTCTGCAAATTCTACACCTCACCTACGACTTCAACTGGAAAAACAGGCGATGAAGAAACACATCGGTATGACAGTTTTTGTGATAAGGGTTTCGGTAATCGCTTGTTTTATTTTCAGGCAAAAACATATAAATCTGCTAATAAACCTATTACGCAGCGAATGTTACATTTTCGAAGTTTAAAGGAAATTTAACTCAATGTTTAAGCAGTTAACTCCGGAATTTAACCGGGATGAATGAAAGGTGTTCGACAACAATCAGATGTGTATGTGTGCGTGCAAATACAAGAATGTATGTTGAAGAAGTGTTTTGTTAATCCAGGAAGATTGTGATATCTTAAGCTCTAGCCTCATTTTCAGAAGTATTTATTTATATACTTTTATTTGTTTGTGTATCAGGAGCATGAATATAAGCTGCTTAAAAAGCTTTCTAGACAAAACATCAAATCTATACACATAGATAACACCTTTAAATTCCTGTTTTATTGAAAAAAAAAAACAGTTTATTTCCTTTGATTAACAACTATCAAAATATCAAATAATTTTCCAAGAATATGTTTTAATACACAAAGTTAACTTTGTTTTTCGCTAAATATATCAATTGTGCAACAGTTTCTGACTTAATCATGTAATAAATCTAAAAATATCAAACTTCTACTTAGTTTGCTCTCGCCATACAAACACAGTGTAAGCAATCCTTGCACAGAAATAGATGTAACTTTTGAATCGATTTTACTATGGCCTGTTAAACTCGTACTGTGTAGGCACTGGTTCGTGAAGATCCGATCATTTTACAGTGGAATTCGCTTTTCACAGATGAATACGACAAAATGAGGACAACGACGACGACGACGACGACATGGCTTGGTGCAATGAGTGGGCGGCTGCTCTCTTAGGAATTATCTTTCCAGGGACTACGATATGATGGAGGTACAATACGGCCAGGGAGTTGACTAGTGAGTAGCAAGTCCTGCACATGCTATGAAACACCGAGTCTCGAATGCCGTATCTAATTGAAGTCAACCAGTTTGAAACTTTTTAAATACATTTTCCAGCAGCTTGTCAATAGCAGCCGTGGGGAAATAAAGTATCTGTATCCTTATCGGTCGGATCCGTTCTGTTCGGAATATAAATTAATGGAAGCTTTCAATTGGCTGAGATTGAAATTTACTTCCATTCAACGAGCAATTGAATTACGAGTGAACAGTTGCGTTCGTATTAACAAGATTTACATACGCTCTGACTGTGGCCACCCTCCTTCTACCTAAAATACATACAATTCGAGCAAGGATTTACCTACCTATCGTTTGGACGTATGCATGTCATTTCGATTTGCTACTGGTTTCAAGGCAATGGACGTGTTCCGGGTAGTTCATGTAAATGGAAAGGTCAGTTCTGAGAAGTGAGTATCGATAAGTGAATCGCAGTCAAGAGCCCTTCGAACATTTCGCATTGGAATGACATGAGTGGCTTTGGTTACGGGAAATAAGAACAAACGGTACAAAGATAAAGTTGCATGCTACGTTCGAACACAATCATGGTTAATTAAAAGAGATTTGAACAGATTTTTCTTTGGGGGTGATGTGGATTTGAAATGAATGAAATTTTTGAAGGTCTTAGCGATGCATAGCTGTTAAATGGAGCCTCCGAGTCGATTATGAATAGGTATTGAATTTTCATTTAAGCCAAGGCTTCTTTGGTTTCTTCATAGCAAACCATTATTTTTCGAAACTAGAGACATTCATATTTTTGAAAAATAATGGTTTGCTATCAAGAAACCAAAGAACCCTTTGCTTAAATGTATCAATTGAATTAAATTTGAATCGAAAAATTTGTTACTTGATATTATTTTTACATTGTTAATCTAATTTAAAGTTGAATTAACAATGGAAAAAGTTCAAATCTCGCGGCTATACTATTTTGTCCTTCTAGCTCTTGTTATTTTTGTTTTTTGCATTTTCTAATTTGGACAATTTGCTATCTGTCTTCATTTGGGGGCTGAAAAATAGCAAAACTGAAGTCAAGATTTAACGGCAAAATGAACAAACATACATGTATGTACCAAGCAGCGTGAGGATTAATTCTGCCGCACATCTTAAAGGGGGAAAAAATTATCGTTGAGCTACCAATTGGTCTATTTGGCGGATTCGCAGCAACTACTTGCAAGAGAATGGTAAACTTGCAAAACTGCAGCCATTCGAGCAGCACCTTACTGCTATAGCGCAGCGCTTAAGATCATGGGCTCCATTTCCAAATCACTCTTAACCCTCCGAGAACACAGGCAGTCAAATTGACCCCAGTGACCTTTTTGGCCGATCTCAGCGCTTAGGCCTGCGGGAAAAGGAGGGTACTATAGGCTCCTAAGTGTATTTCTGTGTCTTGACTATAAGTTTACACCGTTCGCATACAGTCCGAAGTCGTCAGTCGTTGTTCAGAAGCCTTTGAAGCAGATTAAGGGGTCAAATAGACCCCATATGTACTCGACGTCATTTGAGGTAAAAATTCAATTTTTTTTACTTAATAAGTCGATAGATTAATTTGAAAAACCAAAAAAATAAGTTTGCAAGTGCTTTTATTTTCTGTTTTTAGCAATATGACGTATAATCTGCATTCTAGTGTACGCAATAGTTTGTTAGCTGAAGACAATGATAACAATTTTGGCGACAGTGATTCCTCCGAAGACGACCATGTTTCGGAGCAATCAGAATCTGGTTATTCAGAAGATTACACCTTTTTTGCAACTCTTTACATAGGGCTAATTTTTTTTATTATTCTATTATGTCTTGAGAGTATCCATATACATTTTTATACATTTTTTATTTTTTAAATATTAAAAACTGACTTAGTTATGGGTTTTTATTAAATGTGCAAATTTTAAAATCCTCACAATCGCCACCGTAAATATGCAAAATAAATACTTTTTTTTCAAGGGTCACTATAGGGCTAATTTTTTTTATGATTTTGAGTGTATCCCCCTACATTTTTAGCCAAACGTATTGAAAATTGACAAAGTTACGATTTTTTCGTAAAAAAGCTGATTTTTGATAAAACTGTTTTTTTCCGCGAATTTTTTTAGACATGTTAAGGACGTTTAGGCCACTTCTAATGCATGATAACTACTAAAAAAAGCCTCAATCTATACTTACAATTTTTTTCAAATGAAAATCTTCAGTGGCGGCGATTCTATAGACGTTCAAATTGGTTGGGGTCAATTTGATCCCAATTGTTCTCGATGATCGAAAAAATAGGTGTGTTCTCGGAGGGTTAATATGGCAACCACTTTAGTCAAGAAAGACTTAAGTGTGCTCTCTAAAACGGGCCCTATAAAGTATGGTTCCTGTTATCTTTTTATGCTGATTTCATCGCATCAAGAAGATATTGAGCCGATACTTTTTGCGTCATCGAGATCAGCAAAGCGCTATTAAATATGGTCACATCAACCAACTTACTTAAGAAGGGTAGCTAGTAGTTTAATGGTGGCAACTAGCCTCTCAACATAAATAACCGCCGCCAAAACTTGGCTGATAAAGTCATTTACTAGTCTAAGACTGGCATCGGCTGGAAATGATCCGGGACATGGGGGAGCTCGCTTAACACCAGAAACCGGCAAAGCTGTATCTGCTACTGTGAAATGAAACTTCGTTTGTAGTTGGGACGCTCTGCGTGACAAACTTTCTTCCGGGCCCGGTCGCGATTAAGCTTTTTTCTTTTTAATCTGAGCATCCACGATAGTTGACTGAGTGGCCGCTTAGACTACAGTGTACGCAAGCAGACTGTTTATCTACAGTTTTTCTCATTTTCGAGGATTGTAGTGCCTGGGGTGTTACAGGTGAAACAATTATCTGCTCTTTTGTGCCTGAGCTCTTTTCCGTATTCGGTCACGGCACAAACTTAAAGTGTTGGCTGTTGGTATCGGTTTCACCGAATTAATACAAAGAGTATTGCCGACAGACCGTCCACCTTGCTTGGAATATGGCCAAACAGTCGCTCGAATGGTTAACACTGAACTTGATTTTTAGAAGCAAATTTTGATAATCGTCGAGGCCCATTTTGCACTCTCTACTGGCGTTAATAAGCAAAGTTGCCGCATTTGAAGGAAGGGAAAATCCACAAGAGATCCTTGAAACGCCATTGCATGCCCAAAAAAAAAATGACTGTTTGGGCCGGCGTTTGTGTCAAAACCATCATTGGGGCATATTTCACTTTCATATTTGAAGAAATTCTTGTTTGACATTTATCTGTATGAAAAAAAAAAATGCCAAAATTTTTTTCAAATTTAAATCATAGTCATGCTTTTAGTGAATGCATATGTACGAGTATGTTATACACTCCACAGAACCACGCTTTTGATTGATTGTCTTGCCTATACTCGTATATTTTAAGCGAATTTCAAATCGATCTAATCAATCAAGCGACAATTTAGATCCAATTTGATTCAAATTATGCCTTACTTACCCGCCAAAACTGACACTGAAATACTGCTGGTATTTACCAACCTTGTCATTGCCAATGAACTTGCATTTATGCTAAATTTTGGGACTCCCATTCTGGCTCGTCACTTTCACAAATCTTCCGGCACCGATCACTCCCAGATACGATAGCTCTTCAGCATCACGAAATTAATAACGACTGTACGAGCGTTCTCTGGCCAGTCGATATCCTTGCAATCACAGCAGAAAGAGAGACTGGCCATCAATCAGCAAATCGAACATAGTTGTAGTCATCATTCACAGTGGCATCGTCTTCGCCTTCGTCATCATCGACATGATTTTAATCGACAAAACGAAAGACTTTTTCGCATGTCATTCTCGAATCCATTCCGGAATATCCGCCTTAATTTCGAATTTATGCGACCGAAGCCGTTCTGATCTAATAAATGATCCAAGATATTACGCTGACTGTGAACTAGTTCCACTAAACTCGCCTGGCACTATTGCCACCATTGTTGGTGCCACCGCCCCGACTCGAATCGATCTCGAATGAATATTTTTGGCGAATAAAGAATAACGAATTGAAGATAAATAACGCAGCATGCTATCTAATCGACTTGCCTCGAATCGGAAGTGAACGAAAATCCCATGCTTAGACAGACCACCTGCTTATACAGGATATCTGTCGGGCGAGACCAATAAGGACTGCATATAAGTGGCATGTTTGCGGAATCATTGAGTTCGAGGACGACACACCGTTACGGGACGGAGTCCTGCCACCACCAGGTCGACGGCAACGGAGGCTGCTTGACTGCCCTAAATGGCTGGCAGAAAATCGATTTGGTAGGTATGTATTTTTGTTGTCTCGCAAACTTTTCCCATTTCCCGAACGGAGAAGTGCGGTCTCGGCATGGCGACGGTTTGGCTCTTGGTATATTTTTGTGCACATGCACAGAGCTTGTAGCGTGGAAATAAATAAATTCACAGCTTTATGCACGACTAACCTGATTAGAATAGCTCAATGCACACGTTAGTGCTTTTGGAACGGTACGGCGTAATATCTTTGGCACATTTATGCACGAATGATAAAACAAAGAGAATTCAGTGGCTGTATACTATGATTAGAAATTATTCTATGAATTGTGAAACTAAACAAAATAAAAATAGATGAAGGGTCAGAAATTATCCTTAATTTATAAAAACTACTTCCAACATGCGTATTTGTGGCCGACGTAGGCGATTTAAAGTGTGTCACACTTACGTGTAGTACATCGTTTCTGCAAATGGACGAATTTGCGGATTGTTATTTAAATTTCAATCTCGAATGAAATAACATGAAAGGACTCGTTATAAAAATATCCAATTAGAACTATTTCAGTCTACATAGTTTAAATCATTCAGGCCCCCGAAACTGATGCTAAATCTACCCTAATAAATATTTAACTACTTACTATTTATGATTATCATATCCTCTGCTTAATTCTCATTCAGATATTTTGAGTGACAGTATCGAGTTCAATGTTCGATGAATAATTTGATTATTCTGTTACTTCCGTACTAATTTTGAGTTGGGATAAATTTAACTTCAAATCGGCTGAAAGTTTTGGTTGCCCACTGGCAACGAAATAATTCTGTCAATTGAATTCATATTAAACATATATGTAGTTCGATACTGTGTGCAGCATTCGATAGAAATCATTGCAATTGAAATTTTGGTTTTGGTTGCATATGCATCTGTATATTAAGGTATTATTTTTAAATTATCTTTGAATTGGTTAAAATTTTTAAAGTTTTTTAACATTTGATTTCTTAAACTATACACCATCATCTATTTTTGCATCTTCTTATATTTTATGATATTTGTTCTTGATTTTGAAGAGAAGAGCAATCAATAACTACATATTGTTAAAAAAAGAATAACTTGCCTTTATTTGAATTTTCATTACCAAATGTTGAACATTACATAGCAATCACACACTGGTCTATACGAGAAATGTTCATCACTAACAATTTTTGATCAAAGTATCAGAATAAATCATGCACAAATAAAATAAGCTCGGTCTCAAATTCATGAAGATTTAAAGGCTGTTATGGCAACAAATCAACTCTGCAGTACACTTTGGATGTATATTATCAAAAGATGTAATATTTTTCGATGATTTTCATTCAAAGAAATATTGCAAATGGGTCAAAAATCAGTAAAAAGTGCTAATTTTTTTTTGGCGCCCAGTGTGGGTAGAAATATATTGAAAAATTGATCGCGTGCCTCAAACTCAACACAAAAACAGATATGTGTAACAACAATATCAAACTCTATGTTCTAAATTTTCAACCTCATTTTGACCTTGATTCAAACACCAAATTAGTTAAACTATCCAGTTCCAAACATTTCACACGCCCGATGTGGCCTAACACTTTTCGACGAAGGCCAATTATGTATTAGCCTTTTGTTTCACAATGTTTTGTATAATCTTCTTACCCAAAATTGTAATCAAATGCATATCCGGCTGCCCCTCGATACCACTAAGCACCACCAATCACATTGCTAGCTTATTATCGAATTTGAATAAATCAATTGAACTAGAACAATCCACCAACACTGGTTAAATCTTCTGTCCACAATAATCGCATTTCACCCTTTCAATAGTTGTTATTCGTGAATCGAATTTGCATTGTAAATGAAGATTCGATCCGAGAGTGGTCGCCACAAAACCGACAGGCTCCTCTTTATTTAACGATAGCAGCGAAATTTCGAAATAGCGGATAATTTATTCGAGTACATACAATTTCACCTAATCTTCTATGCAGAAACGTTTCGCTGCATTAGATACAAATCGGTTGGATGCAAATTGAAAATGCAAGCTTTGGGAGTGCGAATTTCGTATCGACTGACTGGAGTCTGAATTCTTGTTTCATTCAAATGCGATACAAAATAACCGATACGAGAAAATGAATTCAAAACACGGAAACGGAAAAATGCGATAAGAATTTTCTTTCTTCCTCGAATCGAAGTGTGTAGATTCGATTTGTTGCAGTGGAATTTGGTTGGAGTGAAAAAAAGAAAATTTATTTGGCTGTCAATTGACTTTGTGCTAAATAATTTGCAATTTTTTTAGGAAGTAAAGAAAACATCAAGAAAATTAAATGCGATGCATGAAATATTGAATTAAATGAAACCAAAATGTTTCTGCATATTTAATTACTAATTTCAAAACTAGTTTAAATACTACATAGTTTCAGTGAGTTTGAAATTGAATTGTTGTCTCTAATCTGAAAATATATTTTTTTTCTTTTATAAAATTTAAAATAATTTTTTTATACAAAATAAAAATTAGAAAAGAGAAAATAAAAAAATATAAGATTGAAAAATAAAAAATTATTCAACTAGAACCCCCGTACGGATCTAGAGGTTGAAGCTGGAAGAGATTATCATTCACAAATTAACAATCAATGCGAATACGAGTCTGAAGTGATTAACTCCATGATTCACTTTACCCCTAATTAGTTCAGGTACCAATTCAGAGCTAGGTGAAATCAAAGTTCGGTGCGCGGTCCCTTGTCCGAACCTGGATTCAGACCAGAGATTCCACACAAAAAAAAGAGCCAGTGCTCTACGCGCTTGGATACTCAAACTTTAATTTAAAAATAATTTAATTTAAATATTTATCATTTTTTAATAATATAAATAATATTATTAAAAAAATGATAACTTTATACTCATAAAAAAAAAAAATTTTTCAAATTCTTGAACACTTTTACGAAACTAGTTCTTAGAAGCCTTCTTAAAACCCTTAAATAATTAATCACACAATTTTGGAGTCATATAGAAGAAAATAGAAGAAAAATTAGGAAAAAGAGTCTTTTTACAATTTTTTTTTCAGAAAATCAGTAAGCATGATATCCATTATCAAAAAAATAAAATTTTCAAGCTAGGGAAATAAAATTATGGTAAAAAAAAATTATAAAAAAAATAGTTTGTAAAATAAGAGGAAACATTTGCATTTTTTGAGTTACTTCCCTTAAATTTGAATTATTAAGATTCTCTCTGGCTGGAGGGGCCCGGTAGCTCTGCTCGCTAAGGCGTCAGGGCGAAAAACGGCGTGCTACGGGGCCTGCGGGTTCGAATCCCGCCAGTGCCATGGCTGTAAGTGTGAATGCATGTGATTGTCTATGAGGGTGGCAAATGGGCCCAAACTGGTGGCCTAATGCTGGCCGCGTTCCCGGCAGCCCTCTCCACTAACCTAACCTAGCCTCTGGCAGGTGGGGATCATTCAGCTTATTTGGATCATTCAGCTTATATAAATTTTGGTTGGTGATAACAGAGTGTCGAAAAAAATCAGTGTATGGTGTTGGTTGGATAACAGGCAGAGGCTAGCTAGTGACGATAGCGAGGAGTGAAAATTCGACTGTTTACGAAGACGTCTTTTTTTTTCAAAAAATGCATATTAATTGACATTCATAGTAAACTTATAGCATTACTCCTCCTATTAAGGTATAAAACCTTGTATTAGGAGTGAGGAGTCAGGTTAGTGTATAATATTTAAAAAAATTGCTTAGAGCATATAACAAAAAGTAGTATTCTTCATAAATGTTTACTAAAACTCACTGAGGAAAATTGTACAATCAAAAAGTTTGGAATAATAGGTATAGTAAAAAGGTATAAGAATATTTAATTCAAGAAAAAAAAATAGAAAAAAAAACTTGCAGCTACTAAAAAGGAAAGAAAACAACAAAAAACCAATAATTTACCATACAAAGTAGAAACATCCTGAACAAGAACAGAAATATATTTGAAAACAAGTATTTATCTCGCGTATTAAGGCGGCTTTAGATATGCGGTGTTTGTCAAATACCGAGCACCTAATTTGGCAAACTTCGCATGTGTGGTTGGGTTGCTCGCCTAGTGCTGGCCCTAGGCCAAGCACAAACAATCGGGTGCTCGCTATTCTCGTAGTTTGTCGAACTTTCAACAAACATCAAAGTAGACGAGCACTGTGTCGGATCCCCGCAGCTCATTCATCTTCCAGGTTTGGCGAACATTCGGCAACGCCCGAGTGTCTAATTCACTGTGCTTGTAATTCCACAAGCACCAAGCCAAATTACTTGACTAGGTGTTCGGTATTTGGCGAATAGGAGGTGTTTGACAAACACCGCATATCTATATCTAAAAAATAATTTAATACCTGCACAAGTGTAATGATTTTGACCTAGTTGAGTGGTTCAATTAGATGCTAAGAGAATTACTGTGGCATCGCCTCTGGTTGAGTTAGAATTTACCTGTATTTTGTTTGCCATTAGATCTTTTAAAGTTTGGATTGTGCTGCTCATTTGGAAGATTTTGTCTAAAATAAGTATTTTAAGAGAATTATACAGTTGTTCAGAGCTGAATTGCCTAGGTTTCTTCTGTAGAATTTTAATAAGTGTCTTTTAGACAACGGCCAAAGAACTTAAGGTACTTTATGCTGCACAGCCCCAGGCATTCATCGATTATTGTAATATTGAGTGGATGAATGCAAAATAAAGAATTCTTAAACTTTTCAAATTCAAAAACGATCGAACTTCAAAATAAATCGGTATCAGTTTTCTTAACTTGTTTATTGTATTTTAAACTTGATAATCCCATTTGAAGTGCTGACCTATCGTTGTTCCTAGATATTTTGTATGAGTAACATTTTGTATTGGTACACAGTGACAATTTGCAGTACAACGTGGTGAATGGACGGTTATCTCCAGATCATTAGGTAGGCCACGTCAAGTGAGTGAAAAATATATATAGTTCATCTTTTGAATGTTTAGCGTCAGGGAGTTCAAATTCATCAATTCCTTTAGTAAGGAAAGGCTGTATTCTGTGTGTAGCTTTACTCCATCCCAACTACAGTCTTGAACAAAAAGGACAGTGGCTTCGGCGAGTGATATCAAATCACCTTTTACATGCAGTGAAAATATATCATTCACATAAACTAGGATAAGTATAGGTCCTAAAACGGTTCTTTGTGGAATACCGTACTCAAAAGATAGCTCGGTGCTTAACTTTTCAGCTAATTTCACCCTGAGTTTCTGATCAGTTAAATAGCTTTTTTTCTGTATACCCAATTTGGTACTTTAAAAAATAATTGTATAACCAATTTGGACGGATGATATTAATATGCGGTATAGAATCGAAAGCTTTTGCCAGGTCTAAAAATACGGTTAGAGACTTTTTTCCCTTATCCATTGATTCTGTAATCCAAATAACTAGTTTTCCAATTGCATCTTGCGTATATTCTTTCCGGAAACCAAATTGGTTCTCTTTTATGAAATTACGATTGTCTAAATATGAAACTAAACGTGTTTTTTTTACAACTTTTTTTAAAATTTTGGATACATTTGATATCAAAGAGATCGGACGATAATTGTTTATGTCTAGTTTGTATTTGCCTTTATGGACCGGACTAGTAATCGACTTTTTATAAATTTCTGGAAAAATGCATGATGAGAAGCTTAGGCTAAATATATACGCCAGGGGTTTGCTAATATATACTTAAATACTTTTTAAGCAATCTACTGTAACTCCATCAAAACCTGGACTCTATCTTTCCCGCATTTCATCTGTTATTTTAATTATTTCATCTTCAGTATCAGTGATAAAATTGTTAGCCGAAGTGTTCACATTTGTACGGTGATTTCGAAGGTTCATATTTACATTTGCATTTAGTTTTAGAGCCATATTTTCCCAAACTTTAGAGAAGTGATCATTTGGTTTGTTAGTCAATTGCTCCGCATTTTCAGAAACTGTCAGGAGAGTACCGTCAAATTTTAAATCGGTAATTGGAGCACAAGCTTGTTTCTTGCCTCTAGCTTATTATTTTTATTATTTTTTTTTTTATAATTTGTATTCCATTGGCGCTATTTTCTTGCAGTATTTTCGTAAAGTAATTTGCTTTTTGTTAATTGATTCAGTTTATTGCGATATTTTAGGCGTACGTTATTTGGATTTTCCTTCAAGGTTAAATTTAATTGAGTTAATCAGGCCTGAGGTTATCCAAGTCTTCAGTTTTCAGAACTTTGACCTAAGACTGTGCATGGGAAAATAGTCTTTAATAAGGCTATCTAGCGTATCATAAAATATATTTGCGCAGTTTTCCACATTATTACTGGATTATACTTCCTCCTTTTTGCAATTGAAGTTTTTGATTCGGAAAGAATTTTTTTATTGAGTCAGCTAGTCGCTAGATGAACAAGGGAAACGGATAAATACATGTAGAAACGTAGTTAAAATCAAACTTGGAAATCATTTTTATTTTCTTGAGGAGCTCTAGAAGAATCCTTGTATGGTAAGGTTTCTTCTGTGATTTTTTATAATTCGAAAAGTTGAAGAAGAAAATTTTCCAGTTTTTTTTGAACGGTTTGTAAGCCGAATTTCGCAAACCGTCCGAAGTCGAAAACTTTCATGCCGTTTTTTCGAAGAGTTTGATGCATGTTTAAGAATCGTTATTACTTGTAGTATTCACAAGCCAAATAAAGAGCACGTTTCCGAATTGTGGAATACGAATTATTTTTATATTTATACTTTATACGCGTTGATTAAGACGTACTATGGTCTGCAAACGAAAGAGTTGTTGCCATTCGTTTAACTTGAATGATACTGAAAACTTAAAAACGGCGTATAAGCTTTGCGGCTGTATAACAGTTTATGAACAACTCTTTGGTTATTGAGGACGTACAAAGCACAGGCAGTATATGCCTTCGAAATCTGAAAAATATTTCATCAAAATTTCGCGGGCAAAAAGTCATATCTTCTTGTGGGGCGAATTTGTATATTATAACCTGCAAGTGGAAATGCTAAGCTAAGTGAGCGCACAGCTCTCGATCTGGATGCACTGCATAAAAATACAGGGTTGAACGTTACAACTGATCCTTTTTCTACAAGTTTATTGCTCACTAGTGTTCTCAGTTCTTAGAAGTTAACGCTGGTAGCAACTGTGAGACCAACAATACTTTCTATTCATCTTCAATGCAGCTAATTAAGGACTTATACTAGCTTTGCGTTTAGTAAAGTATCAACGCTTCGTTTATGTGTTCTAACAAAACAATGCTGTCATTATGCTGGTAAGCATGCATAGGACGCCAGTTTTAGACCACAATTAATTACAAGAACCACAAATAATTACTTACTATACGAAAGGACGCGCTAGCTATATGGATACGCTCTTAGGGAAATATACTATTAAACGAAGAACAAATCGATGGCATTTGGAGCCATTTGTCAACGTCATTAGCAATGGTGCGTTAATAACATGCATTGTATGCATAAAAAATCCAGGACTAACAAACATTTTACTATATTTAGCATTTCAACTCTGCAAACCAAGCATCGAGTTTCAAGCTAAAATCAAACTGAATATTCGTACAAAATATGTATGGTAAGCTATCTAAGATGGTCTTGAATTTTTCGCTCAGCCTTTATCTGATACAGGCTCTTCAAACCATCAGAAAAACGACTCAAGTGAACGAGCCGCAGCTATTGGCTTACATTTCTTGCAAAAACCGGTGTGATGTGGACTTCCTGTTGATAAAAAAGCGTGTAAATCTTGAAATTTAAGTAGGCTAAGTCAAACATAAAATTAAAATAGAAAATAAAGGTCTTATTATTATGTTTCAAAAAATTATCTTACAAAATGATGAAGATTAACACCTCTTGACACAACTACGGGTGTTAAAATGAAATTTTATCCTACAAATCGCATCGCCTTTTCAAAAAAATTATATGAAAACTTATTAGGAACATGTTCTTATCATTTTAAGCGTTCTCATAAGATTTAAACTAAATATAGAAACTGAATACAGAAAAAATCCCAAAAAAAGTGAATCTATAGATGAAAAGGCATCAAAGTACCTCTTCACGCAGAAAAGAATTAAATAACTTTAAAAAAAATAATAAATGAATTTCAAGGTTTCGCTCAGGCAGATTTTTCTGCTATTAGTGTTAATTATTACAACAACAATATACATACATAGGTCAGAAACGTTTATGATGGAAATAAATTATTTATATATATATATATTTATATATGTATATATATATATATATATATATATATATATATATATATATATATATATATATATATATATGTATATATTTATATATTCCTTCGATGAATGCGCCATACTTGGTTCTTTTACTTCGTTGAAAAATTGACCCATCACAGCCCACATGGGGCGCTAAACTTATATCACCTAAAGTTGACAATAATCTCAACTCTTGCGTGCTTAAAAGTTTATTCACGAACATTTATTTTTTTTCAGATCAACACTATTTCCTCGAAATAATTTAAGGTAAGTTATAATCTTCAACTCTCTACTATAATCATACAAAAATTATGCCTGTACTCTCTGTGATTAATACCATAAACATTAAATACTGCCAGTTTTTTCACACTCGGCTCATTATAACTAGTACGGGTCGTGTTAAGTTCATGAATGAATCCGATTCAATGTAAAAACTTATTTTCTCTGTTACTTAACAAAATCTGCATAAAATTTTCACAACAATGCAAACACATGAGAACGAATATGTGCATTTACTACGAGAATATGTTTGCACGAACGAACACCAGCCACCATCATTCTCCCGTTTCCTTGATATCACGTCATATCATTATACTCGTACTATCTACACCGCACTAATTGGAGCGTTAATGAACATGCTACACGCTCTCGTCGCGGGTAGCATTCACGGTGAAATTATACAAAATCGAAACGAAGGCAAGTTTCCGTTTGATTGAATAATGCATTATCGCGTTTCTCGCTTTTCTCATTTTCCTGTAATAAGTGGTCGGAAAATTCGAGTGAATAAATTATTCGTCCTACATATGGCTCCCGACGTAAAATAAAAAAAAAATGATGGTTTTAAAGGCGTGTTCGTGTGTATTCAGCTGTTTCAGGTTAATTCATTGTTTTTCAGAATAAGGGACAGAATAAAGGACACTATTTACATATAAGTTTCTGAACGATGGAGAACATAGTTTTTCAATGCGGGTCTAGTCACTGTCACACCGAGTGCAATTCCGTTACGATTTCCAACGTCATTAACATGAATCAGCCTTGCATATAGTACTGTTGAACATGCTACAGAAATAAAAGATAGATTTAAAAAAAATAACGGGCATGAATTTAGAATGAATAGCAAAAGTATATGTTTTGCAATATGCATGCATTTGTAAGAGGATATTGCAGATGAAAGGATTTGTCCTCGAAATAATTATTCTGGCCGCAAGGCTTCTACCGTGGATGGATGTGTAAGGCAGATACTTCCATCCATGTTTGTGAGATGGTTTTGCTTGTGCATGTGCATTTGCTTCTCGTAGCAAAGCGGCTAAAGTGCATTCAAAATATACATTCATGGAAAAACAGTGTGAGGTGAATACGACAACAATCTAGCTCGCGGCTGCTGTTTTGCTGGGTAGAGGACTGAAATGGAGCACGTTTTGCATCATCTTCTATTCGTAGGTTAGTTTAGGTTAGGTTATACTGGCTCACACAAGGCCACACATAGACCTATTTGGTCCATAGTGATACCAGATAAGTGGACCAGGAGAAAGAATGTTCAGTCCAAGCGGCCATCGAAGGCCCCGGACTTTTACCCGATCTAAAGCATGTCTTCTATTTGTAACTAATTAACTAAATCTTTGCTTTAAAAAATTTGTTAATTTCTTTCTTTCTTTTGAGGTGCTGTATGAATTATTAATGTTATATTTTGTTTAAAGCAAAAAAGAGAATCAATTAGGATTAAAAACACGAAGAAGCAAAAAACCTTAAGAAAATATATGTTTCAGTAAGAAGCAAAGTATTAAAAATTGTCGAATACATTCACTTTATTCACTCTTTTTATCAGCATCAATGGCAAAAGCTAACTTTCTCTGAAAATCTCTGAAGAGCATTTTTACACGAAGATGACATCTCGTAACACTTCAAGATGGCTAATGCTGAGAAGTTGTTTTGTCGCCAGGTATTAAGTGCGACCAAATCAGCTTGCAATCAGTGATAATCGAACACAGACCAAGATAGCTCGTAGCTCAAAGGACCCTTTCAACCCTAAACCGGAGCGGAAAAGGGCACACTGGGAAATTGAAAAAGAAGTCCTTAAAACTCTGCTGCACTGATGGCAGCTCGGTAGAACTCTTTTGGTTTCAGTACGGTTTATAAATTCGTGTATGAATCCTGCTCAAAATAATCTATTTAGCCTGATCAAAACATCTCACTGTAATATGTGCCTTTGCATTGTTTACATGGTGCTTAAAGAAACTGATTACACGAGAATGGTTTTGAAAAAATCAAGAATGATTTTGAGCTAATTATTATGCACAGAAACTCACCCACACTGGGCGCGGATTTTTTTTTTTGTCTTTGAATTCTCATATTTCATAACTGTAAGCCGACATTTTACTGTTTTTATCGGTTCAACTTTTCAATTCATCATATTCGAATTGATATATGGCAATAGGAAAGAATTATCAAAGGCTGGCAGCGTTGCAAGAATAATATTACCCAATGCAATTTTGGCCGTGAAAGGTAAAGAAAATATCGGTTTTGAAATAACAATATTCTGTTTTGAAGGCAGATGATTTCAACCTATAAAAATCTTGCTTTAAGCGTACAGCATAATCCTGAAAATATGAGAGTTACTGTTTTTATCAATTACACAGTAATATTTTATTTAATGCTTAATATTTTATTTAATGCTCATCTAAAATATTGCGACAAAAAATATGAGAATTTTTCAAATACCACATTTTTTGCATTTTTTTTAAATCATTTTCACCTGCTTTTAGATATACTCGTGTGTATATTTTTTTACTTTATTTTGCTTTAATTATATTCTATTTTAATTTCAAATGGGCCAGACTACTTTCATTTTATTACAGCATTAATTAAGAGATCTCTGGACTTCAATCAAACATTTTTTAACTGTGGTATCAAGACTGAAGAGCTGCCTTATTATGTAAGCACACCCTTACAAAACAAGAAAACAAAGGTGAAGAAAAAAAAGAGTATAGAATATCAGAAGACTATGTTCAGAAGGAGATATAATAGATTGCTCGATCTTCCACATCCGATCAGCACCACGAATTTTCACGGTACCACTAAAATTTATTTTCAAGGAAAGAAAGTCTCTGCGTATGTTAAAAAAGTAGCCTACGTAAAATCAGCTAGAGATTTTATCAGAGCAATATCCATAATAATAATAATTGAGTAAGGATTGACAACTCAAGTGTCTCCAATATTCAACGGGTCCTATACAAAATGTACTTCATTAATAAGCCTTTAATCTATTTATGCAGATTGAGCTCAGGGTCCAATGACGGAGGTTTGGTAGTCAAACAGAAAGCCACTCTCTGTCAAAAGCCTTTAAAATATACTGTGCAATAATTACCAACTCACCAACGCTATACAGACGTTGGTTCCTAAATTTGGTGGTCCTTAAAAATGTCAACAAGAATCTTTGAACTGTCCTGGTAGCCTTTAATAAGATATTAACTTTGCAGATATTTCTTTTTTAAAAACAGGTTTCTATCAGTACGTTATTTTTCAAATTTTAATGGTTTAATTATTCTCTCTAAAAGAAAGAAATCTCGAACTCATAAAGCTAGTTTTACTAAAAACTGTTCATATTTGCGAGATCAGATTTCAAACTTCAATGATCAATTTAAAATCTTAATTATGTCTATTTTCATTTTATCAGGCATAGTTCATTGATTTTCTCAGACAAATCATCTTGGTCTACAGACTTTTACTTGCTTTAGGCTAATAAATTCCGCTTTATCTGATTTTTACCATTGATCAACAAACTCGAATCTATCATAACATACTTTTAAAAATATTATTAATATTCTTCTCGTAATAACTTCTAATCAAAAGCCTCTAAAATACTAAACAACATCATTCTCTCCTGCGAGTCAACATTTTCATTGCCTCACTCATATTTAAGTTCATTTCAAAACGAAAATCTCTGCTTCGAAAAACAACTTATCAACATCTACTTTGCAAAATGGAATTTTCCTCGAATCTGCATAAATCAAATTTCATCATGATTATCCCCATCTTGCGCCTTATTCCACCTCATTGTTTTTTCTGCATAATTACATGTCCTTCGGAACCATCTGAAGTCTTTACGCAAAATAATGTCAACCGCGGGGAAAATCCTTTTACGCAAACAACCCATCCAAAAACCCCAAGGGATATTCTATATCTGACTGTAATTGGGCTAACCTTTTTCCGCCAAGTGGCTTTTCATCCAGGAAAAAAGCGGCAGGAGCCTCAAGATGAATTGGGCACTTTGACTCGCTCAACGTCATATAGTTGAAAGTAAAATTACTTGCAGCTTTTATCTCGTTGAGTTTTTATTTTTCAGTCTTAAAAAAATCAGAATTTCTAGTTAGTACTTGAGCTTTACTGGAGTCCCGGATATAATGCAATTTATTTTTATTTTTCCATGCATGCATAAAGGACCAGTGAAAGTTTGCCATCACTTTTACCACTTAGCGCTTTTCCCGTCACATTCACATATGGCCATGTGGTTTATATTTTTCGGTCTCATAATGCACGTACAAAAACCCAATCATAAAAGTTTTCAAGTACCGAGACGAGCAAAAACTGTAACATGATGCCACCACTACGAAACTACAAAAAACCAAATCCACGATGCCGACCTAAATTAAATTCGTCAGGAATACTGCCATATCTACACACATTGAAACATGGCCGACTGAGAGCCTGCAAACTGAAAGCGTGGGAGGAAAAGTGAAAATTGAGGAGCGGGTGGAAAATCGTTGAGTATGTTGGCTTGAAAATATGCGGAAAACAGTTTTCGGCTGTCTCAACAAATTGCATTGCACACGTTCTACGATGCGGTGGCGTTGGAAGGACGGAAGCAAAGTTGTTATGCAACCACGACGATAGAAGCATTTTTTTCCTGTTTGCGGTTTGCATTTCCACAGCAATTGTGTTTTCGCTAAATATTTGGACTCGAAGAAACTGTTTGTCGGGCCATCATTCTCCGAGCTTTGGGTCAAGATAAACCGTAATGGTCCGAATGCACTGAACAGCTGCTTGCGTGCATATGGGGTTCAGTGGTTGTGGTGCAAGCTGCAAGCATCGAATAGTTTTCGAATTTGTGCAAACAGGACGACCAACGAGCATTCAGGTGTGGCCATCACGAAAACGGGCTTGAGCCTCAACCAGCTCCGAGCTGTTGTACACCGAAAAGCCTTTATCCATTAATCACTTGCAAATATTTGTTGTCGGGTACTCATCTGAAGCTCCGAAATTAATTGCAGCATTACTCAACGTGAGCAATTTCACACGACGCGACAGCCAGGATGCACTTCCATCCGGTCTCTGCACATTAGACGTGACAATATCGTAAGGAAATATCTCGAATGATAGTCTGCTGTCTTGTCTGACTGCATTGCAGCATGCTGTAGTGCATTTCAGACTTGATAAATTTTCCACGATTTCCCTGAAGAGTTTCGGGCTCGGATTTCTGTAATTAAGAGGACAAATTTCACGCTCTGTTCGACTTGCCTGTTTCTCGCAAGTACAAGTACTGCCTAAGTCTGGATATTGCGTGGTTTTATCAAAACTCACATCTGCTGCGCTTGTAACCGATGGAAGATATTGATGGCAAACTTATGCTATGTATATTTGGAACGTTTCTAGGGTAGATCACGGTAACCTGTCCTATTGTGGTTTGGATCGTTTGAAAGATATTGTTTTGAAGGTTCGAATGGCACTTAAGGGAGTATGAAATGATTGCTAAAGCTGATTTGATTTTAAGAATCTGAGTTCTAAATGGTTTTTCCAACAAATGACTAGACTCTAGGTAATTAGCTGGTATCTTTCGGATGTTATGCCACTTAATTCAAAGTGACTACAAGTATTGAGATTTTTCTAAACACGAAAATAATTATTAATTAATTAATAATATTTTTATTTTATAGATCTAACGGATTTAGAAATATTTTCAGTGTTTGAGTTAAATCTAGATTTTAGACAATGTCTTTACAGCGAAGTTACTAATATATATAAATTTAGAAATGATTAATTGTATATAGAATGACAAGTTATCTCAGATTAGGCAAAATTAGCTTCAAACATACTAGAACACTTAAACTAAACTTAGGATAGTTTTTACAACTAGGGATTACAAACTAGGTTAAAGAAATGTATTGGAGAATACACTACCTTACGCACAATTCAAGGATGCAATTAGTGCGTTAGACGAACGTGCACATTTCTGAAGGAACTTTTGTTGCAGAGTAAGAGCTCTGGACTTGATTTTATTGACTTTTGCCAGCTTGTGCAGGCGAGTGGTGGAGAAGTAGTAGGATTTGTTCAATATGATTTTGAGGCATTTATTTTGGAGTATTTGCAGCTGGTTAACATGAGAAGCTGCACAGCTAATCCATATTGGACAACCATATAGGATAATAGGCTGCATCGCGGATTTGTATATTAGCAGTTTATTGTGTAGTGACAGCTTAGACTTCCTGTTGATAAGTGGGTATAAGGAGCATATGCTTTTCAATATTTTAGATTTGATGCCTTCAGTAACGTGAAACGTTAATTTAGAGTCTAGATGGATTCCAAGATAAGTAATGTCTTTTGACCAATTAACAATTGATTCAAGAACATTTAATTGCGAATTTTGTAGGTTTTTTCGTGCACGTTTTCTTGTGAAGAAAATTGCTTGAGTTTTATTTGAGTTTATTTTACTCTTCCACCTTTTAAAAAATTGATCTATGAGAGATAATTGCTCCTGGAGATTGTTAATTATCAACGCTGGGTCAGCTTCGCTGGCGAAGATTGCAGTGTCGTCAGCATACATAGCAAAATTGCAGCGTGGTGATTTTTCGAGGTCAAACATAAAAACATTATACAGTGTGGGACTAAGGACTGAGCCTTGGCGAACTCCGGCAGGTAAGTCGGTAGCTTAGCTCGCTAACGCGTCAGTCCGAAGCAGCGATCTACTGCCCGTGGGCTCGAATCCCGCCGTGCCCATGGCTGTATTTGTTCGTCTTGTGTTGTCTTAACAGTCGGCGACTGGGCATAATACCAGCGCTCCATTAATTAAGTGCCACAACAAAGCTTTAGTAGCGACTAGGCATAACACTAGCGCTTTAGCAAAATAAGAAATAAATGTGGCACTTAAAAGAATAATGGAATAATTGATATCGGCTTCTCCCATATGTGTCTCCCTACCGCCATCGCTAAGCCTTCGCTTCAAAGGGCAATCCCCTGAGCTTTGGCATTACCATAGAAAAAAAAACACATTTTTTTGATAATCTAAGTGTCTTTACATTAAAAGGCGCGAGTCTAAAAAGGAATGGACAATTCTGCATAAGTAGGTGGGTAGTGAGCATTTAAGAAGTTTGAAAACCAGGCCGTCATGCCATACGCTGTCAAAAGCTTTTTCAATATCAAGCGCTATGAGACCAGTTGAGCGTCTTGATATGAAATTATCATTAATGTGGTGAACAACTCTGAGTAGCTGATGAGTGGTAGACATACCAGGTTGAAAGCCGAATTGAAAATCCGGAATAGAGGAGGTAGCTTCGAGTTCTTTTCGAATACGGAAATACGAAAATAATTGCAATGGTTACTAGACAACTTGCCACTAGTAAGATTTGCAGCTCCTGCCAGGAGCACTGACTTTCTATGCCAACGCAAAAATCTTAACAATTCGGCAGCTGTTCGCCCAAACGGAATCGATAATACCTCAGATGATACGCTAATTCAGCTTAATTCACAGGTTGTTATCAGGGAGCATAAAAAAATTTGCGGAGGAAATAGGAATTCAAAAATAGTAGAAAATGAGGAAGAATGATAGGATATAAAAAAAAACCTTGACCTTGATTTTAATTTGGCATCATACATCACATCAAAGTTTTCAAAATTTTGAACAACAGATATCTAGACGGAGAATAGAAAAATAAAATTTTTTTAAATGTTTAAAGAAATTAGTTTGAAAACAGTTATTTAAGGAAACTGAATCGGCCTGCTATTGGTGAAAATTGTCCATTAATTTTATTCTTTTGCATAATTTTAAATCAACTTCGTATAGAAGACAGAAAGGCTAACAACAAAATGAGGATAATTAACGATCACGATAAAAAACAAAGAACTAAGAATAGATCCTTGTGAAATTCCGAATGCGTATAAAAGAGGAAAAAAATGGAACGTTTTGGGGTAACTCTGTAAAGACGAATATATAGATGTCGCATGTTTTTTTTTTGAAAAACAGGTGATGATGTATAGAATCAAAAGAATTCGATGATTTCGAATATAATGAATTGACTTGAATTTGGCAATCAAATTTTGAGAGCATCGCAAAGCTCATCTTGGATAGTATCATGCTACTCAGGAGCAAAAAAATGTTTGAAAGAAATAAAATATTTTAAATAAAGGAGTTAGCTGAAACAGCGAAGGATAAAAATAGGATGATATTTGAATGTGATAGGAGGATGTCAATTTCAAATACTTCTACTTTTAAAAATCCAAAAATATTAGCAGCTTTCCACGCTGAAAGATTTGTACCAGGTACAAGACTTATTTTGAAAAGATTAGATAAACAGCAACAGAAAGGAAACAAAAAGTATTTCACTAGGATATTGGGGGAAAAAATTGATTGATGTGTTTCAAAAAAGGATATATGACTTATAGCCTGTAGCATTGTAATAATAATGCCATTAACGTGAATGGAATCAAAAACTGAAGGATCAATTTTAAGAGACCATATATAAGGCTTGATTAAGGGTTGATAATTTATCATTCATTGATTATTTAGTCATTTACTAATCAATAATTCAACACATACTATTCAGATAAAATAAATAGTAAGTAAAACAATCAACACACAGTTATAGAAAGTGTCTCGCCTTTTGGAAGTCTTGTCTCAACTGCGGAAAATTGAATCATTTTGCCGCGGCATGTATCCTTTCGTCATTAAATTAAATTAAAAAACTAAGAAGATTTATTCATCTTAGATGCAATTACGCATGAAGCGGATTTTAATGTCTCTAACAAATTGAATTCTTTGTGGTGTGAAAAAATTGAAATTGAAAATGTAGTTATTCCATTTAAGTTAGACCCAGGGCCCAGGCAAATATTCTCTCGTTAGATTATGCAAAACAAAATAAAGGATTCAAATTAGACAAGACAACGAGTTTGGTAGAAGCATATAGTGGATCCAGATTATACATATTGGGTGAGATAGAGTGTACTTGTATAGCAAAAAACGAAATTTCCATGCAAAAATGCTATGTAGTAAAACCAAATCCAAAACCAAAACTTGCGCTAATATTAGGTTTGAATGTTTGCACAGAACTAAAGTTGGTAAAACGAATACATTCAATTGAAGATTCAAGGCAAAATTTTGTTAACAAAAACACTGATATACTTAAAAAATGCGCATAAAGTTCCGTGCGACCTGCGCAAAAAATTCCTCTGGCATTAATACCAGCAGTAAAGAAAGGCATCCATATCACATGGAAAACAAAGACATAATACAAAAGGTTAATTAGCCAACAGACTTTGTATTGAATTTAGTTATTGAGTATAAAAAGCAGATAAAAAGCTTATGTTATGTTTAGATCCTCAAGCACTAAATAGGGCTATAAAAGATGAAAATCATCTTATCCTCACTTTTGAGCAATTACTAGAAACACTGAATCAAAAAAAGTGGTTTACTGTTTTGGATTTATAAGAAGGATTCTGGCAGGTGAAACTTAATGAAAAATCTAGTAAATAGATGTAGATTTAGTACACCATTTGCTTGCTATCGATTTAGTAGACTTTCATACGCAGTTAAAATCTGTGCTCAAATATTTCAAAAATATAATGAAAATATTTTGAGAATATTGAGGGGTTAAATGTTTAAATAGATAACATAATAAGCTGTCCTCATATTACCCATTTTAAAAAAAGGGGAAATAACCTTTTACACAGCTGGTTTCAATGAAGAAGCTATTGAGCAAAATGAAAATAATAGCAATGAGTGCGGTATCACCGAAAAACAAGGTGGGATGGAAGGCTATACATTTTCTGAATGTTTTTTTCTCCTGGCAATGTATGTGTTCGCATTTGTATAGTACCTGCCTACCCTCGCTTCCACTTTACTCTTCTCCTTTCCGCCGTATCAACAACGATAAATGCAGCCAGTGCTCCGACAACTATAAAGGCACATACTAAGCAAATAATATGATCTCCCAGAAGAAGAAAAGATTGGAAAATACAGGTCCCAAAGATACACTTAAAAAAAAGTATTTCATAAAGAGATCTGAATATTAGTACAAATTACTTCTAAATAAGTCAACTATCTCCAGCTTTGGATCTAATCTTTCCAATTTTAACTTTTACTACAGTATTTTCATATTTTTCCATGTTTTTCTCATCGTTTTGAATGCTACCAATAATTTCATTCGAAATTTTGAGCATTTTTTGTTCTGAATATTCTGTTTTCTAGTATTTTTTACCCACTTCTCTGCGGTTGATTTTGTAATGGACACCCCAAAAAGCAGATTGTATGAATCTAACGCAATAAAAACAATATTATCGTTCAGTATTGATTTTATTTCTAATATTTTCTAAAATAGTTTTGAAGATTTTTTATTATTGCAAATCTTCTGCTTTTTCTGCTTTTAAATAATATTTTTTTTCAAATGAACAAAATAAAGCGTCAAGAAATAGATCATCAAAAAATAGATTACAATAGATCGTCGGAAAAACACCGGTTATAGTTTGAGCAATGACAAAATTTCGCCATCCTGTATTTTTCAGTTAAATTTTAAAAAAAATTATTTTGGAAAGTTTTGCGGCCACAAATTTCAGAAGTAGCAGGCAGCAACTCATAAATAATAAATAATATTAATTCTTTCTTCACACAATTATAATATACCAAGCAATTTTATCTTTTAGTTAGCTACAGATTAATCATATTGGCTTATTCGTTCAGGGCTTATAGACATTATATTTACTTTTCATAAGTAAGGACTGATCAAATCAAATATCAAACCCAACCAAAAAAGCAATTATTTTTTAGGAATGAAATGTACAAAAATAAATTATAAAATTATCTCTGTCAAGTTATCAAATGAAAAATTACTCTCACAAACAAAAAAGATGCATTATATTTTGAAGGTAATATAATTTACAAGACTGCGGCCTGGTTCAAGTGAATGGTCCAAAAAAAGTTCATTTCTCTAGAGTCATAATGTGCAGCTGCTGTAGTACTGAATAGCATCAAACTTTTTCTCGCTGAACGTGTTAATGAAGGCAAACAAGGGTAAAAGCATAAATAAGAGTTTCAAATGGTTTTGGCTATATGCCTTACGGCACATATTTACGGTCTGAGTTAGCCCTGAATTCATTAGTTCCTTTTTTGAGAACTAACCTCTCGAAATCACGGATTCAAACCATGATTTCTAAGTAATGCTCAAAAATCAAATTACTGAGCTAAGAAATGATTATCCTAGTTCCTAGAGAACTTGAAATACTTTCCAAACACATTACACTTTCCAACTTGTGCACTAAACCAACACAACCGTCAACAAATAAAAACTCTGCCTGCACAAACGACGGTCAAACACAATATTCATCCATCCGAGAGAAAATCGTTGTCGTATGCAAATTTCAACAATACTTGTCGACTAAGCAACAACAACAAAAAAAGTCATTTGCATTATTGCCCATTTCCAAGCAAACTACTACCATCGAGCTGAGCCCAAAATTAAAACTTAACATTTTTCGGATTTCCTCGATTTAAATTGTTGCCACGCGACCCGAAATATATGCAAAGTGGATTTTTACGCTTTGCATTTTCTCCTTCAATCTCGATTTGTTCGAACAGACCGACGCATGATAAGACTTATTCGCTATGTGCAGTCGGAAAAATTTTCGTTAGCGCGAGTGAAAAAGGAATTTTAATTAAAGTGCTTGTTGAAATTACATTTTTTGGTATCGTGTTTTTTTTTAGCCTCGCTTGTAGCCTTTCACTGTATCGTTAGATAGAAAAAGCGCATTGCTAGTATGAAATTTACGGGAGAAACAAGCGCAATGTTTGGAAGTTTGTATTGGAAAATGGTTCTGAGTCAGATATCAGTAGGAAAAATGTTTTTCTGTTTTTACTCGGAAAGTTTCGAGGTGGGAAAATAACTTCTAGAAAACTTTCGAGACCGTACTGGATTATATTTTGCAGTAAATCAAAGACAAGTTGTTGTGTCGAGTGCAGGAAAGTGTTTTTTGGAGCGAAACTAGTTTAGTTTTTCTTGGTATGTTATTTCCGTTGCAGATGAGTAATGAGCATGAAAAACGCTTGAGTGGTCCATTTAAAATTTCATTTTGGACGTAATGGAAAGCAGTATTGAAAGCGAAAATGACGCAAAACATTATATTTTATAAAAACAGAACTGCAAAGAAATGGTTTGAATGGTTTTTTTTTATTTAATAATTTTTTTTTTTGTTTTTCTAATAAAATAGTTTAATATGGAAAAAGGACGTCAGGTTTATACTATATACACTGAATTCAGTAAGGTTTTTGGTCGTGTTCACCATGATGTTATGAAATTTATCCTGCAAAAATGTGGTACTTCAGGAAACTTGCTAAATTGGTTGGATTATTGCTTAAGAAATCGAACACAGCATGAAAAATTCCAAGGTTTTCTCTCCAAAAAAAATACCGTTTCCTCTGGGGTACCGCAACGCAGCCACTTAGGTCCGCTCTTATTTAATATTTTCATTTCAGATCTATCAGAGGAGTTATCAGGCATTCCACATCTTTTTTATGCGGTTGATCTCAAGATGTACCGCACTATTCAATCGGAATCTGATTCATAGTTTCTTCAGTTAAAGCTCTTACTGCTTGAGCAGTGGTGTGCCTGAAATAAGCTTCTTCTTAACATTGACGAATGCCATAAACTTTTCCGGTAAGACCTCTACTGTGAATTTTGATTACCGCCTGAGTAATCAACTGCTGAAGAATGTAGATAGTGCTATGGATCTCGGTCTTTCTGGATAAGAAGCTTCGCTTTAATCTTCAATACACCAAGTTCTTGCAAAAGCCAGCAAGCACCTGGGATTTATTAAGAGGCGCGCAAAATAGTTCAATAGCATATGGGTCACAAAAACTCTGTACATATCTTTAGTTCGTCCTTTATTCGAATATGGGTGCATCGTCTGGAATCCTACTTTCAATATTCATAGCGATAGACTGGAATCTATCCAAAAGCAGTTTGTTCTCTTTGCCCTGAGAGATCTATACCGTCCACGTGATTTTGAAAGCCTTCCAACCAATAGTTACCGGCTAAGCCTTTTAAATTTGACAACACTTTCTTCAAGGAGAACGTTATTGTGCTCATGTTTCATTTTTGATGTGATTAGGGGCTTGATTTAATATATTTGCAATACATAACGGTCAATAATTCTTTAAGACGGACTAGGCACACACCTCTCCTCAACGAGCACCAGCATCAAACTGTTTATGGTGACAAAGAACCGATAAATAGATGCTGTAAAATATATATATATATATATAATATACTATTCCTTGTCTAGCTCTAAAGCCAGGTTCAAAAGTGACTTAATTAGAGCGCTAAATTCCTAAAGAAAACCTTATTTCCTTTCCTCGGAATCTCCGCCTCAAATTGACAACCAGACAAAAGTCTTAGACATGTTATTTTGTTCATTTGTGTTATTTTATTTTAGTTTAGCTTAAGGAAAATGTAAATTATTATTTTTTTATGTGTACAACTTGTTTGGTTTGAAATAAATAAATGAATAAATAATAACTTCTAATATTTTTTTTTACTGATTTTGATATTATATATATTAGATGACATCTTTTTGAACATGATAAACTTCAATAGCTTTTCAAAAAAAAAAAAACTCTTGAAATCAATACTTTACGTGAATCAATTTTGCGGAACAATAAACATTTCAATCCCCAAGATAAAAAAAAATCAACTCGTAGTCCATAAGGCTATAGAATTAAAGATTTTTCCAGCATCTGACCTTTGCACTTCACCATTGACCATATCAAATTGCACTTCGATTTTCGTGACGCATTAACAAAATGCGAATAAATCATCCTTTTTCTCGAATGTTACGAAACTATGGTAGGAAAGAAATTTTCCCTACGAGTAGGAAAAGCATTAGATGACTTTTCTTCTTCTTCTAATTCATTTTCACCTTTCCACTGGAAAGCTTGATTCGAACTGGCATGTGTGGAATAGAGCGAAAGTTCCCAAGTTAAGTGAATCGAAGAAAAGTCATATTGACTTATCAGGAAAATTTTAATGCTTCTTAATGGAAATCTGTTCGGTTGGAAAGGAATAGTATGTAGTTTTCTTAAAAGACTTATGCTGGTGTGAACTTTGCTTTCAAGGTCATAACGGCTGTTAAGAGAGCAAAGTTTTGAGCACTTATTCCAATATCCATAGAAAAGTGCATTTAAATCAGAATCATAAAGCTGACACAAATGTTGCCGACTATTAAAAATTGTAGCTTTTCATAGCGTTTCTCTTTAGCATCAAGTTATAAGATAAAAAGACTTCATACATACATCGATAAAAAACATTCGGTTCACTTTCAAAGAAATAAATAAAAGTGCTCTAAATGGAATCATTTTTTTAAGGTACCTTTTTATAAATGCTTGGAATCCTTTTTTCCGCCTTAGGAAACACTTGTATACACTTTTTTGCTATTGGTTTACGCTCAAATGGTTCAATTTGTGAATTAATGCAATAAAATTGTATTCAGCGACAGACAATTCAACATTCTTCAGATCATAGGATCTGATAAAATATAATAAATTCTGGATTTCGATTTTCCTCACATGCCGAAATCTATAGATTTCGATATTCTTTATTTTTTGCTATTCCGAAATTTGTAGATATAGATTTTTCAGATTTCAGCATAATATCAATTTCGCAGTGTTGGACGCGGTTACTACTTAGATGGGGGACCGCTTGAGAATATTGCATGTTATTGGCACGCAAAAACTCTTCCTCCCTTCATATCACAAGCGCGGCTTTCTTTGAAAGGAGTAGAAAGAAATGCAAAGCTACTTCATTGTTGAGTTGAATTTTTGATTATTGAAATTTAATTTTTCAACTATAGTACTTTTGAATTGCAACACTTCTTGTTTTGAATATTATCTTCATACTGACACCTCTTTATGCCGTGAATTGTGTTTTTCGTCCCTTGTTGACTGTCTAACTTGAGATGTGATTTTATAGTCATGAGTTGCCAATAAAAAAATAATATAATAACCTTGAGGTTTTCCCGATTTTTCCACCTTTTAATTTTCCTAAAAGAGTTTGCTATGTGGTGATCAAAATCATCGACGACTAAAATAGAAAATGAAGAAGTAAAGTGGATAATAAATAGAGGAAGTGGAAAAAATAAAGAAACATGTTGTGAATACGCAAGCACATACACTTATCTCACTTACATTCCACTACTAACCACACTACATTCCAATCTTCATCACACATCAAAAATTTTAACAACAAGTAGTCTTAGTTAGAAAAATGAAGTTTGTGTAAAAAATAAAAAATGGTTGTCAAAAAAAGATTGAGAAAAAGATTTCTGAGCTGAGATTTTGAATCGTTGTAAAAAATTCAGCTTGGGGTTTATAATTGTTAAAAAAGCAAATGTTTTGAAACAAGATTATTTAACAATCAAACCATTACAATTTATGAAATAAAATAATATTATTTAAATAAATATTACGTTTCTGTGCTATAAGATTTTAAAACTATAAAACACCAAGAAGCTTTTGTGTCTTCTTCATTGAATTCGAGCCATTTGAGTGTAGAGCTATCTGACAGTAAAATTTAAACAGTAGTTTAGCGAATAAAACTTAAATATTTTTTATATGGCATAAGTTCAATACATATAATATCATTTTATTACATTCTTTTTGCCCCCAAAGATAAGGTGCATAAAGTTATTTTTTAATATAAATAATTTAAAAAAAAAAAACTTCATTCCAAAATTTTCTTTATTGTGATGGGTAATATTTCATCGATTGCCATTCGTAACTTTTCCGCACAAAATATTTTCAAAACATCAATATAAATGATAATTAGAAGGAACAATATGCGGCTACTATTATGAGTGGTTTTCCTATTAAACTATTTCAGCCTTAGAAGTTTTATTTTCGTTGCATGGAGCGAGTGATATCCAGATAGAAGAGAGTTTTTTGTGCCCATATTAAAGGTAGTCATGTTTTTTAAGCCTCGTCTGAAGCCGTAAAAAATCTGAAGAGTACATATAGTTTGTTATTATTTAGATGAGGTTTAAAAGCTTCAATCCAATTGAATTCCATATAACAAGTGACAAAAACTTGACATGGGAGAAGACCATCTTTAGCTAGGTATCATGCGTTTGACATTCTCTTAAAAGGCCCACTTTTGTGAAAATTGATAAAAGTCAGGGGCGGATTTGCCACTAGGCCCGGTAGGCCCGGGCCTAGGGCGGCAAATTTTCGATTTTTGTTTGGTGTGGCAAATTTTTTTTCTTCTGTCATATACATATATCTCACTTGAATGCACGCGCAAATTCACCTCTGATGATTTTTTTGGGGCATTGAAAAGTTTGGCTTAGAATAAATATTGAAATGCGATCACTGTAAAGGAACAAGGAAACGCTAAAATACCTAAAAAGTACCGAGAAAGTTTCTGAAAATACCTAAAAAGAACCTAAAAATATTCGTAAAGAACCTAAATAATAACTCTTCAATTTATGAAACGCTTATCAGAAGCAAATATTTGAGAATTTTTTATTATTAATATGGTACAGGGTATATTAATTACATGCGACTCTCTCTTTATTTTTGACGTGTTTTTTCAAATGGTAATTTCCATAACAAAAATGAAATCTAGAACATCATAGGTCAAAATATCCGGGTTCATCTTCAGTTAATAACATATCGTACATTAATTTAAAGTAATCGAGTTCATAGTTGACCTCCAGTCAAGTGCGGAAGCAAACTTTGAACGGAATAGTAAACTTGCTTATAAAAATATCAGAGAAGATGTTGGAATTATATGTGATGTAAAAGTGTATACGGATTTCGACTGTTATCCGATTCCAAAAATCCAATGTTTTTTTTCTTTTTGGCAACAATGCATGCTTAGACTGGCGGGAGCATGCTCGTGCCTGCAGAAATGCGCTCGTGTTTGCAGTTCCTCGCAAAGTAAACAAAGTTTCTATTCCGTTTTACGGCATAAACAATCAGTGTTAGCTCGTGAGCCGTAGGTTGCAGGGTGATAGCGCGATCTTCTCAAAAGTATCGTATCACCCGGTAAGCGAGGATAGTGTGACTTATTTTATATTTTATCGTTCATAATATACTCGTATAAGATAATGACTGTTTACAATCAATTTTTGATTATAAACATGAGTGATGAAAGAGCCCGAAATACCGAAAAAAGGCAAAAAAAAAAGCTAGTAAACGAAACGAAATTGATAAAGAAAACTAGAAAATTAGATGCGTTCTGTCAGCAGCCTCAAAAAAGAGACAACAGTCTCGCAAGTCAAAGCTCCGAGAATGACATTGGTGCGTGTATTTTAGATAACCGATATTGCATATAATATAATTCACGAAAAGGGCGGCAAATGTGTCTGAGGCCTAGGGCGGCGTAATGGTCAAATCCGCCCCTGATAAAAGTGCACATTCATTTCCTGCGAAATATCTTACTTGAAACTAATGAACTAACTTAGTGACTTTTTCAATGTCATATAAATACCGAGGAGTAGCTGGATGATCGAATCCAGCTTTTTGGCTGATTTTCAAACATCGTGATTGAATTTTGTACGATCAAGATTCACTGGGTGTCTTTTTTGAGTACAGCAGAACTTCTAAATCGTGGTAGTTTCCAGCACAATTTTTTTGCATCCACTGTAGATACTGAGCTGCACTTGTTGCATATTGTCTGAAACTAGTACAAAAATTCGGAAAATAAGTCGCATCCCTGATTTCGTTTAAGTCATAAAGTAAAAAAGCTTGAAAGCAACTGCGAAAATTGGAAATTGCAGCTATTCTTGAAAATGTTCACTTTTCAAATTTAAATTTATACCATAAATAATCGTACTGTATTTGGATCTACCCGTGCTGCAAGCGTGAAAATTTGTTTTAAATGGGACAAGCAAGTGCCATAAAAATGATGAAAACTAGTTCCAAATAAAAATGTTTACTAAATTTAAGATTTTCGTACTATAGTTGAACTTTGGGGAGAGTTGCAAATTTATATTTCACATGAATAAAAAAACCCAAACAGAAATCTTTCTCTTAATCTACCTTTAAATGAAAAACACTTCGGAAGTGATAATATTTTTGCTGAGTGCACCTGATTGCGCAACCCATTTTGCACTTACGCCAACATTTATACACTGGTTCGAGCGATATTAATATTCGCTCATATTTTTAATGTTCCAATAGAAGAAGCAGGTACCACTATATGTCAAATATTAGATACTTTTGTTCATGTTCTCACTTTTCAGAACTCTAGATATGCGCCTTATTCCCGTTGCTCAACTTTATACCGCTACATTATCAAAAACTTTCAACATTTCGCACAACCAAATGAATAAGATAAAGTTTATTTGACGAATCTTCTTCATTTTAACATATTTCATTCAATCACACCAGTTTTCGTTTCGACTCTATCAACCAGCATGGTTCTCTCGATTAGAGTCTTTGAAAACTTACGAATTTCGCTATTTGATTTAGTCTTGCGGAAAGTCTTCTAATTGTCCTGGCTCTTTCAATTTGCCTTGAAACAAAAAGTTCACTCGCAACAGCAAAAGATTATTTCGACTTGCAGCAGATACATTTTGCAGACAAGAAAGTTTTTATTGATTATCTCAACACTCTGTTAATGGAATTTTGTTATAGTAGCTCTTGAAGGCAAATGTCATGGAAAAGGTTGTGTTTATTCATTTTCGTCACTGTTCGTATTAATTTGAATGCGTGTCTGAAAATAAATTGAAGTTTGACAAGAATTATTCCGTGACGTTTCGAAACGAAAATCAACATACAGTCTATCGCGGTCAAAGCTTAGTTTGTTGTCGAGCGATTTCGTAAGCAATTTATTATCGCTGTTACCTTTCAATAAATCACACGTTGATCTTCTAATTGAATAGCTTTATCTGTTGTTAGCATTCATTGCCAGTCGTACCATCCATTAGGAGCGTTTAGAACCCATTTAAATGGATTAGCTTGTCCATTAGATTCAATTATTACAGATATCGATTCCTGTGAAATAGCAACTACGGCTTGTATCTAATCGTTTTTACTTGTACGTAGTCAGCGTTCTCGAAAAAAATGTAGGTATGTCGAATTGAACATAAGATCGACACTAACGTCGAAGCAAATGACTACGATAAGAACTCAGAACAAGTGTCACTTGTCATTATCCCGTTCGCATGCGTCTATAGTCGGTGCAAATGTATTGTTAATTAATATTGATGGGAAATTTTTGTGAGTCAAATGTACTTGTGGCGTAAAATAGTTTAAGTTGGATTTGCGTGCACAGTAGTTTGAGATACAATTAGTCGATTGAAAAATTGCAAATTCCGAGGGGATATTTGGGGCTGCCTTCTAAATGAAAAATAAACTGAATGAGATCGCTTAAGGAGTTGCATGTTTTTTAGCCTTTTACCTGTTTTATTAAAAATAGATTCTTTTTACTTTACAATGAAGAAACATTCACTTACTAACAAAAGCGAATTTAGTACCGAATTATTGATATTTTCTTTTGGTCCCATTTTGTCTGCTGTCATAGCAATCTTCCTCTGTTTGCATCGGCTTAATACACAGCCACTATACCTGTCTCGAATACAACAGCACATTTGAAACTGTCTGCACACAACCTAAGATTACTGAATAGCAGTGCTGTCGTTTTGAAAATTTTTAGGGGAGTATATTTCCTAATCCAAAGGGAGTACTTTACATTAAAAGGGAGTACAATGGTTTTGATTATATATATATATATATATATATATATATATATATATATATATATATATATATATATATATATATATATATATATATATATATACATATATATACATATATATATATATGCTAATATATACATATATATATATATATATATATATATATATATATATATATATATATATATATATATATATATATATATATATACATATATATATACATATATATATATATATATATATATATATATATATATATATATATATATACATATATATATATATATATATACATATATATATAGTATTATTATCATATTTAGTTACTATTCTACCGAATATGAATTGCTAGTCAAACAGAGACTATGAGCTTAGACTTGCAGGTCTTACCTAAGTTGGATGAACAAAAGTCTAACCAGTCATGAGTCTGGTTACGCGGCGAAGTATAGGTGCCATGCCATGCAAACCATTTCCCAGCAAAAAATATGATCAGGCATATCAGGCTAAGGCTTAAATAATGAATAGTTCTGCAGAATAATTCCGTCTGCATTGGCATTTCTTTGAATATACTTACGAATTTCAGAAGTGATAGGATCGCCTTAAAATCTATAGTTAAAAGTGATAAAAGTTAAAAGTGATAAGTGTGAAAAGTGATCGGAGTGTTCAATCGGTAGAAGAGTGTAATTAATTATAGAGATTTAATGTGTACGAATTTTTTAATCATTGAAATTAAATAAACCAGTTTGAGAAGACAGCCATATCTAGTAAGCGTAAACATAAGGATTATCTACTAACAATAGTTAACCTTAGAGTAAGGCTTAACCCAATCATTGTTCAAGCCTGATCGTAAGGCACATATAATGCTAAAAACAGTATGCCTTACAGCCAATGACATGGCCCATGTTAAAATAAGGGATAAAATAAGGTACAATGTATGCAGACTTTTTTCCCTTACAAGAGGCAGGCATTTTGCACTAAGGAATATATTGCACCTAATCAAGCCTTATATAATGATTAAATTGTTTGCTGGGTTGTTGCCCCCAAACACAAATTTCCGAACTGCCAGAAAAGTGGCATGCACATTTGGCAATTTTTACGGGTGCATGTCAAATGCAGGTCTTAACATACAAATTTGGAAAATCTTTTTTAAGGAAGCATTCGACACCTTACTTGTTACCCATCATAAGCGAAGCTTCGTCTAAAGCGAATCTTACTAAGTTTTTCGAATGAATATCCAAATCGTTTAAATACTTCGTCAAATTGTAATTTATTGACTTTAGATCACATTTTGAGTGCTGACGATCCTGCATGTGTCAAGCAAAATACAAAGAACAAGTAGCAGTAAAAATTATGTTATTTATAGTAATAATTATAGGATTAGAATAATTTGCCATTTCCCGTACGTATTCAAAATTCTAATGTGTTAGTCCATAGATGGCGCTCATCATGGAAAATTATTATTGAACATACTTGGCAACCCAACTAACGATTGCGTTTATTGGAAATGTTTACAGTTATAATTAAAATATATCCAGAGTCGAGCATTTTTAGTTGTGCAGAGTTTTAATGTTCAGAGTTTAATGAATCAATACGAATTAATAAAGGCGATACAGAATCATATAGAGTTTAATAAATTAATAAGAATTAAAAAAAAGCGATACAAAAATAGAGGCAGTTCCAAAAGACCTAAAAATCTATAGTGGACTTCTGCCTATTTAAAGTCCAAATATCGAACAACTAGAGCCAAACATTAGATTATCCTTATATCTGTCATTTCGTCAATGATCAGAGAATTTTTTTTTTAAAACTTTGGATATTGGCTCTCACGATTCATTCTTTAAAATGAAATTAATGACATTAGTAAACTTCGCTTTCCCACACTTCAATAATTTTACAATTTTAGAATCTTGGCAATTGTTTTAATCAACAAAATCAATGGTGTGATTAACCTAAATGGTAAATTGTGTTCCAAAAAATATAGCTATTCAAAGCTCGGCCACTTTAGTATTTTTGGATTTTTTCGTGAATGATTCAATAGCTGCTCGACTGTAAATTTCTGGTTGATTTTTACGGCTGACTCCAATTTTGTGCGATTTACTTTTTAATTTCGCAATAAATGTGAAACTTTTTTGCTTACCGGTTTTTGGCAGTGTTTACAAAGAAATCTATTCTCATTTCTACCTTTTGAAGTAGCAGGTATAGCCTTTGCTTGAACCCAATCAAACTAAGCTAGCTACATTTTCCGAAACTTTTGATATCGTCTTTGATTTTCAATACAAATTTGTGTGGTATCACAATTGGATCCTGAACTAGAATCGTCAGTATCCAACTCTATGCTAACCCTCGTATCATTAGCCGCACTGCCTTGCATATTTATCGCAGGTGTGAGCCCTTAAGTTCTATTTTTATCCAATTTAATAAAAAAAAAAAAACTGTAAAACTAAACTTCTTACTAAATAAATTTATTTGATAAACCAACTGTTCCATGGTTTCGTTAAAATTGCATTTGGTCCTAGAAATGACCAGCGCGTTTGGTGATGGAAAAAATGACTTGTGTCATAAAACTGAAAATTAAAGCATTTTATCTCAAGTCTGTGATAATAACCTTTTGAAATTCCCGCTAATATACTTGAAAAAATTCGGAGACAAAATTGGACACGTGAGCTATATAGACAAATTGCTGCTTGTGAAACAAAAAGAAGAAGTCAAGCTGAAAATTCGAGCATTTCATTGCAAGTTTGTGTTCAACAATCCTCTCAACTTACCTTTGATTTCATCATTCACTTCAAACAGGCAGTTGAAATATTCTTCACAGAAATTTCCGAAATATTTCAGGAAAAACAGTTTACGCAATGAAACGAAGAAACAGTCAATGGTGTCGCAAAAATTAAAGAAAGATTCAAATCACTTCACTACTTCTACGCCAAAACCTTCTACCTTATCCTGCCATGACGGGCGGTAGCAGAGGGCACCAACAATCAATCGCTATTGCACCGTCGTCGGTCATTTTCCACAGAACTTATAATGTAAATTAAAGCCTGAATTACATTGCCATGCAGTGCAGTGCAGTAAACTGCAGTCCAGCGCGGTGCCAAAGCAGTTCACGCATTGCAAAGCACATTGAAAGCAGTGCAGTGTTCTGACAATGAAAGTCAAATTAATTTGTGGAGGTTTGATATTTCGATTTTCTGCACCTGTTTTTCGTCCATTTACAATTTAATGCCGGGAACAGAGTTTCCCTTTCAATTTAAATGGTTTTTGCCCGGTCAGCTACTCTCAAACGAATGTCAGCTGATGCAGTCTGCAGCGTTTTTAGAAATTGGCCTAAACCATGCAGTGCAGTCCGCTGCACTGCACTGCACTGCAGTTAATGTGATTTGCCACATGCAATTACATGAGTTTTAAATTTCAGTGCACTACACTGCACTGCAAGCCGATGTAATTCAGGCTTAAGAGTAGTTCACGCGGGAGGACACTAGCAATAAAACTAAATTCTTCTAGTCTTCTTCTTAGAAATAGAGAATGGACGCCGTAAAAGTTCACGTTGAAAATGTTAATGTACTATCCAACAATATTTGAAATTTGGTATTTGAGAACAATATGAGCATTAAAAGTGTTCCCCATGAAAAGGGAGTACTTTGCAAGTGAAGGGAGTACAGTAGTACGGTAACTAAAAACGGAGTACAAATACTCCGATCGGAGTACAACGACAGCACTGCTGAATAGTTTATCACCCCTAAAAAAATCGATTATCTAATAACGTGCATGTGCCTGGATAGCCATATATAGAACCTGTTTACGTAAGACAATGTACTTTGCTGTTTGGCACATAAAAAGCATGTTCGCATGTCACGCACTACGAATCCAAGTCAATCTCGGCTACAGGGAAGTACACATAAGATGTTTTTCAAAGAGTTGTTAAATAGACCATTTCTTCCACAAAAAACATTATGCTAGGTCGTTTTGTGTGCATGACATGCCTTCCATTTATTATTAACCCTAATACGGATTTTATTTTCCTTAGTGCTTACCGTAAAGTAAACATTGACATTGTAGCATTGCCATATGCTCAGTAGGCTATATGTCTTGCTTACCTGTCACACATGCGAGGGTGGCCGTGCATTATACTCCGCCGTTACTACTTTGGGGGTACTGGCGAAGGAACTCCAGTTTTGAAAATAATCACTCTGTGAACTGCGAGTACATGGTCGTTGAGTGCAATTAAATATAATAATTAGAGTGCAATTAAAGGGGGATGGAAAAGTGGAGTGGAAAATAGGAAATGTTCGACAGAAACAAGTGGTATGATGATGATACTAACTGCTAGATTGAGTGATTTTTTCCCAGGCTAAGTTCTTTATTATTCATGTTTGTTATGAAGTATTCAATTCTTAATTGCTGTCGTTTAGTTAGATAGCTGCTTTTTTTGATAATCGAAAATGTAAACCATATATACAAAAAAGCTTAACTCCATCTTTCGTGCCCCAAGGCAACAAGCCAGATATCTGATAACGCAATTTACTCCTTTATCGATACCGTCACTCCTTCTGAACATAAAAAGACCATTCAGCTGATACCAGACCATCTACAGGAATTGCCTGTGAACGCTCCATTATTTCCAGGATCTGCTGCATATGACGTTCGGATAAAAGTCAGTCTTTATCATACTCTATTTATCTGAACTGTCACTGAATTGTATAGTGGATTGGATTTGCTTTGTGATATCCACGGACATTACGTAGATTCTAACCGCCATAATCTAGCTGGAAGCAAAGCACGAGTATAAAGAAGCTAATGTTTGCAAGAATACAACCAAACATTTGCCAATGACACGTACACACACACAAACACATGAAATGTATGATAACAAGTTTGAGTTAAATTTGCACCCGTAGATGGACGTATGGATGTGTGTTGAAGACATAATACTCAGAACTATCAGATAAGTATTCCTCGGGGCGTTTTGACTTGTCTACTTGTCAAAAAAATACGTTTCTCTATTGTGGAATAGTTGAATGCTTAACTTATTTCGATTGGAATGGAGTGAAAATATGTTTTTGGGAATTTTGATTATACTCGTTAAAAGCGTCGTGAAACGATTTATGGCAGAATAAATTGAAAAACATAGGATATGCTTAAAAAATCAATAAGGCTTTAGGTAAAGATTGGATAAAAAAATTAAAATAATATTATATAAAAAAAATATTCCCTGCCCTAGAACCAATGCTAGGTCAACAGAAATGCGAATAAATATTTCTAATAAGAGGTAATGAATAAAAAAATTAAAAAAGCATGTCAACTTAAACGGATTGGAAAGTAAAAGAAAATCCAAATATTTTTTGCAGACCTTTTAACACAAGAAAAAAGTCTGTTTTGTAGTTTGATCAAATAAAGCGTTGTTAACATGACTGTCATTGATTAATCATAAAAATTGCGCCTTCACTTACAAAAAAAAAATCATTTACCTTTCAAATTTAGTCCAAAAAAGAGGAAGGAAAAATTGTAGCATTTCGAGGTTTAAAAGATACATTCAACAATACTCCTCTACAAAACAAATTGCATCAGCTTTGTCTAGTGAAGGCTCTAATCACTTTTTGTTGATAGGCATGTTATGCGTCATAAGTGTGCCAAATGCCAAGAAAATGGGTTAACCGGGATATCTCCTTGGGTGAGGTTTTCTTCTTTTCTGGAGGATACTTCCTATATAACCGTACATCAATAAAGCCAAGTAGAATCAGCACTTTTTATCACGTTCTGATCTCAGGATCTTGAATCTGGTCGTATCTTTGCGAACAAATGTTTGAAAGATATGCCAAAACGTGTAATAAAAAAAGTTTGTAATATTATAACAGCTATCTAAAGTATAATAAAAAGTAAACTCCTTAAAATCACGCTCTTGGTGCTATTTCTACAGCTAGAGTTGCTAGATAAGCAGATTTTGAATTTTTGAATCTTTTGTTTTTTTTGTATGACACCATACCCACATTGGGCGCTAGGCAATTTTTGACGAAAACTGACAGTTTTACACCAATAAGTCATTTCTGTTGCAAACTTTATGACTTAGCTTTCACGTTATCACAGTGAATGCAAGAAGAGGTTGAAATAATTGCTACCTTTTCAAGATGATAACAAAAACTTTTAACGGATACAAAATAAGTTAAAGGTCAAAACAATATTCTTCATTTCTAGTTATCATAAAAGTGAAGTTTTGCTTGAAAACTGGATTTTAGAGAGATAAATGAATAGTTGCTTTAATGCAAATATTTTAGAAATCCATTGTTACAAAAAATATTCCAGTAGTCAAGCAAGCTTTCTGTCACCAATTTGTAGACATCTTAATTCAAAGACGATCATTGTAGATCCAAAAGTTATTAAATAGTAGCTTAACAGTTCAAAATCAACCTTTGGTATGTTTCAAGTAACCTTTTCTTACTAAAATAAAAAGTAATTAACTAACAATACAAAATTTGCTCCCTATTTTATTTTTACAGAGATAATATTGTCTGTAAGAAATGGTCGTCGCTTTTTGAATCGTTATTGTGGGCATGTGGCCGGTTTGAAGTTTTTTTTTCACCTCAAAATAGTATCGTATAACGGGCTGTCATTTCCGAATAGTCAACATTTTGTCCCTTATATCCTGAGTACTGTAACTTATTAAATGTATAAATTCAATTACATAATGCGCTTTTATCTATTCTATACTGCAAGCTACTAAAAACTATGGTTTCTTAAAACCAAACTAAATAAAGTTGATAGCTATAGCTCACAGCATTATATACAACAAGGTCAATCGATTCACAGAATAAATTTTATCCATATGCTTTGGTTATTTTCATCAGTAACATATATCTTTACGATACCTCCCCCCAGTATAACCTAAAATGTATTTGGTGATAAAGCTAAAAAAGCATTACAAAGTTTTCAATTTAATATTTTCAACTTCTAAGATGATCCAATTTATTTATTTGTTTTCGTTTTTTTTTCAATTTGAAAGAATATTTTTTGTTTTATTCAATTTAATTTCAATTTCATTTTTTTCAATTTAATGCGATACGAATACATGAGCCAACATATTTCATGTTCAAAAAAGTGCTTCCATTCAGCAGTTTTTATTAAGATTTACGGAAAAAATCATGACAAGAACTAAAATTGTTGCATTTTTTCGAATATTTTTTTAAAAAAAATTCCTTCAGTATACTACTAAGTAATTTAAAAATTTCATCAAAAAACTTAACATTTAAATCACGTTTCAAAACATCATATCCCATAAGACCAATCCATTCAAATTCCATTTGAATCATATCTCATGGGAACAATTCATAAATGAGTCTCTCAGGACCCAAGATACACATCGCTAAATCGTCAGAAAAATTACTTAGCTGATTTCAAATCAACTCTGGGGAAATCAAATTTACTGTCTCGTGGACTACATAAAAAGAGCCAGCTTTGCTATTATCTTTGCAATCAAATTTCACTCCCGCCGCACATTGAAAAATTCTCCGCACGATTGAAAAACATCAACAAACGGAAATTGATGCCACGAATATTTTTTCGCTGTAATTCGAGGTTGAACGTGAATTTGTTTTGTTGATTGAGAGAGAGAGAGAGAGAGAGTAATTTCAGTATTGTTCTAGCTTATTAAGCATATTGGTTTTGCTGCTAGCATTCAACGAATTTATTTGAATATGGTGAATTCATCAAAATACTACCTTGAATTTGGATCTGCACCCCATCTGCAGTGCTTTTGCTATACAGTTCGAACCTTCGGGCCCCAAATTCACTTTTTTCGACGGAATCAGACCTTGACATCTCGTGTACAATAGGAATATTTATGTTGATTTTTCATTTCAAGGCTTTTATTCTGCATTAATCCAAGTAACATTCCACCACCGAATCGTCCACCATCCCTCAACTAAACACCGAGTATGAATTTTCTAACTGAATATGAAAATTCACTATTTCCACTATCTCGATGATAAAACTCCACCACAACTGCATCACCACATACTCCACCCGAAAACTCATCATACTTACACAGGGCGTTCAACTTAAAAACTCATCTTCGCCCTCGGGGCAATTGTTAAATCGTATCTTAAAATTGTCGTGCAAAGTTCTGGTCATAAATTTCCGTCCTAATGGAATATTCATGAGAATAGCGAAATAAATCTTGGCCAAATTGCGTACTTTTTCCGTCGGTTGTTTTTCGCCTGTGGCTCCTTGCAGATTGAGGAAGATGCGAGGTGGTGTACTCGTATATCTTTCATATTTGCCCTTTGAATAATGTCCGGCCAGATTGTGATGCATCAGATTAAAATGTAGTGATACGAACGGAAATGAATTCGTAGCGCTTTTGTTCTGATTCGAAACCAAAGAGGAAAAGAAAACAATTGAAATCCGTTTGAACTATTTGGTTGACAGTGACTTAGAAGGTAAGCGAAGTGATTGTTATTAATAACTTGAAAGCTTTGATATTGTTTGTGTTGGCGGTGTGAGGCACTTAGCATGTTAATTTCGGAGGGGGGCAAGTCAGTGAAATCGATAGAGACTTGCTTGTTTATTCACTTTCATTTGTCGAATATTCATGAGCCATTTTCTTTGAGAATCTCCGCTTCGATATTATGTTTCACCTTCCTCGTGGAAAGTTATTCAGTGGTTTGTTGTTGTTATTTTAGTTGCGAGCGCTTATATCCCTGAGTGTGTTTACTCACATATATTAACATATTTCTTGTTTATTTGTTGTGCGGCTTCAATACCTGCCCTGCTTGTAACATTGATGTAGTACATTTGTAGTTTATTCATACAGGACCAAAGAACTGAATAGGTCATGCAAGTATGATTTGTAAGAAAAATAGTTTGTTACAGGAAATATTGTTTCAAGGTTAATTTTCGCAATTACAATAGATCCTTTCAATTGATAGTGAGGTATCACAGAAGCTTGTAAAGCATGGATTTTAGGACACGTTGACGTGAATGAATTTTTAGTGAAGGTTTGAGCCTGATCTGTTAACAAAGTGTTTTTTTTTTCCTCGAGCAGTTCGGTAAAATCATAAATTTTGTAACAACAAACATAAACTTAATTTGTAAGGTGAACCACCACCGTAACAGAAATCATGAGCCAATAAAGCAGTTTCGCTTCAATTTCAGGTAGTAAGAACAACAACAAAATACCAAATAAAGAGCTCACGTTCGAACGGCTCCACTGAACCTTTTAAAAAAAAACTAACACAGGCAACCTTGTTTTATTGTTCTCTATAAAAAAATACGTGAAAAGTAATCAAATAACAACGCAAAATTAAAAAGATTGTAATGTGCAAGTTAAAAAAAAATATACGGTTTGTACAAATCATACACCTTAAAAGAATTAATAATCAAATGCTTAAAAACCAATCATGTGAAAATCTGAAACAAATTGAGCTGCTATAAAAATACTTAACTTAAATTTGTTTCTGTAATTACATTGACTACTTCTAGCAAAACCTCAAATTAATTTTCTTTTTTTCTGAATATGATATACTACAGCAATAATAATATTACTAAAGCTCTAATTGCTGAGCAATCAAACTAAATCACTTCCAATAGAAAATCAGATAAATTTATAGTTTCCGCAACCACATAAGACACATCAGAGGTGGAAGCGTTGATTAGAAAGATTTGATTTTGAGCCTATTACTTGTTCAAGTCAATAAACCGAAGAAACATGAAGGCACACCTATTGAGGATTTCTCTTTTAGTATAAAATGTAAATTACATATTATTAGTATTGTTTTATTTCAAGGCTGTAGCAAGAGCGGAAGAGGCATGTCACCAAGCCAGACCGGTCGTTTCGCTGGTAATGCCATCCTCCGGGCTCTTGAGCAGAGGCTCCGTATCACTGACTACTTGCTAGCCATGATGCGAAACTTCCTCAGGGCTTGATGATTGCTCTACAACACCGACAAAGGAGTCAAAAAGGTGCCTGTTACCTCAGGTGCAGCACAGTAGACCCTGGACCTGACCTCTGGAACATCATGTATGATGATCTGTTGCGCCTGAAAATGCCTGCGAATGTGTTTCTGATAGGTAACGCTGGTTACGTCGTAGCGGGAATCACCGAAGCACATTGTCAGTGACCAGCGGAGAAGTGCCCTGCAAATTGCCTGCAGCTACCGCACGGTCTCAGAAAAGGCTGTGATGGTGGTATCGAGAGTAATCCTGATCGATCTACTAGCGAGAGAACGCAATGAAGGGTAGCTTTTTCGCTGTGAGCTGGGCAGAACTGATGCTCTGGCGCAGCGTGCGCTTACCCTCCAACTTTGAAAACAACTTTGGAGTGAAAGTGATGAAGGACGCTAGAGGGCTATGCTAATTTGTATTGGGCCTTAACCGGAGCCACGGAGAGGTAAACTTTTACCTTTGCCAATTCGTCAGTGAAAATAGGTTTTATTTGAGAGGAGTTGCTGGTCACCCAAAAATGCTATGCAAATCGATCTATGCTCATGTATTATTTTCTTATCTTCAGCTCAATATGTTTCTTTTTACCTTTGAACCAAACTAATTATGCCACACTTAAAACCACAGATATAAGAGAGAATGGATTAGAAATCGAACATAAGAAATGTGCCAATTTTCGACTTTCTGTTTACTGGTGTGAGAATGAGGTACGGGTTCATACGGCAAAGCCAATGTGAAAAAACCACGAGAGATCGCCATTTTGAACGTCGATTGACATTTCTTTCCTCGAACCGGCGAGCGGAGATTAAAATGCTTTTTGTTAATGAAATTCATTATGATTTCACACAAAAACTATACGAAATTGTTGCCAAAGGTTTATTTTACTTACCCGAAATACGATATCCCCTGCGAAGCACTTCGGTAGCTACTTTTGCAGCCTGGAACGCGGCACTTCATTTTCGCACTATTTTATAATTCTTTACCGCAAATTTATCCGCGAAACCGACATAAATGATCGCGCACAAACGTAGATATACGTTTCCACCGAAAACACCGAAAATTTCAAAATTTTATTTCACAAATTTTTACTGAAAGTCAATGCTCTCAGTTGCCGACACAAATCAAACTGACGTTGACGTTTCTTTCCGTGTTGCCCGTTGCACGCTTTTACACCGATCTGGTGTTTCCAGCATTAAGACACAGCATTAAGGCTTTTCGGTTGTGAGTGCACCTATAATTCATGCTACTCACAGATATTTTCCTCTGCCTCAGGCTAGTCACATAGTAGAAAAATCATGTTGTCTTCTAAAAAAACGTTAAAAAGTTATTGTTATGCTCACACTCTCTCAACGAATTCAAGATCAACAACTAAAAGCTCTTTCCCTCCGAGCGGCAATCATGTTTTATTATCCTCGCAACACAAAAGTGTTTTGTGACTACACATGCATTTTTGGTAAAGTGCAGTTGCTCTTTGTTCAGAACATGCGGAAAAAAACCTTTCACATAAAACAGTTTCAACACTTTTAAGAAACTTTCAAGAGCAACTATTCTTTAAGACAAAAACTGTTCTGAAAGCATCATCCATCGACAAACAAGCTGCTTTATTACCTTCAAAATCACCACTCCCTTTCACTGTTCGACGTCGTCTTGTGTCGAAAGCATTCAATGGCATGTCCTTGGCGACTCAACTAAAGGAGTCCAGCTAACCCGTGAAACAAAAGCACAACAGCAACAAACAAATTTTCATTCGAACCTAGCTACAATAAAATGGAGTTGGCAACGACGCATTGAATGAAAATAAGGTCAGGGCTTGACAATGTCGAGCAATCGTAAGAGTTCGGAAGCACTCGCTACCAATCGACCGGAGCTGAGAAAAACGGGGATGAAGTCACGCATCAGACTTTTTGAGGCCTTAATGCCGTTACGAAGGAGACATTAACCCAATTTCGGGGCTTCTTGTTTCGTCACCATCTTCGAGGCTCTTTTCGATATTGACATTGGCACACACGCTAGCCAGGCCACACGACCGAAAAGTATCACCAGCCGCTATGGCAACACATCTGAGTTGGTGGGTAATATGGATTCTCTGCTGCTGAGCTGTTTAAGATAATAAAGCGCATTCGACAATGGCTAGGAAGCCGATCAGCTTGACGACAGGATGAGAGATGTGAACTAGAATTGAAGATGGGATTCGCATGGCGCCAACAGTCTAGACACACTGTCGGAGCAAAACAGGATGTGTGTGTCATTTTGCATGATGTTTATTGTGAGCGGCAGGGACTCGCTTTGAGTCAACAAAGATGCGATGTTGTTTAGAAATTTTTGTCTTTGCGATTTTCCTTTGGATGATGTTTGGCACTTTTGATGCAAGACGTTAAATTTAATCTTCTTAGGTAAACGCATCCTTTCACCACACTCCAGACTCTTCAAAAGCAAGCAAGAAGTATATCATCGCCACCACCCCTCAAACATTTTGAAATTAAGGTAAAAGTTCTTTATTACTTTTCAACTTTTGACACGCCCTCGCTATCTTCAAGAACATCCTTTCGCCTGCAGCACTTTCAACTTCAACAATATTTCTCAATCTGTCGACAACATACTCAAATCGGCATTCCGTACTGTTAATGCGCGCGAAAAATGTGTAAACAATTTTCCGCTCTTTGAAAATCACGTTATCTTTGCCGCTCACGAAATATTTTACGTCAACAACGCGAAATGCGATTACGACCTAATCAACATACTTTCTCTTACATTTCAGGAATTGGCAAAGACCTCAACTTTTACACAAAGTTTAAAGGGCACGAGCGAAAGTAGAACTCAAACTTCAGCAAAATGGCGGCATTCGTAGCAAAGCAGATGGTTGGCAATAAATTGAGCGCTGTTAAAGGTAAGTGTTTGTTTTTCATCTCTCAGGTACTCGCATGTGTACCGTTGTCTACATACGTAGGTGTATTAATATAAATCTGTTTACTTATGCAATAAGTATGATACGCTCGAGCGTATTTCGTTAGCATACAACAAAGTAAACACTCTGAACGGACAGGAAATTTTGAGGGTATAATAAGAGAAAAATCCGAGATCATGTCCGAATGCGAAAAATTCTAAAAACAATTTTAAGTCCAAGTACGAATTCGTGCTGAAAAGTTGTTTTCATTATCTTCATTACAAACATTCCGTTTCGAGTGCCTGCGGGAAAATTGAATTTTTCACTTCATTAGCAGACAACAAGTAAATATTCTTGGCAAATTTCGGACTTTTGTGCAAATGGTGAATTTCGGTTGATAGAAGTAGTACATGCTGAGCTGGTAGATAAGGACCATTTAAGTTTGGAGTAAATTTGCTTGGCGAAACAAATATGGAATTTTTTTGGGGTATTTTGGTATGCAATTTGAAATTGAAAATGAATTTAAAGATTGAGATCTGAATGAGGCAAAAGTGATTTTGGAAAAGGTTTTTTGTGAATGTGAAAATTTAATTTTTCTGTACTGGATATTTCAACTTTCTACTTTTTCTATAAGCAAACATATATCTATAAATATATTTAAAAAATTATTTAGTTAAAAAAAATTGTATTTAGTAAAATACAGAATTTTATTCGAACAGAAAAGATAACTAACTACGACTGGAAAGAAAATTGGAAAAATTGTTGAACAAAGCCTCATTAATTGATTTACTATCTGAATCAGGCAAAATAAATCTGGTTCTGTTAATGTTAAAAAAATAAAATATTTAAAAAAGAGGCACTCGTCGAGAAACACTTTGCGTGGAAAGGTGCATACTATTAATCACAATAATATATACTGGGCTGATAGAATAACGAGTGAAGTAACCAACATTGCACTGATTCAACCGCATCGATCAAGTATCTATAACGGGGATACCAAATTTGGTAAAAGTATTCTAGAAAATAACGGACGAAAAAGAAAAATAGATATAGAAATATTGAAAGGTGTTTAGAGGATCGAATGATGTGACCAAAAAAACGGGAGGCCCTGAAAGTGATGTGTAGTAAATGCTGGTCGAACTTCAACTTGGAGTCAAATATCACAACAAAGTCCTTGAAACTATCCACAGCATTAAGAGGAGACCCAAGAACAAAGTAAGGCAAAATCAGAGAAAATGTTTAGTTGATGAAGGATATTTGATGACACTTTGCAATATTTAAAGCAAAGGAATCTAAAGAACATCAGTTTGCTGAAACATCTAATCCGTTTTGGAATATGAGTCAGTCACTTGCGGACATAATCACTCTGAACATTTTGGGATTATCAGCGTACAAAGACAGAATGATTTAAGGAAAGATGTTAGATTGTTAATAACCAAAATTAATAATAAAAGGGCCAAGAATGGATCCTTGTGGCACTCTGAGAGAAGGAAGAATCATGTGAAGAGCTTAATTTAACAGGAACAACACAAGAGCGATTTTAAACAAAGGGAGAAAACCAAGAAAAATGGACACCGAAGAGTTTAAACCCAGCTAGTTTTGACAGTCTGTATATAGGACATCCAGTTGCTTTTGCTGGTCGGTTGTGGAAACAACTGTGTTTTTAAAAAAAAATCAATTTTTTTACCCAGGACTTACCTGTCATAAATCCATGCTATTCCCTGGCTAGCAAGGGTTGAATGAAAGGATAAACTGTATTGTTAGCGCTTCTTTCGAAGAGCTGGCTAAAACAGTGCAAAAAGTAGAGATAAAAAGTAGAGATGTTAAAAATACAAGCTGTGGCTATTAAATACGAGACTGCGTGCGCAAAAGGCGCCCTAGAGGAGAAGGAAGGGGAGGGGGGAGTGGTTGTTTGAAAACGAATACAGATTTAAATAGCTGGAAGTGTCTTCTCTTCCAGTATGAAAACACGTCTTTGTCGCTGTAGTAGTATTTTTTCTATAGAGGTTAAAAAAGAACGTGTTTTTTTTCTCGTGCCAATAACAATGTTTAATAAAAAACACGAACAAAATATTGATGTGAAATTTCTCGTTAAATTAAAAAAAATCCGGCTGAGTGCTAGAAGTTGTTGTGAAAGAGCCCGTAGCTTTTGAAATATAAAAGGGCATTAAATGACCTAGACTTTTTTTATTTGCTCTAAATAGTTACAAATTCTTCCACGACGATAAGAAGGAGTACAACAAAAAATTAAGTTGGGCAGGGACCCATAAAATTAGAAGAAAGCATCATGCACACTAAGCCCTCTGGAGAAATGATATCATTGTCAGGATAAGATCAAAAATCCTGTTGGTAGTATTGGGTACGATGTTGAATTGACACAATGAGCACAGGTGCAAAGAAATAGCGAGTGAATGCTTGGAGCCAAAATACTAAAAAAAACGGTCATGCCAATCCAACGAAGCGATGTTACAGTCACTACATAGAAGTACGGTAGGGAGGACGAAAATTCTTCAAAAAAATGTTAATTGATTAGTACTACTACAAGGGTTGTAGGTTGATTAAGAATGCACCACTGAAAGTAATGAAGGTGATATAAGGATAATCACCTAATCAACCGGGGACAAGGAAATGAGCTCACTACAGAGCATTCCATTCAGAGACTTATCAACACCAATTAATGCACCACCTCCTAAAGAAGGATTTCAGGCTTTATCGGTCCCTATTGCTGCGAAAGACAGTGTCAAACGGTAAAATTTATAGCCAACCAGGTTTTTGTAAGGCAGACAATATCATCAGATGCGATTATGCAGGAGAGAGTTTTATATCATTAACTCCCGAGCAGGTTTCGGTGAATGATGATATTGGAAACCGAACTGCTCTGATGGCAGAAAATTACTTACGAATACTTCTTCTTTCAGACAAAAAAAAACCATGTCTGCCGCTTATTCGGTGATTGTGTAAAAGACTAATGAATCGCTAGCTTTGAGAAGAGCTTAAATCTTTGTCGGGCTTGGAGATGGCGATGATGGTAGCCAATTTCCAACAAACAGTATGTTTTTGAGGCAGAAAATGACATTGATAATATCCGACATATTTTGAAAAATATTCTCAAGCAGATAATTTAAGCGGAGGTTAGATATACTGTCAGGACTTGGAGATTTTTTCTGGTTTACACAGTGATCTAAGCTTTTTATTTGAAATTGAGAATTAAATCTCTGATCTCTGCTGCGTAAAAGTTGTACCGTAACCTGCTCGTTCTTGAATTTTGTGATCTGGCCAAGAATGATATTTGTTAGAAGGGTTGCTTATTGCTTCAGTCTACGATAACCTGCCGTTTGGGCTCGTTTGACAATGTGATTTTTCCCGTCTTTGATTATTTTGATGGAGTGAAGGAACTCAAAAAACAAACCATGGTTATAATCGAAGTGTTGGAATTATCTTTGGCCTGAGAGATTTGTTTTACGAGGAGCTCAATCATTTTCTCTAAATTTCTTGGAAATTTTAACGTTATATGTGCAAAATAGCTTTTTATTTTTTCTATAATTTGAGTTTCCATTAAAGGCGTCCTTCATTTAAAAAAAATGCCTTGCAAGTGGAGATAGCTGTAGAATTAAAAAGCTGGTTTCACTGAAAAATCGTTGTCTTTGCCCCTGATTAGGCCGATATGCCTCCTTACGAAGAATATAGTGCCCCTCTCTATCCTGCCAGACTATAGTTTCTATAAATATTATTTTTGGATAAGAGACACCACTTTTAGGCTCACTTCTGGCTCGTTTCAAATGAGTTTCTGCATTGATTGCGAACAAGGACAAGCAAACAAACACGATTTTTTTTAATCTTTTAAATATTATGGTATCTAATGATAGATCATCTTCATATATTGTATTTTTGTCTTTCGAAACGGAAGAAAAAGCCTCCCTCTCATTGCATTCGTCGATTATATAGGCCACTATAGGAGCCTGCCACCGACATATTTATCGAGTCGTGCTCCAAACTGGACGTATGCTTTCCGGGCGAAGTGCAAAACTCTTCTTTCATCACCCAAGTATTACTAATTTTTCTGTGAATGAAAATATTGTTTGACTTTCAAACATGTTTGAATTGATATTCTTCTAAATTCCTTGAATTTATATTCCATTTTTTCACGTCCAGCCATCAACTTAATTCGAAAGTCTCTTTTGAATTCAAAGCCAAAAACGACGACTGAAACGCATTTTCTTTGAACAGTTTCCTAACAATGAACAAAGTTTAGACCACATGAACGTCTACATTCACATCAAAGTATTCTTACTTATCGAAGCCATGCTCCTAGCTGAGAACTTTTCTATTGTATTCTTGTATATACTTCACCTTTCACGTAACTTCTAATGATGGAAATTTAAGTTTATGTTACGTCCTTCTAAGGCTAAATCCTAAGCCTAAATAATTCACATGTTCTACCTCGAACCGACATCAACTAATCCATGGATATAAACTGTACAGTTGTTTCAGTGAAACTTTATATTGTTTCTAGTTGCTTGCGATGTTTCGTATGTACATAATGTGCACGGGTTGCGAATTTAAAGAGTTCTAAGCATGATGCAAAAATAAATGGTGAGGGTCTGCTTGATATACTTCTATTTTTGAGATATTTTTATATTTTTCAATCTTTTTCTGCTGAAACTCAAAATGCTAAAATATTCGATCATGCACTCCCTGAAAAAGTGTTTCAAATTAAAGTTCAGTAGAAACCGTCTTCGCAACCTTCACTCTCTGTTTGATAGCTTTATACTGCAGTTACATCTGAAAAGAATTTGCGCTCGTAGCATTGCATCTTGCTAACTTTCTTTTTTAATAATCTCGGTGCTTTCACAAGTACATTCTTCCAACATTTCGGCTTTCATCAGTCGTCATTGCAAAGAGGAAACTTGAAACCGACTACGCGCTCATTTACCTTCAATTTGCATCCGAATTTCGTCTGAACCAGAGAACACTCGCAACACATCCTTAAATCGTTTGCATCAAACCATATATCTGAATTGAAAACACTTGCACAATACTCCTGCTGAAAATTTCTTATTCCTAAGAAGTCAAAATCGTCCTAGCACATTTTACACACACACCTCACCAAGTCAAGCATCAGTTGATCATCCATTTGGTCGATTTACTTCGGCGGAAAACCCTAAAGCGCACTCACACTCATGATGGGCGAGATTTTCCTTCCTAGGAGATAATTTTCGAAATAGCTTTAATGTCAACTCGACGTGTTTTGCATAAATATTGTACATCAACAGAAACCGAAAGTGAATTTTCCGTAGTGTTTGCATGTTGTGTTTGGATGAAGAAAGTGTTGCGCTGAGTAATAAAGACTTTACTCATATAATGTGAAAAAACACTTTGTTGATTACAATATGCATGAAAAATGTAAAACGAAACATCAGTGTATCTTTTTCGTCACTAAACTCAGCATATAAAATAATGAAAACACGATATTTTTTTACCGCCAAAATATACGTGTGTATTATCAATTCTCCTATATTTTACGGAAATTGTGTCGTTTTCGTTGTGTTAACCGTACTGTAAATCCAACGTTTAAATTTAAAAAAGAACAAATTGATTAAATCCATTTAGCAAATGTTAATATTAAGGTCATATGAGAAATCACAGCTCGTTAAAAACCGCGCCCAGTGTGGGTTATACTCTGTGGCTAGAATTTTATCAGCTTAAAATTATCTTTGAATTTTTTTGTAATCATCTCCTTAACTAGTTAACTTCAAACTAACATTTTCAATTTATATATCATTTTGATATTATCAAATTCACAACCTAGTAGAAATACTAAAGAAATAATAAAATGCCAGCAAAAAAAAATCAAATTATGCAAGATGAAACCCAAAACGCAAAATGCTTTTACGTTTAACAAACGTACCTTTGTACGTCTCGTCTCAACTATTTTATTGGCAAAAAGAAACTCAAGAGATGCTTTTCACATTCATTTGCCCTTTTACCAAAAAGCAAGAAAAAAAAAATCCTTCAAAACATTTCCAAAGCAGCCTAGTACATAAAGTAAATTTGATTCGTTTCATTCACTCAAGATCTTGAGGTAATTCTGACCCTTTTATTTTGTCCTGTAAACATTTCAAATAGAAAAAATGACCGCCAACGTCCAGATCAAGCGACGGTCATTTTCTTTTCCGGTACTCTCTAAGTCTAAAGTAATACTGTCGAAGAATCGCAAAAGCTCTTTACTTCCGTCTCTCCATTCATCAAAACTTCCATTTTCGGCTTAACAGATACGAACATGATTTTTTTCCACTAGCTAAGATACAATAGACCTGAACTCGGTCTGTCGAAAGGGAAGAAGTGTTGCTCTATTTGACAAATATTTCGTATTTAAGAGTTTTTTCATGTAATTTCTTTGGGCGAAGACCTTTTGAAGGGTTTTTTTTTCGCTTTCTTCTCTGATGAGTTTTCGTAACGAATGGAAAATAAGGGAATGCTTTACGCATATCAATGTATGTAAGTACACATAAGACCGGATTCTCGTCGATGTCATCATTCACGGTGACGTTTTGGGCTTCGAGTAAAATTGAGCTGTGAAGCTGTGTTGTTAAGCATATAGTCTTACAATTTATTGGAATTAACAATAAGAACGCACTGAGAGTCTAATAGGGTCATTCGTCATAATTTCGATCAAACATATGAAAGCTCTTAGCTTTGGTCGTCTGTAGTCGAGAGGTTTTGATGTTAAATGGACTTGGGGGTTTTAGTAGGCTATAATAAATGAAATGATTTTGAGGATTTTGTGATGAACTTCGTGTCTAGTGTAACTCAATAGTGAAACCCAATTCATGGTCAGCATTGCAGAACTGACGGATAAATATGTAAGGGATTTTGACATTTCATCTTGATGATAATGTTTTACAGGCAGATCACAACCTAAGGACCCACAAGAAAATCCAAGATTTATTTTCTCTTGTTTTTGTGACGCAGAACTGTCCAGCTTGCTTTACCCTCGGTATCTCTTACTTGATTAATCGTATACAGTAATTGTCATACCAGGGGCGAAATATGTTCATCAGAGATAGATTATACTTTGTTTAATGTCTGAATTGTACTAGAAAATTTGGATCGAATAACTAACGCACATATTTTTCATTCAGTTATAATTCAATAATTAAATTTTTTTGCCTCACAGGATCACATTCAGGCAACGACGTTGCACTCAAATCCATACACTATATACCTTCCATATTTTTCATATTAATATACATTATATTTCTCATACGTTACGAGCTTCGAATTTCTCTTGGAAACCGAATGAAACGTTTCTCTCCGCCATTTACGTTTTCATTTGACAATTTCACTGCATAATTCATTCGTTTTCCTGACAGGCTTACATGACTATTAATCAAAGAATTATTATGCTTATAGAAGCGATCATTCGTCTTCTCATTGTTCCATAAATAAAAGACGAAAAGCAATTTACACCTTATGTGTACTATATAGTGCTATGACTTTTAGCTTTCTTGCAAAAGGCAAAATAATTGCGTCTAGTGTTCGAAATGAAAAATGATTTTGGAATATCATGTAAATTATTTTGGTGTGATGTTTGATGGTTATGGTATGAAAATTCTGTTAAATACAATGTTTCGTGATGCAATGAAATGATGCCAAGAACAGTTTTTTTGTGTTTACAGTAGTTTACAGTTTTATGTTTAGTAATAAATAAAATTTAGTAAGCATTTAAAATCATCCCAAATGCTTTATATTATATGCTGGTTTTATTCTGATTTGCTTGGAGAAACTAATTTTTTTATCTCTCGATCTTTTAAATTTTTAATAAATCTTTTCAAAAAATATCGATCTCAAGTCGAGCTACAAATTCTGAGCTTTTTATAATTTAAAAAAAAATGCTAATGCGTTTTTAGCTCTTCTTCATTCTTCGAAAGAGCTTCTGTCATAAATATTCTTCATAATCATAATCAATGGTGCAACAACCGGTAGACACATCTAGATCTACTGCAGAAACAAGTACCTAATTTTCCGGTTTTTAGCGTACTTTCATCCAGTTTAATATCCTGAGCATTTCTTTGATTTTCTGATGAAAACCATCACTCCACTTGGTCGTCTTTTTTCAATAATTCCACCATTGCAGGTTTTTCGAAACAGATCTTTCTCAATCACATGAGCTAAAGAACCAGCTGCCAGACAACCTCACGGCTCACAGTCACGATATCGTGCGTATACATTATTTATTTATTATTGTCCAAATCAATACATACATCCATACTCAATCCAAGGGTCAAATATAAATAACGACTTTTGATAAGGACCCAAATTTTCACTTAATAATTCACTAGTGAGACCATGGTCTTGTACACAATTTTACAGGGTAGCCCAGATGCGTAACCGTATACGTAGCTACAACCACCCAGATACAAAAAAATTAATTGGGGCAATCTTTCGCGGGAAAGATTGAATACATCAGGATGAATATACATCAGGATACAAACTGTATGGAACTTACATTATAATGACGGCTTAGTTTATCTCCTATAGTATATTTATTTATCGGATAAGCGGTAGAACTGGTCAGTGATAGTCAGGCAATAGGGCAGAACATTTTCGGCATCACTCCGCCAAAGAGACCCATATTTCCATCATTTTGCCAAACTGCAGCTATTGATGATAATATCGAGAAGTAAATTGTTTCGCTTCCAATACATTCAGCCATCATTCGAATAGAATGAACTTGAAACGGATGAGCGAAAAACGATTCCTGATATGTGAATATTATTACCCCGTTTCAATTCTAGCTTAAAGAATAAAAAGAATAAAAAAAAGAATAAATTGTCTGAGCCATGGCTTGATAGGGACCTTGGGCATTTGCGAAATCATAGAAACAAACTTTATAAGCTTACTAAAGAAAATACCGATGTTAGTCCTGCTATTCAGGAAGAATATAATGAAGTTGCTAAGCAATTTTTAGCAAAGTCTCATGAGGCTTATGACACTTACATTAGAACAACCGGCGAAAATATAGTCCGCGACCCGAAAAAATTCTTCGATTTTGTTAATGTGAAGCGAAAAACTACTGGCTATCCATCGTCCATGTTTGTTAATAATATAACGTCTTCCTCTCCTAAAGAGATATGTGACCTATTCGCTGATAGTTTCCAATAAATTTTTAATGCACCAGACCCATCAAACTCGCACCTTTCTTCCTCTGATTCAGCTTCAACAGCTTTTGTGAACCATTTAGAAATTTCCCATGATGAAATACGTAAAGCTATTTTGGATCTCGACTGCAACAAAGGTCCTGGGCCTGATCTTCTTCCTCCGACCTTCTTGCGCAAGTGTGTAGAGCAGCTTATAGCTCCCTTGCATATTTTCTTTAATAGATCACTTTCGTCGGGGATTTTCCCATTCTGTTCGAAGCTTTCGTATGTCACACCCATATTCAAAAATGGTGATCGACGCTGTATCCAAAATTATAGGGGCATTGCCATTTTGTCTTCGATTCCGAAACTTTTCGAAAAGGTGGTATACGATAAACTTTCTCCGCTTGTTGATTCCCGTTTGAACGAGCAACAACATGGCTTTAGAAAAGGTCGCTCAACTACCACGAATTTGACAATTCTAATCTCTGACGTTCTATGCAAAATGGAAAAAGGATACCAAATTGACGCAGTCTACACTGACTTCAGTAAGGCGTTTGACAGAGTTGACCATTCTACCTTGATTCTGAAGCTTCAGAAATTCGGTATCAGCTGGCTGACCTCCTACCTTCGCGATCGAACACAATGTGTAAAATTTCAAGGATTTTTATCGAAAAGCGTTAGTGCTACCTCTGGTGTACCCCAAAGTAGCCATCTTGGCCCACTTCTTTTAATATATTTATTTCTGACTTATCTAACGTCCTAGCAGGCATACCTCATTTACTCTATGCAGACGATCTCAAACTTTATCAGACTATTGAATCGAAATCGGATGCCCACTTTCTCCAATCCAAGCTTGATTCACTTGATCAGTTGTGCAATATAAACAAGCTCTCTCTCAATATCAATAAATGCCAAGTTATTAGTTTTTCCAGGAAATGCACGGTCGCACACAATACGTACTTCCTCGGCAATAATATGCTAACCCGACTTGATAACATTGCTGACCTCGGTGTTATCTTAGATGAAAAACTCCGCTTCACCTTACACTTTGATAAAATACTTTCTCGTGCAAACAAACAGCTAGGTTTCATCAAAAGACGTGCCAAAGAATTCCGTAGTCTATGGGTCACAAGATCCTTATACACTTCACTTGTACGTCCTATTCTCAAATACGCTTGCATTAGCTGAAATCCCGCTTTTGAAACCCACAGTTATAGATTCGAGTCAATACAAAAACAATTTTTACTTTTCGCCTTGAGAGAACTGTACATCCCTTATGATTTTAATAGCCTACCCCCTTATGAGTTTCAACTGGGTCAACTCTAGCCTCCAGAAGAATGATGATATCGGCCTGCTTCACATTCGACGTCATTAGAGGCGCTATTAATGTAGAATTCCTGAATAGTAAAATTTCGATAAATATCCCTGTGAGGAACACCAGGTCCAATCGATTCCTAAAAGAATATTCACATTCGACGACATATGCAGCAAATGAGCCAATAAATAGATGCTGCAGAATATTCAACAGCATAAGTTATTTATATTCCCCTACGATTTCCAAATCATCCTTCAAATCCTCACTTTTGCATGCCATCCATACCCCTAAACCTTAAGCCATAGCTTATACGTCAATCTTTTCATTTATTGATTGTTATTTATTTATTAATCTATTTGTTACTTTTTTCATTTGTTTGTTACTTATTTAACTTGTTTGTTTTTACTTTTTACTTGACTTTACTTTTCCATTTTATTTTTAATTTGTTATTTTATATCTGATTTTGTACCTTGTTTGGTGAATAAATAAAATAAAATAAAATCTGTCAAAAGCTGGCAGCCCCGCTTCATCCTAAGTATCGTCGTCCACAATGCGTTCACTGTATATCGACTCAATTATTACGTCCGATCAATTATGGTGCCAGACCGCGTCAGCAGCCCGTAAAACCATGCAACTTCCTAATGTAACCCGCATGTTGAGCAGAATCAGAGTCGCAAAGCCAAGTCAAGTTCTACCAGGAGTCGGGTTATAGCCACACTGGATGAGAACTTTGGAATGCTCAAAAGAATGTAAAGCCACACTTACTTAAAGCCGCACTAAATGTAAAGCCACACTATCGATTAAACAGCAACGCTATTCAACAGCAAAATCATGAAAACTGAGTAAACACGGAAACAAAATATGCAGCCACCATTATTTTATTATCAACAAACGTCAAAAACAAATGTATAAAGTTGCCTGTCCGCCCAATCTACAGATCAGCTGCGTTCTAATATGGCGGAACGCATTAGCGAAAACCACCCAAAGTGGGTTTGAGCCCAAGGAAAGCATCAGTTTCCATGTCATTAAACTGGGAAAATGGTGGTTAGAAAAACACCAGTTGGAATATGCGGAACTTTTTCTGGCGGTAGAAAAGTATGTGGCAAGCAGATTAGGCAAAGGAATCTTAATCGGTAAGATACTCTGCGAAAAACTAAAATCTAAAAAGTTAAGGACTATCGGTGGCAAACCGTACTTAGAAGGGGGACTGATTGAAGCTAAGCATCGTTGGTTGAAAGCTGGACCTGGATGGGGACCAGCTGGAGACATCTGATATTAGGCATTGAAAGGCGTGGACTTGGGATGACGGAAATCATTGATCTTATCAGCGGCTCTGTAGTGCGGAGGAAGCACGTTCGATGTGGGGCGGGCCGGTCGGGGTTCGAGGTCCGGGCTGATGATGGGAAAGAGATTACGCACGATTATGGTGGTGCTCGTGCTGCTCAGCGTACGCCGCTTCTGCGAGTATCAAAAGGAGTAATTGATACGGCCATGAACGTGTCGTCTAACTTGTGTGAAAGATACGTAAAAGTTTCTGGTGAGTCGAAGCTCACTCAGCGGCTCCAAGCCTGCCATTTTGGGTGAGTGAGTGGCTAAAACGGCCCACAGACACGGAGATCTGGTCGTCGACTTGGTTGCAGATATGCAATATCTGCGACCAAATTCACTGTCTGTGGGCTAGTCTCAGATCTAGTTTGTTCGCAAATATCGCAAGTCTCCAACCAAGTCGGCAACCAGATCTCCGTGTCTGTGGGCCGTTTAAGATTCAAGAAGCAGCATTCCTTACACAATCTTAAACTAAAAGGCGAAAAAAGCTCAGCTGGTTCACATGCAGCAGAACAATATCCCGCAAAATCTGAAATGATTGCTGCCTACACATACATAAACTCCGGATCAAGTTTTTAACGCAAAAAAGTTCGGAGTATTTTCGAAAAAAATATCACAAATAACTAATTTGGCCAAATCCCATAAAACAGCAAATGACCACAAAGCAGCAAAAGTCGAATAACGGTACTATTTTGCATCAATGCATCAGGAGATTATCTAATGGAGCCATTTGTCATCAATGAATCAAAGACGCCACCTGCATGTCAAGGAACCAAAACAAATAATGTTCCTGTTCATTGGATGTCTAACAAAAAAGCGTGGGTTACTGCGACAGTCTTCAGCGAATGGTTTCACACCTTTTTTGTTCCGGACGTCAAACGATATTTAAATAAAAATGGACTGCCATTTAAACTTATTCTCTTAATTGACAATGCACCAGATCTTTTTCGAAATATTTATCCAGCATGAAAACTTACAAGCTGTATTTCTGCCCAAAAGCACGACTTCCTTATCTTTAAACTAAGGAATAATTGCGTCATTTAAGACGCTATATATATGAAACAAATCTTTAAATATATTTTGGAAAGCATGAAAAATGATCCAACCCTTTTTTTGATGGATGCCTGGAAAAAATTTACAATCTTAGATTGTGTTCAGGATGTGGGACTTTCGTAGTGCCACATTAAGCAGTCACCGTTAAATGCCTTCTGGAAAAACTTATGGCCTGACATTGTTCATTGCAGAATGAGTTTTGGCAAATAACGGAGTTTCCCACAGAATGGGAGGGGAAGATTTTTTTTGGTGATTCAGCTATTAATGACAGATTTGTTTTTAACAAAATTTTCGCATTCAACCGCCATTCAACCAGAATCGCTGTCGAATGATGAAAGTGGCACCAACTTACAAAGCAAATAAAATTCATAGTAATACTTGACCTTTGAAGAATCTTTTTTTACAATATCATACTTAATTCATTGTTCAAAATTTTGTGATTGGACTGCTGCTGATTTTTTTTAATTTTATATCATTGGAATTGCTTCAATTTTCGTTAAAAAATCAGCTTCATATTTAAATCCACTATGTACGTTATTATGAAAGGATCTTCATGTATATGTTATTTCTTACAATATTTATGTTATACTTTTATATCACACTAAAGTAAAACCCACATTTAAGCTTGTTTCCGATTTATACGGTTTTATTATGGAAATTTTAGGAATTCGATTAACATGCTTTTCCGCTGAAATTATCGTCCCTATAAATCGAGAGATAGGTAGGTTGAGGTAGGTTGAAGTGGCTGCCGATCCACAGAGGTCTGCCGACTGACACACTTGTGCACAAGAGAGGCCCGTTGTGCTGCCACAATAGTTTGTGACTCTCACCTACTCATTGAACTCGGGAAAACATCTGCTTCCCTTGACAAAACGCGCTTTTGCCTTTAAATTGACCAGGGACAACTTGGTAAGGTTTGATAGAAATGGAGCACCAATTGTCGCCAACTTTCTCCTTGCCAACGCCGGGCACTGACACAAGAGGTGGAGGACGGACTCCTCCTCATCTTCAGAGCCACAGGTGTACTAGTTTAAAGTAACATGCGTTGTGCTCGGAAGTTAAATCATTTTTTAAATGCCAATTCATTTTACTAAAATAAAATTTTCCACCAATTTTCATCTTTTACTCAACCACAAAATTTACATCATTGAATAATTTCATTTTAAAATCTACAGAATCACCGTTCATACCCAATTACAATCAATTCATCTCACTTTTGCATTTCCACAGAAAAGCGTTAACCATTTTCCATGAAATCACAAAGCCTGAATGTCTTTCATCATATAATCGCTTTCTGAACCTGAAAAACCAGCAAATGACCAACTGCCATACACTGATCACTTGATGCCTTTTTGTCGGATCTTCCGTTGTCGTCAAAGCTACTGACGGAGAAACTGACACGTTCACAAATGTTCGGAAGTTCTACAAAACCAATGAATGATGAAATGAAATTCCTGTAAATCGTCCTTCTTTGCCTTTACTTCAACCAACCCAACAGTTTTCATGGTGGCTGTCACTTGAACAATAAGGAAATGTCATCGATTGTTCTTGCAGAATTCAGCTTGGAACTTTCATCGTCATTATTTCAATCATTTCTTCGCTAAACCGATTATCTGTCAGACATATAATTATCTTTAAATCTATTCTTTAATCGATTCTCAGCTTGGAACAGCTTCGAACAGTACGTGGTGGTTGTTAGCCAGAAGCAGCCCCCGTAATGGAAAATGAAGAACTGCAAAAAGCATCATCACTTTTTATGCTTGCGACATGCTTGAGTTTCGTCTTTAACTGGGATACGATCGTAGATATTAGATATCATCAGAACGAGACCAAGATATTCATAGGCGCTGTCATGTTCAAGCCTTTTTTCCTCTAAATGGAAATTCTTTACGGCTGTTTCGCCCGAGTAAATGGCGAACGGAATGCTATTATTCGCATTCCTTACGAACTTTCGTCTTATCAACTTTCTCATTTCGCTGTAGTATTCGAAACGACAACGCCTGGTTTGCTGTTCCCAATGTCGTCGCATTCTAACACTCATCCTCCCACTATTTGGCGTTGTAATGAAAAGATTCCATTCATCGTAGTACGTTTTCGATATTAATTCGTTTTCGTCTTAATTGCGTTATTTGCTAGCAGTAAATAGTGGATAGATGTCAAGAAAGGGGTTCAATGCTAAACAGGACAAGATTTGTTGTGATATTTCTTTGGGGCAAGCTAAAAGTCATATTGTTGTAGTTTTTGTGAATTGTTCGAAAAAATGTTCGATTAATTTCTGATATTGAATTTTACGTAAACGACTAATTGAACTTTTTGCCTCATTTCATTTTTATGGATGACTGAGCTGAAAATGACATCCAAACTGGTTCAATAATCTCAGACAAAGATCTGATAATGGTTGAATAAATGCATCTATTTTTAACTGTAAGATGAGAAAGTAACACGAATTCATTTATTTTTTTATTCGTTTCCGTTTTAACAGGAGCGAACCCAATTACAAAAGCAATCACAAAAACAGCATGAAAAAAACAAAAGATAGTCCATTAAATAATTCATAAAATTGCATTAAGATAGTTGAATATCAAAACAATAAACTATACAAAACAAGGTATAATAGAATTAAGATAACAAAAAATGAAACAATGATAGAAGAAGTAGTGAAAGACATAAATGTAACGAAGCTTAATAAAAAAATCATAAAAAAAATCAAAAATCATAAAAAGTTTCAAGATATAAGGCTATAGTATGACGTCTAAAAGTGCAGAAGGTCGGTGGAAAAGGACCAAGCTGTAGTTCATTATGTCTCCTGGGGATACGCAATAATGGCGAATGGAAAACAACGTCAGTTCGCGCAAACGAAATTAAAAACACCGACGAAGTTCTATCTGAGGGATCAGTCACACGAAATAAAAGCTTCGAGCCAGGGTCAAATGCCATAGGACAGTGAAAGAGCCTAAAACGCAGACACTCATCAATAAGCACTGGTCGAGGCTTTAAAGGGGGAACTTGGAGTAAACTCGACTTGATCCGCCACCACCGCCGGGAAATTCTATCACCAGAGGACGAATAAGTGGTAGCAAGGGTTGAAAATTGAAGAAAAACACACAAAATTATACAAAAAAATAATCGAGAAGACAGCACAATTAAGAAAAACAAACAAACAAACAAAAACATCCCCAAAAGCAAACGCACAGCCATAAGAACACAAACATACTAGCCAGACATCTATCGGCGAAATTCATGTAACGGCTTTTTGGTGCATTAAGTCGGGTTTTACCGTAATTTGTAGTAAAGAAGAACGACCACTATAAGCTTTGTGAAACTTAAATAATAATGAGCGTGTAAATCTACGCTGCACGACATCATTTAAATAGACAAGGTAGGGAAACGAGACCTGACAACAGTTCTCAAGGGTGCTACGCACAAGTGACAAAAACAGATGGACGGAAGTAGTGATGTTAATAAAAATAGAGGAAGACCTGAGGACAAAGCCGGACAAACGAGAGACCTTGGCGGTTATGTATGCGATGTGTTTATCAAATTTAAATTCAAAGTCAAAAAGCACACCAAAGTCCTTAAAATTGTCGACAGCCGCAATAAACAATCCGGGTAAGCAGTAAGAAAACATTTGACGGGACATTTTACAAGTATAAGACATTAGGTGGCATTTAGATATGTTCAACACTACTCATTCAAAGCACAAAGATCATCCTGCAACTGGTGACAATCATCAAGCAAATTAATCACTTTGAATATCTGAAAATCACCAACAAATAGAAGACAGGGAAAACGGATAACGGAAAGGAGATCCTTAATAAATACTAGGAATAACAGAGAACCCAGTATTGAACCTTGAAAAACCCCAGAAAGAAGGCAGTATAGGGAAGAAAAACGTGAATTCAAAGATAAAACACAGCTACGACCAGAAACATAGGATGAGAACCAGCACAAGAGAAGATCAAATATCCCAAAACCTTGGAGTTTTTAAAGAAAGAGCTTTTAGTCAACAGAATTGACAGCCTTAGCAGAATCAGTGTATACCACATCCACTTGTTTCTGCTGGTCTAAGGTGGAAGCGACCAAAATAAGTGAAGGCTAAGAGGTTAGAGGTGGAAGATCTACCTTTTATAAACCCATGCTGCTAAGGAGTAAAGAAAGGTTGAAATTTAATTAGCAGCCTGTTGTAAGCAACTCTTTCTTAGAACTATAAGGGAGTGAAGTAGGACGATAATTGGATACACAACTTGGGTCCCCAGAGCTATGTATCGGGGAAATAGGAGGAAACTTCCAGTAAGAAGGAAAGGATCCCGATGAGAAGCTAAGATTGAAGGTAATAGACAAAGGAACAGATACAGACGACAAAATAAATTTGGCGAACAGGTTCGGAATGCCGTCAGGACCACAATCAACATTAATATCAAGATATTGAAGTAGGAACTCAATTTCTAGAGGTTTGGTTGGGGTAGAGGAGATGGGTGATGGAGGAAAATGAGGGGGCTCATAAGATTTTATCGGATTATTTTCAGAAAAGAAAGAGGAAAAGTAAATTGCAAAGAGATCACAAATCACCTGATGATTAGGGGCAATGGTACTATTAAGAAACATAGAATCGGGGAAATGATGAGAATTTTTCAAAGAGTGGACGTAAAATCAAAAGGGTTTGTGTTGGTTAGAACGAATAGAGGATTTGATGTTGTTCATATTATCACGCATAGCCTGTTTGACAGCAGTTTTGGCGGCTGATCGAAACTTTGACAATTTGACGTATTCAGTCCGACAACCCGAGGCACGGAATTTAGTACCAGCTGCATTTTTTGCCCTGAAGGCAGACGCCACATCAAGCCGAAACGAAGGAGCATCATCTGATTTGCAAGGACGACTGGACGGAGTTAAAACGGGAGATAAGAATTAAGAAATCGGAACGTGACTTCATCAACAGATAGTCCGCGGCAAAAGAAATACCAGTTAGTAGAGTTGATTTCATTCGCCAGTTTAACAAAGTCCGCTTTATGGTTATTAAAACGCGAAGGCCAAAAAGGAGTTTTACTAGACACAAAGGCAACAGAAAATTCTACAGGAAGTGGGGGATGGTGTCGGGCAGGTGGGACGTAGGGCATATCATCAGCTTGTACAGTAATGTTGTATGAGGGAATATTTGAAAGAACAAGGTCAAGAACTTGTTGATATTAAGAACAGCGTTCAATTGAGGCAATGAACATGAACAGAGGAATTAAATAGCAATTAGGAAAATGTTATTAGATGAAAGTAAGGAAGAAAAGTTAGCATTCCACACAAGGTTCGGCAAATTAAAGTCGCTATATATTAAAAATAAAAGAAAGGCTAAACGGTTGTTGAGGAAATTGGAGAGTTCGGCCAAAAATCGGTCGTAAAATCCAACAGACGAATTACATGGAACATAAACCGAAGTGACAATCAGAATTTTAGAGGGAGCAAGGGTTACATGGATGACAATGCATTCAACAGGAGGAGAAGTATAGAAGTCATGACAGAGTGTTTCTTGAAGAGACTTGTGGATATCAACTAAAACACCACCACCGTCTTTTTTCATTGACGCAGTACGATCACTATCTCAATGAAAAACAGCATGAAAAGAGAAGATCCCATTATTATAAATATCCCCAGAAAGGCAAATCATTTGATCAAAAGACAAAGAAGAAAACAGATTAAACATGTTCAGCGTGGTCTTTAAACTACGATCATTCTGGTAGTACACGTTAAGTTTATTGACGAGTCTAGTTCCAAAAGCTCCGCGATTCATTCGACTGAAAGTTTTTTCGAGGTCTCGGAATAAAATCCTTAATCAAAAAACTCCTCTGACCAAGAGGCCAGACATTGATTTGGAGAGCCTTTTCCGAGTCAGGAAGCAATGTGATTCGAAACGAGGTGATGGTTTGGTTATCCAGATTGTCCTTTGTCAATTTTGTAAACGTAAGGAGCCAAGCAACGCGGCCCAGTCTAGCCGACAATGATGCTGGAATCCAAATGATGTACGAAACCGCGGGTGAACCTGTTGTTAATGTAGTGATGTGCAATATTATGCACAGCTCAAAGGTTTCGGTAATTGAACTACATTGATTCAACAAAAAAAAAAAGATCCTAAGATGTGAAGCTCGTGAAACTCAATGTCAATAAAATTTTATAATTGTAGATTACAAAAAAAACATATTCATTTCTAGGTCTGAAAAGTGCTGAAAAATAGCACTATGTAGATACTGTGCAGCATTTATTGTACTTTGATTTTCTTTCACAAGGCTATTTGTAACATTTTTTTTTAATTGAAAATTTCATATTTTTACTCCATGGAATGATAGAAGTTCATAGTATATAAACGATTATTGTTTGGACTAGGGTATTCGCTTAAAATTAATTATAAATTTTGAAAGGTCTTAGCAATAATTGAAATAAAAAAAGCACAAGCAGCTTTTACTTCAAAATCGTGTTGAAATATAAAAAACAATATTAGAATTTTTTAAACAACACAACAAAATAGATACATTGCAAATCAAATACCAAATTAAAATTTCAAATGTCAATCAGCTACCCGAAATTAAACTAATTCGTCATCGTACTGAGTGCTATTATACCAATAAGAAATAAACGTACTGGATTGCTATAGCACTAACATGAAAAAGTAAAGTCTAGTGACAATTTGATGAGTACTCAAGAAAAATAGTTGCAAATAAAGCATTTTTCCAGCGCTTATTCATACTCTCGAAAATTCTCCATTGCATCAGCTAACTTATCTAATGACCCCGACACCAAAAATCCTCCTTGAACTTAAAAAATATCATCAATCTCTCAACAATACAAGAACTTCTAACAAATTAAGCTTGAAATCTTACGCCAGCAGACTGCATTTCCATCAGATCGTACAATAATGTTCTTGCTTATGCCACACGTCCTTCTCGTACAGATGCCATCCATCACTTGCCACTGAACACACACGATTATCCCCCAAAAGTGAAGTGAACATATCCTCTAATGTCGCATGCCGTCAGTGCTATTATTACACACATAAGCACTAAGTTATTTCTCTCGAAAATGGATTGGTAATATGTCGCTTGCTTGAAAATCCTTGAAAATAGTATTGAATGAAAAATCTTCTGGAAAATAGAATAGAATAGAACAGCGGAAAAAAAAATCGGCTAGAAACGGATCATCACAGCGCTCAGGCTCAGTGAACTGAGAATTATTGAGTGCAATGGCAAAAGTTCCGCAAGCTGCCGTGAAATCTTTCGGTATGTACGACAAGTATCTGTCCAAATTGTTTGAGCATGCATTGGTGCAGAAATTTCATTGTCGATAAGAACGAACACAGACCCCACCTTTGAAAACAGTTCCAAAGCTGATAGGATTTAGATTTATTGCTCGACAGGCAGGCAGCGACCGTGCAAGTGTCGAAGAAGGTTAAGTAGTTTGTTCAAATGAAAGTGCATCTATAGTGATAGGATTGTATGTTTCATTGGTGACCTTATCAGAATTATCATTGTTTGGGGGGCAGGGGGTTAAGTTTCGGGTTTTATGGAGTACAAAAGCAATTTTCGAAGTTGAGTGGAAGTTTGAGTGGTGGCGTTTGATGCTCCTTTCGATTGATGATGATAGCTCTGACTTGCAATATAAGAGATTGGACAACAGTTTGGGAAACTGGACAGTACCACCTGGGAAATCCATCACTATGGCGTTGTCTTTCGTATTCAATCCAACCGGGAAAATTGCAGAAAAGACAAAAAACATCTATTTGCGGAATTTTAAAGCCTTAATAAAAAAATTCGCTCATTCTTTACGGAAAGCCTACAAGGACCCAAAAAAAACCCAAAACTATAATTAGTTGTCCTTGATAAATAGTCAAGTCATTCGTTTTCAGCATTTCAAAGCACAGGAGAGACACAAAACATTGAAAACGCCTCCCATAAAACACCATTTATTTGCCGCAACTCACTACATTTTCGGTGACATAAACAAAATGACCTAAACACAAACGTAATTAGCCAGACTAATGAAACCAATTCGCATCGACCGTTTCACCATTATTCTCACTTTGTCCTGTGAGCAGCCGCAAAAATCGAATTGCTAATCGATGCCCATGGCAGAGTTTTATTCACACAGTCGGCACACTGCAGTAGATTTAGCGAACTGTTCTTTCGAAATAGGGAAAAACTCGGTAGATTCGTATTCGGATCAGATTCCCTCTTGATTGCAAAGCCACGAATCAGGCCAGGATATTCTGTTTTTGAGGTGAACCGTTTCTGGCGGAGGCCAGGAATCAGATCCATTTGACTATGGCTGTGGACGACTCGTTGATATTTGTAGCCACGAATAGTGTCTGTCTATTGTTTGATGTTTTTCAGTTAGTTATTTGCGGCAGATGGAAACGAATGTCCTCTAATAGTGGTTACTACTACAAGCAGTTGAAGTTTGGGCAGTATGAACAGTACTAGAGGATCAAACCAGGGATGTAACAATGATGTTAGGATCAACCATTGAGTAAGACACCGCATGATGATCTAATTTCTTTAATATCTCCACAAAATAAGCAATGCGAGCTAAGAGCCATTTTCGCTAAGTTTCTTTATTAATTCAAACTTGTTTCCTTTTCTCGCCATTACGAACCTTGAAAGTCATCATCCTGTTTCTTAAGGATGGATTCACAAAAAGGAAATCGAACGAACGAAAATAAATACATTAATGTAACTTTCGCTTTGCTGAAACTAGCTTGTAATGAATGTCTTGCCCCGCGAAATAGCAAACGAATGTCTTGTCCCGCGAAAATACAGATCGATATTTAATTGAATGATTTTTTTTCGGAAAATCACATTGTAAGAAATAACGAGTGCTTTTTCTATGCGAAGTTTACGAAAATCTTTTAGTTTAAAACAAAATGTGATCCAGAAACAATACATTTATAGATCTTGTAAAGCTAATTACGGTGTTAAACTCATTTTTGCTACTGAAGATTTTGCTGGTTTTGAAAGTCAATATTTTTCACGAGAGTGAAAAGATATTCATTTTCTTGCTCTTTTTCACAGCTGGAGAGAGTTTTTAACATTTCCCTTTAACTTTGGGTAGTAATATTTTATGATTTCGCAAGTGTAGCTCTTTTCTTTCTATGTTAAATTGCCAAAAATTACTATGCAAATATCTCACAAACTGTAAGTTTGTCTCATATGTCTGTGTAATTGTGTAATTTGATTCACCATTTTTAAGGTATCATATATCTAAAAAAAACGAACATCATAGAATCGGCCAGAGTAAAAAAAAATTTAAGTATCAAATATTGAATTTAATAAAATTAAAAATGTAAAAATATAAGGTACATAAATATAACTAGCTGAAACTGTCCAAATCTCAATCATGTTAGAAATGCTTAATACCTTGGTATTATTTTCGATGAAAACTTAAAATGGGATCTGCAAATTCCAAACACTATTAACAGGTTGAAAAAAATCATCCCATTATATTTAGAGTATATTTAGCGATTAGGTCTTTTGCGAATAAACTGATTTTACGGAATTTTTACAATGAAATAATCTACTTTATTTTACAATATGGGATAATTGCATGGGAATCGGCTACAAAAAGTGCATAGTAGGGCAGACCGGGGTCAGTAGATCCATTTTTCATAATTAATTTTATACAAATGTTACTGTAAAGTTTTTAGCCATAGTTAAAACGTTTTTGTTTTGATTACTTGAATAGGGTTTTTAATATTTTTTTATATTTTATCCACTATAAGGGTTTCAAGTATTATTTGGTATTTTAAAAAAAGCTTGTCCGTGAGTCCATTAACCCCATGCCTGGGGTTGGTTGACTCAGTGGACGGGGTTATTTGACCATTTCAATTTAATAAAGTATTAAGCATGAGAAAACACAAAGTTTTCAAAAAATAATCATTTATTACGAAACAAAGAAAAATTTCCTTTATTAATATAATCCATTGAATGAAAAAAAATAAAGCTTCACTTACATACATGTTAGATATTATTAGTGTCGACTCATTTAAAATAAAATAAAAAAAAACTATTCATCATCGTCGTCTGAATTGCGATTGTTGCACATTTAAATCAATGAATTTTTTAGACTTCGTATAATGTCATGCCGTAATAAATATCAGCTGCATTTTTTTACGTATTGCGCCAAAATTTGTTCTTCGTCGTCGTTGTTGTAATACCCGACTTGTTCCAGTTTCAGCGCAGACTTTTCAATTAACGGATATTTCTCAACTTCACTTTTCATTTTGACGAATATCTCCGTAAAGTTTTATATAGTATTCTGTACTTGATCGCCGTACTTTGAATGTTTCTATCGTCATAAATAACCTCTTTGCAATCAGTTTCCATCACATCTTTAGATGTATTCGATCTTTCTGTTTTTGGTTTTTAGGTCCTCATCGATTTGAATGTAAGAAAAGCATGTGATTAGTAGTAACTTAAAATATAAGCGAAGTAAGAACGAAACATGAGGTTAATTGACTTATGAGTCGTCTAACCCCGCTACGGTGTGAGTCAATAGGCCCCAAACCGCCATTTTTTTTTTTTTGAAAACACTCATGACAAAAGGTTATGGCAATCAAAGGGAAAACAAGTTAGAATCACCATTAACCAATGCATACACTTTCCATTTAAACTACTTGACAACCAAATATCAAGAGCGTGTAAACTATAAGACATTTTAAATATCAAACTAAACTTTCACTCACGTGCTTGTAATTTCGTTTTATTCTATTACACCACGAACAACGTGAGTTGGCCTCGACGAATATTGCTGCACTGAGACAGATACCTTGACTGAATACACAGTCAAATTTATACAGCTTATTTGGCAATTTTCGCTTAATTAATCGCAATGAGTCTACATACCCCTATAGTCAACTAACCCCGGTCTGCCCTAACCTTTAATTATCATGCATAAGTTATTAATTCAAATTTTCATAACAACCCCACTCGCGGAGGTTCACAAGAGTGTCTATTTGTACCTCATAGAAAAACATCAATCGGGCAACGTCACTATAGTTGTCTTAGCATTACTTTTTTTCAACAATCTACCCTTTTTGATAAGCAGAAGCATTAACCTAAATATCTCCAAGCGCAGTGTAAATAATTTGCTATATAATAGAAATTGAAATGTAAATGTTAAACTGACTATTCAATGCTAGTTAAAATGCTCAATAAAATTTAAATATTTTTTTGTTAATGCTAAAAGTTTTTTGGTTAAGCTGATATTTATTGTCACTTCTCTTTTTTCTTTACAAAATAACTTGTAATCTTAAATTTATTAGTCTTTACTTAAGCTATGCTCTTCTCAACTGAACTGGGAACACTTATTTTTATAAATCTATATATATTCTAGTTTCTTACCCCTTATTCTAGTTTGTTACCCCTTATTCTAGTTTCTTACCCCTTATTCTAGTTTCTTACCCCTTATTCTAGTTTTTTAAACCTTATTCTAGTTTCTTACCCCTGAAGCCATATATGATTTGACTTTTGGGAACATAGATATGTACCATTTGCAAGATATACATTAAAGAATTTTCATTTTTTGAGCATCTTGGTAATGCGATCTGTTAAATAATTTGATGTCACATGACGGTTACTTTTTTCTTAATTTTTTTCTTAAAAAAATATTAAATAAAAAATCAAATAAGAAATAATATAAGCAATAAACTAAACATTTTTCTAATAGAAGGTAGGTATAAAGTTAAATTTCAAGCATAAAAAATTGGCAAGCAAATGTTTGGTTACTGCTCTTATGATTAATTTTTTAACCAGATTTAGTCAAAATGAATTCGAAAAGTTCAAATTTAAGTCAGAAATATTATTCCGGTGTAAAATTGAAAGCAAATTCCTTTTCATGCAATGGAAACATTATGTGAAGAATCATACAAATACATTCCAAGCACAAAGTCTTCTGTGAGTCCATGCATATTGCATGCAACAAAAATCGCTTTAAAATCCTCCTGGGCTTAGCTTATGCTATAGGAATCAGCGCTACAAAGCACAAACCAACATACTAGTGAGATTGCACTCTTTGGCATCCTTCATTGCATCGATTCAAGTTCACTAAATTTGGCTTCGTCTATTCCATACCAAATGTATTATCATCATCATCATCATCTTTTTCAGCTCCAGCTCGACTTTTTTTTGGCTAAGCTCCAAAACCACAGTTTTTTTTTTAACGTTTTGCTATTGTACTATATCCTAGCACACACATACATTCACCAGCCATGCATACTTGTACTTTCAAAAAAGCGAATTCATTGCGATTGAAGCGCACCCAGGATGCGAAAACAAAGCGATACCAACAAAGACCTCAGCTGGGAAATCGATTTGGTTAGCTGCATTCATACATACATACATGAATGCAGTTGATATTTTGCCTTTTCGATTTTTAAATTCAAGGATAATTCTTCGTTTTCGAATAACGCGAATGGGAATGGTAGGATTCTGCAGGATTTTTCCCGATATTAGTTGCACACATGGTAGCTTTGTACTACAACATTGTGATAAAGAAATGATATCAGGTAATTTTGTGCAGGAATACATTCATTGTCATCGCTGGCAGAGAGAGTTGAAATTGAAGCCAGAATAAAAGGATTTAAATGATGGTGTGGTACGATAGGATAGAAATCGATGTTGAAATGAAGATAAGAATGAAATAAGTAATGGATAAGATTTTTTTGTATGAATGGGATTATGGGCAGCTTTTGGTGGTAATTTAAATTTCGATTTTATAATTAGAGCTTTAAATCGTATTTTATCATCAAATTAATAAAGTATATTTTGACTTTTCCTTATAATTTCTTTTTTAATTTATTTTTAGATATGATAGGTTTCATTTTAATCTAAATTGAAACCAACCTGTGGATGCCTAAATTTCAATAGTGAATTTATGCATAAAAGACCTAATAAAAACAAGCCAACAACTAGTCAACTGAACCATTCAAAATATTCAAACAAAAGGTTAATAACGATGCCAATCTTCCTTCCAACATTTTTGTTTCGATGCATTCACTTCGAAATTAAATTCCTTTATTTTACCTGCCCAGCTGCTGAAAAACATTGCCAACATTGGCTCGCCGGATGCGCAAAAACCGAATTACAACACGACCTAATATTGCATTAACAAACAAATTCCGTAAACAGTGAACCGTGGACTCGCGATTTCCGCGCAACCCTTGCAATTGTCGAAAATTTCAATTTATTGCACTACAAAATCGATTCGCCATTCATTTGCTAATTTGTTTACCACAAGATAGTTTCGAAATAATTTATCGTCGAAAATCGAATTGAATCCTGAAATGAAAATGTTGGGCAAATGTATTTGAAATTTTATCGGGATGCGTACAAAACGGAATTAATCATTAGCAGTAGATTTGCGTTTGAGGATGTGTTTATGTGTTGCAATGGCTGCGAGGGTGGATTTATCTGCAGTTTGTGCACTTATCTGTTGAAATTGAATGGGTTTTTGGTAGTATGCGATGTTTGTTGTTGAATGAGATGCAAATGCGTGTTTGTGATTGCACCGAATCGAATAGGTTTTACTGATGTTTTTTCCTTGACCAACTTCAAGGACTCTACGGAACTAAAGCAAATATAAAGTTGCTAGTAATTTTTTTTCGTCTTTCTACCAAAGAGTGCACTGCGACACAATACACCTATTGTAGTGAAATTGAAAAACCAGAAAAAGAATTAATGACTAAATTATATCTATCTTACAATAACTCCATTGCATATGACTTTCGCAATGCTAATTATAAGATCATTACGGATTATTTCCTCAGAATTGACTGGGCTAGTAATTGTTCAACGTTAGAATTGAACGATCATGTATCCTTACTCTATATGTTGGCTTTTGACACCGTTGAAAAGTTTGCCCCAACATTAAGAACAAAACAACAAAATGTCAGAGCCACGGCTGGATAACAATAAGAAGTATTTGCGGAATCAAAGGAATACAATTTTAAAATTTTATAAATATAAATAATTAGCTCAATAATGCCTGATTAAACCCCGTGAAGCGTACGAGCGCTATGTTAATACCACACTGAAAAAAATCCACATGGCGCCCAGAGCTATGTAACATAGCGCATTATTTATGGCCCCATACGCTTTGTACATAGTACTTTGAGCTATGCAATATGGCTCCCAGTGTCATAATGTTAGAATCTACCGAGCGCGTGGTCCTATATAACATGGCGCAGCAATTATGGCCCCACACGCTATGTACATAGTACCCTGAGCTATGCAGTATGGCTCCCTGCGCCATAATTACATGGCGTAGAAATTATGGCCCCACACGCTATATTACATAGTACCATGAGCCATGTAATATGGCTTCAGTTATGTCTTCAATTATAATTCGCAGCCATACTGTGTGAGGGGACGTATAAATGTCAGCAAGTGACATTTGAGTAACATCAATAGAAGTGAGAATTGAAAAAGAAAAAGCTATTTAAATTCCCATAATAGCTCAAACATTGACTTCGAATGCAAGACACTACAATGAAAAAACACATAGCGCCAGACGCCATAATTTGTAGACTTCTGGTACCTTTCGGGATTGTGATAAAATATGGCGATAAAATTAGAACAGGGCGAAATGTTTACAGGGGCAGATGCTATGCTTATAGTCCTCCACGCCATGTACTATAGTCCTTCATGCCATGTACTATAGTCCTCCACGCCATGTACTATAGTCCTCCACGCCATGTACTATAGTCCTCCATGCCATGTACTATAGTCATCCACACCATGCACTATGGTCCTCCACGCCTTGTACTATAGTCCTCCATGCCATGTACTATAGTTCTCCACACCATGTACTATAGTCCTCCATGCCATGTACATGGCGTGAGGATCATATTACATGGCATGGAGGACTATAGTATATGGCGTGGAGAGCTATAAGCATAGCGTCTGCCCCCAGGTACTTTTCGCTTTCGTGTGGCGCTATATTTTATCATAATCCCCAAATCGACTATGTACATGGCGCGAGAAGTCTATAAACTATAGCGTCTGGTGCTATGTGTTTTTTCAGTGCATGGGCGAAAATATAATTCATGATCCTAAAAGGTTTTTTTATATCGCAAGCACCAAACGGAAAACTTCGGGCTACTCTACATTGGTGCACAAAAAGAACTCTTGTTCATCAAGCTCTCATGAAGTTTGTGGTCTGTTCGCTGACCATTTACAAGAAGTATTTTCTTCATGTACAAGTTTCTCTAATGCTCTTTTCTTTCAAACACTCTTTTAATATCTTCTGTCAAATATATTTAACCAGAGAGAAGATTACAAAGGCCATCAAAGATCTAAACATCAACAAAGGTCCTGATCCTGACTTGCTGCTTCCTAGTTTCATACTCGTATGTATGGAGTCGCTTATCTTAACCGTGCATTTTATTTTCAATAAATCACTTTCTTGCGGAGCTTTTCCCTCCTCTTGGAAATTCCCCCATCTCACGGCGATTTTTAAGTGCGATGATAGACGGTCAATTGATAATTACGGAGGCATTGCAATACTATCATTGTTGCCTAAACTATTTGAAAACATTTTCTGTGATAAGCTCACCACTCTAATAGAACCTCTTCTGAACGAGCAACAACATGGTTTTAAAACAGGCAGGTCAACTACTACCAAACTTGTGATTCTCGTCTCAGATGTTCTCTGTGGCATGGAAAAAGGACATTAAATTGATACCATCTACACAGACTTCAGCAAGGCCTTTGATCGCGTTGATCAAAATTGCTTCCCCGTTTTTCCAAATAACAAAATTTCTGGAATTTTTTGAAATTCAATACCTATCAATACGAACAATTAACATTTTCCTTCTATGATTCAAACTGTGATACACACCGACCATTTCAATGCACACAAAAGAATTGGAAAAGAAATTGTATCGTCCCATCGGAATTGCAATCTTATAATGAATTGACTGTTGTCATTCCATCAAATCAGCATCAATCAAAGTAATAGTATTACCTGCTATTGTTACCGGAACTATACTTTATCCATCGAATCTCATCGTCCATCGAGCTTTACGTACATTATTGCTCTGCAAGTAGCTGAGATTATTAACGTCCACTTACTTAAACTTCATGCATAATTCATTCGAGAAAACCCGAGTAACAAACGCTACACAAGTATTCAAACGGGATAATCTGTCGACTGAGAACGAGTACTGTACCAAAGCCAGCGATGATGACTGGCTTCGTCGTTCGTTCGGTTTTTGGTGCGAACGTGATGTTTATGGATGATGCAGTGACGATGTCCTCAATCGAGTAGCCATCTAAATGCTACTGGCAATGGTGTTGAAGAGTCAGATCGGAACTAAAATCATGCTGTGCAAACCACTTGAAACGAAGCATCCTGACTTGAACTGCGTTCACGGATTCGCTTGCTCTCCACGTTAACGAAAGCATCCTGTATGACGCCGTTGAATGCTTTATTGACCACAACGTGATTCAAGACTCGGATAATACAAGGATGTAATGGTTGAACGTAATAAATACACGCTTGGTCAGAGTTTTTATTATGGAGCACTCGCTTTATTGCAGTGAAACCATTTAGTTGATTATAAAATTACCACTTTTCTGTGTAGGTACTTGACTACGAGTTGAGTTAGTTTCGAAATTGTGGTTGGATGTGGTTTTGGAAAATAAAATCAGAAATATTTCATTCTTTTCATAGGCACGATAAAAAGAAATAGTTTTTTTTTAAGTTGAAAGTTTTGACGCGTGTAGAAAGTTTATGGCTTGAAAATTATTCTTCAGAATATTTTTTTTTTTAAATCTTTCGTAAATTTATTTATAAGCTCTGGATCACAAGTTTGAATTGAAATTTCAATGCAAAAAAATTCCTAGTATTTTCCGAAAAGAGAGTTCTAAATCCAACGACTCGGTGTTGTTATTCAAATACAAATTATCAGTAAACTCCTTCTTTTGTTTAAATCATTATTGCCGCTAACAACTTTATGAACGTTGTATTTTTATAGATTTAATAATCAAGTGAAAAAAAGTGAAAAAATGTTTAATCAATAATTATTGGTGTTCTTAGTAAACACGAGCTCTTATGTTCATAATTTTAATTCAAGAATTTCCATGTCAAATTACATTTTTAATAATATTTGGACTCCACCCCTACACAAGAGTCAGATGGACTAAAATCACATACACGCTAAATTCGAATCTAAATTTAAAACTATAAACTACTCTTTGTAACTGCTACCCACATTGCACTACAAAATTAACATATTGCCAGTGCTATGATACCAAGCCCACGTTGGGCGCTACTAATTTTTAGTATTTGTTTGCCCAAATACACAATTTAGAGGAATAACTCTCGTCAAAAATAAGTTTGATTGTATATTTTTGATACATGAGAGCTACGAAAAATGTATATACACTATTTTAATGTCTGAAAATCACATAAATTATCTTAAAAAAATTATTTTGCGTTCTCTTACATTTCAAACAGTTTAATTAAACAAATGATTTGATTTTTAAGTAGAAAACCTTCATTTAAATGTAAACCTTTTTGCTGTTCTAACTATTTGAAATACGGCAATGACAAAGACAGATATTTAATCCAAAAAATGAAACAAAAAACAAGAAAACGAACTTCGGTTCATTCGATCGAAATTAAAGCAAACTCCTTCATAGCTCCTTATTGTGGTTATATTGTATATTCACAGTATGATATAGACCAGATCTTTCAAAACATATTGGATTCATGTTGAAATACTCAAAACGAAAATACCTTATACAATCTGAATGATGTTACTGGCAATATGAAAACTATGCTTTGACGACCTACTTTCAATAAACAAAAGCTCAAAGCACAGAGACTATGGAAAATAGTATTTTGTAAAATACGACACAATATTTATGGTATGTAAATAAAACCAGTAGTTTTTGGTATATGACTGCTTTGTTTTTCAAAGCTTCAGAACATAAGGATATACATACCATTATTTCGGAAATGTCTAGAACATGCAAAACTTCATAAAAATTTTCATGTGAACAACATTTACTGCGAAAATGAGATTTCAGTGTGGAGACTGATTGAAAAATAAAAACAATTTAACAGCGCGAACAATTTCTGCGAAATTTCCTCCCATACGTTAAGCAGCAAAAATTGAAAATCACATTCATACAACTCCTTGTAATCATTCATAATGCGTAACAAATCATATGATTTCATCAAACGTCTCAGCGCAAAAAAAAAAGATTATAATCAAATCAAACTTGAAATTTGCTTCTTTTTCAAATCACATGTCCTTTAAAATTCATTTTCTTCATCTCTTTGCCCAGTTAAACAGCTGCTGCTGCTGCTACTACTGCAAAAAAAAAATTAGACCCAGATGGTCTTATGTTTCATCATCATTTTCAGAAGAATCCGACATTCAATCACAACGTTGAGAGAGAGAAAAAAATCCCCAAGGAAATGAGAAACCATCGAATCTTCTACGCAACGAAGACCGAATAAAATTATATTAGGCTTGCTACACTGACATATTTGAGTGAATGAGTGTAAGATCCTTATGTTAGTTGGTTGGGCGACGCGGGAAGATTGAATGAAGGGGGGAAAAAGATGCAGATCCATTTTGAAAGAATGAATATTTCGGGAATGTACGGACACTAAAGAAAATATGACTTTAATGGAGATGTTTCTATAAGTATGCTGCGTAGAATTTCGGAGGCTGGGTTTTTTATTTCCCGGATTTTTGTTTTCATGGAAAATCTCAGTTGTATTCCGGGAAGATGAAATCGTATTGACTTTATTCGAGTATATTTTGTGTTGTTGAAATCAAAGTAATGACAAGTTGATTGATGGTTTTGGCACTTTTCAGGCGTTTTCTGAAATATTAAATTATTTTGATTTGAAATTTGATGCGATAAATCTAAAAATCGTGCAATATTTCTAAATTATAAGCTTGCAAAAAGTATAAAAACACATATACTCAACGAGTTTATTTATCGCTCATTCAAATTATTTTTAAAGAAACAGTAAATGTGTATAATTTTAAAAGCCTAAAACAAAATAAATTTTATTAAAAAGATATACTTAAAAATATTTTTTCTCATCTTTTCAGGTAAGAACTGAAAGCAAAGTCACAAAAACTGACCATTTATAATTAATTAAGGTAACGTAACTACTACTACATTTCATACTTTTTCATTGAAATTATCACTAAATTCACAACAAGAACAATATTGTCGGCTAAAAATATGCTAGTATAAAGATATTAAAATTTAGTGATAATTAAATTATACAAAAAAGAAACTTGATGAAATAATGTGTATCCTTCATAAATTTGGGATAGTTATCTATAAGAGCGGCTCCAAACTGAATTGCAAATAAAAATTTGTCTAAATGATTCAACGAATTATTCACCACTAAAAAATACTCAAAACTGAAGAGGAGCCATTCTAGTTACTAAAAAGATTTTCAAACCAAGATTATTTATCAACATTTATTAGTGAAAACTCTTTAGTTGAATTCGTTTAGCTTGGCTTGGCTTGCATATGCGATTAAGATTCGTTCCTCGAGAGACTTTTTTTGCATATAAACTAAATGCTGGGCTGTAAATGGAGTAAACTGAGTTGAATAGTGCTGGGAATTTTTTTAATACAAAGCTTAGCTACTTCAGTATTGAAGGCTTCAGTCCTAAGGAAATTCAGCTTTTCGGCCCTGATTAAAGAAACTTTAGAGGTTTTCATAACTAAAAGAAGGAGAATAATATGAAGGGTGCTAGTCGCAAACATTTAAAAAGAAAACTAGATTTTCGGATTTGAACGGTTTATTATGCATTGATATTTTGAAAACATTTTCCGTCATTCCGCATTAGTATGTATTATGTGAGAAAAAATGTATAAGGCATATACATTTGAACATAAAATGTGCATTATGTTCCTGCTTCTGTATGAATTACCCCTTTTCCAGTATTTTTCGCCTTACTTCTTGCGCTACGAGCATCTTTTGAAGCTTTGTTGTTTAAATAAAACTTGTCTTTAAAATAAAGTATGTAACTAATGTATGTAGCTTTACAAATGGCGTCAAAAATTATTTAAAGATTTGATGACGTTTCCTGGAAAACCATATTTTTCAAAAATCTTTTTCTCTTGAATGTTTTGAAAAATGCTGATGAGTTTGTGTTTCTATTTAAAAAAAAAAGAATTATGACTCGAGCCTTAAGAAAAACTGAACAGTGGCATAGCTCAAAGTTAAAAAAATAGTAAAAATTAAATAATTCAAAATATATTTTTCTATTCTTGATCGGCGAAATTGCAGTTTATTTTTTCAAAACACCAATGAAAAGTAAGCGAGAAAAAATAGTGAGCTGGAACTGAGAAGAAATTCGACAAATGTAAATACTTTTCAATAGGATTCAGGAGCTTACTTTCTGTTTGTTTAACGGATTAGTTGTTTTCCACTCTTTTTGGTTGAATTCTTTTGGAATATCATGGACAAAATGTAGATCAAAAATTCAAAATTGTTTTTTTGAGAATCAAATGGATCTACTGAGAGAAAAAAAAACAAATATCCTTGCCTACTACGATTTAACAGATATTTATTGGCAAAATGAGTGATATCAATGACTCGCTGAAGTAATAAATAAAAAATAGAAAATAAATAAAAAATATTGCTTCATCAGTTTTAAGACGCAAAATTAATTTGAGCTTCTTCAAAAAAGGAGTATCTCTGTAAATTATAAATCTACCATAGTGATCCTTCTATTAGGAATAGGCTCATCTTTGATCCAAACCTCAATAGAAACAGGCAATTTTTCCTGCTATTAACATTTGCAAAACGTAATAAAAAATTGTAAATTTGTAAATTATTTTAAATTTATTTCTCATGAATTTATTAATTTGGATTTATTGTAAATTCAAAATGGATAATTTTTTGATTCTGTAGATATGTTGTTATGTTTGAAAATTCTAAATCCAAAAAGTCCATGAACTTTTATTTACTACTGTTACGAAAAATGATCAAAAACTAAAGTTACCAGACCAATATTGCTGGTGTTTCGTTTATTATGCAGAAATTAGTAGGGTGTGAATACGAGGAATAAAACCGAACCAAATATGGAACCTTGTGGAACTCCAGAAAAAGAACATAATGGGAAAGATGTACATAAATTCACAGATGCAGCACAGCTGTAACCAGAAATATAGGATGAGAGCAAGATAAGAGTAGGTCAGATATCCCAAAATCTTCAGGCTTAAAGAAAAAACCTGTGTCCACCACATCAACTTGCTTCTGTTGATTTAAGGTGTGAAGGCTAACAGGCTAGACTTTGTAATGCCATGTAAAGCCTATGACAAAAAAAGCATAATGTATGTGCTATTAGTTGGCTCTATTGGTTTGATGAAATAAAATGTACACGTTTCACGGCAGGCTTTGTAAATTTACTTATTGATCATTTATCGTACTTATATTTGCCCCATCTCTGTACTTCATTTTATTTACCACGCCATCGTTCGGTAATTGTGGTCTGAGCGCGAATTTTTTTCTAGTGCACCTGTTTTCATCTCGCAGAAAATAAGGTCAGGATAATAATAGGAGCTAAAAAAATACAATAAATTCTACTTGATTGTGGAAACCTTTACGAAATCGCATTTAAAATATTTATATGTTTACTGTGTGTATATAATACTAGAAGTCACCTTGAAAGTAGTATTAAAGTTTTCTTCTTTAGCTTACGTGCATCAATTTCTCAAACATTTGCAATTTTGATTTTAGACACAGAACTGAAATGACATAATTTCCACAGTAAGCACTCTGTTTTAAAATATTAACGTACCTAAGTATCCATAAATTTCTAAATCACTAGCCATTGCGTCAGAGACTAAGCCCACGTTGGGCGCTTAATTTTTCAACTATTTCAAGGATCAAAATAACATTCAATTAGCGCATTTTTCATAAAATAAAGATCCCACCGTAGAAGTTCGGACTTATTTTATGTTGTTGAGTCATGAAAATAAAATATTTCACTAATTTATAGCCGTTTTCTTCATACTCGCATATTCTGCTTGAAAAAAATCAATTTCTTTAGCTAACTTGAATCGATTTCTAAGACATTCACAACTTTGGTGTTATTTTTATTTTCAAGACACAAATTTAAGTTTATAGCTATTTTTTGAGACTTAGCATAAAAACTTGAAGGTTTTTTGATCAGACTAGGATTTTAGCGCCTGTTGCCTTTGCATGATAACTTTAAAGATGGTAGCCTCAAAAAGTATTAGCTTGAAAGCACTTATTCATATGTACAGCTAAGATTTATTAAATATTTAACGTCGAATTCCATTCAATATAAAAAAATAGCACACTTAAGAAAACTTTGTACTTATTTTAGGTCTTAAATATTTAAATCCTTTTTATCGTACACCTTCACAAATAAAGAATGCAACCATGAGTTATCGTTAACATGCCACTTTTGGTGCGCAAAAATTATCTTTTGAACAATTTGCTTCTCTGTCACAAGTGGCCTCTACTGTGCCTGTATTTGCGTTTTAAAGAAGCTTTCCGATTGACATCCACTTGATCTAACTTGCTTCTTCAAATAACTAAACCTATCCGTTTCCCAGATCCGATCATCTGTGTGTACACAAAATCATATTGGCGAATCCAGAGTTTACATTGAAATTGGCTTCCAAGACAGTTGATACCCGGAAGTCGGAATTTTTGGAAGCCAATTATAATAGCTAAGAGTATTTGGAAAATCAATCAAATCATTGGTTTGCATTTTTTTAAACACGGCATTATTGTGGAATACGTTAAATTTAAGTATTCATTTAACCTATTTGAGCTCATCCTGAAAACCAAAAGAGATCATCGTGTTTCGAATAATGTGCTGTTTTCTACATTTTATATAATAGTTTAGTTCGAAATCAAAAGCGAAATTAAGAGACAGAAATTCAAATTAGATCTCCCTCTCACAGATACTTTTTCAGAATTATTGGTCTTTGAAGAATCTAAAAACATCAAATATGCACATTTAAGTATTGAAAAATATTTCACGCATTCTCATCTTCTGTCAAAAAAATTTAAAATTTAATATACTCCGCTCTAAATCTATCTGCAGCACTAAAATAATAACGAGTAGCGACAACAATCAAATCAACCCAAAAAAACATTCCCACAGAAATCATTTACCACTCATAGCACAAAAGCAATAAACTTTCTCTTCTCGCCTAGTGCTTTCGCTTTCTCTCTTTCTCAAGAAATCATTTTCTTGTTCGAATCCTTCTTAAGGTCACAAAGAAATAAATCGTCGGATAAGAACACACTCAGAACTATGAAAATGTTTGGTCCCGTTGCGGACCGAGCACTGAAAAAAGGGTAAGCTCATTTCATTTTGCAATAAAAGAAAGAGAACAGCTCAGCAAATGGAATATTCGCGCGTATTGCAGTAAAATGGAATAGACCACGAACGAATCGGCACAGGACACTTCAAACCGGGAATCGAGTCGCCGTCCAGTTCGTCGGCATAAATACGTGTCCAACGTGCCCCACCGTTCATTTTTTTGCCTAATACAGACGCGACGATATCGTTCAGGATGCTGCTTTTAATTTAGTTCCGGAAAATGCCACCGCACACACAATTCGCACCCCTAGCGTAGCTTGGCTGGCTGTAGAAGGTTGCCGTTTGTTGGAACGTGTGCCCTCTAAAATCCATTCCCAAAGCCTCCAGCCGACTCTTCGGCTCGTTTTGGCGATAAATCAAAATTCTACGCTCGACTAAAATTGCACACATGGCGTGTTCTGGATTGGAGTAGATGATTCGGTTACTATATGTTCTACGATGTGTGTCAGTGGGGAATGGATAGAAGACTGCAGAGAATGTTGTGTTCGGTGAACTATAGTGGATTTGGTTTTTGTATGTCGCGAATATGTATTTTCGGTTGAAAAGGGATTTCGAAGGATATTGCTTTTCCGAAGCCAAATATTGTAGATTAGATCAGTAAATTATGATAATGGCTTTATCAAAGATGGAGTTTGAAGGCAAGGTATGCACTTAGTCGACGGAAAAATTTATATTTTCTTGAAATCATTGAAGTATTTTCCAAGCCTTTCGAATTAGGATTGACTAACATTCGATTATAAAGTAAATGAATATTGACAGTTGGTATGTGACATTAATGTCAATTTTTTAGTTCAAGTAGCTTATCGAAAGTTTCGATTTATTCACTAGCTGTATCGATGGGTGTTTAGCTATTAGAAAACGTGCTCAAATTAGCGGGAAATTCAGGTCAGGTTAACTGATGGAAGATCGTTAATAAACAAAAGGAACAATAAAGGACCAAGAATGGATCCTTACGGAACTCCTGAGGTAGCGAGAAAAGGTGTAGTAGAGCAAGAGTTAACAGTAATAACACAAGAGCGATCACAAACGCATGAAGAGAATCAAGAAAAAAGGACACCAGATATACCAGACCCGGCTAACTTAGACAGAAGAATATCATGGTTTACAGAATCGAAAGCCTTGACACAGTCTGGACATCAACTTGCTTTTGATGGTCGATTGCAGAAGCAACGGTGTTTGCAAACGACAATAAGTTAGTAAAGGTTGAGTTACCTTTGATGAATCCCTGCTGTTCACTGGCCAGCAAGGGCTCGATGAAAGGCTATACTCTATTGTAGACGACTCTTTCGCGGAGTTTATTAAAACATGGCAAAAGGGATATGGGACGGTAATTAGGGATAGAATAAATATCACCAGCTTTATGGATGGGAAATATGTTGGCGGATTTCCAAAGGGATGGAAAGGTACCGGTTGAGATGCTAAGGTTGAAAACACATAAAGAAGATGAAAGTGGTTTGGTGAAAAAATTCGGAATGCCGTCAGCACCGAAGCTAGTGCTTTCGTCGAGAAACAACATTAACGATTCGACTTCCAAAAGATTTGTAAAAAAAAAACAAAAGTAGAAAGAGGTCAATCAGGCGTGGGAAAATGGTTGATGACGAATAGTTATTATGATTGGAAGTAAAAGAAGAGAAAAATTTAGCAAAGAGCTACATAACAGAAGATACATAACAGAAAAAATGCCAGAGGAAGTTTTAAGGGATTTGATGTAAGACCAGAAAGGTTTAGGCTTGTCGGAAGTAATAGAAGTTGCGACAAACAAAGTAAACAAACATTGCGTCATTGGCTGCCTTTTTAGCAGCAGCCCGTAACCTGTGAAACTTCAAAAGGTCATTAAGTGAGCCAGACCTTGTTACGCGCTGCATCTTTGACTCTACGAGCAATCGTGACATCAACTGTGAACCGAGGGTCGGAACTTCTTTTACAGCGAAAGGAAGGAGTGCAGCAGGAAATTAAGTTGGACAAGAAGGAATAAAATTTGTAGAGAGCATCATCCACACTTAGTCCTCTGAAGAAATTATACTAGTTAATACCATTTATTTCATTGGACAAAGCGGAATAGTTTCCTTTTTTTAAATTGAAGCGAAGAGTAGCAGTCAATGCTTTTAGGAACAGGTTCCAGTGAGGATCGGACCAGAAATTTAAATAACCTCCAGTCTATCTTCTTTCTGTTAATAAATGCTACCTGCTAAGCTGAACTGCGGCCAGAAAATGAACACTCTTGTAAAACCCTCCAGTTACGGAGAAGGTGCGAGTGCCGCCCACTGACCAAGGCTAGGTCAAAAACCTCCCTTCGGCTTGAGATGTGGAAGGTCGGTTCGCTGCCAGTATTCGCGTGTATAAAAAAAATTAAAATTTGATCTTTTATCCCAGCTAACTGTATTCCAGCATAACATTTCTTAGATATTTACAATCAATTACAAAGGAAATTCATAGGCATATCAAACAATAGCAATAAACAGTATTGAATATCTAAAACTGAATTGCCTTTTTCGTAATACATTAGATATTTTAAATGATATCGCTTCAAAGCCTACTACATTACCAAAAGTAAACGAACCAAACGAACTTCTTGGAGCTTCTATTTTGTTTTTGCTCTTTGTTTTGTTGCCTTCATTATCACATAGATGCCTTCATTAGAATTTAATCATTTTTCATCTATTTATCCAATCTACCTCTTCCACATTCGTTCGAAAGCCCAAGCAACCAAGACAGGACACGTGTGTGTATCCTCTTCCTCATATCTATTGCGTGACTACATACGAAAAAAAACTTCCCAGTCTATTCGGCTGGGGTAGTTCCGACGAACCAAACACCCTTTCAAGTGAAATTGGTTGAATGATTGCCGTACTAGACAATAGCTAGATGGAGTACAGTGCTCTATCATTTCCTTGTAAATATATGAGGAGATCTCTTCACCTAGCTCAGTTCAGTTCAGACGGCCGCACCACCATATGTGGAATTCCAAATGAACCACAAGACGTGAACGAATCGAGCTCGTCTTACTTCGACCGCAATAAATTGCATTATTAAGTTCTTTAGCTTGTTTTTGCGATGGTATCGCTGTCTGTGTGTTTCTGCACTTAAGCGGATTAAAAATTGCAGGTAATTTAAGAAAAGATCTTTTTTCCCGACTATTGATACGTGGTGAGCGACTCAGCTACGGCATAGACAATCGCTCGAGTACGAGGCACACGAAGAAGATTCGAAGATTAATTTTCATGTCGAATTAAATATCTGAAAAATAACGGTAATAGTTTTCGAACGGATAAGAATTGGAAAGATTGGTTTGAGTTGTGTTATTAAGCGGCCATGTGTATATGTAAAGCTGTGTATATGTAAAGCGGCAATTTCTCTCCGTGAAAATGTGATATCACCATAGTTTGGTTGCGATGAGTACATGATTTGAGGAGATTGGTTTTTATTCAGTTTAATTTCGGAGTATGAGAGAGAGTTTGTGTGGGTTTAAATTCTGTGTAGATGTAAAGAAATAAAACTTGCAATTCTGAGTTTTTGAAGAGTTGATTAGGTATTTTATATTCAGACGATATGTAATTTTTGATTTCTTGGCCGGATTTTTAGAATAATTTGTACCCTTTTGAAATACAGAGAATGGTTTAAATAGAGAATTGGTTAAAAGAGATTAATGAAAATTACGAAACTGTACTGGCTTGAAAAAAGTTAATTGATTCAAAATCAATATACTTACCTCACTCTGATGAAATTATCTAAACATCCAAATAAACCAATACACCGTAAAAACTTATTGAAAATTTTCGAGACAATTTTTTTAGAAATAGCGAATATTATAGAGCCAGAAACTAAAAGAGAAATGTTAGACCTGTAAGACATAAATTTAAAAAAAAATTGCGAAGAGTAAACGATTATATACAAATTCCCGGGAAAAATGATCTGCTATAAAATTTCCAAAAACTCTCCTGAAAAGTGAACTACCGAAATTTCCTTTGCCCCAACTTATGCAAATAAATTCCAGATAGTAAATTTTGGGCATGCATTTTTTTAAACATCTGTTGATCCCTTTTAATATTATCAAAACAGATTTCAAAAATTTTTACTCAGTCCTTTTTTGAAAGAAGTCCTGCATTAAAAGATATAAAGGATTAAAAGCGTGTGGCTGCTTTCGACCAATGTGACTTCTTCAGAAATATTGCTTTGAATAAAACAAAGCCTTCAACCATTTTCCTTTGACGGCAATATTGTGAATGTAGATTTAATATATATTTAAACTACATAGCATTGCCAAGTACATTCGTAAGCATTGCAGAATACATTCTAAAACTATGAAATTTCTAAAAACAAACAAGCCACTTGAATTATATTTGTATAAGCTCATAAAACCAAATGATTGGAAGCTTTCTTCCAATGTCAATGCATCCAGTCATCAGACCATTGAAAAAAGTGCTCATAATGTTTGTAATGCATATGAATCCTTTAAATCAACTGTCAATAATTTTGAGTGCATTCAATTGACTTAATTGAGGATGCTCTCAGAAAAATTTCACCACTTAATATTTAATAGAATCAAATTTAAATCAAAAGTTGAAACACTTGTAAATAAAAAACGAATCTTATTTGAGTTAAATAAGCTCCCACATTTAATAAAAATGATTCCGCTTTATTATAAAAATGTTATTTTCATAACATAATTTTCATCATTAAATGCAAAAAAAAAACATTTTGTGCTAAACAAGAACACTTTGACACAGCGTTATTGAAATGAAAGCATATTATTTGAATTAAAAAGAAACGTATATGACGCCAAATCATATTTGAAAATATTTGATTCATATCTATTTTTTTTATTTATACAACGATTTTTCTCTGAGTGTCGCAATAGCATAAATTTATGAAGAAAAAAAAATGTTCAGGCTTGTCTTCTCATGTTTCTGTGAAAAAATTTGGAATTTACTTTGATAATTTGTATGAAAGAGCATTTTCTAAGAATAAATCATTAATTTAGATCTAAGTAAGATAGCTCTTAACTGATTGCCTCCTTGAAAATTATCTGAAGCAAAATCAAATGCGAATTTTATTTTTCAAAGTATCTACACTGGAATTCATATAATATTTTCAACCATATAATATTTACAACAGAACTAAAATGACACATAGCTCACAGTCAATTCCATGTTTCAAAATTTGAAACTACTTCGTTAGCCAATGTTATTTTTTAAAAGCGTTGATATGTTAAGCCCACGTTGGGCGCGTTCCTTTTTTACCGTTTCATAGTACGAAATTACAGTCGAATATCAGCTTTTTCGTCAAATTCAAATCACAATCTATTATTTCAAACTGATCATATGAAGTCTTACCATGGAAATAAAATCCTTTCCTAAAAATACGATTTTATTACAGTTATCAATAGGTACAAATTCAAAATTGATTTTTAATTCGCAAAAATTAGCTTCCATAAAAAAAACTGTTGATTTGCGAAGAAATGATAGCTGTGACACCCTATGCTGTTAAAACTATAGAAAACTATTGCTATCATAGAGAAAGACAAAAGCATTCAAAAAAATATCTTCATGCGAAAGAAATTTGTTCATGCTTTTCAAAAGTTTAATGAACCATATCCACACTGCGCAAAGTTTTGTCTATGGTATGACTTTGAGTACTGCACTGTAAGATAATTATATTTTCATCAAATGAGACTTGTTGCTTGTTAGCTGTACTTTAGCTAGAAAATTTTTCCAAATTTAAAAATGTCTGTATAACTAGTCAAAAATTAGGGAAAATATTTCTTCCGTTTTTTGACCAATTTTTGTTTTTGTTTTATCGAATGAAAATTTTTTTTTCTTCATTTTAAATAGTTTGATAATTTCGAAATGAGTTTTTACTTCATCAAAACTGTTACAATGCAAAAGAACACATTTCTGAGAAAATTGTTCAAAGCAAGATACCGAAGCCATCTTAATTTGAACAATCTTCTCAAAAATGTGTCCTTTTTGGAGTCAAGAAACATAAATCTCCTAGAAACAGAAATTTTCAATGGATCTTTTCGAATAGCTACTAACTGAAAATGTCTTCATCTCTCCAAATTCATGTAATGACTGCAACAATAAAACTTTATCGTCATCTCAAGAGCAAAAAGATATCTAATAAAATTTAGCATTTGAGCAACAGCTTTCACTAAAGTACAATTGAAATTCATAGTATTCACGCATGCGGAAATTTGATAAATATACTTGAGCGCATTCAAAACTGCCGAACAATAAATATCACTCCCCTTCACTTATACACATTCAAACCATCAATATATCGTCATCGATTTCGAATCTGAAATTTATAACCATCTTCTTCACACTCGCATTTTCCACTTGAAAATTCGCAATAAAATTAAGCTCTACTCAATTTATCCTGACTCTCAATCGAATACTCCGTTCAAATTACTTGACTTTGACGTTCCATCTGATCCGCTTCTTTCAATCGTGCTCTACAATCGCAAATATCAGACAAGATACATTGACTACGACGATATAGGGTAGAGATACCAATACCCTGTGGAATAATGCAACAACAGGGCGACACAGAAAACGATAAGTTCTTTGGAAAGAAAACTCATCTGGTTTATTGCTATGGCAATCTAACAATAACTATCTGAGGACAAAACCCATTTATCGAAGAGAAATGCGATGGACAATGAAAACTAATACAAAACGTCATAGGTGGACAATCACCGTCAGCTCTGTGGAGACATGAAAAATATTGGAGCCAGAAATGATGTGAAAATGACATAAAACTTTGGAAAATTTTTCAATGATTTTACGTTACAAATGATTCCAAGCATGTTTTCGTTGCTGTGTCTGTAGATTTATTGTCGACTAAATGAGCGACTTGATTTATTGCGGTTCTGAGGTTTATGTGAACTTTTCGAACTGTTTATCGTGATTATGATGTTTTTATAACTTTGCGTAAACTGCTTGCAAAATAATTGATTTGCCGCAGTAAAAATTGGCTTTTTAAAATTATATGCCGCAAGTTGAACGTTGGATGCAAAAGACTGAAAACTTAGCTAGCAGCTCGGCGTTTGAGTTGGAACTTGCATCCTTACATTTTAACTTAGATAACTACAATTCCAAAAAAAATACTCTAACGATGCGAAACGTAGTTTCTATGATATTTAAGAAAGGTGATAAAAAAAAACTTCATTATGGGATTAACACATCCTCAAAGATATTTTCGAAGCTATGTCAAGGATTTCAATTTCCGGTACGATTGTGTACGGAAAAAAGTTTAGGTTGCTTACACACACGCTTAATTTAAAGCCAAATTAGCTTTCTGTTGATTACTGAGCTAAAAGTAATAGACTTTTTTGTTTAATAATAATAAAGCTTTGATTTTATAACATCATGTAAGCATTAAATATCACAAGTTTATTTATTTTGATTTGTTAGATAATGTGAGCACGTGCACGACAATTGGCTACAACGTCATTCGTCAACTTAACTTAAACTTAAGCCTTCTTCCAATTCTTGGAAATTTAAAACAAACATACCTTCCTCAACCGTTTTTCAAAAACAAAAGCACAAATCGAACATCCTGCATACATTTGGATTTTTTCATTGATATTCTGTCAGTACAGGTCTCCACAAGGACATTGTAAGCATCTATACAAACACAACTTCCAGTCCTCTTTGATGGGAGTGACAAGGCATCTTTGATAGACTCATGTCTTTTTCTTTGACAGGCACTCTAATGTCTCGTAAATAATGAAATTTATAAAACTTTTGCTTGCGTTCGGGATCGGTCTCGAAATAGAATTCCGAGTAATATACAAGCAGTATCTACCTGAAGTTTTATTTTGTTTGTTTGCCGTACGACAGCATCATCTGTATCTACATATGTTTGTACGTGCATAGATGACAGTTGAAGAGTCACACTGCCGTGGCATGAGTGCCAGAGTACGACGATAGTAGATAAAAACGTTTGTGTCCATCGAGTGATTGAAGTTTTCAACTTTGTTCGACGTACTCACAAAAAGTGTAGGGGGAGAAATAAACTCAATTACTACTTCAAACTAGACAGATAATCAATACCTAAAATATTTGGATAGTTAACTTTGTTTCGCCCCGGGTAGTTAAGGCAGCAGGAAGTGATATTCTATTATAATATCGAGAGGTTTATCGACGTTAATTATTGGTTTTCCCAAGTCAGTAGAATAATATCCTGCTGTTGTAATAACTAGATACCGGATTATCAGTTTATACCATTCCTGCTGCGTATATTTGCTCGAAATATAAACTGAAATTGTTCATGAAAGTCGATATCAATTATTGCAGCTTTTCAGTTTTGTATTTACACAGCAGTAAAAGAGGTTGATTGAACAGTCAGTTCAGTTTAGATTGTGAAGTAAAATCGATACTATCTAGTGGAAATAGTCCGAGGCTAATCATGAGACTTTGTGTTAAAAGCTTTGTAAATGGTCACTGAGTCGTACTTTGGTTTCGTAATATTAGGCCTGCAATTGACCGCTATGCAAGCTGTCCGTAACAAAAATAATTAGATAGTTCACGAACCACTAATCTGAATTAAGGTTGTTTGAAATGCTAACAGTCGAAATTACTTCATTTTCCCCACTATCGGGGCAAGTTGACAACATATCTGAAATAAGTTGGTTAGCAAATGTAACTTATCCTCTATTAAATTAAAAGATTAACCAAGATGTAAGAAGGATAACTTCAAAATTCTTATTACATGTTTAAGTCTGCATTGTATTCCAAATATCTTACAAAAACTTGAATAATCCAAATTATTAAGGTGATAGAACAACAATATTCAACCCGACCAAAATTCGAAACTTAAATAAATTCATTAAAAAGTTTTGTCTAGTTTTATTTTATTGAATTATTCACTCACTAGGCAAACTCTCAAGACAGACTTCTTCAAAGCGTGTGTCAATTAAGAAATTTTGAGAATTTTCTTCCTTTCGTCTTTCTTGATTTTTTTCTCGAAAAGAAAAATTTCTTCGAATCGTATTCTCATATGTGAAATATTCTCATATGTTAAATTTTTCAAAAATTCTCCGGGGACTCCACTTGCCAAATAAATCCAGCTGGGTGCTACAATTGAATTTTCAATTTGAACTGGTTCAATTTCCAGTGAAACTGAAGAACTGTAAACTTCCGGTTGATCTCCGCCAAACGAAGGTTAGTGTAGCGATTGTGTGGCAAGGTGTGAGATGCTTGGCAAGGCACCTCAACTGATCCGAAAACCAGTCAAGAGCCTGCCAAGAGGCGGTTGAGATGGCGAAACATCAAAGAGACAAATAAAAAAAAGGAAGTGCCTCGGGAGCAGGGTACCCTATAAATGGCTGCTGGTTTGCCGCTTTGCTAGCTCTACACTGTTGGGGGGATTAAAGCTCTACACTGTTGGGGGGGGATTGAACATGAGGTGGATTAGCTCCCAGAAAAGGTAGAACACTACGTATAATTCATCCATCAATGAAATTAAACTGGCCGCGAAAATTGAGAAAGAGGTTTTTGTGCGTTCATGACTTCTCAGGTATGGATTGGCAAGCCAGACCCAGCCGAGACATGTCAAAATACGTTGTCAGCATCCGAAAGGGCTGAAAAATATCAAAAGAAAAGGAAACCTAAGACAGGGATATATGCCTCCATTTAGCAGACCCGCGGAGAGGTAGACAGCCTCAGGCACCCATTGTTGTTAGAGCCACGACCCCAGATATTGGCGGACTGACTTCGTCCACTGACTTTGGCTTAAATGAAAAAGGGGGCAAAAGGCCTTGGAAAAATAAATAGCACACTCATTCAATTATAGGCCAGCCATTTGATATCTCCCAGTATATTTTTCATTCTTGGTCCTTAATTGTTGCTTTTGTTTTTTAACGATCTTCCTTCCCTCTTTAACTCACCCTGCATTTGTGCGCTGATGATCTTAAAATTTTCAGGGTGATTAAATCCACTATTGACTGTTCCATATTGCAGAACGATTTTGATGCTTTGGCTACCTTGTTGCGCAGCGAATTCCCTCACCTTGAATGTTGTGAAGTGTCATCAAATGTCTTTCATCCACAAAACATCCCCTTTGCACGTCTCCTACTCTGTCTTTGGATCCCTTCTCAATGCTGTTGCTAGTAGCAAGGACCTTGGTGTGATTTTTGATTTCAATTTGAAGTTCGACTTGCATATTTTACACATCACTGCCAAGGCTTCTCGTTTTCACTTTGGTAAATGATAGTACAGCATCCAGTTCATCTTTAATTTGCGTAGGCGTCTTGCTTTTCAAAAACAAATATTTAATGCCAGCTCAGTATTCGATTTTTCCATTTTCACAAAAACACTCACATTAACTCACTCAAACGATTGTCAAACAACAACTGCGCGTCCAAAATGGCTAAAATTTTGATTGGCACCTGTCAAAAGATGCGCAACTACATTCCTTAGTTTTGATTGGCAAGTGCTGCCATCTTCACTTTAAGGTCGGAAACTTTTCAGACCACCCTTGTACTTCGCTGGCTAAAGATTTTAAAACTATTCCCGAAAGTATTCTTCCATAGGCGCTAAAGGAAAAAAAAATCCTGTAAACCACTGTACGACCGCATGAAGACAAAAAGGTACGCCCTCCAGACGACAAACAAAAATTAACAACATTTTTGGAATTGGTTGACAGCAAAATTTACTAGTTTAAGCAACGCAACCAGCCACCCAATCCATTTAAGTTAAAATCATCAACATATCAAATTTATTCCCATGCACCAGGAAGTGATTTCTGATTTAATATCTCTTTAAAAGCTCTAATCAAAACAAATTCGAAACAATGGAAAACTCATTGATGGACAAGTTGGCAAAAGAAGCAATTACAATTGTCCATGACCACCAAAGATAGTGTTATTCTGATCGAGATCTACGATTTACGTCGAAATTACACAGAATGTTATATGCTGAACAAAGAAAAATTAGACAATCAACATTAACAGAAGTCTCTTATTCGACGCATAGTTCCACCGGTATCGCTGGGAGCTTTTTTTTTTATAATTATTAATTTTTCAATAGCAAACTATTGGATTTTCGTTAGCGAAAATCAGTTTTTTGGCTTCCAAGCGCTACGAAAAAATTGGAAAATCCAAAAAAAAAAAATCCTCCCAGGGTAACATCGAAAAACATATCCTTTAACAAATGCATGTTGATATTTTTGTTTCACACGATTCTGTTGCGAGTTATGATGACCACCGCAAAACAACTTTTTTCCGAGGCACCTCCGGAGATTCACTGTCACTCGCTTGATTTACAATATTTCAAAATGAAAATTTAGGAAAATATTGTTCAAATGTTGCGTTATTGTATGCAAATTGTTTGAATAAACTAACTCACTCTGTATCGGCAAAAAAAATTCTTAAAAACATACCTTCTATTCACCGAATTATACTGCTTCTAAAATATAGTGCTTCTTATTTCTAGTTTCGAGTTTTTCTTGCGTAGTATATTTTTAATAGAACTTCATCATAAAGGACAGTCACGTGCAGCTGAAAATTGGAATTTATATTTTAAAATCTAATTTTTTTAGCAACTATAACTTTCGCTTCGTAAATTGTTAGTGTTTTAGAAGTTATAATCAATGCAACATAAAATTTGTAAAATAATTTGACTGGTAGTAAAATTTTCCGAAAACATGGACACAAAATGGTTTCAAAGAGCCATCAAATGAACTACTTTTTCGGGCAAGTTAAGCAATGTTTTTTTTCAATTAGATCTTTACTAATTATCTTATATGCTTGAGCAACAGGATGTGCATCACTCCTCAAAAACGTTTGAACTATAAATGATTCATCCTCGGAATACAACCACAAGACTGGACTTGCCTTCGCAAATACATTTTTTGTTTGTATTCTCTGGTATTATCTTTCATTTACAATGCCATCATGTTTGTGAAAACCTTTACAACTGAATTAATTTTATTATAATCACAGATTAATTTATTTATTTACTGAATAGCCATAAAAACAAAAATAACCCAAACAATAAAAATGTCTTCATAGTTAAGCACTTCCCAGCGATAGTTTTAAAAACTGGTGAAACATCTCAATTCGATTTTCTATCGAAAGCATTTGAATTAAAAATTATTTCGACTCAAAATAAATTCAAAATTTATGAATAACTAATTCAAGGTAGCAAGTTTCAACCTAATTCCAGAACAAATTATAATCCAAACACTGTAGGTAGTCTGCTACGCAAACAACTGTCAACTTCTTTTTATTTTTGCAACTAAAACTTATTTCGGGTAGCTAAATGTATTGTTACATGTTTGTCATGTCAGTACAACAAATTTTTTAGTCTTTTATGATTTGCTTGAAGCTTTCGAATACTACTTCCAACTGCCTTTTACAGCCTGCACTCCATCCGTTTGTTTACATACACTGTACAGAGTCCTCCTATTCACCATACACATATACTTAGTTCATAGCTATATGCATTCCAGCTTGCCTGAAAATTAAGACGTTCGCAAAACACAAAAAAAAAATCCAAGACAGACTGCAAAATTATTTCCCGGGTCGACTAAATTACACTGAGATTACACAAAACGACGTCAGGATAGCAAAATCTTGTCATTGCTGTATTTGTCAGGACTTTTCTCAGGACACTTCTTCTCGCGTACTCGAAAATCAACAGAACAGATCCACCGAAAGAGAAGAAACCTAAACCGTGTTCTAGAGTCGACTATGAATAACTTTAGCAACGACAGAAACGCTACAGAAAAAAATTAATTAAGAAATTCTACAAATTTATTAGACGAACTTGATCGTTGGAGTGCAAGCATTCGCAAGGAGAACCGATCCTACTTTCCTCAAACGTAGAAATAAGACAGACGCTGAGTATGTTTTGGAACGTGTTGATGATGTCATCAATATTCACAACTGAATTGAATTTTCCTGATGTATTGCAGTTTCTCTTTTTTGTTCTTTATTAGAAAACATTCCAAGCATTTATGTCTTAATGTCTGTGGAATTCTTTTTGATCCGGGAAATGAGTGTGTGTGAATCGTATTCAACTTTCTACTCACGCTTAAAAGTTAAATGTGTTTCTAGATATTTGCTGTCATTGCAATTGTGGTATAGGATGCGAACTATGGAGTAAATTTCTGGGAATTAAGTGAAAAAGAAGTGATGGAAGGTCGAGGCAATTTAGCAATTCCGGTCTTAGTTTAAAAGGACATCGGTGTATATTTTTGGAAAATGTAAGGGAACAGAACTTATTATTAAATTTTTGCTTGTTTTTAGCAATATAATTTTTGGTCTTAGCAATATATTTTGAATTGAAATAACACAAACATTTCTAGTGACATCCCACAACATTATCAAAATGTTCCACTACACCCCACAAGCTGATTTTCTATCTATTTTACTGTACAAACAATTCAGTGAATGAAACAATTTTTTTTCACCAAATCAAAGCAAAAAGACCAAATTTCACTTTCTATTTACTCATCTTGCTTTGAAAAAGAAAAAAAAATACTTTTTCGCATGACTTCCACACGAATTCTTTTTCTTTTAAACAAATCAGAAAAAAATTCAATCACTTATTCGAGCTACAACAACGCGTTCATAAGCTTCAATGTCTTCTACCAAATGGTTATTTGAAATAAGCTATCTGAATTGTCTTGTGACAGATGCCAATGTCAACAATAAGTACCAATTTACACCTCACCTCGTGTACAACCTATATCTTATTAGTTTCACAATATAAGTTTGCCCGTTATGAGTTCGTAGACAATATAATACCTTCAGCCTGAAAACAAAAGGCCACCACAATGATGCTCTTTCGGTTCTATATCATAAAATCAAAATTTGTAGTCGAAAAAACTGAACCTGAAACTATTTATCTATGTGCATTTTTTTCTCTCATCAGATGACTTTAGTGGTCTCTGCTTATATTACCTACTAATGTTCGAAGAACATTAGTATTAAAATCGATATGGCCAAAAATTCATATTTACATATAATATGTATGTATATATCATCAAAAAAATTTAGTGACTATTTTTCAGAAACGCGCCATAAGATTCAGCTGAAACTTTCACGATACATTGGTGTATAATAGGTCCAGGTCTCACTAAATGTCAATTATCTTTAACCCTTTGGCGCCGGCGATCATTTTAGCGATATTTTTAATGTACCTATTGTTCCGTCGACAAATAATTTTTGCAAAAATTAAGGTAACGGAATGAATTTTAAACGTGTTTTAAATGTGAATCAGATAGTGTTTTGAAACTTTTTTTAACCCCATGTCGCTAGGTGCCTAAAAAGAGAACGGGGAAATATAAAAAAATTTAAATTGTGATAACTTTTGACAGAGCTATTCAATCATTATGAAACTTGCAGAGCATATTAGTATTCTTTAATTGAAAATTTATTTAGCTTTTTATAAGCATGTTGGTAACCCTGTGGTTAGGGCAGGAGCTGAAAATGAAAACCTTCAAATCATCGACTCTCCGGAACAAATGTCGTTTCTTGGAAAAAAAGCCACTCATATACAAATCTGATGCTTTGTCTACACACCCAAAGTAAAAAATTTAAAATTTTACAACATGCCCGCCTATTAACCCTTTCCCAACTAACCTATATTTTTAGCATCAAAAATTTCTGTTATAGAAGTGATTTTGAAATGCGGGCAATTTTGTGCCAGTGGTGCTATTTTGAAAAATCACCAAGAAAAATAACTGCTTTTGGCCCTATAAATTCTGATTCAGTCATACGATTTTGACGAAATTTACACTGAACCTTACTTTAAACCACGTTTGGTAAAAATTTGGTTGAAAAATTTGGTTGGAGCTGCCAGCTATAGTAATTTAGGTGTCTTAAATTTGGAAAATTCCTGAGGAAAATAAAGCTCTTTGCCCTATAGCTTCCAATACAGTCATTGAACACAGCAGGTTGACTTTAACGTAAGACAGTAAAGGGCTGCCAGCGCTAGGCCTTTTTGTTATTTTCGTTCCAATAAATGCTTGCATTAAGTATTTTCATCGCAAACATTTGCAATGAAAATAATTAAACAATGTTTACATTTTCTAAGATCTGCACATTTTTCGGATGACAGCCCCAAACACCTTTCTACCGCCGTAAATTTCGATGAAGTCACCGAAATTAAAATAAGCTTAGATTCTATTATTACTTAGGGTGTACATATTAGTTTTAAGTAGGAAAAGTAAGTAGTGGTAGAATACACACTCAAAATCTGCACAAATCCTCTACTGTTCTTCATTAGTTTATCTAAAGGTTCTGATGCGCTAGGGTTTTTTTTTTGTTCCAGAGTATTTTATCAAGCCAATTTGAATGGCTTCGACATTTCTATAAACTGCAAGTGTATAGGCAGTGTATAGTGTATAGGTAGTAAAATCAAAAATACGGAAAAATATTATTTGTTTTTAAATAAGAAAGAATCAGATGGAAACCGAGGCAACATCTTCTTACAAGTTTCTTAAAAATTGCTCAACGAAAATTCAAAGAAGCTAAACGCATTGCAAAGAACAGCTATTTACGCCTTTGATGTCCAATATATTTACGGTCATTCAACTTTTTTAATAATTCCTTTGGTAATAGTTTTAAATAAATATAAGCCTATTGTAAAAATGCTTATAAAATGTTAAGATAGCGTAGCATTGCATATTTATATAATATTGGCTCTGAATCTTATTTAAGTTCAATATTAAAATTAATCAAAAAACCGACATTACCTTAGTTTAATCCGATTTTAATCTAATTTGCAATTAGTTAAAAGTTACATTCGTAGCTGTTATCTTATTTTACTCTTCTCCGCAACAGTGAAAACGAATAACTACTCCATACTTAACGAAAGTCAAAGACAAATTATAGCATGCAGTGCAACTTAAATCAAGTCAACGTCAAAGTGATAAGAAGCTTAGTTGTCAACGATAATTAATTATCCTTTAATCCATCCGGTCTGCACAAATTAGACTGCTGTAGGTTTGAAATACCTTGAAAAACACACCCTTTATATTCATTTCTTTCTATCCAACGATTCACGTTAACAAAAAAAAAACATTACCCGACCTCTTCAGGCTATTAGTTACTAAAGACAATATCATAGTCGTATATGACTCTAATTAATTTTTTTCCCCTTGTATTGTCACGATTTCTCGCTTAAACCATACATTGTGCTCCCATCGTCTATGTTCTTCTTACGATTCCATCCTAACATAGTGCTCGTTGCAACTATTGCTATTCTCATTGTGATATACCTACCTATTTGAAAAAATCACGGTAAGATGACAACTTCGAAGAAAAATAAAAAAATAAAACAAAGAAAAACACAAAGAATATTTTCTTTTACTTTTTGTAACGTCTCGGAAAAATTGTCTATTTCTCTCTCTGGTACTTTTGCTGACTTTCATCCGCTTTAAGGTGAATATTCTTTTTGCGATTCTTTTACGAGTACTGAACCGCTGAAATGGTTTGATTTGAGTTTTTCCGAAAACAGAAAATTGCTTTTGTATAGCCTAAAGCACGTTTCGTCCTGCATTTATAACCTATCACGTTTATTGTAACGAGATGTGTTTTAATCATGACTGCAATATTCTGTCGCGCGAACGCCTGGACTTAAAATGATGAAGAGTCGTGTCGTTTTTGCCATTCAATATAATGAGGAGAGTCGAATAGAAAATAAGAATATTGAGTATATTTTGTGGTTGAGGTGTAAACGCAGTCCAGACTGTCTGTGATTTTGCTATTGCGGCTATATAAAATAATTTTTGGTTTTTAAGATTCAAATAATTTGACTAACCAACTAATTTCATTAATGAATTGTTGATCATATTGTTACTGCCGCACTTAACGAAACAAAATGAGTCACCAATCAGGAATCGCCAATTCTTGGTACCATGACAATGCGTCGAACCACATAGCCTTTGCTAACAAAGACTGCCTGGCTAAGCATCGTATTTCAACGCGTCTCTAGTCACCTTGAAGTCCGAATGTCGCTCTCCCAAATTTCTTTTTCTTTCTCCGACTCAAACGGGCTATGAAAGGACGTCAACAAGGCTCACTTCAAGCTTTTCAAAATGCCGTGAGGAGTGAGTTATAGCTCGTCCCGATCTCTACTATTTCTCATGAATTTTTTTCTGGACTATTTTTTATAGTAGGTACTTAAACATGAATCCTTTTTCTTTAAAATTTTATTTGTAGTATGAAACATTTAAAAGATATTTAGAGGACATTGAAATGTTCAGCTATAAACATATGGACCACTGATTTCAGGTTTTTGAAACGAGTTCGAGAAAAAGCATTAAATTTTTTTTAAATTAAAATAATATTTTTTTTCAATGGTTTTCTTCTCAAACCTTTTGAATCTAGTGCTAAAATTTTGCTGATCAATAGTCAGTAAAATTGTGAAGATTTTTTTTTTATTTTAGGATCAAATTTTTTTCACTAGTGCATAAAACTAAATGAAAAGTATCAGATCTATAAATAGAAATACTCTCATTCCAACAGTCTTTTAACTTATTTCTAACTTTCGATACGCATTCTTTCTCTCTCATTTACTGAGGCGTAGGTTAGAGCCTAGACAGACGACACAAGTTAATTATCATTTCGAGCCCAATGATCATTATCCATTACGTGTGTCATGGTTAATCATCATTTATAACATCATCAATGAGGTTCTACGAATTATCATTTGGAAGCTAATGCTCATTTGCTCTTATCGATTGTCGCACCATCTACGGAGAAGATTATGAAATTTACTGGGGAAATTCGGGAAATTCCATGTCTAACTGTCATAATCATAAACATATTATTTCGAATATATTACAAAATGGCATGCAAATGTTTCATTTTTTGCACATTTCTTCGTATTCTCTTCTTCAATACCTGAACATTTTATATTTTCTTTCTTAACGTGATTAAATTTTTTTTTGTGTAAAATTTCCATAATTTTACACAAAGGCTCATTCGCAGTAAAACTTGTACTAATTCCTGATTTTTTGATGTGTTTCAATAAACAATAACTGTCAAAATAATACCATTTAAATTCAAACAACCTACAGCTGTTAAACAACCTCATTCAAATAACCGTGTGTCACTCTCCAAACAAATTATCATTAGCGTTCAATGATCATTGTGTTAATGATAATTAACTTGTGTCGTCTGTCTTTAGTCTTAGGTTAAATTAGGTTGCAGAGAGGGTTGCCGGCTACGCGGCTAGCAGTAGCAGTGTTGTGATATTGTGGGAATTTTCTCTTTTTATGGGAATTTCCGCCCTCTGAAACTTGAAAAAGGGAAAAGGGAAAAAGTGCTGTTCGTAAAACAATATCGTGGGAGAACTGGTTTAAATGAAATTAAACACTTTCGTGAAATTTCCACCAAATATATTTGAGAAAAAATTTAAATAATCCAGGCCAAATTGACATTTGCTCATGTATTCTTACATTTCAGCTAAAACCTGGGATGAAATGAACAAGAATTGCTTCTCAAGACATCCGATTAGCAATTTTGAACAAAAAGTTTAAGTCAAAACGGCCAGAAGCAAAATATTGTAACGAAATAATGCAGAATAATCGTGTGAAGGCATTTTTCAGTTTTGTAGAACATAATTTAAGCTTTTTGAATACATACATTTAATTTTAAGAAGAATTTGTTTAAATTTTGTGAAATCTGGTTTCATTGACTTACTGAAAAATATCGAATTGAATGAAGAGCATTTAGTTCCAGATATGGATACTCATTTGGGATCAAAATGTGAAGAATACATAGCGTCTTTTGAAGAAGCTGTAAAATTAGACATAAAAAAATAGAAAAATAGTTTTACGTTACGACATGTAGAGAGCTTAAAGAGAGATTACCATTTAAAGGTGTTATCTTTAAAGAAATTGAGCTTTTAAGTCCCCAAACAGCTCTTGATAATTCAAAACGAACGAATTCGCTGCAGCTCAAAAATTTGGCGAAAAAAATTACCTTTGAAGAATCTATTGTAAATATCGAATGGAGTGATCTAGCAGTAACTTTTTCAAGTGATGAAAAGCAGAGATTATTGCAGCTAACAGTAGAGGAGTTTTCAAAAGAAATAGAAAAAGCAAAAAAATTTGAGGCTGCATACATGTTTCCTCATTTAAATAAAATTTCAAAGTATGCTCTAGATTTGCCACATTCAAATGCTGAGTCGGAAACAATATTCTCCATTGTAACCGCCGTCAAAACTTTAAAGCGAAACAGAATAAGCGAAGATTCACTGAACGCAGTTTGTTGCATTCGCTCCAATTCCCATTCTAGACCTGTTACCTGCATTGATTTCGAGCCTTCTGACAAACATTTCAATTTGCTCAATGCACAAAATTTATTTGATTAGTTTAAAAATGAACGCATTTTATATTGCGTTATAATGAAATGATTTTTTCACGAAATGAATGTATGTTTTTTTTGTTCGCTGTAATAAATCAAATATACAAGTGTATAAAATATATGAAACTGCTGTTTGTTTTCTTATAAGTATTGGCATTTATGCGATATTGATAAATAAATATTGATATTGATAAATAAAACCGTGGGAATTCACGACCTGCTCTGTGGGAAAAACGAGCATTTGCGAAGGAATTTCGGCCACGGTGTCGTCTTCCATCTTGCACCTCTTGCATAAATTGCTCGATGTTAGTCCCATTTTGTTCGCATGAGATGCGGTAAAGCAGTGTCCTGTGAGCAAGCTGACCGTCGCTCTAATGCAGTTTCTGCTGAGCTTGAGCAGTTTCATACTTTTGCTTGGATCAGTTGATGGCCATAATGTCCTGGCTTTAGTTCGGCCCATATGGTAGCATTTAGTTTGCTTGTGGTGTCAGCAATTGGCCGTATATTGAGGCTGACTGCAAATTTTACATTTTTCCATCAAGCCTTTCAATGCAGCGATTTTATCAACAAAACAAAAAACAGATAAAATAGTTTTGCTGTCGAACATTTTGTGTCGATAATGGTTGCTTGTCTCACTTAAATCGCGAACGTCGATACATTTTTTAAAAACATGAACGACATATACTGTACACCATACACCATCCTAATAATAAAAACTTTTTTAAACGTCCGTAACAAACTACCATTCAACTTCTATGTTCAAATCTAAAAGTAAAAATTTCTACCCATAACGGCCATAACACCATGACGCTTACATATGTAATTTTCGGGATAAATACAAGATGCTTAACTACGCACTCATATGTTTATAGTCTCAGCATGTTACATTGGCTTGAAAATACAGAATAAGACTATAGAAGCTTTTAAGAAGAATATAGACATAGGAACGCAAAATCGCTATTACATCACACCCCTTGTCCAATTTTCTTTCACTCAATTCCCTTCTATCCGATTTCGCCAGCCTACTCGCTCGTTCGGTGTATGGTCCCACTTGACGCTTGAAAGATGTTTTCTTTCATTGCAAGACACGTGTCGACTTACAATTACTGGATAAAGTGTATTTTGATGTTAAGGAGCCAACTAATTGGTCTAGAAGAGATACGACCTTTCCCAGGAGTCATCATCTGTAATTAAGGACGATGTGCAAGCGTGCAACTACCCTTCTAGCTAATCATTATGATTTAGTGAAGAAGATTTGGATGGGTATACGAAGTGATAACACGAGTCTTATTTGAAGAAGAAAATTTGTAAAGATTATATCAAACGATCTGATGGGCTTGACATAATGCTGCGGATTGATTGAAACTGTAATTTTCAACCACTATGTGAAAATATATCACAAAAGAATAGTGCTTGCAATATATTCTTATATTAATGCATAATATTTTCAAATAAGTCCCAGAATAACATGGTGAGTTTTGTGCACAGATCAGGAACTGCTTTTGTTTTTTTTGGTGCTTGTTTAAAACTGCCTGAGTTTTTGTTCAAAAAGTGTCTGCTTATTTCCAAATATAACGGTATAATCGATAAACTAAGCATCTATGGTTTAGAATAGAAATAAGAGTCGATTACTTACACACATTTGGTCCAAAACACCAAACTTATAAGTGCTATATCCATAAAATCTATGAATATATGTAGTTCCATATGTATCTTTTCAGAATTTGTCCATTTCAATATTTATTTTGCCAAATAAAATGCTATTTATTTTCGGGTCATGTACCAAAAAGTCTTTGGTTTTGAAAACAAGAAAAATCTAATCAGGTTGATTTAATTTCAACTTCCACACATTTTTAAATTATTTTTGAGTGCAGTATTTTCGTTACTGCTATCTATTAAATTTGTTGTTACAAATTCTTCGTAAGTCTTATTTTTCAGTTGCTATAAAAAATATTTGGAAAGCCATACATAGAACAATCCAGCCGAAAATTCTCTCTTGTATAGTATTAGTTTTAAAAATTGCTCAATTTATCATCTTGACTATTTAATAGAATTCAAACGTAGCCATTAGAATGGAGGCACATACTTTACACGACTACTCACAACAACTTTCTTTCATCTTTTCATACCAACAGAAATCTATTTGTCAAAATCTAACTACATATTTTCTACATAAACTCAAATAATTAACAACAAACTTGTTTTTCTTTTCTATTTTCAGGTATGTACGCAACGTATTTAGGTATCACAAACTTTTCCCAAGTTTTTGGTTTTGGGCGAAACTCAAACGTCTTCCCACGCATCTAATGCCTCTGAAGCAAATAGGCATAACAAATAGAAGGTATCCCTAATACAACGAAAAAATAACTAAGGATATAAGACTGCCTAATCGGTAAATATTTCAAAATATAATTCCACCACAAATGATATCACTCCCTCGGACTGCTTTTTTTTTTTGATCCGAATGCTGACTGGTTCTATTTTTCTCCCTGCATTTTCGCTGTGTTAGTAATATGGACGTAGTTGAGATGGGTACTAATATATAAGGAAATTCTTGATCAAATATTTTGGCATGTTGATTGCTCCTAAATATGTGAGCTCAGATAAAATGATGATGATAAAATTCCCTTGTAAATTATTTCGATCTCGTCGTCGTTCGTAGTAGCGTTGTGAAATCAGTCTTGCGTATCACGTACGTCTTCTTAATACGGACTTGCGGAACTAATGTACTAAAGCTGCAAAAAAAAAACTCTGGATGGATGAGGTAATGCGTGATAGAATATGCAACGCGGAAAATAACTGAATAGTTTGTGAGAAAGACGTCTAAAATATGAGATGACTTTAAGTATTTCGAAGCACGTCCAAAGGATTTGCCGAAAACAAATGATTGTTTTTGAGTGAATGTCTTAAATTTTCATCCTGGAATGTTTTTGAAGAATATGAAAAAAGCTTCTGGCTTGTATTTAGTTGAAGAAATGAAATGAAAGACATGAAATTTATTTCAAGCAAATCAAACTCAAAATATTCAAATACAAACAAATCAAGCAAAACGCTGTAAAATCGATATTCTTAATACTTTAGATGTTTTCCAACTTCTTAACAGTTCAATTACTGGTAATAAACAATATATCGCGAAATTAATGTACGTTTTTCGCAATCTTAAACAAAAACTTCAATGAAGCGCCTAGAACTAATTAAACTTTCTAAATGAGATCAAGCTTTCACGTGTTCTTGTAATTATAAATGATTATTTTGGAGGCAATATATATTGAGTAGTCGATGTAGACATTTGTATACATTTGATATTGTCACTTGAAAGTTTCTCTGATTTTCGAAGCTATTTACGTTTCTATGAATTAATTAGCTCATACCTAAATGCTAAATATACCTGAATTAATTTCATGGATGAATTCCGAAGTGGCAGAGAAAAAACAAAGACTTCGGATCAGAATAAAAATGTAGAAGTTTAATTGGCTCCATTAGGTTAAAATGTTAAATCTAATAGCCAAATTATTTATAATAAACCTTACTAGGCTACGCAGTACTTGTTCTTTTTTGTTTTGAGTTTTAAATGTTCAAAATTTTACTGTAGTAATTGAATAAACCTATGTTTATAAATGCGCCCAATGTGGGCCAGACGTATCATACTTTGGAATAATGTTCACTTGCTCATTCAGAGCAATAATTTACAGTATTTTTTTTTAAATAAAGCGTACAACGTCTTAACATGCTGATTGCATTGATATCGAAAGGAAAAACTATTACAGTTACTTCAGTTCTCGTTTTATCCAATTATTTCATTGCTTCGAAAATACTAGCGTTGTTAGCATAAGCATGCTGATTTCACTATATTTACGTCGTCTATTCAAAAAGAAATAATTCTAGTCAATATTCAAACCAAACAAAGTTAAACATATTATTTGAGATAGAAAATAAATTCAAACATTGCTCCCTAATTCGAATCTAGTCGAAGGCATTTCATTATGAGAAATTATTTCGGTATTGTTTGACAAAACCAGTTTTCATTGCTTCTATCTTGATATTCCGACCAGTGAGATTTTCATTTGACTGGTAAAATGAATGGTTTTTGAATTATCAAGCGAAAAGCTTATTCCGGAAATTGCTCTCAGTTACTGATTTGATTGGCTGATCGGTACAGACCCAAATTACCGCAGGACATCAGACCACCCCCGAAAATTTGATCATTCAAATTTCGCACTTATAGCTGCTCATTTGTGTTGAAGTGGTAACAAAATATACTTAAGTACATGTTCAAACAAAAACTATTTCCAGCAAAGCTTTTATAGAATGTTGCTAAATCTGCTGGAGGCTGTGGGTATATGACGAAAAACTCAGTTTCACCAGCTCCTAGCACATTTTTTACCTCTGCTTTAAGTGGTTTCGGATCTTTGGCCACCAAATCTGGCTGGCCATAGGTGAACTTCTGGCTGGAAGTTCACCTATGGACATAATAGCGAAAATTTACGGTGAATAAGTGTTAACTCTGATTTCACTCTTTCTTCAAACAACAACTCCTCTCGGGCTTAGGGAGCTAAAAAGCCTAACTTCAAAGTTCTGATGAGGTTGAAAAACGTCCTTCTTGATGCATTTTCTAATAAACACAAAAATATTCTTCTATGCGCAAGGGCTATGAAGAAGATGAAATAATGCTCTGCTGGTGATAAGACAGGCTCTGTTCAGTGACTGCTCAAACAGCAGAAAGCCAGCTTGTGCCCTTTGCCTACAGTGAATGATGCGAGTTGATATAAGGGAGCTAAGCTGATAACGTATGAAGATCAGCGCTCAGCCGACTTCTACAAGTAGGCTATAACCAAACTGGGGGAACTTTGGCCAGTTGCTAGACAAAATTCCGAAGGAAAAGATCCCCAGTCGCCTCAAATGCATATTATTCCCTGCTTTCACACTATCCAGAAGACATTTTGGAGATCATCTTGCTATTCAACCCTGAGCTCCGATGGAGGATTTCAGAGTAACCAAAATTGGCGAGCCTATGGAAGATTGACGGGAGGTTTGCCTTATCTTAAATGAGGAAACGGCATGCCTTTTCGAGGCGCGCAAGGGCATTTTTAAGTAGAGAGCCGAAAAATAGTTCTTTTGTGTTAGTGTGCGAACGATTCTGGATCCGCCAGATACAACTGGAAGCAGGAAGCTCTAGCAGCAAAGCATTCATCCAGCAATGTTTGCGTCTTTCTCTCTTTGTGAGAATCTGAACGGGATTCAGATGGGGAGCCCCTCTCAGCTGATGGGGTTTGTGCTGGGACTACCTTTGGTTTGGGCTGCGTTTTAGATCCCTTGAAAGTGGAAAAATAGGAGGAGATTGAGACAGCTCCAGTGCCCGAGAAAGACCTCGAATAAAACCTGACTGAAAACAGCGAGAAAATTAAATCATAATCAGTACATCAAATTAGCCTCCACCATTCTAAAGCAGCAGTAGTTGCTTGCCTCTCCAACTGTTATATATAGGAGAGAAGTTAATACTAATTCAAAAACCATAGGTTTTAAACAACCGGGTTTGCGGGTTATAATCTGAAGAAACCTCAAGTTTATATTTGAACCAAGAATGTTCTGTAAAATTTTGGTGACAAAGATAACTTGGCTGTTGCAGCAGAAATTTATTGGAGAACATTCTGGTTTGTTACTTGCTACATGACAAACAATCATGATACATGTCCCCTCTGTATCATCATCATAGGTATAGTGACTGCAGCCGCTGGGTCGGTGTACCTCTTATTCTGAGTACTCAGCAGAATAATTATCATAGCCGACACAAATTGCCGAAGTGAGGCACTTTTAAATTTCATCTTGGTCTAAAATCTGTCCATCACAAACATGGAAAATGAGCTTCTCCTGAATATTCGGCAGGTCATAGAAAAATGATCATTTTTTGACCACAGGTGCATATGTATCTTTTAAACAAGGTTGCTGATACAACGGATTAGACAAAGTTCCAATCTTTGGTCCGATTTTCACTGGAACTTTCTCTGAGAAGCATCGATTGTTGCCAAGATCTGGATCAAGTGGTTAGCACTCCTACCAGCACTCTCATTTCTGCTGCCAACACAGAGAATATTTATTCTATATCCGTAATTATTGTAAAAAAAAAAAGCTAGAAAAAATTTTGTCTGTTTTTTTTTTGTGTTCAAAAATAAAAACGACATCCTTTGAAGTCACGAAAATTTATCACCAGACTCTAAAACTATCCCAAAATTACAAATTTCAATTTCATAAACTCTTCAACGGAAAAGTCAAAAGTTGTATTTTCACACTCTGACAAATTTATTTGAAAAAAAATTCTAGGACTGTTGACAGTTTTCGGAGATACAATTTCTAAATATATCTAACATTATATATTCAGATGAAGACAGATAAATTCTGAATTGTTGAATTTGAATTCTGTCTAATTAAGTTCGTCCTACATTAATCTTTAATCGTGCATGCAGCCTTGTGGACTATTTAGGGTTGTAGGAAATAATTCAACGTCTTTCAAAGAATTGAAGCTGTGAACGTTACTTACGTAATCTAGATTGGCAGAGTTTGAATAAAACAATCTTAAAAGACGTGTCAGCTCGTGTTGAAATAATAAGTTAAACGTCTGAAAGGATTGAACAGTGTACTGGCACTGGCTTAATTTCGTGTAAGCTTTAGTATTTGGGGTATTCAAATTCGTATTGGCAGTTGATAAATTGAACAAAAGGTAAAGAATTATAGAAATAATAATAAGATGTGTAGGCCACTGTTTTAGTACTCGATTAAGGAGAGTCAGCCATCTTGTCTGATTGGTATTAATTACGTTATAACTATTTTAATTCATGCTATTCTTAGAATCTTTAGACAATCATCGTCTCTTTGTGCTTCTCGAAAACTTTGCATCTAATGAATGGAGAAAGAAGATTCAATAATGCTAAGAGATTAATCGGAAATATTTTGTTTTGTTTACAGTTTACAGTTCTTTTTCACCACCATTATAAAAGCGTTATCTCTACAATATCCCGCTATATTTGTTGCATTCATCATATGAATTTTCAATAAACTTGAAAACGCATCGTACAAATTTTCCCCGGCAGCCATGTTTGTAATTTGCATAAAGTCAAATAAATGCAAAACTAATTTCCAAAAACAAGCACTTTCACTCAAATACACAAATTTTCGTTAATATCTAAAATACTTTAGTTTGTGGCATATTAACAACTGACTTTTAAATTTTGTTTATATATCATCCTTTTGAACAATAATTTAAGGACAATAACTTGTGATATTTTGATAAAACTGAAACTAAACATACTAAAAAAAAACGCAAAATCAGATGAAGTCAGCTTTAAAAAAACGCTGAGCTTATTTTAAGTTTCTGAATAAGCTCAAAAATGTATTTTAATTCTCGTAATGATTTCACCAAAACAAACTTGTTGATTACTTTAAAGAAGTTCATATTACATTGCCTTTACTCCTTGGGCCACCATCGGCAACCCCCACTCTTTCTTCCGGAAAACCCAAACAACTGACATACATACCAAATTTAATTAATAAAACCAGCAATTTAATCTGAATAATAGTCCTAAATAGACTTCACTAGATCAGTACTCGATTTCCCCTTAGCATTCTAGCTAACGTAATATACGCCTTCTTTTCTACTCACGGACATAGCCGCAGACAAGAAAACCGAACCCGCCTTACAACTTGGTGGTCGCTTTGTGGAAATAAAACAACAAGACCCGTACGAAGAAAACGTTCACAGCAGCATAACCTTGCACATAATCTATCCATGTCCTCATGAAACGACCGTGACGCCTCCTTTTATTGTCACCACTTGAACCAATTTTTAAATAATTTACGGAATTTATTCGTTCTGCGTAAGCACAAAAGCAAAACGACGAGAGGGCAGCAGTACCGAAAGGCGGACGGACGGACGGACGGTCGGCCGGGCATGATCGGGCCTGAGAGGCGATAAAAAGCAGTTATCGGGTCAGTACATTACACATATATAATAGAAATGGCATGGATGTTACCACCCACGCCACTCATCATCATCTCGACAATTGAGCTCCGGAGCGTTTTTCCATCAACGAGTCCTTTTTGCTACTGGATAATATCGCACTCCACTTATGGTTTCAATGTAAAAAAAAACCATATGCATGTCGGTATGCCTTCCGATCCATCTCATCTTATTTACTAGACGGTGGATGTACTGAACTGTGTAAGTCAAGAAAGGATGAGTAGCGAACGACATGGAGCGGAGTGTGTGACCCATATTAAAGACAAAGTTGGATTTTAATAGATTTCTTTAATTTGACGCGTGTATACCGTTGGTACAGCACAGAAAAGTATCTTCTCACATTTTCACGGAAAAATGCAATTGAAGATGTCTCGAGGACATGCAATTTATCATTTTAGAATAAGCCAGAAATTTCAGCGTAAGAGTGATGTTGATGGATTTGAACATTTTGAAGTTATGCTAGTCACATCAATCTATTTTATTAAAAAATTTCACAAATTCTTCAATTTAAATGCAATGGAACATTTGAAACTTTCCCTGTGAATACGTTTGACCTACAACTCGAAATTAATTTCTCCACCTAATTCACCATATTGAAAAGTCACGATGCGAACAGCATGCATACGTCACAATACGTAAAAATTAATGCAGGCAGAAAAAAAACAATCTTGAAAATAATAACCCTTAGTGAACTTAGACTGCGGAATGGGACGAAGCAATTCATTTTTTGTAGCATTGCATATGCGAACGGGAGTTCCTAAGGTCACTTCGACCGTACATACTCGTACGAGTATACTGTTGGAAAATATGATATGAAACATCAGCACATAGAAATGTCAACTAAGTTATATTCTATGCCTAGAAGAGAAACTGTAAAAATGAGGCTAAATAAAGTAAACTGTGCTGAGGCCATGGGAAAGCTGGACGGAATGCTGCAGAGGAAACGACGAGACGCAGGAGAGCAGTCATAATTCGACAATATATTTTGCACATGTTCTCACTTGTATAGAAGGGTGGTCTGCTGGCAAAATGCAAAAGAATGTAGCTCGGCTCTAAAGTGCAGAGACGACTCCTTAGACGGGGTAGTGAGAAGAAGCCTGCGCAAATCTCTGTTGCAGCGCAGATACACGTATTACCTCCTTCTACTTCGTCAAAGTGTGACGTCACTTAGCTTACTCCTCGACAAAGCTTGACGTTATATATCTGCTCGTGCACCTCCTCTGCAAATAAAATACAGGCTACCGGAAAGCTTACTTAGTCGTCCTTTTAAGCTTGCTTTGAGAGATTTTTGCAATGCTGTACTTCCCACTCCTTGCCACTGTGCCATTCATTCGCATAATGGTACATAGGCCGTTGTTAGGAGTACATAAGAGAGAAAGCATATTTTTAGTGGGTAATGTTGGCCAACTCGATTCCGACCCGGCGCGCTGGAAAACCGCGCTGCTCCTGAAGCACTAGTGAATCTTCTGCTGGTCGCCGCTCACCATATATGTACCCCGACAAAACCCGATTGCGAGTAAAAAGTCACTAGTTAGTGTTGAGCGAACAATCCGTCATGAAATCGAGTTCAGTGCACAAAGTGCGACAGTGCAAGTGGTATCTAAACCAAATTCTTAAAATCAAGACGGACTCCTTGGCGAGCTAGTATTTGTTAAAGGCGCCAAAGAAATGAATTTCATTGGTACGGTATGAGAAAATTTTTGAATTACTATTCAAGTTTGTTGTAACGTTTCAATGGTTGTAATTTTTTTTGTTCTGTTATTTCGGTGCTTAACCCGATTTCTTTCACCCGCAACTGATGCAGTTGAATACGATGTAAATTCCGTTGCATTATAGCGTCATTTGATATTAACAATATGTTTTAAATACGATTCTATTTTCTTTTATTATGTAAGTGTTGTGTGTAACTTGATGTCGTAACGTTGTTGAAAATTTCAAATGGTCCGAAAAAAAGTTATTTTCGTTGAACGAAAAGGTGTAAGTGTGTGAAACAGCTGTTAGTGAAAATTTATGTGATATTAACAAAACCAATACAAACACAACGCCTAAAAGCCACAAAACACAACTCTACAGCATTTCAATAATCCTTATTACAAAAGTGCTCAACATTTTTAAAGTGCCAATTTCGTCCGGCATCTCACTTCCTGTTGTCGTCCAATCCGATAATTCACTCAAGTCCCCTACAGTTAATATCGTTTGCAGACCATCGACCATAACAAACTAGATTAAAACTTTCCAGCCCGACAACGTTAACGGCTCATCCCGAAACCATACCGAAAATATAAGCGTCCACTTGTCCCCAATATCTGCTTCTGATTGATGACCATTCACCGAAAATCATTTCAATCTTTATAATAAATATTCGATCTGACATTTTTCGTACTACTGTGTCGTCTACTGGACTTTGAATTGTGTGCGTGTTTTTTTTTTTTTGTATTTCCACGAGGAAAACTTATTCAGAAAATTTAATGAAATCGTACACCGAAATGAGACGAAAGCTAATGGTGTGCGACAAAAAGTAGATTGAATTACATATTCAGTTTGTCCGTCATATGTCCCTGCATTCACTACCTGACGTAAGTGTGTACATTGCATGAGTCCTATCTCTCATAGTTTTCAAGTCCGGCTGTTGTGCAATAATAAAATTCTTGTCGATGAAATTTCTTTTCACTTGCCGTACCGTCACGTTTAATATTCTAATAGGATTTATCTCTTTGAAATCCAATTTCGACGTTGACTTAAGTCGGATGAAAAAAAAATGAATCAGTGAACTTTCTAAGCAGATTGTTTTTGTTTTAAAAGTATTTTGCATACTAATCTGCAAAATGCGATACTTGTCTTTGGGGGGAAAAAAGATAAAAGATTTTCTTGAAAAAATTTTAATGGAATTTTCTGTTGGCAAAAAAAGTTAATAATTGAATATTTCGAATCGATCTTTAGGGATATATTTTCTGTAGATAAAATTATTTTAAGATATTCTTTCACTATAGGAAATCTAATAAAATTATTGGTTCTTGGAAAGAAGTCTATGGGTTTCAAATAATAGTAGTCGCAAAGAAAACTAATTTCCTAAATGAATTTTCCATGTAAGTTGCTTTAATTATTTCCATTAATTAAATAAAACTCAAAACATATCAAAGAATCAAATCTGAACTTGTATAGGTTTTAAACTCCAAACACTTTTAAATCAATCAGAAAGAAATATTAAAGATGAACAAAACGTGCTAAAATACTTATGCCGCAAACAGCTACATATAACAAAAGTTTCTCTAAAAGTAATTGCTCAGTCAAACTTATCGAATTTCATTTGAAATAGTAAAGGATTTGTCGCAAATAAGTGAACGATAATTACGAGAATCAAAATAACTGATTTCATTATCATGACAATATATAAGTTAAGAAATGGACGGTTTTAATAGCAGTCAGCTCTGAATTGTTGCCCTAATGAACCCATACTCCTAGGGGCAAAAAGTCCTTGAGCTGCGTGTCGTACTATAAAAGCAAAATATATAACCTTTGTAAGGTGTGGGGGGGTTGAAATTGATAGGGCCTTCATTCACAATCATTAAGTTTTTTAATACATTAAAAAAACCATGTCCTTTTGTGAAAGCCAAATCTTTGGAATTTTGTTAATTAGCATTTGGCAAATATGCCATTGCGAGTCCTTTTGTGACAATACCTATCATCCTTTGTTGATTTGATGTTGCAGTGACTAATTGATGATTTGGTCGGATGATTTTTTCACTTACATGCTGCAATTTTTCACCGATTCTAGTTACCTAAAGTCCCTGAAAAATTTTAATCATCCAAATGTTTAGTAAAAATGGAAACGCTGAAAAATAACAGCGTGATTATTAATTTACTCTTCCGTCGTATTAGGCTTTTAACATAAATGCATAAAATAATATCGATTTGTGTTTGTCTATTCAATTAAAATTACATATATCTAAAAATACCTTTAAAGCTCAATTAATATCAAGATTCAACTTTAGAAAACTTGCTGCTTATCTACTGCTTCCTGAACTGTCATACATACCTTTAATTCACGGAAGCTACTTGAAATTGTTATTTTTCAACCTACATACCCAACAAGCATGATTGCACAATCAAACAGAAATACAAATTCCGAGAAATTTCTCGTCGCATCAATCGAATATCATCATTTATATATAATGAACAAGTTCATCCCACCAGCATAAAATAACGATTTTATTATAAACCAAATACCTTTTCTGTGAATTTTCATCCAAATGATTTCACTAGAATATATCAAGCTCTCGAACGATGTATGTACATATGTATGTATGTATATTAGATTTCATTTTAATATTTAAATACAACTGAGAATAAAATAGCAGAGATACCATAAATATGAATTTCGGCTAATTTCAAATGGAGTGGTATATTTTAGAATTATAGAATTAATTTTAGAATCATTCGCCACAATCAATTTTATATTTCGCTGAAAGCAAGCTAATAAATGAGGGATTAACGATTGTGTTATTGAAATTGAAATTTCCTGCTGAGAAAGTTTATTTTTAAACGAAAATTGCTTTATTATGAATTTGCTGCGTTGAATTTGATTTTTGCTTTCTTTAATGTACAGATGAGTATTATTCATATTTTAATCGAAATAGGCTACTTTCTTAATAAGTTTCCTCAAATTAACATTTATTTGAAATGATGTTTAGTATTAAATGAAACAGATATTAATATTTTGCAGAAATTTCAAATCAGCGATTTCGAAAACTTTAAAATTCCTATCAAATTGTAATTGTCTAAAACACGTAAAGTATATTTCCATTTTACGATTTCATGGCATAATATATGAAAAATTGTTTGTAAATTGTCATTGTATAGCTGTGAGATGATAACTGAAGCATAAAATTTTACAAAATTTAACTTTAATGAACGATATTTGCACACAATATAAGGAAAAGTCTTAACAAATTTTTGCGCCCAGTGTGGGCTTACAATGCAAGCACTGAATCAATAAGCAATAGAAGGCACAAAGTGTAAGCATTGAATCAATGAAATGGAAAATGCTTATCTTTGTGAAATATACTGAATTATAATATAGGAAACATAAAGTATGTATATTTCTATGTTGCATGAGTTTGATAGACCGAATTTTCGAACGGACTACCATCTATAGGTACATTAATATTTTTGAGTACAAGTGTCTATAAATATTTAGTATGGGTAATTATCTGAGCTTATTTAGACTAAGAGCAGTAATATTTTGTTTATTTTCCGAATTTTGATCCATGTGAAAATCAAACTACCTGTATAAATCGTCTTTGAAAAATATATTTTAAAGATTTCTGTTTTGTGGTGGTACCTGCTTCGTTGAATTCATTCAATATTTTCCCACACCTAAGAGTTAAAAAAAATCTCGATTTTGGTGAAGCAATATAAAGAAAATTATTTTTTATCTTTAGAAGGTGGTGTGGTAAATTCCCGAAGAAATATTTCATAACTAAACATTCGGTTTTTTTTTTTATAATAATACAATGCTTTCAAAAAATACATCAATTGGCTATGATGAGAAAAAATGTTGTATTCTTATGTAGCGTTATGACAATTTTTTTAGTTATGCGCCACAAATGTAAATAAATTGAAAAAAGTTAGCGTTATTAATTTAATGTTTGTTAAAAAACACATACAGTGACACAAAATCAAAATGGAACAAGTTAATGGAAAAAATGAATTAATGAAAAAAGGATAAAGAAAAGATTAGTTTTTTTTAACAATTAAAAATAACATTTTCAAATTTTCTGATGACAATCCTTTAGCATCAAAAATAGCAACATTATTACAAAGAACGAAATCAACTTCAGATCTAGTGGATCATAATTAGAAATTCATTTTTAAGATTAAGTTAATAAGGTTTATTTGTTTATAAGTACTTAGTTGGTATTCTCTTTTGCTTTTGAACTGCGTCAAGCCGATTTGCCATTGACTCCCCCAATTTCTTAGAAAAGGAAGATTCAATTTCGTTCCTTCCTTCCATCAATTTCGTTGTTAATACATTTCAATTAGTTATAGATTATTTTTTTTTAATTTGATTCTAAGTATCTCCGAAAAGCATTGATTCCATTAGTAGCAGGCTTATTTTTTGAACGAAATGCTCCTTTTCCTTGCACCGCTTGGTTCGGCAAATTCAGCTTTTATACTTTTACATTCAACGGTCTATTTCTATAAAATATCCTCTTTTTCGGAAGAACTGTCGATTTACAGTTCATAGGAACATACTTTCTCTCTCATGGCTACAATTCCGCATATGCTCATATAAATTCAGCCGGCAAATAATTCACAATCGCACCCAATTCCAACTAGATATCGAAATACGAGACAAATGTTTGTAGATCTGGTAGATTTAAAACTGTCGAAAATAGGAAGAACCGTTAAGCTAAAAAGGACCATTAGTTGAATTGAAAGCACTCAAGTTTTGGGAAATATAAAGATGGATTCTGAACAAAAAGTAGGCACAAAAACACCATGGCTCGCCACCTCTACTCTATGCTATCTATGATTGGCTGTTTTCAACCCAGTAATTAAATTGTTCAAGAAAATAGATGGTACAATCTTTGTAAATTCCAGGAAGAAAGGGTCAATTTTAATTTTTTTTTGTATCGCTGCTGACTTTATTCATTTTAAACCAACATGATATCGGACTTATATCAGCATTAGCCTGCTCAATTCATTCACTCATTTTTCATTTTAATTATTTTCCCCAAAAAAGAGCTATCGTATAGCTACTGAATGCGTACAAATGTATTATTTCTGATTTTAAAACATCAGAACTCAAGGCTGTCCCTTATTGAATTCCAATACTATTACTTGAACTAGACCTCAGTCTTGAAAATTTAATTTTCCTTGTTTTAAATTTTATTTACAAGTTTTTATTTAAAAAAAAGTTTAAAAATTATAACGAAAAACTTCTCTTACCAAAAACTTACAATTTAAAAGAGGTTTTTTGCTTTTTGTAATCTTTTGTTTATATATGATAAACTGGATTTAAATTTACATATTCGTAGAGTAAACTTAGAAACTGGAAAATTTGGATGACAAAGCAATATTTTAGTTAAACACGGAATGAATTTTCCATTAATTGTAACTACTGTAAAACCTACGGATATTATTTTTTTTAAATGATTGCACAGTTTTATTACGATTTTCATGCAAAAAAAATGGCATTTTTTTAGTGAGATGATTAAAATTGAAATTTTTTTTAACTAAGTGGCTTTCAATTTCAATCATCCCACGAAAACAATTCTATTGGGTTCTGCTATTAGAAGCTTATTCCGCAAACGATCCATATTCCCATATCAAATATTCACTGCGTTCAAAAGCTTTAGAGCCGATATAATAACATATTATGTTGTTTATGCTATTATAGACAAGAAGGGAATGGCGATCACAAATTACTAACCTTTATTCAAGAAAAAACCTGTATTTGATACGTACAACATTAATTAACGCTCAGAACAAATAAAAACACAAACAACAAACATTCCATTTCAAATCAACTCAATCAAGTTGTAAACCAGACGGACCTTCATTAAAACCGAACAACCTTCATCCTATCATCCAACAAACCGTCCACTTACACAACAATTCCACAACTTTTACTACTTACCATTCAACTTGAAATTATTTTCTGGCGCATACACACATACATATGTATGTAGGTACGATAAATTCCGTACTTAACAATTGTCATCAGACATCTCCTGTAAATTTTAAATGTTTTTGTCGTCATTAAATAAACTTCAACGGTTTATGTTCACTGATAAAGCATAACTACGAAACCCTTTAGCCTTTTAAGATGTCATAATTCATCTATACGAATGAATGGTTCCGGATTGTGGACAACAATAGACCGATAGCGTTGTAAAATGCTGCGTATGATATTTTTTAGATTTAATATTAAAATACATGGATTTAAATTGAGGTATCGGTGTTTGAAAGTGATTTGGAAATAAATAAATTTCATGTGAAATTTCAATGATTTTTTAACGCAGATTGAATCATTTGAATTAAATTGCTGCTATAAATATTTTGTCGTTAAGTTTTCCGTGTTTCGAATGACAGAATTATAAACTTCAGAATTTATTAGCAGAGATTGAATCAAAATATGTAGAAATTTTTCTAAATCTCTTGGTTCATTTATTATATGCTTTTTAAAACATGTATAACTTTTGTTGGAAAATGTTATCCTGTATTATAATTGTATGTTGAAAAAAGATACGAATTGAAAATAGCCCCAAAACTTTTGACATGTTAAATTTCGATTTGAAGCGTACCTATGCATACTCTTCCTACTATCTATGCACTCTACACTCCTCCGAAAATTCTATTTCGTTAAATTAAATAAAACAAAAAGCAACTAACTTTCCAGAAAACTCCAAATTGTTAAAATCAACATGAGACATTTTAATCACAACATCTGCTCTAACATCACATATCGCAAAAATGCATTTCACATGATATCTCTGTAGGCAACTTTTCATCACATTTCAAATGTAGAATCATGAAAATTATGATACAAGTCCTATTCGAAATATGAACTTAAACATTTGGTGCTCTAGCCCGCATAGTATGATGAAACCACAGCAACCGGGGAAGTGGCCAGAGGTTTGCCTCATCAGACTCTCAAGTTCGTTTGGTTGGACAATTTTGTGTATAAGTTTTGTGGAAACTCATTTATGGTTAATAGTTATATTGTAATTGGAATATAAACTGTAATTTGTCATTGCATTGGGATATTTGGAGCAATTGAATTTGAGTTCATATGAACATGACCTTTAATTTAGACTGGCGTATTCAAAAAAAATTTAACTAAGTTATGAGGACTTGAATGAAAACTGAAAATTAAATCCTATTCTTTTGTTTGAAAAAAATTATTATTATTTTGAAAGAACATACTAGAGCACACGAGATCCATCATTTTACGTAAAATTTGAAAAGTTAAACTAATCTAATTTTGGTGGTGTCAGCAAACTTTTTTCATCAAAATTTATTCCACAAAAAATAATTGGAAAATATCTTAATTGGCATTAAACAATACAACCACACTGCACAATATTGACTATACTGATGGTCGCGACAGTAATAAATAAAAACCTAAATTACAGCCTGGTGCTGGCTATGGCATCCTGCTGCCATCTCCTTTCAGGACTTGTGTGGTACGATATTTCAGGAAATATCGTATTGGAAAAACTGCATTCAGTAATAAATTAAATCAGACTCTGATACGGGTGCTTGTTTTAATAAAATAAAATACATAGCATAAAAAACGTTCGTTTCCTTCTTGTAATTTTTTTTCGTTCCAAACTACTATGTTTTGTAGTTCGTCACTTTACTGCACTCTGATGGTTGCAATATTTTCCACCGTATTTTCTATGACGCTTTGTTACTTGAAATAGCGTATTTTATCCATCATCGTATTACCAAGCGTATTTTATCCATCAGTAAAACTATTGTGAATATTTTCCTATTTTTTTGTCAGGGAGTAATTTGAATGGTATATGAATATTTGTACATGTTATTGTTTTTTAAAGTTTTGAGCAGCTGGATGTTGGTAGTTTTTGAATGATAAATTAGGACTACATGGAATTTTATAAACGGAAATAAAAGTAATGAATCTTTTGGTGATATTTATCGTTTGTCTATGACACCTGTGTTTGAACGTTAATAGAGCTGCGATGGAGTTTGATGTTCTTGAAATATTTTTTTATTAAATAATTTTTGATCAAAAGACTAAGTGTCAAATATAAGTATATAGGAGACAGAAATTACTCTTTTTCAATGTCTGAATTTTGTCTGAATGAATCTTGTGAAGCATTGACTTTATATCCTGTCGCCAGCTATTAAAATAAAAAAAAACAACAAACATAGTGCTACATTTTGGCATAAAACAAGTGAGATTGATGACTCCTACAAATACATTTAATATACATTTATGGTAGAAATTTGCTTGTAAATATGTTTAATCGATTTGAAATCAAGCACTCTAATTTCGCAAGTCCATCTATTAGCAAAATAAACAGGCTTATTAACGGTTAACAATTAAGGAAATTTTATCAACTGACCACTTCGTATGCATCAATCGTTGCGTTTAAATTTTGACAGCCCAAAAAAACAAAAAAGCCAAAATTTTGGCACCCATTCAATAATGCTGGAAAAATTAAACATGTTAACCCTGTTTGGTTATGTATCCTTGGGAAAAATTCCCAACTATTAACGAAATACATAAGCTACTGTGAAGACTTATCTTATCCCTATGATTATTTGAATTCGCCAACACCCACTTTCGAAAGCTCAAAAACGGATAAAAATAATCTTTAGTTTAATACAGATGGCAAAATATTGACAACCTATGGTGGTTATATTTTTGGTAATTATTTGACATTTTGTATTTTTACCTGTGTAATAAGCTTTTGAAACGTCAGAATATTTTGACAGGTCTCAGATTCTGTTCAAAACAGTGGTAACAAAAATTGCGTTGACGAATTAAATTTTGTCGTTCCGTGCTATAGAGGAGTCAAAAACTGTCGCAGTAAAATATATGATGTCAATTTTTTGGTCAATGTTTGGTCGAAAAATATGCGCTTCTAAAATTTTCAAGTATCTAATTCTAGAAAGATGTCAAATAACACGCTAGTTAATAAGCTATTTGCTGTGTTTAATGGGCTGCTCTAGGTTGAGCTAGGCTGAAATATCTCAGCAAAATGTGTTCCATGAGCAATTCGATTGTTCTAACTTGCCCAAAATTGCTCTGATTTGTATTTCATTTGCCTGCACTAAGTTAAAGCAATTCAGAGCACAATTTCTCCTCGACCTTTTTTGGTAGAGCAAGTCCATTGTTTGATTACGTAGCAAAAAGCCGTTTGAGATTGGTGCATTATTTGCAAGCTCTAACTACCCAGACTGTAACGAAAATGTGATGACTAACGTAAACGTGTCTGTATAATTTCATGGATATCATGATATATACATATATGGATCGAACATGAGTATGGGCAACACACCAAATAATTTGCCGCAGAAATAGTGGACCACGAAACCAAAGACTCGTTGAAGGAAATTCAGAAGTGCTGCTGCATTTATTGGCATTGTCTGCCACATTCAATTCACTAGGTACTTCCATTGCTGCATATCAGTTAATTGTATTATTTGACTCAATCTGAAAGCGACAAATTGATAATATCTGCGATGGTTTGATCTTATCAAACACAACACGGCTTTGGAATCAGACCAGAAATACTGATGTGTAAACTGTATTGAATGCTCTTCGGTAATAATTTTTGCGAGATGGGCTCCAAGTCTTGCTGCTTCCAGTTCCAGCCGTGGAATTGACTCTTATTTGATCTGGGCAACTCGCATTTTCGATGCAGTGATGCGACACTCAACATTGTTTCCTTTTGAAGCTCTGAGATAAGCCACTCCAACGAATGCATCCTCGCTTGCATGCCACATCTTATGCTGCCTCCTCACTGTGAGCCATCATCCGCCACTGCAATAGTCGCATTGATAGCCACAATGATGGCCAACATTACAAAGTTGCCTCCACACACCAGGCCACTAGATGGGCCAGTCATGATTTTTCGGTTGCACATAATGGGCCGCTTTGATGTGTGTGAAAAACCACTCCGAAAGCCATCGTCGGCCATCGCCATTTCCATGTTTCGCCACTTTTGGCCACTACAAGCCATTGCCCGTCTACACAATGGCCCACACTTATTAGCCAAAGGAGCGCCCACAGTGTGGAGGCGACATTATATGCTTATCCATTATCGGTTCATCCCATTCAAAAGATGTCGTCTAAATATGTTGCAACCAGCGTTATACAAAATGAGTTGTATTACCTGTGTCTGCCCGCAGCAGTGTAGAAGGTGATTTAGCTATGGTCACTACCTGGAATAAACCCTCCAATCACTCACGAGGGTCGCCAGTCCTTTCGATGGCATTGTGATATCGGGAATGGAGTCGCAAACTCAGGTCTTTCGATATTTTTGACATCTTAGTCGAGTTTAGCCCAATTATCTTCTGGCGGAAATAAATAACAAATTTTGAATTTTTTGTTTGCGGCCGGTAGTCCAAAAAATATAAATGATCAGAGTCATTACCCACATCTGCTACTTGGATATATAAGCACTTATATATATAACTTTATTAAAATTCTTATTAGAGTTGTGTTAAAACTTTTCTTTTTCATAGTTTTTTCCTCCTTGTATTAAATATTTATTTATGCTACATCTAGGTTAGAAATTTGTTGAGAGGTGTACCACAATGTTCAATTTATTATTCTGCATTTTTATAAATAATTTGTTGCTCTGGCTGCGAATTGCTTTGGAGTAGCCTCCTGATTCTTAATCTACTGAAGTTCAATTGTATTTCAATTCAAAAATGTGAGCTAAATCTATGTTTTTTCCCGAAACATATTTTGATAATAATTGCATAGAGTTTTGTCAAAAAAGGGAATTCTGGCCATCTGATTTGAGAGCTCACTAAGCTAAAGTGATCGTACATACACTCAAAGCAAATGGAAGTGCTAAAAATTTGCTCATATATCACACCCTGACAAACTAAAATTAGCAAAAAAGCTTGGTGCTTCCAATTATTGTATGAGGAAGTGAAATCTCTTGCAAAAAAAATTGTGTATTTCCATCAAATAAATTTCTTTCAGATTTGAATCACTCATATATTACTTCAATCGCTGCTCGTCTCACTCACTCGTAGAAATGTATCATTTCTCATCCATTAAAGATTGTATTACTTTTTGGTCCAAATACGACTTGATAACAAAATCTGTAGCAAGTTATTTTTCTTTTCACCACTCGCTATGTACATATATATTTACATAAGCTATCTTGTTACTGCCGTCGCTGTTGTCACTGTTGTCGCTACAACACAATACGATGGAACAAAAAGATGGCGAAATGAAAATCCCAATGAATAAAAAAGTTGTAGCTAGTGGAAAAAAATGTACAAAAATTCATGAAAAGAACAGAAAACACAAAAAGAGTGTGAGTATAATATGATTCCAACGGAGGAAAATTGAAAACCAAAGAGGATTAAAGTCCTAGTCTGTCATTTCATTTTGAAATGTAACTGGCAGCAAGACGAGCAAGCAAATCAGACTTATAAAGTCCCCAGCTAGTTGTTACAAGTCGGTCAGATTTTTAGTCGTAGTGGTATAACTGAAGAGTCTGAAGAGCTCGAAACTGAGACTCGACTAAGGTGATGGGAGAAAAAATATGAAAGAAACAAAGTCAAATGGTGAACAAAGTATTATCGAAAGTTGGGAATCACTAATTGAATTGCTAGAAAAAAATAGTGTAATGTAATATCATCTGTGAATTTTGAGGAGATTTTTAAATTTTTTATTCTTTTCATTGATTTTACTTCAAAATCAGTCCGCGATTGTTTTTAAGGATATATTTTTATTTGTATCAAAAATATTTTATTTATATCATGGATGGACTTTAAACATTATCAAAGAAACCCTGCAGTCTGAATAAACGTCAGTTATTTAAATACGTCCTAGTAAAATTGAAGAAAAATATTGAAAAATGTGTTTTTCATTCACAAATTATTTGCGAAACATATCTCACTACATGATGACCTTGTTAAGAGGCTGCTATAAAGCATCTAACTTACTTTTTTTTGTTTTTTTTTTATTAACTAGATTTGATTTTAATATCTGAAAGCCAACAATTAGCATGCTTTAATTTCAACAATTTCATAAAAGTATAAGCAAAAAAAAAATATTTAAATCAATAAAGGTGTAGGTACTACATAAGTACATATTACTTTACAACATGCATTGATTTTCCACTTTATTGTATTTTGAAAAGTTATCTTATTGTAGCCCACAAATTCCTCTAGATTTTATGGTGACCTTAAAAAGCCAACTATTTTCACTTTTCCAAGGGTAAACTCAAGCAAATTAATAAAATTTCAAATTAGCAGCAGTAAGCTTGTGGCCATGCAAATATTTCATCTAACCAATGCATTAAAGTACGTATTTCTCGTAATAAATTATCATTCCAAAGACTTTCAATGTACGATAATCACGCAAGTCATTTCGGTTTTCAGAGCAGGAAAAATTCTGTTTATTCTATTTTTACATTCAATGTACTCTTTTCGCCTACAATCGTAGAACTAACACTAATTAGTTAATTAGTAGGATAGATATAGATAAAAATATCAAAGCTAATTCATCATCATTTGCTTCATTTCTGAAAAGTAGCTGAATGTATTTGATGCTTCTATAACATGGCCGCCAGAAAAAAAACCATTCCATGAAAGACATGATATGTGCAGTCATTTTTTTCTATTCGTTCAGCTTTTGAGCCTTCTGTTGGTAGTGCGGCATAATTTTCTTTGCTTTCATGGTCTTGAAAAAAAATCAAGTTTATATTTTGGCTCCAAAAAATTTCGCCATATTTTACATGATAAATTTAATAAACTTTAGTGGTGTGGGAAAAGCATCAGATGTAGTCAAATCACATTCACATAAAACTGTGCATAGTTGTAGGTATTTTCACTCTATATGCTCCATGTAGTATATGAATGCTTTCTACTTTCCCGATATTTGAAGACACTTTTTCAATACATTTTCAGCATTTTATGGACAGTTATCTTTAATTAATTGCACCTGCTTTAACCAAATATCCGCAAAATATCGGGAAAATATTTAAATTGTCTGGTGAAACGATTGATTTTATAGTGGATTAAAATTGCTGATTACCAGTATGATCAATGTAATATACGTAATCCATAAATCTATACAGTTAATTGTTTCACCACACAATTAAAATATATTTTTCAGCAGAATATCTTATTGTACAAATGCCCTCTTTCAAAATATATTCCTGCATCCTTAAAAATCTACCTACTACTAAAATTATTTCAGCCTTCCCGCACACACCATTCAACATTCCAATCAAATTAATGAATAAGCCCATCAGCATTACATCATAAATCCCCGCCAACTTCCAGGAACATAATTTCCTTCCCCAAACCAAACACCATTCAATAGCAGCCAACCACCCTGCAAACGAAGTACTGTAAATACATTGTAAAATCGAAATTTAATAAATGACTTAATACCGAGCATACTTTAAAACTTTTCCAACCCCATCCCCTACCACTCACTCTTCGACTATCTTCCACTTTGCCGGCGACCCTCTTGCAAATTTCATCGCAGTATGTCAACCATCATCAGAAAATTTATTGTTTTCGCTCGCAATGTATTGATTTGCACCCTTCGCTTCCCCAACTCACGGCTGTTCCCGTTCGTTGCATAATGATGTTTGTCAGTCAAAGTTTAGCCAGCCATAAATTAATTCGCTGTCAATAATTTTCAAGCGACAAATTCATCGAAGATATTTTCATCCTGGCAATACCATCACCAGAAGGTAAATTCGATCCATATCATTTCAAGTTTGCTGTTGGTGTCATTTTATCGAACCCAATTGTGGGGTACACCTGGGCAAGGTACTTTTCGACATCCAACAGAAGAACCGAAGAGCCAAAGAAGCTTCAACTAAAGAGCCAAAGAAGCTTCAACTAAAGAGCGAGGATAAAGTCTATTAAAATAAGTTATTGTTCGACTGGCACAGAAGAAAGCGAACTTTTCGTTCCATTGGCTTGATTTTGATTTTCTCATTTGTTTACTCAGCACAGGTATTTGCATAAATTTTTACCGGCCTGGCGAAGTGGTGTCCGTTTTAATATCTTTTAACGGAATTTAGAAAGGCTCAAGGTACACTTGAGTAATTATGACCGTTAGACCGTCGGGTTTTAATGTGCAAACAAGAAAATTTCCGTGATGGTGCCGTTGTGCGGGCCGATTGTTAGGGTCAGCTGAGTCAAAGGCTATTTGTAGTTCAGTTGGAAAGTGTTTGCTTAGGATCAAATCGAAAGTTTAGATTTATATATGTGTGTGTTGTAGTTGAAGCTAGTTTTTTTCAGAAATCTTTTGGGAAAAAATCACCTGAGCTTGAAACTAACTTTTAGGGGACTTTTACGAAATCATTTGTCAGAAAGGTCATGATGGTTTTGACGTTTTACCAGTTTGGATATATGATTCAACCTTTGGTATCCCTGACCTTTTAATAGGAACCTGTCTTTTGAACTAAAACAAACATTCGATTGCATATGCCCAATGTGTTAAAGATTAAAATTAAACTTAAAATTAAACTGTACTATTTTAAAACAGTCTGCCAATTCGAATTGCCAATCTAATTTGCAGGATATGAAAAATTACGTTTCACCAAAGGATTCGATACCTTTTCTTCTATTCTTGTTTTTTCCTTATTTTCGGGTCCCATATTTAATATATTGATATGACAAGTATGATAAAACAACCATCGTCACTTTACTTGCCTTATACTTTTGACTTGAAGAAAAAACAGCAAAATGATTAATTAATTAAATTAAAATGGTAAAGAAAAATTTTAAGAATTTTTCGTAAATCATAAATTAATGTTTTCGAACATTTGATTAATTAATTTTTCGTAGACTTCAATGATTGCAAGCCGTATGTTTGTCAACTAATCTAATAATTTATGAAAAATGCAATATTTTAAATGCGAATTTTGCATGCATTTTAATGGACGGCAATCACATTAATTTTATCATAGGAATGCGTCATTACGGAGAGCTCTACTTAACTTTTTTGAACCCATAATTTTGCTATCATTGGAGGGAGTTCAATTCGATGTTTTTGTTAAGTGCTTCCGCACTTAGCTTCGAAATCAACAAGTTACAGAACAAAAATAGCTTCATTTTTTCAACGAAAAAAATTCACTTAAACATTTAGAAGTGGATTATTAACGCATCGGCTGAATGAATAATTTTCTGACATCTGGTGTTAATTATATGAGCCACCATTTCAATGATTATATAATTGCATGACTTTATAATGCAAGAAAAATATACTTTAACTCCTGAATTCGAAAAAAAATTTCAATGAGATAACTTTACTATATACTATTGCACTAAAAATTTGTCAACCAGCTGCTACAAGTACGAAAGTAATTAGGTTAATTAATTAATCACTCACTTATTTTATATCTGAAAGTATACAAACCAGTTTGAATAAACATTTGAACAAAATTCGACGAAAGAAAGTAATCAGAATTTTGTCAATGAATTTTGTATCTCATACTTAGGATTGGCGAATCTACCCTGTTGTAGATTGGAAAACGTCAACTTATAAGGAAACAATAAAATTGCATAATTAAGAGAGTTTAAGTTTCTCCATATCTGAAATAACCGAATTTCCGGTCCAAAAATTGAATTATATGTTTCGCGCCCAGCGTGGGCAAATGGACGCATGAACTCTAACATTCGTGTAGAGTATTACACCAAATGCCAACACTGAAATGTTCCGGTTAAATTTTGCTGTTAGAGAAAACTTATTTTTTAAATTTGACTCCCAACGATGTAGTTATAACGGTATTTTTCGTTAGGTACATGGCTTTTTGAAAAAAGTTATCGTTTTGCGTGCAGTCGAAATATCTAATAGTAGCACTCGACAATTCGTGTAGTAAATTCATATTGTGACATAAACTTTTGCCTGTTTTTTTGCCTTTTATAAGAAAAATGATTAATGAAAGAAAATATTTTTATGCAAATCTTTCCAATGGTTAGTTATTTAAAGAAAATGATGCGAAATGCAATCACGTTCTCTAAAAGCAAAGTACGTGGTAGGAACCAAGCAATGGCACCGCAGCTTGTGAAACAATTTTTGTAGCTGAGTACAGAGGAACTTTTCATGGCAGGCGCAGAACTTAAAAAGGCGTTGAATATTTCTACCAGAAACTGTGCGCAAATAATAGAAAGAGAACAATTTAAATGCCTGCAGCCTAATAAAACTATGTACCTAGAGAACATGAAAATTATCTTGCAAAGAAATATTGCTACATTTTGTGAGCAGGCAAAAGTAAAATTATCATGTGCGGTGCTTTATGATCTCGATCATATGTTAGGAGACCAATAAATGCGATATTCAAGCTAGCGTTTACCAGAAAAACAATATAGCACAGCCAGGTCATCGATTATAATATGGGTTTGTTTTTTTTTTTTGTATAGTAGCGTTGGACCCATTCATTGGGTCAAAGAAATAATGGATCAACATGTTTACACCTAAATATTGGAGGAAATGATTTTTCAGTATGCGTCAGACAATATGCCATTACTTTGAGTCTTGCTACAAAACAACAGCCCCAAGCACACTATTCGAAAAGTGCAAACTTCTTTATGGGACAACAGCAAAAATATGATGGAATGACCCCACAATCCGCAGATTTGAATCTAATAGAAAAATTGTGGGCTCTGGTGAAAAAAAAGAGGTCTCTAAAACTCATTCACTGAATAAAGATCAGTTTTGGACTATAGTTTAGGGTTCCTTGAAAAATAGTCCTACTGATATGTGCCAAAATCTACTTGATATCATGCCTGCACGTTGCACAAATGTGATCGCTAATAAAGGTAGTGTCACAAAGTAATAAAATATGTGCTAGTTAATGAGGAATAAAATAACTAAAAAAAAAAACAACTTTGCACCAATTATTGCTCATATGAGGTATTTTAATTCTTCTTTTTTTTCGTTGTTATGTACATCTGTTTCAAGAGGTAAAGCGCCGTTTGTGTTATTTTTTGACCGCAATTCTAACTGTCTGTTCATTTTTTGTTCTTGTTTTTTTTTTATTATTGTGAAAAATGGCATACGCCTTACTTGACAATACGAACTCATTAAAAAGTTTTGTGTTTTTCTGTTTGTGAAGTGAAAATGTTGTTGAAGGGACCTCCTAAATTTTTGTCTTGTCAAAAACGCTCTGACTCATATATTATTTCTACTTGGTTTGTAAGTTCAATTTCAGTTATGTTCAGTTCTGTCAAATATTTACATTTGCAGTTTAAATAACAATTTTCCAAACAATTGTTTTATTCCTTTGTGTGCAGATTCAAGCTTGATTGGGTGAATCCTTAATTTCAAAATCTTAAAGTGTCTAATTATTAAGGCTAAGGACAAGGGAAAATAATTTTTTTTGTCAAAATCTTAGTTTTAAAAAATCTTAGTTTTTATACAATTCCATCATATTTTATTTTAAAATATGAACCGAGGCTGGTGATACCGCACTATTTAGGTCCTTTAGGCAAATTTAGGACGATGTTATTTTTGCATCTTATAGATCTTAAAGAAAAACGCAAGTCGAATGGTTAATATCAGAACACAAACAAGAACGGGCTATCTTTTTGAATTTCATCAATTATCAAGAGTTGAAAATTTGCTTTTTATATACTGCTATTGACCAGATACTTTCACTCAAGAGATACTTTCCTCGCTACCTGCATTTGTTCCCTAAAGTTCGCTATAATTGATGCATAGGTGATTTTTCAAAGTTTCAAAAAAAAAAGTAGTTTGGAGTAAAAATGTTTGAAGCTTCGTATTACATTTTCTTCGATATTTTCACAATGTCATATTTTCACATGTTTCTTCGATATTTTCACAAATAAAAATCAAGAAGTCTTCTTTTGCCCCTTTTATTACGTTTTCCATACTGAATAATGCTATGAAAACCACGCTATGCCTAAAATTGAAAAAAAAATAGAACATATATTTGATTTTGATACAAATAAAGCGTTTTTAACTTACTGCTTTCTTAAACTCCAACAGTTTTGCAAAAAGTACCTTTCTTCTTAATGCTTATAAAATTACTACAGCTACACTCGCAAGTCACTACGTCAGTATCATCAAATGTTAACACGCTGGAGTGCAAATAATCAACTAATGTATAAAAAAAAAGTGCCTAAGAAAAGAACAATAATGCTACTTTTGGAATATCAGGAACTTTGCTTAGACAAAAGACAAAAAATATCAACTAATTTTCGTATTTTACTTCTTACTGAAGGACAGAATCTTTCAAAAAATGCATGGCGAGAAATCGAAAGACTGTTTTCAACTTCATAGTTTCGCTGTATGAAAACGGGTCGAGGGGGTCACCACAAAGTGTCAGAATTACGCGCAGTCTCGAATCCCCCACGAACGCTAAGTCAATAACTTACAATAATTCGACCCTTTTACCGAAAATGACAAAAATTTTACTTTTGCAGTACTTAAGAGAGAACCCTCTGAAATGAGCTGAGAGGTTTCAGTCGAGGAAAATGGGTCCAAAATACGCCTTTCCAGCAAAGCCTCAATTTCGGAAATTTCATTGATTTTAGCTATTTTATCACCTTGGCCTATATGTAAGTTATTAGTTTAGGAAAGCAGACACAAACTGCATGAAAATTTGAATCTAATGGAAAATTGGCCCTTGTTTACTATGAATGTGTCATATAAAGGACATGCTTACTGTGCACTATAAACAATAATTTTAAAAACCTCGCCGGTTTGGAAACTCTTTGAAATGCCTGCGAATATACAAAATTTTTAATATTTTCGATTGATATTAAGTAGACTTTATTTTGAGTTAACTGGAATTTACGACTAAAACAGACAAGCTCAAAAACCGAAAAAATTGTAAAATCTTTTCAGCTCGATTTGAAGAGCAGTGTCAGAAACCATCGTACAATTTGAGATGATGAATTTCGATTTGAATTATTTCCTGCAATATTTTGTTCAAAATTAATTGCTTTCAAATTGAATTTAATTGTTTCTCAACTGAAAATTCTTTAACTTACAATACAACTAAATTTCGACTTACTTATAAAAAAAAATGGCTGAAGATTTTAACCACAAATAAAAAAAAACTGTAAACAATGTATGTATTATGGGACTTTGGGCCGTTTATTCTAATAAAGAAGTAAATAAATAATTCTAGGCCTCCGATATATGTATGTACATATGCATAAATTCTGGTACTATTATAAAATATTATTCAGTGATTTCGTATTCGTATAAATTGCGGAATGAGATTTTTACCAGTTTTGATATTCCACACCTAAAATGGAAATTCATGGATACACCGTACTGTATTCATCAATCAAACAAGACTGCATCATTTTCTGAACATCAAATTCCCAATCGGAAAGTTTTCCTCAGCATTTAATACCTATGTAAATACTCTCTTAAAAATAGAAAATCGATTAACCCACATTGTTGAATTCTATTTCCACTTCATTCGACATCCATCTTAAAAATTCAGGACATACTGGCTGACGTTTCACCCAACACATACTTCTTAACTCTTCACCCACCAAAACCACTCTTCATGGCTCTATTTCTGCAAAATTTGACTACGTAGCACCAAAACAAATAAAAATATAAATTAGTGGAAAGCAAAGCGTATGACTTGCAAGTGCATACCATCATTCCACCATAGACCAGTATATATGTGTGTGTATATATTTCGATATCTGTAGTATTTCCATTCCATAGACTCTCTACATACATATGATACGTGAATGCAAGCTAAGTCATTCGGGCTGCAACCAACTAGAACCGTGTATTTCGAAATCAATAGAACAACTCTTTAGAACCAGCCAAGTTTGCAAAACGTGATTTTCATCAAGATTGCAATGAGTTTTCTTTTTTTATGTTCTTTCTTGAGTGTGCCAGCTAATGAGGTCATTTGGAACAAAAGTGGATTTGTTTGTTGTTTGTTCGAGTTTGAAATGGAGAAAATTTATAATTGCATCGAAGGTTGAGCAGGCGGCCTCATTACTGGCAATGTGCTTTCATTGAACTTAATTTATCGATTTTTGTTTTTGGTTGAGTAGTTTGATTATTGCAAATATTGCTGATTATTATATTTTAGATCCTTTTGATTTACGTATCCAAAAAAGTTGTGTATGTGCATTTGTGTACCAAATAGTACTGAGATGTTTATTAGTTTTTATTTCTTAAGTAAAACATTTTGATAATATCATGCTCCCACGAAGGCAATATTATGTTTTATTAAAATTTTCTTGCATCAGATTAACGTTTATCAACATTTATTTTTCGATGAATACTTTCAATCTACCGTAGCATAATTCTCAAAAATATCTTAATTTTTATCTGCGCCCAACGTGGGCTACCACTTAATGAAAGTTCATTATTTAAAAATAGAGTACACAAACAAAATGGAGCAAATTGCTTTCAAATAAATCAACTAACAGCCTTCAAACACACTTCACAAAATCTTTTGAAATACTTCAGCTCATTTTCGGTACTAGAAAAAAGGAAAAGAAAACTTTAAGTGATCTTCCGCAAATAATGTTGTCATTTTCTTAGCCATTTGTTTTCTTTATTTTCTAAATACTTTGAAATACCGGCTTGCCATGACCCTCCACACAATTTCAAGCCACAACACAATCAATGCATATTGTTTCATATGATATCGACCTAATCCATCAAAAACAGCAACAAATGATGTGTCCTTAATTCCACCGGAGAGAAAATAAAATCCCACCGTGATGGTCAATGTAAATGAACCTACTTACTGTGAAATCCAAACATCGTTTTTCCCGAAACGAAAAACGACAGATAGCCCAACGTAAATCCGTTGAAGCTTTTTACAACAAAGATATTGCTTGTTGGTGAGTCCTGCTCATGTTACTGTTAGATCTCCACTGTGAAAATATTTACGAAGAGCCTAAGTAAATATAGTCCTCGTTGTACGCTTCGATGTTGCTGGGTGCTGCTGTTGTTTTTGTTACTGCTGGTGACTTTGTCTCTTAATGTATACTATTCTGCTTAGCTTGCCTCCAGGCGATAACGGCCTCTGTGTTTGGATATTGAGGAAATTACGGAAAGAATGAAGATTTTGTACACACAGACATAGCACTCGCTGTATCAGAGTGTCTTCGTTAATTCATTAAATATTAGGATCAATGTTTTCGTAATAATTCCTTGCGGCCGGTGTGAAACAAATCGGTTAAAGGGAGATTGGATAGAGAGGTTGAGAATGATAGAGTCAATATTTTCATTGTTTTTGTGATTAAGCTGGAGTTTATAAGATGTGAAGGATTTTTCGAGAGCTTAGTAACTAACTGGAATTAGATTTGAGGGTGGAAGAATTCTAGGTTTTAAATACTGTTAGCGTTAAAGTCATCTTATCTGAATTTTCATAGATTGAATCAACTTAGCAGCTAGACCTCACCAATGGTGCTTATACAAAACATTTAGAGTATCATCAAAACTATGCCCTGTATAATTAACTTCCTAACAAACTATAATTAAATACTAACCTAAAGGTCGTAATGTGAAAAACTATTTTTGACCTCAGCAAAAACTAAATATCTTGATTTATTGACACATAAATGTAATAAATACAAAACAGCGACTATAATTTACTACCTTACAGCCATATAAATTCGTAATTACGTGAAACATGCAAGAATACAGCGTACGCATAAAATCAACCAGCTCACACTCTTCAGCCACGAAATGAAAATGTCTGATCGATTGGCGAAATAGTTTTTGCAAGCCCATTTCATTTGAAACCCTATATTTTGGTGGAACTGCCTTATACTAATGTATATTCTCATACTGATTTGCATAGAAAAAGCAATCAAACACACGCAAATGCAGATTTACTCGCGTGCCAGCTAACTATCAAAATCCACTTCGAATCCTCGGACTGAAAGTTAAATGCCTAACAAAACACTCACAACAAAAAGTACATGAGGAAAATCGAAACCAAAATAGAACTTACTATCAGGCTATGAATTTTTCTCGGTGCTGTGATTTAATTTATACAACACCCCTTCGAAATAAATTTTTGAAATTATAGTCTGAAAAAAATTAATTCTTCCTTTTTTCTTCCCAAATAAACTGTGAATGGTAGCCGTAGCACTCATACCGACCGGATCGAATTCAACCTATAATAATCCATAAAATTCTTCGTCACTCACGTATCCATTCCACGTCAAACGGAAAACCATTATATCTCAATTACGACTAATATACAATTTCATTTTGAACTACAGCTTGTGCACAGCTGAAAATAAACATTTTACGGCTTTCTTCCAATGATGATTGGCAACCATAAAAATTCATTTCGTTTCCTCGCAAAACTTATTTCGTTCATGGACTCTCTGAAATTTCCTGAATTTTCTTTTTCCGTTTATTTTTTGCGCCATCAGTTTCTTAGCCAATTTTTAATTTGATTTTATTGGAAATTCTTATAGAGATACGTACATACATAGCAGCATATGGCATGGCTTTTGTGATAGGTGCTACGAAATGTTCTCATATTCCGTTGGTGACTTGATGCTCATATGGCTGACAAACGTCAATACAGAGTCCTGTGAGATCTCTTTCTCTTGCAAGACCACCAACTGTTCACACGGCCGATAGGCCTATTCATAGAATATTACTTATCAATTGAATGGTTATTGAGTCTAGCATTCACAGAGAAAAATACATGGCAGATATTCGACCGAAATTCAATTTCCTTTCGATTGCTACGGAAAATGGTATAACGAAATCTTCTTCAGAGGTAATGGTTACAAAGTGCTTGTGTCGAAGGCTTAGTGAGCTTTTACTGGTGGCTTTGAAGGTAGATATATGTTGTGATGTATGGAATGGAAAACTGCTTGAGTTTTAGATATGAAGAAAAATGAAATGATTCTTTCAAAGTGATGCTATGACGAAAAAAAGGAACGACATCATTCACTCCAGTAGCACAAACTTTTAAATTGAAATTCGATCACCTTAAAAAAATATAGCTCTCGATTTGGCATTGAAAAGCTTGCTCGAGAATCGCGTTGATCGTAACGATGATTTCATGGTTAATAGTGATATTGGTGCAACTATTGAAGGTCAAAATATGCGCTACTGGCTTGAAAACCTATATTTCGATCGATAACTCCGGAGCCTCTGGTAATGAGTTAGCGTGGAAGATGAATCGTCTCTTGAGAAAAAAAGTCATCGCCAGATATAAAAAGCTAGCCCCAATCTATCCAAGAAGGTCTAATCTTTTACAAACCAGTATGTGAACAGGGACATTTTGCGATAAGAATAGGCCTTCAAATTTGATCACAACATTAAATTTCAAGGCTCGGTAGTATCTTATTTTCAAAGTTAAATTCTTAAAGCCATTTCGCAATTAAGAATTTTGGCAGTTCAGTAATCAAAATCAATAATTTTTGGTAAATCAACTCAAATATCTCAAGGTGCAAAAATGTATTGCCTTCTGTTAATTTTTTGAAGCTTAGAACCAGAAAATATATTCATCCAAGCTTAAGCATCTCCGCAACCACAATCGACTATAGACCTGGAAACTAATAAGTAATGCTTTCGTTTATTATTTATATTACTTAATTTTGAAATGAACTTATATTTTATAATTGAATTTTCATTTGAATATTTAATTTGAGTGTCTATCTGATGGGACACAAAAACAATCGTTAGTATATTCAACAGAGTGAATAGTTATTTTCACTTCTACTACAGGCAACCCACACTTGTTGGGTGTGATGGTCATATAGACTTTTTTCTGAAAAGTTACTTTAAGTGAAGAAATTAAAATCCAGCTTTATTTTTAGAATACCAAGACTCCATACTTAATTTTACTTCACATTCCAGTCACTAAAAAGGTACTGAATCTAAAAGTACTTTCATACAAGAGTGCTGTATCATCGACAAACGATTTGATTCACTCTGTAACAATATCGTTAATATACATTTGTAAAATAGTTTTACCACATTTAAATATGGTGATTCACAGCAAACGGCAAATTACCGTATTAAAATTGAAAACACTCAGTTTTCTAGAAATTTGGGTCCATTACTTTCGAATTTGTAAATAGTTTTGAACCTTCGAAATACACTCGAGTTTGAAATTAAGGGGTCAGGTACACTTGGGACGTCCAGAAAAGGCTCTTTTTCAGGATTTTTTTTTTAGACGCACATTAATGTAATAAATAACAAATGTTTTTTTACTTGAAAGATATATATTTGCAGAAGCTATTGTAATTTTTTTAAGGCACAAGGCTGAACATTAGTCGAAATAGAGTAAATTTTCGAGGGGTCTGAAAAAAATTGTTTTGCCGTGATCACTGTAACTTGTCACTGGATCATCCGAAATAAAAAAAAATCGGGGATTACTAGTTAATGAAATAGTGCTCCGGATGGACGAAGGACCTTGGCAGATTTTGATTTGTCGAAAAATGGCGGTTGTTGAAATTCAAAATTGTATTTTCGACCAAAATTTCACTCACATTTTCGGCTATTGAAATAAAGTATATCGTCCAATCAAAAAATCCTTCGTACATCCGGAGGATAATTATGTATCAAATAAGTGAGAAAAATTTCATACTGATCGATAAAGCCGTTTTCAAGTTACAGTGATCACCGATTTCGAAAACATAGTCTCGAGAAAAATGCTTTTAAAAAATGCGAAAAACGCTTTACGAGTATGCAATAGAGACGACTTCATTCAAAGTTATTTACCTCCATAAAAAATTGTCCGATTCGTCTGAAATTTGCAGAGAATGCTCTTGAAATATGCTTCTTTTAGAAAATGCAAAGAAAATAAAATTGATTTTCTCAAAATTCGAAGTGTACCTGCCCCCTTAACGTTCTTGAACTTATCCACAATCACTTTGTGTGGAACATAGTCAACCACTTTTGATAGCCGAAAAAAGCAAGACATAGTCCATACCCTATTTTTAGTATTATCCTATCTCATTTCTCTCTATTATAGGAGAGACAGTTTTTACATATTTCTGAATTTATAGCTGCATTGTTAATAGTGGAGTTAAATTCAAATTTTTCGCAAAAACTTACGTTGTGCAACATCACAAAAAAACTACGTTTGAAAATTTAAACTGTTTGTTCTGCATTTTGTTCTACAGGGAATATAATAGGATTGGAATTGTTTTTGCGGGATGATTAAAATTGAACAACTTTTTATTAACATTAAAAATTTTAATCTACATTGAAAATTCTATTTTGACAAAGTGGTTTCGAAAGTATGCACTGCTTCTCATCAGACACCAGCACACAGTGCATACTTGACTGGCGTGACCATTTGCAGGTGGAAATCATTACATTTTTATTTATGCTAGTTGTGACAAATTTTAACATCTCCGACTTATATCCATGGATATAATTTTATTTATAATTTTCTTTTTTTAAAATATAATAGGACCCCAGTCTAAGACCCAAACTTGTTCATATAATTATTCGCAAAGGATATATCTTTACGAAATGTACAAATAATAAAAGCATTTTTAAAAAATTGTAAAAGAAATTTAATCTGAAATTAAAATTATATACCTCTTTAAGACTTAATTAAAAAATTAAGTTTAATGTTTTTAAGTATAAAATTCGAACAATAAAGTACAAGAATAAAAAAACAAAAAATTTCTTGCTAAATGTCGAACCACATAATTTTCGCACAAATATTAAACACTTGAAAAATTTCTTCATATTTTTGTCACAGACTATAATTATTAATGGCTTTTTTTAACAGTCTGCAATTTTTGGACATGCTACTCGTAAATTTTCTTGTTGTTGAGTTGTCAATTTTTCCCATTCCTGTCGAAGCACTTGTTTAGGCTGGGACTCACTTGAAATGTGAAGTTCATTTATCTTTTTTTCTAGCACCGACGACAAGTGCTCGACGTCCGGTGATTTTGGGGGTATATGCAATTGATCTGGCACAAGATAGAGCAACTACGACTTATCTATGTACGCAGTGTGCTTGGAATCATTATCCTGTTGAAAAAATAATCCCTTGACAGCTCCAATTTGTATGCACTACACTGAAAAAACACATAGCGCCTGACGCCATAATTTATCGACGCGCCATGTACATAGTCGATTTCGGGATTGTGATAAAATATAGCGCCACACGCCGTAGTACATGGCGAAATGTACATAGGAGCAGATGCTATGCTTATAGCCCTCCACGCCATGTACTATAGTAGTACATGGTGTGGAGGACTATATTACATGGCGTGGGGGACTATAGTCATATGTATCAAACGATTCTGAATAGCTCAGGGTACTATGTACATAGCGTGTGGGACCATGAATGCTGCGCAATGTTACATAGGACCACGCGCTATGTAAATTCTGACATTATGGCGCTGGGAGCCATATTGCGTAGCTCAGAGTACTATGTACATAGCGTATGGGGCCATAAATAATGCGCTATATTACATAGCTCTGGGTGCCATGTGGATTTTTTCAGTGTAGGTAAAAAGTTTGTTTTTGAAACGTTTAAGCACTCGTATTTGTCCGATGTGTTATCAATAAGTTGCAAATTTCCCACCCCACCAGCCTTCATACAACCACACACCATTGCGCTTGCAAATGTTTTTTCCAGCACGGTATAGGGTTTCCTCCAAACAATTTGCCAGCCATCATTGCCAAAGATATTTAACTTGCTATAATCACTGTGAAGACTATTTGCTCAGAATATAGCACCTTCACTTTCATATTTTTCTGCAAGTTCGAATCTTTTTATTCGGTTCACTTTTGAAATAAATGGCTTTTGACATGCAATTCTGCCACCAAAATAACTTTTTCTTACTGTCCTACGCACAATCTCTCCAGACACAGGTCTATCTATTATATTTGTCGCTTCTTCAGTGCAGTTTAATTGCTACTACTTTTTTATTTCTTTAACAAAATGATATTAATTTTGTTGACTTATTCCTTTTTGATTTTCCAAAGAACCACCGTAATGGTATTTATTCGATTTTAGTTCAAAAAATCCAGTGCTAGATGTCAACTGTGAAAATGAATTGCAATCTGTATTTTTCTGTTCCGGTGCCTACGTATTCGAAACTGATCTATTCCTACTCAAGACTCGGAGTCTGATAAAAAATAGACTACTCCCACCAATCTGATGCAAACCAGCTAAAAGAAAATTTAATTATGTTCAGAAGGTAAATATTTAGAGAACATTTCCGGAAAATGATGTAGTTACTGTCGAATATTTGTTTACAAATAACGCCCACGTCTTTTTCTTATTTCACGGGGCTGAGTTTAATGGCAAGAAAGCTCAGCTAATGATTACATTTATAGATAGGTTGGTTTAGATTAATGAAAACTATATTAAAAGTAGGCAATGCGAGCAGATAATATTATTTCTATTCAATTCTATCAAAGCAAGCAAGCCAATAGTCATTGAGACTAAACATCAAAAAAATATTAATTAAGCCAAACGAGTAGTATTTCAGAAAAATTCTCAAAGATATTCCATAATTTTAATGCATTTCTTCTAAAATTCAAATATCTTTGTGACATTAACCTTCGTCCCATGCTCTCGAAATCATTTGCAACAAACTCTCGAAAAAAAAACTTTCTTTACGATAATGTCCCTACCTCCCATAAGCACCAAACCCATTAGAACATCGCATTTAATTAACATCAAAACTTCCTTCCACTACATCATTTCACTTTCCGCGAATATCCTCTAACCGATAAGATGCGCTGTCAACACTCCGCCAAAATTAATTACGTTCGAAAATCAAGAAATTGAAAACTAAACTCCATAAATCTCATTAAATTTCTCCTCGTCGCCGCTGTCGTCCTTCTTGCCGAAATCTCGAGCATTCCGGGCGACAGCACTGTCATCACTACAGCCGACTTTCAGTGACATTATGCATTCAATGACCTAGAACTAATTACAAAATCCTGGAAAAATTTTCGAAATCAAGGATATCGCTGCTACGGTTTAGCCGGAAAAACTAAAATCTCGAATTTAAAGTCGCGTGCGATCGCCGGGAATGATGATGCTTTTTTGCATGCCGACGAAAATGCTATGATGTTGTTCATGTTGATGAAAATGCTCTTTTTTCCAAACGAAAAACTTATTCGGAAAGTTAGAAGGTGACGTTGCTACTGTAAGGAAGTGAAATGATGAGTTGTAGTAGACTTGGCGTTGCAATGATTGTCGAAATGTTGTTGGTCCTGGTGAATGTGGAGGATAGTCGAAGAAAAGATGCAAAATCGTTGTGACAGTTATGCGCTCGCTACCGGGCCAAGTGAACAACGTCGAAAGCAATAATAGGATTCTACCACTAGGGAAAGAAAAGTCAAAACTTTCTCGCAGTCGAATGAAAATTATGAAGTCGTATAAGTTTTGGAAAGTTTTTTCCTACTTTTGCTTCCAATCGGCTTTTTGTTTGGAAGTTTATATTTAATACGTTACCATGCCAAGCATTCTTATTTGGGTTCGTTAGGTTTTCTTCTCGTTTTTGGATTATTTCGCTTTAATGCTTCCTCAATTTAGGTGACTCTTTTTTTGTATTTGCATGAATTATTTCCAAAGAGGTGTGCATAACTTTTAAGAAAGAATTAAATTTGAAAAATATTGAAAGATTAGGTTTGTTGCCACGTTTTGAAGCTCTGTTCAAAAATTTTCGTATGCAATAATTTTGAAGCACGTATGATTTTAACTGATTTGAAAAAAGTTTTTGAGTTGAAACTAAGACATTTTTTTCAAAAGTATTTGTATTTGGATTCGACTCTGAAATTTATCGATTTAACAATCTATTTAAAAAATTATGTAAAGCATTTCCACTAAAAGTATGTCCACTCAAACCAATCGAACCAATAAACTCTCGTTCCCATACACATTGGATTAATCTAAAAAGTGGGGAAATATAACTGTACTTTCCGAGCCCTTAATCATATATCATGAATTAAGCATTTATACCCATGAAAACTCGGCACTGTTTACATTTATTTCACTTCTAAAATGTCTAAGGCGATGATATAATGAAACCTTTTTAGTTAAAACGATTTAAGATTTTTTTCAAGTAATTTCTTGAATTTATCTAGCAAAAAAACGCCACTAACAACTTGCCCAATAACAGAAACAATGTAAACAGAAATTGTAAATATGGTAAATTTTTGGTGCCTTATGCACCTTTCCGTAAATGTCGAATAAATAAGGGTTTTTTAAGTTTGAACAGATATTTTGTAAAGTTAGCAAAATTGTCAATAGCAAATCCGAAATTGTCAAATATTTAATCATAACAATCTCATCCTCAATCATGTTTTCTTACAAATATTACGAGCCATTTCTTTGCTTCAACTTTTTATTAATGAGTACAAATTTTATGAAAAAAAACACTAATTTGCTTTTAATGAAAGCTTTTATAAAGATTTTTTTACTTTATGATGCTTAATATAATATTTATTCATGCAAATGCGGCATCAAAAGGTTAAATATATTTTGCGCCCAGTGTGGGTCAACTTCCATACATATATTTTAAAAGGTCAATGGAATATATAATAAGAAGCATTACTATATATTACTAAGCTTAAATATATTCAACTTCAAAACCAAGTAGTAAGATATTTTCGCCGCAATGCTTACATACCTGTTAATAATCACAAAGCTACCAATATGTTCAGAATATTTACACCAGCTTAACATTTCTAGATATTCAATATTGGCTAGGATCATTAAATAACATTTCAATCGACTGTCATATGAAATTGTCTTATCAGAAAAATCTATATAAGTGCTTCATTATTCCAATTCATTGTATTGTGATTTAATGTTTGGCTTCAAATTCAAAAATACATTTAAGTGATGGATCGAATACCATTTCATTTGCTTGATACAGGATACAAATACATTCTGTGATCATATTATTTTCCAACATTTTCTACAAAACTCATTCTGAAACTTTATTCCTCCGATTTCGGAAGGACATTTCAATTATTCTCATCTCTACGTCGGGGGACATGCCTTCGGTAACTATCATCTAATTTTATAACTCTCTTCTATTACTTATATTTCTTGCTTCATAATTGCTGAGCATTTCTGAAATTAATTGTCTTCTTTCTATTCATAATGTGACTTAAATTTAATCTCTTTTGCCGATCTTATAATATGACGTACGAACCTTCAGTCATTTTTCCTTGTCCTCTTCCTCTTTTCCTTTTTTTTGTCTTAATTTGTAGTTCCGCAAGATTCTATTTTTAGTCCAATTTTTTTTCATAAAAAGCCTCTTCGTTATTAATAAGAATATATTTTCTTTGTTAAAAGTATTAAATTATGCTAAATTGGTTAGCTGACTAAACACGGAAATAGTGTTGTCTGAGTCGATTTTCAGTCACGTCGTCTCATAATAAAACTTAATTCAATAGAACTCATAATCGAATTCAAAAAAACAAATCTCCTGAAAATTCTGAACTATAAATTCACTTAGCTGCGAGTTGAAATTAGATGTAATTTTTTTTTTTTTTTTAATAATCTCTTTTGAACAGTTTGAAAGGAAAAGTTGAATATTCTAACGAAAGATAATAGATGTTTTCCAGAATCCCAAATTGCTCTAGCATGAAAAAACAATCATCGTTTTTATGAACTAAACTGAAATTGAATTGCAAAAACTGTTTCCATCTAATTCAGGTCTGCAAATCAAGAAGCCATCAAAAACTCAAACGAATCTACGAATAAATCTCAAATATCACGTTTCACATCACATAAACTTTCGAGAGTATTACGTTATTTTCGAAATCCTAGAATCTGTCTTCATTACACCTACACCATACTCTCTAATCTCATAACAAGCTGCATCAGCATTAAGCTTCCATAAATTTTCGCTTCTAACCATAATCACTTGCAAACTAGATTGCCTTGGGTACATCAAAACAACACCTGAATGAATCATGTCTACAACTTATATACCTACATATAGATATACAATACACTCGATAGCAGCACATTAGTCCGTTAAACTAGCCATAAACTTCTACTATTTAGCACTACTCAAAGGCAATTTGCTGGACCAAGTTGCTGAGTTTTAATTAAATTTCCCACTCCGTTCAGCCGACCGTAGTGGTAGGAAGAAGATAATGGACGAGGATGACGACGAGTGGACGAGGGAATGATATGAGCCAAGTCACTGACCATCAGATAAAATCGGTTGTCGCTTACTCTCTCTTAATAAACCTGCTCAAACGCATAATAGGACAGTGTCCGTTTTCCTTTGGTATACCCAGCCTGCAAGGACATGTGTTGGCTAACATTTATTAAAAGTAAGTAAAGATACGATATGCTGAAGTATCATACAAGAGGTAAAAACACATGAAATTCAATATGTACGCGCAAGTTCCTATTGAGTTTGGAGTGATGTGGGATGGTATATCATCTGCCAGATAGGTTCAGGAAACCATCAACATATTGAGTAAGGATGCACGTAATTCAATTTGTTTGCAATCCTACAAATCTAATATTGTGATGAACGGTAGAACATGTAGTGGATGTTTGATATGGTAGAGTACTTTTTTGTGTTGAGAGGTGAAATATTTTCACTCATGTGAAATGGAGTTCTTTGTTAGGAAAAATGTATAAACGATGAATTTCATTTACATATGAAGCCACCCATAAATATCGAATCCTTTCCACTATCTTTGCTTTGAAAATATTTCCTGTTTAATTGAAGTTAAAGGCATAGGTAATGATCACTCCAATCGAACGATTTTAAGTAAATATCTTTTTTCATGCGGATTTTTTTTTTTGCTATGATAGACTAAGGGGTTTATTTTCATAGAGATTCATTTTCATAGAGATTTAAGGGGAGGGGGGGGGGGGTATGGTCAGAGCAGCACATTTTATACCCATTTTCAAGATTTTTTTTTTTAGAAAACTGTTAATAGTAACTTGATTGGGATAATATCTACAGTAAAGAACAACCTTTGAAGAGTATCCAAAAAAAATTTTATTGAAAAATATCAAAAATTAAGCTCGTGACATGAATTTGACATTTTCGTTCAGGACAAAGAGTTGATTTGCGGTGAGACACATAACTAATGACTGAATCATCGCAAACAAATATTTCGTTCAAATGTTCAAAATATTTCGTTAGTTTATGAGTTTCTTGAGGTAACGCTGTCGAGTTTTTCCAAATATCTAGATTATTTAATTTTTGGTATAAGTTTGAAGTAAAAAAAAAACGAAAATAAAGGAAATTTCTGTTTTCAGTTGTAAAAAATTCCATAAATAAAAAAACAAGCAAGGAAAAACAATATCTCGACAGCGTTACCTAGTAAATTGCCTACAGAAATAGTGTGCAAAATTTCAGAAAGATCAGTCGAGTAGTTTTCGAGTTACATGTCTCACCGACTTGAAAAATAAATTTCCTCAAAAAACGCGTTTTAAAATTTTAACTGTGCAACAAAAGTGCGTGAAAAATTACGAAACACGTGTACCGTAACTGCTCGATGAAATGAATGTATACTACTACAAGTCACATATATAAGTGTTTTTACACAAATATAGCACAGACAGATGTGGATAGAGTGGGAAGACTCTACTATTACGTATATGAGAGCTCCGCGCGGCTAATAAAGCGGCAAAGGAACGCTATAACACGCGATTTGCGCGAAAATATGAATTTGAGTTATTTGTATTGTTAAGCCGATAACTTCGTTAATTTTGCTCGGATCGACCTCAAATTTTGTATGGACACTCCTGAGTCACTATACACTAGTCACTAAACACAATTTCTGACCATACCATGACCATTTCTTAGTTAAGATGTTTTCATATATTTACATCCTTAAGCATTTCTGAAAAAATTTTGATATCACTTTCCATGATTTGCTGAATAATGCATCAAAAATAAATAAATTGGCATTCAGTTTTAACCATCCGTCGATTGTAATCTGTGAAAAAAACTTTATTTACAATGCCTTTGTTAGGTGCGTTTTTTGCGCCTCGATTAATAGCAGGTTAGAATAGGTAGCATTAAAAGCCACAACAACTGAGTTTGTTGTTTTCAATGCTGCCTACTCTAACCTGCTACTGATCGAGACTCAAAAAACGTAACTGTTATGATTAATCATTAGCCCACACTGGGCGCAAAATGAAGTTAAGTTAAATATGAACTTGCAGAGCCTTCAAACTGATAATCTTATGTGGTCGAGTAGATAAAACACTAGCTGCTAGTGTCTGTTGTTGGATCTTATTATTCATACAAAGATTGTGAATGAAACCTGTACCAACTTCAAACCCTAGACTCGAAAAAAGCTTACATAATTTGAGTTGCAATAGAGAAAAAAAGCTGCATATTTTTGAGGTAAAATGGGTTTATTTTAACTACTCCCAGAGTATTTTTTCAACAATCAAAACTTATAGTTTCAAGCAACTCGTGTAGAATAATTTTCCTAAAAATGAAAATCTTGAACTTCACAAATCATGACCTTACAAGACAAAATAACTAGATTTTTCACAAACTCTCGTCATGATAGCTATTAATATTACCATTGATCCAAAACAAAATTTTTAGAAATCATCTTTTCACTTAAAGCAGGTGTTGCATAGTTTTTGATGAATTATATGTTTGAAGCCATTTTTTTCGTTGAGTAGCACTTTGCGTCTTTTCAGTCTTCGATTATATTTTCAATACAATTCTGCCTGTTAAATAAACCTGTTTTGGTGACTACACTATTTTGATCTCATTTACATTTGCTGACTGTCCTGGAGCTGGTTTGCTCTGGACGAGTGTTTTTTGTTTCATTCGGCTAGCGTCTGTACTAGTTATAGAATTTAAACGTTAACTTAATATTTATTATATTTATATAATATCCTTTAAGTCAAGATAAGCTTTGTTTCGATCATTTCTGAGCTGAAGTTGATTCTTTGTCGAATTCGGGTGCCAATCTGCTCTGTCAAAAATTTTGAGTGCTTTGCCCCAAATTGTTTGTGGACTTTTCTATTTCTCACATACCATGGAATTCCGAAAATTCGCGGAAAATTTATGTTTCATCAGATTTGAAGCAGTCGTCTCTGGTCTCTGCTGGATTAATATGCTACCGTACGTGTAGACCAAATTATCTGTTTAAAGATGAGGAGTCTGTTGAAAGACACGGGCGAGGATTCATTTTGTGTTTGTATTTGCTTTCACGAACCACTGCTTTATAACCACAGTGACTAATTTTTTTATGAAGTCTGATTTTCAAATGTTTGCTAATGCTCATTTTTAATCCAATCGTATAAGAATCCTAGCAAAAATCAGCAACTAAAGGATTCACACACAAGTATTCACGAAAGTTAACACTAAAGGATATTCAAAATACTTCTATTTCATTGTTTCTAATGGTCATCATGTCAAAACGAAACGAAAATCTCTTCAACATCTAACTAATATGGAGCATGCCTGCCACGCACATATGAAACCAACAAAAGGGAAAGAAATATCACAAAAAGCGGTTTATGTCGTTTGTGACTAAAACCTCTCGCGATATTCCCTGTTGTATGTATGTAACTCTCAATGGCTGGCTGCCGCTGACTGACTGACTCACTGCTTTTCGCTAAGTTTGAAAAAGGCAAGGACGAATACGGAGATGAGTGTGTCACTAAACGTTTTGAATGAAGCGAATTCACCCTTGAAAATGATGTAATGTGAATGTAGTTAGCACTTGTATGGGTTGTGAAGTTGACGTGAACATTCGCTTATTCTTCTGTTGTCATGTTTTCGAATGCATATAAAAAAGGTATTTTCCATTTTTCGAGCAATGTCAGTGCGACAATCTGCTGGCTGTCACGGGAAGCTTAACTACATTGAAAAGCTGTGAAACGTAGGGGTAGTGATTGTAAATCTAATGTGCTTTACAACAAAGCATTTTATTCTGATCGTTTGGGTTTTTGTTCCGTAGATTTGGCTGATAGCTGTCACATATGCATGGTTCAAGTGCGAGGAAATTGATTGACATTATTGACGATGAAAATATTATATGATGCATAGCTGTTTTTTTTTCCTTCCCCATTTCAGAGCTAGGAAAATCCTATTCTTAATTCATTTATTCTTTACATACAATATTTTTGGCTTCGTTTTTCTTGTTAAATTAAATCTATATGAAACCAAGCAAAAAAATTTCAGAATTTTCAGGGTTTTTTGTGGCTTTACTGAAAACCTTAAAATACTGACGAAAAAACACCCAACCAGTACCAGAACACCAACGACTTTTCATTGAAATATACACGTTCATCCTATCAGCCTAACCAAATTTTTCAGCTTCAAATTCAAGACGCACTTAAGCCCGTCAATTTATCTTCCTCGCCAGGTACACAGCAAAAACAACAAATGATTCCATCGATTAGGCTAAAGCCTCGAACGAATTTTCTACCGATACCACCAGCCGCTCCCACTTTATTTCACAGCCTATGATCTGACCAGTTATCGCTCTGTCAGGATATTCACCTCGTCATCTAATCTTCGAAGAGTAGCAACATGAATTTTCACCTTAACTTGTGTTTTTCTCTTCGTTTTGCCTCGAAACAAAATGAATAACACTACCTGGGCTGTAAGTAGAGGCTTTCTTTTCCCTGGCGTCGATTCTAAAATATGTACACAATAGCAGCAGATGGCTGGTATCACTGGCATCTGAGTACTAACTCCAAGAGCCGTAGGTAAAATAGGGGATCCTTGTATAATGTTTGCAAGCCATAAAAGACTAATCCTGATTGATAGCGTGACGACATGAAGCATGGATAATAAATGATCTTTTCGCTAAGCAACTTTGACTTTTTCCATACCTTTCGAAGTTTGTAGTAGTCAAGCTGCTGCCAGTGACTGGAAGTTGTATTTGATATTTTTTTTCCGTCAAGTTTGCAATTGGTGTTCAAAGATGATTTGTTGTTCGAAATCGGTTTTTCACGACAGAAACGATTTGAGCAAAGTATTTGGTACTGAAAGGCAATTTTCTGGGAACGAGTTGTCGCTAATGATTTTATTTTGAAAATATTTTGAGATGCTGAAACGTTGATAATTCATATTTGAATTTCATAGATTTTCCTAGCAGCATTTTTCATTTGAAATTAAACATCAGCAACAGAGAAGCCCATAATCAACCAAATGATAATGATAAGTTCATCAATTTCAAAATCTAAAAAAAAAATCTCGCTTCCAGCTCAGCCAAAAGGTTCTACGAATTATTCAAGTAAAGCCTCATCACACAATCATTTACATTAGCTAAAATGTTGTACCTGTTCGCGAACGAAATAACTTTTTTCATCATCAAAAAAAATATCCTTATTAATCCTCATTAACAATCCACTAATTTGCAATTCTTACATATCATTACAGGCGCAGTTGGTGGTGATGGCGGCGATGATGCTGACGATAAGGAGAAGGCCGAGGAAGAGGAGAGAGAGCGTCAGGAGGCCATTCGTGAGGCCGAAGAACGACGCAAGGAGAAGCATCGTAAGATGGAAGAGGAACGGGAAAAGATGAGACAAGAGATTCGTGATAAGGTAAGATTAAAGATTAAAATTTTCGCCTGATGGTGTCACATTTTTTTCGAGCGTTACGTAATTGCTTTGAAACGTTGCGGTTCACGTTCACATTTAGTAGCTTCAGCGAAAAGTAATCTGTGGCGACATATTTAACTACATTTCACGTACCTTTAGGCAAAATTAAAGATATCTCAACTTTTTCTCTTTCGAAATTTTCAAATTCGGAACGCAAATGCCTAAGAGGATCTACCTAGCTTTTTGTAAGAAGATGTATTGAGATGATTATGCTAATGAAATGGCAAGGGATAAATAGATGGAATTAGCGTTAATTGTATTTCACCCTGGGGATGCTTGAGATTCGAAAAGTTGAAGTTGTTTCAAGAAGTAAATTGCGCCTAATGGATAAATAATGCTAAAAAGAACACGATGGTAAAATCTTTTACATTGTAAGTGGCTATTTATTGTGAATTAGCAGCTTATATTCGGAAGCTGAAGCGGTATCGTTTTACTTTTGATTGTATTCCACGAATTTAAAATTGAGCACTAACTGATCTTCGTCACATATTCTAGCAAATGGAAAATAGTAAATCCAAAATTAGATTCAGCACAAAAGCTATCGTCCCAATTAATAAATATCTCAATTTTAAAGAAATTTAAAGATAAAAGTCAATTTAAGTCATTATGCCACTTAAAAACAACATTGCCACTTTCATTGAATTGCCATGTGTTTGGCACACTTTTATTCAACAAAATTTAAAACTTCTAGTAACCAAAATTTTTGGTTCAGATAAAGCTGAGAAAATGCATAATGCGTAAATTGCAAAGAATTTCATCCTGCAATCTACAAATACTCTATTTGAGGATAAAATAACATGTTTGGCTTTCTAGTCCCATTAAATGGAGGGTAGGTAATGCAATTTCAAATTTATTTACTATACAAATTGAATATGAAATGAAGTTTTCACGGAACCCAATACAAGTTAAATGGGCTGTAAAATGTAAACGCAAGAGGGAAAGCAGATTCAAACGGCAGCATTTTACTGTACCGTGTAAATTAAATGCTTAGCTTGTTTTAGTAACTATATGTAAAACATTAAGTTGTTTGCTAATTTTTTTATGTCCACCAAATAAAATTTGAATAAATGTTGTTTTTCTGGTCATCGAAAATTAGCAGGATAAAATGGGGCCCTTACAGATTGTGCCCTGAAAATTTTATTCTGAGCTAAAACAAATTATGAACTAGTTTTTTAAAACGAATATTATATATTGCAACAATTCACCAAAAATTGGATATTTCGAAATTAGTTGTGAGTGTGAAACGGATTTCCATGAAACACGAAAAATAGCCCCATTATTTGCGAAATATACAGCACAAAATGTACAGTACATTTAACATATTTTTTTCTTAGTTTTTTCATATTTTCCTTTTTTTATTAATAATTAACTGCTCTTTTCCCGCTATTTTCTTCTGGGTTTACCCCTTTCGCCGCATTTTCTCCACATTGTTACGGTTCTTGTATTTTTCGATTGTAGGCTCTGTTTTGTCTATTTTCGGCTCTTTCCAACTTTTCCAATTATGTGGTACTTTCGGCTTTTCTTGTTGCTGCGGCTCTTTAATGTAGGCTGACAATGTGAGAATTGCAGTTTTCCGCAACGCGTAGTTTTTCTTTGTACAGTTCTGTTTTCGTGGGGCTCAGATTTTTCCGGAGATCTTTTGGTTGCATCAGATGGTGTTAAATTTGTGTTTGTGAAAGTAACAGCATTCATGCAAATTTCTACGGTGATAATTACGCCTCTTTCTGCTGATATCAGGGCACCGACTTGTTTTTTCCATGGAAGGCGATGACTCTGGACGGCTTATTTGCTACTTTTCTCATATGAGTTTGAAAGAGGCTACATATATTTTGGGTGCAATACGCATGATGTGCAAAATTATACCCATTTTTGTAAAAATTGCGTAGGGTTCTACCTTTTATGCATTTTTATGAATGTGTTTTAAATTCTATGTATCAACCTTAAAAACTGCTGACTTATAGCTTAATAGAAAACCAAAGTGTTAACGCATCATTTCCAGCGTTTAAAATGCAAAAAATCTTAGGCTATGCACTTTGACGGTAAAATGAGTGTGAAAACCTGTTGCAGATCTCAGAAATCATATAATCAATGTCACTACGCAAAAGCTGCTAGCTGGTATTCAATGTCTGCTAAAATTACTTTCAAAAGCATTTGGGGAAACAAAACCTAATAATACTTTTAGATTCCTAAATTTAGCAGGAAAACTCCACAATTGATCAAGATAGTCAATTTATTTCCTTTGAAATGCCAACATAAACCATTAAGCAAAGTGTGACATGTCGTCGATGGTAGTACGTTTTGCGTAAAAACATGATACCCTACCTCCCCTATATTCAATAATCTGTTTTCTTTTCTTTTTTTGTAAATCTTAGCCTTTCTTACGATTTATGTTTTGTAGAAACGACTTTAATAATGAAGTCACTTCAGTGGCTTAGTAATAACTTCCAGAACAATTTAAACTTTTACTTATGAAATTTCAATTGAATCTCTTTGTGATTTTTAAATTTATTTTCAATCTTTTATACTATATGATTTATTTTTTGTGTATATATTTTTCATTTATAGTTTTTATTTATCATGTTTAACTTTTTTATTTCATAACGATCAAGGTTTTCTATTTAAAATAATTTACGAATTTATTTTTAAGCTTCATATTGTAAACATATCTCATGTATTTGATTCCATTTTTCCTCTCAAACTTTTAGGCTCTTTCAAGTACTAAAAAAATACTTTTAGTTTTGTGTTGCCTCATTGAAAAAAGATCTTCAAAACTCATATATTCCACTTTAATCAAAAAAAAATATCCTCCTTTCAATTAAACCTATTCAACGAAAACATTCTGAACATTTTTCTTCATTTGAAAATATATTATGACGAGATCGACTCAAACAAGTCTGTGTGTGATTGGATAAATGAATGCACCCGAACCAATCTCTTCACATCCTTTGTGCTCTTGACAAATTTATGCTGCAATTTGCAACAAGCGCGGATATAGAACTAGACTATTGAGGCATATATGACGGTATCTTATTTGCATGTAAATTGAGTTCGTATTCGTCGTTAGCATGTGAATCAACTTTATTGCATTTCTGTACGTACATATTCATTATTCTCAGTTCATATGAGATGATTGTTTGTCGTCTGCACAGTTGAAGAAAAAAAAACTGACGGTTTAATGAAAATAATTTAATTGCTCTGATCTCATTCGGTGCTCAATAAATGAGAAAAAGTTTCTTTTTGAGAGTCATTTCTAATAAAAATATACATGCACAAGAGTGGTTGAAATTTTGTACATTCAAAAATCGTAAAATCGAACTCAAAACCAATCATGCAGCTCAATCAAGAAAAAGCACATTTTTACACACAACAGTTCCCTACTATTCCAAATAGTTAATCAGAAGAAGAAAGCTCTAAAGGACTTTCATATCATATGTTATATCAAAATAATCCGTTTCCAAATTCAACGTATGGAACAAAATTAACGTTTGTGTCATCATCTAAATCGGAATAAAATCTGTTGGTTTGATACGGATAACAATTCAAGTCATTACTCTTATATCATTCATTGTTATTATTATTCGTTCTTATTCGTTACAAAAGAGATAAATTTCCTCGCAAAATAAATTTTAAATCAGCTCTAAACAGAAAAAGGTTACATGAGAGGCTCCAAATACTGGATATAAACTTAAGTATATACTGCGCCCAGTGTGGGCTGGCAACAAACGAATATTCAGAAATGAAAATGTTTTGTGTGTGTTTGTGGGTGTTTGTGTGTGTGTGTGTGTGTGTGTGAGAGAGAGAGAGAGAGAGAAAGAGAGGGCACTTTTTATAACATGAGAAGAAATAACACTATTATTTAAACTGGACTTAAGTCATTTTTCCTCTTGACGTATTTGGCAACAAACTTATTTTGCGCATTTATGGGCATCATCAACCACATTCCTCCAACTCCAACAACGCAATCATCCAACTGCTCCAATTAAAAGGCACAAAGTCACTGAAATAATTCAAAACAAAAGTTCTTTCCATCTTAAACATTGAAATATCTTACACTTTTGGAATTATATTCTTCCAACTATACCTATACGCGTCATTTTGATTCAATGTAAACGCCTACGGAAAAACTACCCAAAAAAATCAATAAACATTATTTCGCATCACCTGCAGGCATAATTTAAAATCTACTCAGTACAATAACTGTACTTTTTTCTTCCGTTCCATAAACCTAAATTGAAAATCTAGACCGAGAAAATAAACACGAAGGACGGAAGTCCGTATACCGCAGAACATTTCATTTAACCTCCGAAAAATATTTGTCTCCAAGGTGCACTCAAATATTGTACTACAATTGTTTGACTTGCATAGTAAAACTCCACATATGTGAAGATGCACTCTCTGCACACTCGAACTGACTTTCATTTAACATGACTCTCAAAGACTTTCACTACTACTTTTTCACTTTTATGAATTGCGAAAAAAAAGAAAAGAAGAAGAACAGAAAACTAACCTGCAAGCTACCATACAAGGACATCATCTACGCTTTCAAATCAGTAAAATAAAGCCAAAGATGATGTTGTTGCTGCAACAACAAGAAAAAATAGCTGTTAGCCGGCAAGTTTTCAGTGAAAACAAACCAAAAGAGTTTCGAAATTCCTGACAACGAAAATATAGAGAAAGAAAAAAACGGCTCCAAGGTGTTTGCACTTGTGTTCTTGCTACCGTTGATATCTCTTGGGTTTTTTATGACTGTTTTGCTGTGCACCTTAGAAGTCATTTAATATGTTCCAGTTTCGTAGTATTCTCAGACCCTTTTCGAATGAGAATTTCCTAGAACCGTTTCCCAGTTCAGCGAAGCATTTCAAAGTCAAAGGGTCTTTTGAATGGACCGAGTCGGTTGTTAGTGAAAACTATAGAAGAAGAAAAAAAGATGAAGAAAAGTAGCCAAAGAGCTACATAGAAAAATTGTTTTGTGTTGAACTATTTGACCTATATTTACATTTTTTTTTTTTTTGGTTACTTGGAGTAAGTGGTATTATTACGAGTTGCTCTATGGTAATAAATTTGTTTGTTAATTAGGGTTGAAAATGTTGTCTGTACTGCAAAGAGATTTTTGAAAGGCGAAAGCGGTTATGTATAAAGATATGCTTTAAAATGAATATTACATGAGTTGATATGATAGTTTAGTGATTGCTTTTTAATATAATTTGCCTTATTAAAAATATAAATATAATGAAACTTAAAAATCCCAACCGTAAAAAGTCAAAATTTTTAGACTAATTTTAAATTAAATCAAAGGTATACTACTTCACTTGATGAAAAAAAATGGAAACACAATTTTTCGCTCCAAAATTTTCTTACGAAAGTGCAGGGGAAAATAAACTTTTCTGTTAAATAAAAATTTAAGCAGGATATGACTTCTAATCCACTGCAGAAAAAATGGCAAAAAATGTATTACAATCTGTGCAATTGTTGTATTAGGACTCTGATAAAACAGTACAAACTTTCGCACCAAGAAATTATCTCTGTTTAATTATTGATCAAAGTGCCCAGCTTCAGCTTTATCACATAGATAAACCATATACTTGAATTGAATTGTTTTTGCGGGATGATTAAAATTGAAAAAAAAATGTATTTACCTTGAAAATTTTATTTGACAAGGTGGTTTCGAAACCATGCACTGATTCTCATCAGACACCAGCACACAGTGCATACTTGACTGGTGTGACCACTTGCAGTTGGAAATCATTAATTTCTATTTACGCTGGTTGTGACAAATTTTAACATCTCCGACTTATATCCATCGAAATAATTTATGTATTTTAAATACTTAAATATACTTAAAGCTTTTTTTAGAATATAGAAATTTTTAGGCTTTACTTCAAGCTAATCAAAGAAAGAAAAAATTAAAAGAAAATGGACTAGTGCAAGTAATTCACTATTTGCAAAATACAAGAAGTTGTTTATTTTATTCCTCTAGCTATTTATTTTTATTTTTTCATATGTTTTTCTTAAAAATAGCTACAAAAAATGCTTTAGAAAATTCTTCTGAAAAATTGAAAAAAATCCCTAAATCTTTTTCTTAGTCAAATAACACTAGAACTTTCATTTTTTGCAGTTGTGTTTGGTTTAGGTTTTATATTATTTTAGCTTAAGCTCAGATAATATCTCAGCATAGCTATAAGTTTTCTAATAGCAATATCAAACACAATATTTAATGCATCGTACAAACTTCACGAATGAAAAAGTTTTCTCAATAAAAAGACGATTTTCTTGAAAGAGTGATCCATCTTTTTTTTTCATTGCAATGAAATGACATTTCGATTGACATTTTAAAATTTGTGTACATGATAAATTTGAAAGGTGGAGGATAAATTCGCATCTACATTCTCGACATTTCCCACGTTTTTCATATTAATAATATATCATATTAAGAGGCCCACAGACGGCCAATATTATTGCACAATATCTGGATTTGTGCAATATAATTGATCGTGTGTAGGCAATATTGAAATGCAGTGCAATATATAAATTTTGAAATATATTGCGCAACCAGGAAAAAACTGTGCCGTCTGTGATCAATATTGCGCAATATCCCGTCAATTGGTATCAACAAGTGGAAGTATATATGTCGTGAGGGACAAAAAATCGATAAGAAACTCATTTTAGAGTTCATCGAAGCTTACCATGGACATCTGACTCTATGAAATATTAAGAGCAAAGACTATAATAATCACGTAAAAAAGATGAGTTCTTGACATGAAATACCAACAGGGAGTGACAATATACTGTCAAGCATATTGTAAGTTTGTGTTCATGATTGAGCCAAGTTTTGCACGGCCGTCAATATCACCTACATACGACTCAATTTATTGCGCAAACCCATTTACTGTGCAATAATATTGAACGTCTGCGTCCATCAAAATATTGTGCAATTCGTATTGCACAATAATATTGACCGTTTCTGGGCCGCTTGAGGGGGCTGAAAAGTAATCAAGCATTTTTTTACCACCAAAAAACGTTTATGTATTAAAACATTTTAAATATTAATCGACGAAATAATTTTTGTTATTTTTCAATGCCCTTTGCCAGCGTTAAGGCACCTGTTGTATTCCCTTTGAAAAAAAGTATTTCGGTTTTTAATGAAAATTGTTCCCATTATTTTTTAATTTTCACTTCTTCAACATTGTCAATTTTTTTAACTGTTAATGTATTGTTTTATTGAACAGAAGAAGTAATAATCTGACAGCGCAAGACTCGGTAAATAAAATAGATGAGTTAAAAGTTCCGATTCTAGCTCTTTTTTTTGTTATTTTTGCAGCGTAAAACCACTCTTTGTCGCGTTGTTGCATTCTTTTGTTATTCACCAAATCAGATCGTTCTTTTGTCACCTCTTGTTTCAGTCACTCGAGTTGATCACAATATACTATCGCTGTAACGATCTGACCAAGTTCAAATAATTCACAGAAAATAATTCCAGGAAAACCCTGCCACACAAAAACAAGGACCTATTTATTTTTGTGATGTTCCATAAGTTATAACAAGTATTTCTCTGAAAGAAACCCATTGTTTTTTCATACAGGACTATTGTATCGCAACCTTTTCTCATGTCCTGTTGTAATTCGCTTCCAAAGTGGATTGGCCTCATACCGTGGCAGAAGAGTTGAACAAGCGATATTGATAATTTATAATTTAATGATAATTTCTCAATGGTTTGCCAAGAACTTGAATCTACTATCGCCTTCAGGATAGCATCATCTGATCTTTAGGGTAATTCCTTTCGTGCAACTTCACTAAGGTTCCTTTTTTTATTTGGAAACCATTTTTAAATTGATGACATTCGTTTAGCTTCAGAATATCCCCGCACGTATTGTTTTTCATTGCTTTGTTGGTATTCATTGCTTGATGGAACAAAAAATGCATACAATGACGTTAGTGTGCTCCTTCTATTGTAGGCCTTGACATATTTTTCTCTTGGTAGCAAACATTTTCTTATTAACTTAAAAATAATATTTACAATCACAGCTTTTACGTGATGACTAAACTTACGTGTTCACAAGACCGTTTCTCAGCACAGATGTCTGAAATTCAATTTTCAACTGTATCATATGTTTATAGATTACGACATCATAAGCAGGGTACAACTGTATAAAGCCATGAAGGAATTCAAGCAAACTGACGTGATTGTGTAAAGTAAAGTAATCCCACGACAACCCTCGTACGGGTCTTGGGGTTGAAGCTGGTAAAGAGCTTCATTACAATTTTTTTTAATCATTGTGAATACGAGAGTGGAGTGATTAGTTCCACGACGCACTTTACCACTGATTTAAATCAACTCAAAGCTTGGTGCGCGGACCCTCGTCCGTACCTGTGTTTGAACCAGGGACCCCACACGCAAGAAGCCAGTGGTCTACCCACTAGGCTACTCAAGCTGTGACGTGATTGTGTAGGTTGACCATAACCAACGTAACAAGAGAAGTTAAAATATAAATATCTTCAATGGGCTCCGACAAGGGGATGGTCTGGCCTGCCACCTTTTCAATCAGGCGTTGAAAAGCACAACACAAAACATCACAAAAATTTTGAGAACTCCTTGGTCACCTCTAACACAAAACATAATTAGTTTTGAGTACGATTGTTTGATCTCCATTTTGAAAAGAATACTATACATGACTATGAAAACTATTAAACCTAATTTAAAATAACATTTTCTTCTCATTTATTAATCAAACGATCCACATAAAATCTTAAAGTCAGTATCTCACCTCATCTTTTCTTTGGAAAATTTATCTTCTCAGATATATCTTACAAGAGCAAATTTTTTGAGTCCATCGTCTCTATTTTCTGCATTGTTAGTCTGTTGGCAATGTTGCGGAACAGCTGTGAACAGCCGCCATCACAACAGTATTTTAGCCTGACCTGCTAACCTCACTTGACATAAAGTGCCGGCTTGTCACCGGTGTCATGGATATATTAAGAAGCAGATCGAGCCCTAGCAGTGTCACGCATTCTGACCAACATAAAAAATATAAGTGAAAAGAACGGGAGAGGAAACTCGCCAGCCCATGGCTTCACTGAACCTAGATTTTTGGGGAAAATAAAAAACCCAAAAGTTAAACGAAAAGATGAAACAAATATAATACTTAATAAATAAAAATTTAAAATTTCAATACTATCCCAAAGAAAATGAAATTGTGAATAATAAGTGTAAATGTAAAGCAAAATTCAAAAATCAAACAAGTGTAGATGGATTCAAAGAAAAATAAATATAATAATTTCACTTACCAGTAAATCCGGATGACGGTATCGTTTCTGAAACCACTGAAAACTTTTAATTTGTGCTATTTTAATTTAGTGCAAAATTAGGTAAATAAGTTTAAAAGTCTAAATTAGTTCATTAAACATTAGATTAACAATTTTTTTCTTTTGCCGATTCTAGTTGATTATATATTATTCATTCGTATATTGATCTCCTTTATTCCTCTGCTGTTGGTTTACGCCACACAAAATTGTTACTGCCTTCTGTCTCTTTTGTGAGTGACGAGTCTTTTAAGTTTTTCTAAACGCGATTTCGTATCGTATCTTAACCTAATTACAGACCAATAAGGTATTCTTCAAGTTTGCATAGCGTTTTGCTATGGACTTGGTATTCTGAGCTATAAAATATAGTTAAAAGTCAAATTCCCATGCATTATGATTATGATTATAATACTTTTCTGCTATGTGCATAGTCTCAAATCCAATGTAACATAGCCCAAACTACTGTGAATATAATCTCAACGCGTATCCTCAAAGTAGACGGTATAAAAACATATTTTCAACATGTTTGCGTAGTCTAGTAGGTAGAGCATCGGCTTTCAAGGAATAGGTTCACGGAAAAGAATCTAAATTTCAGCTAAAATTATTTGACATAATTTAAAAAACGAAGAAACAAAATTTAAGCAAATAAAATTTAGTAAATATAAATTTTTTTATTCTATTATCGTCAAAATACCGAAATTTTCAAAGCAAAGTAAAAGTAGACTTTGCTTTTTGTCAGAGCTATAATTCATGGTGTTGAAGCTATAGCATAAAACGCCTATTCCTATGAATTTGTTGCCATGCATTATCTTTTCAGGCACTATATTTTATCACGATCCCGAAATCAACTAAGTGTATAGAATCGGAAGATTATAAATTATGATCTCCGGTGCTATGCTTTTTCTCACTGCAATTGGTTTATTTGATTTATGATGGATCCAAATTGTTACTAAGGTTTCTATTGTATCTTGGAATTCCATTTGAGTACGCGAAAGGTTCTCTTTGAGATGCCAAAGGTGTAATCTACCACCAATTTATGTAAAGTTAACTAGCGCCCAACGCGGTATCAATTTCATACATAATGCAAAATTTCGTTTTTAATGCAAGAAAATGTCAAACATTATACACCATAGATATTTTGAAACATTTTTAATTTTAATTTATAAACACTCCGAATATCGATGATGATACATTTGCCTGCAAACACCAAATTATATCAGCCACAACGTAAATTTCATTGAGGGGGATCATTTTACAAGCGTTTTCTGCGAGTTTACACTGCCGCTCAATGTATTGAAATATTGTGTATTTGATGTAAATTGTCCCACTCACCTATTGCCGGCACAATTCTAATAAGAACTAAACCATTTATATAACAAAAACTAGACATCGGCTTATATGCATGTACAAAATGTTGAAATATGCATGCAAATATGCACGAAAAAAAAATAAAATATGCACAAAGTGTGCTCAATAATCAAGAAACACATTAATTAAGAATGTATAAACAAAAAGTTAAAAAAAAACTAACAGAGCGTAAATACAATGCTATCAGAAAATTCATTGAATAATTTAAAACTATATATACTATAATTTAAAGCTATGTTTCTGTACCCTGTCCTTGAACGTGGTTTTGTATGTTGTCTGTATTTGTGCATTCGAAAACATACCGACGTAACCAGAAGTGTTTAATTTATGATAATTAAGGTTTTTTCTGCTTGTTACAATCAAAAAGCAAATTTGTCCCGCTACAACCTATTTAGGGTCTTAGGGAGTGAAGATCGTAGAGCCCCCATTTATTACCTACGCGGAACTAGGTTAACTCAAAACTCGGTGCGCGGTCCTCCTATTTGTACCTCGATTCTAACCAGGTATTCCATAGACAAGGAGCCAGTGTTCTACCCCTCATGTAAAACGTTCATAGTTATAATACTTAAAGTGAAAATGACCCACATACAAATTAGTTTTAAGGAAAACTTTCAGCATAATCATGTCAAAAATACTGTTATGATTTTTTTTCTAAATAAAAAAAAATTCTAAATTGCAATAATCTTCGGCTGAAAATTTGAAATACGATTATGCTATCTTATATAGAAAAGCCAACACCAAAAACAGCAAGAGAAACATCTATTCGAAAACAATTAAAGCCTGCCTCGCTAATAATTTTTCTGGGAGGCTTATTTCGCATCACACCTAACAGAAATAACGTCACTCTAATTAAATTGATGACATTACTTCGATTTTTTTTCCAAGAAACAACCCTTCTCGCCCTGCTCATGTTTGGTGTTCAATCGTACCAGGAGAAGATAACCATACCTCTTTTTACCTGGAGGTTGTGTTCAAGTGCTTTGCTATTTACAGGGCTTGGTCACCATGATGCTGGGTACCTTCCTGATACATAATCATTATTATCGATAACGAGTCGCAAAGCTATTCAGCTCGTGATACGAACAATCACCGCAAGGATTTATCGAGAGAACTTGTGAAAACGTAGAGCGGTCATGGCTGATGGCTTTTGGCTTAGCAAAGTGGAAGTGATGTAGCAAGATTAAAGTTTCGGAATAAATAATGTCTAATTACCGGATCTGTGTTGTGTTTCGGGGGATTAGTAGTGGTGAATAGCATGAATTGGTCATAAGCACGGTCTTATTATTATTTACGATATTGCTTTAGGGAAAATTCATGATTTATGAGCTTTGACAAAAACCTACATCGGATTCTTCCTTCATTTTCTGTAATTTTCCGCAACACCCAAAAATGCTCATTTGTATAACTTTGAAATAACGATGAAACTCTGCCAAAACAATAGCAACACAACATCTTCAGCACGTACAAAGCGATGCATATTGTTTCGAAAATTTCAATACCAGAATACCAAATACACAAATAATATATTTTACACTAATCTATATGTATCCTTAAACATTTCTAAACGCTACATAGCACCCTGAAGCCGTAACATTTCTTAAACACCCTTAATACAAAATGCAAATTTGCACAATTGAAATCCATTACATAAATCACATGTGTATGTACTTATATCCCGCATCACATACCTCTCCAGTATATCTTCAGTACAATCATGTTCAATTACGTGAGACTACAAAATCTGAAAATTTAATGCGACATCTGAACATGAGTTTTCTGTCTAGTAAACATGTACTTAGTACACACGCATAATACTTTTCTATAAATAAATTTCAAAATCGTGAAACGGTTTTGAAATAAAAACGAAAATGAAATTTCCGCGACAAGAAATAAATCACAAACGAAAATAACAATGTTAAGCGTGTCACAATGATGCCTATCTGAAAATCATTCGACTAAAGCTTATTTAATATTTATTTCAATTTAAGTACTTGTGTACATACATATTTTCCAAAGGCTGATTTTTCTCACGTGTCGTAAACATCCCGAGTGAATGTAAACATCAACGTATTTAGCTCTTGAAAATTTTCAAATATTCTGAAATGATTACAAAAAAAGGTAAATCATATTCTTGATAAACGTATTATTACCAAAGTAAACTCATTGTTTTTGAATAAAGCTATGAGTGAATGTATTTTCGATTATTTCATGATTTGTTTTTTTTTAATTTTTTGTGGAATTACTCTTTGATTTTCAATACTAGAAACCTAATTGGAGTTAAATTGACTCTAGTAGGGAGTCCGTCTTTTATAGCGACTCCCTAACGGAGTCAGATTGACTTCTTTAAGGGCATTCATCAAAGAGCTAGGATCATTATGTGCTTTTTGTTAATTATTTAGTCATTTTCATTTCAATTACTAGCTTAGGTGTATATTAGTGCAATCATCATGTGCTAGTCTATGAAAAATGTGATATTATGTGTATATTCGAAGGATTGAAGGTAATTGTTCATTAAATAATTTAATACATTTAATATTAGATAAATTCATGTGAACATATATATTCATTCAAAGCTTGAACATCTACTAACATAGTTTATTATTATTTTCATCATATAACTCACAAAAACTAGCTATTTTTGAATATTTCCCAGTTTTCACTCAAAGTTCTCGCATCAATCATATTTTTAAATTTAAGATTATTTTGTATTCTTAGAATAACTTATATTTATAGTATGTAATGAATCTATTAATAAATTAGATGTTTTACACAGTTCCACGGCCACTTGAAACATGTTCCATAGCTTGAAAATCACCAAAAAAATCCGCGCCCAGTGTGGGTGCTCGGTTCAATTTTGTAACTGAGTAACCATTTTCAAGGTTAAACAAAAAAAAATTGAAATGAAAGCCGTAAAAAAATATACAACAAACCAAACTTTTGGGTTTAATTGATTCGAAAAAAATGATATACGTACCTCCGTCTGATTTTATCCTGCGTTTGCAGTTAAATCGAAATGTAACTTGATTAGATTTAAATATTTTCTCTTAAACAATTAAGCGTTTTTCCATTGTTTTCTTATACGAAATCATCAATTAAATAATCTACGAGTATCTTATTTCCTTTCTTTCAGCCTACACTAGCATATTTTCCAAATGCTAATACGTTTTTGATGGGCTTCGTTTTATTTCATTTTTCTCTCCATCATTTTACGTAACCGTAACTGTTAAATTAATGAATGGATCATTTTCTGATGGTTTCGCTTAAGCTCCTTGTTTCTTTATGCTTAATATCGTCGTATCATACAGATTTGTTACTAATCACTGACAGAAGCAATAAAATCCTAGCTGCTCAAACATATTTATATATCCTTCGTTGCGTAAGAAAATATGCTGCCCGAATTACTGCCGAACGGTTATACGGTTTAATGTCATGTATTTTCTCGAGGAGGATTAGATGCGTGAAACAAGCAGACAAAGTATCTAGAACGGAGTTTCATAGAAGAAATTACGGCAACTAAGTTTCTTATTATCTTGGGCCAGCAAACGTAATTCGAGTATGAATATATGTTTGCCTTTCGGTAATGTCTAGAAGATAAATGTTTGTTCTTGTTTCTTTATTGTTTGCTTACGGTTCAGGCAAGTAATTATCTTAGATAGATAAATTCGTGACTATTACGAAGGTCTATTGCTTCTTTTCGACCACTGAACATATGTTTGAAATGATATTATTGAATTGAAGGTTCCCCGAACCAGATATTTGTATAATTTGTTTCTTATGGCTATGAAATATTTGAGAAAGTTATAAGTACGTATTTGACCTAATTTTGTAACTGAGATGATAAATTGTCCATTTATTAGTACAATCAGACAGTGAAATTTTCTCCGTGACCTTTCGGTAAAGATTTAGATTGTAAATAAGTTTTGCGAATTTGATCATTGGGATCCATTACTTCTAGAACTCTTGTGGCCATTGAGTTTGCTGAAAACTGCTTCCGACCATTTTTCAATCTAATAATCAAGCCTCACATTATTTATGAATAGCATGAAGGATACTAATCAATATCATTTACCGTCTTGAATATTGAATAATAATCGAAATCTTTCCTCTTTATGCGATAAGATCATTTTTATAATATACAATTTTAACTTTTACTATCAATTTGTCATGCATGTTTGAAATTGATCGATTATATAATTTTCCACACCTGTTTTCGCTTCCGTCTTCCTCCGAGTTGAAATAAAATCATTTTCAATAATATCCAAAACGAATACCTCGCACATTCCATCCATTTATCACATTCATATGACTTTTCCTGTTCGTTACCTTGTCACCATCTCATCACCACCACAACAACAACAACAACAACAACAGCTTTCACTCAAGGAACTACGAGCCCAAAACGTTTTTCATTCAAATTTCCCGCCGCATTATGATAATTGTGTTCTCGGAAATAATGAAAGAAAGCCGTACTGGCATTTCGATCGTATCCGTTGCTCACGGGCACGTCCTGCTGCCTTAAGAAACACCGTTGTGATTTATCTGCGAAAGAAACTTTTCTATCCGTAACGCACCCGTCAAATATATCACTGCCTAAAAACGTATGCATATGTAGGTGCGATACGTTACGTGCATACAAAAGTAAAATTTATGATTTGAAAATTAACATACAGCTAACGCATCTGCAAATGGACAGATATATGTCTATCATTTGTTTCTATCTGAACACACTGACGAAAACACGACACTGGTCGTTTGGTTGCGTCAAAAACAGCTGCCAGATGAGTGAATTATCAAAATTCACACACACGTTTTTGTTCTCTGATTAAACCTCAAAGTTTATCAAAGAGCAGATTGTGTGCCGGTGGAGTTATGACAGAAAAGTTGATATCATTTGAAGAAGAATCATTGTCATTACGTCGGTTTAGATATGACGGTTAAAGAATATTATCAGTTTGTATAATTATCGCAAGAAAGTTTTCCCGAAGTTTAATTTTCGTGACTGGCAGTGAACATAAGAATGCAAGATACTTTTGTCAATAGGGTATAATGTAATTTATTCCAGGATATAATAAGGATATATGTATATTGGACGATAAATATGTTCGAGGTCCAGGACTAGTAATATTTCATCGGGTAACCATCATCCACACCATCGGCTGAGCTTGACGTGAATTGATGAGTTGGTCCTATGACCACTTCACCATCGAAATTAATCTTGTAGATATTTATTTGATGTTTATTTGTTTTATTTGCTCTACGGCTGATATGAGCCGCTTGGACGAAAACTAATTTTCTATGCTAGTTTGAAAAACTCTGTTTTGTAAAAAGGATCCAATGAATTGTATGAATGAGGAAGGTATATTTAGGCTATTTAGTTTGACAATGAGCCCCGCGTGCCAAACTTTGTCGAATGCCTTCTCGACATCAAACAAGACTAGCCCTGTAGATTTTATTTTGTTTAGGTCAGTTCTTATGTGCTGCACTACCCGGGATAATTGGAGCTCAGTAGAGTGCAAATTGTTCTAAGGGCAATCAGTTGCTTCGGGGAACGATCTCTTTAAGCCCAGAAAGAAAAATGTGCTTTGCTTGTTTAGCTCTGGTTGAAAGTAGACTGAAGGGTTGCCAATTGTGCGGAAAAGATAAGTTTTGACGAGCTTAGGAATAACTATAATGAAGACAAGTTTTCAAAAATTAGGATATTTTTTTAGATGAAAAATTATGTTAACGGTGTCTACTATGTTCAGGAGGAGATTTTCTGGTAGATGGAAAATGCAGTGATTGGTGATTTTATCGGGCCCAAGGTTACTTTCGTTTGTTAAGGTTTCTCACCAGCAGTTTTGCTTCCTCTGGGAATTTCGGTTGTATTATATCACTCCCCTCCTTTATACTCTGTCGAGGAAGATGTTTGATGCCGTTTCCTCAATACACTATTCCTCTTCAAGATCATCATCTGAGTCATTGTTCTCCTCCTGAAATTGGAGCCCCAGAGTACCATCAAAAGCTTCTGCTTTGTCTGGTTTACTTAATTTTATTCCAGTAGCTGCATGGATGGGTGGCGTGATCGGTTTGTTTTTCATTCGCAAATATTTGGACAGTCTCTATAATGAACCGCTTTCAGGATCAAGACTGCGCTTGAACTGCTCCCACTGCTCATTTTTAAATTGCAAGATCTGAATCCGGATTACATTAGTTAATCGATTAACTTCGTACTTTAATCTGGGGTCACCGGTTGACCTGGCTTGTTTCCGAATTTGATTGCCTCGTCTTATCCAGGTTTCGATGGATTGCGGAAGCTCATAAGGCTCACAAAGGAGTTTTGAACGTGCAGTTCTCTTTGATCTCAGAAATTTTGTTAGTGAGAAGCTTTATAGATATCTCCAAGTTACTATCTGTAACCGGTGATTGGAGAATATTTTTGCTGGCCAAGGATATGTAGATGGCTAACAAGTCAGTTCTAGATTTGTCTGTTACAGGAGCATACAGAAAACTGTCCTCTATTCAAAACATGATTGGCTTATGATCGGAGTGAAGTTCGTCCAGAACATTTATGGATATGGTCTGGCTTCTATTTTGCGACATTTCCATATCTATTATATGACTATTAATGGATCCAAAGTGCGTAGGTTCCTCTGAAATGAGCAGAATGAACGAAGTTTCTGTGGAGAATATGTGCAGGTCCTCTACCTGCATTATTATTTCTCACAGAACCGTAGCAGCGATTGTGTACTTTAATATCTCCTGCAAGAAATATTGGGCCATTTTGCTTGAAGATTTCGTGAAGGTCTTCCGCGAAGTTGCATTCGGAGGTCTGCAAGCGGATGTTACTCTGAAATGAAAAAAGCTCATTTGGACTTAAATGGCTGTTACTTCCAATCCCATGAGGTCAGAGATTATAATGTAATGTGTTTTAATGTAATAAATAATAGTCACAGATTATAACGTGCCTTCTTACGAGAATAGCAGTGCCGCCGCCCTTTCCGTTTACCCCATCATTCCTGCAAATATAATAGCTAGCGGTACGGAGCTGATTACCCTATTTAAAAAAGTTTCCTGAATTAGCATAATGCCAATTCTGCTATCGTTCAGAAATTGCATTAGCTCCCCTTCTTTTGGGTAGAATTACAAGAAATTGTCCCATATGATTAGGGGGAGCAAAGGTCTTCATGTAAGAAGGGTTAGTTGAAGGGTTATTTGCGTTTGGAGGTGGAGGATTTGAGCTGGGCCGAACTATCTGGGCAAAGGATTTTTTGATGTTTTTTTTGGTTTTTCGGGTATCCTTCGTCGCTTCCAGAATACTAACCTCCACAGTTGACGCACTTTGACTTCTGCTCTGGAAGTTTAGTGCACGATCTATGATTAGGAAGACCGTCAAATTTGATACACCTAGGCTGTACATGACAGTTATTCGAAGAGTGGTCAAAATTTTGGCAATTGCGGCATTGCCCTTGTACTGGCTCTAGGTTTTTGTACCTCAACCTGGCAAACTAAGTGGCAGATGGCCTAGATACCATAGACATTTTTTTTGTTCCTTGTGAGGAGAGCTTTAATGAGTTTAGACAGACGTCTTCTGCTTGTTTTTTGAGGTTCATTTTGACCTCTTCAGGAGTGAGTCTATACAGGCTTCTAAGAACAATATGGAGTTGAGCTCCTTGTGACAACTCATCTAACGGAAAAATTATTATTATTTAGTAGCGAGATAACAAGTGACTTCTGCATTGCTGCGAATTCCAAAATACCTTTCACTAAGTACTAAATGCAACTAATTATGGATCGGTGTTGGCTATTGTTAGTTTGCCCTAAAATACTGTATGACTGAAAAGCACATTCTAACTGTTTCTACAATAAATCTACTAAACACTACTCATTTTCTTAGAATCATGAAAATTCGAACGAAAAATTGGTTTGATTAACAATATGCACTGTTATCAGCAAATAAAGGGTTTAAAAAATTGCGTCCGATAGCTTTCATGGCTTATTAAATGGTGAGAAAAAAATTGAGAGAATGGCAAGGAGCAAAAGTTGAATGTGGAGTGCCAAATTGATTGAAATTAATCAAATTTCATTGAAAATTTATTTAACTCTCTGTTTTGAATATCATTATATTTAGTGAATAAATAGTCAAATTAATTTTGCTCTCTTCTTTTTTTTTTGAAAAATCTACGGGAAATACAATACCTAACGTTTTCATTGTGCCAAAAATATGAAGAAAGCTATCTATATAGCCTGTAGACCGTCATGTAGAAATCTACTGACACTTTCAAGCAATAGTTATGGAAGTTAACTTAATTGACAAAAACACATACTTAATTTGTTTGATAACTAGTTACGTCTCATTTTTTTCGCCAAAAACCAAAAAGAATTCACCTTTTATGTAAAAATGTGTATCATCATATTGCTGATGAAATATTTACAAATAATCCTTGAATTTCCAGAATTGTAGCATTTCCATTTCAATAATTTGGTCAACTGTAGAATAAAAGTAATCCACCGGTGTTTTAATAAACTCTTCACATTTTTTATAGCATATAGTGCCCAGTATATATTCAATTTTTATATAAGTATGAATATACTTACGGATGCTATCGACTTTAAGTGATTGGATTTACATCTGAAATACCTTGTTTTTCGACTCCGAATCTTTTTTATGTTATAATCATTAAATTTTTTATCTTTATCGTCAGCATCTCGACCGTCAGACTACATAATTGCCTCAATGAATTTAATTCTAATTCAACTACCAAGCATTTTTGGTTGTTATTTTAGCAAATTGAACGTGTTTTTTTTTCTATGAATAATAAACCATTTCCAACACAAGTAAGCTTTCAAACCAGTTTTCTGCAAAGTTACAACTTTTCCATCCTTCAATTCGACCCTCACTACATTTACCTATTCTACCATACATCTGCCATAAACGTCCAACAATCATACCACACAGGTAAAACATTTTCATCGTTTTAGATATTCTCTACCACAATCCTCTAGATTTTGCGGTTGAAATTCGTGAATAAACTTTAAAAACACGATAAACTTTTTCATACTTCATCTTCATTCCGGTTGCTTCTCCTATCTTCATAGTACACGTGCATATGCAATAAATTGGCATTTGTTTGCATGATGCATAAATTTTTGTGCTTTACAAATTAGTTGTGGACGAACAAGTTTCACTGTCTATCCAGCAAATTAACAATTTTACAACAAAAGGATTAACATCGAGGATTTTGCAAGGTGCAGTGAAAGTTTCAAATATTAAAAGCAAACGGATTTCGGCAATGAATTTATGAAATATTTCGAATGTAGAAAGTTGCGTTGGCGGTTATTCCCTAATGTTCATTTAGCTTTGATAGTAGCCACAGTTAAGCCAGACGATAAGGTTAAAATCAATTTCCTGGTCTAACAAAATTTGATGGAATTAAACAAAATAATTGTCGACTTATGAGTGGCTAAGTAATATCGAATAGTTTTCAATCGTCATTTATTCAATTTAGAAATGTTTTAACCTTGGGTTTATATCATCTGTTTCATTTTTCAGAAACTTAAATATTTTTTCCAATCTAAAAATATAACAAATATTCAATTTAAAGCTATTGATTTTTTCAAAATCAAATGGTTTTTTTTTATTATACGTCCTAAAACTGCATCAATTTACGTCCATTTTCTATGCTAGTCCTAGCTTTCTATCATAAATTCCACTCATTTTTAGATAAATTGAACTACACATCGAAAATCCAATAATCTCAATGAAATTTCGTTTCTATCATCGTAAATATCATCATCGTCACTTCGAAAATTTCATTTAATATAGTCGCCTATAACCGCATCCATCTAATCTATGCATCGTACCATGAAGCCATTCGTTGCTATACGAACTTTCTTCAATACTAGACACGAAAAGACACCCAATTTTCAAACACTACTAGCTACTTTCCATGAAAACCAATTCTTCGTTCTATACGACCCCCTGTCCACTTTATCTCACCATTTGCTTCTATCAATGAAATTTTAATCAAATTTTAATCATAGTATAAAATTCTTCACATCTTTTCGATATCCCTATGTATATTTCCTGCAAATACGGTAGCGTTATAGATATTCAATGATCCGGTTCGAATTAGATTATACGCTTGACCTAAGCTCGTGGAAAATACCGAAACTAAACGATGCGACTCGTTACTGATATTGGCATTTTCATTAAATAGAGACAAAATGACATCAAAAAGTTTCATCTTTTTGGAATCCTAACACTTGTTTATTAGCTTCTGATCAGAACTTTTACAGTAAATTCGGAAAAATATTTTTACTGTATTTTAGAACTAATTTTTGTAATTTTTGGACGAAATAATTCTTGAAGAAAATTGTTCTAAATACAATGGCCAAAGTACAACAGACTTTTTATAATGCATTAACAATCAAAGTATACATTGTTTAATATATATCTCCTAAGCATACCTATATACTCTTTAATGGAAACTGATTCTCTGTTGAATTCACTAGCTTTCCTCACTCCAAAAATTAAGCACCTCAAAATCGTATTGCAGACTTCGAATCTCAACAACTTAAAAGACTTTATGACCTTATATTCAATTTTCACAATTTTCTTTGATAAACCCATTGCATTGATTTTTCAATCGCTAAATCCAACATTGATTTTGTATTTTAATGGTCTTCTTTTTCTCGTTCAATGTTTCCAGTATAACATAAAGAAAAAGGAAGAAATTGTGGAAACACAACAAGAAGAACCGAATCCTCTGATGCGGAAAAAGAAAACACCCGAAGAGCTTGCAGCTGAAGCGGAACAGGAAGACTTAGATGATTTCACAAGTAAGTATTGTTAGTAGGCATATGTAAATTTGTTCGAGTAAGAGCTATTTCTTTGTATTTTTGGGTATGAAAATAGCATTTTTTACAGTATGTAAGCTTGAGCACTAATATTTTATTTTATTTTATTTTATTTTATTTTATTTGTTCACCAAACAAGGTACAAGATTAGATATAAAATAACAAATTAAAAATTAAATGGAAAAGTAAAGTCAAGTAAAAAGTATAAACAAACAAGTTAAATAAGTAACAAACAAATGAAAAAAGTAACAAATAGATTACTAAATAACAATCAATAAATAAAAACATTGAAATATAAGCTATGGCTTAAGGGTTAGGGGTATGGATGGCATGCAAAAGAGAGGATTTGAAGGATGATTTGGAAATCGTAGGGGAATATAAATAACTAATGCTGTTGAATATTCTGCAGCATCTATTTATTGGCTCATTTGCTCCATATGTCGTCGAATGTGAATATTCTTTTAGGAAACGATTGGACCTGGTGTTCCTCATAGGGATATTTATCGAAATTTTCCTATTCAGGAATTCTACATTAATAGTGCCTCTAATGACGTCGAATGTGAAGCAGGCCGATATCATCATTCTTCTGGAGGCTAGTGTCGATAGGTTTAAATGACCCAGTCGAAACTCATAAGGGGGTAGGCTATTAAAATCATAAGGGTTGTACAGTTCTCTCAAGGCGAAAAGTAAAAATTGTTTTTGTATTGACTCGAGTCTGTCACTGTGGGTTTCAAAAGCGGGATTCCAGCTAATGCAAGCGTATTCGAGAATAGGACGCACAAGTGAAGTGTATAAGGATCTTGTGACCCACAGACTACGGAATTCTTTGGCACGTCTTTTGATGAAACCTAGCTGTTTGTTCGCACGAGAAAGCATTTTATCAAAGTGTAAGGTGAAGCGGAGTTTTTCATCTAAGATAACACCGAGGTCAGCAATGTTATCAACTCGGGTTAGCATATTATTGCCGAGGAAGTATGTATTGTGTGTGACCGTGCATTTCCTGGAAAAACTAATAACTTGGCATTTGTTGATATTGAGAGAGAGCTTGTTTAAATTGCACCACTGATCAAGTGAATCAAGCTTGGATTGGAGAAAGGGGGCATCCGATTTCGATTCAATAGTCTGATACGAAAACTGAATTCTAAATATCTGACAAAAATATGTAGTTTTAGGTAAGATTTATATTGGCGCCCAGTGTGGGTTGAAGTATCTCGTGTGTAGAATGAATATTTAATTTAAATGTTGTTTGATATTAGTATATTGATACTGATTGATTTGCATAATATTGATAAATCAGTATGATATTTCCTTTTGTGTTAGCTTACGTAGCAATTCTTACTGAAGTTTACTTAATAAATCTCGTTCACCGCAACTGAATTTTTGGTCAAAAATTAATTTTCAACAATTGCATGAAAACAAACTAGCTTTGTTTTGAATGGAAGTTGACGATTCGAGAGATGGTAAAACTAACATTGACATTATTTTGACAAACTAAGAATCGATTACAAGCTCGTGTAGTCTATTATGTAGAGTACTGGCCCCAAGTTTTTGAATTCCTGTGGCTCTTATTCAGATTTGGATGGGGGACCGCGCCCCGAGCTTTGAGTTTATCTAGCTCCGAATTGGTATCCGAGTTCAATCAAAAGTAAAGTGAGCCGTGGAACTAACGTGTACACGTTCGCATACATTGGTTGTAAATATATAAGCTACACCAGCTCAAACCCTAAATCCAAAAGGATCCTGGGACTAATTTACTTTTACACGGTGCAGTAGAGCTACAAAGCGGCACAGTATTAGAACAATTAATTTGAAATGGAATCAACTATCTATCCAATAACCTAAAAAAAAGTTCATTTTAAAAATGGTTTTCAGAAATGGTTTTTTCCACTTTTGTAACTTTTATCGGAAAATGCATCAATTTTTTATCAGAAAATTAATATTGAGCTTGTTAAAAAATACACTTGAATTTAGATCAGCTTAGTAAAATTTAACTGACATGATACAACAAAATATGAATAATTCAGCAATTTTCGAAAATGACTGGAATTAATATTATGTAGCCACCGAGTACCATTTCGATCTCAATTTGTTTCTAGAACGTTCTCAACCGGTGACTCTACACTTTCAAATCAATCTTTCACACCGAGTCAAATAAACCTCCTGCTCTTTTGATCTTCCTACTTATAATACCATATTTCAACGAAAATTTATAGTGACATCAACTGATATTTTCAGTTGTAAGTCTATTAAATTACCGGCCGATGCCATTAGTCGTAGAAAATTAATGACATAAATGTTCAAAACAAGTTTAGAAAATATGTCATCCGAGCATTTACAAGCAACCTAGCAATATATAATTAAGACTAGCTTTTTCTCGCCATCTTACGAATTTCTATTAGTGTTGGAAAATGTTCAGCTTTGAATAGCTGACGGTAATTAATTATCAAGAGAATATCATATTGCGTTTGAGATAAATATATTGAAAATGGACAATAAAGCTGGATGGAGTTCAAGAGATAAATCAAACTGTAAAGAGAAGTAGGGTCGGCAAAAACTGTTGTATGTTTTGGATGATTTAATGGATAATTAAAAGTGCATAAAATGACTGGGTTTAAGTTGTTTGACGTAATATTATGAAGTACAAATTTAAAAAAAAAAACCATTTGAATTTAGCACTGATAGATGCTTTATAGTACTGTTCCTATACTACACATCCTCTATACTATTGAATTATCCAAAATGAAATGAATATATTCAAGCAAAGTTATATACCATTCACGAGTCAAATTGACAGATATTTGGTACAAATTCATAATAATTTCGAGTTTAACTAATATTATTTTCAAATTAAATTCGTAAAGATATCTTTTCATAAGTTTTCCAGTCAAATTCAGAATGCTTTTGAGTCAAATTCATAATTTTTTCGAATCAAATTGATAATGTTTTCGAGTTAAATACATAATTTTTGCTTAGTCAAATACATAACTTTCGCAAGTTAAATTCAGAATTTTATCGAGTTAAATTTATGCATTCTGCAGGAAAGTTCATATTTTGTGCATCAAATTCATAAATGATTGTCTTGAAGTGAACAAATTTTGAATTCGCCTTAAAAAAAAAACTACGAACTTGACTCAAAAAAATTATGAATTAGATCCGAAAAAATATGAATTTGATCGAAAAAATTATGAATTTTACTCGAAAACTTATGAATTAAAATCGAAAATTTACGAATTTGGTTTGAAAATAATATGAATTAGACTCGAAAATATGATGAATTTGTACCAAAAATGTGTGAATTTGAGTTGAATATGGCATATTTCAGCAAATTTAATTGACTTCAACAGTGTCCGAATATGCTTTCTACGCTTTAAAAGTGGGATGTTGAATATTCTGAAATATGTTTTTTATCGTATCCACGAAAAAATATATAAATAACTTAAGCAAAAATTTCACCAAATAAAAATTTTACTAACCAAGGTAGGCTGATTTCGCATATTTAGATGATAGTCCTGCGACATATAATGCTTTTGACAGTAACCTGTCAGTCTTTACAGTTACCGAACAAGTGCCAAATTTACTGAATAGCTGCCAAGTTTTGAAATTAATTTTCAAAATTTTGGTCTCATAAATAAGACTGTTTACCTGCTGAAAAGTCAAGTAGCACTCATATTCATATGCGACCGCAAACTAGTGCGTCATCAGCTTTCGGATCATATAGTTCCGCAACGAGAAAGGGATTGACTTCTTGCACAGCATGGAGTGTGGTGGTGACCGCTACTGGCACATGACAAAGTACTTTTGCCTCAAAAATAAAATTATTGTGCTTTGAATACATGGACCTAGTGGGCTAAAGTGCGACAGTCCAGACAAAACCGAAGCCTTAGCAGTGGTGCTGTAACAGCAATCCCAAGAAATCCACTTCTGGGAGGACAGATAATACAGACAGCAACCACTACAGCTAACTGTCAATGACAATCCAATAGAATAATAGCGTAGTTTTATTTCTCATTTTTCGAGAACATGCATTTTGAAACTACTGCTAATCCGCCCCGAAATTTGTTCCAGTGATTTCTTTATCAAAAACAATTCAAAGATATTCCTTCAGGTGCCGTTTCAATTTCTGAATAATCATCATTAGAAGAGAAACAACAATCCTTAAAATATCGATATGCCATATATATGAATATAAAGGAAAAAATGTAATAACATTGAAAACTTCGAAATCTGAGAACAAATCAAGAAAATGTTGTCAAACTTCTGTCCAAAAACCACACAAAATTTAGACGACAAATATTCAGATCATGACTGCCTAATGTGATTTCCTTGTTTTTACTAATATGCTTCACTGCGTTTTGAATCTGGCCGATTACTCGATGAAACACTGTATTTTTCACCCCTAAATAGCACTTCTTTTCGAGGTTTAATTATTTTATCAAAGTGTACGCGAAAAAATGACACGCTATAACGTTTAAATGCAAATGCCATTTAAATGCGAACATAGTATTCATTACACAAAGCATACAGAACATGATGATTATAGTTCTTATCCACTCATTATGAAAGTACATATATGTACATTTAGTGTCACTCGATCATCCCACGCAATGTTTAGTTTCGCACTTCTCTTACCAGAAATTTCAATGGTTTACAGTGTAAATTAGTTCGTATACAACACAATACACAAACGATTGCTAATAGTGGGTACTGGCATATGTTTGTTTTCGAAAGCTACGAAACGCAACCAAATTTTATATTTTCGTATTATCACATGTGTTGTCAACATAAGTACCTGAACGGTTTAAACTCGAGATTCAAAACGGATAGCACATTATGAACGACTTTTGAGCAACTCCAAATTTGTATATATGTACATATATGCACCAAAAGGTTTTGGTTTATTATTTGAATTATTTATCTATTTTTTATTATTTTTCTCAATTCTAGTGGACATTTTTAAAAATATACATATCTATTCAGTTTTACTGTATATCGATTACCTAAAATGCATTTGTTTTTGGCAGCCCTATTTGATTTCAGCATTGATAGACTTTCGAATATTTTTCCTGATAAGGTGACAAGGTATTTTTATACTATGAGGAAAGAAGAAATTTTCTTGTCTCCCCAACGCAATCAAAAATCCCTAATATTCTCATCTACATTCTATTTATTACAAAAATTATGTTTTAAATTATAGTTTTCATTCTGCGACGATCGGCCAAAAACTTCATGAGCTTCATTAGAACTTAAAATCACATAAAATATTATTAAAATCACATAAAATATTAGCCTGTGGGTCAAAAGATCCTTATACACTTCGTTTGTACGTCCTATTCTCGAATACGCCCGCATTAGCTGGAATCCCGCTTTTGAAACCCACAGTGACAGACTCGAGTCAATACAAAAACAATTTTTACTTTTTGCCTTGAGAGAACTGTACAACCCTTATGATTTTAATAGCCTACCCCCTTATGAGTTTCGACTGGGTCATTTAAACCTATCGACACTAGCCTCCAGAAGAATGGTGATATCGGTCTGCTTCACATTCGACGTCATTACAGGTGCTATTAATGTAGAATTCCTGAATAGTAAAATTTTGATAAATATCCCTGTGAGGAACACCAGGTCCAATCGTTTCCTAAAAGAATATGCACATTCGACCACATATGCAGCTAATGAGCCAATAAATAGATGCTGCAGAATATTCAACAGCATAAGTAATTTATATTCCCCTACGATTTCCAAATCATCCTTCAAATCCTCTCTTTTGCATACCATCCATACCCCTAAAACTTAAGCTATGGCTTATATGTCAATGTTTTATTTATTGATTGTTATTTATTAATCTATTTGTTATTTTCTTTTAAATTTGTTTGTTACTTATTTAACTTGTTTGTTGTTACTTTTTACTTTAATTTAATTTTCCATTTTATTTTTAATTTGATATTTTATATGTGATTTTGTACCTTGTTTGGTGAATAAATAAATAAATAAATAAAACTTTCTGCACATATAGGTATATTTTTAAAAACTGATTTTCCCAGATCTTATTCAACTATGAAATGAGTATTTTTCGAACAAAAAGATTAAGAAATCTTGAAATCGATTAAAGCTTTCAAATCTTATAAACGGTGTTAAAAATTCAAAAAGACTAAGAAGTCATTTAGAACGTTAATTAAAAACTAAATATTCTTTCGACTGTCTCAATGAATCTGTCAAACAGCTTTCGGGTTTTATATATGTATGTATTTTCTAATCCATAAATAAAATTTTAAAATATTTTTCTTCTCTTACACTATATTCTATTCAATCTCGTAATTTAATCTGAATTCACACAAATTTCTTTTCTCGTCTTTTCTTTCCAGAGCTGAAAAATCAGATAGAAACGCAAGTAAACGAGTTAAAAACACAAATAGAAGGAAAATGCGTAATGCAGTGATATGTCATCAATCATTACGACACAGAAATTCTTCATTCAGATCATTACATTCCAACACACAATAATAAATACAATAAAACAACAATAACAACAAAAAGCTGCATTTACAAATTGAACAACCCAAATCCGTATCTAGAAGCATGTAGGTCAGCATCAATCGTAGTGAGAGTAAACTGAAACCATTCCCATCAAATATGCAATGTACTTGAAAGCTGAACGTAGAGCAGAAAACAAAATGCAGAAAAAAAAACACAACAAGGAAAAATGATAGAACCAGTGACGAACAATACCCGGAAATCAGATTCGAAATCGTCGTGCGACAGAATCAGAAACATTTTGATTTTAACCAATTCGTTTCGCTATTGGACCGCAATCACCGAAAACCAGCAGTTTGTTTTCAATTTGTTCTGAAACAGTCCCAGCATTGTATGTAAGTAAAATTTCAATTTACTTTATTAAATGCAGTTAGCAGAACTGACATCGCTTGAATTTCAAGTAGTAGCTACATATATATTTGATTTTTGTTCTTACTTTCACGCAGTTAATTTACTGTAAACGAGTGTAGAAGCTTAGATACGTTTGGTTGTAGTCAGCAAATAGAATTTCATGCGTCCGGATGATATCGGACTCGTTCTTTGAAAAAAAAGAAGAATAATCGATTAGACGGCTAGTCAAGTCAACTCGCAGGAGCAAACTTTATCTAATAAAAAATCTGTAATTCGTATATTAAGTATAAAAACCTAAACGACAAATCTTGCATTGACGAACATTTCAAACGACGAAAGAAAAACTACAAAATATCTAAATAAAGCAAAGCGTATGTGATATATTTCCAAAGAAAAAATAATTAAAAAAAACATAAATTCACAGAAAATTAACTTGACAAGTTTCAAATTCGCAAAATATAAAACGAAAAACTATAATGAAAAACTTCATATGATTTCCTTTCAATTCGACACGTAAATCATATCGTGAATTATATTTTGCCATTCGGAAAATTATCGTATGACCTTCAGAAATTTTGAAAATCTTCTTCTATATCTCTTCATTCTTCACTGAATCGAAAGATTGCTCTTAAACTCTGTACGTCTCGAAACGAATTGAAATTCAAACTAGCACAAACAGCAGAAATAACAAGAAATATTACTTTTAGTGAAACTGTTGCAGTACTGTACAGGTGAAGAAATAAATCGTCAGAGTCGTGGTAACGAAATAAAGCAAGATAGAAAATAAAGAGGGGAAACGAGTTGATAATTGAAATAGATATGATGGTGATGATGATGATGAAAAATAAGAAAGAATATTGTTCTGGTCAAACAAAATATCTGTGATAATTTTCTGATTGGATTTGTACGTAACAAAAAAAACAATGTGTAAAGACGAAAAAATAAATAATTGCAAAAAAAAATTAGAATGAATTGTTGATATGTATTAATGGCGTAAAGTCCTTTTCGGAAAAAAAATATATAATACCATAAAATCATTTATGCTTAAAACCCATTGTAGATCTAGAAAGTTTGTAAAGTTTAGTTGACTGCTTAGTTTATTTTGTTTTGTTTTCTTCAGTCACCAAAAATGTTCAATTGTGTTTTGAAAATGCAAACGAATAATTAAAATATATTTAACAAAAGAGTAGACAAGGATTCTATTTCTATTCTCTTGTTTGTTTTTTTTTTTTCAAATATCATGCCCCGTTATATTGACACTTAGTTTGATTTTCATCCAAATTCGAAAATTTTTGAATTATTTTTCACCATCACTTGCTTTTGAAAATGATGTTTGAATTCTTCGAGCACTGGCTGCTGCTGCTCCCTATGACTTGAAAATGAATCTATGATGAATGTCTCTGAATCTACGATCATTTGGAATGATAGCAATAAAGAAATAGTTTTTGCCCTCGAGTTGTTTTTTTTTTTTCTTTTTAATTTGCTCTATGAAGTCTGGCTGGTAAAATCAATTAACGAAGCTTTGAGTCAAAGAAACGTTCAACTACAGTTTCGAAACCAAAAAAAAAATCGCTAATTTTTTTCATTATACTAATCCGGCTGAAGAGAATTTCTTTCAAAGATTCTTCTCGAAAAAACAGGGTTTTGCCAAAATTAAAATTTCTCCCATTTTCGCACGTATTTAGTTTACATCAACAGCTCCTGGTTGAATGCATTGTGAAACTTTTCTGGAAAAATATCAAAAGTGTTAACGAAATTGCACTAATACATCGCACCTCAAATTTTGTTCAAAAATGTTCTCTGTCAGCAATTTCATGAGGTCTCTTGCCCATTTTTAAGTGGTTTCACCGTCCTATTGAAGAAAAACAGAGTTTGGAAAGCAAAGAAATTAGCTTCGAATATTTTCGAACTGGAAATTACACCAGAATGTATACATTTTTTTGAGCGCCCAATGTGGGGAAGTGCTATGGATCGTAATACGTTAATATGAAGTTTTTGATTTTTCAAAATTGTGTATATTAAGCTTCTTCTTCGTATAAAAAACGTGTTTCTCTGAAACAAACAACAAATCTGCACTCCTCGAAAATAGATGAATGATTTTTAATGAAAGACAGATCCACCTCGTTTATATCTGTCATACTATTTGAAGATATGAAAATTGTTTTGTATACAGTGACTCATTTCTTTTGTAGAATATTTTATGTAACTTTTCAATAATTTATTTTCATCATCTTTAAAGGCGCTCCAACCGGTATTTCAGTCTAAGCATGCCGCAAGAGAGAATTCGCGAAGTCTCGATTTTGCGCTGCCTTCAACTAATTTGTTATTTTTAGTATTTCTTTGGCGTCCTGACGTACGTCGTCATTCTACCGAGCACACGTCTCTTTTCAGTAATCGTGCCCCATAGAGTTTTTGAGTTGAACCTTGCACCGTGGCACATTGAGCCTGATTTTATCTGATTTCATCGTAGTTACATCAGCAGCATAATCGTCCATTCATGTTGGGGAGCCAAATATTAATCGGAGGATTCTCTTCTCAAATGCGGATAGGATTTTGCAATTTTTCTTGCTAAGAATCCAGGTTCAGGACGAATAGATTTTTAAGAGAGATTAGAGCCGAATGGATTTGATTAACTGAGGAAGGTTCTCTTGGCGGGCAACAGCTGTGCTATTGGCTGTGATTTTTGACTTGAAGCTGTATTCACCTTTCTTTTTCAGGCGATTTTGAAGTCATTTTCAGGCGCATGTCTTTCAATGTTTTGATTTTCATTACCCATTTTGGTGTTTTCCTGCATTTATGTGCAGCACCATGTTTTTTACCACCTGCTTGATTTTCATGCTAACCTCAGCATTTTGGATCACTTTTTCAAATGCAAGGACGTGTCTTATTCTTAAACCGTTGTTGATTTCGAATGGCCGCGTTTTGAATCCAGCTGCCTTAATTTGGCGTTGCACTTTTGTCGTCGTCTTCTTTGTCAGGCGTACCAGTTTGGTAGGAATATCGAACTATACCATGACCGGATAAAGTCTTTCTTTGCCGATGCTATCGGATGAAAAGATGAAATAGCTTCAGGTCGTATTTTAAAAGTTTTTTCATTGACTACTGCAGGGAAAAGATCTTATCTGTTGCTGATTTGCCTGGACTGACGGCTTGCAGCTAAGGAACAATTGCTTTTTGAGGAAATGGAGCTATTTAATCTATCCAGATACCAGAGACGATACTTATGACGAATATGGATCTATGAACGGCATTGAGCAACGTGATACTACTCTAATTGCTGCACTCCGTGGCATCTTTGTTCTATTGTATGGATCAGATCAGTCTCATATCTTCAGAGTAGCTGTTGAACCAAATGACATATCTTCTCGCTTCCATATTTAACTAGTTCAAAGAGTAATCTATCGGTTCCGGGTGATTTTTTTTTTTTTTGAGCCGTTGGATCGCAGGGGTGGCCTCTTCGATAATTGGTAATGGCAGTTCTCGTCTGTCATCAGTTTGTAAGACCTCTAACTGGTCACCTTCTTTGCTATTCAAAAGTACTAAATCCATCGCCCCAGTCTTTCTGGCTGGTCAGAAATCAGATTTGCTTCCATATACTTGCAAGTTGAGCAGCAAAGTGTCTCGCCCTGCCCACTTGATAGTAAAACTTTCATGCCTGGTGCAGTTGCTCCCCATATTGTTCGAGGTTACGAACCAATTTTTCTTTCCTGGCTCTCTTTTTGACTCAGCAAACCGTTTTTATACTTGTCAAATATTGCGATAAGCCTAAACGCGTGTCTGCGATCTCTAATGCTGAAATCACACGCTCGGCAAATGTTGGCGAGCTGAGAGTGTAAATGATCAACTCGCCTATTCTCCCCTGTTTTTTGACATGCTAAAACATGAAGGGAAGTAATTGCCCAAGTTTGCTCGACGAAACGTTCGGGCTTTTGCGGTTTAAGATTGCTGCATTGCTCCGAACGCACTTATTTTGCCGATCAATAATGCTGCAAACACTCGATTTTCCCATTTCAACTGCTGCAGTCATTTTCCTTATAGTAATATACATAGGTGTACTGAATTCGGGCAACAACTCTAGTGCTTTTCCTGGGAGACATATTTCTTACATCTTACACGTTATAAACAGGCAACTCACTAAATCGACAACACCAGCACAACTGACGCGAAAATGCTCTTGATGTGATTATAATGCGACAAAACCAGATAAGGCTAGACAAGGTCAGCTACTGTCCGTAACAAAATGAATTTGAAACTGGTTTTATGCAGAAAATTTCAATTAGTCCCAATTAGTTGGCACAATACTGGAAATGAAATTGGGTATCTAAATTTTAGTATTTATTTTTTCCTTAAAAACTGCGTGCACTGATTCACCATTTTGTGTCTTTGCAAAAAGATGCACGCTCTGGCTTAAATTGGCTGTTTAGCAAAGATTTAGGTAATTGAGCAAATTTGTGCTTGAGTTTTTTGATTTTTAGATGAAATATGATGTTCATATCAATAGTGTGCTATTATTTAAAGAACAGCTCTACGCTTTTTTTTTTTTGAAAAAATTACAAAATTGCCATTCAACGTAGCACCCAAGAGTATACCCAACTAAAATCATTGTCCGATTTATTTCGCATTTTACACTTCCAGTCACACTATCTTACTAAATTTCAAATAGACGCAGGGTTGTTTTCTGCCATGAATATCATGTATTAGCGTTACTTTGTTCCATCTACAAAATCTAACAGAGTTTGAAAAATGTTTTTTGTATTACTTATGTATGTCCAGACTTAACATAGTTGCGCTCCCTGTGGGTATCTAAAACTTCATAAAATTTCACTTTCAAATAAAAAGAATGCCCGAAAAAATACTGAAAATTAGGTTTGTCAAAGTTATCCTCCGCTCAAAACCTATGAATTTCAACGTGATAACAAAAGCTTGGTACGAAAAAAATCGTCTCCTTAGTACTGTAAAGTTTAATTACTCATAGATTTCTTATTTATGCTGGCAGTTTGGTACATCCGAAGGATTATTTTAATTTACTTTATTAAAAATAATTATTTTTCAATCATCTGAAAAGTGAGTCTGCTTTCTTTAACTTTTTGACTGATAATAAAAAAGATACATATCTTTCAGGACGCATTTTTTTATTCAAATCCTATAATCCCCCTCTTAGAACGCATCGACGCAGTTGAGTCAACCAAGAAACTCACATTATTTGTTATGTAAATCCTAAAACCCATTATTAAATTTACTCAATTTTTGAATCTCTAGCACACGAGCTCTGCAATCACGAATCGAAAAATTCTTTCCGGCTATAAAACCACCTTTGCATAGAAATCTGTTGTCATATGTGATGAACCTATGCAGTTGTACATACCAGAAATAATTGTTTATTTAAATGTTGCATGTTTTCATATTAACAGCTGAATGTAAATACATAAAATCATAATGTTGTTCGTAAAGCATAGATTTATTATACTAACAAAAAGTGTCTTTAGAACTAAAAACTTCATGTTAAATAATATGATAGCATAGATACTATGCCATAGTCTAATTTATTGTGCATGAAGTTTTATGTACTATATTATTGCATCGTCAACTTGCTCGTGTCACTGTTTGTGCATTTTTTGGTGTAGCTATTTGTACGTGGATAGTTTTCCAAACAATATATCTTTTAAATTATATTCTCAATGTTGTATGGGATGATGAATACTTGACATCAGATAAGAATTCGATGAGTATTGACTCAAAATTCGTATTTTATCTTGTCAAGTTTTCAATTCACTTGCCATTTGAACAACACCATCACTGAAATTTCAAACTACCGTGCTGCACTTGTATATTAAAAAAATATATATTTCCATACTTCTTTTTTTCATTTATTTATAGCTGGCAAATTTCAAATTCTATCTGAACACGATTTCTCTTCAAACTTCCTTTAAACTCTACAACTACTACATCTATTTGCATCAGACGAGAGCAACTTAAACAAATACCAACATTACTACATATTTCTTCTTCTACTACTACCACTACTACTACTACTGCTACTTCTGCCTACTATCCAGTCTAGAACGAAATCTAGTGTTATTTATCTCTGTCTCGAACTATTAAACAAAATAAAATACTCCGCTAGAAATTTTCAATTTCATTCAGCAATCTAAAGATAAATTAATTACAAAAAAAAACAGATAATCGAGAGCAGAGTAAATATGTCAGTAGTACATACTTAATTTTCACAAAAACAACAACAATGAACTTATCAATCAACATATTATTCAACAAACCAAAAATCAAATCATTAAACAAACTTTTTTGAAAGAAAAAATTACACTGCATCAAAAACTACATAGTGAAACAAACAATATGTGTGTCAATTATTATCAAGAGAAAACTACAACAAAACATAACCAGATATCTAAAAAAAAAATGAATATTTAATTAAGAACAAACAAAATCTTACACAGAAGATATTTAGCATTGAAAACATTCCAAATGAAAATAAACATATATTTATCTTATTGTCCTACTATTATTATTCTTATGAAGGATTGTTGATTCGAAAAAAAAACAATGAATTAGTCTTTGATCCTTACCTGCATCATATATTAAACTGCATACATTATGAGATATTTAGTGAAAAAGTTACCATGATATCTATGGCAAGGTAAGATAGCACGAATGGATCATTTGAAACAATTTTAGGGAAACTTTGAAACAAAAGTCATAGACAAATATTACTTACACTTTTCAAACAATGGCGTTATATTATGATGTATAAAATAAAGATGAGCAAATCCGTTTTGCTAAAACTATAAACTGAAGTTTTTTGTAATTTTTTTGAAATCGTATGATTCACGAGCATAGAAACCAGTTTCAATTTTTCGATATTTATATAATATGTCAGTGAGTCGTTGAAAGTTAGTTTTCGAAATCCGAATTTGTTAATCTCTGACAAGAAGCAATAAATTAATGAATTAGTAATTTTCGGATAGTTTATGTGATATACATTTCAATTAATAGAAAATATATTTTCAGCTTAAGAAAAAAATAGGAAACATTTTAATTCGATCACATTTTGTTGGGGTTGAAGTTTTTTGTCCCTCGTTTTTTTATAGTTTTATTTTAATTTTTTTGTTTCATCTACAAATCTTCATCTTATCCTACAGCTTAATCTGTATTTTTCAGCTTATCTCTCTCTCTCTCGCATGCTTTCATCATAATTGTCTTTGATGCAAAATAAATTTAAATCAAAGCTTTTCAATACCCACCCATTGTAAAAAAAAAAAATAACTTAACAAAACACTATACAACAAAAGCTTTCTTATGACACAGAAACATATTTATTTTTCTCAAATTTACAACATTATGGACGCAAGCTTTACTGATTTAATGAGCTATAACATTCCACGTAGATTGAAAAAATAGACACTACTACAAAAAAGAACAATTTCAATCCAATCCAAACACTAAATACAATTGAACACAAAATAAATCTTATTCCATCATACTTTTTGCTGTATTAAAATCGTGTAAAGCTAATTTTGGTTAACTCGCTTTAAACAAAAAATGGTCGTCTGAATATCTGCTTGAAAGTGTCCTCGATTTAAACGACAACATTTAATAGCATGCTAAAATTGTGCAAACATTTACAATGTTGTACTACTCGATTTGTGTTTGACACAAACATACTGAATAATATTATTTAAATATCAAAGCGTTTGTGAATATAAATTACATAAAACATAAAACTGCTGAACAAGATAAAGCAATGCACTTGCAAGCATTCCCATAATTGTCTTAGTGTACGTACATATTACAAAAACATCTTTTCAAATTTCTAAGTGTACTTTCAGTGTCGTTATCTCTGTTTTTATTTATCGAATTAATTCGAAAAATCGATGTGAATTTTTTTACATGTTGCTTAAGCTTATACTAAATCAAAATTGTATGAAGATGCAAGCATATGTGCTCAATGTCTAATCTGAAATGTAAGTGAAAATAATATATAGCCATGCTTACTGAAGTCTCACCTCAGAGATACCGTCTATCAGTCAGTCGGTTAGGGTCGCTAAAGGCTATTCAAAAACCATCTTTGATTACCAAGGTATGTACAACCTACAATTCTTCATCACATAACGAAACAACGTGTGGGCTACAGGATTCTGATTTAAGCAATATGGTTGAAAAACATTTTTTTTAAATGCGAATTTGGATGAAAATGTTTGTTTTTTTTACATTATTTGCACATACAGATTCTACCAACAATTAAATATTTAATAAACTGATCGATTCGAACACTTCGAACTGTATTTTAGGGGCTAAACATTTTTGACAAACATGCCTAAGCTCTTTTCATAATATTCATCTGTAATTCACCAAAAGTTGAGAAATATGGAGAAAAACACCGCTTTTTTGCAGGAAATTTTTACAATTTTTTTATGATTTACGTTTGATTTAGCTGAAGCTGATAATATTCAAGTATTTTGCCTAAACATTTTTGGCGCCCAGCGTGGGTGGGATCCAAACAAAAAAAATAATTTATTGTGTGCACTGTTGTAATTTTCAATTGATTTTTGTTTTTCATTGAAAATAAATTTCGGTTCGAATGCAATATTTATTTGAAATTAAAATGGTTTGTTTTATACGTTTAGTATAATTAATTACGTCTTAATGATGCAAGTAACTGCTATGCAAATAAATCGATATTTTTTTTCAAATTCATTTTTACTTCAAATTCGAATTAATCAAATCTAAGCTTGCAAAACTTTTTTGATTTTTATGTTCTAACAGGTCCATCTATATGGCTAAAAAGCACTATAATCATTGCGAAAACCATCAGAAAATAAATCACACGGAAAGTTATAGTTGTGAAAACACACATTTCTCATCAATGTGATATTTTTTTCCGACTATTTAAATATTATAAATTTTCAATGTTTTAATCGAAAAAAAAACTAAAATGAAAGTGAAATATATACTGAAAAGATCTAAGATGTTGTATAAACAATTCACAAGATTAATCGAACCCAAAAATCGATAGACTAAAAGTCATTTATTCAACAAATATCAATATTCCTGTAGAACCATAATAAATACTTTATTCAGTATCAACAGCCACCAATCCAATCCAAATTAATCATACCTACATGATAAGCAACAACAAACAACAAATTCACGAGACAACGACACTAGTACATTTTTAATAGTATAGATGTTAAATTTAGTATGTAATCCCTTAAATATAACTGATCTAGGCAAATCGTTTTCGGCACAGCAAACTTCATTTATTTGAATCAATTGTTTCGAACGAAAAAAAAAACCCAAAATGAGGACACTCTTCAAAACGAACTCCTGAACCATGAAATTTCTACATAGAGGAATACGATTAAATCGATTATTTCTGAGCCTTTAAAAAAACAACTTTTTCTAGCTGTTAAGAAGCTATAAAATGAAAATCGTGCACTGAAACAAGCAAAAATGTTAAAAAGCTATCAATTTGCAAGACGAAAAAATGCACACACATTGACTTACATAGATGCACATATAGTGTAGTGTTTGTGTGCTTTCTGAAATTAAATAAAAAATTCAAAAAACAAAAAAAAAACAGATCAGGCAATACATTCATGAATGCATACAAACTCGAAACTTTGTGAGTGTGTATATATAAAAAACACAAGTGATGATTTATAAATGTTAAATAAAATTAAAAAAAAAATTGAATATGATAAAGTACTGCAAAAATATTGTTATTTAGCGAACTAAGCAAGGAAAATAATAATAAAAAAGTAATATTCTTAGTAAGCTGCCGAAAAGCATTTCTTTGTTGATAAGTTCTAGGTGAAACAAAATTTATTGAAGAAAATAGAAAATTGTGTTAATTATACTTTCAATTAATCCGATTAAAATTTCGCCATATTTAACTGGCATTGTCAAAATTGTTGAAAATAATGTTGATTCATGATTTTACTTATTTTTTCCGACAAACGCATATTGAAAAATATTTAAATCAAGCTTAGCGTCTTGAATTTATTCAAAAAATAAACTGCTTCCAAAATTTCACATTTCACCGGCTACAAATATCTAGTTTTTCAAACATGACTCATAAGCGATTTTAGTGAGCTATTTCAAAAAATCTTTCCTCAAGAAAATTACGACTTTTGATTTTTACTCAATATTATTACTATTGTTGATCGCGTTTCTAGGATTGTTCTCAAACAATATTAGAAAAATTCCATGTGAAAAGCAAAACTAGCGAAAGGAAACATTTAAGTGAACCTGTAGTTTAAAAGAGTTGAATATTTTCAAAAAATGGCAAAAAAAACTTAATTGGAATTAAATAATTAACACGTAGGCTTAGCGTGAAATTAGGTAAAAGCTAATAAGCAAACAAGATAAAACTGAATAAATAAATCTTAAGGTCTATATTATGTTAATAGACCGACTGAAAAAAGTTGTTAAAATTTATTGAATATGAACAAGAATGAAACAAATAAAATTAATGAAAAAAAAAACTGCATAAAACAATATTATATACTTATATACATTGAAAAATTATATATATTTAAAAGAAGCCAGAAAAAAAATGTAAATCGTATAAGATACATATTTCAGCAGGAATTTCGCGTATTTATTGATCAAATCATCATACATGTATGTTAATGAAAATAAAAAAAAATTGATTGAATCCAATCGATCGCGTTCATTCTTCCTTAATCACAAGTGTATTAGACATATGACATGTATTCTCCTGAGCAACGAGTATTCACTAAAGAAAAATAATAAAACACGATGCTAGTGAAATTTTGAATTTAGATTGGGCAATGCCACGAAAGTTATTTCAGTTCGATCCTAAGCCTCCCATTAATACATTTCCTTTCATCGTTCAAATCACTTCCAGCATTTTCAAGCATTCAACAGCGAGAGAGTATTTTCTGTCCGAACTTGCATAATTTTCCCTAGTATCATTTCAATTACCTTAAAATATTGATTTTATATCCCCTGAACAATCCCTCGAAATCGAATAAATTTTATCGATATCAATATGATAATATTGCCATCATTCAAAAACACATATAGTTGTTGTTATTTATATCTAAGCGTTTATATATGTATATTACTTAATATAAACAATTATAAATGAATAAAATGACATTCAAAATACACTGAGTTGTGCTATGGCATCAAATGAATAAACAAACATGTGAAAGAAAATCGAAAAACCGACAGAGAAAATAATTCATAAAAAAAAATAGTCCCGATATTACATACAATACCATTTTAATCTGGTAAGTATTCACGAGAAACACAGTAAATTGAAATCAATTGGCAATAACCAACAACAATGACTTAATTGCTTCACGCAAAATTTAATAAAAACAAACGAAGAGCAAAGTATGATAACAATGAATATGAAGCAGACACGGGATAAAGAACACTTATAATACACTGCTGCTATTGATTCTCCCATGTAGATATACACGTTTTGAAGGCAAGTGTATGTAAAAGTATATATTTATTGAAAATGTATTGACAACAAAACAAATTATAAAAGTGAGACACGAACATCAAGTTAAAATAAACATGGAAATTAAAAGTGAAATTGTTGCCTTTGAATTTTATTCTTCTGAATATTTTTTTTTTGTTTTTGGATTATGTTTTTGTAATAATCGAATGAAAGCTGATGTGGTGAGTATTTAGTTTTACATGATGAACACTGCTCCTTTTTAACTCATAATTAATGCTTGTGCAATGATATGTTTTGGTATTTTATTGATAATTCTATCAGGAACGACGTTTTTTATAAATTTTAAGAAAGTGTTTTTTTTTGTTTGTTTGGGGCCGATCGCTTGTAGCTATTTAATCAGCAAGAAAAAAATCTGCGTGATTTTGCTTAGTCTTTGTTTCCACTAAAAACACTAATGTTCGAAGAACAGTAAAGGATTTGTGCAGATTTTGAGTGTGTATTCTACCACTAGCTGCTTTTACTACTTAAGACTAATATACCCCTAGTAATAAAAGAATCTAAGCCAATTTGATTTCGATGACTTTATCGAAAGTTACAGCGATAGAAAGGTGTTTGGGGCTGCCATCCGAAAAATGTCCAGACCTCAGAAAATTTAAATATTGTTTACTTATTATAATTGTAAATGTTCGCGATGTGAATACTTAATGCAAGTATTAATTATTACGAAAATAACAAAAACAATTCCTGCTGGCAGCTCTTTGCTAGCACCGAAACCAAAAAAATGTCACATCTGCCTAACATTGAAATCAACCTGTTCTTCGAATTTCGTATTGATCCGATAACTGTGTTGGAAGTAATAGGGATACAAAGAAATTAAAGGCTAACATTCGCAAAAGTTTTCAAATTTTCTATATCTTAATATTTGGTGTTGATTTTCACTACAAGATCACTACGATTTGAAAATTATATGATAAACTCGCTTCTAAAGATTTGTCAAAAAAAAATACAAAAACAACCATAGCTAGCAGCCCTATCATTATTTTCCAACTAGATTTCTACCGAATATTGCCTACAATAAGTTTAATTTGCTAATTTAATTTCGTAGTTCCATGACTGTACTGCAAAGCGCATTATTATCCTGAACGAATTTTCAAAATTTAAGACACCAAAACTACCATAACTGGCAGCTCCAACCGAATTTTCCAAACCAAACGTGACTTCAAGTAAGGTTCACCTACTGTGTGAACTTCGTCTAAATCGAATGACTGAATCAGAATTTATGGGGCTAAAAGCAGTTATTTTTCTTAGTGATTTTTCAAGATGGCACCACTGGTACAGAATTGCCCGAATTTCAAAATCACTTCTATCAAACTTGGTCCTATTCAATACCAATATATGCTGTAAATGCAACTGTATCTGATTATCGGGTCGTGAGTTCCCGTGAACAGAAGTTTTTGATGCTAAAAATATAGGTAAATTGGAAAAGGGTTATCGTTCTTGCCCTTTGCAAAATTTCAAATACTTTACTTTATCTATGCAGACAAAGCATAAAATTTATATATGAGTTTTTTTCCAAAAAGCGATAATTTTTCAAGAGAGCCGTTGATTCGAAGGTTTTCACTTTCAGTGCTTGCCCTTGCTACAGGGTTACCAATATGCTCATTAAAGGCAACACACAGTGTAGTACAACTAAATAGTACTAATATGCTCTGAAAGTTTCATAATGATTTGATAGCTCTGTCAAAAGTTATCGCAATTTCAAAATTTTCAAATTTTCCCGATCTCTTTTTAGGCACCTAGCGCACACATGGGGTTAAAAAATGCCAAAATATTATCTGATTCACATTTAAAACATGCCGTGAATTTATATTGTTAACTTTATTTTTAAAAAAATTATTTGTGGTCGGAATAATAGGTATATTAAAAATATCACTTAAATGGCCACCGGCGCCAAACGGTTAAAGATTTTTAACTTTTTGTGAGAGAAAGTGATTTTAACACTACTGCTTTTCGAACATTTGTTATAATGAAACTAGCATTCAAATTGACTTGACATGATTGTCACAAATTATTGAAAGATGCGCAGCGAAAAATAATTTATTTTAAAAGGATGCTAGAATTTTTGTTGCACTGCAAAATTTTTACTGAAAATAAAAATCATTTTTTTTAGAAAAATTGAGTTTAATTTTCGGAGCACATTTTGTGAAGAACAGCTGCAGGCTTGAATAAATAATTGGTTGTTGATTGCTTTAAATTTAATGGTGAGCTAATAGTAATTCTGTTTGCAGGCTAAATCTTAGTAGTCAGTTCGATTTAAATGTAAATTTTCATTCACAGAGGAAATGCTCCGCAGAGTATACCTCTTCTAGGCAGGATGAAAGGAGGTAATTCTGTGCAACACCTGTTCGGTATATATAATTTTCTAAGCAGTTGGATCCAGTCAGTATGCCTGTCATGGCTCTGCGAAATTTGCTGCATGGTTGGGCTCTGAAAGAAAGACCTTCGTGTGCCTGACCACATCATAAGTCATCCATCTATCTTTGTTCGCATCAACTACTCACTTTCGAAGAATGGCATGTGCAGATGCAGTCAGCACACCCAAGGCGGGTTCGAGGCCCTGTAGTGGAACCTTGATTCGCAATGGCGTCAGCAATTTCATTTCCTTCAAAACCACAGTGCACCGATACCCAGAGTTGATGCACTGTAGTGAATCTAAGACAGAAATCATTCGTGCTTTGCACTCTTGGGCAATTTCAGTCGGCGTGGTTTCACATCCCGTCATCAGTTCAGAATATTTCTGCTTCAAATTGGCAGCATTATCCTCACCCACCAACTTTTCTTTCGCAACTCCAGGTGCGGTCAGAGGTCTCGCCAGTTGACTTCCAGTCCACAGTGAAACCCTAGCAGCTATTACTGCTCTGTTCTCCCTCTCTACTTTTGCTGGCACCTTGCCTCTTTTGTATAGTTTTTTACGTTGCCTGCGACTGAGAGCCTCCACTGTTTCCAGAGTTCAGAAAATTTCTTATTTTCTGTACTACTTGTGACCGTCTCATTTACACTAAAACTTGCTAGCCATGGAATCTTCTACGATGGCACCCTGTGATCTTCCACTGCAGCCAGAGTCCTCCACTGCAGTCGTACATGAGGTTGAGGCCTGCAAACAAGTTCGTCTGGCTACAATTAAATTATCTACGATTGCTTCCCGAGCAGTTGAAAATAATCTTTTGTAAATTGATTATTTATAAATATTATTTATTTGCACGAAAATAGTAAAGTTTACAGTGAATTTTAAAGCAAACAAAATAAATAAAAACTTAAACTATACTCTTTACACCGGAACTTATTTTTTTATTTTCTGTTTTTTTTCTGTCAATTCAGACTATTATCAGTCACGGCCACAATTTTTACATTTTCATAAAGCGTGATTAGTTTCCAAAAAAAACATTTTTTAATTTATTTGAGCAAATGGTTAGGTATGAAAACGTATGTAACTTTTCACATTCAAGTAACTTGAAACGGAAAAAAGCAAAGCTTGATGAAACCATTAATATGGTGTCATCCTTTCAGCTCAGAAATACTATTACAACGCTTTAAATGTGTGTATTGGCCGCATATAATAATTTGATATTTAAACATAGATAATTATAAAAAGCATCAGATATTTCTTATTTTACATCAGTTTACAATTTTTATTTTATACAGGATGTATCTCTTACAAACAAGGATTAAACCTGTCAAATTTTCATGAAAATAATACGAAAAATGTATGTTTATATTCAACAAAATCTTCAGATTAATAATGAAAAATAACATCTGAGATTTGACCTCCTCACTGAGTCGGCACGTGTTAGCAAACTCAAAAATGTTCTCTTCCCGATGTACGGCTGGATGCTGGCAATGACACATATAACTTTTACCTTCAATTCTTGAATCGTTCGTGGCTTCTTTCTTTATTCACAAAAAAAAAACATAGGGTAAGATCACAAGATTTGCCAGGCCACTTTTGCTCGTCAGACAAACTCATGGAAATTGGGAATTTTCCCAGGATTAAGATACATTTCACGCAAATTATAGCATTTTACCCTATCTCGCTGAAACCAAAGACCTTCAATGGCTAAATTTATAAAAAAAAAAGGACATAGCCAACTAGTTACCAAGTGACGATAGCTTTCCCCGTTTACGATTACAGTGGTTCCTTTGTCATCGTCAAAGAAAAAGGACATATTGTTCCACTGATTCGCCATCTAGTGGTTTTTAGCTAATACACTTCCAGCTCGTGGACCTTTTTTGCTGAAGCCTCTAAGGTGACCAGAGCTTTTTTGTTGAAAATGATTTTTTCGAAAAAAAGAAAAATAGTCTGCTGCCACTCATTCATAGAACCGCCTGTTTTTATGATCCACTAGCTTAATGTGATACATCAGTTGCATTTCGTGCGCATCGAAATGAAGGTGTTTTTGCAAAATTGTCCACGGAGAACTTAATGGAAAGCCCAACTGCGTCAAAAATTTATTTTGCCAGATTTACCGTGATATTTTGTATCATAATAGTCATGTTCTTCTGAAGATATTCACATTGAAATAATATGCCACCAAAAATTATTTGAACGAGAATTGTGCGAGAATCCATGGTTTGTTTTGGCAACACCACCGCCTCCTGATTGGCGATTTTGAGCAGATCAGGTGATTGAAGTGTTACTGTCACTGATGGAGAATTGTTTTGGTGAAATATTCTGGAAATAAAAATTGAGGAAGAGCGCGATCGACTTACTGCTGCTTCGTTGAAAAAGTGTACTGAACATTTTCATCGCTTATATTATAGTTGGTTGGCTCATATGATACTACTTAAAAGTGTATTACGTCTTTTTACATTTTTTGGTCACTCAAAGACAATATCTTCGAATATCAGTTTACTAGCGGTTCTGATGCGCTTGAGTTTATTTAATATATAATTCCATTGTTTTTGAAAAATATTCATCCTGTAAAAAGGTGAATAAAATATAATATATTTTAATCATTATAATAAAAGTAGTATATTTTTTCGATGATCCTGTTGAAAGACTCCGCGAAAACTACAAAATTTGAATTACGCGATAGCAAAAACATAAACAAAATATATTTCAAAATATATTTCAATACCTTTTCACTAGCAATCATTATTCAATAAAATCAACCCTAAAACTGTCAGCTTTTAACAAATAAAACGACCCTTACAATATTGAATTAGTAGAATACTCACGACGATAGCACAGTATACATACAGTTTTACTCAAATTCCTAATCGATTTCTAATAAAGCGATAAAAGAGCTCTATTCAAACTTTAATGGAGTTTTAATTTCTTTGATAGTTACCTCCCTTTGTAATGCTTCGATATTTCTCGACGTCGATACTGACAATTTACATGCAAACAGGACTACAGAAACTTAGCTGATTTGTCTGAAAGAGTATCAAAGTTTAAATTGAACAATAACGATGTATGTATGTAAGTTGCTGCACATAGTTGATTGGAAAAAGCATGAAAAAAGTTTGAGTTTGTAACAAGTTGTTTTGTCTGAGATACGAGTACACACGTTCAAGGTGGGTTAAATGGAAATGAAGTTTGATGATATGGTTGTAGTGTAAATGTGGGAAAGTGTTTACTTGAATACGAATACATATGTTTAGAAATTTAGCATCAAGGTAGTCGATCAGTATTTATTTTTTCTTTGGGTAATTACTTTGAAATTTAAATGAACTCTGTCTACTCATAAGCTAAATTTAAGTTCTGACACATACTTTCTACTCATAATTTTTTTAATATACGCTTTTAATAGTGTCAATTTTTCCATTCATTTTTCTTAATCTTAATTACAGGAAAATCTCTGTTCAATCCACCTAAATACAATAGCCTGACTGAAATCTATAAAACACTAATGCATTTCATATTATTCTTTCTTTCCCCTCGCTTTTAATTCCATTTCAAACCTGAAAAGATTTCCTCAAAAAACCGAAAATAATTCCCCCTGGAACAAATCTCAGTCACAGCAAGCTCGCAATTCATCCACGAATTAAATCCGATTAAGCCTAAAATTTACTGATGCTTTTACACTGACCCCTAAAACTACCGTGTACACAGTGAATCTTCGTTTTCATTTCGAATTCGTTCCGGCTATTTTCAGTTTTTATGAAGGCATCGTTCAGTTGTCGGCATCATCATTGTCGACGGTCATTTGACTGGAGAAGAAAAACGAAACAAAACAAATCCAATTTTTCTTGGGCTTTTTTCTGTAATATATTTTAAAAGTGAGTTAATTGCACAGTATTTAACTTTTATTGTTAGCTCAAGTGTAAAAATGTATTTAATTAAAATTGCCGAGGTTTTTATTGTGTGAGTTTATTTCGTAGAAGACCAAATTTCGAAGTTTAAGAGAATAATAGATTGCTTGAATGTTTGATGAACTTCTTTTGCAAACATGAAATGAATCTTGTAAATGGCTTTGTATTTTATGTGCTTCATTCTAGCTAAAAATTGTTGACTATTATCTAAATTATCTTAGCAAACTTTCTTTGATTACAGAGAATAATTTGTGATTATAATAAATAAGTTATCACATAGTGGTTAACATTTTTTAGCCCCAGGCAAATCAAAATCGGATTGTTGAACATAAATCAAAGTCAATTTGTTGCTTAATTTGTTGAAACTCTTTTTAATAATATACAAATATTTTGAAATTGACAAGAACATCGCAAACAGAAGCTTGTTTTCCTTTAGAAATGTAAAAAACTTATTTGCGCCCAGCGTGGGCTGATTGTCTTGAAAGCGATATATTATTATTAAGTGCTCCTGATTTTTTTAAGAACTATCTTTCAGGGAATTATTTTAATGTTTTGACGAATAACTCTAATATTGATGCATAGACTATTTAATTCACAAAAAGGTAACTTATTCATATTTGAAGAGTTCATAAACAATAAGGGAATATACGTAGCTGTTAGGTCCGTTTCAATACTTCCCATAAGGATTCTAAAATATACCAGGAGGGCTGGCTATTGTGGGAAATATATTGCCAGCTACGGGTAAATCAGGAAAATTGGAGCCGATAATCAAGGACCCATTTGTGTTAGGATCCTTAGGATGTGGGAAAAGTTCGACAAAATCAAAGAAAATTCGTGACAGTTGTTACTTCCGATCGCATGAAGCATTGGTGCCAACTATCACCAGAACGAGAATCACCGGATGCAGATGAAAATTCAGTTGGCTCCAACTTCAACACCGAATTAGCTTAGCGTCAGGAACGGCCAAATATCACGATGGAAAAACGAAAAGAGTAAGCAATAAGTCTGAACAGCGATTGCTCATTGAACGGATAAGTCATTGAATAGCTCTTAATTCTGTCGAATAAACTAAATGAATCCTTATTGGCTGTTTTTTCTTGTTTTTTTTTTACTTCCATTTCCACAAATGCTGACACTTTTTGAAGCAACTGGGTCTGAATATCGTCAATGACGCGAGATATGCCGACTTTTAAAACGTCGATCGTTCCTGGTTTATCAGCGAAGACTAACGACTTCACATACCCTTACAAGAAGTAATCCAACAGAGTCAAATTGCACGATCTCAGTAGCCAATTGACAGTTCCATTTCTTGAGATGATACGATTTCCGAATTTCGTCTTCAATAAGTCGATGGTTGGGGTCGCTGTGTGGCACATAGCGCAATTTCGTTGAAACCACATCTCTGTCACATCCATAGAATGCATATTTGGGAACAAAATCTTGTTTATCATCGCATTGCACCGATCGCCATTGACAGTAACGTGCTCGTCGTGTTCATCTTTGAAGAAGTATGGCCCAATGATGCAGTGTGCAACATGCAGTGAGCACCATACCGTGCATGTCTGTGGATGCAACCATTTTTCCATGAGTTTGAGCTTACAGTAGATTTTCGGCTCATTCTCGGAACGTGCGACGAATCCTATGGCCATACAGCTTTCATTCTTGCACCAATTGGATCTTTTAAGCCTTCAAATCGAGATCCTTCCGCAAAATTTTCCACAAAGTGCACGGACAAATCCCAACTTCTTGCACACGCCTGCGAATTGACACATCTAGGTTGGAAGCAACTGAAAACTTACTGTTTTCAATCTTGTCGTTGGCCAACGACCGAGCAACGTGAAGTTCTTTCGAAAAATTGCAAACACATGGCGAATAGTATGTGCTGAAGGGCGGCGGTTTTGTTGAGTTTGCACAACTGAACACTGACTTCAAAAATCGATTTTCGCCATTTGTAATAAATCCGTCAGACATTATTGAGTAAAAATTACGGTGACATGGACAGCTGTCATCAGCTCACTTGAACGTGGGGAGTTTTAAAATGCGAAAATTGTAAAAATAAACCTTTATTTAGCGAATATTTTTCAAAATAATCAAGCATATCTTTCTAGTGTATAATTTAATAGAAGATTTTTAATAATTTTCCCCATCATGCCAACATAGTATGTCATAGCTGAAAACATCACTTAAATTAGCAAAAGACCATTAAAAAAAATTAAAACATTATCACACGCAAACTCCTAGTTTCTTTAAATAAATTATCTGTCAATATTTCAAAGCATACATACTGGTAGCTCGTGGTAAATTATTTATCTCATTCTAGTATCATTCTAAATTTTACGCCTTTTTCTGCTCGTTTCATTTTTATTTTTCTCTTCGAACTCTTTTCCATCTGGGTCTAATAGCAAATAAATTGATTTTCATTAAACTTAAATATCCCTTTGGTGCCGAAAGCATCCTTCTCATACCTTTTATCCTTTTTTTCGCCAAAACCCAATACAACCACGATTTTAAAATTCACTTGGGCATAGCATCGGTAATCTCTGCTTATTTCAAAATGTCATAAATTCAACTCTCATCACCCCCCCGAAATGAAGTAGCAGTCTTCATCTTGTTTCGTCTTTGTGCAAAATGGAACACTTCCCGTCCAGCAGTAAAGCAATCAAATAATTAAAATACAAAGGAAACATTATTTATTTCACAAAGACTCGTGACAGCTCCTCGAGGAATTGTAAAGTATTCTAGCATACGATTCTTCATTAAAACAACATAGTCACAAAGCAATGACGATGGTGGTGGACTACAGTCAGCTTGTTCTTCCGACTTAGTTTTGCCGCATTATATAGAATCCATTCTGAGCTCTGAGCTCCGAAAGCATATTCATGACGTAGCTCATTTCATTTCAGTGCGGCAATTTGGTTCGTTGATATACGTTGGAGAACGTGAACGTTTTGCAAAGAATGTTGTGTAGATGATGTCTGTTTGAAAGGTATATTTGCGAATGTGGAACTGTGGCATATGTGTCCGAAAAGTTTGTATAAGTTTTAACCAATATGTCACGCAATATATAATTAATTAATAATATAAAAGTGGAACCCATTCTTTGGAATTCAAATCGTATTAAATCAATATATTTTGGAATTCAAACCAGTTGAGAAGTTTCATTTGGGTCTCTAATCATATATTTATTTATTTATTTATTTGATCAAACCTCATCCAACAGAAAAATCCAATTCTAAAATGAGATAGTATAAATCATTAATATAAGGTACAAAAAGGAAAATAAATAAGAAAATAGGATAAAAAATAAAGAGAAAAATAAAACAAAATATACCCAACAAAAAAGCTACATTAACAAATCAATAACAGATTTTTTAAAAGACATGCACAAAGAACCAAACTGATGCTCATCATAGCTTCTAAGTATTCTAGGTATACGTGAATTCAAATACACAAGCGTACGGGCAAACGGAGTAATGAAAAGCGAATGGACTCTAACCAGACGATCAGACACACGTAAGAAATGAGACACGCAAATGTTGGAGGAAAGTAAACCTGAAGAAAGCTTGTAAAGAAGACATTCATCAAGAAATGTTCTGCGGGTACTCAAGATATGGAGATTTAAGAAAAGCAGACGATCATCATGAAGACGATAAGCAACATTAATGTTGTACAAAAGGCACCGAGTAAACTTTCGCTGAACGGACTCAACAGCATTAGACAGGTACACGAAACGAGGAGACCAAACTTGGGAGCAATATTCAACAATGCTACGAACAATAAAAATAAAAAGACCACCACATGTGCCGATATTGGTTGCAAAGCGCGAACAGCGCAGAACAGAAGATTTAGAGACAATAAAAGAAACATGCAGATCAAATTTTATCTTCGGATCAAAAACGATGCCAATGTCCTTATATTGATCTACATGCTCCAAAAGACAATCAAAAGAAAGAGGATTGGGCTTATTGGAAAAAGACACCACGAAACACTTGGAAACATTAATAGCAAAGGAGTTCACAGAGCACCAATCACTTAAAACAAAAAGATCCCATTGTAAATCATTTAGGGAAGCGACATCACGGAAAATTTTATAGTTGTCAGCGTACAAAAGAGTGTCAGACTTACAGTTGCAAAAAAAGAAATAAACAACGTGAAAAGCAAAAAGCCAAGGATTGAACCTTGGGGAACACCAGAAATAAGATAAAAAAGGGAAAGAAGAAAAACCATAAATACAACACAGCAACATTAGTGGTGAAGTTAGTGGATTCCATTAAATTAGTAGTCGTAAAACGTCCCTTAATGAATTCATTTTCCTTTTTAGAAAATAGATGACTAAAAGCACTATGAATTCTTTCATAAACGATCCGCTCAAGCAACTTAGGAAAACAAGACAGGATTGATATAGGACGGTAATTGGCAACATTACCAATGTACACCCCCCCTCTCCTCATATTAAAATGGCCAAAAAATATTGGCAACTTTCCAGCTGGAACAAAAAACACCGACGGATAAACTCTATTTAAATTAAATAGACAAAGGTACTCAGATCGAAGATGCAAGAGACTTAACAAACATATTCGTAATACCATCATGGCCGCTGTTCGCTGAGTGATACTACGATGATATTAAGATTTCCACCTTCAGAGGATTAGTCATCACAAAATCTGCATGAGAAGACACAGTCGCTGCAGAGTTCCTTGAAACAATGTTAGAAGAGGAAAAGGAAGAAGCAAAAAAAAAACTTAGTAAAAAAATCACAAATGTCTTGAGGAATAGAAGCAGACGTATCCTCCAGAAAAAAAAGTGTCAGGAAATCGGTTACTAGTTTTAACACAACAGACATACGACCAGAAAGGCTTCGAGCTATTCGAGAAAAGACACGCTTTAATATGGGCGAAGCACCCATGTTTCACTTCTTCAACAGTTCTTTTATTCACTGCTCATAAAGACCGATAACCCTGAAAAGCCTCAACGAAAGAACCATGAACAAATTCATTTCGGACCGTATCTTTCTCGCGCAAAGATTTAAAGACTGCCACAGAAAACCAATGATGACCAACACCACGACAAGTACGAGCCACAAGGAAAAATCTAGATACGAGGAAATTAAGTAGAGAGCAAAAAGAAGAAAGAGCTTCATTGATTTCAAGCCCACGGACGAAAGAAAACTAGCTGATAGTGAGGAGTTCAGTTGTAATTTGATCATAATGTACTTTAAAAAAGTTGAAAGACGGCACAGTTATGCTTTTTGTGCGTGGTCTATTCAATAAACAAAAATCGATGGAAAGAGCGGGATGATGAGGGTCAGGATCAACGTAATTAAAGGATAATGCGGAAATAGATAAATTAAAAGAAAGACAAAATAAACGTCCAACAAACAATTGTTATTATTAGGAACGTAATTAAAGTGGAATAAGAATTAAACAAGGTAAAGGATGAGAGAGAACTTGAAAGTGTATTTGCAGACAGAATCGCTGAATGGAGGCCGATAGAAGACAATGCATTAACTAAACTAATCCCTCGACAGCCCTTTTTGTGGCTAGGAGTTGAAGCTGGTAGAGAGTTTGATTCACAAATTTACAATCAATATGAATACGAGTGTGGAGTGATTAATTCCAAGGCCAAATTTGCCTCTGATTAACTCACACCGGGACTCGATTAGCAATTTTCTCTGCAATTTCCGATTGCAACGACTGTCAAATTTATGGTATGCCATCTGTGCGTGGGGAATTTCATGGCATGCAATTTCATTTCGAAAATGCCTCTGAGCGGGAAGGTCGTGCGCTGTATCTGAGCGTTAAATGCTCTTAAGGAGTTATTTGAAATGCAAATTCGATTTTTTCGCAATTTCCCACCATTTCATTGCTTAACGACATCTAAAAATACCTTTAAATTCAAAATACCTACATCTTCTTATAAGAAATAAAGCATTCCCATGGTTCAGCGCCATTTTGAAACCAAGAACTGTCAAAATATTGCAAGGCAGATTGCCGAGCAAATTGCATACCATATTGCCTACCATTTATGGCAGACCATAAAATATTGCATACCATAGGCTGCCTCCACTGGCAATTTCAAATTTCATGCAATGGGAAATTGCTAGTGGAGGCAGCCTGTCAGGTACCTACTCAGAGCCAGGTGAACTCAAAGCTCGGTATGTTATCCCGCGTCCAAACCTGAATTCAAACCACACACACAAGAAGCCAGAGCTTTACCCACTATCCTCTTCAAGATATCCATAATAATTTTTATTTTTCGTAGTTTCAGTCAGAAATTTCTGAGTCACACTGGTCAGACAGTCATCACTTAACAGTAAATATGAAAAATTCGCCATTCAGGTATTTTCTTCTTAACTTCCTTATTTCTTTTTTTTTTAATTCACCGTTAAGGTATTTATAAAGTATTTCAGGGTAATATCTGGTTTAGCTGATATGTTTTAAAAAGTCAAGAAAAAATATATTCCTTGATATTACCCCAAAAAACTAAAGAATTCCGAAAATAGTAGCCAAGCTTAGCAAAACCAGCAAGAGTTCACTCTCTAGCATGATAAATTTTTAAGCAATTCCAAATGTATTCTTAAAATCTCCAAACAAATTTCAGAACTTCTTCAAACTACTTTCACCAACTTGTGAATTACACAGACAACTCAAGCCCACAAATTTCATTAAAATACCTGAGAAAAATTTAGAGCTCAACGAAATCAAATCACTGATTGACTTTGTATCAAAAAACCTATCTATTAACTAACCACTGACATCATTCAGCTTTTTCGACTTGTTCTCCTATGAAATCGTTTGAATTATTCACGGCAAGTCGAAAGACTCTTTCTGCACGCTTACAAATCCGCTTCCTATTCGTTCTAAATCAAGTCTTGTAGATGAACTCAGTCATTTGACTCGGATTCCATTCACGGTTCGCTACGTTATGGTGCCCCTTTGAGGCAAATTTCGTATCTTGTGCACTCAATTCCGGCCAGGTAGCCAAAGGCATTTCAAAGAAATTGTTACAATCATCAATTTTTCACTCAAGTTCACTTGAATGTTTTCTATTTCACTTGATTTCATGAAAAGTTGTATCCAAGTATCTCCTAGCCTCATTGCCTTCTATGAGCTAGTCGACTGCCGAAACCAGAGGACAGAGATAAGTAACTAAACCACCAGCTTTACCATAAACATGCTATCTGGCCTGCTAATGTTTCCATATTTTCTTATTTCTATTACGGTTGTGGGTTGTCAATATAACCGCTGTAGTCTCCAGCTACAATTCGGCTAATGGTATTGTGAAATTTTTTTCTCCTTTTCTGAGACACAGTGGCCTATCGTCAGGGGTGGAGGTGAGTGTGGCAACACCAGCATCGACTATTCTAGAAACAAGTTGAGGTAAAATGATTATATACTTCCAGAGCGATAAATTGCAGTGAACACAAACACCTGGTAATTTAAGGACCTCTCGGTCGTGAATACTGTAACGCAATAACTATGTTAAACGTAGTCAATCTTGTGGCAATAAATAACCGCAAGCTTGTATTACTTAAAATAATCTCCAATTAATTATCTTATCAGTAAGTTGATTGAAATTTTACATTCACTTGATGGTTATGATGAGTTATTGCAATATTGATTTATAAATTGAGTGGTTCCATTAAAGTTAAATAGAGCAAAGAAAATATTTGTTAAAAATGTATTAAAATAAAATGGAAAGAACACGCATGTATTAAAATAAAATGGAAAGAACACGCACTGAAATAGCTTAAGTAAATCAATTTTTTAAGTTCTATTGCAGCTCTGTCAACCTACTTATGATCATATTTCAACACTAAGCTTTGCTCTTTCGAAAATTACATTCTTATCCAATTTAAAATCTCTAAGTCTAAGCTCCAATTTTTTATCAAAACTAGTTTATTCTCGATTTTCGTATTTCATATAAAAACTTTAACTTAATTAAATCAAGACTCTTTTTGAATCCGAAACAATCAATGCTCATCATGAACCCATTTATACGACAACAATATTTTACTCCATATGTTGCACTGATTGGGGACTACCAACCCAACAAATAAACAATTGAACGAACGACAGACGACAAACGATTGGATAAACGACCCCCAAGTCAATGACGCTATCTTCTTCGCATAAGAGTGCTTTTTAATTATCTTGGGAAGTGGATTATTGTGTGCACCAGAAGGCAGTTAAACTCATCTTGTAGATTGCCTGTCTGACTGCTTTCTAATAAAGTCAATTAGAATGGCCAGGCGCACATAGCTCCCCTGGGAGCTAGAAATCGCCTTAAAAGCCTTTGCGAAAACTCAATTAGTTTTGTCAGCATAGGATTCTTGATGGTCAAGGGGATTTGAAGCGGAGACGATGGGAAACTTGGAATTTGTACTCTGTACCGGAATATTGTAATATAAGTACAGCACTGATATGCAAAAATAGGAGAAGGATTTATAAAAGTGATACCATGTCCAGATGAAATTAAAATTAAATAAATTGTAAAACTTTACAAGGTTTCATTTGATTGCAATGTGAATTTCACCCTTCTCGGAGTAGCTCATTTGACCTGCAATAACAAGAGCTCTAAGTGGCGTGAATGAAAATTGAAAACGCTAAATCATTTATATTGTTTTTACAAACAATCGTCTAAAGTACATTTGTCGAAATGAAAATTCCATCAAACCACAGTATTTTATTTGACAAATCTTATTGACCTAAGACCTCATCTGTGTTAAACTAAATAATGTCAAAACTTAGCTCACTTACTCTTTTCTAAAAGAAAACAAAAAATAAAACTCTAATAAAAAGTACTGGCAGCTCAGACATTCAAACTACCTCCTCCAAAGCACTGCTTTCAGTCTCATCTCCCAGTCAATGGACTTTTTTCTTCATCGCTTGCCTCTATATATTCTCGATAATATGTTTTGGACTACAGCTCCGGTCAGTATCTCGTTATTAACAGTAGTCTATAACTTTTGTACTTTACTCTCACATTGTGTTCAATCGTGTCCCGCAGCTACCTCCGTACCAGTCAGTTGCCGAGACTGTGCATTATCAGCCTACTATTTATCGATTCAGACGTCTATTTCCAAAGTACCAGGAGTTTTCTTCTCTGAAAATGACAGACTAATTCGATGTGATAGAATGTTTTGGGTATTTTCGAACGTTTCATGAGAGTGCAAAGAATTTTTTTTACTATAATTATGTATAATTATAATTTTCAGAGAATATTGACAACAAGACTTTACAATCGAAATTAAAGGTTTTTGGTTAGCATGATGACTACAAATAAAATAATGTTTTTAAAAAAAACACAGAAGGAATGAAATGAATGAAAACGAAAATGTATACAAAAATGGATTTTCGAATGCAGCGTTCTTTTTCGACAGCTAATCACGTTTTACATGTGGTGATTAGCCCACGCTGGGCGCCAATTTACATATTACTTTTTATTTACTTTCGCGTCATTACATATTTGATTTTTGCTACAAAACTATTATAAATTTGTAAAGCAAGCAACTACTCTACATTTTATATACTTTTGAACGAAATATGGTAATATTTAGGGAAAAAAGTCGTCAGCACCTAGAAAAAATCTATCAATTTGCCAATAAATAAAAAATGGAACTTTTTAGTGATTGTTTTTGCACTTGTATTATTAATTTCAAAGCACTACTCGATGCTAAAATTTAATTTACTTAAGAATTATCTACGTATTGTCGAAAATATTCTGGTAAATGCGTACTGCTGTGTCTGATACTTACTTTCTGAAGCAAATGTGACGATTTCAATTTTGAGGTGTTGAGGCCCAAAAAAGTACTATCTTTAACTTGATATAAAATGTCTTTTTGTGAACAACAAGACGAAACTTTAACAAAAATACAAAAAAAAGCGGCAAAAAATATTAATATTGTCACAAACCTCAACAAAGTAACTATGTAGGGAGCTTGGGGTCGATTATGCATAATGAAACACTATCCGGAGCTTTAATATAAAGCAATAATAAGTAGCTAATAAAAAAATCATGAGGGTCAAAGCATTTTCATAAACAGACTAAAAAGCTTTGAAAAGGTCTTTCTCAATTAACTATCTGAAAAATATTTCGGGCAAAATTGGGCGAACATTTCAAATTTTCAGTTTTGTATATTTTTTTTGTTTCAGTTTTTGTATAATTTTTTTGTTTATACTTTCTCCCACATTTTAATTATGCATGACAAATGAGGTTGCTAGGTTTTCATCTAAGAGGAAAGTCTAACCGAAATTGCACAAACATTGCGAAGAAATCTAGCTCTAGGAACATACTATTCTACTTCTAAGTATAGAACAGAATGTTGCAAAAATTTAACAAATAGTTAACGTAATTTACAGGAAAAAATAGTAAGAGTAAGAGGGATCAATCATATTACAGCTCAGCAAATCTTGGACAAAAACGAACAACTAGCCAAAAAAAAGTATAATCTAGCACTTAATGATTCATTCTACTTTGCAACTGAACTGCATTTTCTGAAAGTATGTAATTTTCTTAGATGCTGGAATTGCGGCGAACACCGGCATCTACAGCGAGACTGTCGGCAGCAACGAAGCTCGAGCTATTGCCCAGCGTGTGCAGCTCCAAGGAACCCAAAAGTGCACGAGCCAGCAAGCAAATCTTCTCGTACTGCGGAGATAGGAAACATGTAAGAAACAACTTTGTGGAGCAGAAGTTGGCTAGGAGAAGCAACGCCCCCAGAACCAACATCACCGTTTCCAGGCGATGTCGCGAAGAGGCAGATTTATGTCAACGGTGAGCAGCGCGTCATTACAATCGACACTGGCGCAACAAAGTCGATACTACGGCCTGACCTTATGAGAAATCATCCTCTTTGCAAGAACCGGAAATTTTCGCTTCGAACAAGCACAGGAGAAAGTTTTTCCGCCCATGGCGAGGTCAACCTCCATGTCAGGCTAGGAAACTTACTGTTTAAGCATCGATTCCTAGTTGCCAACATCACTAACGACTGCATCGTTACCATGGATTTGCTCTGACCGCGCGGATTCATTCAAGACACGGGTAGTAAGCACTAACACTGACGTGCCGAGCTCTGGGGACTACAGGACTTACGTGATCGAATCAACGAAAACGCCAGGGCTACGCAATCTTATCTTAGCGCAAAGTCTACTCAGAGCAAACAAGGAGGAATGCGAGTTATAGTGGGGCCTGATCCCGGAGGTAAAAAAATAAGACATGGCAATTCCGTCTTAACAACTTTATACCGACTATTAGTTAAATTTATTTCACAATTTCGCTTCTTAATTGGGCATAATTTACCCTACGAATTAGATTAGCTACATATAATCTATTTATCCATTAATTTCTGCTGACTTAAGTGTCTGCAATTTCGTGGGAACGCTTTATTGCTCTAGCATATCAGTTAAGCTGATAGACAATTGTTTACTGTCCGTTTGCTTGTTGCAAGTGCTATGTTACGCCCTCCAACAAGGTGTCATATTTGTTTAATATACCTAACATGGGATTATACATAATTTGCGTACCAGTTAGGGTCTTTAAGGCAGCATCAAGGCAGGAACATCATTGGGAGCTGCCTACTTGTTTCCACGGTAACATTTCTGAAAACAGCTGACGATCAACATGTCAAAAGGAAGCAAACCCGTGGAGTAGTTTCCGCAGTCTTGGTACCAAACCAGCTACCGCCGAAGCTATTACGAAAAGCCTCTTAGCTGGTCACCAAGTTTAGCAACGTTTTCTCCACAGGCCAGGATGATCAAGATAGAACCAGCATGGTGACTCATGTCATAGACACACAGAACGCCAAGCTCATCCGGCAGGCTCCGAGATGGGTTCTCTTGGCTAAATAAAGAAAAGAAATAAGCGAAATGGTCCAGAATATAGGAAGATAAGGAGTCATGTAGCCGTCTGTCAGTTCGTGGACATCACCATTAGTCCTCATGAAGAAAAACCATGGGAGCACTCGCTTCTGTGTCGACTATAGACAACTCAATGACGTCACCATGAAAGACAGTCCTTCTCCGGATCGATGACATAATAGACACCTTGGCTAACGCGAAGTGGTTTTCAACATTAGACTTCAAAAGTGGTTACGGGCATATGGAAATTGACAAGAAGAGCTAGAAGACATGCCTGGTGTAACTGGATGACATCATTGTCATAGTAACAACTTTTAATGAGCGTATACGGAACCTGGGAAATGTGCTCTCAATGCTGCGAGAAGAACGTTTGAAGCTGAGTTCTAAGAAATACACGCTCTTTGCAGCTGAGACGCGTCGTATCCGCAGGCGATGTCAAAACTGATCTAGAGAAAATAAAGGCCACCATTTTTGGTCAGCACCGAATAACAAATGCCAGGTACGAAGTTTTCTTGGACTAGCTACATACTACCGTAGGTTCCTCGAGGACTTTGCCAGAATAGCCAAGTGCTCACATCAGCCGACCGAGAAAAACTACCCCGTCGCTTGGAACGAGGAATATCAGGAAGCTTTTGAGACACTTAAGATGAAGCTGTGCAAAACTCCTGTGATGGCACATTCAAAGCCAGGGAAGATGTTTGTTGTCGACACCAGCGTGAGCCATAGCAGGATTGGCGCAGTGCTTTCACAGCAAATAGATTATGATGAAAAAGTCATATCGTACTTCAGTCGAGTTCTCTCAAAAGCCTAGTACTATACTCTTCGCGAAACGAATTCAACGGACCATGCAAAAAGAGCTTTACTGACGAATTGAAAAGCTCTTTTTGTATGGGACTCGACCGTTGAATTCGTTTCGCGAAGAGTATAGTACTAGGCATAACCAGGAGAGAACTACTGGTTATGATCGAGGCAAGAACGCAAATCCATAAGCACTTATATGGGCAAAAATTCGTTCATCGAACTGATAACGCTTCGTTGAGGTGGCCGTTATACTTCGAAAATCCCGGAGGGCAAGTCGCTAGATGGATTGAAAGACTACAATCCTACGATCATGAGATAGCCTTTCATAGAGGAGGGATAAATGGGAATGCTGATACGCTGTCTCATCGTCCCTGTCCAAATAACTGCAGGCATTGCCACCGTCTGGAGAAAAATGAGCCAAGCATAGGTAGAGGAATGGTCACTGATGGTTGAAAGCAACGAAGGATGGTCATCAGAGGAGATCAGAAACGCTCAGCTAGCCGACGACGAAATTAGACCATTGCTGGTATAGGAGTCCACGGAATATCCGGAATGGAAGGATATATCGAAGCATGGCGCTGTAGTGAAAAGCGGTGGACAGTACGTCATGCAGGATGGAAATTGTTCTTCAAAAAAAAAACCGAGTGAAAAAGGTACTACAGGAGATACACGATGAAACGTGGGCAAGCTACCAGGGAGTAAACAAGACCCTAGCAAAAGTATCTATTGGCTCCGCGGTCGAGAAGACATACAGGATTGGTACCAAAACTGTACCGTCTGCGCTACCGTCAATGGCCCAAAATCAAGAACAAGGGGACAACTGCGTCTCAGATATTCCGAAGCCGTATTTGCTGCAATAAGGCTCATAAGTTCAACACAAGAGCTATTATCACTCTACTTATAAAAACTCGGAAAATGATTGAGACTATACTCTGAAATTGAATAAATGAAATGAAATTTCCTCAGTACGAATATCAATTGACACCAGAAACTAATATGATGAAGTAAAAATGCTTTCAACTATATACTTACTTCTATTTCTTTGCCAAAATGTAACAAAAATACATGCGAGCAAAGAATCTAAATTAATCATTTCGAAGCTTCTTGTCCTAATCAATCAATCTCTCCCTCGGGCACTTGAACTAAATCACCTAATATCCACAAATGACATCTCAAATCTCAACGGTTCCATACACACAATTTTCTCGAATACCACACCATAAAACTACGTTCATTAGATCTCTTACATCGATACTTTTAATTAAGTTAATTTACCTTGCTGGTTAGCATCGATTCAGTCCAGTCATTAATACCCCGGTGCAAAACTACTGACTAGGAAAAATTAGACTAGAGAGACAATTCGATAATGATTTCAACTCGAGCCCTTCCAATTTCGTGTTTGTTCTGGAACGGTAATCCGTTTGGCTTTAGGCTCTTTTGTCATAGACGAAAGTAAACTATTTTTCTTCTGTTACTGAATATATTAGAGTGCTGAAAGCATTTGTTTCATCGCCATTTTTACGGTTAATTTGATAAGTGGGTCATGCGGTTCATGAAAAATTTATCAAAATGTTTTAGTAGTTCATTGGCTATGGATTTATTGATGGTATTCGCTGGAAGCTAGTGGCTGATGTGATAAGTGAGATTGGGATGCTTTAAGTGGATTAATGGAAGAACCGATGGGTTCTTGTGAGTTGATTTCCAGCAGTTTAGGCTGGAACTTATGGGGCTGTTGAGAATATATGGTGGATGTGTTGTCGTAGATAAAGGTGTGAAGAATCGGGTTTTGTGCCAATGATATGTTAGAAAAAGTTTCAAATGAGCATCTTGAATAGTGTTTTAAAATCTGTATACCTTCCGGAAAAAAATATTTGCAGAATATTTTTTTGCAAAAATAGCTGCACCATTAATTCCGAAGTTTAATGATGGTCACCCTACACAGTTATAGTAAATGCTGTTTTCGAAATTCCTAGGAAAAAAAACGTATCGCTCCAAAAACGGGAGCCTAGGGGTGGTAAGTTTCGGTTAGGGGCGTTAAGGGCAATGTTCTTGGCCGGGAGTGTAGGGGGGAAAGGTATAGGGGAAAATATTTTCACCCGGGAGCGTAGGGGGAAGTTTGTGCTAGGGGCGTAGGGGGGAAGTTTCGGCTAGAGGCGTAAAGGGGAATGTTTCGGCTAGGAACGTAAAGGGGAATGTTTCCAGCCGGGAGCGTAGGGGGAAAATTTCGGCAAGGGGGGATATGTTTTACGGCCGGGAGTAAAAGGGGAAAGTTTGGACTAGAGGCGTAGGGGTAATGTTATCACCCGAGAGCATAGGGGGGAAGTTTCAGCTTGGAGCGTAGGCAGGAAAGTTTTGCTTAGGGGCGTGGGACGGAATGTTATCGGCCAGGAGCTTAGGGGGAAAGTTTTCGACAAGGAGCGTAGGCTGTCAAGTTATTTGTAGAGACTTCAAATTTATCTTCATTTCATTCGAAAAAAAATTTCTGCAACACTTCCAGGAAACAGAAACATAGACCTTCAAAAAGCAAAGCACCAAAAACCAAATTATGTCTACTGTCATCGGTCCTATATCATTTCTGAATAGATAATGCCCGGAATCGGTACCGTATTCAAAATTAATTAAATGACTGCTTTTACGATAAATGTGTCACGAACACACCCACTTGTTTTAACTTTTACCATTCGACACAAGCTACTCATATACATGAACATACGTAGTTTTTGAGTGAAGAGGCAGCACAGTACAGATTGTCGGCACTTTGTCTACGAGTTTCTAAAGTACGTTATCGAGTTTCACCCTCCTTTCACACAGACCATTTGATATGAACTTCATATAAAAGGAAATCGTTTTGTTTCCGATTGTCAGAGACACTTCTTTTTGCGCCAACCCAATCATCGTAACTTCATTGTGATGATAGTGGTGGCGACGATGATGGCAATGGCATGGCATAGATGACAACGAGTCAAGTGAAATATGTACGAGTATAGATTTTATATGGCAATCAAAAACTTTGAGATGCACGAAAGCATTACATTGTACATTGAAAGACATTGTAACGTGAACGTTAATAGTCAATACAATATTATTTTATGGTTTTGAAAAAATAAAGTGAAGATTTTATGGGGAATTGTATTGTTCGTAGCCTGGAAATGCCGGTAGGGAATGATTTTTTCTAATGTCATTATTTCGACCGCTAGACATACTTTTTGATGGAAAAGGTAAGAACCATCATTTTTTAAATCATTATTTTAAATAAATCACTTAGGTGAAAAAACTATATCGGTATTCATTGCATTAAAAAATCTCCATCCAGGTCTGAATATTTCATGCAGCTAAGTGACATGAATTCTAAAAATTTTAAGAAATAATAGAAACTCAAGGAACCATATTGTGCCCCGAATAAACTAATGGGGGACTGAGAACTAAATTAACTCATAAATATAGGTAAGAAAAACTATTTCAAGTGTTCCCTATGTAACTTTAAATACACAACTACTTTCTTTATATTCTCGTGTTATTTTTTTATTTAAAAAGCCGAGTATAAATATATATTTTTATCAGCCACTGTTCTCATCCACAAATCGACTAACTTTCGAACAAAAAATGGACGTCCCGTATAGAACTCAACAATAAGCATGATATAAACTTGATGACAATAGTGCTGGCAATAGAGCTCACAGTCAGTTTCTTAACTTACATCAAACTTTTCATCTGCACACGCACACACCCTCACATACAATTCGCTCGTTTTCTACAAGTTCATATTAGATTCGTGCTAAGTTTTTTTCTTCACATGCACAGAGATTCCATTCATCGATATAATCAATCTTTCTTAAATAGTTGACGTTGGTTGGACAATATAGAAGAAAATACACTCGATATAAATTAAATTTTTTTCTCGCCACTTCTTTTATCGTATATTTGTAGATTTGAATAGCACAAGATGAATGATCCTAGTTCGTATTTGTAAATGTCTTGAAAAGAATTGGATAAAAAAAATCGTATATGGGAGGATGTTTTTCTAGTGGTTGAGATTAGACTGAATGAAAATATGAAAATTTATTAGAAAATATATTTTTGTTAAAGAAAAGACTCAAGGTCATAGCAGAACATATTTCGAGTTAATACCGAGCAAATATATACTGATGCTATGTGATCGATCACAAGCTTCATTATGCCTGATAGCAAATGTGAAAATAGTGTACTTACAATCCCTGAGATTTCATCAGGCTGCCTTGGCACTGCCTTTCACTAAATATCTACAGCGGGTGCAAATAGGAGATTGCCTTTTTTTTTAGATATATAGCGGACCTTTGTTTGTTTATGTAGGGAAATAAAAATTTATTTAAGCTATATATACTTCATCTAAAGTCACAATCTTTGCCCATCTTTCAGCAATTTACGGATTGCCTTTCTGTGGAAGTTTTGTTCTTAGGATGCAATCACCTTATTCAGTCGAATTTCAATTCTTTTGGCTAAATTAAAATGTTAAACAAATAATTGGTCGCTTCTATTCTCATATTGTGGTCGTTCAGGCTGTATATCACCCGTATAATGTAAGATAGCCACATTTTATAGTAGCTGCACTTCTATTAAGATCAGGTCAGAATTGTAGCATTTCGAACACTTAAATTTTATTCGGATGATGTATGTAACTTTTTGCAACAGCTTCAGATAGTTTCAGTCAATATTCCCCCCCCTAAATTCTCCACTGTTTCAAATTTTAGCAAGAACCGTACACTTAATGAAATATTTATAAAGACATTTACGTTTTCTTCATTTCTAAGGGAAAAAAAACTAAGCACGCAATGCTATGAGCATTATGTTTCACTGTGTTGCAGCGTGCTTTAACCATCTGACAGAAAAACACGTGTTGATATTCGTTTTCCATTGAAAAATAGACTTACCTCTGTCAGTATTGTTATTTAATTCGAAATAAATAAAAAGACATATCGATAAATATTTGTTTTAAGTCGATCGATTTGTGTTCAGGTGATCAGATACACAATTTGAGTGAATGATTTAATATGCCTATTTCATATATTATTTGTGAAAATTTTTAGACCTTGAAAGGTTATTTTTTATATATCTCTCATAATATCCTCTTTTTTGGAGATTTGCAGAGTTCAATTCTTGGACCCTTTTTCAACATTTTTGAAGTTTCAATACAAGATCTTTATTAGTATCCAGAAGATTATTATCAATTGGAAATTTAAAGGGAAAAAATATGAAGCAAATTACCAAAGCTTACAGCTTTATCCTAGTTGTTTATATGAAATCTTACCAAATTTGGGTTACTATAAGGTTCATCAGCAATGTGAATTTCATTAAAATTTGATGACTGTCCAATTCAGTCATCAAATTTTAATGAAGCTTTTTTTTTTGTTTTAGATTTTTCATGATGGCAGCCCAGCCAAATAAGAACCTTCAACTTGCGATCGCTAAGAGGAAAAGAGAGCACTTTACGAAGCTTTGTAACAAGGCCGATTCCAAGACATGGGGTAGAGCGTACAAAGCCGCTATGACTACAAAGAAGCGAAAGAGTTCTCCTCAAATCAAGTGTCCGAAAATACTCCAGGAAATAATCATAACGCTCTTCCCACAGGATCGGGGCGAAAGCCTGCCGGTAATACATGTAGATCCTAAAAAACGTGTCTGGGGTAAACAGAGTATTTTCACACCCGGATTGAATGCGATACGATATAAAGCACTTAAGCTGGTGGTAAAGGGGATACCAAAAGTTTTTGTCGATTTACTTAAAGTGTGCCTACGCGAAGGTGTTTTTTCCAAGCAGTGGAAGCAACAAAAACCTATTGGAGAACCACCATCTTATAGGCCAATGTGCCTGCTAAATACGCTGGGGAAAGTTTTCGAGCGGGTCATATATGAACGACTGCTATTAGAAAACGAAAGCAGAAAGGGACTATTGGACCCGCATTTCGGTTTTCGAAAAGGGCGATCAACTGTGGACGGTGTCAGAATGATGTTGAAATTAGCAATGAGCACCAAAGATAAAGAAGACTGAAGTGTGACTGTGGTCATACTACACGTAAGGAACGCCTTCAAATCCGCAAAGTGGTGCCGTATTGTACGCGCGCTGGCCGATAATAGAGTGGCACGCTATTTAACATGCATAATCACCGACTACTTCAGGGAAAGAACCTTATGCTATGACTCAGACGAAGGACCAAAACTTTATCTGGGAACGGCGAGAGTACCACAGGAATCTGTTATTGGCCCCCTGCTTTAGAACATAATGTACGATGGGATGCTAAAGGTACGTGTATCTAGAAATATGGTTGTTGAAGGTTTTGCCGACGATACTGGCATCGTAATTCCAGCCCGTCATCTCGAATAAGTTGAAATTTATGGTTGCTTGGTTGCCCTGGGCTTAAATTAGCCGACCATAAAACGGAAATGGTACTAGTCACGAAGCGACGCAAACTTCCAGTAATGCGGATTAAGGGTTGGCGATTGCATAATTACTCCGCAGCCTGTTATGAAATACCTGGGCGTTACAATGGACAATAAACTGAGCTTCGAACCTCATCTGAAGAAAGCTGATAAAAAGGCATCAGTTGTTGGTGCAGTACTCGCTGGAATGCCATCCAAAATCGGCAGCCCGAAGCAAAGCCGAATGCCACTGATTTCAAGACTAGTGAGCTATATTTTACTGTACGCAGCACACAGTGTGGGCACCAGCGCTACAAATAAAATCGAATCGGCGAAAAATACAAGCACCCTATCGGCTGATTGAACTTTGAACCTGTTGCGCTTTTCAAACAATGTCTTAAGAAGCGACGTATGTAATAATCAGTACACTGCCCATTGCAGTTCTCGCGAACGAAGCACTTCGCCTTTAAAAACGAAGCACGGACAACAAGCACTCGTTGGAAAACGGGCGTTGGACGCACAAATTGATCCCCAACGTTGTGCGATGAGTTTCAAGGAGCCATGGAGCTATGACCTAAACCAATTTTTGAGCAACATGGCGGGTATCGTTACTATCTGTACCGTTTTGGACACGCCAGCTCCAGTCTGTAAAAATGTACCTGGGGATGCGCAACACGTTATGTTCAGTTGTCTGCGCTTTGAAGCGTACAAAGTAGACCAAAGACGGCACTCGGCACAATGACATCAGTGGAAAATATCGAATACTGTTTGCTGGAATCCCAAAGAGCGTGGAAAGCCGTTGAAACAGCACTAAAAAACATACATCACCGGCTGCCTGACGTGGAACGGAACAGGAAGAAAGAAAACGCAAGGATGTCTAGAAGCAGCTAAGGGCTGATCCATCCCCGTGAAGTAATGCTGTATAAATAGTACTGTGGGGAGTATTGATAAAGAAAGAGGTGTTTTAAGCTACTCAAAATCCGCCAGGAGCCATGAAATATCTTTTTGAAGATTTCCAACTTCCGACAGCGAAAAAAAGCACTGCCACAGGGTTGCCTCTATTTACAAATAGCTTCTATCAAATTTGTCCCTATATTGAGGACCTAAACAATCTGTAAATTCTGATTGTTCTGAATATTTGATTATCGGACCGTGAGTTCTCGCGAACACAAGTTTTAGGTGCTAAAAATAGAGGTGGTTTAAAGCGGGGTTGCATGCTTGACCGATGAAAAATTTACAAAATTTAAATTTTGCAGTGTAGATAAGCAACAAATTTTCCGGAGTTTCGCTAATTTGAAAATTTTCTATTTACGCCCCTGCCATACCTACAGGGTTGCCTGCACATTCAACAAAAAGCACAAATGCATATTCCTTGGACTTATTAATGTATTCTGTGAATTTTATAATGATTTGATGTCCCTATGTAAAGTTATCACCATTCAAAGTTTAACAAATTTTCTTTGCCTACTTTTAGATACTTAGTACTTGCATGGGACTATAAATTTTCACAACAGTATTATTTTTAAGCTAAAAACAAACCAATTTTAATTTTTTGGACTTATTTATTTGAAATATTTTGATTCCGCAGAAATATAGGGATCCATATAAATTCATTAAAATTGCCGGTATCGCTAAAGAGCTAAGTTTATTTTCTTGTCAATTCAAAAAATGCAACTTATTAAAGCCAACAATTTCTGAAAATTTCTGCTTGATCGGATGATGCGATTTGGACAAAAAACCACTAAAATTTCGTATTGATACATGTATCCAGAGAAAATAAAGAAAAATTGGCTGTCTTTTTATTTTGAAGATTAATGTTGAATTGTTTTACAAGCATTCAACAGGTTTAATTGTGAAATTTGTTGTAAAACTAACAATGATTGTAAAGAGACCAGAGAAAAACTGAAAATGTATCCAACAAAAATATTTTTAATTCGGATCATAATACAGACATTTAATCCTCAAAATCTATAACTAATATCATATACGGTCAAAAAACAAATGCTGGTATATATAATAAATTTTGCAATAATACGAACGTTTAATTGTATTGATCATAATCCTCTAGAATAATCTCATGGTCATCAAACATCGACTTAATTCGAGTTATTGCAATACGAGCAACGTCTACAATAATCCACAAGTAGCTATAATTGTCATCTTGTGAGAGACAGACATAGGACTCTCGTAGTACAGAAGTCTGAGAAGCGATAATTAAACTAATCAATAAAATACTTTATTAGTAATAATTGGTCGGTGTTAATTGCTCCAAATACTGACGACTAATAACCATAATTAATAAGGCCTCTTCTAGTATAATTTCAACGTAATAGCTGCATTTGGCTCTTGACATAAATAATTCGACGATATTAGAAAGGGACAATTACGCGATGAATATGGGGAAAGAAGCTACAAACAAATTAATGGAATGGTTTTAAATTCCTTTTAAGGATACTATCTCTAAGAAAAACAGTACGTTAATGTTTTTCCTGGTCATTAAAATTGAGTACTAAAACAAAAACTTGACTTACGTCCATTCAATAGCATTAAATGGATGACCTAGACCGTAATGCAACACATACCGCAACATTTCATATTATTGTTTATGGAAAACACAAGAAATGAAATTAGTGAACCCTTTCAGCTTGGCCTATATCCATTTCCGGCCAAATGAAATTATTACGGGATTTTCGTCGAGCCAAGAAATAAACTTGAATACCACAAGGACACAACTTCGACTTCCTGGCGTATACAATTATACCACGCTGTGCAATACCAACAAACATGTCTTGTATCGCAATGTTGTTGCCACATTTTCATTGCGTCTACAGTATGATAGAAACATATGTGTAATATATCCATATACGCATAAATGTCAACGGCTAACCACATTTATGGCTTAGGATTTTCTCATTTATGGGCTCACCGCAAGCATTCACTTAAAATCCGGATATAAAGCTGAAAGTACTACTTAAGCTGTAAGTTTGCTTCTTAAGGTATCGTCCGTTCAATCGCAAGCATAGCACTATAGCAATGGATATATAGATATTCACTTAAGTGTACAAGTTCATGTTTGGAAGGAAGCCTTGAGTGCGTCGGTGAAGTTATTCTTGCGTACGTAAGTTCCTATCTGCGAGGCCCAGTTATGGATGAAGTAGTGCAAAGAGTTACTTTTCGATAATATTCAGGTAAGTGTGATTACTTGCTATGTTGAGACTAGCAGCCATACAAGGTTCATGAAGTCAGTTATTTGAAGCTTAAAGAAAACAAGTTGGAGGTATGCGAGACAGGGTTATCGATCGAAAACAGTATTAAAGTGAAAATTGTTTTATTGTCAGGATCTTTGGAAGTCATAGATTTTTTTGGTAAAATATTTTCTAGTGGAATTGGAAGTAAAAATATTTTTTTTATCAAACTAAAATTTCCAAAAGTTGGGTTTGTCGGAGTAACCTTTTACTTAGCTTAAAATAAACAACTGCTATTTAGGTATTTAGATCAAAGAAGAGCCTGGCAACTATTAGGAAACTTAAATTCGACCTTCGTAGCCACCAACCCTTGTTTCATACAAGACACCGACTCGACGCACAAGATAAGAAAATTGATGAGGGTCAGGTACCGTACTATCATGTTTGTATCGTACGCCCTTTCGATGTTCCTCCATAAAATTTAACACCTCGGTCAACAGTGAAAATCTTCTGAGCAATGTTTTCCCATGAAGCTGATATTATCCATGGAGTATCTTTTCCTCGTAGAGTCAACTACAAAATTACCACGAAACGATTACTTGAATGCGTTACACAATCAAGGAGATAGAATCGGAAGCAAAAGTATGATGAAGGTGGGATGAAGTGACTACATTGAAAATTTTGTTGTTGTAGCTTGCAGATATCAATGTAGATAGATCTAGTCACTGTGTTATAGTTGACGACGAAGACGAAAACGTTGGCGACGGGATGAATACTAAAATTAATGTACACAAATTGTTCGAATATCGTATGGAGAATTGATGAGTTAAAACTTTTGCATTGCATTTCATATTATCCATACAACAACAGTAGATAACGAAGAAATTGATTCAACTGATGGTATTTGTTTCATAATGAAGCTTTTCGGCTATACAATTGTTCAGTTACTTAAGTAGTGGATTGTCGTATTGACTTTGTTGCAAACAATAGATAAGAGAAAATTACCATTTACAACAATTTCAACTAATGAACAATTGATTTAAAACATATGAACCATGGCTCATTTTTTTGTATTCTCATGTACATGAACACACGATAACTGAAGAAACAGGTGCAACTTTGTGACAATATACAATGCAAAACAAAAACAAAATAATTTTTCGTATTTTCTGAAATAAGACATTTCTGATTCTGGAGAAAATGAGCTTTTTCAAGATGCTAAGTTTCAACAGAGTATTTTGGGGATCAAAAGTCACAAACATTTGAGCTGATAGACAATGCAAAAAAAATCTATAGCAGACTACGTAAAACGAAATCTCTGTTAGAACAAGAAAAAAGTAGCAATAATGCTAGTTAAACAAACCAATCGTTTTCCACCTAAAGTTTTACGACTAACCCACTTTACCTGTTTTGTGTGTAAGTGTTCATTTTAACATAGCAACAAAAAAACGGCGCACACTGGGCCGAATCCCGATCCTAGCTGGACAAAATTTTTTTATGGGCTAAACAAAGACTTAAAGATTGGAATAGCTTAATAAAATAATTAAAAAAAATATACGACATAAAAAGTAGGTGTTTTAGTTCTTAGAACAGAATTTTTTATTTTCTAGTAAAACCAAGTATTATTTTTACAAAAATTCAAAATCAGAATCATTTTCCGATTCGCTCGGAGAATCCTTCTCCGCTTCGCTATCCGCTCTTCTACAGGACCCGTGATCAGCTCCCTTGCATCGAACTGTGTTGAACTTTTCTTCCCTGATTGTATTTCTGCTTATAAACAGCAACAATAAGAAAAAACGAACAAGAAAAAGTAATTGCCATAGTGAACAAATGGAGGAAGTTGTTTTATAAATACCTGAAGAATAGTTCCAAATCTAGATATTAATCGCTTATCAATTCCAGTAGCTGCAACGGCTTCATCTGCATGCTTAAAAAATCGGCGGGAAAAGTTCCCGATGTTGGACGGCCCACTTTCTTGAACCACTTTATTCACTTTTATCCCTATAGAGTCCCATAAAACCGTTTGGATATTTTTTTTCATGGTGTCAACCTCATCCTTCCATGCGAGGGGCTACTTCGCATGGTTGGCTTTCTGAAATCCAGTTTATAAGCTATATGCAGGATGCATTCTAGGAATTTTATCCATGTATGTAGATTACTGAGGCCAAATTGCAAGTTTTCCGGCTTAATCGGTCGATTTTTAATATTTTCTACACAAATAGCATGACTGACTCGAGGTTTCGGTAAGAGCATTTATTACTTTTCTATTGGGCATTGTCAATAACATTTTAAAATAGATCTTCACTTTTTTACCTATAAATAATAGAAATAATAAATTAAGCAAATTTTTATTACCATTAATTATGAACTCGAAAGAAAGAGCTTATATTTCTTCTTGCACAGCATCTACTTCTCTTCTAGAGGTGATTTTAGTTTTTTTTATAAATAACAACCTTACTCAATATCGAGTCATTATCGAGACATCAAAAAGTAATTAGCATTAAATGTTTCTTTTAAGGTCTTTAAGGTATAAAGTATAAATAGAAGGTGAGGGTACGTTTAGGATTTAAACTGAAAATTTAAATTTTATAATTCTGACCCCAGAATTTTTATTATATCTCAATTTATGGTTCATTATGGCCCTCCTTTTTTAAATATGTTATTAATTATACCATAATTAAGAAATTCTCAAAATTTGAAGTCAATGAAATCTAATGAAAAAAGTTGCGCGTTAAAATGTGAAGAATTTTTCAGTTTTCACGAAGCAAAATCACATTCTCTTATATTCTAATAGTATGAACCTACCTTTTTCAATTGGGCGTTTTCAGTGCTTCAAAATTTTTTCTAAAAGTATCTAAACAAGTTAGATTTACACTCAAACGAAAATAAACATTCATTTCACCGAGCAGTTAATACAAAGGAAGGTCACATTAATGTACCGCGAGAGCGTCTCACGCTCTACTTGCATTCGACCGTTTTCACATTAACTTCTTACACTCTATTGTTTGCAATAATAATAAATTTTTTTGTGGAATTAGGTTTACTGAAGCCTTAAGAAAAATTTCCTATACCTGAAAACCTTACATTTTGACACTGATTTTTTGACTTTTGTCCAGCTAGAATCGGGATTCAGCCCAGTGTGCGCCGTGTTTGTCATTGGCCTAACTGCTTCTGCAATTGATGGCAACGATCAAGTTGACATCTTCTTTACTGATTGTGAAAAGCTTTTGACTCCGCTAATTATGAGCTACTTCCAGACTCTGACTGTGAGCTACTACCAAACTATCTTCCTCTTTGGACAATCGTCCTCATCTTTTTTCCCTTTTTCTGGTGTACCTCAAAGGTCCATTTTCGGACCACTTCTATTCAATCTCTTCATCAATAATCTTCCTGGAGATTTATGTCATTTTGCCTTTTCTATGCGGATGATTTTAAAATGTTCCGGGTAATCAAAAATTCTGCTAACTCTCTGTTTATTCAGGAGGATTTAAATTCTCTCTCTGATTGGCGTACCTTGAATTGTTTATCCTTAAATGTTTCGAAGTGTTTTTCCATGTTAATTTCCCGAAGTTTCACATTCATGTCTTTCCTTATGTAGTACTATCCTCTCTTCTGCTGAAGATTTCACCACTGCAAAGGCTTCGCAGTTACTGGCTTTTTGATTCGTTCCTGCTACAATTCGCTTAGGATTTGTACATTTGTTCGTCCACCTGTTTATCAGCCTAGTCTGTTCAATGCTTGAATATTGTCAAGTATGGTATCCTTGCTTCAAATATCTTTCAGACATACTAAGTTAGACTATTTATTCTGAATTACATGTATAAATCAATTACAGTTTACCAGCTCTTTTATAATAAAACCTATTCACCTGAACTTTATCTTATATTTCAATCAAATATGATATCAGTTTCAACATACACACATACATACATATTATCAGCCCTCTGATACTTCTATTGAATTCAAACTTGCATAAAATTACACTCTAATGGAATTTCACAACGGAAACAGAAGCATTCCGGTTTTCGATTTCATTCATAAGATATATTGAGCAGAATGCATGCAAAGACATTGGTATCTCTCTATATTTGAATGCAGCACCATCTAATGTAATCAGAACATATTTCTCGATTGAATATTTCCATTTCAAAAGATACTCAGCAATATGGGATTTAAAATATTTTGCAAGAAAACAAGGGTCATAATATCGCATTCATACGGGAAATATTCAAAGCTACATGCACTTGAAAAGACATTTGCGTGAGTGTGTTCGTTTGAAATGGTTGTTTGCTGGTTTTCTTTATCACGATAGACTTTCGTCCTGTGCTCAGGTAGTATGTATTTGATGTTTGAAAGCAATCGAAAATCAATTTAGTTTTTTTATACTATTTTACAACGAGAAATTATTTTAGAATCAAAGACAACAGATCAAAAAGTGAACTTACTTTTAATTATTGTTAAACTGGTTTATATAATAATCTAAGAAAAATTAGGTTTAATTCAATTTTTTCTAGCTTTATTTACCAAAATATTTTGCTTTTGCTCTTAAAATATTTTAATTTGAAGATCCATTTTTCCTTTATGAGCTATATATACTTCAATTTTCCTACAGATATCGATATTTTGGAGGTGATTTATCCTTTTTAGAGCCTGTCAGTCCTAGATGTTTATGTATTTATTTTTTGTCCAAAGGCAAACGAGAATCTATGTTCGGTCCACTAAATTTTCTAAACCATTAGAAATAACGGCACTTTGATTTAAATTACTCAGCAAATCTTAAAGTAGGTGACTGCTTTTTAAACCATAATCATCATATATCAAAATCTAATTATAAATACAGTAGAATCATATATTCTAATCAAAAGATTCCACGGATTAAAACTCTTTTTTTCCCAACTCAAATATTGAAATGTGAACACGTGAAATACTTATCGCTTTCCATTATTTTCAACAACGCGTTTCATTTCAAACATATCAAACACTTTCTTACACATCTCATCCATACACTGTCGAACAAGCAATGTCTGCAGTTAGACAAGCTTCCACCATTTGTCAATCCGCTTATAATTTGCCTTAATTACATTAAACAGTTATTCAAGTGGCAGTTTGTCGTTGAGATTGTAAATGTAGATGAAGTTGAATTCGAAACGTGAACGAACGTCAACAAGGACTTTCTCACATATTAGAATAGATATGTATGTATGGAAGGTATGTATGCTAAAATACACATAACATTCAATGTTGAATTTGAAAATGAGATTTAATGTCGACGAGAAACAGTTCGAATTTAGTAAGACTTTCGCTGAGACTTAATAGATATGCTGCAAAAGCCTTTCGGAAATGATGATGTCGATGAAGATGACGAGAACCGTAACAGACATCTGTTTCTGTTATCGTTTCACAACAGATTTTCCGAAAGTTTACCGTGAAAAGGTAAAGGGATATATTTTGTCTTCTTACGCTCTTATATGTATATAGATACAAAAGTTGCCGTTTAATTTACATATCCTTCTGTTGACACAGAAGCTACAACAGGAATAGTACCGACAAAGACGACAACGACTAAGACGACGACGCCAAAGTCTTAATATCGGCTTTTGCTCTCGAAACTGAGAAGAAGAGTTAGTTCTCGAGACCTAATCATATTGTATTCAGAGACTCATGTTTGTTGGCACGATATTGCATATGGGGCAGAGGAAGGACTCGGGGCAAAATCGATGATAGGTCCAACAACATAAGAAACAAGACATTTTACATTCGATTGGGTTTGGCTTTGGTGAAATGCCAAGTCAAATTCAGTTCGTCCTGACATGTATGTACATATGTAATTGACTGGAAAAAGATTCGAGTGGAAGTGCTTTGAAGAACTTAAAAATTATAGGTTGAACATAAAATGGTCAATGTAACTTGAAATTAAATGGAAATTTTGTTTAAAATGACCTCTTGTAGTAACACATTAACATGTTGAGTTTTGAATATAGGCTGTATGTGTGAAGCAAAGTGATCAACATATGCATTTGATTAATAAATAAGTCGAGGGCTTTAGAAGGGAGGTTTTAAGACGATTCGTCGGGGTCAACAGTGGTGGAAATTGATGGCGAACTACTTCATTTCCTATTTCCAGTAAGACTTTTCATAGTATTTATGACTTAAATGTAAATTTTAGAATAAATATATGTTTTAAAATAAGTCTGAAGCCAATTAAGTAGGGATCCGGTTATACTAAAGTTGGGACATTTTTGTGCCTGAATGCAATGGGCAACCCAGGTGAAATCCTTATTAAAGTCCATATAGACCGTGTCAATTTGGTTTCCTTTTTCCATTTCGCAAAGCAAATAGTGACGCTGTACATCGCTCAGTTGTGTTTACTCAACCTGCATATCGTCAAAAATATCGTGATCAACAGGCACCGTCTGGCAACACTATTGGCCGTTTGGTGTCGAATTTTCTGGAGCACGGGACAGTAGGCAATCGTCAATATGTCGTTGATCAACGACTCACACGTTCCAATGAACTGGTTGAAGCGGTCAAAGAAAGCGTTGTCGAGAACCCAAAAGTTTCGTATCGTCACCGCGCTCAGCATTTCAGGCTCAGTGGAACCACTTCGCGCCGCATTTTGAAGGATGATTTGCATTTGTTTCCGTCTAAAGTTCAATTACCACAAAGAATATTGCCAACGGACCTTCTACGTCGGTTGGAATACGGCCAAACAATCGCTCGAATGGTTTACACTGAACCCGATTTTTGGAAGCAAATTTTGATGCCCGAAGAGACCCATTGCGCACTCTCTCGCGGTACTAATAAGCAAAATTGCCACATTTGAAGAACGGAAAATCCACACGAGATCCATGAAATGCCGTTGCGTGACCAAAAAGTGACTGTTTGGCCAAATGTTTGCAGCAAAACCATCATCGGCCATATTTTCTCAGAGCAAACGAAGCATTCGATGGAAATCGATATCGGTGGATGTTGGCTCATTATGTCTGCTGGAAAATGCTTGAAAAAGGTCTTGATGGTTACTAGTTTCAACAAAATGGTGCGCCATGCCACACTTCAAATCAAACAATTCAGTTTCTGCAACGAAAATTGAATGTCGGATGTCAAAAACTTTGACTTTGACTGGCCACCCAGATCTCCAGATTTGGCCCCTCCGGACTTCGTTTTGTGAGGTTATTTGCACTGGCAAAGTGTACACCAGCAAGCCTCAGACCATTGACGAGCCTAAGGTAAACATTCGTGCTAATATCATCGCTATACTGGCCGATATGCTTGAAATGGTCATGGAAAACGCAGAAAAAAGGCACATTTTGCTTCGACCAAAAGAAACGGCCATTTAATTGAAGTTGTTGATGTAACCCCTTAAGTCATCATAGTTATTGAAAATTCACAAATGTTTTAGTACGAAAAAAATTTCCGAACTGAATCTTAAATTATAAATTTAAATGTGGTATGCCAAAAGATGTAATTTATACCCACAAAATAGATTTATACCCACACTGGGCGCAATATTTTTCTTAAAGTTTTAAGACCTGTTTTAGTTAACATATTGCATATTAAGAAATTATTTGACTTCCATATGACTAAATAATAAAAATATAATCCAATAACTTATTGAAATTAGATATCACACTCACGAAATTTAGCATATACTTCTTTATATAGTAGAATTTTAATGTAATTCCCCGCCCAATATAGCTGCAAAACGTTTTATGAAACCATTCTTACTTGATTGTATAATAATTGATTCTGAGCAAAGCTAATCTTTTTCAGTAAAAACTTTTATGAATTCAATTCACTAAACGCTTAGCACCCAAAAATTAAAGTTATCCAAAAGCAAGATAAAACCTAGCATAATCTTATGTCTCTCCAGCCGTAATTCATAAAATTCGGATAACGCATAAAATTTTAATGTTACCTCGTAACCTATAAGCATTTCTACAAGCTAACCAGCTTCCTGATCTTCGTTTATGGTTTCTGATATCATACGGAACCATCGTAACATTGCTCTACTGTCACTTTGTGTATGTTTCCTGCTATCTGATTTTCCATGTTGTTTTGTTTTGTTTTCAAAGGCCAGGTAGGTGCCTAGTATCACACATGCTACATTGTATATCCTTAGGCATGTTTATCTTTTATTACGGATTTTTTTTTCGGGGGAGGAGGATATGCTGTAAGCTTAAAGAGAGGTCAATAGAGGGTATGGGTGATATGCTTGGAGTATTTGCCAGTTGTCATACACTTTTGGATTACACGTCATCCACGACGAATAAAACGAGAGTTTATACTCGATGGTGAAATTGAAAAAAAAAAGTTACGGAACATATCCGTTACCTCACCGTAGGCTATGTTGCTTTTTTATTTTGCTCGTTCAATAGGCATTTGTCTTTTCAGGTATTTTTGGTGTATACATGGTATATATACGGAGCCTATCAACAGTATGTTTTCTAAAAATTATTTTCACAATTTATAAGTTGAGACTTTTTGAATATATTTTGAATAATGTTGGGAGTTTTTAAATAATGGGAATTTTCCGTGGTATGTTTTTATGAGCTTGTATGAAAAGCTTTAATGCCACCTCGGGGACAGATTATGAGGTGTGCAAGATTATAGGTTAAGCAGAGTAAAATTTAATGGACAGATATTAAGTGTTGTTTTGTGACTTCATTACACGGAAAAATAGGTATAAATACATAGGTATAGGGGAAAATAAGTATGTTTGGAAAGCAATTTAATTGTTTTATTGTTTTACGTAGACAATATATTCCAGGAAATATGCAAAATTTCGGTTATCTTGAACCAATAGTCAGGATTAAAAAATTAAGTGGAATTGTTTTTGCAGGATGATAAAAACTGAAAATTTTATTGAATTTTTTTTTTTTTGACTAATTGGTTTCGAAAGTATGCACTGATTCTCATCAGACACCAGCTCACAGTGCAAACTTGACTCATGTGACCACTTGCAGTTGGAAATCATTAATTTTCGAACCGACTTTGTCAAAAAAAATGTTTCAATCAAATTTTCCAATTTTAATCATCCCGCAAAAACAATTCCACTTTGATTCTGCTTTCGGAGGCTTATTCCGTAAAACGATCGAGTTTCCCGTATCAATTATTCTCTGCTTTGATAAGCTTTAGAGACGATATACGTTGTCTATGCTGATTTATAGACAAAAAGGGAACCATGATCACAAATCAACAACCTTCATTATTAAAAAATAATTAAATAATACACCAAAATATTAAAAATGCCGAGAAATGCAGAGATATAAAAAAATTAATTTTACTTTGCTTTTAAATACTTATTGAAAAAATATTTTTCTAGTTTTATGAATATATTTCTTTCTATTCCAACTCAACAAGTACACTTAAACTGGTAAATGCAAGAAATTCGAAGAATATCCAATACGGTTTCCAAAGACACAGAAATTTGTAAGTTTTGAAAAAAAAACCCACAAAAATTTTGCGTATTATGAAACTGAAAAAAGTTAATTGGAGTAGAACTTGCCCGCTTGCTCACCGTCCATGCGATTCTAAATTTCTAAAAAAAAAAGACAAAACGCGTGTTTCCTCAGTTTTCTTAAATTTTTATCGGGCGGATTTCACTAACGGAAATGCGACTCTGCATACTATCAATTGTACAGTATGCCATTAAATGAAGCAATTAGCTTCTTTTACCATATTCTCAATGACGTAATATATTCTAACGTTCCTTGTGCTACTTTGAGTAGTAAAATATTTTCGGTTTGATTTTCTTCCGGACTAAAAAGATTAGTTTATGGTGAAAAGATTACTCATTTGAATTTTAAATCTACCTGTGAACGTAATTACTATAATCTATTTTCTAGTTTTAGATCCCAGTGTAAAAAGCAATCAAAGATTGAATTTCAGCGCTGGATTTATAAATTAATTCCAGGTCACACAGAATATTAGGTCCTTTTGGAGGCATATTAATTCTCGTAGATCAAACTATGGATTACCTAATACTATGATCCTCAATGAAATTAGAGGTTCAAACGTGTCTGATATGGTGACCTATTTTGCAGAATATTTTTCAAAAGCTTACAGTAGCAACGTTAACTCATTCAACACATCTTACGAACTTTATCACAATTTACTATTAATTCTGACACCCTTCTACAAAAGCTTTGCATCTTGGATGCTACGAAAAGTTCTGGGCCTGGTAGTATTCCTTCTATGTTCCTTAAAAAATTGTGCCCAAATCATGGTTCTACCGATTCTAATTTTATTTAATGTGTCCCAATCAGTGACGGCTCGTCAGGGGCGGCAGGGTCGGCCCGGCCGTACCAGAATAATTGACTAATAATACCCGAAAATAATAAAGATAAATAATTAATATTAAGTTTTTAACTACTACTCATTTATTTCTTTCACCCATTTCTTTAATATCAGTGGTTCTTTAATTTGCCATCAGCCGCGTATACAAGCCCGGATTAAAATAGGAATTAGATCGAAATATTAGAATATAAACAGGTAAACAACCCGTTGCGATTCGTCTGCTTTGATTTGAATCTTATTTCAATTCCGATTTGTGTACGCGCAACGAACAACTTACCCGGCAATCTTTCATACGACGCGACGGCCAGCCGACAGTCCTCAAAATCTACATTACATACAAGCATTCAATCATAATGTACTCGTATATACGACTACAATGCATCACCACCCAACGAAACGGCGGCCATATCATACCCAGCAAGTGCACACGAGAATCAAGTGAAGCCACGGCCGAAATTGCGGCCCATAGCAAACTGGCAGAGTCTGGCTACAGTCTAAGCAACTCAAAGCTTCTCAGGCAGCTTCCCTTTTATACTTTATTTCAATACTAGCTATTTAGCTAGGTGTTTTGTATCAAATTTTGAACTGATCATACAGACTGGCTAAAGCAAAAATTGTAAAAATTGCCAGCGGCCAGCCGCCAACTGCCGAAACTCTGCTTAAAAGCAGCAAGCATCATACATGCTCCGTTAAATTGCGCTAAAGTCAATGTTAGGACGCTTTATGTTTCTGGAGAGATTGAGTTTCTGTAACATAGCATTGTGCGAGTAGAAAAAGGTCAAATAGAAGTTTCTTTATTGAAGAATGCCTTGTGTTTGATAGAGTGATATATCTTGGTAAAATAGAAAAAAAATGCTTTTTGAATTGATTTTATGTCTTGATCAGGAGACTGTGGCTATCGTATAGGTTTAATTTGTCAGTGCGAAAACGGTTTTTCGAAAGTGTTTTTTATTGAACAGATGGTAATGGAAAAACTAAAATAATGCAGGTAGCAAGATGGTCCCGCAAATCATCTTTTTATAGACGAATTTATTCGTAAAGAATATAATTTAATAAAAACATATGAGAAACTTAATCCAAAGGAAAACATGATAAATTGGTGCGTAGTATTTTATAATTAATGTTCGTGGTATACTCGTGAAGTCCGTAATGAACAATTTTTTAGTGTCCGCTTTAATTTTGAAAACTAATCATCGATTTAGTTCGACAGGGAACGACAATGTAAAGCTGCAATCGCGAGTTTTTCAACTTTAAAATGCCTAAAAGCTTGCATTAGGAAGAATGTGCGATTGCCATTAAAAGCAATGTTATGAAAATTAATGAAAGATAAATGATAATTTTTGTGTAATTTTTGTCGATGATTTCGCGGTAGTTAAAATAAAAGAATGAATATACAAAGTGGTATTGCTTTGTATACCCTTTTGGCAAAAAAAAACTTTGATTTGTTGCTTGCTCTTTGAAAAGTACTATAGGACTATTGATTCCTAAGCGACTATTTATTTAGCTACCAAAAATTTCATCTTGTAGAATAGAACTTCTCTTTTGGCCGACCCAAATTTTTATGTTACGAGCCGTCACTGGTCCCAATTATCTGGAGCTTTCCAACTCAATGGAATGGCAGCTAAGTGATACCTATCAAGTCAGAAGATAAACCTGACGTTACGAACTATCGTCTCATAAGTATTTTATCTGTTATACTTAAAATTTTCGAATGCCTTGTCTGTGATTGCATTTCTTCTCTTGTTCAGCTTTTCATTATATCTTATCAGCATGGCTTTTGCATTGGTAAGTCTGCCACTACTAATCTTATATCTTAACATAACTATATTTACAGATCTTCTATGAATGCATCGCGGGTCCATTCCATATAAACAAACTTCTCAAAAGCTTTCGAAAAACTCAATCTGAATCTTCTTGTAAGAAGCTTAGAAATGTAGGATTTCACGGCTCTTTGCTATGCTGGTTAAATGATTATAGGCCTGTTTTTTTGGGAGCAAAAAAATACGCCTTATCTAAGAAATAGATTTTTGGTAATAAATGTCAATAATAGTCGTGTTTTTTTGCTCCCCCAATGCATAACAGAACAATGATATCCACTGCAGACGCATTGGGAACAACAGCAACTCCCTCTTTGCATAACAGGAGTTGTTGTCGTTTCCAATGCATCTACACTGATTAGCATTGTTTTGTTATAGATAAGGGGAGCAAACCCAAAAAGGAAAGAAAGGAACAGTGTGGACGGTTTCACGTTCGATATTCATCTGAGCATCTCTAAAGTTTGCGGATGGTCAGCATAGACCAATGAGTTGATGGAGCTTCAAAAAAAAAATATAATGGAGTCAAGTCACACGAGCGAGGCGGCCAGTTGACAGGACCATTTCTTGAAATGATTCGATTCTCAAATTTCGACATAAAAGTCGACTGTTTGACCAGCTGTGTGCCATCTGCCACCATTTTGTTGAAACCACATGCTAAACAGATTATTTTTTTCTCATTTACGAGAAAAATAACTGGTTAACATGGCACGGTAGCGCTCACCAATAACCGTGACTGGGTTGCCAAGATCGTTCAAGCGGTTGGTATCACCGCTAGCGAAACGAAAAAATTAGGAATTTGGCGAATTCTGACGCTTCTAAAATTTCGGTCACCGGTATTGTGGGCATTACCCTACAAAAGAGAGCATTATAATTTTTCGGCAGCGGCTTTTCTCCGCCCAGTGCGACATTTCGCTGTATTGTGATTCAAGCATATGACAGATTCATTATAACTACCAACGAGAATATAATCCACAACCCCAAAAAGTTTTTTTAAATCTGTGAATATGAAACGAAAAACAGCTAGCTATCACTCTTCTATGTGCAATAACCAAAAATTAGCAACTTTTTCTCACATAGTTTTTAAGACGTTTTTAATCCAGCAAGTACTTCATCATCCTGTAACTTCCCAAGAGTAACTAGATCAATTTTTGCTGAGGCTATAACCATTTCAAGAAATCATATTTTTAAAGCTATCTTGGAGCTTGATAGTTACAAAGGCCGTGGACCTAATCTTCTTCCTCCAACGTTTTTTATTAAATGTGTCGCACAGTTAATCTCTCCTCTTCACATTATATTTAATACATCTCTCTCTTTTGGGTACTTTCCATCGTATTGGAAATCCTCCTACGTGACAACAATATTCAAAAATGGCGATAGACGATCAATTTAAAATTATAGAGGTGTTGCCATTTTATCCACTATTCCTAAACTCTTAGCAAAAATCATATGTGGTCGATCTGGTCGATGCTCGAATTAACGAATAGCAGCATGGTTTCAGGAAAGGTTGTTCTACCACTACGAACCTAATAGTGCTGGTTTCCCATGTTCTTTGCAAAATGGAGAAAGGTGATCAACTTTAGCAAAGCGTTTGACCGTGTTGACCACTCCATTTTTATTTCCAAGCTGCAGCAATTCGGAATTGCCAGATCTCTACTAAGATGGCTTAGCTCCTACCTCCACAACCACTCACAACATGTGAAATTACAAGGGCTTATCTAAAAAAAAAAATGCATGCCAATTCAAGTGTATCTCAAGGTAGCCATTTTGCCCCTTTGCTTTTTAACATTTTTATATCAAACTTGTCAAAGGTTTTATCTGATGTATCTCATCTACTCTATGCGAACGACCTGAAAATTTATTGTACTATAAAGTCGCCTGCAGATGCCAACTTTTTTGAATTAAGACTAAATTTCCTCGAAAATTGGTGCAGCGTTAACATCGCAAACATCGCAAAATGTCATGTGATTAGCTTTTCTCGAAAAAGTACGCTCGAATATTATATGTACTTTTTAAGCAATACGGCACTTAGTAGAGTGGACAATATTTTAGACCTCGGTGTGGTGCTGGATGAAAAGCTCTGCTTTAATTTTCATTACGACAAAATGTTTTCTCAAGCAAGTAAACGACTTGGCTTCATTAAGCGACGCGCCAGGGAGTTTAAGAACCTTTGGGCTACAAAATCACTATACACCGCGCTCGTTCGCCCTCTTGTCTAGTATACGGAACCCGATTTTCGAAATTCACAGCCAGAGATTTGAATCTATTCAAAAGCAATTCTTGCTATTCGCTCTAAGAGGTCTTTACCATCCTTGTGGTTTTAGCAATTTACCGTCATATGAATTTCACCTCAGATTTCTAAGCTTGTCAGCACTTGAATCCAGAAGATTAATGCTATCTGCCTGCTTCAGTTTCGATGTCATTAGAGACGCTGTTAAGATCGACTATATACCGGGAAAATTTGTGCTTAATCAGCCTGTGAGAGTCACTAGATCCCGACGAATGCTAGTTGAATATCCGACACAAAAAATTAATTAACGCTTCAAAAAATAGTGGCTTCTTATTCAATGGAAACTTTATTTTTTATTTATTTTGTTTGTATAAAGCTTTTGTATTTTTTTATATTATTAAAATATCATCTGAAAGAAAACACTTTTTGACATTGAGAAAACTAAATATTTTTTTGTTTATTTTTCGCTGCAATATGAAATACAATTCTTTCTGTGATGAATTTTTTTATTTTGCTAAATATAGTACGATGGTAATTTTAGATTTCCTGTATTTCTCAATTTTTAGAGCTAATTATTAAGGATGAATATCGAATTTACATGCAAAATACAATATATTACGTACTCATATACCATTCTTAAAAAAATGCGCGAAAATGTGAATGACGTTTAGAAATGCTATTACAGGTTTCCTCGCTTTTGCTTACAAATTAAATTCAGTGAGATAAACAAAACAGTTACTGTAATTGAATCGATTGATTTATTTCACTGATTACAAAACTCACTCCTCCTTCTCCTTCTGTTTGCAATTGAATTTCGATTCAAACCAAAACGAACTCAAATTACTATACGAAACTCGGTCTTTCGTTCCCTTAAGACTACGTCCAAATAAAGTTTCCAAACAGTTCGATAAAAGTTTAACAATAGAAAATCGCGATTAAACAGTGCACCCAGTTCAAACTCATCGAATCGTCCACCCTCAAGCGATAAACTTCTTAATTACTTGCGATAAAAGACGAAGTTTTTTTTCGCTCGAAATGCATCCGCGAATTGCATTCTTCCATAGTGCATTGGATGTATATCAAGATTTATTATAAATTGACACGTTATCTCGATATACATTTCATAATTGTCGACGAGTGAAGTTGGGGACTTGTCGCAAATCTACTCGTAGATAACAGTATTCAGTTCAAAGTGGTTGATTTGTGGTGCTCTGCAGGAGCAATATTCACAGATAAGGATCTCATCAGTACCGTTGACTAAATGCACGAGCTGATACGTTCGGTAGATCAAAACCAATCAATTAATTGAATATTCAAACGTAGACAATAAATAATCACATATCAATCGATTTCCATACGAGCCTCATTTGGATCACCTCGACCTTTAAGTCTGTGTAGTCCTCGAACATGGAGGCGCTTGAACCAAACATATAGGCATATTTATACACAAGCATATGCATATTCCACACATTCATCCTTACGTATTGTATCGAGTTTTGTTGCGAAATCCACTTTCCGTTTTCTATTATACTGGAATACTTAATGAGGTCGATGAAATGCGAAACTTGAAATTCCTATTAAATCCAAAGCGCTTTTATGCAATTAAGGATTCTTTTGTGATACGTGAATTTCAAATAGAATTTCCAGGATATTTCGTATTCGGACGGCATGAAAGTCAGACATGAGAAAAAAAATTTGAAACATTTTTTTCTTCTGCCCTAAGCATCGGTTTGAATTTGTTGGGGTAAAACGGTTCTTGTGTGTATGTAACATATTCGTACAATTGCACGTGGCATGATGTAAGACGTATCATAGGGAAAAAAAGCTCACGTTTTTTGAATATGTATGAATTTCGTGTCGGCGGCGTTGATACGTCGAGCTGTTGAATTAAATTTGAATAGAAGTTTAATGCTTGTGTTACGTGGAACGCGGGAATGTATGGTTTGGAAAATGAATTGAGATAACAATGTTTAGTTTGCTCAATTTATCTTCGGGAATGTCAAGAGGAAATTAGGGAAATTGTCGGAAAATTTTATTTTCGGCATTTTAACGAAGAATATGAAAAAGAAAACAGCAATTTGTTTTATCAGATTAATTATAACATCACCAAGATAGAAAAGTGAAGAATAAATAGGAATAGATATAACGCAGCTAATTTTATCTCAACGATCAATGAAAACCAACTAAACCAAAGGATTTAAAAGAATCATTTACCCCGAAAATATCCTAGAAGTACAAACACAAAACCTAACAAAACGCCCTTTTGGTTCTTTTTTCTTTGTCGCAGCATCCATCCATCACACACAATGCGATATTCCACAGTATTTTGAACTACAATAAAATCAACTCAATCCAAACCGTTCAAATCCTCAAACGCTATCAATTTCCAAAGTTCCGTTTCATTCATTCGGCCAAAACTATTTGGGGAAAAAATAACATCCGATCCCATTCGAATGAAATAAAAATGGATTGACCGAGTGACCCCTAAGCAAAATAATTTCAATTCTTACGGATATCCTTTAGCTTGCTTCAGCACAATTCTAGCCGTTTTCAATATCGCAAGTATGACAGTACTCGTGCCTTGAATCAAGGAATGAGAGGGGCCGATCTCCATTCAAAAGCATTTGAAATATCTTTCTGTCATCTTTGAGATGAACTACCCATAAATCCAACTGAATCGGGACAGTGAAAATGTTCTGCCAAATAAAAAACAAACATCTATAGAAAAAAAGATTCAAAGGATAAAACATAAAATAGAATGACTTTTTACCCTTCGAAAGCTGAAAATGGAAATTCAATGTCGCATCCTTTACTCTGAAACTGTCACAATCGCATCGACTCTCATAACAGTGACGAAAGCTGTCAATACTTTCAGGATTTCCGTATCGAGACCGTGACGAGCTTCTATATTTCCTTTTATAAATTTTACATTCAGTTCCTTCGGTAAAATCGATTCATTTGCGATTTCCTTAATGACGACCAACCAAGCTCACCGGGTAGGTTTCGATGCGAACAGGCTGTCTGTCATAGGGCTGCGCTACGATAGAAAGTGTCCATTAAATTTTCAATTTATTATTTGATTTAGTCATTTGGTTGGCATTCAAATGAAAATATTGATGCCGCCTGCTAAAAAGACGCGAAGAATTTCCTGATGACAACGGTAATGACTGAGCAGATTTATTTCAAGGCGAAATAAATTAAATTACGCGAGAACGATGACGAGAATTGAAAGGAAAATAATCTGTAGAGGGATTGAAGAATGGTTGATGAGAGAAGAAACATTAGAATTTTTCGGTCCTTTTTAATGAAATTGATTTGGGTGAAACAGTTAACATTTCTTTTTTAAGTATAATGAATTAGTGGATGTTTCTAAATCCGTTTGTCTTTTGGTTTTATTTTTCATTTAAATTTATTTTACACTTTCGGTTTCCAATGAGATTGATATCTAAAAATGAACCAACTTTAAGTGATTATCAATGAAATCCAATCAGAATTCAAAAATATACTTTATTTTCAACTAGAATACTTATTACATATTTCATGCTTCACGCGATGAAACATATGTAATTTTTCTCATTTTACTTTACTTACTTGCAAGTCAAGCAAATGTTTATATTTGCTTCTAAGCAGAGTCGAAAAAAAAGTTAGATGAGCGTTTTGAGCGGCGTATATAGAAAAAAAACGAATTGGCATTACTCAAAAACTAGTGCTGCTAAAACCAATGTGCTAAAACCAAAACGTGACAGAATATCACTAAATGCTCAGTATACTTTGCATAATTTTTTATTCAAAAAAGGACTGTGTCTAAAAAAACCTTTAAGCCCAAGAACGCCGAAAATACTTGACGAAATTGATACAATTTTGGAAAATTGTTCTCTTTGTGGATTTCTCTTTGGGTTTGATAAACTCAAATATTTGTTGAATAATTGAATCGTAGGCCCAAATTTTATTATTTAAGGCAGACTTTTCTGCCAATAGAGTTGGGAATTTACTGTATGTCGAAAGCACTATAGACAAACATAAACACCAGGAAATATTAAAGCAATGAAATGAAGTCGGAAGCGACTTGAATTGAAACGTAAATAAGTGTCATTTTGTGGTAAGGTCATCATCATCGTAGCACAAAAGCCCGAGGTCGCGCCCTGGTCATCTGTACCGTTGTCCTCCAATTATCTCGGTCACGTGATCGCGTCCTCCAGTCTCCGCTCGCATATACTGAGCTCATCCTGCGAGCTCTCGGTCTTCTTCGTAGTCTCGCTCCGTCGACTCGTCTCCCGTTCATAACACGTTTTGGCATGCGATCGTCATACATGCCCTGCCCTTGGTAGACGTTGTAGTTTGACGATTTTGGAAACTTCTAGCTCATCGTACATTTCTTACAACTCATTGTGGCACCAGATACACCATCCATCTCGGTCGCAAACAGCCTCGAAAATCCGCCGTAGATTTCATAATGGAGAGTACCGAGAAAAAAGTCCTATTTGCTAGTTGTATCCGTCGCTTGATTTCGTCAGTTTCGTTGGCGTCATTCTATAAATTTTTATTCCCAGGTAGATGAAGTTGCGCACGAATCCGATACTAACGTCCCTTACATTGATGGTCGAGTGCGCTGGTGTCCTTGTTTTAGAGTGCATTATATCCTTTGTTTTGTCCTCGTTGATTCGTAGTCCAACTTCCATTGCTGTGATGTTAAGCAGAAGTTCTTCTGCATCGGTCAGTTTTCGAGCAATAATGTTAATGTCATCCGCGCAGGCTGCCAAATTGTGTCGATTTAAAGAGTAGCGTACCGCTGGTGCTCAGATTCATTGCCCAAATAGCGAACTCGAGTGCCAGGTTGAAGAGCGTCGGTGCTATTCCATCGCCCTGCTTCAAGCCAACATGAGTTTCGAAAGGATCTGTCAATCTGTTCTGGATCCGGACCTGCGAGACGGAGTCGGTCATCGTCATCTTTATGAGCCTCACTATTTTGCCCGGTATACCAAATTGTAGCATGATGTTATATAGTGCGCCTCGGTCGACGCTTTTATATGCATGTTTAAAGTCGACAAAGATTTGGTATACGTCAACGTTGTATTTCCAGCACTTTTGCAAAATTATGCGGAGGGACTAGATTTGAAACCACGTTGGTACCCGCCAATGATTTCTTCAGCGAACGGTTTCATTCTATTCTCCAGGATTTTTGCCAGAATTTTGTAGGCCGTACATACTAAGGAGATGCGTCTGTAGCTCTCACACCGCAGTTAATTTGCCTTTTTATGTATGTGATAGATGATGCTTCTGAGTCAATTGTCTGAGATCACTTCAGTTTCCCAGATTTGCAGGAGTAGTTGATGTAGCGCACTTAATGAACACGCGTAACCAGACTTCAGTAACTTAGCTGGTATCTCATCAGCGCCCGGCGCTTTGTTCCAAGGCGAGACTGACTTTTTCTACTGTCGGGACCTGTGTGGATGGAAGCTGATCAGCGGTATTATCATGGAGCTTGGCTTTTGCTGCGAGGATATTTGATGGTGGATTCAAAAGCTCTTCAGATTAGGACGCCCATCGCTTGTTAATAAGTTTGGTGTCGCTGCCAATACTTCCATCTTTGTCCTTACAAAGGCTAGTACTGTGTTGGTAGCCAGTTTTGATAGTCCTTACTAGTATGTACGCTTGTCTGGTGTTCTTACTTACTAGGTTCACATTAATATTCAGCAGCTGCTCGTCAAAGTATTTCCGTTTCTTACGCCTAATTATTCTATTGGATATTCGCCGTAGCTCGTCAAATTTTTCCTTTTTGTCTCTGGTTGCACGTTGGATCCATTGTCTGTAGACCTCATTTTTTGACTCAAGTGAGTTTCTGCATTCTTCGTCAAACCATTCATTTCGCTCTCGTTGGGCTTTGTATCCCACGATATTTTCTGCAACTGTCTTGATTGTATTTTTGAGTTCTTCCCAGACCCCGTAGGCATCTGCGTTGCAAGGTTCGCTCAACATTGGTGAGATCCTTTCCTCAAGCGTGGTCGTATATGACTGCGCCGTATCATCGTTCAACAGCTTCTCAAACGCAAAGATTTTGGGGCGAGGGGGCTGAATGTTGATAGGTGCACTGAGGAAATTCGGCACCGGTAAGTTGCTTTCAACAGGTGATGATCGGAGTACACGGTACGACCGAACATACATCACACTTGTTGATAAGGACCTGGTTGATTTGGTTGACGGTATGTGCATCTGGAGATTTCTAAGTCAAGCAAGTCGAACTTACAACAAGGTTTATGTTGCCAGCGAAGTCGATTAGATGTTGGCCGTTATCGTTGCGTTCTTCGCGGAGGCTGTGTTCTACAGTGGTCCCACAATGCCAACTTTTATTCTCGACTTTTGCATTGGAATCTCCCAGCCGCATTTTTACATCGTTTGATGAAAGTGAACCGAAGAGAGTTTCAAGCCAGGCATAAAACTCGTCTTTTACTGAGTCTTCTTTAACTTCAGTAGGAATGCGCCCATTGGTGAGCCAGAGGTTGAAAAATCGCGCCTTAATGCGAATCGCACACAGCTTTTCGTTTACGGGTTTGAAGTCAGTAAAGTGCGGCTTGAGCTGCTTCTTCACTACGAATGCTACTCCAAACTCCTTGTGGCCCGACGGTTTACCGCTTGTGAAAATTGTGTGCAATTTCTTGTCGTTGATCTTGAGGCCTAGCCAATTTGTTTCCAGAACTGCAGTAATGCTCAGTTTATAATGCTTGACCTGATGAAGGAGGACCTTCTTGGCCCCAGGTTTGCTCAGCGAGCGTACGTTTGAGGTTCCGAGAGAATAATCCACTCTGCGTTTGCGTGGTTATCGTTTTCGGCCCGTCCAATCGGCAGCATTAGTTCCAAGTTTTTACAAGGATGAGTTGTGGGCACATCGCTCAACCATTTCCATGGGGGCCTCGGTGGTAGTTGCTTCAGGAGACTTGCCACGTGCCAAAGTTCACACAACTATGTTGCAGGTCTGACTACGTGACTAATCCTCCTTAGTGACCTGAGACGCTTAGGTGTAATTCAGCCATCAGACTGCAACTATACAAATTTTACTGAGGACAGAGCTACCTGGTTGCCGCAAACCCTCCTCCTTTCTATCGAATCTGTTTGAAATCATTGCAAACATCTTACAAATATGGATTTGCCTTTCGCCACCCTTCAGTGTGGCAAAAAAATTTAAAACCCAGATAAAATATGCTGAGTTTTGAAAGCTTCAGATAGGATCTCATTTTTTAAGATGCATTAAAAAATTACTTTTATTAACTCTAAATAAAAATATTACTCCGGTGTTTTATGAATGCAGAATAATATCTATTTTGGGGCTTTTCAAAAGTGAAGAAAATAAAGTGATTTTATTCTTTATTCAATTTAGATCTTTATTTAGACTGATAAAAAATGTGACTGGAGAATCTGAAAACTTAATGATCGATTTTCATTACTTTGAAGTACGAGATTTCTATGCCGTTCTGAGCTACTCCCTAAAAATCAAATGAAATATATCTGACATTAGTATGTTGAGACAAATTTTGAAAAACGGGTTTTTCTAGAAAAGTTCATTTTGATATTGTTGTAAAGGAAAATACAGAGTACATTTTGTTCTAAAGAAACTACCATTCTCCTTTGAACTAGACGGATTCTAGAAAGAGCTATTTTTCAGTTGGGAATTTCATAGGCAGCAAATAGACAACTTAATTTTTCACCTCTTAGGAAAATTCAATTTTATAATGAGCATTCAAAGTACGACTAATCACAGTAAATGCTCTTAAAATTTACCTTTTCAAGTTTCAGTACTGTAATCAAACATCTCCTATTCAAAATTTCATACTAAGTCCTTTGTGTCAATGCTTATAATCACCGGTAACTTGGTTATATCGATTTTCAAAATAAAATCAGCTTTTAGCACAGTCGACAAATTACAAAGTTACAACAAAATAACCTTTTTACCGCTTATAAAATTTTCATTAGACCGAACAAAAAACATTAAAGGTTGACTTTTATCCGAGAGCACTTAATTAAAAAATTGTGTTCGAAATATACTTTTCGACCTATTTACAACCTAATTCGGGGATTTTCTGTTCCAGTTAAAAAATTTTGCCTAGCTCGTACAAAACGTACAAACTTTCAAGCAGTCATTTAACAGATGCTCCTTTGATACACCAATTTTCCGCAGCGAACTAATTAAAATTGCTTCCTGTCTGATGGGAAACGCAAGGACTCTTGTGTTTCATTATCCTCTCCCACCCCCCTCGTTCGAGAAGTATGCGAAGAATATTCGAAACCGACCATCAATGGACAGACAACCCGCACAGGAAATTGTTTTATCCGTCGTTGATGAAGACAAGGAAGAATAAAGGACAAATATCGGAAGGATATTGAAAGGATTTTGTTGTGTTTCAAGCTGGGGTAATTAAAAAACCATTTTGTCGTGCATAATTTTGTCATTCCGAATAATTGACAATGATTATCACGTTGAACAGGTCATACGGTAAAGATGGCAGGAAATAAATGAGAGAGAGAGGGAGTTGTCGATAGAAATGAGTGGAGCTCATTAATAATGAAAAATTGATTTTCAAAAAGAATTATAATGGTGTTATCGAAGTTAAGTCAACAGATTGAAATGGAAAAAATAATTACTGAAGTCAAGGTGGAAGATGAAAAATAATGGTGAGCAATTAGGACTACTTCAAGCTGAGAGGATGGTTCGAATGGTCTGGTGAATAAAAAGTTCACATTTTTCTATCAAAGCTAAGCTGTTCTAGTAATGCACAAAAACAATTGCCTGAATTATTCTATTTTTGAATTTTAAATTATATCAGGGGCTTAATTATCAAACCGTTTTGTAGCTTGCATCAACTTTAAAACACGATTTACAAATCCTAAATCCAACGAAATTTATAATAACGGTAACTTAAACAGACTGCAATTATTTAATAGGTTAAAACAACAGAAAAAAGCTTCCTTCATTGAAAGAATCTGTATAATTTATATGCAGCAAATTTTTCGTTCTATACATCAATAGTAGGCAATGGTATAACATTTTATTGACATCTCAGAACAATTTGTTTAAATTTCGTAAATCACAGATTTTAATTACTTCCATCAAATGATTCTAATCTCAACTCATAATCTACATAAACGATTCGAAGCCCAACTATCAAAATACACACATCACTGCCAATCTCCAAAGTACGTAAATCAACTAACTTTTCATAGGAGGCTACAACATGTCATTGCTAAGCTCTTAAAACCTCGTTAAACTTTACACACAATCCCGAAACCATCATATCCTCGTACTCTGTCCTTGTAATAACAAATCTCGATTCGAACGGTTGAGACTCTGATCCCGGCTACCATCACTGCTTGCTATTTTCTCTCGACATGAAAACCAGAAAGTGCGAAAAAATTCGCTGTTACTCACATGACAATCCTCGAAGGTGCCAAGCAGCCATTTGGGGAGAGTTGGTGTGATTGGAGCTGTTCAGTGTCGAGGTTGTGTGTGTGTAAGGTTAACGGAGATAGACGAAAAGTACTTGAAATCCACTTTACGGTCGGATTAACAGAAATCTAGATGAATGTCTGCTTCCAAAGTGCCCCAGCTAAGTTATTAGAGTAGGTTAGTGACGTACAGTATGTTCTTCAATCTAACTTGCAATTGAACATATTTTCTGTGTGTACACGGTGACGAATTCACCATAGCATCAGACCATGAAAATTCACTTTTTTGGTTAATGGAAGCACAATGGTACATGATTATGCAGTTTTCACTTCGAGTAAAAGTATGTTGGCATTTGGAAAATGCTGAATATGTTATACCACTATTGGATTATCAATAAAATATGAGAAATATATGGTAGAATATCAAGCGCCGGTGTGAAAAGGTAAAAATAGAAAAGTCATCAACGATGAGACAACAACGACTCAGTAAAAAATCAAAAAAAATGTTTTTTTTTATCTACATATAATATATTTTCAGTTTCCACTTTAAAAATTTACACGAAACCGAAACTTTTTCCTGTTATCAAAGCACCAGGACTATTGAACATACTGAAACTGCACTGTGTGCTGAGCCTTGGCCTCCTGGAGGCAGCGTATTGAAGCTGTCAACTCATCAGTCACTTTTCGAAAGCCACTATCTAAGCCACTATCATCAACCAAAAACTATCCTGAAGCTACGAAATTTCATATCTTTCCTGTTAGCGTAAAGGATCGTTGGCATTTTGCTCGTTAGAAAAATTAATACAGCCCACGCTGGGCGCTTAATATTTTTATGAATTTCTAACGGTTTATCCCTGGAAAAGCAAGCTAAAATTCAGATGTCTACATACAAATTGTGTATTGATGGTGCGCACAGGTTTTACATTATCATAGGGAGGGGGATGTAGAGAATATTTTGACTTATTCATTCAAGTAGGAAATAAAACCCAGCAATTATATTCTAAGCGAATAATACATTCAGCTTAACTTTTTCTCAGATATCTAATTTCGTTTGCCGCATTATTTTTACGATTTTCATTTTTTTTTTTTTTAGTTTCCTATAACAACTCAATCCTTATTCATAAAATAATTCATATTCCATCCTTATATCTTAACTACGCAAAAAAGAACACCAACATCTTCTCGACATTTCTTTCAAACAATCATTCTTTCACTAATAATAAACTCACTTTCGTCAGTTCCATCACAATATCACAAAGATACTTGCAATGGACCGACCGATTTTACCAGGATATCATCTTTCGTCATAATTAATGGACTCGTAGATCTCAAGCAACATCTTCAATTAATTTCTGCTTGTATGCTATGTTTGTGGTGTGCCTGGGGATATAATAAGATTGAAAGAAAGAAAGACAAAAAAACAAACGGGAACCAAAGAAATCCCGAGCGTCAAGTTTATTAGCGAGAAATGTAGAAAAGCGGAATTGAGAGGTCTGTAATAGACAACTTGATTGGATATCAAATCGTCTGGAAGAATAAATTACAAAAGAAACGGACTGCGTACATTAGTGAAATGATGATGGTCTTTATGTTCATTCCGCGCCTATTTATCTGCGTATGTAGTCATGTATACGATGAGAATGATGATTTTGTTAGGATCCATCTAAGTATCGTTTATTCACTTTAGATATATCCTAGAAAATGCTTTCGATTCTTTTATCCTTGCTGTCATGGCCGAGAGGAAATGCTTGTATGTTGTTGCTTGATAGAGGCCTAGAAGCGCACAATAAAGGATGGTTGGAGGAGATGGCAAGAACGGAAGATTGTGAACAAGGAAGAAAATACTCTGTTCGAGTTAATGGCGTTTTTGTGTTCTTCGTCATTCGATCGAAAGAAACTTAAGATGCTTAGGGTTGAGTTTCATTTCGATTCGACTTAAAATGCTCACATTACACAACATCATCACTGGCGTCTTGCTAAAGTGTGTAACGGATTATGAGAATTGAATTTGCTATCATACAAATGCAATTACTTTAATTCGTGTAAACACATTAGCACAATATGGGAAGGTTGATGAACATTAAATTCTAGTTCCTTCATAGAATTCCATATAATTTAGAATTAAATTTGCGCTAAATACATGTTCAAGCTTTTAATTAAAATGAGCCACGTTTTGACTGTAAAAACTGTTTTTAATTTTTTTTTATTATTGTCTTTGTGATATTTGCTATTTGTTTATGCTTTGTTTTTTTTTCCATGGCCGTTGACGTTCGTATGTTTTATCAGATCATTCTTGTTCGACTATATCAAAAATTATACAATAATAGAGATTTAACGAATAATCATCCAATGAAATCACAGATCATACGGTATATAATAGAATAATATAGCTCTTAAATTGGAATAAAAAAACATTTATGGATATATTTGTGAAATAAAAAAAAAGTGCAGTTACATAGCATCTTTTTCGCGACTGTGTTCTATAGCACTATATATAAAACTCAGTTGCAAAAAAGTGATATTCAACTGCATCATTTCGTAAAGGATTGGACATAGTCGACACATAAGAATAGAAAAATGGTACAAGGTTGTGAAAAAACATGACTGAATGCAAGGTCTCTTGTTCTAAATGCCAAAAGTTTGCTGCCCTAACAACATATACCAGAAATCAAAAACACAGAAACATAGCCGCAATGCTCTTATCGCGAACCCATATTGATCTAGGTATGCCGTGAGAAATACCTTTTTAAGGCAAACCAGTAACTATTGAACACATAACAATGAAGTTGTTCGCCAAAGAACTTGATCTGTAAAATAAAGCATGCGTCCTTCTATTTGCTATTCATGATTCGAAATTACAAGTCAGAACCAAGAATTTTTTTTAGAACTAAATCTTTTTCAGTCACAATATACCAGCTGTTACTCCATATTTTGTTCGGACCAGTGTCCCATCAATAAATTCAACCTTCCCTAGACGACAACCATTCATTGCGTTTCTCATGTCAACAAGAATTTTCGATCACTATCCTAGTCGCTTATCCAGTTCAACGACCAGTGGAGGTTCAAATCATGATCAAGACAATCTAAAGTCTTTCAAGGTCCTCTCTTTCAATTCCTTTGTCAGTCAATAAAGTGGAGGGGTTTTGTATAAAACTTCGATGTGAATTTGTGATAATTCAGCATCCTACCGACCACAGGCTTCAGAATCAGAAAATTGATCGTGGACGGTGGTCCAATACTAAGACTTATAAAACACTAAAATGACTTTGAGCCCAAACAATATAAAAAAGTTCAATCCTTCATTGAGAGCCTCTTGAGCGAAAAAAATTTAATAGAAAGAATTTGGGAAAGTTAAAATAAACTTAAAGTTTAAGAAGGAACACCACTTTAATAAATCAAAAATGTATATTCAAAAATTGTTATCAATTTTCAAGCCAAAATATTTATAAATGATGAAGCTATAGCCATTTTATTTAGGGAAAGTAGAGCTCAGAGAAATCTTTTTGAGTGCGCATACCTGAGACAGCTGCTGGAATTTGGGTTTCTTTTCTTCAGCAGAACTACCGTTGTAGCAGATTTGATGGATTTGTACAGTTTGCAGTCAAAACAAAATCAATGTAGCGAATACAATATTTATAATAGATATTGGTTTAGATATTTGCAGATAGTATAAGTATTATGTATTTTTTCTTTCTTGTTTTTTATGGATATTATACTATCTATTGATTAACTAAATATTAATTATACTATTTGTTTATTAACTTTGTGAATATTATACTATTTATGTATATTTTGTAATTTTATTTTAAATAAAAAAGAATTGAAATTCAGAAAGACTATTTGCATGTAATATTTTTCTATTTTCGAAAAATAATGTTAACATATTTACCCACACAGGGCGCGAGAACTATTTAACGATCTGAAACCCTCTTCGCATTATGTCAATTCAATTACGAAACTCAAAGTAGAAAAAATTCGAATTTGTATATTTGTCGAAACTAACATAATCTTAAAAAGTTAAAATAGAGAATTTATTCAGAATATTGAGATAATTTTTGAGGCACAAGTTGAGTTCCAACTTTGAGTGAACAATAATGATAATATATTTTTTAGTATATTTTTTTATTTTTTTATATTTTATGTATTTAACAATGGTGATGATGTCACTTTGCTTCTCTTTTCTTTAGATTTCCTAGAAACCAAGTCATTTTCTAAGTCAGGCTACACCGATTTCAAATTGTGCAGTTATTGTTGAAGCAACTTCATATTTTTTTTCAATAAAGATACACAGGCAACTGTGAATATTTTGTAGATGCTAGAAATCAAATTGAATCGGCTCTGCATATGTATCATATCCACCTATCAACCCGCGCTCACATTTTCCTTATAGACGTTACATCCACATAGCAAATTTACTCAGAGTGAAAATAATAAGCACTAGGATAGGTTTTTATAAATAAAATATAAATGTATAAATTAGCACCTACTAAAAATCGACTGAATACCAATTTCCTCTCACTTACCAGTTGATGCATTTGATTTCTTTTATTCTGCCATTTTTAGTACCCATCACTATGTTTTCTTAATAGTTACACGGCATATCCTTGATAGTTCTCCAATAACTTTATCAGGGAAATTAAAGAGACAAAAATCGCTCGTAATATCCACAAGGCCCTGACTTCTTTGAGCAGGTCTAGACGGCATCGTGATCTTAAATATCATAATAATAACACTGAATCTCCTGGAAATTTATGAAATCTTAGTCGTAACAACTATACATCAAGGACTTTCCATTTAAAAAATTTTAAAGTGAGAAACCAAGAGAAATTTTGAACGCGTTTTCATTTCATTTCTCCTTATTTTATCAAGAAATTCTTATTATGCAACAACACCAGATCTACCTTCAATTTCAACTTCTCACTTGACCTGTGGTTCGGATTGACTCAATATTCTTTTGTTATTACTTGATGCTTCAAAGTCTGCTGACTTAGATGATCTGCCGCTTGTCTTTCTAAAACATGACACTGATGGCCTTTCCTTGCCTTTTCCTTGAATTTTTAGCGAAACATTGGTCACTGGAATTTTTTAATCTCTGTGGAAACACAAATACGTTTTTTCATAATCAAAACTGACATCGAAAACCACAGGCATAATTGAATTTTGTCAGTCGTGTTCAAGATTTCGGAGAATTTGCTAATTGAATTTTCGGCACTACAACTAAAATTTACGATAATTTTTAACCAACTTGAGCTTAAGGCAGAAAGATCCACAATTACCAATCTATTAACCAGCCACAGCTTTGTGAATGATTTTGCTACATCTTCTCATCCTGTTCACGTCATCTACGCAAATTTTTCCAAGCCATTCAAACAAACCACTTCATTCTTGATTTTCTGTGTGTAAAATTGTGAAACGTCGTCGGTTGATTTGGTCCTGTTTTTGAATGGCTGTGTGACCATCGAACTGATAATAATCTCTTTCTTAATTGTAAAGGAACACTTTTCAGCTATTTTCAAATATTCTTTTATCTGTCCTTTTTTGCCTTTCTCGTTAGTTTCCGACACACAACAATTTGTTTATTTTGCTTTTTAATATAATAATAGTACTTTTGACAGAAAACACAAAAATCAGGTGGAAAAAGTCCGCATTCTCTTTTTAAGGGATAACATTTATGACGCAAATAATACGCGTCTTTTTTTTGCTCCTCTATCCAGAACAGGACAATGAATTCCCTGGGACAGAATTCTATTCTGAATAGATAGTCAATGTGCTGAACTATAGAATGTGCTGATAGTTCTTTTTTTGCCGTGAGGTGGCTTTGAATTTTTCAAGGTTATGTTGAATGTTTTGGTAGTTAGGAAATTAGAAAAAGTCTTAGAAAGTTAAAAGAGGTAATATTCTGTTAGCTCATTTTATATTTTCTATCGATTTTGGTAGTTTAGACTCGTTATTTTCTCCCTTTATTTTCAACTGTTTTGCGCTACCACACCGAATGTAGCAGCCTGAATGTAGCAACTTAAATGTAGTGAATTCGCCAGCTATTCTGGATCGTTTTTTTTTTTTGCGCCACTGTTCTATTCACTTTGCGCCACTGTTCTATACAAAAAAACGCACCTAATAAGAGTTAAAATAATTAATTAACAGCTGGCAGACTTTCCTCGGTTCTTTATCACCCCTTGCAGTCTTTTTGCCAGCGAATTGACAAGCTTTGTTGCCTCGTCTACAGTTGAGCATTTCCATTTATCTGTCATAACAGTTTTCCGAATTTCCTTACAAGGTTTTGGATGTTTTCCAATTCTTCTCTCTAGTGTTTGTCATAAGGTTTAGATCTGGTGATTAAGAGGGAATATTTAACTATTTTGGGGTGTGATAATTTCAGCTGCATGCTTCACATCATTATCCTGTTGGAAGCAAAAATTTGTATCTAAGCCGAGGTTTCTGGTAATTTGCTTCAAATTATTTTTGAAAATGTCCAGATAACCAGGTTTGATTCAATAAACTAAAGCTGTCCAATGCCATTACTCGGCATACACACCCATAGTGTAATTCAATCACAACCAAGTTTTACAGTGCTTTACAGGTATTCTTTTCGTAGAGCTGTTTCGTAGAGCTATTTTGCACCCTTCTATGTCAAAGATGCAAAATTTACTTTCACCTGAGAATATTACATTTTCTCAGTTTCTACTGGCTTATTTTCGTGCTCATTTGCGAATGTGATGCATTTATGTTGGTAGACAAATAAAATGAACGGTTTCCATTGAGCCACGGTTATTTCAAAAACTATAAAAGTAAAATAAATAAATTTTTGTGTATTGAATCCTGAAGATTTACTTAGAGAATAGAACAATTTTTACAAAAGACTAAAACAGAGTTGAAACACGATTCAAAAGGAGAACCAGGCAATTTGTTACTTGTTATTAATTTGTATTTTTTACACAATCAATGGCCCAGTGCATTTTGCCGCAATAATTAAATCTGGTTAACTAACAAAGTACTCCAAAGTACACTTTTTCATAACAACTGCAAAAATACCTCCTATTTTCGGACTTCCTGAAAAATTATAAAAATTCTTCCAATCCCCTCAAAGAAAACTTCAGTCGATGTGCTACTTCAAACAATTTCTTCCAAGTTTATCACAAGTCTTAGGCACATCAGTTCCTGGTTAATCGAAGTTCGTCAAAGAAGTTATCTGGTTTGCCCAATTTGGCTTTAGAGCTCGGCTCTCTCTTTCCCACGCTCCTCCTTTCATTTCAGTGTGACAGCTCAGAAGCACTTCGAATGTGGCAATCAAAAACAACATGTTTTCGAGAATATCAAAAAACACTTGATCTACTTGGTAAATCGAAACCATCTATAAAATCATAATCATGCAGTAAAACTTTCCAGCTGATGACGTTATAAAATACCAAAGTTTCTTTCACAAATAGATGTTTCTTTGTCCTCATAGGTAGCTCATCTTCCTCAAATAAAATGACTTGTGGCCATGTCCTAGGTTCCATCCTTTGAATATCTTCCCTGTAGATCTACACTCAGAAAAATGTCATTTAATAGAATCAAATTTAAATCAAAAGTTGAAACCACTTTGAAATAAAAAGCGAATCTTATTTGAATTTCACTTCATTATAAAAATTTTATTTTCAAATCAAAATTTTTCATCATTGAATTAAAAATAAACGTATATGGCGCCAATTCATATTGAAAATTTTTGATTCAAACATGTTCAAATATGATTTGGCGCCATATAGTGGTGAAATTTTTCTGAGTGTACTTTATGAATTAGGCAACCAAGCTAAAACACTCATTTACGCAGACGATTACTTTCCATTCCATCATGTCCATCTTCGTAACCTCTCCGTTCCCGCTTCCCTCCCTCTCCCTTCCCTCTCTTTTTGCTCTCTCTTCCGTCTCTCTTCTGTCGCCCTTGCCTCTTACTTCGCTCTTTCTTCCCTCTTCCTTCCCTCTTTCTTCCGTTTCTCTCCCTTATCCTTTCACTTTCTGCTCCGATCAGAATATATGCCTACTAAGTACGGCACAATTGGTGTTCAAAGACAAAATATCTTGGCTCAGCTATTGCTTCAAACAGTGAGTAATTCGAGTCAACGTCACAGAATCAGAATCCTTCTAGTTAAGCTATCAGGTTAGATAAAGAAATCGATGACCCAAAAATCAATGAAATTTTGAGAAATTTATGAAATATCTAAGTGAATATCTAAGTCATTTCCTGTTCAAGTAAATAAAAGGTATAGGAAGAAAATGTATAGCAAAAAAAAATGAACAGGATTGATAAAAACGAAATTTAGCCCCATTCCACTTTTCTACCAAATTCCGCATATATCCTTACTTAAAATAGCTCACTCTAAAAGTCAGATTGCTCAAATTAAATTGCAAACTTAAATACCTAAAAAAAGCTCTCTACAAACTAATACTCATTAAAGCTATCCAACCACAATCCAATAATTTCACCTACTCATAGCCAAATAATTACATAAGATCCTGCCACTTCTCTTGCTCGACCTTAAACACAATGTAACCAGGAAACCTTTGTGTCCGAAAGTTTGCACAACACTCTTCGCGTGTAAAACTCAATTCACTTTCTGTAGAAGTTCGAATCGATGTGAAGCCACAGAAACGAAGACAATCATCTCAGCTACTTAGTCTTAGTCCTTACGCGTTTCTCTGCAAACAAAACCCAAATGCACAGAGTAGCTTCGTCGTAGAGTAGAAGATTGCATCTTATCCAATATGTGTTTCAAGTGCATCTCGCAGCTCATAAACTCAATAGCAAGATCAGCACAAATTAGTGCAATATTCGAATAAGCATCATCATCATCATCATCAGAAAGGCGAATGATCCAGGTCAAATAAAATTACCACCCCTGTCGTTGCTGTACTCAAACCCATACATACATAGTTTTCCAACATAGAATTAGCTTTGTGGAGTAGTTGGGTAGAATGTAATTTGAGCGGATACAATGCTTTCGATAGATATTGGTTTTGAGGAGATTTGCAGCTAGTATAAATATTTTGTACCTTTTTGAAACTTTGTGGATTGAATACTATTTATATCACTTATATGAAAAAATTTCGTTTTAAGTAAACTAGAATTGAAGTTCCAATGCAGTACTAGTATGCTATATTTTTCTATTCTCTAAAAAAAACAAATATTCACAAGTTGACCCACACTGGGCGCAATAATTATTTAGTGATATGGAACAGCCTCGGCGTGATCCCATGTGAATTGAGAAACTCAACGTAGAAAAAATCTACATCTGAGCGTTAACTGAAACAAAAATAATTATAAATAATTGAATAAGAAAAGCTATTCATAATAATAATTTGTAATTGCTGAGACATTAGTCGGATTTCGAATTTTAATGAAGAATGGGGATGACTATAAGTTTCTTGCAACACTAGTGATACTTTTTGAAAGGAAAATATATTCAATGTACTCAAATTTGTCTCTTACACTATTCATTCTTAGACTACTTCAACTCCCAGACTCTATCTCCAGTCTCAGAATGGTACCAGCCATCTGCAGCCACGACTTGACGAGAACATGTCGAAGTACATCGAGCCCTCATTTTGCCTTTTACTTGTAAAATAAATTTGATTACCACTTTGCAGTTCAATGGCTGTACAAATACGCTTCGAAGTTTAGAATTTAGCCATTTGTGCGAGCTCTGATTGCCACGTACACTCTTCCCAACATTGTGTCAGAATGGCAAATTAAATTTAAGCTATGCATCCTACCACCACCACCACTACAACCATCAAGCACATTCCATGATCCATTCACTCGTACGTAAGGATGACGATGACTACGTTCCCATTTACGCCAGGCTAGAACTTGGTATACGGCAACCTGCCAACTAATGCTCGGAATCGTTCAGCCTTGGGCACGCAAACTCATAGAACTCTAGACAAGGATGTTTTCGGTATAGTTTGTCTATTTGCTAGATAAATACTTGAAAGAAGGTAAAACGTAATTTCAAATAGAGCATGCATACGGTCTGTACTTCACTGAAAGATACAAACTTCGACTTCCGTTTTTCGGACAATACACTTGCTCATACCAGCATGCTATTATCGTCGCAGTTTGGCAAACGGATCAGAGAAGTAGTGGATTTCGAACTGAGAATGAGAATCCAGGCAAGGAACCTAGTATTCTATGGAAATCAATGTAGGGCATTTTCAGTGACTATTTAGCACGCAGAAGAGCACTTTGCAACCGATTCGAAAACGATTTGTGAGGCGTCTATAATTGAATTGGAAATGAGTGTCGCATTGATTGGACAAAGCCTTGTTTGATTTCTTTTCAGGCTGGCTGTTTGCGAGCTGATCAGAATAAGTCTCAGTTGGATAAGAGCCCGTACAGAATCCAACATTTTGCTTTAATTCCAATGAAAATGACTAGGCCCAACTGAACAAGAAATTTTGTTTGAAAGCTTTATTGTCAAAGAAAAATATTGAAATACTAAACAAAATTAAAGACTTAACAGGCCTCGTGTATATCAATATCGTTGAAAATTTGTCGAAAAATGTTCAGAGGAAAATCCAGGAAACAAATAACCCTGAAAATCTTCTGAAAAAAAATCTAAAATTGTATTCACTTTTTTATTTAATTCGAGACACAAAGCTACCAAAACTACAACAACTACTAGAAACACTGCAAGTTTTTCATATTCAAGACTTCATATCAGACACAATTCGAAAAATATGCTTTCGTTGTGGAAAATTTCCTTGTTTCATACGAAAAAACGCATAACAACTTCTTTAGCTTCTTACCTTCGATACTTTCTATTCTTTCCAATATTACACTTTTACAACCTATTGCTGTCAATGCCGTTCATGTCATTTTTACGATATCCAATTCCCACTTCTCAGCTACACAAGCGAAAAACACAATAGCTCAACAAGAAAATCAGCCACCTTCTGATAAGGTAGATATCATACACATATCTTTTTTTTCGTGCATTCATAACAAACGTGGCACCTTTTCAGCTTAAAGAAAGGCACCGAATGATAAAATGACGGTTATCATGGAATTTTATGATATCCCGATGGCATTCTTTCGCTACCAACAACAACAACAACAACTGATGCCAGTGGTCGTAAAGTATAGGGAACGTGTTCATGAAACCATCACTTTGAGCTACGACTACAACAATACTGCCATACGAAAGTTAGTAGAGCGTTCGGTAGACGATTCAGCGAAAATGCGAATGGATCTAATACCGAACTGACGATACCTTTGCGAATGGTCCGTATTTTCACTGTTTCGGTACATGGTCGTACCTTTACAAGCGGAAATTACGGTATGCATCGTTAGAGCGTGGAACAAGGTGTCCAAATGTATCTTCCATTAAATATTTTTCAAGGCCCTCGGATATTTCTTTCTGATCAACAATAGTCACTCTATTAAAGGCTGTAGAGGGTCGATTTTATAACTGAAAGGACAACGATGCCAGGTGAATATCGGAGATTTGGAGCTGTTTTGACCATTACGGTAAAACAGTTTTATGACAAGGGGTCGATTTTCCTAAAAATCGAAACAAACTAGGGCAGGAGATAAGGTAATCAATATAATTATCCAATAAATTAATATCAAATTATTAAATATTGAACAGAAAATAGCAAAAAAAAACTCTAGCGCACCTGAACCGCTAGAAATACTAATGTTCGATGAACAATAGAAGAATCGTGCAGATTTTGAGTGCATATTCTACCACACGTGTTCCAACCTGTTTCGAGTGCAAAATCACTTTGATCTTAACAATGCATTTAAACTCATAGGGTGCAAAGGATTTCAGGACTACCACTTGCATGAATTTCAAGATTTAGGAAAGCCAAACACTGCAAAACTTTGAAAGCAGCATAACGGTACATAAACAAAGAAACTGGTCAGAGCTTGCAAACTTTTATTAAACAACAACTAAAAGTCTCCCACAATTGCCTCACGTCAAAATCAAATAACTCTATCGATCTCGATTTTATCCGATGATTTCATCGAAAGTTACAGGGGTAAAAAGATGTTTGGGATCAAAAAACGAAAGATGTTTGGGACCGAACAATTTCTAGATCTTAAAAAATTTAAAAATTGGTAACTTATTTTCATTGTAAATGTTCGCGGTATGAATACTTAATGTAAGCATTTATTGATACGAAAATAGCAAAAAACGCCACGCACTGGCAACCCTTCACTAGCAACAGAGCCAAAAGTATATCACACCTGCCTCACATTGAAATCAACCTATCCTGCGAATTTCGTTTTGATCCGATGGTTGCAAAGGACGTTATAGGGGTGCAAAGAATTTTAGGGTTACCAGTCGCAAAAGTTTTCAAATTTTCGAAAACTTAATATTTGCTTTTTATTGTCCCTAGAAGATCATTACCGTTTAAACATTTTATGATAAAATCGCTTAATAAAGATATTGCAAATAAATACAAAACTAACAATAGCTGGCAACTCGATTATGGTTTTTTTAATCAGATTTTTTCTGAATAATGCCTATATTAAGTTCCATTTATCATATGAAATTCGTTTTGATTTCATGACTGCACTGGAATTTGAAACCACAACAGAAATTTTAGACTGATCTGGTTTCCTCGCGTGACTTTAAGGGCCGGCTAGTCACCGGTGTCGTGGGTTTATTGAAGACCAGATCAAGCCCTAGTTGTATCACGCATAGACACTAATAGACACAGCAAAAAAAAAACCAAGCGAAGGAAAGAAGGGAGCCCACTCTTGGCTTCACTGATCTTATATAATTACCAAATTCAGCCACACATCTCTAGCGCAGTAGCCGTTCAGAAAGAAAGAAATACCAAATATTTAACGAAATAAAAAATAAACTCCTATAATATAGAAATGCAAATTAAAATATATACAAGTGCATAATGGTAAAAAACTTCCAAAAGTTAATAAATAATTGATTAGATTAGGTTAGGTTAGTGAAGAGGGCTGCCGGGAACGCGGCCAGCATTAGGCCACCAGTTTGGGCCCATTTGCCACCCTGGCGGGATTCGAACCCACAGGCCCCGTAGCACGCCGCTTTTCGGCCTGACGCCTTAGCGAGCAGAGCTACCGGGCCCCCTAAATAATTGATCAAGAATTCCTAAATAATTGATCAAGAAAAAAAATAAATAAGAGCTTTATTTTCCTGAGCAAATTTTCAAAATTTAAGACACTAAAACTACTATAGCTGGCAGCTCCAGCCGATTTTTTCAACCAAGTTTCTATCAAACGTGGCTCAAAGTAAGATTCAGCTACTGTGTGAAATGTGTCAAAATCGCATGACTGAATCAGAATTTATAGGGCCAAAAGCAGTTATTTTTCTTAGTGATTTTTCAAGATGGCACCACTGGCACAGAATTGCTTAAATTACAAAACCGCTTCTATCAGACCTGGTCCTATTTAAGGGCAATACATTCTGTAAATTTCAATTGTATCTGATTATTGGGTCGTGAGTTTTCGTGAACAGAAGTTTTTGATGCTAAAAATATTGGTGAATTGGAAAAGGGTTACCGTTCTTGTCCGTTGTGAAATTACAAAATTTTTACTTTGGGTATGTAGATAAAACATAAGATTTATATATGAGTTACTTTTTTTCCAAAAAACGACAATTTTTTAGGAGAGTCGATGATTTGAAGGTATTCAATTTCAGCGCCTGCCCTAGCTACAGGGTTGGCAACACGCTCATCAAAAGCAAAACACAAATTGACAAATTAATAATATCAATATGTCCTGAAAGTTTCATAATTTGATAGCTCTGTCAAAAGTTATCGCATTCTAAAACATTTTAAATTTTCGAGACCTCTTTTTATGCACCTAGCGCACACATGGTGTTAAAAAAATCAAAAATGTTATCCGATTCACATTTGAAATACGTTCAAAATTCATTTTGCTAACTTAATTTTTGCAAAAATTATTTGTGGACAGAATAATAGGTATATTAAAAATATCACGAAAATGGCCACCGGCGCCAAAGGGTTAAAGATAATTGACATTTGATGAGACTTGGACCTATTCTGCATATACACCTATATATCCTGAAATTTTCAGCTCAATCGAATGGCGCGTTCCCGAGAAATAATCACTGAATTTTTTTGATGCTTCTATATGAAATTATGAATTTTTGGCCAAACCGGTTTTAAAACTAATGTTCTTCGAACATAAGTAAAAAAAATTCAAAAATAACTAAAAATGTGAAATAAAGGTGTTTCGATTTGAAAGAAGTGTTCAGGTAAAAAAGGAAAAATATGACCATTGGATACGCATGTCCAATATATTGGACATCGCGCACCTGCCACGTGTGAATAGGTACCTCAAATCTGAGTGCATTTTTGAGCTCAGCGGGCTTATATTAACCCGGCGTCATGGGGGTTGGGTCTGTGAGACCCGCTATATTTTATTTTGCTTAAATTTCGGTTACTAAGTGTGCGACGTTGCCATTCTTCTCAATAGCTGGAGCTGTTGGTTCGTTCTAAGTATTGCAAGCAACACATTAGTCGCGCGGTGACCACACAGGGCGTTACACGTATTCAAAGTTGAAAAAGGTAAGTGAGACCCACCCCCGCATTTAATGTAACAATAATGCGCCATTATGTATACATATAATTTCAATTCTTTGAAATGTATTTATGATTTTATATGCAGTTTTTCCATTGTTGTTTATGATTTTAGTTGCCTATATATAATTTTTTTCGTTTTATTTGTGTTTGTTTGTTGGTAGTTAAAAATATGGATCAAGAACAGGAACAACGACAGCGTATATTGTCAATTGTGCAAGAGTCTGACTCGAATGTTGCGCTGTCGGATCAGGAGTTTGATGAAGAAGATCATTCCCAGGAATAAGACGAATCATGGTTCCCTTCTTGTCTATAAATTAGCATAGATAACGTATATCATCTCTAAAGCTTATCAAAGCAGAGAATATTGAAACGGGAAACTCGATCGTTTTGCGGAATCAGCCTCCGAAAGCAGAATCAAATTGGAATTGTTTTTGCGGGATGATTAAAATTGAACAACTTTTTATTTACATTAAAAATTTTAATCTACATTGTAAATTCTATTTTGACAATGTGGTTTCGAAAAATTAAAATGTTTAATGTAAATAAAAAGTTGTTCAATTTTAATCATCCCGCAAAAACAATTCCAATTTGATTCTGCTGATGTCTAGCTTATACCATGACGATGCAGTCGATCAATCAACAGGAAACAAGCAAAAACCTGAAATTAATACATATTATAACGCGACGAAATGTGGGGTGGATGTAGCTGATGAGCTATATGCTACATACGACGTGGGTCGTAATTCTAAGAGATGGCCATTGACAATTTTTTATGCCTCATTGAACATAGCCGCCATTAATGGTCTGATACTGAATAGAATTTATAATAATTCAAGCATAAAACGAAGACGCTTTATAAAAAACTTGGGCCTCGGTCTTGTCATGGAGCACCTAAAACTTCGCCGAAATATCTCATGCCTACCACGCGAGTTGCGTAAAAAGATTGGACAATTTGTTGGCGAATCTTCAGGGGAGCCTGCGGCAAAGAAAGCTAATATTCGCTAAACATGCCAGGTGTGTCCAGCTAAGAAAGACCGGAAAACCAATTACATTTGCGAGAGTTGCAACAAACATATTTGTTTGGAACATATTGTACCTTTCTGCGCTGACTGTAGCAAAAATGGTGACGCGGGGTGATATTTTGTTATTTTTTTTCTAAAGATATTCTAGTTTTATATAAAAACGTGCCAATTAAAACAAAAAATTGATTTTTGATTAATTATAGAGCTATATTTAACTTAGAGGGAAAGATTTTGTTAATTTTTGGTTGATTTTTAAAAAATCCTGTATTAACATGATTAAAACTTAATATTATATGATATTTCTCTTTTATTCATTTACATGCATACCTAAGAAGATACTTTCAAATAAATATTGCTTATTTATTAATAAAGTTCTGATATAATTCATATCTAATAAGCGGGTCTGTATGACCCACCCCAACGACCGTGTAACACTTTTCCACCCCCATGACGCCGGGTTAAGCTAGATACATATCTAAAAAAAATCTTTGATGGCTAGAAATAAATGGTGAACGAAAGGGTCAATGAGCAACTGTTTATTTTAAACATTTTCAGATTATTCCTGTGTGAATTTGTCCTGTCCTCTATGAAAACTAAGTTAACTTATTTGCCTCCGTTATTCCTCCAATTTGAAAATACCATTTGTACGAGTCACTGACCGACTAACCGGGTCTCAGTCTTTTTCACTTTCAATTCACAAGACCTCACAGGGAGTAACCCTGTCCCAATGTGTCTATATCACAAACAAAAATAAGCCAAAATTTTAATTCAAAACGATCTAAAGCAACGGAATTTAACCTTCTGAAAAACATTTCGATTCAAATATGTCAATCTCAATCCTGTTTAAATACGGTCTTGTAAACGAAGCTATAGACAATTCAATTTAATATTATGATATCAATATTATAGTATATTTGATAAAAATTGGTTTGACTTCACAAAAACAACCTTTGAAAGACCTTTTCTGACTCATTTTATTGTCTGCTAATTATTATTCTACATCCAATTTGCTACAAAAACGTCAATTTACACAATCATGCATCTTTTTCTCATTGAAAATTTATCTTTTTCCGCACTACTACTCACTCTTTCGTTAGTATTTTCAAAAGGCACCACAGATTACGACTAATTAAAAGTTTATGCAAACGACAATTTTTCCTACTAATTACTCCGTAAAATGGCACCAGAAAAGTGCTGGTATTTTTTCCACAAAAAGAAAATAGAAAAAAATATTGTACGAGAAAAAAAAAATACATTGAGTTGTGCATAATGTCCGGGATAATGATTTCACTGTCATTAAAAATTTGTTTTAATTTTCTCTCGATTGTGAATTCCAACGTTTCGTTTAGATTCCTCTTCCGTTTTCTCGCGCCCATCGTTTTCGTCACCGTTATCGTTGTTCACGCCCGCTCATTTTTCTATCATTTTCATCTAAAGGATGCGCGCGAGAAACGCTCTCGACCATAGTATAATATATAGTGCCGTACCAGGAGTTGTTCATATATATATATAAACATACCTAGCGGTCGGACTGCTAGGGCAGCCGGTCGTATAGTGACAATCAGGAAATGAAAAAGCTTCCTTCGTTCAATTTACGGTTAATTAAAGTTGTGTCCTTTCATCCGGGCACTAAGGGCGCGCATCCTATCGTTATTACAGATGTGAGCGGGCCATCAAGTTATCTACAGTGAAGAGAGTTGTATAAGTGTCTGTTATAGACACATATAGTCACCAAGCTATCAGCTATACATAGATTAGAGAGAAACCGTTGATGGCGCCAAGTGCACTTAAATTTGCATCTTGGCACGTCTGCAACGACCAACAGAAAAATACTGGTCGCTTGTCCTAGCTATGTATGTTGTTTCGTGAGGCAAAGGGCTGTGGCTCACGGTCTCTAAAGGATATGATGGAGTTAGAGTTTCAACTGCATGAGAAATTCGATGATAATTTAGGGAAATTTACATTCAAATGTAAGTAGATTTAATCTGGTAAGTGGATAGAACCATGGTTTACCGTTGCTTTGTTTTAAATCTACGTAAATCTGGCTATGCACGGAATTTACAAATTTATTCTAATAGCTCTTTTTCGCTCTGCGCGATGCAAATTGCATACCTTATAACAAGGACTCAGATTTATATCAAATGAGCGAAATAGCCCGATTCTTTTTTTTATCTTCAAATTTTCAAAAAAATATCTTAAGTTACCTAATGATGTACCTTGGTTCACATTGAAAGTCTCTGATGCTCTTAAACCTAGGGAAAAGGCTCGTGAAAAGCTGAAAAAGACGGGTTCAGCCACTGAACTTCATGAATTCTGTCGTTTGCGTTCTGATGCTAAAAAAAAGAGCTCAAGCAGGCAATGCGTGATACTTTTTTAACATCGAGGCTTAAATCTGTTCTAATCATTCTAAATCCTACATCCGTTCTCTCAAATCCAATTCCTCAGTTCCTGATTCTAAGTATCTTGATGATGTTACTGCTTCCACTCCTCAGGATATTTGTGATTTGTCTGCTGCCTTTTTTTCCTGCTCCTTTAAAATAAACCCACTGAATATCTCAAGAGCTCCCACTGTCTCCTGTACCTCTCCTGAGTTATATATGTTTCGTAACAATCCTTTGGAACTTGAAATCCTTAAGCATACCTTAAATTCTAATGCTAGTTCCGGCCCTGACAGTATTCCAAATATTCTTGTCAAATCCCTCTCATCCTCGCTCTGTGTTCCTTTAGCTATCCTTTTCAATATTAGCGTTGCATCTGATGTATTCCCTTGTTTATGAAAATCCGCCAATATTTTCCCAATCTTCAAATGTGAAGATCCTTCCGTTGTTTCCAATTATCGTCCTATATCCCTCCTCTACTGTTTCAGTAAAATCCTTGAATGCCTTGTCTACAATAGAATTTATCCGTCTCTACAGCCTTTACTCAGGAGGAGCAGCATGGTTTCATCAAAGGTCGCTCTAAATCAACCTACCTTATGGAGTTCACTAATTTTGTCGCCTTTGCCTTCGATTGTCAACGTCAAGTTGATGTAATTTACACGGACTTTTCGAAAGCTTTTGATTCTGTGAACCATAACCTGCTGCTACTTAAAGTTAATAGGTTTGGTGTTTTTGGTCCCCTCCTTTCCTGGTTTTCCTAATATCTTCATAGTCGTCCCTGCAGAGTCACTTTAAATGGTTCCATTTGCTTTTCTATATTTCCCACATTCAGAGTTCCTCGAGGTTCTATCCTAGGTCCCTTACTTTTTATCTTGTTCTTCCTGTCTTTTATATGCGGATGACTTAAAATTATACAGAGGAATCAAATCTGCGAACGATTATCACCAATTGCAAGCTGACTTGTTTGTTCTAAATCTCAGCTGTCAAAACAACTTCTTGCCACTGAACATTTTGAAGTATCACCAGATGTCTTTCTCATATAAAAATACCCCACATGTATTCTCCTATTCTTTGTCTGGTATTTCTCTGTCAGTTGTCCAGGATTTTAGAGACCTGGGCATGGAGTTCGATTCTAAATTAAAATTTGATGTTCATGTCATAAATATGACGTCCAGGACCTCTGAATTGCTGGCTTTGTCTTGCGTTCTTCGTATATGTTTACCAACATTTCTTCCTGCATTCATTTACTTGTCTCTTTAGTACCCAGTATTCTAGAATAGGCGTGCCAAATCTGGTTTCCGCGCTTTCAGTATTTATCTGTTCAGCGTCGGTTCACTCGCCCGCTGCTTTTTAAGTTCAATATCCGCTACTGTCCCTACTCCTTTCGCCTTGCCATCCTTCGTATGTCCTCGTTGGAATCACGGAGATTGGTCCTCGATGAGTGTTCCCTTTTCAAACTTTGCCAAGGCATTTTTTGGTCAGATCTTGGTTCCCAGATAACCAGACGCGAATCTAGTCGTCGTAGTCGTTCATCAGAGGCTTTTTCTGCTCCGTTTGCACGTACTATTTCCATTCGCCTTTGTTGCGTCTACCCAGAACGCACAATGCTCTTAAGGTTGGTCCTCTCCCGCAAACTTTTTTACAATTCAAGCATGTATTGAGAATGTTAGCTTGAATTACTATTTACCTCAGTTCTAATTTTAGTTTTCAAATTATTCAAATATTTTTGTTATTCTTTTTTCTTTTTTTTGTTTCATCTTTTTTGGTTTCTTGACGCTGTGATCGGAGATTTATCTGTAGCGCAAGTGATACATAAATAAATAAATAAAGTTTAATTATCTTTATTTTTTTTTAAATTTCAACACTTCGGCTTTGAATCACATAAAAGACAAGAAAATTCACAAAAGTAAATAGAACATTTATTAGCACTTATCAAACTTCTAACAAGATGTTACTCCCATAGGCACTTACACCGTAACCCAATGGACTCGTATTAGACCTTCCTAAAACTAAATGTCAAAGTCAAACATTTAAGGTTAAAGTATCCAATATCCTCGACATCCTCCTCCTTACGCTCACTTAAACTTCAAATTCAAGATAAATCCTAATATCTAAGGCGTATTTCACACATGTTTAAATTCTTAGCTTCATAACCTTCTCCTTTCTCCCTTCAACTCAATCTTTCTAGAACTTTCACCGATTGACTGGATACATCATCCTGGCTATTTCTCTACTACCAACATGAAATATATTCTACAATTCGAATTGTACCGTACGCCAAACCAAAATCCATCTCGAGAAAAATCTGGTTCACTTCATCATCTGAGTATCTTTTTTGATTTAGCGAATATCTGTCGGAGTATGTAACAATTATCTACATACCGTCAATCCTTTTTTTACGAATTCCTACAAACATCGTCCTGATTCCTTGCATACGTACATAATTTACCCTTTTCAAAGTCCATGAACTGACATTCATTTACGATTTGTAAAATGAAAAGGGTATTCAAGCTGTCATCCAAACTATTATACACATTATACGAGACTCCTTTTCAATTTTCGCAAAATTCTCTCGGAATGTATAGAGTATTTCGGTGCCCCGATGCTAAAATTATAATTAGAAATTCTGCACAACTACAAGACTGTTTCAAGGGTTTTGAAAGTGGTAAACCAAACACCGCTAGCATATGAGACAGGATCGAAGTCAAGGTAGGTCAGACGGTGCAATGACCCCCAAACCAATGTGAATTCCTGTCAGGATTACTTTGCATACAACACGAAGAGTTTTTGTACGGATAGTATGCGAAAAATCCGGAAAGATTTCATCGAAGGAATCTAGTTTCGGTACGTGAGAAAGCATAAAAGAATTTTTTCCCAGATCCTGGAATATGCTGTCTCTCGAGATGCGAAATGGGAAATTTGTGTCTTGTCGAAGAAGAAATATTTCAAGGATGAAACATGTGAAAAATGCTCGTTTATGGAATTTTCGCTCCTAGAATATTTTTTTTTGTCTTTCGTTGATAGATGGTGATTATGGTGGAATATAGAATTCCAGAGAATTTTCGGGAGGTGAATAGGTTCTCTCTTGGAATCGGTAGAACGAAGCGGAATTGTGGAAAGACGTTTCAGTATAATTTGTGCTAAGTAAATTTTTCAATTTTCAGCATTATTGTTACTATTTTGGGATGTAGTTTGATCGCCTTCACGTGGTGCATCCTGGCCAACGTCAAATGGTCTAACCTTCCAATGGGTCCTGATGAGAGGCTGATGTATCTCAGGCGGTCACTCCTTAGCATCACCAGGGAGATCACTGGCATGACATACCATTCGTCCGCGGACTAGTCTCTGATTCTATTATGATCTATGTACTAGGCTGGTGATTAAGCGTCCTGTGATAACGACAAAGGGAAATCTGCTTGTTAATCACTTCAGAGTAACATCATCTCCGCGCTAATAAATCCACGAAGGATCTTAGGAAACACTCTTAGTTTCGACATCCCGACCTGTCAAGGAAAGGACCAATTCTTCAGCAAGGAGTCTTTATGATGACGGAGAAATGGGTAGACGGCTTGCTTCACTGTCCACCGGAAGAGAAGTACTTGGAAAACCTGCTCCATCGTCAACGGTCAACTTGCCTGCACCTCTGGCCAAGGGTTCTGGAGAAGTGAATTATAAGACTGCTCTACGGACACAATTCGCGATTCAATCTCCTTCCCTGCTTTTTTAAGGCTACGAAGCTGAACCCTGACGAGAAGATGAAGCCTGTAGATGAAGTATGTGCTCTGCGGAATCCACGCGAAGTGGCAACTAAGCTGAATCAGACTTCCACTGGTGGGTGGTAAGGACAGGTATTGCCTCCACTTCTGCCAACTCTTTTCGGACTCATCCGAAAAAGTGTCTGGTGGATCCCAAGGAGATTAGAGAGTGACAACACTATTTGAAAAGAACAACAAGTCCCTTAAATAGGGACTGGTCCCGCAAAACTGGTTGCTCAGACATGGGAAAGGTCGTCTAAGCTACCAAGTCACTCTTGTCTACAGAGGCCAAAAAAACACAAAACTGTAAATCAACCGTCCCACGAAAAAAGCGATGGCATCATCGCTCGGGTGAACTTGAACTTGGTACAGAAGACTTCTAGGACTTAGTTAAGGCACATCGTACGCCACCTCCACGATATCTTGATGCCCAATGTAATCAGGGCATAGAGTTATAGACTCCTTTTTGATCTTGTTAAACTCACCATCCAGGCTATTGACAAAGTCCATCTTAGCTGATTGATCCTTTTCCAGGACCTTGTACAGCCTTGACGTCTGCTATGCACCTTCCAGTGTCACGCAGAATGATCCGAAAGATTCCCTGTTGAAGGTCCGGATCAAATTCTTATATGATCTCTTTGCGATTCTGTAGCCGAGCCTGTTAGACCCGCTCAATTGTTGAGTTTTCTGGTATTTTTACTGAGCTTCTGCAACTCCCAGTTTCACCAAGAAACCATATTGCTGCATCTGCTGATCAAGCAGGCCACTTCATAACTATGGTCCTAGTCAGAGTGCTCAATACAGATTTTATTGATTTCGACGTCTTTGTCCTACCACTAGGATACGCTGTCTACCAAAATCAGTATTCTTTGGGTTCCTTCTTTCCAACACAGTAGCTGCATCCGAAGCTAGAGAACACATCAAGTAGCGGTGATCAAAGATTGAGACCTCATCCAAATCGTTCCATCCAGTAACTGTTCCAGATGAGCATACTGATGCTTCAATAATTGGGGTGCTAACAGTGAGAGAAATCCCAGTGTTTAGAGTAATCAAGACTACGAATCTGTGCAGGCTAACAGTAACCATAAACTGGGGGAGGTGTGGCCAGGCGCTAAATTGGAAATAAAGCTTGATTCTAAATAAACCTAGATCGAGAGCGTGGATCTCCGCCGAGCACTCTTCACATGAGGAAATTATGGAGATCGTTAGATTTAGTAATAGTGACCTACCAGTTAACGTTTGGAAGGTGACCAAGTTCAGTGAGGTGACCAATGACTGGCGCCAGGCTTTTATCATCATCATCATCATCAACGAGGAGTCATTTCCATACTTAACAAACCGTAACTATACCATCGGCTACGGATTCGTCTTTGCCCACTTGAACATACACCGGGAAGACCCAAATAAATCTTCGCCGGAGAATTTCACCGCCTACAGAAGGTGGAGATAAAGAGGTCACTTTGGAAGAGAACGATGTGGAGAAAAGCCTGTCCAATGTATCTAAGTTCTACTAAGAAAAATCTGTCTCGGAAGATTAAGAATGTGCTGTCACGTCCTCTGAACTAAGATCTCCTGAATCACGAGTGTTGTGTCGATATAGAGGGGAATTTGGATCTACTGAAGACCTGAGGGGACTATTATCAATAAAGGTGAAGGTTCTGCAAATTTACCTTCATGATTCAAAGGCAGGCTCGGCAGCTCTTGTCCTCTATCAATGTGGGAAGCCAGAGAAAATAATGCTAGCCCAAAAATCATGGGTCGGCAAAAATCAGTCCTAAGGATCGCAAATTGAAGAATACAGGTTAATGCCACCTGCATCTTTAAGTTAACCAAGAGCCTGTATTCTTATCCCTACCATAAATATCATTGTCCTTTCGAACTTGAATGACAAAAACAATGTTGCTATTGAAGTTGACGCGAAGCCAAAGTCATTCTAAGACGCTTCATGCTATCTGGCATATGATGAAGGCTTGCTACACCCCAGCTACGTTAGGGAGCTGACAGCAGCAAATACACAGCGGATTACCCTAAAAATAGGTGCACATGCGAACGCATATAATAAGTTATGGGGTATATCGGACAATAAAGAAAAAGGTGAATCATTATATGAGTTCATTGCGTCTAATAATCTACCTACATAAATTACGGCTATTCGAAAATGCCCTTGCTTAAGCCAAAAAAAAAACTTCATGGAAAATTTTTTACGAAAATATTGAAGGTACAAAGAAAGCCAGTCACCTTCGGAAACTTCTAAGGCTTAACCCTGCCGCTCCGGGCTAAATTCAAGGGTCCGATGGAAGTTGGACTCAAATGGGCTGCGAAACACTTGGAGTTTTGATGGAAACTCACATTCCTGGTTGTGAGGAGGCATCATGAGCTGTACTGAAAGAACCAAAAAGGAATACACACCCGATTCCTGTTATCCCTAGCAGACACATATGATGAGCCGTTCATTCTTTCATGACATCATTCTGGCTGACAGACTTTAGCGGGCACTATCCCTTAGGATTGGGATTCAGGCAGTGAAAGCATCGCATACTAAACATAAAGACTTTAGACCAATTTGTCTAAGCTTCATTATATTGAATATTTTAGAGATGGTTGTGGGTATTGGAAATAAGACGGCTAATTTTCCTAATCACATCAGAGCTTTCAATATTCCATATAATTATCTTAATTTCGCTTCTGTCATTCATCACTTTGATTGAGTAATCATGAAATCGCTTACTGAAAAACTGAATTTTTATATGAGCCTTTAATTTATTGGCTGGTGCACCCACGCTGGGCGCAACATTTATACAGCCTTTTCACACATTTTTTGGGCATTTTAGACCACTGAAACTCACATTATACCTTTTTTCGTCAACTTTTTATTTTGATGTGAAAGAAATCATTGAGTTCATCGAGGTATCGGGTTCACTCTCCACTTAATAAGGATCGCGCACTACCCAATGCGGTATCACAATTTGAACATGAATGCCTAAGTGTGCTGATTGCGAATCGATCTGATTGAAGTATACTGGCTTTTGATTAACAGCTATACTGTCCTTGTAAAAGACCTTTTTTGTACTCATCAGTTTTTGTTTCGGACTTGTTTTCTTAAAATAGTTTAAACACTGCGTTGGGCGAAACTTGATTAAAACACCAAAGCTACAGAATCGTAAATTCAAATTCTCCGCTCATATCAAGCTAATTCCTACAACTGTTCGACCAACATACTTTCTCACATCCATATTTCAGAACTATTCTCAAACCAATACGGCATGATTTCAAGACGTTAAAACTCAGTAACAGAATCAACATGATGGTTTTGTACTTTAAGAGCTTGCAAAATACTCCTGAGTCTAATACACGCACAGTATGGTGCTTTATTGAAGTTACCGAGCGTATCCTATACTTAGTTCGAATATACAGGCACCCAACATGGATATACGAGTATATATTTAACTTCCTTCATGCTTGTCACGATACTGGTCTTAATGACAAAGCAATCAAGTCAAATGCCATTGAAATGGATGGTTCCCCTTTTAGCAATTACTATCGTCATCACCAGCAAGCAACACAGCACCATCATCATGCTACTATGGAAACGCCTGAACATCTTCGAAACCGTCCATAATGGAAGAAATTACTCCTGGCGGAATGAACCAGCACCGCAATAAGCTCCTGGTTGTAGGTTCAAATGATCTTAATTGATGCATTACTGCTGCATGTACAACAGCTTTGGTTAGGATTAATTTGTAAGTAAATTATTTGAGAGCTTAATATTCAATATCCCGATGGTCTAAATCTCATCAAGGGAAGACCCAGTAGGGAAGTTTCTTATAAATGAAAGTCAGTTGTTTTATAAAATTACTCTTATATTAATACTTCTATAACAGATTCATCTACAAAATAGAAACATCCTAAATTTAGTACAAGTCATTTTCGTCGTTTCCTGTGCAATTTCGATAAGTTGGACGTACCGGTTCCGGTTGAATTTGGAGGTGTGTCTGATTGTTCGCCCCATTCCTTTCGCAATTCTTCTAGCATGGCGGGCGTGAGTAAGCCTTGTGCTAATAGCCGTTCAGTTAAACGACCTTTTATTGCCTGCGGCACTCGAGGTTCTAGACAAATAGAGAATATAACAAACATTTCCAGTGCAACGATTGGATTTTTACCTTTCATGTGATTATACTGATTCTTCCTCAAAGAAGTCGGATCTATATCTCCACCTGCATTGAGTGCCGCCTCTGAGTTTTTCAGCAGTCTTGTAATCTGGAAAACACCTTCTTGTATTATGTTGTCCAACTCCTTCTGAGTATGTCGCACGTGAGCGGCATCGGGAAACAGGTCCATAAAACGATAACTGAAAATTGTATATATTCGAAAAACGATTTAGAGTGGATTCAAAGTCTCACCTTAACCATAAATACAAATCCATAACATCGAACACAGCTTCGAGGTGCACTAAATCAACTATCGTTTTCGGTAGGCTAAACGGCCATGCACATTGTACTTTGAGCCAATCAAAAGTTATCGCTTCATTTTTACTATACTGCCTAGCGAACTGTATATCGAAATGTAAAAAAAATCATTCAATAAAGGATCAAACTCTCTTCACCTCACGCCCATTCTTACCTTCAAAAACATCGAGCACACAAATGGCATTTTTCTATTAATCGGTGCACAACAGAAAACATATCGTGCACGTAATGGTAACGGTACATGTTCTATCATTTCGGCAAGAAACTTGAAATCTTCTATATTGCACATAAAATACAACGAATCGTCAACGGTACATAGCGAAACGAAAATATCCTGGAATAGTTTGCAAAAACGAATAAGTCGCTTAAATTCATATCTTGGCAATTTGGTTTGCATGGAATTTCAATAACTGAAAGATGTCATATCTTAGCAGATGAACGAAACTAGAATAGAGCACGACAAGTTCATGAAATATCTTCGTGACCCAAAAAATAAATACATATAACAAACAAGTGATGTTGTTGCTAGGGGTACATAGGTCAGAAAATAGAATTTTATTTGCAAGAAATGACGAGACGGCAGAATAGTCTATTCTCGGATGAAATTTCATAAATAAAACTACTTCAGTTTGAAATTGAAACGATTCATTTCTAGTTGTCTAATAATTCAGATATCAAATTGAGAGTAGAGTTTAACCCTGCAAGTGGATGTGATCTGATATTTGGATAGAGTGTTTCCGATCCAGTAATTTTGTATTTTTTTACAAAAATCTCAAACAGAATATTCGAAATACTATTATCATTAATTCTCTACTCTCATCAAGGACCGAAGATATAGGAATTACAAAAAAAAACGTAAATACTGACAATTTAATTGATGGTCTAGAATAAGCCCCACTTATCTCTCCTGAATCCATTTATAAAATAGGGGAACCCAAACTTATAAGGCAAAATACAAACAACGCAATCACTGACGAAAACCCTTCCATCCCAATAACAGGAAACGAAAGCATCAGCCACACCTCCAACAACTTAGGATGCTGAACCGCCAGCAATTACACCAGTTCCGATAATTCTACACCAGCCGGAACCATGGACATCCTTGGCCCGATTTTTCAAAGCACGGAAAATTTAATTTGAAGGGCTGAAAAGAGTATATCTGGGAATCCAGATTATCCCTGCAGCCATCTCTGACCGAAGACTGGTCTTCACCGATCTGAAGGTACAGTACCACACGTCACGTACTACCTTCCCGAGGAGAAAAATCTGAGCGTTATAATCCGAGCACTCTACCGCATGACTAGAACGTCAGAGCTTGCACCTCATCAAAGCGTTCTTTGGACACTTTGCCAACAATTCTAGGGCTTAGGCTTGTTACATCGAATGCGACGGACTCCCCCACTTTTTAGACTGTAAAAAGTCGGGAGAAGAAAAACCAAAAGGTTTTAACTGCGGAGGTGAACATCCTGCGAGCTATGGAGGGCTGCTTGAAGAATTTGAGGAAATTATTCGCACAAGTGGCAAGTAGATATCCGACTCCATTCCCCCAAACATCTACCACTACCACAACCAAGCCTCTATCCAGCCCCCAGCCGCCGGAGAATGGAAGATCGCAGTTTATTGAAAACCTTTGTGAACTTTAGGATCACGAAGGCACAATCTTTCTCACGAGAGACCTCAATGCCTATAACCGCCATTGGGAGCTGTGAAAAGTAGCAAAGCTGGAATCGAGCTAGACATTTACACTACAGATAGAAAATCACGCCTGTATATCTCCAATGAACCTACGCACTTCGACCCTTTGAACAGCTGAGCCTTAGATATAGGAATCTCACACGCACATAGCCAACAAGTGCATATCAACCTCCTTGACGAGCCAGTCCTTTTCGATTAGAGAACATCTACATGGACGGCCCCGTAAAAGAGAGGAGAATCAACTAGAATGCTTGCACTGGTCAAGGAAATCACTCTAAAAATAGCCGAAACGGTAACCGACCTAGAGGAATTGATACATTTCCTGCACATTATTATAAAGCAGGCAAAAAAGGACAACACGATCTTCCGGCAAAGGATGAACAACATCCTTACAAACTCCCTAAGTCGATTAAGTTAATTATACGGTAGAGGAAGCAGCTCCTGAGAAGTGCTGGAGGCACAGGTGACCCTACAGTAAAGTAGGAAGCAAACCGGCTTACCAACTATATACATGTTCAAATATCCGAACACGAAAATGAGCAATGGGAGACTTTGATGCAAAGCATCGAACCAGGAGATAGCCCTGTGGCAACTGTCTCCATACTTCCAAGACGAAAAGCAAACCGTTAATACCACCAATCTGCGGCTCACATGGCCTAACACACAACTGTGCAGATAAAGCTAATGCATTTTCGGTCACGCGGGAGACACAATTCCAGGAGAATATCTCATCCGAGGACGACCTAGAGTATGAAGAATACATCGAACGAGCGGACAAAAGACTTCTCAGTTACGAGCTTTGGAAATTAGAACCGTCAATAAAGTTAAGGAACCCATAAGGAAATGAAGAGCTTGGCGAACGACCTAAAACGCCAACATATAAGGAAAGTCGGCCCAAACCATAATGCATTTACGGGAACTTTTGTCCAGGTAGAACCATGATTTGCATGTGGCACAGCCTTTTTAAACAAGACAGGGACACACTTGGAGACGACAAACCAGGACGGCCAATCGAAGTGACCACTCCGGAAATTGTTGAAAAAGTCGTCGACTTGAAATTGGTAGACTAAAAAAGTCGACTTGAAATTGGTAGACTAAAAAAGAAACAGCTCACAGAAATGGTTCGAGTATCAGATACAACCATTTTGGCATGACTAAGCTCACGGCAAGCCTAGAATACTCACGCCGCCTCAAAAAGAAGAGCAGGTGGAGTGTTGTCACGCATTTTGGACCTCTGTAGTGAAGACGAGGATGGTTTATTGAGTCGAATCGTTACTGAAGATGATATTTGGATTCATCATTATGAGCCTGAGTCAAAACAAGACTCTATGCAGTGGCGGCATAAAATAGGCACACTACCACCCAAGAAGTTCAAGGTGTCAGAGTCTGCTGGAAAAGTCATGACAACCGTATTTTGGGACCCTGAAAGGATTATGTTGATCGATTTTACAAACAAAGCATCTCCATGACTGGAAAATTTAGAGCTATCCATTTCGTGCTTGAATAAGTAAAATCGTCAATTGTCAAAGATACACGTCAATTACGCTGTTATTTATTTAGTTTAAAGTTTGCCATTTTAGAATATGGATCGTTTAGCAGCCAAACAGTGCTAAGTGTGTAATTTGTAAAAAAAAAAAAAAAAATGTTGGTGAAAAATGTGTAAAAAAATGTGTAATTTCGCGTTTGGCTGATGTGAATTGGCCTCCAAGATCCTGCGATTTAACGCCTTTGGATTTCTTTTTGGGTACGCGAAAAATCTTGTTTATGCGAACAATCCCCAAGATCTAGACGAACTGAAGCCAATATTCGTGAAGTCATCGCCGAGATATTGTCCGAAATGTGCCGGAAAGTCATTGAAAATTAATTCAAAAGTATTTTCTAAGTTTACTTTTTCAAGCATGAAATGGTTAGCCCTATTCTACGCTTCAATTCTAGAGTGGTTGAAAGAGGCCAAAGAAAAGACAAGAAGAAAATTATCCAAAACTGTCCTCCTGCTGCACGACAATGCGCCTGTGCGCAAGAGTTGTTTTGTGTTGGCTGGGTCTTAGATTACCCAATCTACAGCCCTGAACTTTTCCCAAAATTGAAAAACTAATTTCATGGGAAGAAGTTTTCAAACGATGAAGAAGTGAAGGACGCCGTTTTGGCTTACTTTCCCGACGAATACAAAACATTTTTTTAGAAGCTATATATAAACTAATTGAAAATATCGAAAAAAATGTATTAGAATAGCAGGCGAATATATTGAAAAAGAAAAATAAATTTGCATATTTGTTTGCACTTGTAGCCCCCTATTCCTCGAACTTAATGAACCACCGTACGTAAGGAGTTAGTCAAATTCCCAACCAGGGCACATGAGCCATACCTGCGTCTCAAAAAAATCGCTAGCTAGTGCAGACCATAAGCACACAAACTAAATCTAAATACGGTAGGCAGCCAAGATTCCTAGCTGAGCACAGCACCCCTCACAGATAACTTCAAACAAACCTAATTTTCGTTGTCTAATTTTCAAATTAAACTGAAATTTTACTAAAATAAAAACGTCATAATCATAATAGAGTTTAAAATCTTTGGAAACCAATTAGTTGATCAAAATCGTCCTGACTCTCAAAATATTTCGCATCCACACAAATTCAACAAATAAATCCTCTACAAAACAGTCACCCTCTCGTCTGGCTAGAAACATACTGAATAAATGGACCATAACAAGTTGCTTGACGCTACAAAGCAATAATTCTAATCAATCAGACGATGCATTCAAACCGATTAAAATTTGACCACAGCCCTCTTCCCCGAGCCCACAACAACTTGAATCGAAAATGTTTCAAGTTCCCTTTTCAGATTATCGAAATTCTATGAATCTAATCAATTTATCTAACCATTAAATTGCTAAGAGTTGAATTCGGTAAATGATACGCATATAATTCGATTTGTTCGGCAGTTGGATGTAATCCGGCCTGCGTAATTGCTTCCGGTGTTTGTATTAACAATTTCTTAAGTGTAGGTAAATCTTCGGGTCGATACGCAGTCACATAGCCATGTTCCCATTGCGTACCATATCGGCCAGCACGTCCGGCAATTTGTAATGCCTGCGAAACGGAAATCGTATCAATTTCTCGCTCGCCCTTCTCATTCATCGTCGGTTTGACCAACGAATAAAATATGATACGTCGAATACTCCTGAAATGATAACAGTGGTGGCTCATTAGTGAGCATCATTATTCAGTTCGAGTGAGTTTATATATCGATATCATCAAAATTTATGAATTTATGCAAATTAAACTATACAACAAAAAAAAACTCACAGATTCAATCCCATGCCAATGGCATCAGTCGCCACCATCACCTTACAGCTATTATCGGGATCATTGAATTTTGCGGCTTGTGCCAGCTTCGTGCCCGGCGGCAACCCGCCGTAAATCACAGCAACTTCCTTTCCTCTACAATGAAACAGAGAAATTTTAATTTATTTCGAAGTCCCGCCGCGCACCGTCGAATTCCTTGTGCACATTTATTACCTCGCCTCGATGTCCCGCGATACCGAATAAATGTCATTCTTGCTAAAGCACACGATACAATCGCCAGGCATGATATTCGCCAGGGATCCTAAGGCCGCGTCTTCTACGGTTAATTCGGTTAAGCGCTTGTAGCTTTTCATCTCGACCGTTTCACCGGTTGTCTCACAAATACGCTGTAATAACTCATAAGCTCCTGGCTCGCCGCAAACATGCACTTCATCCGCTACCAGACCGAGAAATGCCCTTGTCCAGGCCCAGCCTCGTCCTGGATCTCGTAGTAATTGAATTTCATCTATTACGGCTACTTCATCTGTTCCAAAGGGGGAGAACGAAAGAAGTGAGGAAAAACCAAGACGCTGAAGAAATGAATAAATAACTATAATATTGAGAACTAAAAAAAAAGTGCAAGAGTTGTGTCGACAGACGAAACTTTAATTCCATTTCAGGTTGAACTTTAACCTTTGATGCGAGAGATTTCGAAGAAAGTGCAGCGCTGACGGTGAATTTTTTTTTCCCGGCTGCATAATTTGGAAAAAGTTTTCTTTGTAGAATACTATGGAGGAGATGGCGGTGGTGCGGATATAAGGCAGAATCTTAATCAGTACAAAGGGAAATAGTTTAAGGAAATTAATGACAAAAGAAAACGGATACTTTCTAAGAAGCTTTTATGTTCGTGTAAATTTCAATGGGAAGTGCATGAAAGAAAAATTTAATTTTACTTTTTTTCGTCTCCTTATTAAAAAGAAGTCAGACGGTAAATGCAAATGAAAATTCACAAAATTAGTACAGTAGTCCCCGTTTAGAAGCAACCCGCTTAAAAGCAATACCCGCTTTAAAGAAATAAAGCAAAAGATGATTCCATATAAATCTTAAAATAATTTCCCCGCATTAAAGCAATCCTCTTATATGCAAACCCCTCTTATAAACTCGAATATTTTTCTCATGATGTACCCAAAATCTTACAAATTCATCCGGCTATAACAAATTTTTCGAAGAAGTTTCTAAAACGGTTTTATTTGTTTAGCTGCATTTTTAAAGTGGAAGTTTTGCACTTCACATGTATTCATTTCAGTATGTATGCGTTCGCTGATGAGATTTAGAGTGAACGTAGAATCGACTCTCGATTCACCAAGTATTGGATCCTGGCCGTCATATAGAAGGCCGGTCGCGACTTGCAATCTGACAGGTACTAATGTACTTTTATTGGTCGAATTGGTCGGGAAATATACGTCGACTGGTCGAAAAAAGGTACATTAAGCACGCCATCTTGGTACGTTAATTGCTTTTGCGACCGGCCTTCTATATGACGGCCAGGATTGGACGCAAAAGCATTGAGAAGCTAATAGGCACGTTTAAATTATAACAAACCAAGCTAGGTTTACATAAAATATAAAAATTTTGCTTATGTATGGAAAAATTTTTCGTAGGAAAAAATCCGTAATCTGGTTAACTGCAATAGTTTAAGAGTCATAAACAATAATGCACCTTTAGTGCCCTTGGATCCACATCATCCAGCACTTGATTTGTATGTGAAATCGATTAATAATTATAATAAGAATGAAAGCCATGCTGATACTTTTTACAATTTCAAAGGTGCCAATTACGATGTTATCAATGAAGAGATTATGTTTGTTAATTGGGAAGTGCTGGATGATTTGCAAATCTATGAGGCCGTTGATCTTTTTCATTCGAAATTAAATGAAATTATTACGAGATACGTACCTACAGTTTCCAATACTAACAGCCACTTTCCTCACTGGTTTTCTTCGGATCTAAGGAAACTCATTCGTGATAAAAAGATTGCTCACACTAACTATAAAATATCTGGTACCTTAAGTGACTATAATATATTCTCTAATCTTAGGAAATTATGTAAAACCAAGTCGAGGGCTGATTATGAAGTTTATATTTATAAAATTGAGTCTCAGATACCACAAAATACTAAACATTTTTGGAATTATGTTAAATCCTGTAAGTCTGATGCAGCTCTTCCGGTTAATATGCACCTGGATAGTATTCAATCTTCTTCAAAAACAGAAATAGCTAACTTGTTTGCTAAGCATTTTTCCAGTGTTTATTCGACGACTGCTAATAACTATATTCCACCTTATTTCAACTCACCTATTAACCTTTTCGATTATACAATTGGTCTCGATTTGTTAATGAAAAAGCTTTTGGCTTTAGATGTTAGTAAAAGCGCTGGGCCTGACGGCATACCTCCAATGTTTTTAAATAAATGCGCAAGCAGTTTGGCTTTACCTCTCTTACATCTGTTCAATAAATCACTATCAGTTGGTATATTTCCTTCAATATGGAAATGTAGTTATGTGATTCCAATTTTTAAGTCTGGCGATAAATCTGAGGTTTCTAATTATCGTCCTATTTGCCTGCTGTCCACAATTCCAAAAATATTTGAGAGCCTTGTCACTGATCACTTAACGTCGATTTTAAGACCTTTAATTATACCTAATCAACATGGCTTTTGTAGTGGGAAATCTGTCAACACAAATCTTGTTACTTATCAGAGCTATATTTTCAACTCCTTTGCGTCCTCACATCAGGTGCACTCGATTTACACCGATTTTACCAAAGCTTTTGATAAAATCAATCATGAGCTATTATTTAGGAAACTTTTGAATTTTGGTTTCCATGGTCCTTTGCTCAACTGGTTGTGTGACTATGTGAGCGGTAGATCGCTTGTAGTGAAAATTGACAATAATTTTTCGAACAGATTTTTCCAACCCTCGGGAGTCCCCCAAGGCTCTCATCTAGGTCCGCTCTTATTTTTATTATTTATAAATGATATAAGTTTAGTATTCAACAATGTGGAATTTCTATTGTTTGCTGATGACTGCAAAATTTTCAAAAGCATTTCATCCAGTTCTGATTTGTTAACCCTTCAGTTCAATCTGAATAGTTTTTATTATTACTGTTTGAATAACAGTCTGGAATTGAATATAAACAAGTGCCATTATATTGTTTTTAAACGCAACAGAATCGATTACCAGTTTACATATACCATTAACAGCACGCCCCTTCAGTCCTATTTTTCTGTTAATGACCTCGGAGTGAGATTTGATGCTAATTTATCGTTTAGCGAGCATGTCAATGAAATAGCTGCTCAAGCACGTAGAATGTTAGGTTTTTTGATACGTAACTCCCGTCGTTTTCATAATATACTCGCTTTAAAATCACTTTACTTTTCTCTAGTTCGCAGTAAATTGGAATTCTCTTCGATTGTATGGAACCCCTATTACCAGTCTCATTGTAGGACACTCGAAAGAATCCAAAATAAATTCCTTCGGTACATTGGCTTCAAACTTAGAATAAACGGTTGCGATTTTGATTACGCTTATGTCATGTCAGTGCTTAATATGAGCTCTCTTGAGGTTCGTAGAACCTACCATGAGGCCATATTCTTATACAAAATCTTAAATAACAAGCTGGATGCTCCCAACATCTTACAGGAATTACCATTTAGAGTTCCTCAGAGAATGATGAGGTCTAACGTTTTATTTATGCTACATACTTATAAAACCAATCATGGTCAGTTTTCTCCATTGGAGAGGTTGAAACGTTTGGGCAATGCATTATGGGAGCATTTAGATCTTTTCAACACTAATTTGCTCGAATTAAAAAATGTGGTAATGTTCATTTCTAGCTAGCGTTGTGGTATTTGTGTCCCCTTATCAAAATTTCAATTTTCAATTTTCAATTTTTAACTTTCAACTTGGTTATTTCTACTTTATTTTGTCATTTTTCTTCTTTTTTCTTCTTTTTTTTTCTTTATATATTTTTTTTCTTTCTTTATATATTTAACTTGTATTATTTTACCTTGTTATTCTTGTTGTATTAATTTCTAGCCTAGATTATATAACGTAGCTCATTTTTTAACGTTTTATTTACTTTTGTAAGCTTTAGCTTAGTTTAACAACTACTGTCGTATCTTTCTTTATATAATGGATTTTATTATCCGTGGATGCATATAAATAAATAAATAAATAAATGAAAATGAATGAAAAAAGTCTAGCGCATCTGAACCGCTAGAAAACTAATTTTCGAAGAAATTATCCTTGATGGACTTAAAAATGTGTGAAAACTTAATACACTTCTTTGTAGTATCATATCAACAATTTCTTACTCAAAGGAACAAATATCATTTTCTGACAGCATTTCCTATAACACAAATGATGAAAATGTTCAGTGCTGGCAACATTTGTCCTGCACAGAAGCAATAAGTCTACCATACATGCTCGTGCTTAGTCAACCTATCCTTTGAATTTCGTGTTCATCCAAGGATATCATCGAAAGTTTCAGTGATTAAACTATGTCTGGGGTTGCCATCCGAAAAAATTCCAAAACCCGGAAAATTTAAATATCGGTTGCTTATTTTATTGTAAATGCTTTGCTTATGAATACAAAATGGAAGCATCTATTGGTGCAATATTTACGAAATTGTCTGGTGCTGGCAATCATGCGTTAGTACCATAGCTGCTTCACGTTGAGTTAAATCCACCCTGTGAATTTCCTTTCGATTGGATGGCTGCGCTTGAAGTTATAGCAGTGAATAGAATTTTATGGTAACCATCCTCAAAATTTTTCCAATTTTCAAAACCTAAATATTTGTTGTTGACTGTCGTTGCAGAATCATTCCCATTTGGAAATTTTATGACAACATCGCTCGATAAAGAAATGTCAATAAATTACGAAATTCACCATAGCTAGCAGCCCTTTCATGATTTTTCAACGAAATTCCTACAGAATTAGAAATGCAGCAAGATCCACTTATCACATGAATTTCGTTTTGATTTCGTTACTGCATCGGAAGTTATAGGGCAAAATCCTTTATTTTCCTGAGCAAATTTACAATATTGAGGAGACAAAATTTGCCATACCTGGCAACCCTATACTAGAGTATGGTTCACCTACTGCGTGACTTTTGTTAAAATCTGGTGGCTAAATCGGAAGCTATAGGCCAAAAACCAGTTTTTTTCCTTGGCGAGTTTTCAAAATGGCACCACGGCCACAGTATTGACCGTATTTCAAAATCACTTCTATCAGACCTGGTCCTAGCTAATTTCAACATGTCTTGTAAATTTCATATTGATCGCATTATCCGATCGTCGGCTCTCGTGAACAGAAGTTTTGAGTGCTGAAAATAGAGGTAATATGATCATGGGTTGCCGTTCTTGTTTACCGCGGAATTTTGAAAATTTTTATTTGACTTGGTGGACAAAAGTCAAAATTTATCAATAATTTGAATTCATTTTTGAATATCAAAAATTTTCAGGAGAGTCGAGATTTGAAAGATTTTTTTCAGGAGCCTGCTGTAGCTACAGAGTTTCCCGCACAGTCTTGAAAGTCCATGTGTGTTAAATTTTAGTCTACATCAATACGCACTGCAAATTTCACGATGATTTGCTGTTTTTCTTAGAAGCTATGACAAATCGAAATTTGAAAAAAAATCCCTGCCTACTTTTGGGCACTCAGTGCCTACACAAGGCTCAAAATTTCCAATTCTTTATCATAGACAAGCTTATAATATAAAAAGAAGAACTGGATAAAGTGTCAAGCAAAACGTTTCCAGGGGGGAAATTACAGAACAATTCAAGTGCTACCGTTCTACTGTTGCAAGGATTTTGCAGGAAGAAAATGAGCTATGAGGAAGCTAACAATGAAGGGAAATGCAAACGTTTCTCTGGTGTCCGAGAGAGAAAGCAAAGAAAAGGAAAGCCAATTCTGGAGGCAACTTTGTTGGAAGAGTTGGATTATGCCACCCGCATGAGTCTCCATTCTTCTTAGGCCTCCAGTAACTTCAGGAAGCCCAGCACTACAAAATTTAAAAAAAAACAGCTTCATACAAAGAATCGAAGATTCAACCAATGGCACCTGACGATGTATTAGGTTATTTTGTCGATAAGAAAACGAGAAGAGGGGAAACCTAACTCTTTACTCTTCGTAGTTTCTATAGTACCGATAAAGCCGGCAAACGCTTTTAAATGGGAAATAAACGTTGAAACTCTGTGGGGAATTTCCGAGAGTGGTCAAAATTGTATTCAAGGCCCAAAGCAAGGAGATATTCGGAGCGAGATTAATTTATTTGATGACCAAATCGTTCATTTGGGTCCCACAAAAATCATATTTCAGGATAAAATTATAGAAAGCGCCCTCAAGGAAATGCTATATTTGCCATTGCTGACCAAAGTATGTGAATGATCTGAATAAGCATATGGTTGCTGCAGTTTTGGACTGTCGCCACTACAAGCTGATATCAGAATCATGGAATGCGTAGTGAATATATTATACAGTCTGGAGTTACAAAAGCGGAAAGTTACGGAGCATGAAGGATAAATTTAACGAAATTAGATAATATGAATCCATTTATTATCAAGAATTGATAGAAAGTGTCGGTTGGATATTCAAATACCATTGAGTCACCTATTTTCTCTTTGATGTAGAATAAAGTTCTTCAGGATGTGCTATTTTCGATAAGGTTTGAATCTGAAAACAGACTTTCGACAGAGAAAAATATTTTTTTTTTATAAATTAAGTTTCCCAGACATACGTCCTCTGATGTTTTGATAGCTGTGTTTCGTGACTAAAATTTTGACTAATGATTTTTGGAGTCCAGCAGTAATCTCTATTAAGAACTGATATTTTCTTATTCCTATTTTTTACTTGGATTGGGAAAAGCTTTTGATAACGGCAAATTGAATTCAACAGTTTAACAAAGTTTTACTTACAGGGTGTGCTCACCGACGTCATTTCTACCGTACATGCTACATGCGATGAAGGTTTGCCTTCACCGAGGGCGTATTTCCTTTCTTCCCCAGTCACTAAATCACAAGGTGTTCCCTGCAATGACGTCAACATAGAAAAAAACTGTTTTAAATCAAGAAAATAATATGCCATACCATTTCATTCGATTTATGATACACTTCTGTGGCCAGCAGTTTTAAGGGTCCGCAATAAACACCAGACTTCGCTTCCATGAATCGCACCATGGCGTGGTAAGTTTTTCCCGAATTCGTCGGTCCAGCATGAAAGACAATCTTCCTCGTAAGAGCTCTCGCACTTGGATACCAATTTGCTGGCGTTCTTAAATCTGATATTTTTTTCAAATCATCCATACAACCCAAATGAGGAAAGATCGTCCGGGCATGCCTCAGAAAAAATGGGAAGATGTCATCGATATGACCAGCACCTTGAAGGATGTCACTGATTGTGATATGCAGGTCGACGGGCAGATTTTCGCATTCGATGCAGTAACGTCGAAAGCTAGCGAAAGCTTGATGCTGCAAATATGCTAAAGGAAAAAATGCATAACTATTCAGTTGACAACGAAAATAGACTGGCAACTTACAATCAATTCCACTTTCCGTGCACAGCATTTTGATCTCACGTTTCTGCGTGAATTTGTTCAGAACTCGTAGCAAATCGCTTTTATCTAATTTTCCTGTTAGCTCAGCACCAACATCTATGTCATCGGAATGGGGACTAATTTGAATTGGTTTAAAAAGTGATGAAATACTAGTATCGTTCTTCTTGCGACGTCCACGAAGGTAGCCGGTCAGATGAACACAACGAGAAAGCACGGGGCAATTTCGAGTGACAGTTGTTGAAATTAAGGAATTCTGCAATGCTGAATACAGCAATGAAATATTACGCGACCTGGACAGCATTTCTTTGTTCCGATCCTTTCGAAAATTATTTATAATATCGAAATTACATAGCGCGGTGATGCAACGAACTGTCAACTTCTTCGAACATAACCTCAACAATTGGAAATGTCATGTGCGAGGGTTGTGACAGTTCGATTTTATAGCGGAATGTCACAAATGGAATTCTGCCGGTGAATTTCGAGGGGTGCAGATTTGTTTGAAATGAGCTATATATCGAAATAGATTTGCGCTTTTAACACTAGGTTTACACTCACATCATTGTGTCTCGTGATTAGAAAAAGTAGCAGAAGAGAGAACTAGTTTACGATTTCAACCTCAACCAGGCTTTTCAATTACAAATGTTATGGAATTTTTTTCATTTCTTTTCCATCCTAATACTTGTATACAGCATTGTATTATTATAGCACAAATGTCATTCTCAATATATTTGCGCCTGCGAATATCGACCTTCTTCCATAACACACACGAAACGTCAAGGCGTACTCGATTCTAATTTGCATCAAAACATTTTCGCATGAGTCATTTTCGGTAAACTCCTCGTAAAATATTAAAATTTTCGCCGCTAAAATGGGACTATTTGGAAAGTCACAGCAAAAAGATCCAAAAGAAATGGTAAGACAATTGCCGTAACATTGATTTCCAAGAAAAACTGATCCGCTATTGACCTATTTTCAATTCAATTCTAATCGGTGAAATTTCCGTGACATGTTTCCATTATTAATTAGGTGAACGATTGGAGTCATAAACTACGCAAAGAAGGCTACCAATTGGATCGACAAATACGAAGCATACAGCGCGAAGAGGAAAAGGTGAAACGGTCGTTGAAGCAGGCTGCTTCGAAAAGTGACCGTGACACTTGCTTGATTTTGGCCAAAGAAATAGTCAACTCCCGGAAAGCTGTGAATCGAATCTATGCGAGCAAGGCACACTTGAATTCTGTACAATTGCAAATGAAAAATCAACTGGGTGAGTAGTTTAATTTAAATGGTGTGAAGCCATTGAGGAATAAAAAAATTAAACAATATTTTGCCTGATAGAGTATTTAAGTATTTATAACAACTAATTAGCAACGAAAAACTACTACAAATATATTGTAAACCACCCCTAAATCTAGGAGTTAGGTAGGGTTACTGAAAAACGTATATATTAATTACATGAGCCAACACCCACATTTATGGAAATTCCAGTAATCTTGAAATTTATCAAGTATTACTTTACCCTAGCATTTTGTTCTGTAATTTTTCGATAACATTTTCGTTATCGACAACAATACATGCATCCAAAATAGGTGTTAAATATCAGACGAAATGCCAACACGATAAACAATCGACTTTACCGGCTCCAATGCCAATCGGTAAAGTTTGCAAATTGATGTGTTTACAAATGACGTCATCCTCCGTAGAATTGTATACACACTTGTGTCTATAGATCCAATGTATACAAATGAGTCGAAACAGTCCAACCAAATAATTTCTATGTCAATTTTTATAAAACAAGCTCCGAATTAATAATAACAAAAATTAAATAATAATAATGAAAAATATGTAATGTTTTCAGCTAAAATTGTCATCACTAATTTTTTCTCTTCCATCATTGTGTTTGTTTCATACCTATTATTTTTTTAATGTCCTTCTTAATATTGTATTAGGCCAAATGTTGTTCGAACTGAAGCTTGTACTTTCGAAACAACAGAAAATGCATGAACTGTCTCTCCAAAAATCAAAACGGATCTAATCATAGAGTAGATTAGTGAAAATTTCCGTTAATATTCTAGAACTAACTATTCCAGTTAAATCTCATTTTTTCATGTTCTTTCTAGGAATTAGAACAACAAATTTTAAGGGGCATTTTTAAATGGTTGCAATATCATTATCTTAGGAGAAACTTGGTTTTATGAGTGTACTGAAGGTACAGTGTGTGAGATTCAGTTGGAGTATGAACTGCAATCTAGTCAAAGAATAGTATCAATTTCCAAACCATAGCTAACGAAAAATAGTGACCAAATCCTTGTTAAATAACTAGTTTCCAATACTTCTTTACCATTCGGAACCCATTATAGAGCTTTCTCTCAAAATATCTTAGATCAGATTGAATATATCGAAGAAATTTGCCTTAAAATCAAAAGTTAAATAATGATCGATGACCAAAACATGAATATACTTAAATGTAATTATAATTGGAGCTGCACCAACCTGGAATGACTTAAAATGTACATACTCCGATCGGACAGCACTTTGCCGTAGTAGAGGTGTCGCACCAAGAGTGCCTGGCAAACAACACGAGGATGAATCCTAAAGGATTTTATCTCTGCAAGCAGCTAGACTGAAGCTGAAAATCCAACCGTGCTGGGTGTTCTTAGCACGACAGGCGCTCGGATTTTGCATGTCCCAACCTCATGTAGGACAGCAATGGAAGACCCTGGTTGGAGTGGAAGCTCACAGGCTACCATTGTGGGTAATTCCATGGCCAGTGAGTTTTCGAACTTGCTCATAGCATCTCCTGTGGCAGCAGGCTTCAGAAAGGCAAGTAGAGCACCCACTGGAAATATCTGTCTATGGCCGGTACGAAGAAAATTTACTTTTTGGTAAGCTGAATCTGGGCATCGATGTGAAACACTGGATTGTCAGGAACAGAAATCTAAGGAACGATCACTGGTGAAACTGTTTTCAGCCTGATGATCGAAGTTTCTCGGTGCTCCAGGACGGATATCGCATGATGCTGAGCTGCTGCTTGCATACGGTTGAATTTAACCAAACCAGAAAGTATGTGAAGCATATGTTCTCTGTTACTATCCATGGATAAGTCTCCAAAGCAAAGCACAAGGATCCAGTGGTAATTCTCTCCTATAGAATTTCTGTCGCTAACGTAAAGCAGACGTTTTTCAAGAATCCCTGCAAAGATATCCGTAGTCATCGTTTCTTGGACATTTCTATGCCCGAAGGAAAAATGTTTAAAATTAGCAAAGCTGCAAGCTTCCCCTATATTGCTCTTGTACAGGAGCCGGGTTCGAAGTAGCAGAATCTACAGAGCAAAGATCTTTTTTGATGAGAGATCAACAAAACCGAGGACTTGTGTTCTGATTTCCGATCTGCTTGATCCCACCACGCTCAGGCAGTTTTCAAGCCGGGACCTGTCAGCAGTCGTCTTGCAGTACCGGGAAAATGACAGGCTGAAAAGCACTTCTGTAGCTTCAGCTTACTTTCCATTTGACTCCTTACTCCTACCGCCAACTAAGGAGCTGAAGAAGCTGGTCCAGTACGCTGAATCGGAGAGCCTGGAACTTCTGGTGGGCTGCGATGCTAACTCCCAGCATACCAGCTGGGGTAGCAACGAATGTAACGCCGGAGGAGATAGGCTTTTTGATTTTATAACTTCTGCGGTGCAAGTTACTTTTAACATTGGAATTTCTCCCACCTTTATCACCCTATGTCATCCCCTTATTGATGTATCTCTGTGTTCATCTGGAATAGTTATATCAATTGCTGGATGACACGTATCAGATGAGGTACCACCATCCGATCATCGTTACTTGGTGTTCTTTTTAGCTACGGATTCAGCACCCGTGGAGGAGAGAAGAAATCCAAGAAACACTAATTGAGGTAAGTACAATTGATCTCAAGAAGAGCGATGCAAGAAGAACGTGTCCTAGTGGTAGGATAAAGTCGCCAAAATCAATAGAATCCCGGTTGAACACTTTGAATCGCGACATAATAGGTAGCTAGGAAAATACCTGCCCGATCAGTAAGAGTAGATGGAGCAAGACGGCTTTCTGGTCGAACTGAGAACTGCAGAAGCTCAAGACAAATACCAAGAAACTCCTCAATCGAGCTTGTAAGAGCAGCACTGACGATAACTAGATCGCCTACAGAACTTTGTACAAAACATATAAAAATTTGGTGAGGACCTTCAAGAGAGAATCATTCAAATCGTTCTGTGAGGATGAAGAAAGTGCACGAGATACGTCGAGGCTTCAACTAAACTGGACGCCCCGATGGTGATTTTACCAAGCTCAAAAAGGAGTCGCTACAGACTTTACTTGCGACTCACTTTCCGAGCACTCTGGCGATTGATATGCAGAAAGTATTTGTGCCTCTGATCACTCCCCTGCTCTTCGCAGCAGTAAGAAATAATGGTAGTCACCAGCAAAAAGGTCAGAAATTGCAAATTTCAAATCACCTGTCCTGGATGACGTTTATCCGATTATGCCCAGGGAGGGAGTTGACCACCTGGAGACGGACCGTAAAGAAAATCGTTTGGGCATGCATAGCATAGAGGTATGATCCGTTACTTTGGCGACAGGTTAAGGTACTCTTTATACCGACGCCGAGTATCAGATCCCATGAACTTTTAACTGAAATGACTGGAGAGCCTTGTTGAACGAAACATACGCACAAAGGCGGTTAAATCTAGCCCCTAGAATGATGATGTACCATCGAGAAAAATCATGCAAGTTAGCCCTTCATTCTCTGGTTTTCAGAGATGATGAAGCAATCTCACATGGTGAGTATGTGATGAGGGTGTTTCTAGGTGTTAAAAAGGTGTTTGACTGTGTGTCATTTAGGGAGCTATGTGAAGCTGCGAAAACTAATGGCGTAGATTAAGTCCTAGTTGAATGGATACATGCCATGTTGATGCAGAGACTGCTGCTTTCGGAAGCTAGAGCCGACTGCTCCTTGAGAAAACAGGTGACAAATGAATGCCCTTAAGAGAGTGCCCTATCACCGCTCCTGTGGAGTATGCTAGTTGAGTATCTGTTACAAGAACGGCCACGCGCGCAGGCTTATACTGATGACCCGTCTACACAAGCAGTTTGTAACGATCTGAATATGATATTTAGTAATAAACAACGCACATTAATTGCCAGTTGGTGCTCAGTGAATTCTGGTAAAATGAAACGTGTTATGCTTCCCAAAATGAAGGGTTAAGCTTTTCAGCTTTCAGATGAAGTAAAAAATCTAGGTGTAATCTTGGACAAAAAACTTCTATGGAAGGAATATGTGGAATTGAAGCTTACTCGAACCTTAAATGCTTTCGGACAGTGCCATAAAATCTCATCTAGTTATGTGGACCTAAGTAGCAATCATAAGGCCGATTATCACATATCGATCTATTGTGAAGCTATTGTATGCTCACAAGAAGTTAGCCATGCTGCATAGGAATGTGTCTCCGAGAGTCTGTGGTGATACGAGCACTATGGATCCAGCTCTTGATGTGCTTCCCAATCAGTCCCTACTCGACATTCAAATTCAGAGTGTGGTGGAGAACTCTACCCACAAACTAACTCAATTTGGCCTATGAATAGGAAACGATGAGGTGGGCTATTTTTCTATTAATATTCGATGCGTGAAATCTGTCAAGCTCTTGCGATATGCTTCTTCTCGATTAAAGGAAAAGATACGAAATAATGTATGTATGTGTGTGTGGTACTGGTAATTCCCATCCATATCTACATTTCCCTTCTCGGGGGATAAAGATTTATGGAAAAATGTGTAGTTGCTGAGCAAGCAATTACGGTCAAACTAAAGATAATACACCATTTCCACGCTTTTCTCGACGCCATCGCCTTCTAGTTTTCAAATAATGTAAGTGTTCCGAATACTAAACTACATATATGTACCCCAAAAATGAAAAATTATACAAAATTGTGAATTGCAATAGACTCAGTACGATTTATTTAAATTTTGAATAAGAAACTGGAAAGCTGCTAAATGCAAACATTTAACTACCTCATAATACTGGAACTTGCTGAAAGCGCCATAAAATAGCACACCTTGATACGAATTCCTACTTTAAAAGTATGAAATTATTCACCACATCCTATTATTTAATTGTAAATTTGTAAAATAAAAATAATAGTTCACTTCAATTATTATATCATTCCTCTTTACAGCAACCCTACGCATTGCCGGCTCTTTACAAAAATCCACCGAAGTCATGCAGGCCATGCAATCACTTGTTCGACTTCCCGAACTGTCCAATGCGATGCGTGAAATGTCGAAAGAAATGATGAAAGCCGGTATCCTTGAAGAAATGCTGGACGAAACCATGGATTCGATCGAAGACAATGAAGAAATGGAAGAGGAAGCACAGAGGGAGGTCGATAAGGTTCTATGGGAAATCACTGAAGGTAAACTTGGTGAAGCACCTCTACCACCGACTGGAACCGAATCGATTGTCACGAGTCCCGAGAAGAAAGCCGTTGCTGCAGCAGTGGTCGAAGATGATGACGATGAGGAAGATTTGAAAGCTATGCAATCAAGATTACAATCGTTAAAATCGTAATTGGGTGTTTGGTTTTTAAGTTTGTAACGATGCAATTTCGTTTTTACACCTAAGTTCAGGCTGATTATAGCAGCTGGAGAGAGGATTACGAACTTTTTACAAATCATGCGGGTTTTGTAGGAATTATTTTCTATTGTGAAAAAAGAAACTAGTCGGCCAGAATCAAAAATAACCAACTAAAAAAATTAATTTGAGCTAAAATCAGAGGATATACATAGTATAGAATATATACTATAGAAATTAATTGTGTAATGCCACCTTAAATGCCAGCTATGTCCAATCAGTTTAAAACAGTAGGAAACTCCTCTCATACTGCTTCGCATTAATAAAAAAAAACTAATCACAGGAATCGATCTGTGATTTAATTTGTTGTTAATAAAGTTCTCACCGAAATTTCAGTTTGTTCTATGCATTGTAAAAGTATAATTTATTATACTAGCAATGAATAACAACACATCTTAAGAATAAAACTGATTTTCTGTTTCAAACTTTTTTATATGTATGTTTGTTGTATATACTACATTGATAGTGTTAATATTATTTTACTTCACATGTATTTTTCGCTTTCCAAAATACTACAAGTTCAAACCTTTAAGCTAATGAAATTTTAATAAAAATAAAACCAAAAAAAAACACATAAGTTGCGATGAGTATTTGCTTGGTATTTATTACCTATTTATTTATTCGTAGCATTTCAATTCGTTTCGGATTTCAAACGATGAGAGCTACATTTATTGCACTTTTAAGTGAAAAAAAAATTATGAATAAAATTGCAAAGATTTACACATACTCTAGGTTTATATTGAAAATAATAAACAATGATTTATTCGAGTGTTGATTTTAATTTAATTGTCTTATTGAATTTCGAATTAAGTTAAGATTTTATTTGAAAGTATTGTGAATTCGAGAATTGTGTACGATTACTAGAATTTTAATCACGAAATATATGATTTGAAAAATAATCAAAATGTTCGTTTGTTTCTTTGATTTCAATGTAATATAAGCCTACTTAGCTGAAAACAAAATAAGGGATAAGTAAGTTAAGGTGCTATTAATTACCGACTCTTAAAAATTGACTAAAAAAATTAAAAACTATGATCTCGAGTACTGGAGTTGGCTCGTATCCGAAGCACGTATTTATATGCTCTGTGGTAAACAATACACTTTAAAATGGCAAGATAATCCAAAGTCAAATCACGTGTGACAAATTTATTAATTTTCTGTACTTACAATTAGCAATAAATGCATGAAATTGTCTCTTGTATGAAACTAATTAATATTCAGAACACTTTCTCTCAAAGTGTTATGTTGTATATATAGATACTTGGTTGATATGGATGCCTGATGCCAAAGATAAACAATAATTGGCATTCAGTAATAAAAATGAATGGCGCCAAACCGCAACCCTTACTGGGATATGTCTTCTTTGCTTTACCGATGGTCAGTGTGATAATGAATCACATATTATAATTACTTTTATTTCCGATTCAGGAATCATTTGCGAGTCATTTAAGATTGAATATCAATACGTATCACAAATGCATTTTATAATTTTGGACTATTCACTTTCAGTTGTGATGATAAATTTAACAATTATTCAATATTTTTCCAAACATATTTTTTCAACATTCATCCTCAAGTAGTAAGTTCAGGAGAATAAAATCAAATTCACACGAAACACAACTTTACTCGAAAAAGTTCATATGATGTCACTTGTGTCTCCATAAATAAATAATCGAATCGTCTAAAAGCAGTGCATTCCATTGACCTGGATAGATTTTTACGAGACAGAATAATGGAATATTATTAACCAGTAGTTGTTAGACAGCATATGCCCAAAAATGGTTAGAAACTAGACAACTCGACAGAGAATATCATCGTTCTGTTGTTTCAGATCGGTCTTTCAAATCAATTCAGGTAGCAATTGTCTATCATTGATGATCATTATACGAACAAATCTATAAATTATAGGAGTGAGTTGCATCAGTAACAATGCAAGTTTAGAAAACATGAATAATTTCAAGATTTCTAGCTCTTGGTATAGAGAATGTTATTGAATCGTATCACACATTTTATTTATAGAGAGATTGAATTGAAATGTGGTTCAAGTCAGTTGAAATAGTTTACTGTGTATGCGAGATGAAAAGTATCAAAAGGATGTTTCCTTTAAATTTATTTATTTATTTAATTACTATTTTCACAAAAAAAAATTGAAAATTATGGTATAAAAATCTACAAATATAAAACGAGATCAATTCTAAAAGGAATAAGGATAATAATAATAGTAATAGAGATAATTGCAAAAATAATCATAATAATGAAAATAAGATAAGCATATTCTGCTCATAGGTGGCAGAAAGAAAACATTAATCAGGAATTAAGCCTAGGAATTAGATCTGAAACTTTAAAACGTTTAAATTTAGGAGGATCAAGCTGGAGCTCGTTGTGTCTCCTGGGGATACGAAATAAAAGGCAAATGAAAACCACGGTCAGTTCGCGCGAGATGTGATCGATCGATTAAATATTAGATGTGATCGATGAGAACAATTAACGTTCCGAAGCATCAGTTTTAGATCTAGAGTCAGAAAGCATAGAACAAGTAACTTTAAACAGCAAACAGTCATCAAGGAGCACTCAACGGGATCCCAAAAACGGGATTTGCAACAAGGATAAGCTACTACTATATTCACAATCAGAGATGTGATATTTAAACAATAAAGAACGAATGAATCTACGTGGAACACGTTCCATCCTATAAATCAGGTATCTCAGATGGGGGGACCAGACTCGATAGCCATACTCGAGGGCACTACGATCTAAAGAACAAAACAGATGAGCACAAGTAGACAAGTTACCAAAAGAATGACAAGATTTGAGGACAAAACCGGTCAAATCATAAGCCTTATACGCGCAATATGTAGATCGAAATTAAGTTTAAAATCAAAAATTACTACAACGTCTTTGAAGTTATAAATATCTTTTTACATGTATAAGACATAAGATGATATTTCAATATGTTCAAAGTAAGTAAAATTATCAAGCACCAATCATCCAGAGCGCAAAAATCGTTATCTCCCCCCACACCCCACCATACTAACATATATGCATTGTATATTCATTTTAAATTTAAATTTGGTATTTAATTTGTTAGTCATTTATTTGTCATTTGTCATTTATTTATTACTTTATTTGTTGTCTGTTTATAAATAATTTTTTTATGCACTATTTATTAGATTTGTATTTATTTATAGTTTGTTTTATTTTTATTTTGTTTCGTAATTTTATGCATGTACTATTTTATTTTATTCTTTTTCTTATACATGTACGCCTTGATTGGTAAATAAAAATAAATAAATAAATAAAAAAGTTGGACGAAATTGTTAAGAGAATCGTCAACCAATGGTCTACATACAGAAGGCAAGATGAATGAGTGACAGCGGTAAGGTAATTAATAAAGACAAGGAATAAGACAGGATCAAGAATTGAACCCTGCGGAACACCGAAAAGAGGATAGAATGTGAATAATGAGTAAAAAAGCACATTTAAGGTGCAAGTAGGACCAGAAACATACGATGACAATCAGAGTAGGAGGGAATCGGTAATGCCAGAACACCGTAGCTTCGAGATACGCAGATTCTAAGCAACAATATCAAATGCTTTTGAAAAATCAGTATAAACAACATCGATCTGTATCTGTTGATCCAAAGCAGAAGCAACAAAGTTGGAGAAGTTTATAACGTTGGATGTGGAAGATAAATCCATACTGCTCAGAAACAAACGAGGAATGAGCGATAAGCGGGATAAGCTTATTTGAAGCTACTTTTTTGAGTACTTTCTCAAAGCAGGATATAAGGGGAATTGGCCTGTATATAGAAATGCAGCTTGGGTATTCAGATCTATAAATCGATAAGATATGAGCAGACTTTAAATTGGGACGGGAAGGCACCAGAGAAGAAACTAAGGTTGAAAACAATGGACAAAGAAAGACACAGCGATGAGTATAGTGACTTCGCCAGAAAATTTCGGATACCATCAGGACCACTATTGGTATTTATGCTTAGTGAATTGAGTATGGAAGCGATTTCTGAAAGATCAGTTTAGACGGACAATGAAGTTGAAGAATTAACAAACGAGCAATCAAAGGCGTGAATCTGAATGCTTAATTGAAACACTGAAGATTGACTGAAAACTAACACTGAAGATACTGGGAACAGAACGAGAAAAAATATTTTCATGAGGACTGGAAGCAATGGAAGCATTAAGATGCATTGAATCAGGGAAACGATGGGATTATTTTAGGGAACGGATATAATATCAGACAGAAGTGATTATGATGGTTGGAACAAATAGAAGACTTAATGTTGGCGAAAAAATGACACGTGGCTTGACTAGCGATATCTTTGGTGCGGAGCGTATCCTTGAGAATTCTAAAATTCGATATTAAAACTCAAATCTAAATATAATGCATTTAAAATATTGAAAGGAAAATTGCCTCGTCATTCTGAATTTTGATTAAAATACCATTAAGAGTGACATTTTAGTCAAAAATAGAAATTTTTTAAGGCAATAAATTGATGAAGTTAGAGTATATGGATTTATTGAAAATCCATTTTAACGAGCTAGTGCTCAACTACAATATTATAATGATTCAAAAAGAAGAAGGAAAATTGAATAATGCAAAAATTCATACGTTAAATAAATCGACAATCAAGAACAGGAGGATATAAAGCAATATAACACATAATAAAGTGGCAAGCAATAAAGTATAGAAGAATAATGACAAATAATCAAAATGTATAGGGAGCTTGGAGAATTCAAACTGCGATTTTACTTTGAAGAACGTTTATGGCAGGAGCTTATTGTGTCTTCTGGTTAAAACGCCGCAATAAAAACGGATGACAATAAACCTCAGTCTACGCAAAAGGTTAAGTAAGCAATCGTTAAGGAATACCCCTTGAGATTTTAAAGAAGGGATTTAAAATAAGGACAAACGATATCCTAGCTCATAATAAGTGGAAAAGAATTTAAATAATAATGAATGTGTAAATCTACGCTGAACGTGTTCTACCCCATCATTTGAATAATTATGTTGAGGAGACGAGACTTCAGACAATATACAAGGATACTATTCAAGGACCTGAAGACAAAATCGGAAAAACGTAAAACAGTATTTCAAAACAAGCTTCTTAAAATACAAGCTAAGAAGCTTGTTTGGCTTACACCAGCTTTCGAGAATCGTTCGATTGGATTGAAGACGGCTACAGCCTTCAATTGATCTTATGTTCACGAAGAGATTAAGATCATCATCACAAAATAGAAATTCACATAAAACAGGAAGAGGAGAGGACCCTAGGTAGAACCTCGTGGAACGCCGGTTTTGGCGAATGAGCTATGCAGGAATCATATCGCACATAAGGTCGATGGCATAGATATGATTATACCCATTTGATAATATAGTCCATTTCATATTTATAGGTTCACTTAATATTTTAATATAAAACGTTTTCATGAATTTGTACACTACGATTTCTCTAAAATATTCCATGCAACCAGGTTTAACTCTATAGCAGAGGACTATTTCTCTTGTTTGCGCATGTTAACATGTTTTTCAGATCCTTTTCTAGCTTCTTTTTTTTTTCACTTTATAGCGTCTCGGCTGGGGCTGGGTTGGCAGTCCATGACTGAGAGCCTTTGGGTCCTATATGGACCAGAGTCTGTGTGTTTTGTAATATATTACTACTTTGTAATTATGACGATTTTGGACACATCGCGTTTGTTATCTTGGAGCAATTTCACCCCATTTCTCTTGTGACCGACTCCAGCCATGTAGAGCTAACACAGCGGCATATCACCATCAATCAAGTGTGGACTAATTGGGCTAACTCAAGGTACAAACCTCTTTTTTTTTTGTCTGTCTATCACACTTTTCGCAGGTGTCTCTGTTAATTGAGATGTTCTGTCGCCCCTCCAACTTTATTAATCGCTACAAATTTACATTTGGTTTAAAAAATATTCTGCGTGCGTTTCGATAGTATAAATTTGACTGCGTAATGTGGAACAGTAATTTTCGAGATTTCATTAATATACTTGATCGTAGATAGAAACTACATTATTTTCACTTCTAGTAACAACAGCACGTAAAGGTTTCTCGAGTGGTTACTTCCATTTAAGGTCATCATATCACGCGTTTTTTTTAAGGCATCATTTCAGCGCAGTAAGCTTTCTGTTCCAATATTTCAAGAAATGTTATTAGAAGTAGTAAACTTCATGATGCGGTTAAATTCACGCTTTTGATTTAGTCATAGAGAAGACTTTGACAATAGAGGAATTTATTTATTTATTTATTTATTTACAGGCAAGAAGCTCAATTACAAATAGGATAGCTTAGAAATAGAAACAGAAAATAAAAAAATAGAAAATAAAAACAAAATTGAGAAAATTAAAAATATGCAATTCAAAGCCACGAATGACAAAAAAATAGATTAATTAATCAGCAGCAAATATTGAGTAACGAATACTACTTTTAAAGGTGGCTATAGAGCGTGGAAGAGGGCCAAGTTGGAGGCCATTATGGATGCGGCCATTGGCCATTATGGATGGAGGCGTAAAACAGGAGATCGAAAGTAAGTATCTGTACGTGCAAATGGTACATCAAAGACAACAGAGGCTCTAATTTGCCTTTGACAATGCCGTTCATAAATCATAGATGCTATAGATGAAGTCAGATAGCCACGGCAAATTATGAACAGAAAGCATTCATCTAGGTAAACTCTGCGCTTTGCTAGGAGAGGGAGATTAAGGAGAGATAAGCGTTCATCATAAAACATGTAAGGAAGATTGTATTTAAAAAGTAAGGTGCGAGTGAACCTCTGCTGAACAGATTCAACGGCATCAGAAAGATATGTGAAACGAGGAGACCAGACTTGAGTACAGTATTCAAGTTTAGAAGAGACAAGGACGGATTCACATACTAAGCAAAGAAAGGTATAAGTCTGGGACTTCAGAGAGTAAAACATGGCAAAACATTTGAAACCTTTTAACGACAGGTAGTTAGAGTCACACGAAGCAGTAAGAGAGTTCAAATCATCCTGAAGAAGTAGATGATCATCTGAACTTTCGATTACCCGAAATAATTTTAAGTTATCTGTATAAAGCAAACATGATGACGATAAAACATTTGGAAGATCGTTGACGAAGAGGTTGAATAATAGCGGTCCTAGAATAGATCCTTGAGGTACATCAGAAGAGGGCGAAGACGATGAAGACGACACTTGAAGAGGGAGAAAAAACAGGTGCGATTAATTTAGAACGAAGATATCCAAGAAAGTAAAGGCCCACAGATACCATAGTGGTTTAATTTGAGTAGAAGAAGCTCAAGATTGACAGAATCAAATGCCTTAGAGAAATCTGTATATATAGTATCAACTTGAAAGTTGCGATCTAACGCGGAGGCTACTGCATGAGATTCGTAGATATGGGCCGACCTTTAATAAAACCATGTTGCTGAGGTACGAAAACATACCTAAGAGAGTCATAAATTTTGTTAAAGACGAAACGTTCAATGATTTTGGAAAAGCAGGGAAGGATAGAAATAGGATGATAATTTGAGGCGACGTGGCGTTCACCAGATTTGAAAATAGAGACAATGTTTGCCAGCTTCCAGGAAGAAGGAAATTTACCAGAACAAAGACGGAGGATTTTTCATAAAAAAGTTAGGAAGACCACCAGGGCCAGGAGAGTAATTAGAATCAAGAGACGATATAAGGGATTCAACTTACGTACAGGACATTTATCTGATGGGAAAAATAGTTTTGTTTGCTGATGACACACTACTGCTGTATTCCGGTAAAAATGAATCAATTCTTCAGCAAAATATAAATGACCTAGGAAAATATTGGAATTGGCTCGAACAAAGTAAATTAATTATAAACATCCAAAAAACTAAATATTTAATATTCCAACAAAAAAACAAGCAGCAAATTAATCCGACGGTACAAATAAATGGAATACAATTGGAAAAGGTCAACTCAATTAGATACTTAGGATTAACTTTAGACGAGAAAATGTCTTGGCTACAACACATCAACAACATCAGACATAAAGTAGCGCCTATGATAGGAAACCTGAAAAAATATGATTTTTTATCTCTCAACATCAAACTTGACATATTCAATGCTTTTATTTTGTCGAACATCTCTTATGGAGCAGTTTTGTGGAAGCAAACCTCGAAACAAAATATTGATCTGATCGGAAGACTAATCACTAAGGCTATCAAGACTATATACAAAATGCCAACTTTGACTCCAAGCTTACATGTGTATCGTGAAACAGGACTACTAAGCATACAACAAATAATGTGTCTTGAACAAGGAAAGCTAATATTCAAGATACTTAACAAAAAACTCAAATGGCCATATGCGATAAGAAATGTTGGAGAAATAACTCAGACAGCCACAAGATCGGCGAATAACCTTGCGATTAAAAAAGCTAGGACAGATCGTTTGAAAATGGATCCAGTGCAACAGTCTTTGGCTTATTATAATACCTTACCAGAGGATATAAGAAAATCAGCAAATTTGGTTAAATTTAAGGAAAATCTAAGATCATTTCTTACACAAAGATAACGTCTAAATTAATTCTTCCAGAGTTTTTTTCTAAACTTTTCTCTGGGCATAAGTCTTGAGTGAGAGAGTGGAAGGAAGGAGGAGAAAAAACTTCAAGAGGATTAGGTTAGGTTAGGTTAGTGAAGAGGGCTGCCGGGAACGCGGCCAACATTAGGCCACCATTCAAGAGGATTAGTCGAGAGTGAAGAGAGACAAGGAGGGAAATCAAAAGAAACGCTATAAGAAGAGGAAATCATTGAGTAAGAGTATACAGAAGAGAAAAGAGGTGCGAAGAGATCACAAACATTCTGAGGATGAGCTGCAGTGATATTATTAAATGTAGGGGAATCAGGTATAGGAGAGGAAGATTTTAAAAAGCGAGAAAAATCAGCGTAGTCTTGGTGGGAATGAGAGCTCAAAAATTTACTTCGTACAGCATTTTTAGCATCTAAAGTGCGTTTAACACTCTCAGTGAACCAAGGAGCAACATTACGCTTACGCAAGCGGAAGATTGGAGTATAAGCGTTGATTAAATCAAGGAGAATAGAATATAATTTTTCAGCTGCAATGTCAATATCAAGTCCTCGAAACAAGCCAAACCAATTGATTGAGTTGAGATCGAGAGCTAAGAGGTCAAATTTGTTTTTTTTTTTAAATTGAAAATTAATAGCTCATGGCTTTTGGAATTAATAGCTTATGGCTATAACATCTTGCTCAGAATCACTAGAGTCGTTGTAAGTTCGATCGGTGGAACTTTTTATCAGAACACCACGTATAATGAATTCGGTTGATTTGCGAAAGAAATCATATGCTGCCTGAAACTAACCGCTAGCTTAATAAGCGTTCCCTGTTGTGTCTGTTTTTTGGTGTGATTATATTTTTAGGGAAGAAATGAGACGAGAAATGATGTACCCTCATTTTCAAAAATATTTCTGGTTTTCTTCAATATTTCTGGTTTTCTTCTGGTTTTCTTAAATTATGTCAGAAAAATAAATCACATGCTATAGTTGAAAGAACTAATCCTGGTCCCAAAATAAAAATTAATTTCAATAATTTTCAAATGAACGAATTTTTCGGTAATATCAAGACAGCTTAACAGCTGGATATTTAAATTGCAGACCGACTTCAGTTCAAAACGATTAGTTTGTAAATTTTCTTATTGGCTTCCAATTGCCCGTGGTTGTGATATGCTCTGTGTTACTAAAATTAATTGGTTTAGAAAATATTAATACTTGAATTAACAAGTCGATAATATCCTTCTTTCTTCTGCATTTGGAGTTAAAATGCGCACCTAGCTTAATTCAAATTCCCACCTGACTGAACAAAATCTGTTGTGTATTCTATAGACTATAACAAGGACACACACTTATAAATTTACAGAAATATATGAGCAAGCATATTAGCTGAGCAAAATTTTCAAACAAAATTAACTGTAAAATTGCCAAATCGAATTCCAATATTGCTCACCGCCAAAAAATAAATCATGTTATCAATGCATTCGAAACGAGCATGAAAACAATTTTACATTGAAATGTTTTTAAGTGAATTTTAAAAATATCAAAGTCAACTCATTCACTCAGTCATATTGTGGTGACATAGTAGTCGCTAGAGTACAGTAGAACGAATTGTTCCATGGCAAAACATCAAAAAGAGCCAACAGGCAGTCTCCTTCGCCATATCGAATGTGAATCCCATTCTCAAATGTATGAATCATATACTTAAAAGATTTCTAGAAAGCAAAAATTCTGCCTTCTGCGCTTCTGTCTGACCTGAGAAAGCTGAGCAGCCAAGATCCACAAGCAGAATCAAACTCAGTCATCTTTCGTCTTACAAGCTAGCTAGTAGCAGTCTAGTTTGGATAACGTCGTGATTTTCGCGAAAATAATATTTTGAAGGAGGAAAAAATTGAAACATCTCAAGTGCAATTAATTGTTATAATTTGAAACTTTTATTTTGATTTTTTTTATTATATCGTGTAATTCAGTAGAATTGTGATTTAAAATCATTTTTTCCTGAAGTGAAATCAAGTGGCGAAAAATTGAATTTTCCCGTTGGAAAAAAAAATATTGAAAAGAATTTTCATTTCAAAGTTTCCAAAGTTCCAATTTTCAGAGATGGTCTTTTGAGTGAGAGTTTTGCGTTCTTCGCTACAATACGAAAGAAACACTTTTCGGTTTCGTTTTCTCGAGTTCATTAATTTCTAAAAATAAATAAAAAATCGTGTGTGGAAGCTGAATGCATGCAATACTAGATTGAAGCGCGAAATTTTCAATTTGTTTCTGAAGATAGAGCACGAGTACTGTACAACAGTCGTGATATCGGCCGTGTGTGTTTTTAAGGATATAAATTCAGTTTGAGTGCGTCGGAACGGGCCGTTTGACCCGCGGCAATATTGTGCTGGAAGTGCAAAGCACATTGTATATTTTATTGAAAACGTGCGCGAATCAGTGCATGTGTTATCCATTTAATGTGATGTTAATTATTTTGTATTAGTTGCGAATCGGGGTGCTGTGTTTTCATGTGATATCGTCAAACAATTTATTTTGAGAATTGAAGTGGGATTTTTTGCTGAATGAACGGATAAATTGAAGGACGACAGTTATTTTCGGGTATTTAACGGATATTTGAAAATATCTCACTAAGAATCGTAAGTATTATTTGAAAATATTATTATTTGTTGCAATTAAATTATATGTAATATTCAAATTAAGTATCTAAAACCTCAAAATCTTCCTTTTGAGTTTATTTCATTTTGACTTATTAGCTTGTTTATTTCTTGCCAAAATTAGGATGGCTCGATTCAAAGATAACCTGCTGTTGTTCACGTTCACACTTTCTAATGATTGAATCTGCGCATTTTAAAAAGTTTAGCAAAATTATTGGCTCATTTTTATTGCTTTGGAAAATGACGAGGCAAAAGGGAGTTTTTAGTATTTCGTTGAATTTTGTTTGAGTGTTAAGTTAATAATAAATGAAAATCAAGTTGACTCAACCACTCACGTACATATACTTACACATATTTGTTACGTTTCGTGGGAGATGGGCGAAGATGTCAGTAGAGTGCAGCAGAATGATACATCTTTCATCATTTATTTCTCGGAAGCACATTTTAGCCCAACTCCCGTTGATTTGATGCTTCACTTCACACATTGTACGATCGATTGTTGTACTTGTAATAATGCTACAATATTGACCTGTGCATTACTGTATTCTGTACTCTCTTTCATAGGCCTGCAAAAATGCATGACTTTGAACCGAAATTATTGCTAAACATTTTTTTATATTAGTCAACCATTTCGGTCATTCGTTTATTTATTTGGTTTTAAAATCATAACTGTAAATATTTAGTCTAGAGTAATTGATTTTGACACTTCTTATCAATACGGTATAACATCAAAATAAAATTGAAGCCAAAATTTTGGGACGGTTAGATTTTATTTGGGGAGGGGGCTGGTGGTTTTGTAGATGTAATCTTCAAAATATGATACATTCAAAGCTTCAATGACTTTCATTAGGAACTGAAAGTCATCATTCTCATATTGAAACAAGCAAAAGATTGAGGAACACCAAAATAAATTTAAAAAATGCTCTAGCGCATAGGAACCGCTAGGAAGAATGATTTTCGAAAAAAGGAGAGGAATTATGTCAATTATGAATACATTGGAGCCACCTGTATGCACAAGTAACCGGATCAGTCCGTTCTCATGCCCGTCTGTCTGTCCGTAGAACCTTGTTGTTAATTCCGCAATCCGATTCCTAAGTGGATTCAGTCCCGACACCTGATACAGAAGAAGGTTCTTCGGCCCCTTCTTAGTTACCGGGTTATGAAACCTGTCAGTCCAGAGACGCAAGGACTCTCCTTTCGAATATCCCCGCCTCTGCCATGGCAATTTTGAAACAAGGAATCTAGAATGGGGAGCCGTACGTCAGAATAGGCCGGATTTGAATCTGGTAGCAAATGGATTAAGCTTTGGTGGGCATGCCCATCTTTTTGGCGGAAAGATATCTGATGCGTTGGAATGTAAATTTGGCAGCTTTGATTTTACGCCGCACATAAGGATTAAACCTCAAAAATTCATGAAAATCAATACCGAGGTACTTCGAACGAGATAGCAGTATTTTGGTCTTGTTACGAATAGTTCGGAGTCCCCAATACTTAGAAGGGTTGTGAAATATACAGAGCTGTGTCTTACTGCGTTTTGGTTTGATGCCCCATTCGTCAAAGTAAAGACTTAGTTCTGCCAAGTAGTATTCCATCCAGGCTCTTCGCTGTTTGGAGCGGGTCTTTGCTCGACGCAAATAAGAGCGAGGCGTCGGCATATTGGAGGACTTGTACCTGAGGTTGGCCCGCTGTGAATATAGTAAAAGAATTGGTCCAGTGACATAGCCTTGTGGTACTCCTGATAACTCTTAAGAGTTTAAAAGTTTCGGAAAGTAAATCACTTGCTAGGTATTTTCATTATAGGATGCTTATGGCAGCATTTCCTATAACACAAATGGTGAAAATGCTCAGTGCTGGCAACGCTTTTTTAATATCTGTTGGTACAAAAATAATAAAAAATGCCTGACGCTGGCAATTCTTTGCTAACGCAACAGCCAAAAGTATAATAAATATGCTTCGGTCAACCCACTCTAGAAATTTCGTTTTAATTCTATGAAAGTTACAATCGTTGCGCATGCCGCCCTATGAGGCAGTGGCCCGTTAGAACACCCACAATGCAACGCAGAGCGCTTCGAGTTAAGCCCAAAAGCTGCCTGGTGCGATGCGCAAGCTTTGCTATCGCGCAGGATGATTCATCTGCCCAGGACTTTCTAGCGTCCTCAAGATATTTTTGTCTGATGGCCAATTTGACCGATGTCATCGGTATACCTATTGAGAAGGAGCAAGATACCTCCGGTAACAAGGTTCCAAGCCTTGCTAGCTTCGGCTTCACAGTTGCCCTGAAAACCCTTATTTCCAGGTACCAATTCAACAACCGAATGTCTCGATATCTCCCTAAAAGATACACGGCATTCAGCAGCAATGATGGACACTGTACAAGGACCACCAAGGGACTTAATAGCCGCTTGAATATCTGTAAAAATACCAATATTGACCCCGAATATTCGATTACGTCGATTGCCTGAAAAATGGCCGCAACCTCCGCCTGAAAGACACTACAGTGGTCTGGTAGACGGCTGAACAGCATTCAATTCAGACTCATAGCAACAAGATTAGTAGATTGCTGTAAGATAAGTAGATTTGTTGGCAGCCAATGAACGAACACGAAAAAAGCCTTAGTGGGGGTGGAGTGGAACGCTCCAGTTACCAGCAGTGCAGCCATCCTCCGCACTTTTTCAAGCTGCCGTTTGCAGGTAGCCTTAAGAGCATCCTGCCACCAGAACGCCACACCAAACAACAGAATTGGCTCAACCACAGTAGCATAAAGCCAAGCAACAGTACGAGGCTGTAATCTCCAATTTGCTCATATGGCTCTTTTACAGCAGAAAGTAAGTGAGCTAAATTATTGTACGCTTCAAAAAATTTACTTACAGTACATATGTGAAATATTTTCCCACGTAGTCGCCATCACTCTCAATGCGCGTAGTGTAGGCGAGGGATCAATTTTTTTATGCCTTGGTCAGAAAAAACTTTGCTGTCAGTTTTTTTGTCCACTTGTTCACCTCTTTCTTCACTTCCTCGAGTAAGAGGTGAGAATTCGATCAAAATGATCCCTTTGTGATCCCAAAATACGGATGGCATAATTTTTTTTTAGCCGAAATCATGGTTTTCAATTTTTTGACTGCGGGTGACTCATACAATTCATAACTCGTTCACCATAAACGGATTTGATCTCGTTAAAAACTTCACACGGAGACTTTCTCTTCCCAACTGCATAACGGTTAACTATGATTGTATCGTTATCCTTCAGAGGAAAAGTTGCTGTGAGAACAGTTTTAGTCGTACTGACGCTTTTTTGCACTCGTTGGAAACGGAAAGAGCTAAGGCCCTAATATACTTACTTTCTGGACGCGCCTCGTATCTTAATAAATTCACTAAAACCTCCGATGTCGCCAAAGGGTGAAAAATAATTTCTTGTAAATTGAAAAATAAAACCCAACACGATCAGATTCTTATCTCATCACTAATACTGCACTCGAAAGGTTCTCACTAATTGTTGTCCCCAATCCTATTGCATATTTTTCATAAAGAATTGAAGGCAGAGTTGAGAAATGAGTTGCGCAAGACCTTGAAAGTGCGATCATTCTATCTATAATCAAGTTTACAATATTATTTTGTGTTTGACAAATGTACCGAATTACTAGGTCAGTCAGAAATTTATGCCATGTACAACAAATGTAGTGTGAATTATTCAGACGAAGAAAAAGGAATTTTTGTAGGCAAGCAAATTGGGCCTGGTTCTGAAGGAACGGAAAGAGGAAGTAACTGACCCAAAAAGCCTCCGATAGGTTTGATTTCGAATCGGTCTGATCATCAAAGTTGCTGGAGATCATGTAATTCTACAAAATTTTCAATATCTTGTCACGAAACGCTTCAGGTTTTTAGATTCCAAATCAATTTTGGCAAACCCCACTTTCAGATCAGAAAAGTAAACTAATGTTAAAATAATGTCGACTGTCTTTGGTAGAGTTTGTCAAAATGGACGTAAAAGTATCGATGGATAATAGTATTGCTTCTGAATGGGGAAGACAACTCTATCTCAAAGTCTAGTCAAAATTTCAAATCAGGCAATTCTAAATTATTTTCAACAATTCCGATAAATTGAGCTATTTCTTAGTCATATGTATTTTGTTTGTTTTTAGAAAAAGCTCGGCCTTTCCGATTCACAAAACAGCAGAGATTATTGAATTTTTTCCGCCACTGAATTGTTACATCTGATATGGGAAAATTTATACTATTATACGCTTGAAAATTATTACATATGAAAGAATATAGATCGGTTTATGCAATCGTACTTATATATGTAAGATGCATTACATATATAAGTACAATCGTACTTATATATGTAAGATACATAGAAGCTGACGTAGATTTACTATGCTTATTCTTACAATAAAAAAATGCATTTGAAATACAAAATATGTATGTATGTTCTTATCAAGAACAAGCAATTTGCATATATAATATTTTATCGCATGTTTATTCAACGCTTTTAAAATGATTCAAAAAAGCCTGAGCGGTATATCCATAAATTCTATTTAAAGAAGTGTCGATAACATGCCTTGATCGTGTGCAACAGTATTTTGGTTTTCATTTTTTTTTATTACATTATTAAAAAATTATGCAATAGAAGTTGAAACTGATATCCATTGCTAGATCAGTATAGAATTTTGGCACTGATATTTTCAAATTTGCTTTCAAACCCAACTCCGTGGAAACATTTATTAGTAAATAATTTTCATAGAAAATCCTCCATAATTATAGTACTGAATATCATGTAAATCAAACCTGATTTTTTCAGTAGATATACATATCGTCGCTGTGAAATCAAACCGGCATATCTGCAAAATACCCATTCTTCGCTAGAGCGCTTTAAAGTTTTCGCATGTGGGCTATTTCCACGTGAATGCAAAGCGGCAAAACACCATTAGACGGGTTTTTATTCAACTTTACGATATGCCGGTGCGACATAAAAATAGAGGGGAAAATAAGGAGTTTTTTGATACCAAAAACTCAAAAACTCAATTTTTGCAGATATGCCGGTTTGATTTCACAGCGACGATATGTACATACATATTTATACGCACTTAAAGATTTTAGACATAGTAACATCCATAAAAAAATAAGATAACATTTTCTCTACACAAACTTTTTCCTGACTACTGTGATGTCATTTAATTTTATTGCATCGCTCTAAAATCATTTTGATAGAAATTACAAAACAAACAGGAAACGAAAAACAAACTAATCATTATTTCTCTTTAATTTTTCGAAACCCGGAAGTTGTCAAATCTTTTATTTGTGCTTTCCGAAAAATTAATTTTCCTTGAGCAACGTACCTACCATATAGGTAGAGTCACATATTTTCAATGCTACTGCAACTGCCGTCTCAATCAATTCTTAATAAACAGTGCTAGTTAAGCTGGTTTGAATTCTTCTGAATGCATTATCTATGACGGCATATTCAATTCTCTTTTATTATCTTAGCTTCCTGATTATTAATAATTTCGACGAAAATACATACAATGGGCGAAAAAAGTTCGTGAACACCAATCGAAGCTGACGGGTATCTGCTACTGTAAATTCAGCTGCTTTCATTTAGGAATTTGGATGGTTTTTTTTACTCAATGAAGCTATAAAATTTTGTTTGGTACAAAAGGTCATTAGGATTTTCCATTTAAGGATCCTTCAAATGACATTGAGTATATGCGCATCACTAGGCTAGGCAAAAAAGTCCGTGAACACATGTTTTAATGAAGGTATTGAAGCAGTTTAGGAGAACATTTATTGCTTTAAACTTTGATTACATATGACACATAGCTTAGAGAGATAGAAGGTATGAGTCTTTTCAAAATTTGAATCCATTTTAGTCCTTCGATACTTAGCTACGAAAATGGAAGTTTCCGAATCAGTTCGAGAATTAGTAGTTAACCTACGAAAAGAGGGAGAAAGTATCGGCAAAATTGTTAGCCGTACATAAAATTATAAAACGGTTTGAAGAATTAGGACGGGCGGCCAGCAGGTCTCGTACTGGACGCCCGCCAAAACTGAATTCTGCCCATAAACGAGAGATTTTAAAAGTGATTCGTGAGAAACCGGGTACAAGTGCATTGACAATCGCGCAAAACATGTCGCAAGATTATGGAGTGACAGTTACACCACAAACTATCCGTAACCATTTGCACAAAAGTAGCTTTCACGGTCGAGTCCCAAGGAGGAAGACATTTATAAATAATCTTAATCGGAAACGCCGTCTCGAGTTTGCTAAGGAACACCTATCCAAGCCTCCTTCGTTCTGGGAACGTGTTATTTTTTCGGACGAGAGCAAATTCAATTTATTTGGGTCCGACGGACGACAGAAAGTATGGCGGAAACCGATGGAAGCCCTACAACTCAAAAACCTCAGACGTACGATGAAGCACGGCGGAGGATGTATGAGTGCTGGAGGAGTGGGTAAACTGCACATAATTGAAGGTATTATGAATCAGCATATGTACCATGATATTCTGAGCAACAATTTATTTGAGAGTCCCAGAAAATTTGGATTAGAGGAAACTTATGTTTTTCAACAAGATAACGACCCCAAGCATACTGCCCGAAAGGTTCAAGAATGGTTGCATTACAGAGTAGGTCGACTTCTCAAAACTCCTCCACAATCGCCAGACCTGAATCCCATTGAGCATTTGTGGGATGAAATTAATAGGAGAATTCGTAAACGTCCGCTGAAATCCTTGCAGGACTTGATAAGAGTCATCAAGGAAGAATGGGATCAAATTCCGGCAGAAATTACAACGAAACTAGTTGGATCGATGCAAGCACGTTTCCTGGAAGTAGTCAAAAACAAAGGTGGCCCAACATCGAAACTTTTCGGAGCACACTTTTCCACCTAACCTGGAGTGTGGTAGATAAATTCGTATATATGTTTTTTTATGGGTCTTTTAAACATAGGAAAACAAACTCACAAAGATTCCAAACTGTAATCAAAGTCGGATAATAGCAACATACCGTTGAAAAAGTGGATACTGTGAGTTACAAATGTTTAGATCAATATATCTTAAAAACGGTTGTAGTTACAAGAAAAAATTGTAGGATCTTTTGAAAAATTTTTAAGCTACAAATTTGCCATACTTTGTTTTCCTGTAGACGATACTGTTACTGAGATATTTAGGAAAGGTCACTTTTGGTGACCTTTGACCCCGTATAAAAAGTAACGCAGCACTCGGATCGATGGGGACTTTTGATATTTTGTTCAACACGCCAGTATCAAGGTTCACACCAAAATTCTGCTTTTCCCTAATTTTTCCGAAGCACCATGTTAAATTTCCCCGGACTAATTGGGATTGTCTATCACAGCGATATGCAGCTTTAGGCATATCGCAGTGAAAAGGTTAAATAGGCTGAGAGTGAGTGATCTTCAGAGATAATTCACTATGAAAGAAACTGAATTCTCCACCAAACCAAAACACATCATCGTCGTCGTCGTCGTCGTAGCACAACCGCCCCTCTCGGGCCTTGGCTTCTCGCAGTTGACGCCTCCAGTTGTCTCGGTCTAATGACCGCGTCCTCCAATTTCGAAAACCGAGCAGCTTTGCGCAGTCTTCGTTGACAGAGTCAGACCAGCGTTTTCTGGGTTTTCCCACTGGTCTTCGACTCTCGGCTCTTCCGTCGAATACCTTCTTAGGTACACGATGCTTGCACGTGACCAGCCCATTGCAGCTATCGCAGTTTGATTATTGTAGCAGCCTCTGGCTCGTCAAAAACCTCGAACAACTCGTTGTTGTACCTTATCCGCCATTGGCCGCACTCTTGTTTAGCTCCAATTATACGCCTGAGGACCCGTCTTTCGAAGGCGTTCAACATATTTGCGGACGCTTGGGTAAGGGTCCAAGTTTCACATCCGTAGCACAACACAGGGCTTATTATTGATTTGTAGACTTGGAGCTTCGTCTTCCTGTGTATGCAGCTGGTCTTCAGTAGGGCCAGAACGGAGTAGAAAGTTTTATTAGCGAGCTGTATTCTCCGTTTAATTTCGTCAGTTTCACTGCCTTTTGTTGTCAATTTCGAGCCTAAGTATATAAATTCGTCCACATTCTTTAAATTATATTCGTCCAGAATTATATTTCGTCTAATGGAGGTCTTCTTTCTTGTTTGCGTCATGATTTTTGTTTTCGTCTGATTGATCTTCAGGCCTACTTCTTTGGCTTCCTGGTCAAGTTTCAACAGGAGTTCTTTGGCGGATGTGAAAGAACGTGAGAAGATGTTAATGTCATCCGCGTAGGCCACTAATTGGTTTGACTTATACAGAAGCGTACCTCCTGTGTCGACAGGAATCTTCCTTATCACGTACTCAAGTGCTAGGTTGAACAGCAGAGGTGCCAACCCATCGCCTTGCTTTAGTCCGACATTTGCAAAACCGACAAAACACATCATATGTATATATATACTGTTAAAACAACGATATCCTTGATCATAAGTTTCTAATCTCTCAAGATCAACGACCTCACTCAACATCTAGTAGTCTCCAAAATACATTATTTTCCCGCAAAATGATTCAGTAATCAAAAATCAAAAACAACATGCGACACACAGACGGCACTTCACATTCCAAAATATTCGTGTCTTTTCTGATCAAAGCACTTAAAATTAGAATTGGACCGGTCTCGCTCCCTATAATTCACTACGTTTCATATTTGCGAAATGACGAAGAAATGTTCGAAGTAAAAAAAACATTCTAGACGCCAGCCTGAATGCTCGATCTAATTGCTTACTTTCTCTTTTAGAGTCCTCCTCTGTAAAATGTATTGCCATTTACATATTTGGAATACAGTAAAGTATGGAAGTCTTTGTTGGAATGATTTTTAAATAATTTTTTTTTCAAGAATTTTTTAAGGTTTGTAGTTTTTGGGTTTTGTTTCTAACATTTTTTTTTCGTTTTTGTTTATGGTTTTTTAATTTATTTATTTTTTGTATTTTCTAGCAAAGACTTGTTTATGGCTTTTGTATATAAGGGTTTTTAAATGGCATTGTAAATCTAATATTAGTTTTCATTTTTCCCTTGACATTTTTTCGAAAATATTTCTTGCATGCTATGGATGAATAATTTTCGCGATCATGAAGTCATTAGCCACTATTTTTGTCGATTGTATGATTAATTAAATATCTTTCGCATGATTAAATCCGAGTCGACATGCCAAAATAAACCAAAAAAAGAAAAGACACATGTCGAAAAATGCATTCTTCTCCACCCGAAAGACAAGTGCTCCTGAATCACCTTATTCATTCCTGATTAGACTTTACAATTTTAATTGCAACATTTCTGATCTAAAGGCAAATAGCTTTGTTGTGCCTTAGCTGTACCACTGTGCTTTGTTGTCAAAAATGATTCACCTTCGATGTCAAAAGTTTGGCTCGGCTATTTGCGGAAACAATTTGAACAGCATCATTTCACTGACCAGCAGAGTAGGGTGAGTGCTCTCTATCACGCTCACGCTTTTTCTACTCAGTGACTTCGGATATTGGTCAACAGAAACCAAAATTCCGAAAAAAAAGCTGGGCAGCATTGCCAACAGTTTTCTGGACCAAGGCTAGCTAGCTAGCTAGTACGTATATCCTACGTCTATCGCAGCACACCTTTACCGATTAAACTTGACTCTAATTTTAAATAGAATTTTTTTGAAAGCTAATTTTAGGATGGCAAGAGAGAGGTGGGAGATTGCCAAAGAGCACAGCAAGTATTCATAAAATTAGTATACAGATGATCAAGCGTTTTGTTAGGCAGAGTGAACTGATGGAGGCAGAGGAGCTTGAGTGAAGTGAAGAAAGTGATTAGTTGATGTGTGTTTTGATTAAATTGTGTTTTGTATTTCGAGATAGAAAGAATTGTTTACTCTAGTACGATTGCAGAAGCTGATAGGCAATAGGAAAGGTAGTGAAGTGAGATTTCGAAAACGGGGCAAATTTCGTAGGTTAACACTGAAATAAATATCAATTTAGGGATTTTATTAAATAAATATAAATTTAGGGAAAAATATGAATTGAATAATTTAAATATGATAATTTGTAAATTAAACTTTATGTTTATTTTTTTATTGTGGTTGAGGTATACTAATTCCCATGCTATAAATAATGTTGAAACACAATGACAGGAAAGTTTTATGCAGAAAGACACTATGAAAACTTTTCAGACTCTTAAGACCTAAAAGCGTTTCGCATTAGAGTAGATTAAGTGGAAGACCTGAGGACGAAACGGGACAACCGAGAGGCCTTAAAAAGCACGTCGAAGTCCTTAAAATTGTCGAAAGCCCCAAGAGACGATCCGGATAAGGAATAGGACAACATTAGACGAGACATTTGACAAGTATAAGATATTTGATGACATTAAGAGATATTCAAAGACAAAGAGTTAATTGAGCTCTACTCACTCAGAGCACAAAGTTCATATTGCAACGGGTGCCCATCATCAATCAACTCAATTACTCTGAACATCTTATAGTCATCAGTAGAGCCTCAAAAAAATGTTAAATAAAATGGGCTGAAAATGTTTGTGAAAATGTTAGAAAAAAAGACCGAAAATTGTTATAAAAAATGTTAAATCAATTTAATTCAGATGTTCATAAAATAGAGCAACAAACATAAAAAAACTGAGAAAGAAAACTTCATTCTGTATCATTTTTCATTCTGAATCATCTTTATCGTCAAAAAAATTATTGTATTGAAGAATATTGATCATTGCAATTTGTGATTGAGGGGGAGAGTTATGTCTACTGGATAAAATGTACTTATAAATGGGCAATGAACGTTCCGCATCTACTGATGTCATTGGTGCAAAATTTGGTTTGATTTTGTGATCCATTGGTAGGTCGGTGTAAAAATCTACATCAAGATTTTTTGATAGACTTTTTTCGATTCGGTCTCGTTGATCAGCGAGTAAATTTTTCATAGTTGATGCACATTTATTCGTTTATTTAGAATTAGGAAATTTCTAATGAAACAATGATTGCTTATTCAGCAATTGTTCCAGTTTGTTTCAACTCGTATTAATTATGCTGTCAAAAACGCCAAATGAATCATGATGTGAATCTGCTTTAGTTTAATCATCGTTAAATCATTATTGAAGTTTATCTTTGCTTATTTAATAAAATAAAGGAAATTTTGACACTCTCAGCTTTCTGTTGAATAAATATAAAAAATATTGTTTGGTTGACTTTCATATTATATGAATGTACTATATTCATCTTTTCGATTGATTTGAGCAAATCGTGAACGATCAATCGAGAGAAATGTTTAAATTTCTACTAAAAGTGTGAAAATGGCAGAAAATTGTTAAATTTCCTATGAAAAGTCAGAAAAGGGCGGAAAAATGTTTATTTTCCAAAAAAACAACAAAAAAATGTTAAAAAGTGTTATTTTAACAATTTTAACATTTTTTTGAGGCTCTAGTTATCAGCCAATAAAAGATAGGGTGAATAGACAGAGGAAGGTGAATCATTGATAAATACTAGGAATAACAAAGGACTTAGTATCGAGCCTTGAGGAACTCCAAAAAGAGGGCAGTATAGGCAAGAGGTACAGGAATCTACAGATACAACACAGATACGATCAAAAACATAATATGAAAACCAGGACAAGAGAAGGTCAGATACTCGACAACCTTCGAACTTTACAAGAAGAAGCTTCTGGTCAAAAGAGTCCAAAGCATTTGCAAAATCTGTACATACTACCTCAGCTTGCTCGATTGTTCGAAGCGACCAAGTTAGTGAAGGTTAGGAGGTTAGAAGTGGAAGATCTGCCTTTAATAAACCCATACTGGTCAGAAGAAAAAAAAGGTGGGAAGGAAGTAGCCTGTTGTAGATATTTCTTTCGAGTACTTTGCTAAAGTAAGAAAGACGGGAAATATGACGGATCTACAACTTCGATAACCGGATTTATGGATCGGAAAGATATGAGAAGCCTTCCAGTACAACAAAAAGGAGCCCGAGGAGAAGCTAATGTTGAAAATAATAGACAAAAGAGCACACAGGGACGACGAAATTGCTTTGGTAAACAGGTTCGGGATTCCGTCAAGATCACAATCGACATTATCAAGACTTAAGAAGGACTTAATTTCTAGAAAGTTGGTATGAATAAAAGAGAAAGATAACAGAAGAGAAGGGGAACATTCATAAGAAGTGATCGGAGTTTGCTCGGAAGAGGAAGAGTATTTTGCAAAAAAATCACAACCTTCTTTGTATTAGAAGCAATGGCATCATCAACATAGAATCGGGGAAACGGTGGGAATTTTTCAGGGAGTGAACGTAAGACTAAAAAGGCTCGTGTTTAAATAGCAAAAGAGGAAACTGACGAGCCAGACAAAAAATTAATCGTAAACGCTAAATTAAATGGAACATAAACCAAACAGGCAATCAAAATTTTAAAGGGAGCAAGCACGAGAAGAAGCAGGTGGCGATAGCAGGGATAGCGACTAAGACACACCCCCGTTCGCTTCTTTTTTTTATTGATGTAGTACGATCACGATCGCGACAAAAAACAGCATATCGTTATTGCAAATAACGGGATCATCGTTAACTGGGGGCTAATCACATTTCGATGAGGCAAATAATTTGTTCAGAAGACGAGAGAATAAATATGTTTAGTATAGTCCTTAAGCCACGAACATTCTGACAACACACTGTAAGTTTATTGATGAATTTAGTTTCGAAAGTCACGCGATGCATTCGAGCGAAAATTGTTTTGAGGCTTCGAAATAAACTCTTTGACTTAAGTACCGGGAGATCAAAGTATTGTCCTAGCCAGCCATCTTCATGGCCGGACCAAATATTCATTGGAGGACCCTAGTCTCCTATGCGGATAAGTGCTCAAAGATTTCCGATGAATACATGAGGACTCGAAAGACAATCGTCTTGAGTAGGAGCTTGGACTACATGGGAAAACTTGAGCGGAATAGTTTTGATAGACTGAAAATGGTACTGTTGGCTACCAGCAGCATTGAGGAGATTTTTTCCTTTTTCGCTATTGGCCGTGATTTTTGATCCTAAATAGATGAGCGATTTGACTTCTTCGAAACTGTATTTACCAAACTTTCAATCAGTGTTTTTTACCTTATTTTCGCTACATTCTTGCAAGTTTTACATTTGCAAAGACGACGACACAAAAAATTTTGCCACGATGTAATTTTATCTAAAAATTTTTGAAGTATTTCAGATTTATTACCTTTAAAATTTAAAAATTTCCTTGCTTTTAGTATTTTGTGGACTTTCTTCGCATTCTTATAATTTACTGAAGACTGATAGGTACCGATTTGACTAACTTTTTGTCGAAGACTAGTAAATTATTTTTTCATTTTTTAATAGTGTACGTTTTTGGTTCGTCTGTATATTTTACTTTACTAATAGCAACTTTATTTTTAAGCGATACTGTACATGCTTTATGGAATTTGAATTTGGGGACTGAGCCCGCAGATCAGTAAATTTTGGGGATTGTAAATGGCCCAAAGTCGGTATAGCTCCGAGGTATGTTTGGCATAGTTATCCTCGTACAGATCAGAATTATTTAAAATTCCCATCTTTTAGCACTTTTTTTTTATATTCCTTTAAGAATTTTTTATTTGTTTTCGGTGGTTATCTTGCCATTAATAACTTCTAAGTTCCCATACAAGCCCATCGAAGAATGTTCTCACTCCTGTGTTTTTCTGTGAGATTGGTATCTATATTTGAAAAATGAAGTCCGTATTTGGTTTTCTCCAAACATACTACTGTGATGTAACTGAAGATAACTTTTGTCATAAAATGGATGACCTTTATTCATTCTTCTAAGTTCATTCCCTTAGAAGTAGTCCCCTTTGGATAAAATACAGTAATGTCAACGTTTTGCCTAATTCTCAAAATATTTATAAAAGTAGCTATCCTGAATTTCCTTAAAAGCGCGCAGCAATCGAGTAAAAACAGGGTGCCCGGAGCAGTCCTTTAAGTTTTGAGGAAAGCCAGAAATCACAAGGTGCTAAATCAGGCAAATACAGTAGTTGTGGAACGATGTGAGTTGCATTTTTGATGAAAGGGTCTCCAAGAACTAATTCCATGTCGTAAAAACCAAGAGTTGTATGTTTATAATCCTGGCCTTTTATTTCTAAACAGCTTCACGTAAATGACGCATAACAATTAAATAATATTCTTTTTTAACAGTTCGGCCTGGTGGAATAAATTCATAAACAGGCAGATAATCGAAGAAATTTGCTAACATGACCTTGATTTTTTAGTGACTTTGGAGGAATCTTTTCGGTCTAGCTGCACCTTTGACAGGATATTCATTCGATTAGTCGATTGTTTCTAAGTTGCAGGCATAGATCCAAGCATCATCTCTAGTAATGATGCATTTCATGACATGCTGGTAGTCAGAAATCATTGTTTCATAGATATTAACTTTTCCCAGACCCAAAACTTCTTTGCAAATAGTCTGAACTGATCCAAATACAGTTTTCACAGTATTAACAAGGTTCGTAATTGTTAATCGATGAATATTCAGCACCAAATTTTTGATTTCCTTGACCTGTTTGACTTTTAATGCAACTTCTTTGCTCAATAAAATCGCATACTATACTAATTTGACCACTCGCAATGGAAGATCAGTGCATACTTTCGAAACCACTTAGTTAAAAAAAAAATTTCAATTTGAATCGTCCCACAAAAACAATTCCATTTTGATTCTGCTTTCGGAGGCTTATTTCGCAAAACGATCGAGCTTTTGTATCAATTATTGTCTGCTTTGATAAGCTTTAGGGACGATATACGTTGCCTATGCTGATTTATAGACAAGAAGGGAACCGTGATGACTAATAACCTTTATGAACAATATCCTGTTCCCAGAAGGAGTTTTTTTTCGCGTACTTTCTCGCGAAAAAACAACCTTATCGTCACAGTTTTTTGCTTTAATAATCATGGTTTTGTTCCGAAGAATTTTGTTATATTATGTTTAAGATACTACTACGTTTCTGGCGTTAGATATTGATTTTTTTTAGCTAATACACCAATTTTAGCATTTTCCGCAACTAATAATTTGTACATTTTAAAAAAACTTATTTTCCATGGCCACTTATGCAACACAAATGATTACTTTTTCACGTAAAAAAATTCTACGTAAATCTAACGGTGTTTGTTCTCTTAGCAAATTCAATTATTTGGAGTTTAGAACAAAGAAAGCTTGGGGTTCTCTTAAAATAATGGCTCCTACCTCTTTTTAGAGTGCATTTATTTTCCAACGGTTGTTTTTTTTTGCTTTTTTTTATTACTTAAGTGAGGGCCTCCCAGTAGACTCAATATTTATTTAAGAAAACTTCCTTCCTTCGATAAAATAAATTCAACGGCATTTAAATAATCAAGAATACAGTGAATAATATTAAAAATGTACCAAAAAAAATTACACAAAACAAAAAACATGCTAAAACTGCTGTCTTAAACCTACGTCGACAATTATAAGTCACATATTCGAGAATTAAGCTTTGGAGCCAAAAGCACACGGTTATCAATGAAACAAAGATCATAATTAAAAAATTTAAAAAAAAAGTTTTCACAAGAACAATCTTTTCTAAGTAAAACAAATGCTCACCTTTCATGCAACAGTCGCATGATACATTTCACTCCTCATCAACATTCGCATTGCATAGTCTTAGGATGCTTTTAATTCTCGTTCTTTCAAAATATTGAATGAAATATTTTTCTCTTTCACAGTTGCACTTCACTCTCTCAACTCAACTTCACTACACACACACACAACAAAACCAACCACTGATCTCGCGTGAGAGAAATTCCAATTGCATCTCCGTATAACAAAAAGCCGGCAATAACAAAACCCCAAACAACAAGAAGAAAAGGGGAGCACATCGCTTTCGCCGTCTTTTGACAACACACACCACCAATACAACGACACGATGTTTAATCGAGGAGGCCGCGGCGAAAATTCGGACAGCAGCGCCGGTGGAGCCGGCTACGCTGGCGCAACGACGACACGAGCACCAGTTGAAAGTGGACCGCGTGCGCGATTGAACGATTATCGAGATACTCCGAACACAAATCCCGGATTTGTCGGTACTGCTGCGAATAATAATCACTACCAACAACGACAGGGCTCATTCGATCGTGATTCAAGTGCTAATCGAAACCCGAACTTAAATTCGCCAGGATACTACCAGCCACAAACGTCCTCGAACGATAACGCGCACGGGAATTATTACGCGAATCAGGCGCAGCAACAGGTGGGTGTGGTGTGTGGTCGTCGTGGCGTTGCATGACATTTTCGGGAGTGTCATACATTTCGGCGGTATTTTGTGAATAGTGCTGCCAGATGGTCTATCAAGTTAAAGTGTAACGAAATTTTGGATTTAAAACGTAAAAAAAGTGATTATAATATCCTATTTCGTGGCGGAAATTTTAATTTTCAAATGATTAAGTCTCCTCAAAAACCGTAACAAGTAAAAATTTGTCATGGATCTATAAAAATCATCCCAATAATAACAGAGTTAAATTTGAGAGTTTTGAAAAAGCTAAAAAAACATTCCAGTAGAAAAATATCTTATTTCTACATAAATTTTATAGATAGCCCCACCTAAGTAAACCGAACATTACGGTGTCTAGAATATTTGTGTGCCTTAGGACTGAATCATCACTAATGCACTCAATGATTCATTTAACACCTATTCGACTACAATGTCGTAGAATCTATTAAGTTAAAATTAAACTCACTAAGACGTCGTTCGTTATCACATCAGCTTGGCATGGCTCAAGGTAATGAATAAGACAAACAAATGAGGTGATTGTTTCATCATTTCGAACATTCATGTGATGCTCATTTTAATTTGCTTACCTCAATCTTTGAGTTAATAGAAATGGCTGTTCTATAATATTTAACAGCTCTGTTCTGAAGGAGTAAGAATTATGCTTCTATTTAAATTCCTCCCACAAGTGCGCATTTCATTCAAATTACCTGTAGTACCGCAATCCCATATCCTGCAAAATTATCAAGAACGTTAGCAAAAACAACCCAAAAACAGTTAAAACGTCCATCTGGCAGCACTATTCTTTAGATTCCGAGAAATTCTGCAATCATTCGAAGATGAAAAAGAGTTAAAGTCGCGCGCGTTTAACTTCAACTGCTCCGTATTCGTGCTTCTGTTAAATTGTGGCTCTCAATCGAAACGTGAAAAATATCCGAATCCTTTTTCAGGTTCCACCCAGTGAATATTACGACGAGGACGAAGACATGGAAGCTGAACGTGATTTGGCCGAAGACGCGCAATGGAAGAAGATCCAGCAGAACACGTTCACACGCTGGGCCAATGAACATCTCAAAACAATTAATCAGAGTATCAATAATCTCGAATCCGATCTATCGGACGGACTTCGACTGATTGCTCTGATCGAGGTACTGTCTCAGAAACGGATGCCCAAATACAATAAGCGACCTGCATTCCGCAGTCAGAAACTGGAAAATGTTTCGGTTGCCTTGAAATTTCTCGAATTGGAGCACATCAAAATCGTTAATATCGGTGAGTAGAGTTGAACAATTTTAGATCCCTAGAATAATAAGTATGTGTGGGGGGGTTGCATTGTAAACTAAACTGAGGCAGGTTAAAAGCGACTTTCTCCAGGCTTTTGTGTTTGATATGCTTTATTCGAGTTAGATACGTTTAATTTACTTGTGGCGGACTGCACCTCGCAAGCGAGTGCTAATTAGTTGCACTTGAATGAATCACGATAAGCTCGTATGGTATGCCGGTGACCGGTATCGCAGCGAACGTTACCGCTGTTGCCCTTGTGACTGCAGCTAATGCTGGTCGGGCGCGATGATGTCACCTCTTGAAACGTGTTGTCTCGACGTAATCAAAACCTGCTGAAGCCAAGGAGACCTTGATAATGGCCGGTCACGATCACAAATCAGACCGTTCTAAGACCCTTTAATGCTTCAGATCGTGTGGGTATGAGCTTCCATTCCGTTCTGTCCGTGAGCATTTGGTATGGACGGTTTTCGTCACAGAGCGATCGCTAATTTAGATTCTATCAAAAATTAGGATCAGTGGCAAAATACCTTTTTTTCTTGTATGCCAAGGGTTTCGATTTTATGCAATAAAACTTATGAGCTCGATCGATAGGCACTGAAAGAAACGCAGATTAGCGATATTTGTCAAGAAACTGGAATATATTTAGCTTTTACAGAAAAAATGAAGATTTGTTTTTGAAAGCTAAAAATTCAACTCAGGCAAACTCAGCGATTTTTCTATTTTTTCTAAGTCCGTTTGTTTCTAAAAATAGATATTTATCGAGACATCAAACCTTCTACCTAGCTATGAATAAATTTCAAAGGCAAAATTGGTCCTTTAACTATAACTTTGTTAATAAACCGCATGCAAAAGCCTGAATATTTGAAGAACGTCGAGGAACCGAAATTTAACTAATGATTTTAATTACTTTTTATTAATTCACTACTATCTTTAAGAATTTTAACATTAAACTTTTGAAAATTATAGAGAAAATATGGATACTTCTAGTATGGTGAATTTTTATATTGAAAACCATACTATACTAGTTATTGTGGTAGTATTTTAACAATTAATAACTTGACAAGAGTTTATTTTTATTCGAATTGATTTATATTGACGTTTTGTCCAAGTAAGTTTTTTATGAGAGCTAGCGAAAATCAGGCTTTCGTAGCAACGCCACTCTAGATAAAACAGGCCTTTTCCTATTGGACTTTTTCTATTGGCATTTTCCTATTAGCCTTTTCATATTAGTCTCTTCATATTGATTTTTTCCTAATTAACTTTTCCGACTCCCCTTTTCCCATTCCCTTTTTTCTATTCTCCGTCCTAATTCAGCTTTTTCTATTCATTTTTTCCAATTCCTCTCTCAGATTTCCCTTTTATATTCTCCTTTTTTCTATTCTCCTTTTTCTATTCTCTTGTTTTCTATTCTCCTGTTTTCTTTCCTCCTTTTTTCTATTCTCCTTTTTTCTATTCTCCTTTTTTCTATTCTCTTATTTTTTATTCTCCTATTTTTCTATTTCCTTTTTTCTGTTCACCTTGTTTCAGTTTTATTTTTTCCTTTCCACTTTTTTCTATTAGCCTATTTTATATTCTTTTTTCTATTGTCTTTAAAAATGTATTCTCCTTAAAAATATTCTCTTTTTTCTATTCTCCTTTTTTCAAGTCTCCTTTTCTATTTGGTTTCTTTTATTTGCCTTTATCTACCCTTCTTTTTCTGTTCCTCTTTTTCTTTTCCCCCTTTTACAATTCCCATTTTTCTTTCCTTTATTACAGCCAATCTTTACACACCCTTGTGGCAAAATATGTGCAATTAATTCCGAGATATGTCGCTTAATGTTTTGAGATATCTACGTTCGAAATTTCGAAGTCCTTACTCTTTCCGTTCCTAAAATACATACAATCTTTTGATTGTTTAACGACATACCCTTCTGCGCCTCTTTTCTTCACTCCTCTTCAAGCCAAATTTCCGAAACTGCAGGAACACATGTTTGATAATATTTTGAAAATGAGGTTCATATAAATTTTCAAGTCTGTAGCATCTTTCTCCTACTTGACATCCACATAAACGTTGTGATTCCCATTTTGTAGATACAGCTTTCAGGAACTTTCAAAAACATACGTCACCTATAATGCCAATTTGAGACTTCTAGCTTCAACCATTCCCCAATCAGAAACTTTATTTTTAAAGCAGCTAAGCCTCTTTTTGGGTGGAATTTAAAAAAAAATTGAAAATCGCGTGCTTCTTAATTTTTGAAGTTGTAAAATTATAAATCTCTAGCCGCAACAGTCACTCCGTCAGTAGTTTGTTATGTATGGGGGGATTCATGACGAAATTGCCACACTTATTTTCTGCCCCTATATTTTAATAGCTAGAAAACTTCGCTGGTACGTAAACGCTTTTTTCGCCCATTTTGAGTCTGAGTTTTAAAAAAAATCAAAACGTGTGTTTCCTTACTTTTTTATTAAACCCTATATATCGAGCTGTATGTCGGCTTATTGAGAATGAACTGATTTGGCCAAGTATGCGGTTGAAGCTCGATTTATTAGCGCTAAAAACGAAGCCTCCTTTCGTATCAGTTAGATCATTCTTGCATGTGAATGCCTATTTTAAACCGTTAATCTTAGACTTTTTGCAACAGTAAGACCAACCGAAAACTGCAGTTTCCTTAAATCTAGATCAAACTAACCGAACCATAAGATTTCTGGCTAACGCAAGATCATCCATATACCCTCAGTCCGTAGCGATACCAGATAAGAAGACCTGGAGCTTTTGAGTTCAGTTCAAGGAGTCATCGAAGGTCCCAGGTCTCTTTGCTAATTTTAGGATATCCTTTAAATTCTTCGCGTACGTGACGTCTACCAGCCAAGGATCACCGAAGTTGAGTCGTCTGTCATTGCCAGACTAGGTTAGGTTAGGTTAGTGAAGAGAGCTGCCGGGAACGCGGCCAGCATTAGGCCACCAGTTTGGGCCCATTTGCCACCCTCATGGACAGTCACACGCATTCACACTTACAAGCCGCAGGCCCCGTAAGCACGCCGCTTTTCGGCCTAACGCCTTAGCGAGCAGGGCTACCGGGCCCCCTATTGCCAGACTAAAGGCTTCTAACACTTCCTGCAGGTCTGCCTAGCTAAAAGGCTCGGAGTCATGGCGTGTGCTGCTACATAGCAGTGATTAGTAATTATGCAGACCAGCAGCTTGTAGTCAGCCCGGCTAGCGCACCGGTAATAATTACCAATAATCGCTGAAACATGTTCGCTCGGTCAACAAAGGTTATTTTATTCAGTCCGACGATCAGACCAAACAGTCTTAAGCCAAAATTCGTATTTCTATCGCTTGTAGGTCCAGTGGGCCGAGGCACCTTCAATGTCTAAAAAGTAATTGGAGTGCCCCTTTCTATTTCAAGAACTACTCTGTCAAGAGCCATCTCGGCAAATTTTTTTCCTTATCTCTCCTTTATGTGGAGATTTAAAAGTCTTTCGGACGCTTTGAGGGGAAAGGAGGTAAGGCTAATTGACCTTTAGTCTTTAGGATACGCACGGCTGTTTTTTTTCAGATTTGATGTTGATTCAACCTTAACAGTCTTCTCGGAAGTAGCCTAGTGGATAGAACACTGGCCTCTTGCGTGTGGGGTCCCTGATTCGAATCCAGGTCCGGACGAGGGTCCGCGTACCCAGCTTTGAGCTCACCTAGCTCTGATTAGGCACCTGATGCAAATCAAGAGTAAAGTGAGTCATGGAACTGATCACGTATTCACATTGATTGAAAAATGGTAATGAAGCTATTTACAAGCTTCAACCCCTAGACCCGTACGAGGGTTGTCGTGGGACTACTTTACTTAACAGTCTTTCAGGCTTCAGGTACAGGACTAGCCAACATTTGTAAATTTATATAATCCAAATGATGGTATACCTGTCCTTGTATTTGGCCTATTCTCCTCTCGTCATGTAGGCCAGGCACCTGCCCGCATGGTGTTTGGGAATAGAGTCGTCCAAACAACCTCCAAAGCTAGCATCTACGAGGATCGGCAACGTATCCACATCATTTGGCTCGCATAGTAGGCTTGGTCTGACTGAATAGTTTGCAAGTAGTTTACTAAGTCTTGCCATTTCCAAAGGTGTTTCAATTTTGCCACACAACTACTACCCAGAGCTCTATCTGGCCCTCCGTATTTTTTTTTTTTTTATATATAATGCTTCACATTGTCTTTGTGTTCGTCCTAGAATTGTCTGCAATCAGCTACTTAGGCTAATTTGAAGAATTCTAAAGATCTGAGTCTTTCTAATCTGAAGAATTACACCTAGATATAATTTAGCAATGATTTACAAGGAACAAACTTGTGCCATAGCCACAAATGCTTTGCAACTGTGTGTTCCCAAAAAAGAAAAAAATCAACTCATTTATAGGTTTTCAATTGACAATTACATACTGCATTCCACTACATATGTTGAGTATTCTTTAATTAATTTAATTTTTATTATTCTCAATACTCTGATTGACTTACCTCTAATCTAATGACTAGACTACTAATCTGCAGCCCCTGTGTCCAAGCCATACTTTTATTGGTCAGTGTTGTTTAAAAACAACAAAAAATACTTTTGTGTACTAGGTTTGTTGGTGGGTAGCTCACAAGTGAGTCATTCAAAATGTGCCGCTCATTCAGGTGGCCATGTGCCAGCACATTTTAACAAATCGAAACCACTCAACACTCAATGCATAGCCATTATTTAGAAACACTTTCCACAGAGCACTTCTCATGTATCAGCGCATCAGACACACCTATCGTTAGCATGTCCACTAAATCGGTGCTATGATTCCACTTTTTCCCGAAATTCTTATCCATGCCATCATTAGCGCCGCTGAAATATCTTTTATGTATGCGGTATCTTATGTTGCCAACGATATATTGAATTCACATTGAATATAGCTCAGAGCTATGAGCTGGTAAATGGTCAGCACAGAGCACAGCACAGAGCTATGAGCAGTGAGCTGATAAAAGATCTTCTGCTCTCTGAAGAGAGTTATTGGGGATGGGGATTTAAAGTCAAATGCGCTAATTCTCATTAGATATCTGGGATTGACTAGATCGCTCTTATAAATCTGCAAAAATTTGCGTACAGCACCCAGTCGAAATACGAGCTATGAAAAGAGCAACATGCAACTATCACACTAAACAGCAACAGCGCATCCAACTAATAGCTCTTTTGAACGATTTTATTTGGTAGTATTTTTTACCAAACAATTTTTGATAATATCGCAACCAAAACAATTTTATATGATAATGCTTTCGTAGTGAATGATTTGAATCAAATAAATAACTTTTCCTGGAAAAGCTAGACATTTTTTTTTTTTTTCCCTAGTGTAGATGGCAAAAAAAAATCTGCATACCAGATCCCCGGGTAACCTATCACCACGGGGTATGTGAGGTTTGACTCACTAAAAAAAAGGACCATCTACAAGCCCACGAAGTTCCGAGTCGGGACCCGCCTAAGCACTGCTTCGACCCGGTCGTGCTGACTCACCCATTGGTAACCACGGACTTCAAGAACTACCACAGCTTATGGGTCGGTAAGGCAACCCTCCTCCCGCTTTATACGCAGCACTTTCTCAACGTACGTTGAGACTGCGCGCCAGTTCTCCTCGTTTCGCAGCATTGCATTCACGATCGTCTCAGGTGCTACCAGGCCGATCGTGGACTCAATGGTGTGCCTCAAACTGACGAAGCGACTGCACATAAAGAATGTGTGCTGAGCATCATCGAGCTCAGTCACACAGTACCGGCAGTACGGTGTGACCACCTTACCCATTCTGTTCAGGTATTTCCTGAAGTAACCGTGCCCTGTCAAGAATTGACAAAGGTAAAAGTTTACCTCTCCGTGGCTCCGGCTAACCCAAGGCTCAATAAGACCAATTAGCTTAGCCGTCCAGCGTCCTTTATCACTTTCACTCCAGCGTTGTTGCCAAAGTTGGAGGGTCAGTGTACGCGCGTGCGTCAAAGCCTCAGTTCTGTCCAGCTCTGAGCGAAAGAGGTATCCCTCCTTGCGTTCTCGCGCTAGCAGATCGATCGGGATTACTCCCGATACAACCATCACAGCCTCTTCCGAGACCGTGCGGTAGCTACACGCGATTCGCAGGGCACCCCTGCGCTGGACACTGGCAATGCGCTTCCGGAACTTCCTAGTTCGAAGCGCATCTCCCCAAATTTCGGTGCCATATAGCAAGATGGAATTGGTCGTCACCATCAGCAGTCTCCGTCTCGTCTCACTGGGTCCGCCAACGTTGGCCATTAGCCTACTCAGCGAACTGACGACTACCAGAGCCCTGTCACATGCCCTGCGGATATGATCCCAATACGTCAGCTTGGTGTCCAGTGTCACTCCCAGATACCTGACCGACTTGCTGGTCTGGACCCCGACGGAGCCAACCGTCATGGGTATGACAGTTGGTATCCTCCGCTTCGTCAGCATGACAATCTCTGTCTTTGAGACTGCCAGCTGGAGGCCGTGCTCAGTCATCCACCGATCCACCCTTCTCATAACTTGGTTAAGTCTAAGTTGAGCGAAATCGGCAGATCTAGAAGTGATTACAGCTGCGACGTCATCAGCGTAACCTACCAGGAACACACCCGCAGGCATTTCCAGGCGCAGCAGATCATCGTACATGATGTTCCAGAGGTCAGGTCCTAAGATTGACCCCTGTGCCGCACCTGAGGTGACAGGCCTCCTTCTGACTCCGTCCTCAGTGTCATAGAGCAACCATCGGTCCCTGAGGTAGTCCCGCATCATGGCCAACAAGTAGCCAGGAATACGGATCCTCCCTTCAAGGGCCCGAAGGATGTCCGTCCACCTCGCCGAGTTGAAGGCGTTTTGCACGTCAAGCGTTACCAGTAAGACGACCGGTCTGGCCCGGTAACATGCCTCTTCCGCTCTTGCTACAGCCCCAACAACCTCTGAGATGGCATCGATTGTTGAATGACCCCTCCGGAAGCCGTGCTGCCTGCAAGAAAGATCACCGGCTGATCTCACAGCTGACAGCAATCTCGGCTTTAGTAACCCTTCGAGAAGCTTCCCAGCAGTGTCCAGCATGCACAGCGGGCGGTATGCCGATGGGCAGCCCAGGTTACCCTTCCCCTTATCTACCAGTACTAGTCGAGCCACTTTCCACCGCGACGGGAAGACCCCCGCGACTAAACATGAATTATACAAATCCAATAATAGACGCGGTTGACTCTCCGCCACGACTTTAAGTGCCTCGACCGGCACTCCGTCAGGCCCTGGGGCCTTCCGGTTCTTCATCCTGGACACCGCACTGTTCAGCTCCTCGTCCGTAAAAAGAGGAACATCCGCCTGGTTAGACATAATGACAATATTTCTCCCATAAGCTAAATAAAAATATAGATGAGCTACATACACCAGAATCCCACCAAAAAAGAATTCAGGGTTGAAAAATTTTTACTGATCGAAGATTTTAAGAAAAAATAAAATCCTGCGATTTGTACTATTTTAGTTATCAAAAAATAATTTAAACAAAAAAAATAGTGATAATTTCCCGTTCGTTTATTTTTAAAAGTAGAGCGTAAAATAGGACAAAATGAATGGAGAATGGACAAATGAATTTTAAGCTGGTGTATATTGAATACATTCTCATTTATTTAGATTTTAATTTTTTTAATTTAATCAATCATCCACCTATCCAAACGTGATATTTCCAGTCCTCACCACAGAATATAAACAACTCAAATTCCAACAAAAACCTCAAGTTGAGAACCCCTGCCGCCCGCACTTTTTCATGACGTTATTTTATAGCTCCTACGGTTATTGAAAACATCGATCGAAGAAACCAGTAAGAAATCTGTGTTGTTATCGGTCATAAAACGAAATGAGTTGTTATGAACAATCAAGCAACCGCAACCGGCCGAGTCTCGTCGTACTATGAAGCAAAATGAATTTTCAAGCTTGAGTTGCATCCTCATTCTCTCCACGCACACATACAGTGGAGATCTTAAATCTTTCGATCTTATCATATGACCTCATCTGCGAACATTCCAGCGCCGCTCCATACGCACCGCTCAAGCCGCCAGAAGCACCTTTGGCTTCACCTCATTTATGCAGACTTCTTGCATCTAAGTACCTACATACGTATGCAGCAAGCACTAAACCAACCAGCTGGTGCAGCGAAATTGTCTATATCTTTTTTGTCGTTTTCGCGGAATATATCTCGACTGATTGGGGTCTGCAGATGGTCTGGCTGGAGTCCGTCAGGATCAGGTTCTAGGTTAGCACCGACTGACCGCTCCAAACTGGCATGAAACTTGTCTCGCTCAGCTCCAACCGTACACAGGTAACGCATTGCTGGCTATGTGAACAAGCAGGCAGAGGAAGTTATTTCGTTACGTTAACTGACATCCAATAAACCCGTTGCTGTTGGTACGTTAAAGAACGAACCCGAACGTTAAAGAACCCAGTAAAAGAAGTAGAATGCGATTTACTGGTTTTCGAATGAGGCGACGAATGTCTCGTTTAATTTGGGGTGTAGAGCTATGTATGTAGTTGAATGGTGGCAGTAAGGTGGATTAGTGTTTTCAAATTTATGATTTTCAAAATCGATAAGCGGGTTTTCGTGCTGAAATAATTTATAACGTTGATTGATTGAAACCTCAAATCGAGCTGTTTGTGTGCGTTTGGATTATACTTTCTTCCACTTGAGTTTATTTTCTCTTCTAGTGGAGAAAGAAAACGTGATTTTAATCATGAATTTTTTTGAATTGAATTTTTGTTAAATATATTAGTGGCGCCAAAGTCATTGCTAATGTTTCGATGTTCTTCATTCTATAATGATACAAATTCCAAAGATTTTTGTTCACATATTCTTTAATTATGAGATACATACATACATCTGTCCAACTTTTCCAGAAACATACTATATACATAGTAGAACCATTAATATTCGAACTGAGGAGACCGATGAACTTATTTATTAATGCCTTAGGGAAATCAAACAAGATAAAAAACAAATATGATATCTTTCTAGGCGGTTGTCTGTACTAATGTAGTTGTATTGTCGTTAAATATTTGCTATTTGCTTAGTATGAAGAAGCTGATTCCGTCCAAAACGAGATTTGTGACTGGCTGATATTACAAAGGGAGCCCATGAGGTAGCTTTAGTAGTCACTATGGCACGATAAGCTGTTTCGCAATTTACCGGTAGAAGCTTGAAGAAAGTATCCATTTGTATTTGTATTTTTTGGCATATGTAATTATCTGTAGTTTTTGAGTTCTTGATAGAAATTTAAATCGTCTCGATTTAAAAATATATCTTTACTATTTTCTTTTTAAATCTTATCAAAAGGTTTCCTGCGAACGATACAGGATTATATGAGATTATTCACTAAAAACACATCACCCGCCTACTGTTTTCGCATTACTTCAGCTCGGTCGTGGTGTCCTGCCAGGTGTCACACTGGCTTATTTCTGTTCTGTTAGACTTGCAGGAATCTATGAGGCATCCTTTCTATTTTTTAGTTTTTTTTTAGTTTACCACGCATCAGCAGACAGTATCATCATCTCTACGATTGTATCCGGCGTCGCAAGACCAATTGCACAGAAAAGCGTGTGTCACTCCCTTCTGAAGAGGGCGCACTGGAGAAACTTATGCAAAACGTCATAACTTTTCTTGACACAATACCTCACAAAATTCCGTCCTGGCTTTCACCATTTTCTGAAATTTATCCTGAAGTTATTGTGGCCCAATTGGAACTGACTCAGGTAAAAATTTATGAAACCATGGGCGCGACTAAGGTAAGGTTTTAAGGTGCGACTAAGCCTAGCCCAGATATCATGCCTAATTTGATCTTAAAATATTGTGTCTTATCATTATTATCTGCGCTATTTTATATTTTCAATACATCTTTAAAAGCGGGCATCTTTCCTCACTTGTTGATATACTCTGCCGTCACTTTTATATTCAAGAAAGGATCTCGTAATGACGCATGCAACTATCGACCACTTGTAAAACTTCCGTGTGTCGCTAAACTTTTTGAAGCTACGATCAACGATGATGTAGCCTTCCATTGCAAATTCATGGCGACTTCAAGTAACAAAATCAATCAAAACTGGCCTCCAAACTGGTTGTACCTACACAGACTTGACGGAAGCCTTTAATATGCTTGATCACTCTTTACGCTTAGCGACGCTTCATTCCTTTCCATTCCCTAACTTGTTTTTGAACTGGGTTGAATCTAGCCTGACGAATCTAACCCAATGTGTATCCTTTCGTGATGTATTGTCATCAGAAATGAAAACCACGTCTGGTGCTCCACAAGGTAGTCATCTGGGGCCTTTACTGTTCGCATTATTTATTTAATGATATAAGTTCCATTCTGCAGCTATCCTCTATTTTGCTTTATGCCGATGACGCTAAAATGTTCAAAGCTGTCAGAAATTCTAACGATTGCAATGATTTGTAGCAGGATTTAAACAGATTTGCCAGCAGATAAGTGATCTTCCGAGGTATGATCCGTTACATCTATCTCCTCATCAAAACCGCTTATATCTTTTACGAATGGAGACCTTAAATTCTCGACGTCAAAATTCAAAAACCTGTTTTAGCGCGAAAATTTTAGGACCATTGACTCAAATTACTTAATTAATTTTCTGTCAATCCCTCAATATCAGGCCAATTCTGGTTGCAATGAACCCGACGCTACAATAAATAGATGCTTTAACGAAGCTTACTCTATGTTTGATTTTCACTTTATGTATAGTTTGGATTAGACGAATTTTTGAAATATATAAATAAAAATAGCTAAATAAATAAAAGCTTAATCATCCATACCCTCTTCTAGATCGTAGGCCAGCGCTTTTCAAAAAGCTCATACGTTCACACTCGTGCTTGAGCACCTACTAGATACTTCTTTTGCCGCTTCTGCTCTGTTCAAACACCTCCCTGAAAGACACCCGCCAGCACAAACGCATTATACATGAGTAGCAACGTTGACAGATGTCTCTCCACCATAGCTTCCAGCACTTGTTGTGGGATGTTGTCCGCAGCGATGCCAACTTTTTTAAAGCTTTTGAAGCTTTTGTAGCTAGATTTGAGAAAACACATAGTAAAACCGGTTATTTTGTAGCTAAATCTAGCTACAAAAAAGCCAAATTGGCATCGCTGGTTGTCCGGGCCTAGAGCATTTCGGTTCTTCATTCTGGCGGCGGCGCTGTGGAGCTTTTTCCCAGTGAAGACAGAGACGTCTTCCTGTCGGAATGTCCAATTGTTTTCTAATCTAATAATCTAACATATGCTTCAAGACATCTGCCTCCAAGGGTGGCTCAAGGTCCAACCCGGCCCAGCCTACCGCATACTATTTTGTAGTCTTATAGTCTCCTCTAGTCTCTTGTAGTCTCTTATTTTATGGTAATTCCCTGTTCTTATTTACCTTTTTATGATAACTCTTCCTCTGGTCGTCGAATAGATGCCAATGCCCTGCGCCTATACGCCAGAACTCTTCACCTCAGTTCCGTTATCTCCTCAGTCCACCAATAAGCCTTCTGTTTCCCTAGCAGTGCTTTTCGAAGCTCACCCAATTTCGCCCATGGTGAAGTTTACCAGTGTACCTATTTCACCGGAGTCCATTGGTACCCCTATTTGGCCTACGTTGACCTCACCAGTAAAGCTGCTGTCGCGTGACTCCAACACCTTCATACTTCATTCCACTCAAGTATTTTCCGGCTAGAGTTCTGTGCGGCCAGACTTTCACAGATAGCCAGAAGGAGATATAGTTATGGTCTCTTGCCAACGTAGACAGCCGCCTTCTAAACAAAAGCTATATGGGGAACGGACTCACCAAAGCCTGGTCTGCGATAGGTTGGTGTCGAGCTCTTCTTCGTCATGACCATTTTCAGCGTGGACGCCATTTCCATAATTAGTCTCTTTCTTGTGTTTTGAATCGGCATCCTCTACTCCTAAGCTCTCGTATTGAAGTCGCCGGCTACTACCAGTTTGCCCGAAACGTCTTGAAGAGCGCCTTCCCATGCTTCTTTCCCTTTATGAAATTCCCTTATTGAAAAATAGCACCTGACGAAGCTGATACCTTGGTTTTCAATCCACACACCTATATCGCCCGAATTTCGCCAATAAACCGGGACTTTTTGAGTCACGCATAAGGCTGCATAGCCCGAAGAGTCTGAATATCATGTCTCTGAATTTCTTCTTCGATATGGTTCGCTGGATTTATACATAAGCTGCATGAGCAAGTCGTCCGCAGTGCCTCACCTTTACAGATTCCCTCGAAAAGCCCCCTCATCTACGCAACAGTTTCTTCTGCGCTTCGAGAGCTTCTCGGAAAGCTTTGTATGTTCCTGGCCCCAGAATATGTTTGGCTTCTCCTGTTTTACATTTGTAGTTGCACAGCAAGCAGAATGACTCAGCCGAGTATCCTTTTGCACTGTGTCCAACCTGTCGACCCTTAGTGCTAGGGTCTGGTGCTTTGCAGTCCTTTCACCCCATCTACCTGAAACCTTACCCTAACGTTAACCCAGCCAACTCTTATTCGCCCAATATCAACTAGCTTCCAAGCTTTTGCTTCATCCACTCCTACGACGACTTTCCTCTGTTCCCTTGTTTTCCGGGGAAGTAAGGTAAATTTTGCGCCCTCAATATGTTTCTTCCGAATCGCTGATGCTACTTCTTCCTCTGTTGTAAGACTGTCTAGATCGAGTACCTCGATTTTGACTTTGGGGACGAGCCTTTTAACCTCACCTATATTTTTCACAGCTTTTTGGTACTTACGTTTACCTTACATTTTGCCAGTGTCACAAGTACCCCATCGTCTGCTGTCTTCCTAATTTGGCGAACCTCTGCCCTCACTTTGCTTATGCTTACTCCTAAAGAACCTCAAAGAGTAAGCAGAAGGAGTAAGCTGAAGTTTTTAGTTAGACCTGGATTCGTCGATCTATCTTGCCTTCTGTCGCACTTTTGCAGCTTTAATTACACAGTCAGCCATTGGTATTGTTCGATGATGCCTACTTCAGTTCGTGCTTTAGTTGTGTTTTCTTCGTTAAGGCTACATTCAAGCGGTTTTTTTTCTAAGCTAGCCTCCTTCTATCGTCCTCAGATCTAGCTGAGCCTTCTTCGAATTTGCTCTGTAAACTTCTATAACTTCCGGAGCCTCTTTACGTTCAAGAAGACTATCTTTCACCTGCTGAGACATATTCTTTTGCACTTGGGATGCGACTGTAATTTTTTAATGATACCCCAACAGATTCGGAGCATCTTTTCTTCTTGCGTTTTCTCTTCAGCAATATAACTTCTTTTTGGAAAAGTGTGTGCTGTCGTCGCTGGAGATATTTTTACCAGTGCCAGCAAATAAAATTGATGTATCTTTAGTATTTTGCTTTACAACTTAGCATGATCATAGATCCCTATTTGATTTTTTTTAAAAAAAAGCTACTGCCTTTTCGACTAAAAAAATCTTGTACGACTAACCTTTCTGAAGCTACCATGTAATTAAATCTAGTAATCGTCATTGCATGATATCTCATCTTATATCGGCCCATAAATTTGCCATATACATACATATCTCCAATGGAATCGTTGGTGGAACATTGAACTTCAGTTTTACATCGATTAAAACTGATCATATCGAAAAATTCCAAAAATAACTATGATTACAGCTAATACGATAAGTGCTGAAGTAATTTATAAAAATTAAATACAACAAAACGCTACTATCTACATACCATTGAACACATGTACTCGTAGATTCAATTTAATCAGACATTTGTTTTCGTATCATGCTCATGAAAACGAGAGTGTGAATATCTTATGGCATACACATGCTATTGTATTGCATTTGCTATACAAACAACTGCGGCTACACTCCAAACGATTCCGAAGATACACCCAGACGATATCTTTTTAAAATGCTGAGAAACAAATTTACATAAATTAATAACAATTGGTGTGATTAATTAACACTAACATGATGTTGATTAGTCAGTCAATTTCTCGCATGCAGGGCCGCTTAGCAATATCCATACGAAATTCACTTTCTTCAATGCCAAATCGTCTTACAGATAATCTAAAAGTGAAATAGCAGTTTAATCAAGTTGATCATACACATTTTCATTCGATGAATCATACTCATGTTCTGCAAATCAACTCAAACAGAATCGATTAATTCGAAATAAAAATCGATTCATCCAATAAGTTGACCTTCGATGCGATCATCGTTTCCTTATACAATGTCATTTTCGCGCGACAAACTGACGTCATCACATAACATCACGACACGATCGGGTTGAGTGATTTCGAAAAAAGATACTGATATTTTTTTTATTTTTTTATCACATAGCATAGGAGTTTCTACCTCTTAGCAGCAGTTTGCTGTGGTGATGACGTGATATTTCAGTGTAATCACATCACATGTAATTGTATGCAGTTATAGCAGTGAGCAAGCGTCAGGTTCATTTTTAACCGGACAATCGCGTCGATTTGCCGGGAAAGTAAGTAATGAATTAAAGCGGGAAAAAGAATAAAGATGAACAAATGAAAATGATGGTTCATGTGAACTGATGCCAATAAAACATGCTGAAGCACTGTGCTCAGTGTCCGTACTAAATGATGTCAATGTCGAAATGCTTGGCAAGCAGAGTGTGAAGCGAGCACAAACATAGAAAAAAGAGCATACATAATTAAAGTAACCGTTGTTGAAGAATACCCACAGACGAGTGGTCAAGATAGATGCCGTTGAAATTTTTAGTATGTTGTGGAAATTGATTTCAATTTAACCCATGATAGGAGGAAAAGTGACACTAAAATACATGATGTTTGGTAAAATTAACTTTGTGGCGAATTCTGAAATCGATTAGCTATGCAGTTACTTTCGATTTAGAACAATTAAATCAGGATCTATTAGGCAGGCTAGTTGGCAAAATTCTAAAAAAAAGATGTACTGTACAAAACACATACAAAAAATACGCTGGAACTCAATGTGAATCTAAGCTAAAATATTTAAGTATAATGAAAAACAAAAATTGCACCTTAATGTACTATATCTGGGGTAACGTAGATCCTAACACCATTCGTGGAGCTGAATTAAGCGTATTCACATTCTGTATTCTCGCTGAGTGAAAAAACTTTCCATATATGTTCATTAATGAAAGCTCTTCATCCCCCTGATCACAAGGGTGTCTGACCAGGTGTCTTAAAAAAATTCCTATTTCAAGGATGGTACTTTTCAAAAGTTATTGTGGATACAAAAGCTTGAGAAATGATGCGCTACACAGTTCTTAGTATTAATCATTGTTTTATTTTACACAATTTCCAACATATACCCTACTACCTCAAAAGCCCATTGAGCACAAAGTGAAACTACTCAAAAGAACCAAGCCTTCGTGGAAATCATCAGTTCAACGCCATCAATGAAGTATCTTAGTGTGAATCTTGACAACAAACTGGGTACACAAAAACTATAACAAAAAGTACACATAAACTATTTTAGTACGAAGGCAACGAAGATTCAGGCAAAATTCGCAAGGATATTACCAAACATAAGATCCCCGAAACTGACAAGATGCAAGCTACTGGCTACTTTCGTCAGCAGCTCCGAATTTTTGTATGATGATGCTCTACCGGTCAAGCTATAGAGGCCGAAGTTGACCTCATGATTCTAAAGGAGTTTAACTTCCCATCCGTGAACGCCGCCGATGTCGTGACAACTATGATGATGGCAGAGTATTTTTCAGAGAAAAAAAGGAAAATAGAGATCCCAGACACCTAGAATCCTCTCAAGAGTATTCCGCCAAGCTCCCACAGTACTTTCCCAAACTCTCTAAATTTTTTCTTGTTCCTCTGTTTTCTTCTTAGCTGCCATGGTTTTTTCGCTAGACTCCAGAGATTTTTTCGACAGGTCCTGAATTTTTTCTACACCTTCTGAGTTTCTCCAAAGATTATCCTACACCTCCTAAATTTTCCCAGCCACCTCAAAGTTTTCAAGAGTCTTTTGGTTTTTTTTTTGCTTCCATGATTTTTTCATAAACTCCCAGCATTACCCATCCAAAAGTATGCCATTTTCCATCTAATTCTCCCTGAGGTTAGTGCATATATAATGAATGTGTCCTCAGCCCCATGAACTTCCAGCAACATATTAATTGCATCCATCCTTGCTTCGAGTGATCTTGGGGCTTTGGTCTTCCTGCCAATCCTGGGGAAAGGTTAGAACCCCTCTTGTTGTCAAAGTGGTGACCAGGCTACAATAAACGAGCCGGATCCGCCAGTATAATCTCCAGTGCCGCTCTCTGTTCAGCCACTCAACAATTGTGTGAAACTAGATCAGCCTTCAGTTCTGAGGAAATTGAAAAAGGCCTCTCTAGAGACGTTATCCGATAAGGACAAAAATTATCGGCAACACAAGTAATTGCAGAGTGACCGGTCCTTCTAAACCTTAGGGATTGTACTCAGAAACAACAAAATTCGGCTAAGCATAAGAATCAGAGCAGGCAAATCTCTAAGAAACCTAAACTCATGGCGAACGCTCCGGGGATATTTCAGCCATATAACGAATGGTCAAAGAGTGCCTCATCTAGGCTGTGATTCGTCTCAGCAAAAGAAATAGTGTCATATCTTCCAAAAACTGATTTGCAGTGAAAGGCAGGCTATGTTTAGGGTCTATTGCAAGCTGCAAAAAGCCATCTCATGTTCTCCCGGTGAATGACGTGGCTTGCTGTAAAGAGTTGTTGGGAGCGTGTGATGACCAACACTCGGCTGACTTCCATAAGCAGGCAATTAGGCAATCTCCGAACTAGAGGAGCATTGATCTGGCTACAAATCAAAGGACGAAACCTCCAGTCAGTATATATGCAGAGCATGTATTCTTTGCTTCCATTCCAATCCGGAAAAAATTCTGAAGATTGTCAGGCTCTTTAACCCTAATCTTCACACGGAAGGTTGGAGGATTGCAAAATTGTCGAGCCTGTTGAGAGTTGGGAAGAGACTCTCTTCACACTAAATGAAAAGGCAGTATCGCTTCTACAAGCCCTGAAGAGGCCATTATCAATTCCGTAGTGATGAAATATATCCTACTTTCGTATCGGAGTGATAAGGATCGATAGATTCGGAGACCGCTATCCAACACTCAAATCAGGAGGCTCTAACAATAGAACGGTGTATTATTTCTTCAGAAGTTGAATCTGAATCAAATTCAGATGTAATACCAAGTTGTGCTGATAGGAAAGAGAAAAAGAGGATGAGTCAGCTATGGTGCTCGAGAAGGACTTTGAGTCAATCCTTTTTAATAATGTTGAAGATACTTCAAATTAATTTTCATCATCAATTTTCTTCCACTTTTCTAAGACATCGATTGCAAGACAGTCCTCAGCCTACATGGACGCACATTGCATCAGGCAGCTGTTCGCTTAATCCGCAGTGCCACTGTTTCATAAAATGGCACGTGCAAATGTTGGGCGTAGGGTTCAACGATTTGCTGTGGTTCAGAAGATGAAGAGCAATCGGCCCTCCATCTTATGAGGCCATGCCCGGCTTTGTCGAAAAGAACAATGGCCTTGGTGCCGTCTTTCTCTCAAGCCCGACTGATCCATACTTGATGGAACTAAAGGATATACAGATAATTTCCTGATTACAAGGACTGAAAGAGACAATACCACGGACTCACAGCGGGTTTCTTAAAATCCTTTGGTAGTAGTGTTGTCATAGTTTTTAACCCTCCGAGGTCACACGTTCTAAAAATAACGTGTAGGTGACACGGGCTCAGATTGACCCCAGCCATATTCAAGCGATTATATCTCGTTTCGAACAACTCATAAAAATTCAGTATATTAGTTTGAACCTTTCAGAATGTATTTTTGTATTACATTTTTAAAAAAGCGAAAAGAAAATCAGCAAGGATTCAATTTGCATCATCAAATCGACAAGAATGCAATTTGCATTAAAAATTATTTTTTTCTGATCCTACAGCAACTCCTTAGCGACCTCTGTATCTACTTCGTTATTATTTCTTAGGTCTAATTCACCTGTACTAGTGGCCTTAATGATTTCAATGAACACTTGGCATTTCTTGGAGATATGATTAACTCTTCTTTTTACAGTTTAATATTAATTCTTTATGGAGGCTAAAATTTACTTATCCATTCAATGGTATTCTCATCCTGGTTTTTGAGAGCCATCATCCAATCAATCGGTGGCTATCTCTACATTCATTTCTTTCATGAACCCTTGACCTTTTGCTTTTGAGCACTTGAGCGAATTATCTTTTTGTTTCTAAAACTACACTTCCATGCCTTAGAGTTGATGGCTAAGATGTACAAATGTAAATTAACTTCAGAGGACCAATTCATAGCTCGCAAAGTTCAAAATACAACTGTTCCAATAGGCTTAATCGCTTGCTTTCTGCCTTGGATTGTCAAAACATTTGTTTATTTATTTATTTATTTACATTTGTTCATCGCTTTAATGAGAGAATTATGTTGAACAGCTTTACAGCATCCTCGAATCTGTTCTGGTTCTATTCATGCTCATTAATCAAAAAGAAACTTATCAATTTTCCTAAAATGGCTTTCGTTTAGCTAAAAAATATCTCGTCAGATTTACATTTCTACAAATCTTCTCTTGTACACTAAATCGTCTTCAATGTTTACATAGAACATAAATTGTGTCAAAAATATAAACGATTGACAACCTAAAACTAAACTAAGACTAAAAGTCAGCACCAGACAAGATGTTCAAAATCCAAAAAGCCCGAGAAATACCTTCATGATACCATTATGACTGTTTATGGTCATCTAATCGTTCGAAAGCAACATGAAATCTCGTCAAATGTTGTTTACTTAACAGATTTGATTGCAAAATTGCTCGAGTAGGACCGTGCAGTAGGACAATTCATGCTATCCATACGGACTTTTCGAAACCATTTAATCACGCAGATCACCAAAAATGGACTCACTTTGATATTTCCTCATCTACTATCAAATAGTTGTCGTTGCATTTGTTATATATTCAATATACTCCTACTCCCTTCATGTCTAAATCTGGTGTTTCTCAAGGCTCTATTTTAGGTCCAATACTCTTTTTATCTAATTTCAATGATAAAGAAAAAAAAAGGCATTTACAAGAAAATAAACGAACAATATTTTCTTGTAAATGCCTTTTTTTTGGCTGATGATTTTCAACTGTTTATGGAAATAGGGTCTACTGTCAATTGCATACTGCTTCAGTTGAACCGTTTGGGATTATTGAGAATATATAACCAGTAAACAAACTTATTCTATAAAAGGTCAATCATTGCTATTTTCAGATAAATTATACTCCATCACATTTAGGTATTCATTGAGTACCAAACTGCTTTCTTACCAAAGGTAAAAAGTAGAGCTACAATCCATTTCGGACGTTAGGAAGGTGTTAGAGACTCGATTTTCATTAGTAAGATTTTTACGAGTTTGAAAGGACCCGTGTCTCGCATAACTTTAACTTTCGCTCTAATATTACTCGAGCCTGCGTCCGTACCTTGAAGATTTTGACTCTAATCCTGATCAATCACGTCTTGAAATAATCTGGATCCGTTTTCAGATCATCACAGACATTTACTTATATCCAATATACCCTACTTCTATACATACATATCTCTTAACCTTGACTATACATTTGATTCCTAACAGAAATTTGATTTATTTTTAAATTTAAAATCCTTATAAAATAAACAAATAAAAAAAAGAATGCATTGACATGCAACACAATTGAAAATTTCATTCAGATGATTATAACTTATCTTTAAGAAAAACTCTCCCCTACTACAAACCTCAAAATTCATTCTTACTAAATCATTCCTAATCCAATCTCGATCAACTCGAAATAGAAATTCGTTAATCCATAGCACATCGATTAAGTAACACTCATTGCAACTTACTCGAATCTTATCAAAACTCATTCCTGACATTTAAAATTGTTTGTGCGTATTTGCAGCTAAATCGAGTAAGCAGCAAAAAAAATATCTTTAACTTACCGAGAAAAAAAAAATCTTAACAAGCTATTTTCGGCAAATGACATTATTTTATTTACGCCGATATCTTATCTGGTCGACAGAAACATTTTTCGGTTGCTCAACAGAGAAAAAAAAGCAAACTATACACAGTATTTACCTATTGGCGGGTCAGCCCAGTATGATTATCATGTTATTTGTATGTAAACGGCGTACAAGTTTTTCAGATTACGTGTAAATCGGTTGGTATTGGGCGCCGGTGTAGATATACTCGTATTTGTATAGTTATAAAGTGACCGTTATTTTTTATTTTAAATTATGGTTCCTAGAGCCAAAACAATTCGTGGAATCAAAACGGGTGATCGGGAATAATAATGGCACAATATAAATTTTGATGATTTCAAAATGAAAACTAGAAAATCTTTTAAAGATTAATTTAAATTTACATAAAATTTAGGACATTTATGTGCAGATGTTGGCATTAAGCACCTACCAAATCTGATTGTGTATTTATGGGATGAACAACCGATCGAAAAACAATCGAATTGCCGACATGCGCTTTATTTTCAAAAATATATCTAATACCCAACTTCGTGCCGAAAAACCTATCAACTATAATTTGAAAAATTTCAAGCGTCAATGAATGAATCTGCAGATTAGTTACAAAACCACACATACAAACATTCGAATTACATATTAAACTGAAATGATAGATTAGTTTTAGGCGGTTCTTCTAATTGTTTCTCCCGAAGAACAAGTCGAACTAGAACCACAAGTTCATCATTGGAATTCGAAATTCCATTAGATTATTAATTTTCCAACGGTACATTTCAACATCAAAGTATGTATAAGACATCAACAAGACATGAAAAGCAATCAAAAGATGACTTAGCATTAGCACACTTGAAGCGGATCGACCGGTCGATTGGTTGGCTTGCCGGCCGGCCGGGCGGGCGGTGCATCGATAAGAAGTCAATAATCCTCGTAATCGCTTGCACTTTAAGGTTAATCAACAAATTGCCAGCATCACTTTTATTTATAGAAATGTGCAAAGTTTTACACAATAAGCGAAGATGCCATGCGAAGAGCTATCATTGGGTCGAGAAGGTTAAGAATTTTCTAATTTGAATAATAATGCCTCACTGAAAGAAAAATCTTGGTAAAACCAACAATTTTCCTTAGTTGTTTTTGCGTCAACTACGGGCAATAGTTAAAACAACCATAAAAAAATAGTTGATTACTTTTATGCACCATGACGCGTGGTTGATAAACAACGTCCGTGGTGCAAAAAAAGTAAGCAACCACAAACAATGGTATTCCAACCATTGTTTGTGGTTGCTTACTTTTTTTCCATACATATTACGAAATATAGGCAGGGGAGGCGTGAATGCTGCTGTTGAATTTGGTGAATCACAATGCACCGACAATGCCGCTGTCAATGCAACCAAGGCACCAACCAAATTCATATTTTTTTCTTTTGTATTGCTAAATGCTGTTGTGCGAGGATTAGGTTGGCTTATGACAATACACATCAGCCATCGCTTGTCTATTCCACCAGACCATTCAACCTAATTCAAACAGATTTAATTCAACCTAAAGGTGATGCCAACCTATGGTAGGTATCACCGCTAGCGGTGCGGCAAAATTAGATATTTGGCAAATTCTGCCGCTGCCGCAAATTCGGCCGCAGCTATTGTGCGCGTTACAAAACAGTGCATTCTAATTTTTTGACTGCGCTTTGCCGCAGCACAATGCTATGCCACAGCGGAAAACGCTGTATTGTGAACAAAATAGCGTCGTACAAGGTAATATAAAGGCTTCACTGCATAACATGCATATGAATTATATCGAACAGCAAACCGAACACAATTTTGCCATGTATCATATGAAACTTCTATGATAGAATAGGAGCATGAGTATGAGGAGTATGAAAAATCAATAGTTTGCCTTAGTTGTTTTTGCATCAACTAGGGCTATAGTTAAAACAACCATAAGAAAATCGTTGATTACTTTTATGCACCATGACGCGTGGTTGATAAACAATTCCATTCGGAGCATGAAAAACGTCCAAATGTTGAAACCATTCTACTTTGCGTAGAATAATTCCAAATTACGTTTGCTGAAATCAACTATTGCGAAGTAGTTTAAGTACCATAAAAACTGTTGATAATTCGAAACGTTGAAGTTTTGAGTGAATTGATGAATATTTTTCTATTTATCAACTGTTCTTCGTGGTTATGAAACAATTAAAACAGTTGATTTCATGAACGTTGTGATATTTTTTGTATAACCAGAACCAACTACTTTTATATCGTTAAATTAACTATATTAACATAGTAAAAATAACTATTTTCCGTAGTTCGTTTAACGATTTTGAATGAATCGTTGCAATACTATTAAAAATAGTTGAACCAACCAAGAGTTTTTCTTTCAGTGCTCATAAAAATATTAATGGTAATATTTTTGATAAAAAAATTTCTTGATTAGCTTAACAAAATAATTCATAATTATTATTTATTAGAATTATAATTTTAAATAACAAAAAAAAAACTCAAAAATATTCTTCATAATACATGAATTCCATAATAAGCAGACCTTATATTCGAATTCTTCGCGAAATATGAGAATTTTTTTAACGTGAAAAATAAATGCATATGAATGCATATGTGGTTTTATTTTATTAAAACGACAATAATGCGAAAATTAACACCGCAAATAATTTTTTATTTGACTCAAATAAAATGTTCGTGGCATGCCAGTGGTTTTCGCATAATATAGGTATTTGTTGGGCTCAATATTTTTTCTTTTGGTATTTTTAGCGATAAAATAATGTGCATGTACACATAAATTTCGACTTTCATTTAGAATGTATTCATATATATTGCATATGTGTACGTGCGACTATGACAAAATACGATAGCTTAGATAGCTGTGATACTTCAATGAGTACAGGTAGGTATGATGAATAAATCTGTATTGACACATTTGTTCCGTGAAAATGTTGATGAGTCGTCGTCGCCCGTACTGCTGACAATGCATCGAATGTTCCATATTTGTGGGACCTAGATACGAGTCATAGTAGCTTAATTGTTTAGCTTAGGATTATTTTATTTAAGATTTTGGTCTCTGTTTTCAATTGCTCCGTGTCGATTGAATGCAAATTCAATGGATATACGTAAGCTAGGCTAAGATTTCTGACTCTAAGTAGGATCCATTTCCTATTTTGTAGTTTTGGTTATTTCTGGATTTATTGCACATTACGAATTTAAATCAACTGATAGAATATCATGGTTTGTTAGAATGCGAATTTAGAATAATTTTTTTTAAGGTCTTAGACAAGTCGTGATACTAATAGAAACTGAACTACTGATTTTCTTGATAATATCCTTGTAATTAATAGTTTTCTGCGTTGTAGATTTTCTATAAATCATAACTGGCCCTCTGTCATCTCCAAAAAAAATGTATGATTAACTTGCGTCTTAATTTTGCTACCCACAATGGGCGCTATAAAGTTTCAAAAAATTTTCACTTCACGTTGGCCATCAGATTTAAAAAATTTTATAACATAAGACTTGCTTAACCCAAATTTTATAAAATATGGCAACTTTTCATCGAAACTACGTCCAGAGATTGGGTTTAATGAAAACTAGTAGTAATGCTTCGAATTTGAAGAAGATCTGGCTATGAATCTCTTCCCTTGTCAATATTCTGATTTCTATAGCGAAAAATCTTCCCTGATTCCTTCAGGCCCTCACAATGGCTACAGTTAGCATTTAGAATCGGGGAGACAAGTGAACCTACGGGTCATTCGAGGAAAGTTAAATAATTCTCCATTCACTTATTCACTATAATATCCAATACTTTTTTTATGGCTTTGTGATGAGGAAAAAAACTACGTTGTGGAAATATTTTATTTGAAAACATAATTCATCCTCTCTTCCATGGTAGCAAACTGCTGAGTGAAATCATCAATCGGAGAAGGAAACCGATTCCTGGACAAAATGTTATTCAGTACTTACACTGAAAAAACACATAGCGCCAGACGCCATAGTTTATAGACTTCTGGCGCCATGTACATAGTCGATTTCGGGATTGTGATAAATTATAGCGCCACACAATTTTTATTCTCTGCTTTAGAGACGATATTCGTTGTCTATGCTGATTTATAGACAAGAAGGGAAGCATGATCACAATTAAATAACCTTTACAAGTAAAATAGTTTCGTAGCGGTAGAGCTACCAGAAAACTTATGATACCACTCTATTCTGGACGTCAGCTAATAGCACTACTTTAAATTCATACTCCACTACCAACTCTAGGTGTTCTTCCCGCAAACGATGCGACCATTTGCTTCGTCTTTAATGTACCCTCCATTTTGGTGGCTCTGGCTGAAAGGCGCTAGTTCGATAAAATTAATATCTAAATCACTAGAATCAGTATCTGACTTGACTTGATGGACTTAAATCCCGTCCGTCATATAGAAGACCAGTCGCGACTTGCAATCTGACAGGTATTATGGCACTTATTGGTCGACATTCAGTCCGCCATCTTCCGGGTTAATTGCTTTTGCGACCGGCTTTCTATATGACGGCCAGGCTTAAATTCATTAACGCTCCAGAATACCGTCACGGCCGGTGATCAGATTCCCCTCTTTGTCCTTATAGTAAGTGCAGCATGGCTCGCGGATGCAATACGTCTGTGCAAAGCAATCTGTGATTGGAAAAGAACAAAAACTATCTAGTTGTTCAACCAGTATCACAAGTTGAGTATCACAAGTTGTCTTATGAATATTTGTACGCGGGAACCTGGTACTCGCAACGACCAAGCTCTGCGATGCTGCCAGTCATATTTGTTGTTATTGTTCCAAAAGTTACACTCTAAATTTCGCTTTAACGAGTCTAATTCTTGTTATGAGACAAATAAGTTGCAGGTGGCCGACATTCGGAGCAATCACCCTGAATAAATTTGGCATTTGTACAAAGTAGTACCTAAACTCGTAAATTAATGAATAAATAAATTACATTTTTTTAATACATTTATATATTTTTGCAACTTTTCTTATCATCCATTGGTTCTAAATAAAAATGCGTAAAAATATTAATAAATTCACATACGCATACCAAAACACTATAAATCATGCACCATATTAGTCGTTCGCACTAACAAAACCATATCAAGTTACATGCTTGCCTCGATATGTAAAATACGTTTAATTGGCAATCTAGACCACAATTCATTTCCGTTCTTATCAAATTTGTTTATGGCACATTCTAAATTATAACCAGTGCTAATAGCTCAATTGTAAGCTGCTTAGCGGAACTATACATATATACGTGAAAATACGTTTGTTTTATACGTTTTTATGTAAAAAAAAATGACTGAAAAATCGAATAGCCATTTTAGTATCCAAGTATTATCTGTTTTTAAATATAACATGTATATGTAATGATGGAACACAAATTCAGTTGAATGAGTAATCACCATCATACAAATTTTAGAAAATTCGAAGAATCTCAACTGCCAACTTCTTATTTCATAAACAAGTGGTGTCAACATCATACATCAGTAACAAGCAAATAGTCAGTGTAATCCAAAACTTCTACAGACTGTCTTATGTCAATAAATGTATTTTTTCGATTAAATATTTGTACACATATAAATACATATGTCGACATGTGAATCAAAAACAACATGATCTAATGTTCTACTCGCTAATTCTATAAATTCTGCAGATGCGAAAAAAACACATCGCGAAATTACTTCATATCTTCAAAACTTTCTTTTCGTTATGTTGTTTATTGTTTTCCACACGCACTTGAAAGATCTTGAGCACTTAATGATAGTGCGCATGAGTGTACTGATAAGATAAAAACAAAATTATGCAAGTTCTAGCAGTAATCTCTTTGGAAAGCGGTAAACCTATAGCGAAACATTGCATCTATTTGCTTACAGTCTTTTCATTAAAAATTCTCACAAAGATAATATCTACCGGTGTGACTTCAAGTTTTTTCTACGACAGAATAACTGACATCTAAGAAAAAAAAAAAACTGCTGAGAACAGTAAAATCTGCTTGAATGTATCTGCCTAGAATTTCTACCACCAGTAAATTCAGCATCATCTGGCTAACGACACAATCGTTAATTTCTAACATATCACTCAAAGTCCGGTCTTCGGATTGTGAATGGATTTGTTAGCACTAGTGGTTAGAACAGTAGTCTCTTGACAATCTATGTAGTCTAAAATCGCAATTAGATTAGCATTTTCAAGGTTGTCGGTCGACGTTTCGTCGACGAAGAACGACTGAATATGTGTGTGAGAGCTGCTAAGGAAAAATATATCTATCATACTGTATTCAAATATCGTTTAAGAGCTTTCGACAAAAGAACAGGTTCTGCTATATGAAGTGCGAATGTGATCTTTGAAACCGGCAATTCTTGTTGAAGATGAGATGTGTTATTTTAATGTCCCGGTCAGCAACGTCGGTTAGATCTTTATGTGTGTACCACATCATGGTTTTAGAAGTAAAGAGGAACTTGAAAATAGTTAAGAAAATAAATTTAGTAGATGTATTTATCCGGGTTGTGATGTATTGTTTGTCATTACGTATGTTTAACTTCTTTTGGATAATTTCAAAATCTTTTATTTTTTTAAATCTATGTAGATTAAATTTTACTTTAAATTATTATTTTTATAATTCAACTAGTTTCATTTAACTTTCTCTGAGTCCTGTTAACTTTGTTCATTAAGAACCCGCTCAAGTCATATAGAATTTCCACAACAATGGTATCGAGCTTCAATTATAAATTTACACTAGATGTATATAAGTGTGTAGTCCCACGACTCACTTTACCTACTCTGGTATTTATTCAGAGTTAGGTTAACTCAAAGCTCGGTGTACGGTTCCCTGTCCGAATCTAGATTCGAACCTAGGACCGTACTTCCTCCCAAACTTATTAACATTGATTGTCTCCCATTCAGGTCAGTGCGGAGGCTCAGCATGAACCAAAGCACTAAAATACTGCAGTTTAGGGATTTTTTTCATTCGATTCCATTCAAGAAAAGATTTCAGCGAAAAATGCTTGTCGAAATTTCAAATGTGTTTTGATTTCAAATATGATATTCACAATTATAGTTTTAAAAATTATAATTTTTTGAGTAGGAGATTCTCTGATGCACTTTTGGTTTAGTATAGAATATATTTTCTAAGCATTAATTAGAACTCATTTTTCATTGCCATTAAAAATCCTCTGCGAGATAGGATGCGACAATTTTTATTTTTATAACTATTGAAATTTAAACATTTCTCCAGAGATCAGGTCCGTAGATAAACCCCTTAGAGTCCTCCTCGAACGATAGCCATCGGTCCCTAAGATAGTCCTGCATCATGACAAACAAGTAGGCGAAAATGCGGAAACTATGCTCGAAGGCCCCTAGGACATCACTCCACCTCGTCGAATTGCCGGCATGTTGAACATCTAGCGTCACTAGCAAAATAATCGGTCTAGCGTTGTGGAATGTTTCCTTCGCTTTTACCACAGCCCTAATCACTGCTTATATGGCATCAGCAGTTGAATACCCCTTTCGAAAGACGTGCTGTATGTCAGACAGATGATCAGCCGATCTAATAACTGACAGCAGCCGTGGCTTCAGCAACTGCTCGAGAAGCTTCTCCTTCGTGCCTAGCATGCAAAGCGGTTGCGTCTCCCTTTCCTTTGTCGACGAGTGCCAGTTGGGTAATTTTCCATTGCGATGGAAAGATCCCCGCCATTAATTAGGAATTATATAAATCCAGTAAAGCCGCAGTAGACTTTTCCCCCAGCTTTAAGTGCGTCGGCTGGCACTCCATCAGGGCCCGGGGTCTTTCCATTCTAGACACAGCGTCAATCAGCTCCTCCATAACGAGAGGAACGTCTATTCGTCGTATGCTATTATCCGACATTGGCGAATACCAAAGAGCCTGTCATTTGTAGCGAAACAATAGCTTCAATTACTTCATGAGTCACTGGGGCTCTAATGGGCTGAGCTTTGTTGATGCTACCATCTTACCTTGTTCACCCAGGCTGCGTTCTTCAAAATGAGCGGTGTTGCTCGTGTCTACTCTCAGCAAAGTATAAAGTGATGTACGAGGGGCGTTTGAAAAGTCCGTGCAAAAATAAAAACTGCTTACGTGTTTTAGGCTTATACACTTCGTCCAACGATGTTCTAGTTTGTTTATCCCTTCCGAATAATAGGATTTCTCCAAGTCTGCAAAATATCCATTAGTGTCTGCAATCACCTCCTCGTTTGAATAAAATCTTTGTCCCGCCAGCCATTTCTTCAAATTGGGGAACAAATAGTAGTCCGAGTGAGTCAAGTCTGGAGAATAGGGGGGATGTGAAACGAGTTGGAGTCCTATTTCCATTAATTTTGCGACCACAACTGCTGAGGTGTGTGCTGGTACATTGTCGTGATGGGAAATAATTTTCTTGTGGGCCAATCGCGGGCGTTTTTCTTGCAGCTCGGTTTTCAAACGGTCCAATAACGATCAATAATATGCACCTGTAATAGTTTTATCCTTTTCCAGATAGTCGATGAGGATTATCCCTTGCGAATCCCAAAAGAGAGTCGCCATAGCCTTTCCGGCCGAAGGAACGGTCTTCGTCTTTTTTGGTGCAGATTCCCCCTTGGTAACCCATTGTTTAGATTGTTGTTTGGTCTCAGAAGCATAGAAATGTATCCATGTTTCATCCACAGTGACGAAACGATGCTTAAAGTCCTCAGGATTCTTCTGAAACAGCTACAAACCATCCTTGCAACACTTCACACGATTCCGTTTTTGATCAAGCGTGAGCAATCGCGGCACCCATCTTGCGGATAGCTTTCTCATGTCCAAATGTTTATGCAAAATATTATGTACCCATTCAGTCGAGATGTCCACAGCACATGTGTCTCACGCACCTTAACTCTTCTCCCATCCATCACAATATCATGGATTTGATCAATGATTTCTGGAGTCATAACCTCCACAGGCCGTCCAGAACGCTCAGCGTCACTTGTGCCCATATGGCCAGTCCGAAAATTTTGATCCACTTATAAACTGTTCTAATCGAAGGTGCAGAGTCACCATAATGTTTATCAAGTTTCCCTTTAGTCTCCTGAGGCGTTTTGCCTTCCATAAAGTAATGTTTAGTCACAACACGAAATTCTTTTTCGTCCATTTCTTGAAAATCACTCAACTCTCTTGATTCACCCTAATGCCAAACACAAAGAAATATACCAATAGTAAGCTACAAGTGTTTCTAATTATGTTATATGTCGGAGTTGTGTATGCTTTCCATCACTGAAATCTATTTTTTTCATAAAATATGTTTATATCTTACGTTCGCTCGAGTTAATTTACGGTTAATTCAATTCGGAGTTAATTCAATGTTTGTTGAAAAAAAGTGTGTAAATTGTCAGTCATTAAGAGAGGGTCGATGTCCTGCATTGAGAGCCAAAATCATAATATTGCTTATTCTTGAGCCGTAATTTTTTGAAAATTAAAAGTTCCTAAAAATAATCGAAAAAAGTTCTACACGAAATAATGGAGTCACAAACCCGAAACCACAACACGAAAATTTTTTGTTCTTCCAATGAAAGAAAGTAATGAGATTCTGCAGTTTATAAGAAGCCAAAAAAAAATTAACCGTTGCTTATATTTGCTATGCTTCCATTTTATTTTACTCTTTCTATATTAACTATATTATTTTTTTATTGTTTAATTAATTTTGTTTTATTCTTTTTATTTCTACTTTGCTTTGATTCTTTTTATTTTTACTTTGTTTTAATTCTTTTTATTTTTATTACCCATTTTCCTCTTCTTGTTTTAATTATTTATATTCTTTTTATTTGAATTATTCTTATTCTTATAATTTTGAATTATGATTTATTTATTTTGTGTATATTTATTCTTATACCTTTACTTCTACTTGTTTTTCTTTTTACTTGAATTCCTTTTATTTTAATTATTTTTATTTTTATTCTTACTGTTTTTACTATTTTTATTCTTATTGTTTTAACTATTTTTATTTATATTGTTTTTATTTTTATCCTTTATTCTCTTCATTGTAATTTTTTACTATTACTTGATATATTTGCTTTATTGTTGTAACTTATTTTTTTATTCTATCTATTATTTTTATGATTTTTTTGGGTTTCGTTGCTGTTTTATACTGTTTGTATTTTTGGCTATTTTATTTATTTATTTGTTTTACTCCTCATTTGCTGTTTATTATTTTGGGTTTTGATTATAAATCAATAGGAAATACTGCCATATAATGTTTAATTTTAAACTTAAACCTATTCGTATTGCATCGAATAGTCACAGTCAAAACGAAAGTCCTTTTTCTATACCTGAATTATCAAGAGTTAGGGTACCCACAACCCTTTTTTCATTTTTCTTATATAAATTGAAAACGAAATACAGAGTATAAAAGTCAAAGTGCTAAAAAGTGCAAAAACTGCGATGCATATCACATTGCAAGCTACAAATGCTATAAAATACTCGTATATTTTTTTAATATCAATAATTTTGCTTCGCAACGAAAATTTTAGCGAAAGATTAGCATATTCAGCAAAAGACAATTATTTCAGTTGGCATGAAAAATCTCATGGGTGAAGTCTTCTGTAGTTAAATGAGAAAAATCCTCTACATTAATTTTTTTAGACAATACCACTTGGATTGCACTGCGATTAACTATTCCTTAAGGTGTTAGGTGAGTACATTATGCATGTCCTGATTAAAACAACGTAAGAAACAATGCACAGTCCAGCTTTAATGATATAAACTAGGATTTCTAAAAATAGCTTCTTAAAAAATGTTTGCTGTTCTTTTGTAATTTTTTTAAAAATAGCTTCTTAAAAAAATTTTACTGTTCTTTTTTAATTTTTTCAATTCTTTTTTGCACATTCTTGCCAAAAACAAATCAATAATAATAAGACTAATACAATTAAAGACATGAATTAAAATAGCATATCCAGCTTTAATAATCACGTGACTAAATTAATATAAACTTTTAATCCAGACACTAAGCTAGATATATTTAAATTTAAATCCCATTAAAATACTTAAGCTTGAATTTGAAATATATAATTATGTATCATAAATTCATCGAATCAAAATTCACAATGCGTTCGACTGCCGTTAATACACACTTCCAAAATCATTTTTCATCTTTTAGTTGTCTGACGATGAAATTCCTTTACCACTTCAGGATCATGCGAATTTAAATGACCCTGAACGTGATTCTTTTGCACAAAAAAAAAGATCCGCCAAAATGTTTGAACATTTTTTTGTTTGTTTTGTTTTCGGTCTTTTGCTTCTTCTGTCTGTGCCAGACATAAACCCCTGAACCGAATACATACGTTCATGCGTTCGTATATAATTTAGCCATATTTACACATGCGTGAACGATTGGCGCTCCAAGATTCCAGACAATCCCGTCGACTTACAATCGTCTAAAAATAGATGTACTTTCACTCAAACATCATCCAAAATTAAATCGGCAATTATTCAATGAAGTGAGAGAGCATTCACGCTGCGAAAGTTCATGTGAGAACAGAACATTGGGTGCGTACATAAATAATTGCACAGAGTGCCTCTTCTTCTAGTCGTGTGATGTGCGAAACCGTGCAATTATCACGAGTTTCTGGTTTTTTGGATCGAATGTTTTTTTTTCGAAATTGTGCTATTAGAAAATTAATGGTCTAAATCATACGAGTGTAAACGAAATAGATGCACTAACTAGAGCTACCTTATAAATACTATATTTTTTTCTTGATTAAGCTGACGTAGAATGAGAAAATGCATTGTTCTGCCGAGAGACGTGGCTGGCGAAGCATAAAGCTAATAAACAATGCCATTTCGGGTGCCATTGTAGTGTAGCAGCCAAGGCACAGGTGTTGTTTTTATAAATTTGTACACATACGGTAGACTTGATTGTACCTGACCAGATATTGTTAGCACATACTCAACGCTAAAAATGATGTCATTTTCCCCCCTGGGCCCCTCCGACAACGTTCAAGTTCAACCTGTTCGTGAATTTTATAATAAAATCATCAAATGCATAATTTGTTTTCTGTTTTGATTCTGCGAATATAGTTAAGAGATCGATTAAGTGGCGCCGTAGTTTCGTAATGAGTCGAATAAGATGGATTTGTTCTAGTTGAGAATGTAGGATACATACATATGTATTTAAAAATCTAACGGCTTCAAAAAAATATGAATTTCTATTCCTTACCCAACGATTTAACTATATATAGAAGCTGTTAAAAATAATTAAATGTCCAATACACCTTTCATTTGTTTTGTACTTCCCTCATACCCTTCAAATCTATTACTTCAGTTTCAACTGGCTATAGAAATAAAATTAGCACCATCTATTTCAAGTTCTACAGAAAATTCACATACAAAAATCATATGGGACACATGTTAAATACCACAACCTTTACGGTACATATGAAAAATATGCACATTTTTCCATGTTCATCACCTTGTTAAAACGATCTATTCTGACGTTAATAACGTATTACAATAAATCTATCGCATCATTTGTTGAACACTATTCAGTTTTTCTTGAAGAAATAACCGATGACAAGACAGACTGGCAATAAATCATATTTATACACATGCGATTAAAAAAAAATGTTGCTATGCCTGAATGTAGTCTGTGCAGAATTTTTTTTTTTTTTTGCACTTTCCTTGTGTAGGAAGTGAAAATGGTAAAGATGCTATTTGTTTAATGTATGAATAATATATGAACGTCGCGCTACGGTTAACTCATGCATCTCGAAAGAGCTGAACAAGCTTTGTTAAGGGCTATTATCGTATGGTTTTCATTATGGTAGAGCTATCATTTATGATGGTGTTTATTGTTGTTACAATGTTTCACAGTTAACCCTTATTGTTGGAACTGTATATTACGAAATTTGTTGACAAAATTTTTAATATCTCGCTTTCGGGCTTCAATTCAAAATCTTTCCTTTGTAAGTTCAATAAATATAAGCTACTAGTAATAGCCCATTTTGTGTTACTACATCAATCAAGAAAATATTTTTTTAAATTGCTTAAATCCTGAAGTGGTATTATACTAAAATTCTTTGAGATACCTAATATTTTTAATATTTCTGTCTGAAGAAATGAATAAGTTTTCGCCCTCTTGTGACGAAATTTTTTCATTTTCGGAGGAAAACCTACATGTTAATTTTCAAGTCTCTACCAACTCTATGTTGCCCATGAAAGAGCAAGGTAAGATCACGTTATTATCCGGTCAATGTCCATTCTTGGCGTCACAGGAGCTCAACAAGCTAAATAACCAGTTTTGTAGTTTTTTTTCCGGTAGACTATTATCCTGTGCATGATGTGACAAAGCCACGACACGTCACTAAACCAATTTTTGCCTGAAATGTCGTGATCTTGTCTTTTTTGTTCGTATATGTTGCCGTGAATCTTCATTCTTCGTTCGACCTCACTTTACAACCCTTTATGACTTTATGACAAAATTTTAATAAATGTTTCTGTATTCTTGTTTTATTATAATACTTTCAAAATTGCATATTTGTTTCAAATGTCAAAGTCCTTTTTCAAAGATTTCAACTTCTGATTTTTTTAGCATTATTTCCATTCCTTAAATAAATAAACAAAATATAATAAAATAAATAAAATATAATGGATTAAAAAAATAAAAAATAAATAGTGCTGCCACAGCGCTTCCGCCACTTTATGGATGAAATTTACAGAAACTCTCAACAACCTGCTTGACCTACAATCCGATTCCGATTCTTCTAGCTTCATCCATTACCGTGACCAAAACGCTTTTAAATCAGCCCCACTCCCTTAAAAAGCGAGATTGCAAAAGTCGCTGATATACATGTTTCCTTATTTGTTAGTGATTCGAAGTGAAACTGCCACGCCTTGTTTTCTATAGCCGGTAGCTATTTACCTTTTTTTTACTCATGTTTTGATTTTCAAAGTCGCAGTACGGAGAATGGCCAACGTGGGGCAATTTAGCCCCTTCTTTGGCCTCGGTATCAGCTTCTTCGTTTCCTTGGTGCCTCTCATGGCTAGTGACCGATTTAAGAACCTTTTCTCGAACGTTGCAGTAGTCTTTATTTGATTGCTGAAGCTCAGCGTTTCCATTAGGGGAGCTATGAGATGATCCTTTTGATCTCCTGTTTTGTACATGAAGGCCTCTTGTATGCTTATCGCCTGTTTTCCGCTTCCTCTTGGGTTTTGATGTGTATTGGTTCAAAGGTTAGAAGGTGGAGCTCAGTGCTCCTGTAATCAGGCCATCGTTTAAAGCTTGTTGTGCCTGTTAACAGCTGTTTTCTGCGTGATTTTCTTCCATCTAAGTGCTGATCCATATAAGGTGATAGGTCTCACCATTTGTTTGTACGCCAGAGTTTCTGCCTTGAAGATAGTCCCCGATTACCGCCAAAGTGCCTTATTGACCTTCAATGTAGTTTTGTTTGAATGATTGTCCCAGGTGAGATTCCTATCCAGATGCTTCTAATTTTTAGGACTCGATTTGTCTTTTCGTGATAAATCGAACTATCTTGACCTTTTGAGAATTTATGGACGTTTGCATTTTGAATCTCAAAGTATCTGAATGTGAGCTTCTTATTATTAACGTGATGAGAGAACTGTTAATCTCTTATTGTTGAGGGTTCCAAGAACATCGTCAACCAGTAGGGACCATATCAGGGAGATAATCCTTGTGATCATCTCCACGTACCCTTGGCTTTGCTGTCCTTAAGTACACCTCAGCACCTCACTCAGTACTTTACTCGCCTATTTAACTATCTCTTGAGGGGCTGCTCTCCTCTGCAAAGCGTGGTACAGCGAGCCGTGTCTTGCATTATCAAAGGCTCTTTCCATGCCCATAAAAGTACATAGTGCGATTTTCTTATTATTCCATGCTTTTTCTATTATTTGTACCAGCTTATGTGTGGCTGATAAAGTTGTTTTGCCCTTTTGGTGTGCAACATGAAACTTGTGTGGTGGTATCTTCATTAAGAGGTCGTTCCGTATGTATAGGTCGATCAGTTTCTCCATGGTCTTCAATATGAAGGATGCGAGGCTGATTTGTCTGCATGATTTTGGAAGGTCAGCCGATTGTTCGCCACGTTTCTAGTGTGTAGCTAAGTCGAAAGCTCGCTCTAAAAATGTATACTAGAATAGTTTTCAGTTTCCATGTGGCTCTTTGTCGCAAGGCGGGGATGATCCCATCTGGTCCTGTTGATTTAAAGGGTTTGAAGGAATTTTCTGCCTATTCAACTTTTTCATATAATATGATTTGTTTAATCAGTGGTGAACTCAGAGCGCTCGTCTTCTTCCTCATCCCCATTGTGATTTCTTATTCTGAAATCCTGGGAAGTGTGCTTTGGGCAACACTTCCAGTGTGTCTCGATGGGATGTCGCCGTCCCTCCCCTGGGGTTCGAAGTAGTCCTATATGACCTTGGTGGTTTTTGAACAAAGCTTTATTTACAACGAAGGCACCTTCGTTTGAAAAGAAGTTTAGAAGATAGTTAAAAAAGTAAAGTAATCCCATGGCGACTCACATACGGGTCTATTGGTTGAAGCTGCTTCATCACAAATTCACAATCAATATTAATAAGAGAGTGGAGTGATTAGTTTCATGACTCACTTTACCCCTTAAATCAGGTACCTAATCAGACCTAGGTGAACTCAAAGCTTGTTGCGCGGTCCCTTGTCTGAAGCTGGATTCTAACCAGGAACCCCACCCACAAGAAGCCAGTGCAATACCGACTATGCTACTCAAGCTTTTCAAGAAGAAAGTTAATGTTTGTGTTCATTATTATCGCCGTCCTCAGGTTTTCTTGCCTTGTGGTCCAGATACTATTTTCTATACGCAGGCTTCTTATTCTACCAGTGCTCCGAGGCAAACCTGCTTTATTACTTCTGCCAAGGCAACTTTGGCATGAGCAGGTTCGCGTATTGTTATCTCCTTCCTTTTTCTCCATTGGTTGGAAACTTTCGGGACCTAGTGCTGCCTCCACGTCGGTATCACTACCCTCCATATTGGTACATGGAGTGACCGCTGGCTTTGGTGCTTTTTCGTCTGACTTTTTGACGGTCAACTTTGATGGTTCAAAACGGAAGCTAATGTTGCCGTCTCCGTCACTTATTTGAGTAGCTGCAATGCCCAAGAAGGCGCACTCGCTTTTGATTTCCCCGAAAAGAGCTTTCCAAGACTTGACGTTGAGGTCCTCATTCTGGCGTTCTACGATAGCCAAGTTCGCTTCGTTGGGGAAGTAGCCAACAAGGGTCTTGGAGCCGGGAATCAGAAATTCCTCTGGCCCGTAGTTTGGCCCCTTCCCACTTCGTCGTTGGTTTATCCTCACAATGGACGGACACATAACCTAATTTTAAGGCTATGTGTCCTTCCTTTTGCTGGGGAACAGAAAGGCAAAGTCTCTCTCTCTTTATATACGCTAGTATCATCTCCTCAAGAGGACTTCGCACCTTGACCTTTGTCAGTCGTGAGGAGTCCTTGGAAAGTCATTTAGAATGAGCGCCTTTTTTACACTCTGCAAGGCTCCGCTATATGTAGGTTAGTTGTCGCTGCCTTTTGCTGGTTTGAGAATGTTTTGGAACCACATTGGTGCGCCTTATTTTTTTTGGCTGCCTGTTCTCAGGAGTGCCATCCTGGGGTCTGGGCCCTTTCCTATTGACTTCTGGTGCCTTTGTTCGGAGTGCCTTTTCCGTAGTCTCTTCTTTGGACATGCCACTTCTTATGAAGAATATCATGCACTTTCTGGCTGCGCCGTTCATGTTCTTTCCTTTTGAAGTCTCGTTCGATGTTTTCTGCTAAATCATTTTCGGCGCTGCCATACTTCAGGAGAGATTCTCCGCGATATCTAAGGAGGAACTGCCGTCAGAGGTAGAGGGGGAGGCTCTGTAGCCTTTATTTCTTCCGTTCTGCCTCTTCTTTTTTGTGAATCTGCCTTGCCTTGTCCATCTTTAAGTTTTAGTATAGAGCTACAGGTATACTTAGCGCATTTCTTAGTTTGACCCTTCTTGTGCCTCTGTATGTAATTAAACATGAGAATTTGGCATAAAGCAATAAGAGATATATTTTCTGGTCCATCCTAAAATATTCGCGAAAATCGTGACATATATTTCCTAAGCATACATGAAAATTCTACACCAATACTTTTTTTCAAATGACCTACTTACTTCCGTTAATTTTTTATCCCCAAAAAAAGTTTTGTACAAAGCCGTAAAAATCACCAAAAATATTTCTAATAAAAAATGCAACTGTACTTTTTTTTTGTAATTAATTCAATTGCACTCAAATACCACCTGATATTAATGCATCCGAAATACACATCCGGACTTTTAATGATTTTTTCACGGTAAAAATGAACAGTCAGTGACTTAGGCTTATGAACGATGTACTTGTAAATTAATTCCGTTCACACCAAGTTCAAGTTTTGAGCTGCACGAAGGTTAACATTGACCGACAATTCGTTTCTCAACTTGTTCAGTCATAAATTTGACAGCGGAAATGCACGAATGATTCATTTGGTACGTTCGTGAAGATTTTTTTAATGAAACAAAACAAAAAAACATTGCGTTATATAATGTAGGTGTACTGTCTTATTGCATTTGTTATGAATAAACATTTCCGAGATTTTGATTTTGTGAATGAGAAATTAACTAAGTGAAATAAATGAAAATGAATTAAGTTAAATTTAAAGTTATTTTGATTATGAATTCAGATTAGAGGTTGTGTGAATCAAAAAATTGAGGACGAATTTTTACGATATTATATTTCCATGTATGTATGTATTTAGCATATTTTCTTTTAATCGAGCGATTTGAATCGCACTCTGGTTCAAAATTTTCTATTTTATGCATACTAAATAATGATTAATTATGAAATTGTAGCATGTCTGTACATCAGTTCAACGATCTCAAAGATACATTTATAAACACTTTAATTTCCATTAGTACATCCCTTTTACAAAAAAAATAATTATTACAAATTTTCTTTGTCCTTTTAAAACACATCGTTTACTCACAATATACATTTGAGGAAGTAAACAGAACGACATTGGTATTTCGATTTTAACCTTACTACCTTTACTAAAGGTCGACTATAATCTAAAAATTGAAAATATTATCTATGACTAATTTCTGGGGAATACCAATTACATGCTTGTTCGCCGGTAAAATAAAATCGATTCAATTCGAAAACATTAACGAAAAATCAGAAATTCATCAGACGTTCGAAACAAATTGTGCATGAAGTTTATTAATGTCGTCACTTACTACACGATGAGCTCTACATCAATAATAGCGTAAATCGATTCGATTATTTACCAGAGCGTTATACACTTGTTGAGTACTTGAGATTTTCCAAAAGCCAATCATATTGATGAGAATAGACCGTCAACGATCTTGACCGCGACCGGACATGCATACCGTGAATGCGTAGATAATAAATTAGATAATGTTTCAGACGTTGAATTATAATTTGTAGAACATCCGTTGAATGTTAATGGTTCCTCGTATGAAAACCGGGAGTGATATAAAACGCAAAATCATTCAATGAAATATGTCAGTTACAATTGTGCTTCGGAGGAAGACATTGGCAGACAATGGAGAAGATAAGCATATTTCTTTGGGGATTTGTGTTGATTGTAGCTTCAGTGGAAGCTCAAAAAAATCGACAGGGCCCTCGAATACCAAGGCAACCACCGCCGCTAGCAGTTTCTTTGACCGCTCCTAGAGAACCATACCCTGCTGCCGGATACCGTCCCGATCGTGCATTCGAACTACCAACTGAAGCGCGAAATGATCAAAAACCTGTGGGAAACTACTTACCACCTGCTGCTCAGGTCCCCGCAGTGGAAGCCGTAACAACGAAAGATGCTCCTTATCCTGCAGCAGGCTATCGACCGGGTAAAGTCTTCAATCTTCCAACGGAAGAAAAAATGACAACCAATGGTCCTACGGCAGAAATTTCCACCCAAGCGACAACAGCAACAGATGAGGGGTCTTCTTCTGACGCAGGTGATGAACTGGGCAAAGCTGCCGCCCTTCCAGCTGAAGATAAAGTGATAAGTAATCTTCCTACCACTGAAGCTCCCACCGAAGAAGCTGCAACAACAAAAAATGCTCCATACCCCGCGGCTGGCAATCGACCTGGGAAAGCCTTTGATCTTCCCATCGAAGCAAAAATGGTAACCAATATACCCTCAACGGAAGTGTCCACCGTAGAAGCCATCATAACGGCAGATGCAAGCGATCAACCGGAAGAAGCATCAAAAGTTCTTCCAACGGAAGAAGCATCAAAAGTTCTTCCAACAGAAGCAACCAATGGACCTGTGACTGAAATTTCCACTGAACAATCTGCAACAACAGAAAAGGCTCCGTATCCTGCGGCGGGCTATCGACCCGGGAAAGCATTCGACCTTCCAACTGAAGCACGCCGCGGACCAGGGTCAACCTACGTTCCTCCAACTGAAATACCAAAGAAAGCGCCATATCCTGCAGCCGGATATAAACCCATCCGACCATTTTATTTGCCCACAGAAGAGAAAACGAGAATCAAAGCTGATTCGGAATCACAAGATGCTGATCAAACTGGTGCTGCATCGGAACTTGTAGCTAGTATTCAATTCCCAGATGACTCAGGAGTTAGCCAAGTTCAATCAGAACGCATCACTTCTGCGCAAGGAGTTATACAAACGAGACCGTCCAGTTTTCATAGTTTCCAAGAATTGCCAGAACATCGTATGATCCGACCAAATCCATCGTTTGAGGACACTAGATTTCGAAAAGTTGTCAAAATTCGTCCAGGTCAACACCAACATCAGTACCAACCTATACACAGGCCTATTGACGGTACGCAAACAGTAATCCAAACTCGTCCAACATTTGGAGTGAATTCGGAAATCGCATATGACAATGGGCCAGTTTTGGTAACATCGATTAAATTGCCAGATCCATTTTCTTTGATGTCGTTTTTAAATGATTATTGAAGGAAAATAGTTAGTGTTAGTGGTTAAATAGTTAGTGGTTAATTGAAAAGTTATAGGAAAGTTTTTGATAGATTTTTTCCTTGTTAATTAATAAAATCGTTAGAACCTTTTTGTAAAAAAAAAAAATTTATTTCCCTTAACAGTGAAATTTTTTGTGTGCTTTTGCAACCTGTTAGGTGTGGTGTCTTACACCATGGCTAACATTTACCACTAACGTTTGCCCAGCGTAATACAGCTAATATGCATTAGTCTGTGAGTCAGCTGTTGTGAGGATAAGTTTGTAATCCGCTGTAGTTCGGGAACCTAGCATGATTTGGATGTATAAATTTTGTTGAAATTTTTCAACTCTTGTCACTTCTGAGTTTGTTTCTCTAACCTCAGGTCTTCCGAATTTCTTCAGATTTTTTTAAGAGCGAAATTTTTGTACGTTTTTACATTAGTAGGCTGCTGTTGCCTGTACTCTCGATGACCTCTTCTTCGTCCAGGTCGTATTCTGATGTGTTTCTTTGCTGTATTTGCAACTCCAGAGTATGGACGAAGGATTCAGCTTTGCTATTAAGATCATATTTCTGGCCTTGACAATCATGGATGGATGGCATTATTTTTTGTTCCCTAACCTGACACACTTCAATAATCGCTAGAGTGTGTTTTGAGGCTTGATGTTCCGCATCAGTTTCACTCTCTGCGAATGAAACTAGCAGAAGAATTCGTAGCATTCTCTCCCATTTTGCTTGTCACTTCAGTATAGGCCTGTGCCTCTACCTCTTCTCCGGAGCTCTAGCTCTTCTTCCTCCTCTAATTTTTATTTACTTAGAGAATTCGTCAGGACAGTGATCGACCTTTACTTTTATTGTGCCCGTGTTGTCATTTTTTGCCTGCAATATCGCACTAGTGAGGAGAGTCTAGGTCGCTGTTCCAGGTGTTTCATGCCTAGTTGATTCAGCTAGTGCTTCCCATTTAGTGATGTTCATTCGCCTAAATGGTCGGCTTATGGTCGGAAAACAGCTCATCGAAAGCTGTTCCTGGATGTGCAGGTTGTAATGTTTATCTGTCATGAACTTCTTAAGCTCGGGCCATGCTCGTTTGCTTCTCACACCACCCAATGATGGTTTTAGTCGTTAAGGTCACCTGCAATGCTCCTTCGTGATCAAACAGTTCACGAAAATCATGGGTGAAGTTGTGGGAACTAGAAGACCTGTGTGCCCAAACTCCATTGAACTAAGAAAAGAAATTTTCCACTTTTATGCTGGTGGCTTCTGATCCATCACCGATGGAAGTTGAAAGGAAGAAAGCGATAGTTCCTTCTCTTTCAGTAAAAAATTCAGACCCAAGGAACTTGAGGCCAATCAGACGAACTTCGTTTAAGTTGAAGTGCCCGCAGAGGCTTGTCAAACGATACCTAAAAACTAGGGCAGCTACGTCAAATCCTTTAAGTGGTGGGAAACATGCTTAACAGTGAGATAAATGATAAGAGTTAGCCATTCATTCTCTGGTTTCCAATGTTGACAGAGCTCTTTCTAATAATAAGTTTACAACGGGAGTTTTTGCGGGCATGAAGGGGGCTTTGAATGCGCACACCTTAAGAAACCAACCAAGTGTAACAGGAAAAGCTGATAGTGTGGACGATATCCTAGTTGAATGGATAGAACTTATTGCTACTTGATAATGGAGACAAAAAATTGATGTCCACAACGGAGTGTTATACCGTCGCTCTTGTGGAGTAAGCTAATCGGTTTGCTAATGAACGAAATGCAACAAAAACGGCATCATGCGCAAACTTATGCTGATGCCTTGGTCATACTAGGATACAAAACAGAAAGATTAAGGCTATTAAAGAATACACCACATGCATTGGATTTAATTAAGAGTTGAGCTCCAGCACGATCTTTAAGTGAATCCTGGGGAAAAGCAACTTGATTATTTCACCAGGAAAAAACCTGAAAGGACTAGTGCTACTAAAAATGAAGGAAAAAGTTTCAGATGAAGTCAAATATCTAGAAGCAATATTGAACAAAAAATTCTCTGACAGAAGTATGCGAAATTGAAGCTTACACGTGGTTTTAATGCTTTTAGGCAAGGCAAGAAAGCTGTCTCATGTAGTTATGTGGATGCGAAGCTCATGTATGCTCCCAAGAATTTAGTTACCATACAAAGACTGTGTGCCTAGGTATATGTGGTGCCTTCTCAATCTGAAATTCATATTCAAAATTTAGAGATGAGTCCTGCCCCCCATAGACTAATTCAACTTGGCTTATAGGTAAACAGCGAGCGATGTGTGTATTAGAAGTCTGATACTACAGATCCCTCCAGTTGCCCCAATGCTCTCGGACGCTCTAGTGTCCCTACTAAATTTCCGGGGAAGATACAAAGTAATATTTTTGAGCAGAAGTGACAGCGAGCACCAGATGTCTGCAGGGGGTTACTCCGAGAACTTCTTCACGGATGGAACTGATGTCTAGCAGCATCCATCGAAACGCAGATGACCCTTTTCTCTAGTGAAGCATTTCCAAGCAGGAAAATTGGTTGGTGAAAAGTGGAAGGGATCGGCCACAACACAAGTCCCAACTAAACTCTGTCGCTAGGTTCAATAAGATGCATCTGCTATGCGTTCCAGGTCACTGTGGTCTTCATGGGATGGGAATCGCTGATGACACTGCGAAGCAAATGTCGGTGCTTCCAATACAGGGTCTAAAACCCGCCATAGGTGTACCGACCGCATCTACATAAACCGTTCTTCGCAAGTGAGTAATCGATACGCGTAAAGTGAGACTGCAACCTTCTGCTGTGGCCACGCATACGAGTACCTTCCTCTCAGAACCGATTTGTAAGAATGAGAGAGTCCTCCTCCTAACTATGGAAATGCGAGATTCCAAAAAGAGGGCAGATTACCGTCGAAATATCAGTATGTGTGAAGAAATTGAAATTTATCTACGTTCCAAAAGAAATATTGGGATTGAAATAAAAAAAATGAGAGAATTTGAAGAACCCTAGTAAGCATACTGACAGGACACAACTAATAAGTCCTATGAGGGCATATGTACGGTATGGGCCTTGAACAGGATGACGGTCGCCCACACTACGTAAATGTGACTGACTCCGCGGAGGATTTCCTTTGCGAATGTGTGGGGTATGCGTGTATTAGATACCAATGTTTTAGTTAGGATGGTGCGCATACGCAGTGGATAGCCTCTTATTCCATATCATTGATCATGAACTTTATTAATAAATATGACAAAATCTAGTAGACTGAAAATTCATTGATTACTATAGGTTATTCTGTTCTGAGTGCTTAAATGTACCAGATACCTCTCTCAAAACCCAAACACACACTTAAGTGATGCTTGTAGACTCTATATTAAAACAGGAGAAAAATCCACATTTCTTCAATTAATCAATTAACATTATAAATATTCGATACACTATCATACCCAAATCAAAGAAACTATATGACATCATTTAGTTTTTTCTCGAAATACATCATCCATATCATATCAAATAATTGTTTAGCACTTCTCTTTAACCAAAATGACTACACAACAATTCATCAAATAATTTACTACCAAGAAAATCATTTATTTGGGAATATACGTACAGTGTTTTCTTGATTTCAAAATTAGTTTAAAAATTATCATACTTCACGGATGAGTGCATACAATAATACTATTCATTCATGATTACCCTTTCGTTTTCAAACAAAACATCAATAAAGAAGCAATATATTGCCTTCTGGAGCAATAACCAGACGATTGTTTGCTTCATTAATGTCTCATATTAGTAAAAAGACGATTAAATGAAAAGAGCTTTGTTTTGTTTAGTATTCGAAAATTAAATGAAATTGAAAGCAATTCGGTATTGAACCAATGCTGAACAATACGATAAGACACATTTTGGATATCAAAACCATTGAAGATAGAAAGTAAATAACATATATTTACTCTACCGCATCTGATATCTAATCTTATATTAATTTACACAATCTCGATACATGTACAAATGTACTCATAAAATCTGATAGGTATTTGGCCTAGATAAGATCGAACTTCAATTCGTTTCTTATCTTCTTATCCAATTTCCGTTTTTATTAATGTAAAAAAAAATTAAATCTTTACGGCTCCCGATTTAAGTGAAATCGGATGTGTACCTAAGCAAAGAAAATATAATAAAAAATTTCCAAGATTAAAAATTATCCCATTTGCAATTCGAATCGGTGATTTGAATCTAAGGGTATTTCAAATTCTGTGTAAATGCTCATAAATTTTGATCACAATTAAGTGTATGTATAAACAACATCCTAAATTTTACACCTATCTACCATACCGATAATATCAATTTGTTCCTAACAGCTTGTTTTACGTCTTTATTTTAATATTTCTTAACTTCAAAAATACCTGGCATATTAATTGCAATATTCAGCAAACGTAGTAGCTAAAATCTCCTGATTTTTACAATTACGCAATCTACACACTCCTATCATCATTATAACTAAATCTTAGCACCACTTATTTTCGTAGAATTTGTAATTATTTCACTTGAAACCGATTTTTTTAAACTCCTTCATTGAACAACTAAATGAATTGATGATATTTTTTTAATCTTATATACACCTTTGTATCTCCATGAAATTTCACAAAACAGGCCTTAAAATGCAACAACCACATATGCATGATCTCATCTGAATGATAACAGTCGGTAAATATCTGACGAATTCGGGTAGGTTAACTCGAACATGCATATTATTTCAAATTGAATTTATCGCGAATACTACAAACATCATAAACGTATTGCACGAGTACACGGAAAAATATGTTTATATAGTACATTTGCATTGTAGATCACAAATTTAGCGACAAATTAAACAATGAAATTATCCAATGTAAACTGTCGAATGAGCTCTTTCGAGACATAAAAAAAGCTTGTGAAGATCATACCGTCAAGTGATAGATAATAGAAGAGGAAATTAATATTTTTTTGTTCAACAGGAATTTGTACCCCAGGAATTTATCTCAGAATGTCTAAAATATATTTTTAAGAACCTGAAATCAACACCACCTACAATTAAAACCATATCATATCGTTTAGAAAATCATATGCTCTACTTTGAAGCTCTGTTTACGGTAACACAATTATTTCTCCTCTGGACCAACGAACCCAACCTTAACTCTCTCATTCAAAAAATTATATGCATGAATATTTATACATCAAGCAAGTTGACATTCCGGTCTCATCTTCACATGACGACGACCTATTCATTCGGTCAATTAGCTTTCAAACCAGATTATCTTTAATCGTCACCTGTTTGTTTTTCGTTGAATAACTTTCTTGTGCTGCAAAAACAAGTTCTTTTCTAGTCTCACATTCCAAGCTATTCTCGTTTTAATAGGAAATTGAGAGCAGGTTATTATTTGTCATCAATGTGAAATGGAGAAATTACTTGCGTACATCTTTAATTCCTTGCGTGGACTTAATTGCTTCTAATGTGCTTAGCAAAAACCAGATGTATATCTAATTTTGCATCACGGTTGACACTAAATGAAGATGGTATTGATAAGTTCCATTAAGTGTGAATAAGTGTGGGAAATATGTTCATTGATGTGCTCATAAGACTTTTCAAATAATAAAAGGGTAATAAACCACATATTTTCTTTTTATCCAAACATATTTTCATGAATAAATATATTGAAAAATATTACTCACCCAAATTTTCCTTGTACTTTCAGATTCATCAGATATCGTCGACTGTAAACTCAAGCTAATTTTAGGATTAATATGGACACTAATTCTTCACTACTCGATTTCAATGCCAATGTGGGACGGTGACGATGAAAAAGGAATTAATGGCTCAGAACCCACACCGAAGCAAAGGTAAACCGAAACCAAACATCATAATGACCGCATCCATAAATCTAATATCCAATATCCGTTTGCAGGCTTCTCAATTGGATCCATACTAAAGTACCAGAGCTACCTATCCATAATTTCACAACAGATTGGACGAGCGGTAAAGCGGTCGGTGCTCTGGTCGATGCATGTGCTCCAGGTCTGTGTCCGGACTGGGATATTTGGGATCCACAAGATGCCGTTCAAAATGCCTCCGAAGCCATGGGACTGGCCGACGATTGGCTTAATGTCCGTCAACTGATCAAACCCGAAGAAATGGTCAATCCGAATATTGATGAACAATCGATGATGACATATTTGTCGCAATATCCGAATGCTAAACTGAAAACCGGAGCACCATTACGACCAAAAACTAATCCGAATAGGTAAGACGGTTTGATTGATTTTATTAACTTCAAAGTCTATCTATTCAAAGACCGAAGTGCACAATTTTTAATATTCGGCTTTGGAATCAGCACCAAACAAGCACTGTCTATCCCCTTTAAGATTTATATTTTTTTTTTTCACTTTTTTCACTGATTGTCAACATATTAATTTCTCTTATCATATCCAAAAAAAATAAATATGAAGTCTTCACTGAAGATGAGCATCCTAACATTCATCTAAATATTGAAGTAGTAAATAAAATATATGTAACATTGTTCTGCATAAGTTGTAATCTAAAATAATTTTTTTATTTGATTACTGTTTTATACTAGCAGCATTCCACCTCCACGGTAAGTTTGGAATGCAATTCAAAATTTTGTTCATTGTCAATTTGAAGCTGTGTTGCAAAAGCGCTTTCAGTTTTTCATATAATCCCTAATGTGAAAAAGGGGGAAAAACAAAGGATATGCGCCAATGCTCGATGTTATTAGTGTTGACATGATAGTTATTACTAAACATAGCTTTGGTGTAATCAATTAAAACTTAATCAAACATTTGTTATTTTTTAATTAAAGTTTTAATTAAATGCTAAATCTATATAGAATTACATATTCCTCATTCATTCATAATTCATTCTTAAAGGGGTCATTATTTTTCACGATAATTACTGTATATTTAGTAAGCTAGTTCTTTTTTCAATTATGTTCTTGTATGTCTGCAGGATTTTTCAATAAGAATATAACAATTTTGTATTTAAATAAAACACTGAATAATCGATGTATCGGGCTTAAATTTATTCCAAACGTAGTTAGCATACATCGTACATTTAACTATGATGTATCATATGCCCAGAGCGAGCCCATTTGCAGCGATGGCTTCTTTGGAGCCAATTTTCAGCCACTACTAACCTAGCACCTAGCGCACATATGGAGATAAAATGTTTCCAAAATATTTATTGATTTATTATTTATTTATGACGCGTTCACAAGAAACGGCGAATCAAACAAAAAATTGTTATTTCCTTATTGAAAAATCCTATAGAATAGAACTAGATGTATCGAATTTATGTGATACGAATATTTGATACAATACTTCTCTTCCTTACATTTTTGAATCGGTTGGGTTCTATTTCCCTGACTTTGTCGTGAAAGCTCGTAGTTTCAACCACCGCCTCAAAACTACTGGTTCGGGTTCTCTGCACAATCCCCGTTTTCCATACCTTCCTGATCGTAGAAGCTTCTCTGTTCGTCCTTTAATGTTCTCACAGAATTCCCACCATAAGCTGCGTCTGGCCCGTCGTAAATTTGCCGTTGCACCATAAGGTAGCTTGTTTCTTTATGGGCTTTTCCGATCACACGTCTTTGAAATCTGATACTAAGATTCCTGTTAAAATTTTCACTTGCTCGTTAATCCGCCGCAGACTCAACAGATCCAGGTCGTCTAGTGCCATAAATTGTCTGTGTTTTTCTGAAGTGAATTTCTCATTGTGCTGTTCTCTGGTTCCAATTTCAGAACTACCGATATTCCAGCATAATCGCTCGTGGTCCGAGAGCTACGGCCGGTCAGACACTTGCCAGCTGTGGGCGCTTTCCATTATACTTGGAGCTACCAGGATAGTATCATTTACCTAAGCATTGTTCCTAATAATAAATATAAGTTTATTACCAATATTAAAAACATTGAGGTTGGATGAAATTAAATTATATTGTTAGGGCTATGTCTCTTTAAGAAAGACAGCGCCTCGGAAGCGTGCGAGTGGGGCATCGCCACCTTAGCGCACACATGTCTTCTACACTACGTTTTAAATCTGTATGGACTGCGGGAATCCTCAAAACGGTTGATGGTAGCCACTTCGTCGTTACTACGTTGTTCCAGGTCACCGCAATGTGGCCGCGAACTATGTTGCAGTCTTCAAAGCGAGGTGACCGTCCTCCGTTGACCTGGAAAACTTAAGGAGTTCTTCGTTGAAAAGATAACATATTATAATAAAATAGAGAGCACACTAGCAGCAGCTCAAAGCACATTAAATCTTTTGACTATCTGGTACATTAAAAAAGACAAATCTTCTGAAAAACTTCAGTAGCCAAACCGGGTCATTTTTTTAAAACTATGTTTTGTTTAAAATGACGAAAAAATCACCCCAAAAATGACAAAAACTAAATTCACACTCAATCTGTGATGAATAGTAATTATTTTCAGCATCATAAACTCATTTCATTTTTTCATCATTTCTTCAAAAAAATCTAAAAATGCAAATGTTTCTAATTCTTTAAACTTTAATGCTAAACTTTGGTTGTGCTCATGTAATTTTAGTTTCATGCTTCTGTGTTATACAGAATATGTTTCAATCGATTCTGGTACTCTTAATTTCGATACTTATGCTAAATTTTAAAATGCTGATTTTTTTACCATTAATATCACAAATTGTTTGAGTGAATTTTATATTTAAAAGAACGGTTTATTATTTCCAAGTGCAGCTTCTAATCTCAATGTGAGTTAGCTTGTATTATAAAGCAATTGTTTTAGAAGCACTTAACATATGCCTACTCCTTTGCATATACTGTAATAATTCCGAAACTGAATCTTTGTTAAATTGCAGAGTTCGCGCCTACGGTCCGGGTATTGAACCAATTGGACCAGTTGTTGGCGCACCAGCCAACTTCACAGTCGAAACTTTTTCAGCTGGAAAAGGTATTATAACAATAGTATATCTCTAATTTTTGCGTATCAACATACAAATTTTTTATCATTAATTGATATAGGTGCGGTGGATGTTACTGTTATCGGCCCTAATGGTCTTCCCGAAAAAGCCGATGTTCGTTACAACAACGACAAAAATCTAACCTATTCGGTTTCATATATTCCGAAAATGGAAGGAACTCATAGAATATTTGTGAAATTCTCAGGACGTGATATTCCAAAAAGTCCGTATGAAGTTAAGGTCGAAGGACATGCTGGCGATGCATCAAAAGTTTCTGTTACGGGACCGGGTATTCAACCGAGTGGAGTTAGCATCAACAAGCCTTCATTCTTCGATATATCAACAAAAGGTAGCTTTTGCAAATTTTTTTGTATTGATTTTGAAACAACAATGATTTAATTTTAGATGCCGGTCGTGGTGTGCCAGAAGTTATTGTTATCGATCCGGCCAATCATAAAACATCGGTGCCAGCTCAGTTGCGTCAAATCGAAAAAGATTTATGGCGATGTGAATACGTTACTCCAATGGTTGGCTTGCATTCGATAAATGTATTCTATGCGGGCAATCCAATTCCAAACAGCCCGTTCCCTGTGAAAGTGGCACCAGTGTCTGATGCTCGTAAAGTTCGTGCTGGTGGCAGGGGCCTTCAAGGCACTGGAGTGCGTGTTGGGGACGATGCTGATTTCAAAATTTACACAGAAGGAGCTGGGGAAGGAATCCCAGAAGTGAAAATTATTGGACCTGGCGGCGTGAACCAGAACGTTATGCTTTCGAAAATCAATGGAACGACTTATGATGCTCACTATTTCCCTACAAAGGAAGGTCACTATGTCGCCGTAGTTACTTTCGGTGGACAGGAGATACCAAAGTGCCCATTCGAAGTTACTGTTGGCCCGAAGAAGGAATCAGCAATAATGGCTTATGGGCCCGGTCTCCGCTCGGGTGTTGTAGGATATCCTGCAGCATTTGTGGTCGAAACGAACGGCGAGACAGGAGCATTGGGATTCACAGTTGCCGGTCCGTCTCAGGCTGAAATCGAATGTCATGATAATGGTGACGGTTCTGCTTTAGTAAAATATCACCCGACTGCTGTAGGTGAATATGCAGTTCATATTCTATGCGACAACGAAGACATTCCAAGAAGTCCACATATTGCTCAAATTCTACCTCGTACCGATTTTCACCCCGAAATGGTTAAAGCTTTCGGGCCTGGTTTACAGAAGAATGGAGTTACAATGGGCGAAACAACTTCATTTACTGTTGATACTTCACAGGCGGGAAGTGCTCCGCTTGATGTGATTGTCCAGGATGCTTATGCTGTTCTAGCTCCGGTTACCATTAAGGAAAAACCGGACGGAACAAAACTTTGCAGTTATAGTCCGGTATCTGGAATGCCACATACTGTTGAAGGTGAGAAATTATTTGACATTGCATTTGACTTTGATTTGGAAATTTTAATTGAATTGTAGTAAACTACGGTGGAGTTGCCACGCCCAACTCACCTCATCGAGTGTATGTTAGTGTTCCACTCGATCCGACCAAAGTTCAAATATTTGGGCCATGGCTGGAACCAGGTGTGAAACCTAACGTTCAAACGCATTTCAATGTTGATGCCCGGTAAGTGGAAAAATATTGCAAATATTTTGCTAAACGAAATAAATATAGAAAAGATGATATGTAATAAATGATCATTTATAGAGATGCTGGAGACGGTGAGCTTGAAGTCAAGTTAATTCACGATGAAACACGTGCCGAAGTTCCGGTGCAAATCATTGATAACGAAGATAGTACGTACACGGTTGAATTTATTCCACCAGTCGCTGGTACATTTACAACGAATCTTCTATACGGAGGGCTGAAAGTACCAATTTCGCCAAAAGTTTCAGTCACCAGTCCCGTGGATGTGTCGAGAATTAAAGTCGATGGCTTGGAACCAAGTAAGTGTAGAAGTCTTGCCTGGTCATTGAGTTCGAGAAATGCTTGAAACCCTGAAACGGCATTATATTTGTAAAACTTCTATTGGGTGAACTACTTAGTTTATGCATTTCAGTCCATCTCTTGAATTCAGTGATCTTTGTGAGTAATAGAACATCACTCTTAGTGTTAAATTAAAAATGTTCATTATTCATCTCCTTCACATCAACCCAAACTCTATTATTCACAATATCGAATGAATGAAAAATCACACAGCTGCACCTGTAAATAGCCTGCAACAATTTCGTGTCATTACGAGCGGTGTTGGTAAAGCAGACTTAGCTGTAACAATAACGAGTCCGTCCGGTAGTCGTGTGAAAGCTCACGTCATACCGACTGCCGAAGGCTTTCTCGTTAATTTCACACCAACACAATTGGGTGAATATTTGCTGAGTGTTTGTTTTGGCGGAACACCAATCACTCCCAGACCTTTCCGTCTCCAATGCCTGACGGGAAGTGATTCGAATAAGGTTCGGGCTTTTGGTCCCGGATTGGAGAGAGGTATTGTTGGGCAACCAGCTGAATTTAAAATCGACACGAGAGGAGCCGGACAAGGCGGTTTAGGCGTGACTGTAGAGGGACCATGTGAAGCTGCAATCAGCTGCCGCGATAATGGAGATGGAACATGTAATGTAGCGTACTTGCCTCTAGAAGTTGGAGACTATACTGTGAATATAACGTTCAATGAACGGCATATCGTCGGATCACCGTTCCAAGCGATTATCGTACCACAGCCAAACTTGAATAAGATTCGAGTATCTGGATTAGGCATTCAACCTCATGGTATCTGTTGGACATGTTGATGGATTTCTGTGTGACTTTTGTGCGAGCAAATATAACTACGCGCCGTGCTATTGTTCCTATTAACAGCATGATTTAAATAGGTTTTTGCAAATTGTTAGTTCATTTCCCAGTATGTTTTGTAGATTACACTACTAACGATTTGTGGATCCAAATGCCTTGTCGTAACCGCTGGATCATTGTCAGTTACCCTCCACTTAACTAAATCTCCAAAGGCCATGTAATGCAAGCATGTTTTGTAATGTTTCGTTAATTGCGAGAAAATGGCAAACTGAAAATATTTTCACCACAGTTTGTTTGTCAATAAGTTCCCGTAACTGCACAAATTAAGCTTAAATCAAGCGAAATTTAATTTTTCATTCTGGCCTTTCATTTTTTGTGCATCAAACTATAAATCGAGCTTCTTTTTCCAATTGGTTGTTTAACGTAAAAAATCCCCAACTTATCTGAAGTTAACTAAAAATTATGTTCCTTCAATCAGGTGTCATCATGAACGCATCAACTGACTTCATGGTGGATATGAGTAAAATCGGTAGCAATATCGAACCCAGCAAGCTGTCCTGCTCAATCTTCGATCCCCGTGGAAATATGATCCCTAGCAAAATCGTTCCGGGTGGATCGAATGAAGTTTTTAAAATTATGTACACTCCATTCGAAGCTGGCCGACATACAATTGAGCTTCTCTACGATAACGTTCCTGTACCAGGATCGCCATTTGTCGTGCACGTTAAGAGCGAATGTGATCCAAGCCGGTGTAAAGCCTATGGACCTGGACTTGAGAAAGGAATGACAAACAAATTGTGTAAATTCACAGTCGAAACAAAAGGTGCTGGAACGGGTGGACTGTCGCTGGCAATCGAAGGCCCATCTGAAGCCAAAATGAGCTGTATCGATAACCGTGATGGTAGTTGTGATGTTGAATATCTTCCAACTGAGCCTGGAGAATATGATATTACAATTAAGTTTGCCGAGAAACATATTCCTGGTTCGCCATTCAAAGTATTTGTAGAGGAGACTGTTGACGCCAGTAAAGTGAGTGTCTATGGTCCTGGAATTGAGCATGGGACGGTTCGAGAAGCTGTCCCGACTTACTTCAACGTGGATGTGTCGAATGCTGGGCCCGGACGAGTAGGTGTCATAATTAGCAATTCGGAAGGTAAACCCATTGAGAATTTAAAAGTGGAGGATAAGGGTGAAGGTATATATGCTGTTCACTATGTACCGCCCAAAGAAGGTTCTGTTCTGACAGCCCATGTTAAATTCGCTGACGAAGATGTTCCATGCAGGTGTGTATTTTTTTAAATTCGAAATAAAGATACAATTTCACTGAGGCTGCTCATCATTTTGCAGTCCATTCATTATGAATGTATTCCCGAAATTCGAAAGCAAAAATGTGAAGGTATCTGGTGATGCTCAAAAGAAAAAGATCCCTGCATCATTACCCGCTAAATTACAAATTGATACAACAAAAGCTGGTGAAGCAGATATCAATGTCTCGATCAAGGTAAGGATGATGATGCAATCACTAATGTATCGTTGTGAAATTTATGTCCCGTTTACAGCATCCAAAAGGCAAATCCCTAGTCCCGAAAATTGAGCAAGTCGAAGATGGTACGTATGCGGTAACATTTGTTCCCGACGAATGCGGTCCGTACACGATGAGCGTCAAGTATGGTGGTAAGGAAGTTGAAGGATCACCGTTTACAATTCACGCATATCCTACGGGAGAGGTAAGTTTATTTGGAAGTGAAGGTCGAAAATTTTAATGGAATGAGCGATTTCTAATTTCACAGGCTAAAAAATGCAAAATTGTTCAAAGTGCACCCAAAGTTCAACCATCTGGTAGCAAGAGTCATATCAGTGTTGATGCAAGAGAGGCTGGCGATGGTGCAGTAACATGTAGAATTACATCAGATAGCGGCAGGTAAAGATTGGATGAAATATAGTTACCTTTTTTTTCAATTGAAGAGCCATAGTCTATTTAGATTATTATTTATTTCAATTTAATTTGTATTACTGTATTTCTCAAACAAACATTTATTAATTTCTTCGCACTTTATAATTTCAGTGAAATACTGGACATAGACGTTATAGAAAAGGACGGTTTCTTCGATATCTACTACATACTAAACAATCCCGGCGACTATGATATTGATGTTAAATTCGGTGGTCAAAACGTTCCGAACGGATCATTTTCGATTAAGGTAGCTTGAAGAATATCTCATTCAATAACTTAACTTCTATTCAAATCACGATCACATGTTTTCCCTTGCTCTCTCTGTCGCTCTCTTCTACTCGTATTTATTGTTCTATACCTTCAATATTTAAAATATAACATAAATATCAAACTGAAACTGGAAAAAAAACAGTTGAAAATATTCTGCACTCATACATATATATGTATTTTATAGGTGTTAGTCTAGCACTGTAAAATAATCATAATAACAAGAAAAGAAAAACAAACAAACAAACAATTAAGTAAATTAAATTATTACATTGTTGTTTATATTCTAGATAGAAAAGATACAAAAAATTCGAATTGTGCAATATATAGCAAATAAAGTGGATGTGAATATGAAATAAATAGAAATGGTGGTGAGGAAACACACAAAAGAACTCGAGAAATATTTCAATCAGCATGAATTGGTTTGAGCTTTTAGATATTTTGAAATACATAAATTCGAATGACGAAATTTCATAATGTCACAATAGCTTTTATAACATGCTGTAATATAAGTTTTGTTTTCCTGGCCGTAACGCAGCTTTGAAATTTTGTTGATTTGCACTACTTACAATAACGAATAGCTAAAGAGTTTAGTAACATAGTTTAGAAAATCTAATCGAAACTTGTCTTCAACTAGAAATCGTTTTCGCGTTTCTTATTTGCTATTTATATTGAAAGATGAAGTTATAAAATTGGACTCGAATGAATTGACATGTCCCCAAGAGAGCTATTTTTTGAATTCAATGCTAACTGTATGTGCTATTATTCATTCGAGTTGATATTTATAACTTCGTTGAAAGAGAAAGATTACACATATCGAACTGTTTTTTATCAACACACAGATACGCACACGACACTTAGCTTTCACTGTATTCACTGCAGTCTTGCTCTTAGAAAGATATATGTACATACGAACTAATACCGCAGCTTTTGATTTTACAAGAGAAAAAAATATTTTTATTTTTGTTGTTTGCATTTCTTTTTTTATTATTAATTTGTGCTGACAAGACCCGCTTAGTGCTATCTATATGATACAGGCTACAAATATATTTTGCCGAGAAATAATTTTTATTTGGATTTGTCAGAGATGAGATTTTTTTTTGATGAAAATTAAAAACACTAGAAAAAAAATACATATATATGTATTCAGTAAAATGTCAGGTTGTTGCCAGGGGCCATTATGTGCTTCAACTCTCGATTCGAATAGCGGCGCGTATTTCTGTATAGATTGAGAATTTGATCGTATAACATTTTATTGATTTAAAATTATATTGATAGAATTAATATTGATGGGATAATTGGCAGAAATGAACCTGACATTTTCTTGTATGATGGATTTTACGTTTGTTTTCGATTGTTGTTTTCATTTACATTTTCCTGTCCGATTTCATATGATTTTTTGAACATATTTTATGTGTGTTTTGGTTGTGATTTATTAAATAGTTTATTGATTTAATGCATTTCACGCATCGTTTAGGACGAATAGCATTGAAGAAGGTATAGTATGATATCATGAAATGATCGATTTACAAAAACTAATTAAATGAAATCATAAGTAACTCGGTGAGCCTAAGAAACAAAACAATCCGAAGCTCTGAAGTTTGATTGGGAAAGAGATATTTTATATTTAATTTTGATGCAAGGGTTTCATTGTTATTGAGTACTGATTTAAAGTAAGCTCTAGTAAGCAGAATCTAATCTTTTTTCTTTTAATTCTCCTTCTTCTACCATTTATATCATCATATTTCACCAATTTAATAACTTTTTGGGTACTGAGTATATTTTGTTGTGTCCCTTACTCCGTAATTTTTTTTCGTTACATTTCGTCGAAACGTGCATTCGGTGCGGAGTTTCCTAGCGATCCAAATCTGCAACATATAGCGAATCGTTTCAAATCATTTACAAAGAATTTTGTAGGCTTCAAACATGATATTTATCTCCCACAATATCGATTCCATAACCAGCTTTCGAAAAATCTGAAGAAAAAATTCACTATAAAGTCCATCAAATACTAACTTCGTCGTCATGCCTGAGGTTTTTTAGAAAATTATTTACATATGCCTTTTAAGCTACCAGTGCAGGGCTACTAAAATATCTGTTCATCTCGCTGAGTTGAAAACGTTACGAACATCCAACTGAACAAGGATCCATAACGACGATGAGGAACTGGGTTCGTTTGGAGCTGATGAAGTGATTCACCCTTACTCCACTTTAGATAGATTAGGTACTTAGATTTAGTTAGTGTGCAGATGGTTTGCACTAGCTAGTGATTTTTCTGACGTGAGGGTATATTTTGTGTGCACTGGTCGGGAATCTGAGAATATCCATGGTGCTATTAGTATGTCGGTCTATCTTGTCGAAGAGCTTTAAAGCTTTTTCGCGTATGTATTTTTGTACTGTTTCGATCCTAAAGTCCATAGAATTCTGAAAATTCTCCGCAGTGTGAGATTTTGGCAGGCTTATAGGTTTTGTTTGTTTGTCTTTGAGGTTTGTCCGAATGCAAGACTTCCGTATAATAATGCTGGACTTAGTATTTGTTTGTATATTAGTATTCTGTTGGTTTTGTTCAGTCTTTAGGATTTAATGAGGAGAAAGAAGGCATGGAGGAGTCAAGCCAACCTGATACTATTTTGTAGCCACATTTGTTTTTTCTACACATTTGTCTTTTTTCGTCTTTTTGTGTTTTGTGGCATTTTGGGATGCTTCTATTCTACCGATAGATTACTGACGTCTACGTCTGGACTCCAAGAGTTTTCTCCTGTCTAATTTGGAAATATTCCAGCTAAGTATTTTTCGAATAAATCTTCACGAGATTTGTCTTCCCCCCGATACCCAGAAGGTGATGTATTTATGTTCACTTCCAGAGTAAATTTCCACTACTCTCGTTAGCCCTAAAAATGCTTCCATGAGCTTCCATGGCAAGAGTTATGTCAGGTATTGACTCACTGAATCCTAGTGTACGATACGTAGGTATTGAGCCTCTATTTAGTGCAACCATGTTCAATCTACCCACCACCTCCATAACTAGTTTTCCCCCGTGTGCTCTGAGCTGGCATTTTCACTCTAAAGCTCTCGCGTTGCCGTCTCTACCGTCAGAGCATCCGTCAGATCTCGTAGAATATCATCAAGTGCTCGCATTTTGCTGCGAAATTCCCTGATTGTGTCGTTTTGCGAGAAATAAATAGCCCCCGACAAAATTGGTGCCTCGATTTCGGAATCAGACATATCCATCACCGAAATCCCGGTATTTAACTCGAACCCTTCGAGCTTCTGCAACCCACAGAGCTGTACAATCCAAAGCGGTGCGTGAACAAATCATTCGCAGTGCAACACCTTTGCATATTCCGTTAAAGGACTGTCACCTACGAAGCGGTTCAAGCTCTTGAAAGCTGTACGCACTCCTGACGCCAGAATGTGATTAGCTTCTTCTGGTTTTGACTTTTCACAATTTTCATGGGCCGTCTTCTGTTTCTGGCATTCACCTAGCCAATTCTTGATTGCTCATCCTTAATTAGATCATAGCTTTTGCGTCCTGAAATTCTTCTACGGGTTTCCACTGTTCCCTTGCATTTGGAGAAAGTAACGTAATTTTAACATTTTAGATGTCTTTCTCCCGAATCGCTGTCACCACTTTTTCCTCAGTTGTAAAACTGTTGAGGTCAAGAATCTCGCATATGGCCTTGGAAACAACTTTTTTAGGCATATTTTCATAGTTATGGCCCAGAGATTCATTGAAACATTAACTAAATAGATTGCAAAACCCTAAAATCTATAAAAATAAAAATAAAGCTACATTCAAATTCGAATGGTATTAAATCGCAAAGGACGTCTTCCTATAGGCAATTTCCCCTGTAATAGGTTAGTTACGCATTTGGAAATAAATTACAAACCTGATGCAGCGAGAGTAGTCATATTTGCATCTTATAATAATATTATGTATGTTGCTATAATCTCTATTTGCAGAATTTTTCAAATGTTTTGCGCATCAATATATGACTTTTTAAAAATATAGAAATCATGCCGAGGGAATATTTTCGTGCAAAACATTTAATCATAAAATGCAATAAATTATCAATTATATCGATGAAAGGAAAAACAAATCAAATATGTTTCTATAAATATATTTAGAATTTCTCAAAAACGCTTATACGATGAATATAAAAAATGATGAATATAGAAAAAAAATAAACTAAAAATATACTAAAATATCTTAATCTTTTCAACGTGTGCCCAGCACATGTTGTGGATGGCACTCGAGTAACCAACGAAATTGTATAGAATGAAACAATTTATCTAATATTCGAAAGTTTTTGACGAATTTTCATTAAAAATAGCAAAAACTTGTGCGGTGATTTGTAGTCAGATCAATTTATCATTCACGTGCCGCGTAAGCACTACTAGGGCCATACCGATTCATATCGTGACTATTTTAGAAACTTTTGAGGATATGATTTATATTAATTATATTTCATTGAATATTACGCGGGGTTGAAAATTTGTCGTTTCCCTTTCACACAAACAAAACTTCTTTTATTATTTACTTACTTATAAACCCTCCAATATAGACAGGTACTTTTGAAATAAAAACATTTTTCTCCTTCATCGTTTACTTTTAACATATGCAAAATGTTTCATAAATATTGTGAAATTGCGAATATTTTGTTCTCCCTCGCATTCGATATCAATTTTTACATTAATCGAAATGTTTTCATACATTTTCGAATCCATACATATCTGCCAAAAATATTTCAATGTCAATTCACATTTAATTCATTTCGCTAGCCCCTTTATCTTTCAAATGAAAGCAAATTCTAAACAATATTCAATCGAATGAATTCAGTCATCGCATAAAATAAGCTTGCAATGCATTCACTTTCTTAAGCTGTATTTGTTGACTTATTTGAACCCACCATAATCATCACTGTCTGCAAAATGCATATTGAAATGGGAATTCCAAATTTTATGAATCAAGCTATCAACAAGAGAAAAACAAATCAAAATGTTTGCATCAAATCCGCACGTATAGAATGAACGAACGAATTAAATTATTACTTTTGCACGACTTGACGATCATGTTCTAGGAGAAAGCAAAAATTTACGATTTTAAAAAAAATTAATGATTTATTGAAACTGAAGTTAATTTTAGAATGACATTCATTTGGATCAGAATTGTAATTTTGAACTATTTGAGATTGTGATGCAATATTTACAGTACATTCCGAGTGTCGGATGCAGGCAGGTTTCAAGCGGAAATACTTGATGCTGTAATTACTTGATATTCCAATTACTGCAAAATATAGTTTATATGCATACATGTGATAAGCAAACATTTTTAAGTGTACATCTGATAGTGATTGGATTAATAACAACTGCACTGTTGAAATTAAAAATCATATTACAACATTCGACTGAATTTAGCTTTCGATTTCATTTTATTTTGCGTAAAATAGACTTTTCTAAAGGAATAATAATTTTTCTGGGTCCCTTTTACTGGATAAACTCTTAACTCTTCTTTCCTCAAAATACCTTTAATAAATATATTGCACCGTTGACTTAATTAGTTGTAATATTTCAGCTATTTCGCCCAAAGATTTTTTCCTCAGAATAAATAAGTATTTTCCCGTATATTTTAAAATAATTGGCATTTTTTTCGAAATAGGTTTCTTTGTTAGCTATTACAAATTTATTGGAATATATTAAATGTTAGCACAAATATTTAGGTGTTATTTAATTTAAATTTACACATTTACGTTCAGATTTTGCTTTACATATTTTATTTAATATTTAGGTTCCATATGCAAAAACAAAATTTCAGAAAAAAAAAACAATTCAGTGGTTTTTTTCACATTTCGGTCCTCAAAATTTTTAGAAACAATTCGGTTGATTGAATTCATTTATAATTTTTGATGGCTATTTTGACATTTTCTAAGTATAGTTTATATTTCAAAATCTTTCTGCCACGAGTCGCTAAACGGCTACCCAAATTATATTTAAAAACTGTTGACAAATGATCTATCATTGATTTGTTTGTTAGCATTGGTGTTGACAGCAAATTTCTAGGATAATTGCACGCACGGGGTTGTTTATATTTTTGCCTTCATATTAAGTTTTAAACCTAATTAGCTTTCGGCAATGTATAAACCGACAATATTTTGCAATGATTTTGTATAAATTCACATGAAAAATTCACTCGAACTTTCGTGCTACAACATATAGTTCAATGTACGGCATGTTTTTGCATATTTAACTTCCTAATTTAAGAAGATTTTCTTGTTAGTTTTTATCTAATGGTTTTTATTATTCCTTCATAAAAAAACTTCGTTGGTCTATTTGTTGCATGTAAATAATTGTTCAGATTTTAAGCAAGTAAGACTTTAACAACTGAAATGCTATATATTGGAGCAGAAGTGGATATCGTCTAAGATTTTCCGGTAGTTTTAGGCCCACACGGGGCGCTAAGTGGCACTACAGAATTAGCCCTATATTTGAATCGTCTGAAAGCCAAAAAGGTTATGAATATGTTTTTCTGATGTAGAAAATAAGTATTAAAACGATTTTCATCACTTTATTCTACATATTTTTAGTGAGAAAAAAAATTAGACGAAAAAATAATAGGAAATGGAAGGAAAGATAAGAATAAAAAAGGAAAAAAAAATAATACGAAAAGAAAACTGAAACAAAACAATGATTGATATCAAACAAGAAAATTAAACTTGCCAAAGTAAAAACTCCAATCGATTTCACTAAGCAATTAAGAAATGGCGGAGTCTTATTAAAATCAAATAATGAAAAAAATACAGAAATATCGGTTAAAAATGCTAAAGCAAATCTAAGCACAGATTCATCGAACTGATGATAAAGGGACTGAGTTAGAAATACGAAATGAACTCAAAGAAGAAATTACCAGTCTTAACCATAGCATCTACTTTAACGATAAATTTAATGTCGTATATATGAAGCAGGCAAGAAAAACGGGCAAATGGATCGAATTTCTTGAGGATGGTGGAAAACTCTTTGAAAGATTGGCAAAGAAGCACATAAACATTGATTCTGATATACACTACTTCGTCGGAGATCACAACGTTATGCAATTAAGTTTCAAACGTTCATCCATAAAGCAAATACATGCCAGATGAAAAAAAAATGCTAAATTTGCTGGAAATCACATCATTAGACGTGTACAGGATCGACAATAATTGAATTATAAAAAATAATTTGCATACACAACACCCTGCGGTTAGTTGCCAATGCCCGGAATTCAAAAGAATTATTGGAAATAGCCTAAAACGAATTAATTGTGGATACTGAAGCCCACGTAAAGGAAAAAGATGGTGCTTTGAATATATTTTATGCAAACATCAGAAGCATTGGCAACAAAATTGATGACATCAAAATCTACCTCATTTATGAACAAATTATATATTAGATTCAACGCAGAAAACCCAACGCGTACAATGAAGACATTTAGAACACTGATTATTCACGTAATTATAAAGCATACCAATTTACATCAACGAATAACTTATAACGATGACCGGGCCAGTCGGTTTAGATCATAAAATCATTATAATATCCGTCAAGAATACAGTCAAAGTTGCGAAGTAATTTAAAAAAATTCCTTAGTTCCAACTCAATTTTAACACCAATGCAATATGGATTCCAAGATCGCAGCAGCACATTGGCGGCGATTCTAGACGCAGTTCATTACATAAATTGTGAACTAGAGAGAGGCAATTAAGTGGCGACGAAATTTGTGGATTTATTGAATGGCTCTAGACAATATTGGCCAAAACATCTTGCTTCAAAGGCTGGAAATATAGAGTATTCGTCACAAATTTTTATCTCTAATAAAATGTTTATAGTGGTAGGCAACTTTACGTCATGAATGCACATTAAACATAGGCATTCCTCAGGGATCCCCTCGGCGTCCCGTTTTATTTTCTTTTGACTGAAAAAGTCGACTCATTCCATATTGAATTGACTTTAGATGAAAAAATTTTCTTACTGGACCATATCAGCAAAATGAAATATAAGATAGAGTGCCTATGATAGGAGTCTTGAAGATATATCGGTTTTTATCACTGAGCATAGATCTTAATAAGTTAAATGCTTTAATTCTCTCAAATTTATCCGTCAGATCAGTTTTATGAAACCAGTTTTATGAAAGCAACATCAATAAAATACATTTTGGAATGCCAACTGTAACAGCAACTTCAATTTTATGCAGAGAATCAGGCTTATAGGATGTTCACTAAATAATGAAAACTGAACAAGGAAAATTAGTACACAGGATCCTCAATAAACAACTGAAATGGCCATATGCCATAAAAATCGCAGTAACAAGATCCGCAAATAATCTTGCAAATGGCAAAGCAAGAACTAATCGATTAAAAATGAATCCCATCCAGCAAGCCTTAGTATTCTATAATATCTTTCTCGAATCTGTAAGAAGATCAGTTAATTTCGTTAAATTTAAGAAGAAGCAAAGATCAATTTTTTCTAAACGCACAAAGAAGAATATGGACCAATAAATTTTTCTATGTTTCTCTCTGGACTCAAGTCATTTATTTATTTATTTATTTTATGCATATTCAATACAACAGGAATTACAGATTGGATACAATGAAAAAAATTTAATAACAATTACTAAATAAGAATATATAAACATAAGTATGTAAAATAATTAAAGTTAGAATAAAATAAAGAAAAATAAATCCATTTCAAACACGAATAATGAATTCAACAAGAAATCAGCCCAATAATAGATACAATGAAAAAATAGTAAGAAGTAAATGAGTAAATATAAATATAAGTATATAAAAAATAATTAAAGTGGTAAATTAAATAAAGTAAAATTAAGTGGAACAAAAAAAGAAAGAATCCACTAAAAAGAAAATAAAATAAAATTAATTAGAAACAAAAAAAAAACACAAAAAACCCAAATCAAATTAGAGGTTGAAGAGCAAGCAAATATATAAGTATATATAAAAAACCAAAAATTTTTAATTGTTAAATAATAAAATAAAATTAAGTAGAGCAAAAAGGAAAAGAAAGAATCCATTATAAACAAGAATAGAAAATAAAATGAATTAATTAGAATCAAAATATTTTTGAAGATGGTAATAGATTGTGGAAAAGACCAACAGGACCAAGTTGAAGACTATTGTGAGTGCGTAAGAGTCGCAAAACGGGAGAGTAGAAAAAAGTTTCAGTACGAGCACACGGTACTTCAAATAGAATGGAGGACCTGATTGGCCTTACGGATTCCCGCTCAATGAACAAAAATGCTAATGGCGAAGATAGATAACCGCGACAGATTTTGAACAGGAAACTCTCATCCAAGTAAACTCTGCGCTGCTCAAGGAGAGGAATGTTAAGAATAGATTCGTTCACTGTAGGGTAAATACGGCAGATTATATTTAAAAAGTAAAGTACATGCTAACCTGCGCTGAACTGATTCAACAGCGTCAGAGAGGTATTTGAAACGAGAGCACCACACTTGACTGATTCAAGTACAAAACGGAATATGGTAATAAACAGGTGGACACAAGTTGAAATACTAAATGAATTGTGGCAGGAACGAAACACGAAGCCAGCAATGCGAGAAGCTTTGCTAGCGACAGTAAGGAAATGAATGTCGAATTTCAGTTTACGATCAAATGGGACCCTAAGATCTGAGAAATGATCGACACAAGAGAGGATAGTGCCATCAATAGCATAAGGAAAGACATGAGTGTGAAACTTAATAGAAAAGGACATAGAAAACACTTGGAAACATTAAGAGACAAACAGTTCAAATGACACCAACCAGAGAGAGCATACAAATCATCCTGAAGAAGCAGAGAGTCAGCAGTATGTTTGATCACTCGGAAGATTTTTAAATTTAAGAAATATTTAATGTTTTTCAGTTTGAGTAAAAAAGTCCTCAATTTTATGTTTGGTTTTCCATGCATTATTGTAAATTATCTAGTATGAACTGAAAGTTTCAAGTGCCACAACTGTTTTTTTTTTTTTCATATATCCAATTAAAATTTCCAAGTAATTCATTTTGCACATTCTCCTTTCTGAGCTCTCACTACAATCCCAATTTACGAAAATTGTATCTAAACTTACTCCATACGATCTTACGTTCGCAATTATTTAAATTGGTTTCACAAAAATTTTACGCATGTGTAAAACGCAATATGAAAGATACGCCGACAACATAAATGACATACTCAGCATCTGGCCTTTGAAGTTATCATTTTGATTTCGTTGCATTTTTCGCATGCGTTCTACATAAAATGTATCATCGATGTACTCCTACTGGTTCAATTTCATTTTTAGATAAAATATCTGGGTAATTCAAAAGTTTGTTTTTGAATATTGCTCGAATTCAGGTTGTAGTGTTTGCATATGTTTATGTGTATGTATATTCATAACTGAAATAAATGCAATTGAATGTGTACATATGTAGATATCCACTAAAGAGAGAACTTTATTTATGCGATTTAGCAAACTAGTACTTTATTTGATAAATTGTGAATGAAAATTTTTGGCGATTCAGTCTGAGATTTTCAATGTTCTTTGATGAAACATACATTGTATTTCTTCTAGATGAAATGAATACAAACGGGTGTTTATGTGGCTTTTGATTTTCATCTTATTTTGCAACCATTTTATAGGAAACTTGCTTTTTTTTAGAAGCCATCTTATATCTATCACCTTGTGAAATAATTTTTGGAGAAATGTTATGCTAACAGGAGATATTTCTGGAACATTCCAACAGAAGATGTTTATAAAGAACAATTTTTCATACTCAATGAAAACTAATAGCATTCATCAAAAACCATCAAAAAATCCATCCATCAACCATCAGAAAAATAGTGATATTATTTCTTGGTTAGAAAGAATGTACCATTCGCGAAAACAGATATAGACAATAATTTAGTCAACAACAAGAATCAATGAAATTCAAAATTCTGCAGGCCTTGAACCTGAAATTTTTTTTTCTGTTCAGATTTGAAATAGATTTTTTTTTTTGAAATTCCAAAAATTCAAAAAAACTTTCATATTATTTTTTCCAAAATCATATCATCGAACTTTAATTTGGACACGCGCTAAAACATTTAAACATTAACATTGAACTCTATAGGATTGTCAACAGCATAATAATCGTGTTTATTTATCGTTTGAGTGGCCATTATGAGATTGATATCAAGTCTTGTGAAATATGTCGGTGATGGCTTTTAAAATAAACTAATAACTATGTTGAAATTTAGCGACTTGCACACGATCACATCGAAAAATTCAGAGATCCGATACACCCGCATAGTGTTAGTCGAGTTTTCGTAGTATGTATCCATCGAACAGAATGATGAAAAGGATAGAGTAACAACCACTAGGACAGGAAGTGAGTCATTTTGATCGTTCTTGTGATTTAGGGGCAAAGGAAATTTGTTGTAGGATTACTTCTTCACGATATTTTCAAATTCCTTGGGAGTAGTGTTCTTATATGAATAATTTTATATTATTCGAATTTAATACTATTTCGGCCACTCATAGTTGTCCATGTTTTTTAAATTCCCGAAATTAAGTAGTTTTAGGATAGTTATAATGACAAATTCGATACACAACACTCACCTTATTGTATTAATCCTTATTATATTAATCAAAAATCACTTTTTGAAAACACACATCACACTCAAGACAATCGAGATACTTTAAAAGAAAATTTGAATAATTATATCTTTTTCCTATAAAAAAAATCGATTTTTTTTAGACTCCAACTACATATCCCATTCCTTAAAACACAAAACCCGCTACACACCGAATCTCAGAAGCACCAAAATTTTTAGCAATTTAATTTGCTATTGAAACTACCAGTGCTGCCGCCACCTATTTCCATCCATCTACACCCACTGTCGCCGCAATCTTTCCTACACTAGTACATATACTATCTAGCATATGATTTTCTGCAAATATATTCGAATTAGTATTCATGATCGTCAGTTTCGTTCTTGTTTGTGCATTAGCAGCAACAGTACCAACCGCAAGCTTGTTCTTGTTCTTATTCTTCAAATCGGGAAAATTCAATTTCCTTTCTCGTCTATTTTGTTTTCTCCGGCTTAGCTACGATTAGTAGTAGGTAGAGTAGTTCACTATCGAAAACGTACGGTTTTATGCCTCATCGATAACCGTAAGTGTGTGTTGTGGTTAATTAAAAAAGAAAATAATAAAATAAACAATATCAATAGAAACCTATTAAAAAATCAGCGATTATTATACCATGATGGATTTTTAGTGGATATTTTTCAATTTGATGCGATTAAGTGCTGCACACACTCGCCGCTCGCTCTCGCACACGACAAATCGAGTGAAAGAAAATTAATTTTGGAAAATCTAAAAATATAAGAACTTAAGTGCGACGAATTTAATGGAAAAAGAATTAGATGAAAATTTGTCAATCGTGATTTAAATTTGAATTTGATACGTAAAATATTTGATTTGACTTTTATTAGATAATTGTGAGTGAATTTGAATTGTTTTTCTTTCGTTTTAATGAATCTGAAGGTCTTTCTATCTGAGTGATGTGTCCATTTCAAATTCAAAGTGTGTTAGATGAAATTTGATTAGATTCTCTATATATTTCACTAATCATTGCTAAACCATTGATAAGTTAGTTCTTAAGTTCAAATACAAATTCAAATTTAAAAATTCATCTATATTCGTATTCCTTTTTGATCTGCAGTTCCCATGCAATACATCAATAAAAGAATAATGAGAACTATATTATTTCATAGCTTTGCGACAGGAGACCATTTGGGACTGAGTTTCTGCTCCTAAAAAGGAACTAAATTGAAACAAATAAAGCTCCATCAATCTCTCAGTGAATATTTTATCTGAAAAAAAAACCACAATCTATATATATTTTCGTATAATTCAAGAACATCTATTCGAATGCATAAAGCTGTGCCATTTAGATTGTGTTTACATAGTGTTCATTATTTGCCTGCAACTGCATTTGACTTTTAATCGAATAAAATTCGCTCAAGAATATCAAAATTTTTCATGCATAACGGAAACATTATTTTTAGGATGTTATTTGAAAATTGAAATATTCAACCATCTCGTATTTTCGATTATTTTTTGTACTCTACCAAATTTTCGTGTTCTTTCGGCCGTTAAAAGCAATGATTCATACAAAATTTGGAAAAAATATTGAATTCTATGACTTTAAGTACATTTTGAAGTAGGCGTAGAAATAACATCTCAGATTAAGCCCAATTATAATTGATGCCTCTTTCCGCTCCTCACAAACATATCTCCTCTCTGTGTATAGGGCTAAATATTATCAATTCGGCTAACTAAACACTGTCATTATGTTACCACATCTTTGAAATTGCAAAATAGCTTCTGGAAAAAGAAATGCGCTGAACATCTTTCGTCGGCCAGATATTCGTTTCGTCACATCAAAATTTCTGTGAAGTTTTCGTATTAAGATCATCATTAAAAGAAATTATGGCCTTAATTTTGCACTTAAAAATGTTTTAAGTGCAAAGCTGCCAAGAGTGATCACAAAGAAAGGTTGTTGCGGAAACAACTGTGAAGCAGCCGCCATCACAACAGAAATTTATTGTCTGACCTATTGTCGTCCGTGTAAAACGGCACTAGTCATCGATGGTTTTTTGGCTGCTTTGGACGAGGCAGGTCAAGGCCGTAACGGCATAAGATTATCTAACACACACAGCAAAAAAAAACTATAAAGGCAAAAGCATTGAGCGCCCACGTCAAAATAAATTTTTGTGCTTAGCAGCCCTTCATATATTTTCCGATCAATTAGCCAAACACCGTATCCAAATTTCAATCAACACCTTCAAGAAAATATTCAACTTAAATACACATATTATTTAAACAAGAAACAAACATCAATTCATTCGTCACAGGAAAATAATTTTTCAGTAACTAATTCTTTCACGCGTTCCCTTGGCCAGTGCTTATAATTTGACATTTAAAGCGCCTTTTACTTCATGTAATATTCAAGCTTCTTTTCGATTTTTGGGGTTCGAATGTCACTGTAGAGTTCAGTCCTAGTATCTGATAGTGTGAATCAATGCTTTCGAAGTAAAAGAAAAATGCACTAGAGACTTGTAAAACAACAGACACATGAATGGGACCATCTCTGGAGACTTCAAATGCTCAATATATTCGTGACCGGGATATTTCTCTTGAATTCTATTTTACTCAAACATCTCAAAGGTTTTGCAATTACTTTTGCTTCGATTGCTAACAGCTCGCGGTTTTTTTGGTCCCGTGCTTTTGCCATGTACATTCCCGTTTAGCACACTGCTTCGACGATCACAGTAAAAAATGGCATTGATGTCGGATTTGATTTTCAAAAAAAAAAATTCTTATGAACAACGCGGTACAAAATGGACAACTTTCTTCCAAATCCGTTCGCTCAGTCTGAATGCAGTTCCGCCAATGTTCACAATTACAGCCACCTTCTTCGACATCTCAAATCAAACTTTGGTCCTGATCGTTTGCCAGCTCGCATCTAGCCAGCCGACAGTTACCGCACTACTTTACGGTACTGGCCGATTAGCGGCACTTATTGAGTGTGAAATAAAGCAATGTATACAATAATTTAGTGATTTCTTCGTCTTTCGCAGCTTTATTATACTCCCTCCAATAGCTCAAAACCTCATGCACTTCCTCCTGTTGATCTTCTTATGACAAACCCTTTAAATTTTTGTGGTAGCAGCAGTACAATCTGGACTGCTGCTACCACAAAAATGTTTTCACCAAATGTTTTCGTAAAATCTTTTTCTTCCTGCTCATGTTGTTTTTTGTCCATATTTTTCGACAGTAGCTTATCTGTTGATATTTTCTTTGGTTCTGGAAAGCTTCCAGATATTGAAATCAGGCGATATTGAAAACGTTTCGAACTACCAACCGAACAACCCCTACACCGAACAAAATTGTTGTCGAATTACTTTACGTTTTACTGGATTTATCTTTACTTTTTATCCTTAACTTTTATAAAGGAGCGTTCACAATCAAGTTTACTGTGCTGTTTTAAAACAAAATTAATCAATTAGTTACGTGCTATTCGATAATCTCAGTTTATTATGTATATGTAGTCCCCTCTTGTTCGGCTGGCCATCCTATTTCATGAGTTGCACTTGTAAAGTTGTCGTAAATAGTTACTTTCCTAAGCTTATTATCCGTTTTCAAAGTTCCATACTCGGAATTCTGCTGTTCACTCTTTTCATTAATCCCTCCCATTGATATTTAAATCGAATCCCCTCCTTTATGGCGACGAGCTTAAATACGTAGTGTGTAAGAATTAGCTTAAATACGTAGTGTGTAAGAATATTTCTCCCTCTTAGTACTACCAAATGAATTGTTAGGACCTCCTCTAATAAACTAAAGTTGGTTTCGACTATTTTATATCTGGTAGTATTTTACTTCATGTAGATCAACACAATGATATTGGTGTATTATATACGATGCCAAATTAAAATTTGCCCTGGATGCACGTTGCATTATTTCAAACTAAACTTGCAAACTAAACTTGCAGGCATCGATCTTCATTGCTTATTCATTTATTTGCTTTCCTAGTTCGTTGTATCCTTGGATTCTGCTCTTAAGTAAGGTGTCCTGGTTGCGGGTACTTGCCGGATGCCATTGAATCTGTTCAACACAAATTTACTCGTTGCTTGCTGTATGAGTTTTATGTCCCTCATTGTACATACAAAAGTCGTCTAACATCTCCGACACATCATCTCTAAGCAGCCATAGATTGTATCTCGATGAAGGTTTTCATGCAAATGTCCAATGATTTTTTTCTTCCAGAATCTGTATCTTATAGCTTTTTTTGCGATCATGAACGTCAAAACAGATATCGAACTAATTTTTTTAAATATTACCTTAGCTCGTTCAGAGCTTTACTTTCATTCTCCGCTCTCCATCATGAACACAAGTTCGGTTCTATGCCTTCAATTTCTTATTTTGCAAAAAACGCATTTTTAATACTTCACTAGTATGATCAGGGAAGATTAATTATGTTTAATTAACAAAAATTAAAAAATCAATCTATATCCCATCTTATTCGATAACTTTTCACCATCTCTCAGTAAGCTTCATCGAAGGACCTTATATCATTTACAGCCTCATCGAAATTGAACCTTATATCATGCGATAAGTTTTGAAAAGCACGAAATAAAAGAAAGTCTAACAGTAAAAAATAGATTAGTAACACATAATGTTGCCAACCACATAAGAAAACAATGCCCTAGATTTTAGTAAAAATTTCCCAAAATTTCCATAGTTCTGGTTCGGTAGTTTTGTATTTAGCTACCATTTACTATACTATCTAGAGAAACATTCAAAATTGGAATTGTTTTTGCGGGATGATTAAAATTGAACAACTTTTTATTAACATTAAAAATTTTAATCTACATTGAAAATTCTATTTTGACACAGTGGTTTTAAGCACTAAATCAAATTTCTGGTAATTCAACATTCTGGTAATAAACATTTCTCTTCAGGGTACGCATGCACAGGCTTAACGGGACTTGTTTAAACGCAATCATTTGGATTCAAGCCGAAATCCAAATATCTCCGCACTGTAAAAAGTGTAATCTGTAAATTGAGACATTCAGCATATTCAGTCTGGTACATATATAGATGCAGATTCTCTATATTTTCCCGCTGGATGTAAAAGTTCCCTAAATGTAAAGAAGAATTCCCTAGATTGGCATCTCTGGTAGCAGGTCTCATCCGAATTCCAACAGTTTTTGGCGAGTGACCAAACTTGTGTGTGCGTGGTTTTGCGTTGGCGTCACAGAACAACTTTGCCATTAACAAGAACTATACATTTCTGTATGATAAATGCATTCAAACTGTCCAAATGCTGTATTCATGGTTTGCTTCCTTGGTAGGAGCTCGAAAAACACGAAACCTTTCAAATTCCACCAAACTGAGAGCATAACCTTTCCCTGATGAAAATCTGCTTTGGATGTCGTTTAAAGCGGACCATCAGATTGGGACCAGAACCGTATGAACAATCCATTTCTTATAACCCGTTAATTAATTCAAAAAAGGATCGATTTATTCACGTTTCAAGAGCATAGGCGTTTATAGAAACTTTCTTGAGTTCATGAGGAACTCAAATCTCGAGCTTGCTCATGAAATAGAGCTTAGCTCAAAGATCGCGAGCGGTTGAATAATAGGTGTTCAATATGACTGCACACCCTCGTGCCGTAAAATTAACGCATAGATTTGGTCGCCGTCAACCTCGGCAGATCAACCTCCTTGACCGATGAGTGTCATTGAACTCAAAATCGCCATCACCAAATTTTTTGAAACTGAAACTTGATGAAACTTGAAACCATAGCAGCAGAGCTCAAAATGATCATGGAGCTATCATTTTTGTAGGTGGTTCGCTCTAGTGATTAAGTTGGTGACTCACATAGATCAACAAGCGTCTTGCCTAAAAAAAGATGGTTTTTATTAAAAATTTGCAGTAGATCTTATTCATTCTTTCGTTTCGAAGTTTCTTCTAAAATACAGTATTTAGGCTTGCATCCATATAAGACCCCTTCTAAATCGACCATGACAAATGTCGATCTAGGCATATTTATTTGAGCGCTAATTGATAATAAGTGTAACAAATGATGGCTTAATCTGACATTCCTGCATTTACAGGACGTAAAAATTATTTTGGACATCCCTTTAAGTACCTTTCAAGTTAACTTCATTCAATTTAGCCAGTCATATAATATCCATTTTAATTTATATTGAAATGTATGTACATATACCTTTGGATTTAGAGATGCTTGAAGTGTTGGACAATAAAAAAAAATAAGTCTATAGGTAGTGTAACTGTTCATCCAGGGTACACTACTTCGGAGTAGACATCCACAGGGTTTTGCCTCCAGCAAAAATTGCTGGACTTACGCAATCCTAAGTCCCCCAAAGAACTTCAATGATGATCTCTTCTTTTCTGCTAGAATTTGAATTCTAAAAGATTATTGTCTGCCAGAAGAGAATCATTTACATCTCAGCGCTGGTCTAAGCTGTATATGCTGGTAAAGCTAATCACTTGTTCTAAATAATAAATAAAATTACTTGCCGAAACCATCCTGATCTGCTATTAAATTAAATTTATACAGTAAAATATAGGATATTTCGGCACTAGACATTCCATGAAATCTCGTACATTTGCTGCAGAGACAGTATACTTTCTATAATATTTACAATGAACACTGCTCAAAATTTCGATAGCAACATTTTGGTTTTGGTAAATGATCTGAAGGAATCTTTTGGTATTTCTTAAATTACCTTTCTACTTCTAACAAGAAAATATCGCATAATCAGTGAAATCTTAGTTATGATAGAAATCCAGTTATTTTTAAATCATTGAACAGAGAGGTTTGAACCTCTGCAAATAAAAATCCAAACGAATCCAAACGTGTTCTTTTCTTGAACGTATTATTCTTTGTCCAAAATTTGGTTCTATTACTAAGCCCACACTGGGCGCCTTTTTGGCTCCCGCCTGAATAATAATAGCTTCATTCTGGATGCCTTCTTTGATGTTCCTGTGTTTCTGCTTATGCGACCAATCAACATTTCCATTTGACTTCAATGTACTTTATACAAAAAATATCAAATTACAACAACAAAGACACTTATTTCCTTAGCAAAAACCCAACCAACAATCAAACTTTCTAAGATAAGTATAAACAAATTCATATTCTCCAGAACCAACCCCAAATAATAATCTTATATCCTCATATCTCTGTGCATCCTCCTTCATAGCTATAAACAAAACATTAATTTAATAGGTCGCTATCGTACTCATTCTTGGCAACAAACCTACAAACATAAACCAACATAAAATACGAGTATTTCTGAAATACGAGCACGTATAATTTTAGCATCAATTATTGCCGACATAGGTGTGCGTACATATGCAGGCATTTTGAAAAAGCACGAAAATATCTATGCATCAGTTTGGAACGTTAAAGAATAAATTATGAATGCAGTTAATTACATACAATTTAAATGCAGCTTCGCAAAGGGCTCAAAGAGCCAACAACAGAGTCCTACATACTTTACATGTTATCTCATTTGTCACTTAGATCAGAATCGATGCGAAGGAAGATAAAGTACTAGGCGATTGTTGAACATAATTGCATGTGATTTAGATGTTTCGCACATGTTGCGTGGAGATGGATTTATTTTAAGTGTATAGACTATGCTGAAAATTATTTCGAATTTGATTTGATTTGATATATGCTCTGGCGCTAAGAAATTCTGATGAATAATCAATGTATTTTTTTTGTTAATTTTCCTGAAATGAAATAGTATCAAATATTGTAAAATATCTTAATTTTATATATTTTGTAAAACGGAGTAACATAAATGCATGTTTAAAACTTAAGAGTTAAATATTAGCTGCCCTAATCATAGAATATTAATTGAAACCTGTTTATATCCTGTTAATCCCCAAAAAGTTGCTTAGATTTATCCAACCGTCTATCTTACGAGTCTACCAATATCTGCTAATATCTGTCAAAAATTTCCTCTGCTAAATATTTTTGTAGACTATTAAATAAATAGCTAAATATTTATGCATACTAATTTTCACCATTGTCTTACCTATGTATTTAACAATTATTCAAAATAATCACGAAACCACTTCAATGCAAATTCCTTGCCAGCGACTGTCAACAATTAATGCTCTGCAATTCGAAAACGATGCGTGAAATGAATAATCTTCATAATTGCAAATTTCTGTTATTGTCATGTTCTACATACAATACATTGCACGAAATAATTAATCGAAATTTTCGCTATTATTATTTCAGGCTGTTGATAGTGTTGAAGAAATCACAAGCACAACAAAGACAACTCATCATAAGGAATTATATCAAGAATCATCTTTGGTACAGAAGAAGATAACAGAACAAGTACAGGTAAATTAATTGTAAATTCGTTTCTGAACGAACTATATAAATTAATTGATTTTTGTTTTTTTCATTGTAGACTAAGGAGCATATTGCGAAAACTTTAACTGAGAAGACAGAAACAAAATATAGAACTGTTGCATTAGAAAAATTACCATTGCCTAGTACTGGTGGAAACGTAATCGGTAAGTGATTTGACAATATTGATAGTTTTAGGATGTACAATTTTTTTATAAGCACTTTGCTGAAACATTAAAGTATTCCATCACAACTCATTTCGGGTCTTGAAGCTTAGAGTTGTTCGAGCTCCAAATTTTATGAGTCTGAAATGATTGGTTTTATGCCTCGCTTTGTCCCTGGTTTGACTTAGGTACCTATTCAGAGCTACATTAATTCAAACCTCGTTGTGGAACTCCTTTTGGACCTGGATTCGAACTAGAAACCCTAGCGGCTAGACGCCAGTGATCTGTCCACTAGGCTATGCAAGCTAAAATATCAATGTTTTGCGTCAAGAGTAGAAGAATCTAAGCTCGAAACAGCCAAAGCCTTTTTAAAAAAACATTCGCATGCAATTTTTGGTTGAAATTTAATTTTTACCATGAGGAGCTTCATATTGTTCCAATTTCTTCATCCACATACATGTTTTTATGAGGATTTCTCCTCATCTTACAGTGTCGTAGACAAAATGACTTACAGTATCGGAGACATTGAAAAAATTAAGGCGATCCTCAAACTTTCGATATTTGTCAAGAAGGTTACCTATCTTCTATGCTAGAAAATTGAACTTCAAACTAAAACCGTTGATTCCGCAATTAATCAATCTGAAGAAATCCGTTGCATCAAAAGTTTTTTCTGGAATTGTTTAGAGTTAAGTCAATTTTTTAAAAAGAATAAATATTTGTTATCTGTGACAGACAACAATATTTTTTTATGAATTTTCGATTGAACAAAAAAGAAATATTTATTTCAAGGAAATACAATTTTAAATTTATGTTTGATATTGAAATATTTCTTAAATCAAATTCAATTAAAATTCCCGTATATTGTCAAAATTCATATTCAATTCATGTTTATGGCAACGAAAATTTGCCATCAGTAAAATATCTGACGCCTTTAAATTTGAATAAACAATAAAAATATTTTAAATTTCGGCTAGCGCTGCACAATACATTATTTTAATGGTCAAATCAATTAAAACTTGGCGTCAACACATAACATACTTGATGAAACAATTTTAATTTCCACTAATAAGAATCAAACTGTAAATTTAAAAATATAAAAATCGAAACAAGTGTACAATTTCGTCTCTCCTACACTTTACTTCGATTTCGAACTCCTCGAACCGTAACAAACCAAAACAAAAATATTCACAAATTTATCAAGCAAATCAAATTAATTTTTGCTGCCAGAAAATTTCATGCAAATTTTGCGAATTTACTTTAAGTACTACATAGCGACGATGGCTGCGTCATGTTTTCCGAAAACTTGTGAACATGGATGTTACACGCAGGCACCAACCATTGCATGGTAATCGTAAACTAAAATTTTATGCTTTTGATTCATCTGGGAAAGCTGAACGAATCGAAATAGCATTTCAACTTGTAATTTTTAAAGAGTGACATGAAGGTGAATTTTCTATGAGCCAGCTATGAGAAGCTAGAGAAAATTAGGCTGGGATTGGTCAGATCAATGAAAACTAAAGGCGACAAAATTTCGAGTGCGCCAAATACTAATTAAACGATCGAGTGACTAGACAAACACTTTTGTTTTCTAAACATCTCAATTAGTTCGAACGACAGAAACAATGTGAGGTCTGACATGAGAATGACAGGATAATAGACAGATGTTTACAGAAAAAGTGAATATTTGAGAAGATTGTTGAGGTGAATTTTATAGGTATTTAGAGAATTATTTTGTGGTTTTGTTGATAGGGTGACCATGAAGAGCGTAATGATGGACGGATTCTGAAATTGACCGAGGATTTGAATGATTTTTAGGATTGAAGTGTTAGTTTGGATGTTAATGGCAAAGGAAAGGAAATGATATACGGGGCATTTCACGTGATTTCACGTTCATATTGCGCATAATGGTACTTCTAGAAGATAAGAACGTGGATACACAATTTTTGGTTTCTATGAGGTTTTGTTGCCGAGTTATGGGCTTCTGAAAATTGATGAAATTGATGGAAGGTTTTTTTGGAAGCGGATTCTAGGATTCAAAAAAAAAAATCTAAAAAACATTAAAAATACAGATTAGTGTCGAAAATTAACTGTTCTTTTTAAATTTGAAATTAGATTTGAAAATCGAAAGTAAGAACTTGTGTGAAACCGGAAGTAACAATTTCAACTCGTTTTTTGAATAATTTGGACCAGGTTAATTTTGTTTATTTTTATAACAAAACGCTTAAAATATTTTTATTTAATCATAAAAGTTTTAGAATGGAATGGCCAGTAGTTTAAGAGGTAAGTGAATTTCAATACACATAAGTCGTATGAAGTGTGGTACCGGAAGCTTGATTAGAACAGTTAGTTAGTGTGAAAGCAAAACATTTGTAGTAAAACTATTATATATCACTTATATCACTTACATAAAGAAGATAAAATATTAAAAATTGCTAATGCTAATTTACTTAATGGAAAAAAAACTACTTGTTTATGGGTTATGCTCACGAGGTGGTTTAGCGGCGAATAACAAGCTTTGGAGAAAACTCGAAGCAGAGTCAAATCTCGGCTGCAAGGGGACGCCCTTATGCTCACGAGGTGGTTTAGCGGCGAAAAACGAGTTTTAGAGAAAACTCGAAGCGGAGTCAAATCTCGGCTGCAAGGGGACCCCCTTATATCATAATTTTTACAATTTTATTCTCGTTTCTTAAATTGGTTCTATTATTTATTGCTGGAGGTTTTGTTTCTACGATCATTTTTTTCACATACGTGCATATAAGATGAATATCTTCACTTTTCTGCTAATATTCTTGAAATTTTTCTTAGGTCTTTAACCTTCCGATGAAATTTCAAAGAGAAAGGATTAAAACATCGACAGCCACACGGAGACATAATGCACACAATTAAGACTCTTTAACTTATAAACGAAAGTAATCGTCTCTGCAAGCGCTGAACAATAACCCAAAAAATAACGGAAAATTCGAAATGGCTTGGCACCATATATGCCATTTCGAATGGCATCATATATATTGAATAGGTTTTTATGAGAAAATAAAATCTTTTTCAACTAAGAGATGGCGCTACTAATCCTATTTCCATATCAATTTTTGTTTTTGAGCCAACTAGCTGTGGTAGCAAGCTCTCGGTACCACGCCCCATGCGACTTGTGTATATTGAAATTCACCTACCTTTTAAACTACTGGCCATCCCATTCTAAAAATTTTATGATAAAATAAGAATACTTTAAACTTTGTTTTGTTATAATAATAAACAAAATCAACCTGGTCCAAATTATTCAAAAAACCAGTTGAAATTGTTACTTCTGGTTTCGTATAAATTTTTACTTCCGGTTTCGCATAAATTTTTACTTCCGGTTTTCAAATCTAATTTCAAAATTAAAAAGAACAGTTAATTTTCTACACCAATCAGTATTTTGTATATTTTTGAATACAAAAGAAGCAGTAAAAACCAATAGAAAGGTATTTCGGAGTAAAATACTTCAGAAAACAATTTGCCAGAAATGGTTTGTGCAGCATTTTTCCTTTCAAAAACTATTTATTCAAATAACTCACTCATAGCAGGCACGATTCTATGTAGAAGGATTTTGGCTATGAAGTTTTCATATGCTGACTATACTGGCTGCCTTAATTTGCAATGTATTTGTTGGGATTCGTTATGAAACCATCTACAAAGCCCTGAAAAAAAACTAAAGTTTACTGTATGCTGTATATTCTTGAGTTTATTATTTTGTTGCATACCGTGTACCAACAATGTCTTCGTACAGCAGCTATTTGAAACTTAAGTGTTAAAAAAGAATGAATTGTTGCACGAAATTTGAATTATTCATTACAAAGTTATTAACTAAAAACAAAACAAAGTCAACAATTTGCCTCCAATAAAGTCTTCGTACACTTACGAAACAGTTTATGAAAAATCTTAGAAACTGTAGATACATTTTTTGTAAATATTTAGTTGGGTAGCCTTTGTTTTTAATCACGGCTTTTTTAATCAGTGCTGTTATTGCGAAATGTTTGAGCTAATATTTCTACATATGGGAATCATATGATGATCATGAAGAATAAAGTAGTTTTAACTCACGCTGCTAATTTCATCTACTTATATACAACAAATAATTCGTCGTAACGGCAGACTAGCCGTTTTCGCAATTGACCGTACCATATTGGAGATATTATCTTAAAACTATGATATCTTCAAAAGTACCCATAATTTTAAAACATTTTTTTAATTCTATTTCATTATTCTATGTCAACAAATTGACATCATTTTTGTTTGAATACGTTAAGTATTAATGATGTAGTAGACGCTAAATTGTAGCACTTTTCATTTAAGAAACATGGAGACGGACGTACGTATTCATAATAGAGCAATAATTTGTTTTTTTATAATGAAACTAGAGGTCTTAGCTGATCTATCGAACGAGCCTTTTTCTGTAATATCGATTGTATCCGCAACGACTTAAATTCGCAGGAATTCTACCAACTACGTTTCACTTCAGGCCCTTTTTATTTCTGAAATATTTATTAATTCATTAAAACTAAAAAAACAGTGTTTACAGTAGGGAACCATAAATCTACAGAAAAACAGAAAATTGCAACTAAAGCCATAGAGATGAAAAAAATGTTCCTTGAAAGTATGAACTAAAGCTCAAATCTATCGAGTACTGCAAAATTAATACATAATATATTCAAACAAAAATGCAGTCAGTTTCTTTGACAATCAACGTACATAGATTAGAATAAAAAAAATTGTTTTTAAATTATGGGTACTTTTGTTTATTTGTTAAATTCTCCAATACAATAGGCTTACGTCCAATTACAGATTAGAAAAAATAGAGTTAAAAATAAAAGAAAAAATAATCCAAGAAAAAAAACTGTAAAAAATAAAGAAAATATAGAAAATTAAACAATTAGTAAGATCAAAAATTGACATCGTACTTAAGGGCTCTATTTTTTGAAAAGTTTTTGTGTCCAAAGAACGTAAACGGAAGAGGACCGAGTTTCAACTCGTTATATTGTCTAGCTCTACGTAACAAAGGCGAATAAAAGTAAACATCGATTCGCGCAAAAGGAACGTTAAATTTGAAAGAGGATCTGTTAGATCGACGAGAATCCCGAACAGAAACCCGGCTGCATAGATCACAATTAACAAGATGGTAATGCAGTTTAAAAAGGAGACACTCGTCAAAGAAAAATCTTCGTGATTCAAAGGAAGGGTTCTGCAATATCGAGAGACGAAGATTATAAACACAGTAAGGGATGTTGAATTTTTAAAACAAAGAGCAGTCAAATCTACGTTGGACGGATTCTAAGGATTGCACAAGGTATTGGTAATGGGGAAACCACACCAGGAAACAGTATTCCAAAATACTGCGGACAAATGACAGGAAGAGATGCAAACATGTGGAGAGATTCACAAAGGATTTGGAGGATCTAAGGATAAAGCAAAACAATTTAATAAAATATCACGCCAAAGGTCCTTGAAATTGACAGCAACACTAAAAGAGGTATTTGACACAGAGTAAGAGAAGGTAATATAAGTAGTTTTATGCGTATAATACATTTAGTAACACTTCGCGATATTAGCAATGCAACAGTTATTTAACGCAAAGTGATCATTTTGTAATTGATAGCAATCGTCAAATGTCTCGATTACTCTGAATATCTTGAAATCATCAGCATACAAAAGACATGCAGAACGTATACAGAATGGCAGTTCATTAATAAACCGCAAGAACAACAGAGGACCGAGAATTGATCCTTGCGGAACTCCTGAGGTAAGAAAAAATGGAAAGAGGTAAGGAATTGACAGTTACAATACAAGTACGATCAACAACATATGAAGTGAACCAGGAGAGTAGAGGACCATAGATACCATGATTGACAAGTTTCATAAAAAGAAGATGATGATTCACAGAGTTAAAAGCTTTAGATAAATCTGTGTAGATTACATCTACCTACTTTTGCTGATCTAAGGCAGATGCAACCACATTATTGAATGAAAGCAATTTGGTCAATGTAGATTTACCTTTGATGAATCCATGCTCCTCTGGAACAAGAAAGATTGAACGGAAGGGTTGACTCTATTATAAACCACCTTTATAAGCAGCTTACTGAAACAAGCAGAGAAATGGGCCCATGTTTAGAGATACAAACAGGGTCACCAGCTTTATGTTCGTGAAAAACGTTTGCCGTTTTCCATATGGAAGGGACTGTATCCGAAGCATTGCTTAGATTGAAAATAATTGAAAGAGGAACAAACAAGGAAGAAGATAAAGACTTAGCTAGGATATTCGGAATATCATCAGAACGACAGCCAAGGCTAGAATCAAGGGAGCACATTAAGAATTTTCCTTCAATAGGATTAGTAGAGAATTGGAAAAGAGACGCAGCGAAAGAAGGGAGAATTTGTCGCGAAAAGAAAGAAGAAAAGTAGCGAGCATAAATCTCACAAACATTTTGTGAGGTGCTAGCTGTTACATCGTTGTACCTCATACAGTTTTGAATACTGGAGGAGCTTTTTAGGGAGTGAATGTACGACAAAAAAGATTGAGGCTGATCAGATTGGATAGATGCTTCAATGTGCTTGATATAAGAGTGCATAGCGAGCTTCGCAGATTTTTTTCGCTTCGGAACGGAGCCTTCAAGTGATTTTCAGAACCTGTAATTTTTTATTTACTACGAGCAGCGTCTTTTGCCTCAAGAGCGGCAGCAGTGTCCGCGTTAAACCAGGCAGCATCATTTGTTTTAGACGAGCGGTAGGTTTGGGTAAAATGCGAAATCAGATTAGAAAGAGATGGGTTAATTTTTTGTAAAGCATCAATAAAATCAAGTCCACGAACTCTGTAATCTTATTTATTTCAGTTGTCATGGGTGAGAAGTTAGCTTCACGAAAATTGAAGCGAGAGATATTTGCAGCTTTGTATACGATAATTGAGGGAGATTTCTAAAAAAAAAAGTGGAGGATGGTAGAAATCAGCAGGTACATAAGGGGAAAAGGCTGTGCTAACAGTGACGGACCAGTTAGGGGAATATTGGACAAAATAACATCAAGGATTTTTTTATTAGAATTTGGCAAGGTATTGAGTTGAGAAAAAGAGCACAGTGAAAGGAAAAAAGAGGTGATATGCTGTTGGCAGATACGATAGTCGAGAATGCAGCATCCCAATCGACGATTGGGAATACTCAGAACATCAGTGCCAGCAGCATAATAGGGCCGTTATTAGGGATATAGATGGACGCAACAACTAAAATTTTGGATGGACCTCAGACCGCGGTCGTTCTAATAGTAGACATTCAAGCGGTTTTTATGTTAGAGAGATCTTTGGTTTTGTAGGATGAAAATTTCTACGAGATGTCCCGGTGAATTCCTTGAACAGAACGCCAGAAGGCCAGAAGTCTTTGTGAAGCAGAACATCAGTGCCAGCAGCTACCGATATTTTAAACGAAGTGATCTCTTCATTCAGCAAGCTATCAGGTGTTAGCTTCTTACAAACAAGCAGAGACGATGAGTAGCCAAGTTTGGCAGCGGTGTACTCCTTGATTGTTTCCGCTGAAGTATTGTATGCGAAACGCGAGGCAAACACATGTAAATGTGGCAATGCAACAACTAGACGCGGTAGAATACGAGCAGGCTGATGATATCACAGTTTTCAACAGCGCAAACAGCTAGAGCGCTCTTAAGAGGGCAGGATGGTTTCCAACTTAAACAAAAAAAATTTTTCAATTATTTTTTATATGAAAGTACAATATCTCACGAATATCCTCTGAAAATTTCAAGTCAATCGGACTAAAACTCGCAGAGATACCGGTTATTTTATGATCGTGTTGCCAGGTATGTTTCAACGGGAAACCGAAATAGTCTAGCTCGAACTACATTTTTGAAGTCGGTGCGTAACATAACTCAAAAATTAATGCACCGATCTCAATGAACTTTGTCGGACATCTTTAATATGATAAATACTCGCGGATGAACGATCATTTTTTTTTTTAATTTTTACTGTTTTTTACAGGCAATCATAGGCTGATTTTTTATGTGAAAATGGTACCTCCAAATTGAAAACCGCACCAAAAATCGGAAATCGCATATTTTTCAATATAATTTCGTTCATCCGCGAAAAAACTAATATATTAAGTAAATCACTTCGATTTTTGGATTTCAGATAACACTGTCAGGCCAGGTTTTACGCACCGCACGACGCCTTTTTTTCGAAGCGCCTTTGATCTACTGCCACCACGGGATAAATAATTAATATTTTTTTCTACAATAATTCCTACATACTCTCAAAATATAGTTCTTTAATGTGTTATAAAAAATTAGTAATTATTTTCACTCAAAGCTGAGAAAAAAAATCGCAAAAATCGGCTTTTCTTCGGCCTCGGAAACCATCTTGCCCCCTTAATTCATACAAATTCGATGCTGATATAATGTTTTCGTCGATCGAAGAGCACAATTGTATCCGGAATATGCATTTATGCATTACGTATGCAAAAATTGGTTTTCAAATAATTACTTGCTGCGCAGTAGTTCTACTTAAGGCCATTCGTTGTCACCCAACTGTGTCCTGCGTGACAATCATGCATTTATAACTGCTCACCGCACCAATTGAATTTGGGGCCACTCAATGTAGGATCCTTTTTTGGCTGTCTCACGGTCCAACGGCAATCCGTTTCAGAAAAAAAGTGGTTGTAAGCTTTTTTGACTCGATTATCTACTCGATTTTCGCGCACAAAACGTTCAATAATATGCTGCACCGTTGAATCACTCTTTTAAACGATTTCAGCTTTTTTTTTTAGATATCCTCTCCTTGAAATGATTTATTATTAACTCTCGCTCTTCAATAGAAGTGTGACGACCTATCGCGAATTAAATGTCGTATCGTTCTTTACAGAATAATGATTTCGTTCAAAAACTAAGGTCTAACTAATAGTCAGCATGTCTGCAATGCGATATTCTTTCCTCACAAACGGATTATTGGAATTAACGGTAATTTTTCTAGGAAAAACCATTCCATATCATTTTGGCTGTGAGGGTAAAATCGGCTCTTTTCTGGATTTTTATTACTTTTTTTTGGTAATGCCTTATTATTTTTGTTATATTGTTCACTTAAATGATAAATAATCAGTAAATTTGCAAGTCTTCATAACTTTTTTTCTTTATTTCATTGATAAGCTGACAGATATTGATCAGTTTTCATAAGATACTTGGCCACATCATTATAGCTATCAGCCACTGTATGTTTCTGAAGAAATTATGCAAATATATTATTTGAAAAAGCCATCTCTTTGTTTATCTATGGAATATCAGTTTTGTTTTTTTTTTTTTAAAAAAATACTTTGAAGGACCTTCCCGAATACTTTGTCACATATATTTGCGGATTCTTTGGGCTATTTATGACAATTTTCCAGTACGACAGTCCAATTTACTTTAAGCAAATAATGCGCCCAACGTGGGAGCTAATTATGATAATAAATAATTTCATATCCATAAAATAAAATTTGAAAGAGAAGTTTGTTTTCGGTATGTTCTCAGTCTCATAAATTTTACGGCATATAATCTATAATAATTTTTGTAAAGTTTAATCCAAGCAAAGTCAATGACTTCGTAATTAACCATAATCCATCTCAACAGCCATGCAATTTGACACAATATGTCGATCATCTATCAAAATCCCTAACCATGCACCGCTGTCCCTCCTCGCTATTATCGTCTCTCACAAAACAGTTTGCTATTATCCAATTTTCCAAAGATTTATTAGATTTGAAATGTTACAGCTGTGTTGTTCGTTAAACAGACACTCAATGCGTTCTGCATGTTCCATTTGCAATAGTTCAAATAATCAAATGGGCGAAAAATTCAAACATAATCGTGTATTCTGGCCCAGCTTATAACGCTAGAATGAATTTTTCAGTCGTTATTCCGTTACTTTGTCAACATCAGTATCATCGACGTCATACTTGAAATTTATTTAACATCAGTTGACTAGCTAAAATACATACAACGAATCGTGCACCAATTTGCCGTTAGCCGTCGCATCCAAGAATTTCCCGCAGCGTTCTTCATCATTCGTCTTAATTATTTTTAGTTGCGGAACGAAACATCTAAACGTTTATAGTGGACGCGATAGACGAACGGAAGGTCTCTTTCGAATCGATTTATGTATGTATGCATGCATGAAGATGAAATTTCTAATATGAAAAAATCGAGATTATTTGACCAAAAACCACACATATCACAGCAACAGCTATAGCAGTGGCAAGCATGTGACGGACGGACACATATGTTGGGAATTTTAAAATATCGGAAATTCCGCATCAAGAGCTTCGGGACAGGGATGGAAGTGATGATGCTTAGATGGTGATGATGATGCTGATGATGACTTCTGTGGTGATATGAAATGATTGCCTGAAATTTGCTGAGATAGAGAAGTGGCGAATTGGATAGTGCGCACAGACTGAATCAACTAGTTTCAGTCAACTTAAAGTTTCAATTGATTTTCCAACAAATCAGTTGAATTTTTTAATGACTAATTACGACGAGAAAAATTAAAAACTATAAAAAATTCAATAAAAAATATAAATTTTACATAAAAAGTAAATCTATGGAAAAAACCAATGTTTTGGATGTTTCTTAGAGAAAACCAAATCTTCCTATTTACGCAATGTGAACTATAAAAAGTCTAACTGCTATGAAACTAAGCATTCTAAAGCTATCAAAAATTCTATTTTACATCATTTTTCGAAAGCTGAAAAACGTCCACGCTAATTCCGCATAGTGTTCCCCTATATGAAAGGAAAATTATTTTAAAAAAATAAGTCCCCAGATTCAATCATTTAAAATAGCTCCACCATGATATTTTCGGAAGATCACCTGCATACATATGTACGATTTACATTGCGGCGAAAAAGGATTTTCAAGGAAAAATCCCACTAAAATTTCATGTTCGTTGATAGCGTGGAAATATTCTTAAAATTTTACTGGGCTTAGATCGAAAAATGCAAGCATATATTTCCGAAATGAATTCTGTGTGACTGTGTGTAGTTCCTATGTACTCTTAATTTGAAATCGATTCAACGCTATTTATGTACCGTGTTGGAAAAGTCGAAGCCAAAGAAAATATTCTGCGGTTTTCCCCCAGCGAATTCGATGACGAATTTAAATAGAAAGTGCATAGGTATTTGGCAGGACAAAAATAAGAAATGCCTCCATTCAATTTAAATATTTCGAAATAGGAAAACGATCATTCAACAGTCCACAGCAGCATATGTTAGCAATAAATCCCAATCAAACATACTATATTTCTAATTTTCTACTAAAAACTTTCACCTGTAAAACATTTTATTTCTTCGAAAGAAAAATTGCGTGGATTAAGAGAAATATTCTGTCACAAACTCCGTAAATTCAAAAAAAAACTCAAAACCATTGAACTGATTAGTCTGTCAACAGCTCAGAGATTTTTCAAAAGACAATACCCGCCATGCCCCCAGCTAGAAAAACAAAACACAATAAAAGTATAAATCTCTACAATTTCTGAAAAAATAAATTTTGATAAAATACAAAATGATTCACAAAAAGAAAAAAGTGCGAAATTTTCTTTTATTCGCTAGGGAAATTGTGCTTACGCTGTTGTCATGTTTCACGCGAAGACATTGTTTGTGACGAAGTTTTTTTTTTGATACGGCTCGGGTAAACTGTTCAAGAAAAATCGAAACAAAACCGGAAAATATATTTTCAATATTGTACACATTTAGTAGGGGTCAATACAATAGATTTCAAGATCAAGGAAAATAAACAAGAAACGATGATTTATCTTGTCGCGCCCAGTATTGATTGTCTCGCAGGCCAAGGAACTTTGACGAAACGTTTGGGTTTAAAAATGTTTGAAATTTGCGTGATATGTGAAAACCAAACAATGAAAAAGTATTTTCGGTATGGCGTTTCGAAACAAAAGCTTACCGAGAATTGTACGAATATAACAACAAAAATGCACTTGAATAAATATTTACAAGAGAGAAAGCTGACGATTTTTGTCGAAATTCATTATCCATGTCGATCTCATGTGTTTTGATAAATGAAATATGTACTAATGAAGACATGTTTTGGTGATACTTTAAATACTTGGCTGAAAATTTTGTATGAAACATCTCGCCTAATTATAGGAAAAAGACAATAAATATAAAATATGATTTTCGTATATACGGCGCCAGAATGGAAAAATAACGTTTTAGTTAAGTACTTGGAATATTTGTAGTATCTTTTCACCAGAACGTGTCTCATATAAACAAAGACACAGTCTCAAGGAAAATATATATGGTTACGACTTTTTGGTTGGGCGCAATTTCTCGAATCGAAGCTTGTATGAAGACTTGAAGATCTTTATCAGCTGCATTGAGTTTCTTTGTTGTAGACTCTCCTTTTTATATTTTAAAGCCACCGACAGCAGAGGCATGGTTATTTTCAATTCAAATGTAATATAAATAAAATTTAGCAAACAAACATTGTAGCTGCATGATCTTATTCCAATATGAAGCTAGAACCACAAACTTTTCGAATGTTTTGGTGAGAAATTTAGTGGAGATTTCTGATGCCATTCCCATTCGTGCGGGCAACGGCGACTGATCCACGATGTCGTGTTCGACTGAGCTTAGATCTAAAGCGAGAACAACAAGATCGTCATACACTCCTTTTCATATTTATAACCCACCTGACAATTTTCAATTATTTTGGTCTGAAATAATTGTTCACCCCAAACTTAGTGGAAAACTTATTGAGAATTTGTGTAGAATTACATTTCTGAGAGTCATTTCCCGTTAGGGCTATTTTTTACTGTTGTCTTGGAAAATTCGGCATGTTTTGGCTTTTCATATTTATAACCCAGATAAAGTTTCCAACAAAATAAAATGTTTATTAAAACTAATTTCAAAATAAATCTCCCTTTGGTTTAATCAAATCAAAAATCCGTTTTTTCATGGAATATATGAATTTTTCTAATAGTTCAGGTTCGAGTTTCCGCCATTCATCAAGAATTGCCATTGATTCATTTTGCCAATTTTCAGCATTTACTCGTCTGACAAGAATCCCCCAAATGTTTTCAATGGGGTTCAGGTCAGGCGAACACGCTGGCCAATCCATTACGTTAATGGAATTTCTTTCTATCCATCTTATTGTTTCACGACTGGTATGAATCTTGGCATTATCCTGCTGGAAAGTCCAGTTTTTTTCAGGATGTACTGCCAGCAATGACAGTAAACTGCCCTCAAGTACTTGGATGTAGTCTCTACTCCCCACACGCGATGAAGTAAATTTTATGTCCAAGCATCCAGATGCAGAAAATGCACTCCACAACATCACGGAACCGCCACCAAAATTCCGCTCCGATAAATACCGGGGTTCCTTTCTCAAATCGCGCTAGTAAGAATTTAATCCATCAGGCCCATCTAAATTCCATTTTTTTTTTCATCCGAAAAAATTATCTGGAAATAAAATTTTTGGAATTAAACAAAGGGGGAATAAAAAAACCAGTATTTCTTACAGAGGACCAATTTGTAGCCATATTTTTTTCTGCGAATTCCAACCGAGCTTTATTATGGCGATCTAATAGTCGTGAAGCATTCTTCATTTTAGCTCTTCTGATGTTATTGTTACGTTGTAGCGTTCTCCAAATCGTTGTTTTTGACACCTTTGTTTGTACAAGATTTGCCATTTTTTTACAGTTTATTGTTGAATCACTGGCTGAACGTATAATCTTCCTCTCCTTCCGCGGAGAAAGTATTCTTTCTTTTCCCGTTCGCTTTGTTTTTCCATATAACTCAAGTTTTTTTAAAAAGTTGCTAATTACACGGCGACTGCGTGCAACTTTTCTTGAAATTTCACTGATGTTTAAACCAGCTTCTTTGTACGCCAAGATTTCACCCTTTTCAACTTCATTTGATGGCACTTCGAGGCATTTTAAATGACAAACTTATTACCACACACTCTTGTGAACAACAGTTGAAAGTATTGAATTACTCGACTAGTAATTCTGCTAATTACCAAGTAGGTTATAAATATGAAACGCACAAAATGACGAATTTCCAAGAAAAAATAACGCCAATGAAAAGTCATTCTCAGAAACATCATGGCACACCGTTTCTCATTCTTTTTTGTATTAGATTTGTATTTTACATGAAAATAATTGAAAATTGTTAGGTGAGTGTATCTCGTCGATCTTGTTCTAGCTTTAGATCTAAGCTCAGAAAATACAAAAAAAAATCGAGTAAAATTTATAAAATCTGAAACAGATCATTCAAAAAGAGTCTATTATCGCTTTATTATACCAAGGCCAAATTTGAAAATATCCTCCTTAAATAAAGTGAAAACAGTATCCTAGCTACAATGTGGCCGTCAACTTAGCTACAAATATACATATGTGCAACGTAATTATTCTGCGGTCTCATCTCTTTAAAAAATCGAAGTGTGCTGTGAAGGTATTTTTTTTTCTATATAAGGTGGGAGTTAGTACGATACTTACGAGTAGAGCGAACTATACGTTGTTTGATTTCCTCCAATGTAGCTGCTGCATAGAGCACTTTATTCAAAAAATATTTCTGATACTCTCGTCTATGTATAAAGCCCAGTTCTATAAGCGACAAACTTTTCTTTAAGGGGTTAGTCCACTGTTAAACTGCTCCAAATGAACTTTTTTTTTAAACAGCTACCAAAAAAAAACTATTCAAGATATCGATTTGAAATTTTACATGCATCTTTATTGAAGTTAAGAGTTAACATTTTCATTGGAAAAAATTATTAGAAAACAAAATGGCGGCCGCCATAATGGATCGCCGCAGCACCGCCGAAAAAAAAAGCAAATTGCGCCTCGTAAATTCCTGGACAAAATAAGCATCTGTGAGCAAATTATCAAAAATATTTCATTAGTTTTGAGTATAAAGGACTGCACGGGCCTAAATTTAGAGCCCTAAAGCGATTAAAAAAAATGTGGTATACTTTTGAATCAAAAAAATTAATAAAAAAAATTTTTTTAATCAAAAACATGTTTCCCAGATCGTTATTTTTATTTTTTTTGTTCTTAATTAAGACAGACATTTTTTGCAAATTTTTCTACGTGCTTTCCTATCCTTGATTGCTAAACTGGCGTTGTATATTCGCACGTGCATAACTATTCGAGCTCTAGTGATCTCAAAAAATCGTCGCCATTGCCTTCGCAACTTGTGGCATAGCCTTTGCCTTCTTAGGAGGTTTTAATAGGTTTTAATTTTAAGCCTTGTTTTACGAAAATTTTATCAGTGCCCGATATTTGAGTTGTTTTTTTTCATTTCCTACTACCAACTGCCATTTCCTAATAGTGCTGAATTGATTGACTTGCAAGTTTAGACGGTGCGTACTATACTTAGATCGTTCATGGTTAAATGAACGAAAAGATTCGTTTCCATTCGGTGATGCGAACACAACGTATCGCCATTTCATGTCCGAACGGTTCATCATATATCATATAAAATTTTTGACTACTTTTGCTACTTCAATTCATGTCCGTGGCTAAAGATATGGACAACGATAAAAGCCACTAGAAGGAAAACAGCTATGCAGTTCGCCAATCCAATTGATGCCGCGCATAAACATTTAATGAAATCAGTATTCATCCAGATTTGTGTTGATTATGATAATGAGGACTATACAAACTGCGATTAACTTCAAAAGACTCTATGTGAGCGAGATCGAGGACCCAGATCACTCTGGTACATACCTATATCTCCTTCGCATTGGAGGTTTTAAATTCGCAATGGCATTACAATTACAATTATATCGTGTAAGGGAGTTTGTATTTATCAATTAAACTCCACTTCAATAGATAAACTGTATAAATCTGAAATCAAATTTATGATGCTTCTTTAAATAATTGCGAGATTCCTCTGCGAAATAATGACATGCATATGCTTTGATTTAGATACCTACTGCCCATTAAACTCTCTTTCTATTTGTTTGCTGTCCATTGTCAAATTGAAACAGAAGAGTTATAAATTGCTTCTGGAGGACTCTTTGACAACTTCCCAAAAATCACACTTCCGTCTTTGTTTAAATTAATTGTTGAATGTATATGAATTGTGTTCATTATCAAGGGTTGCGGTTGAAAAAATTCCTTGTGTGATTTTAAAACTAAATTGGATTGCCGGAGGTATTCGACACATAAAGCAGTATAAAATCGTCTCGGTTCATCTAAAGGGGATATATTAGTGCATCATCAGGAAAGAGAAAGCTAAGGCCCAATTCTTGCATATAAAATGAAAGACATCATTTTGTTATGACTTTTTTCGCAGATGCAGCCAGATTCTGAAAAAAAACTATCAACTTTCTGATTAAATAAAGATCAGAGTAAAGATCGTTTAGGCCTCGACTAGTTTACACTGACATCGAATTAGGAAACTCATAAACCCACACTGGGCGCAACTTTTATTTAAGAAAATATCGATTGTATCTTTTGCGAAAACTAAAAAACTAACATGCTTTAGGTCAGAACTATATATGTACAATCATAAAACATTCGAAATATTATTTAAAACGGAATATCATGCCGTATGATAAGAGTAGGGATTCCATCTTAGCCAAAGATGAATCACACTTTCTCTTTTCACAAATAAATTTTTTAAAGTTAACAAAAACTAAAACGTATTTGATTATTATATTATTTCTTTGTGAGTTTTTTAAAAATTGAATCACAACGTAAAAATTTCGAAGAGGAACGGTCTGAAAACAACAAGGAAATAAAGTCATTGACTTGCCATCAATGCATTTTTCTACTAGACATTGTTCTCGTCTTTTGTATTCTTCTTGCCCAATCACCAAGTTGGCACAGCGTCAACTATGCAACTGGCCCATTAAGGTTATTGACAAAAAATATTTATTTCATCAGCATCACCTTGACAAAAACATCATTTCAAAAATATTATCAGAAAAAAAATATTTGTTTGAAATTCCCTGGACAAGGATTTAGATGACACCAACTGCTTTCGCTATAAATACTAATACACCCAATTACGTTTATCATTTATCATACAATCTGAAAATACGCTCAGCACATTTTTCAAGTATGACATTAAGTGCAAACAGATTTAAACGTGAAAAATCGAGGGAAAATGATCGCGAAAACATCTACCTAGCTAATAGACTAGGTAAGTCCCACGTTTACGCATTCACATATATCATGCTCCAAATAAATACTCACAGCTCAGATGCGGGTTCGGTCTTCAATACTCAACGATATTATCGCTAGGACACCACACTTGGCGCTAAAATTATTCTCGATCAAAAAAAAATTTAACCCTGGAACGCTACCGGACCAGAAAAATTTCAATTTCGCACCGAACTCTCTATCCTGGCCGATCAGCCGACTCAATCGTTCGATCGTGTTCTGGTGAGATTTAATTTTATCCATGTGCAAAAAAAAAATTATCAAATATGTGTGATGAATGTGTGTTTTGACGCCATATTATAAATTGTCAATATATTGCCTCGTCAGCCAGACGTAGCTTCTTTCCCAGATTTTATTCGAAGCATAACGGCAACGGTACGTGTCGATCGGTCTGCATAGCCTAGCAAAACATACATTCATATACGCCATGCAAACGACATTCATCGTGTCCCTAGAACCGTGTTAAAACCAAAACATACAAGAAACCAGGAAAGTAACGATTTCTACCTCCTGAAAATCAACTAAATTAACATCATAATTTTTTCGTACGCGAAATTTATATATAAATATATAAAATGTTCTTGCTCGATCGCCACATATTACACATCATATCAATCTGATCGGAACGTTTCTTGTGTGACCTGAAAACATCTCCCCATCTTCTTCGGGGGAAATATCAAAAAATTTCACTTGAGGACGGTCTGTGAAAAAGTTAAGACGCAATCCAAGTTCGGAACATAATTTCTGTGTTATTTTCGATAGATCGCAAGTTTAATTTTTCCTTCACCTGATTTGTTTGAAAAAAAAATTCTAATCCTAAAGGGTTGAATTTGGCCGGAGCAATTGGAGAGGGTGCTTTGTTTTAAATATAAGTTTTTAATCCTGTTCAAAAACGAAAGCAATTCGAAAAAAAAAACGTAAGAGACCGTTTTTGTGAATGTGCGATTAGTTTAATTTGACAAGCAATCAAAAGACAAGGACAATTGAATTGAAAAATTTGTGCACTAAATTGAATTCGTTCGGAATTCGAAAGAGTATTTGAATTGTGATTCCGTTCGGAATCAATCGAAATATAGTTTCTGAAGTGTTAATTAGTGACGTTCGGGAAGATAAAATGATAGTGTTGTTCGTTGCATAACACAATTGGCTTCATCACTTCTTTTTTTCTCGCGATTAGTTTTGTCAGTAATATTAATCGGAAGAGAGAGATTTTCCGAAACGGAAGGAAATCGTAGTTCTTGACCTTAAAAGTAATTACGGAAAAAATATTTTGTTAAATTAGAAGACGTATATAGTAGAACGCTGTCAAAATGTCGCTATGGGAATCTAATAGGAATGAACCTGAAGCCACTTGGGAGGAACATAGTTTGTTCTATCGCGAGTTCAAACGTAGTTTGACACTATCAGAATACGATCGAGTCGAACGCACACAAATCTTCTACCATGAACAAGACATACCACAAAATGAAATGAATGGATGCGATTTTGTGCCAACAAATTTTTTATCATCATTCTTTGTACAAACCCATAAAGGTATACTCTTGTTTGATTATGTTTATAAAAATAATATCGAAATTAACCGTCCATTTTACTTAATAAGAGCCCAAAAATTATTTCACCCTGCCACTATCCAACAGCATTCTTTAATCTCAATTTAACGATATTCCATGTCTTATAGTTGATTATATTTATTTCAAGATATGTTAAAATTCATTTTATTACTTTCACATTTCGGCGCGTAACAATACCGACATCAAACAAAATTCCACAATTCGCAACAAAATTAATAATACAAGTTTTCTTCGAATGTTATCCGCCTCCCTGTTTCGCTCAAGCCTATTAAAAAAATTAAATTCACAATATCAGGAAATTATGTGAGTGAATTGCGACAGAGTATGTCTTCAAAAAAAAATCAATGTCATCTGGTGAATTATAGAAAATTTTGATGACGGAAAAAAGGTGGATCGAGTAAAGCTCGTAGCTGAAAATAGCATCGGTATTTTATAGTGATGTGTGGGACTTGTACAAAGTTTTCGTTCATAAATCATAAATCATGGTTAAGAAATAATTTCATAATTGATTTTGAGTGTAGAAGCTTGAACGTGAATTTTTTTTATTAGGATCTAAGCATGTGATTCGGTGAGTGTCAAAATGAAATTGTTTATTGTTTATTTAATGAATTGTCCGACTATAAAATTTTGAATTCAAATATTCAAGCTGGTTGAATTCAAAAATAGATTTAATTCTGAATGGAATTAACACAAAAAAAAATGTTTTGAAAAATACTAAATTGTTCAAACAGAAATTGAGTGATTCACAGCATTCTTCGTTAAACATCAAATAGTTCTAGTACTTTCATATTAATCTCAAATGCTATTTTCTCGAAATTCAAACCACGTCATCATTTTGGTGTCGGCAGAAAAATTTTAATTACATCCATGGACAATTTTACTTGATTCAAAAAAAAAATTCCAAACCACCCCCAACGAAACGACACTTCTAGTTTTCTTCGGTCCAATTAAATCAACTTCATGCATGCAACGGCATTACAACTTTCAATTTATCATCATAAAATCCGAAAAATTCCGTCCATGCGTAAAATCGTTCTAATTCTCAAAAGCAACATAACCAAAGTTTCACGCACATCTCCTCAATTCGCCAAACACTAAACAAATGCCCTGCTGTACTTGCTCGCAATGACTTAATTAATGAATGAATTCGTAATATCTTGATTATAATGATGATGTTGTGCTGCTAGTGTGGCAGTAATTAGCGCCTATCTCATGTTTCATTGGATAATTTTATTTTTAGATTTATTCAAAATCGAAACATGCATTGAAAATTCAATCGTATATAAACTCTGCAATTCGTATGGTTCCGGATGCTTTAGATACAGCCAAAAAATTCATAAACTGGTAGATTTCGTGAACTCATCTCATGCGGATGCTATATTTAACAGATTTTTTTTCAATTTTCATCTATACATCCGGCAAATGCAAATGATGTATGTAATTGAAAATGATTGAGCGGTAGAGAACTATCATATAAATCACATAGAGATGGTGATGCCAATAAATTGATTGGTTTAGACATGCAGGTCACAATTTGTTTGTTTATTCGAAAGAGTCAATAAATTTGTCAGATTGTCAATAAAATAGTTTTCCATAGAATCTCGTTTCAAATTTACCGAATCTGTAAATATTTAGTAATAATTCACACAAGCATACTGTGAATAGGGGTTTTGATTTTATAGATAAACTATTTTATGATATTTAGTACTTGAAGAAAATTTTGAAAATATAAGGTCATCGTAGCTACCGTATACGAAACGCAGCATAAATCAAATTCCGTATCACTTTCGCAAGTGCCGTGAATCGCGAATTTAATGCTAAATGTTGCCTTTGAAAATGTCAGTTTGTTGGGCCTACACCATCGATTTTACCTGCTCCCACATTAAAAATAATTTTTAGTCATTCAGCCAACCATTTGTCAAAATCACTCGTTCGATAAATTGGTTTCTTTAAGAAATGGAGTGGATCAGTCAGAGCATGAAACTAGTGCACTAAATACACTAATTAAACTTATTCACCCAATTAATAACTGGGTAGGTATTGGAGCCTCAAAGAAGTGAGACTAATAAAAAAAAACAAAATGAAGGATCAATGAAGGATCTCTCAAATTGTTATTACTTTTTTTTACATATACATACTTATAATAAATGCATGCGTAGCAAACATATAAATTATATAATATTAAATAAATAAAAAATTACACGGAACGAATACCTTGTATAAAATAATCATTAGCACGATGACCGTCCTGGAGTCTGACGGTATAACTTATCGATCGTGCTCAAGACCACACTTAATCTATCAACTAAAGAATGAAATTTTTGGGTACACTGGGAACGTGCAAATGTATGGCAAGTTATTGTTGCACCCAGGCGGAGCACGACAATATGTTGAACTGGTTAGTACAAAGCCACACATAGACCTACTGGTCCATAGTGATACCAGATAAATGGACCACGAAAAAGAAAGATCAGTCCAAGCGGCCATTAAAGGCCCTGGACTTTTTCACGAACTGAAGGATGTCCTTCAGCTTTTACTCTGCCACGTGCGAGAGATCCACCAGCCAGGGCTCGCCGAAGTATCGCAGTCTGCAATATGTCAAATTAATCAAAAAAAAAAAATTTGCGTTCGTAAAATATCTCAGAATTTTATTTTTTTTGTTGACTGCTACGTGCACAATGTTTTTCATCAAAATCTATGCAAGCTTAATCTACCCACACCGTGCTTGCCTATCAACGAGCCTGTCTTCCATCTGTTGCATGTTATAATAGTTCACCATATCCTGAGCAGCTACCATCATCTTCCGCACATTGGTGTTTACCTCAATAAATTAAATTTTAATAAACTAAAAACCACACAGACACACATGAAAATAATATTTATTTCTCGTTTCCACTGTCCAGGCTGTTTTTCGCTTGTATTTATTTTGGGTTTTATTTTCGTGTGCGACTGCACTTTTTTAAACGTTTGCCTCTTCTCCCTTGTTGGACTCATACTTAAACGACACGTCATCCTTGTCAGAGAGGAGAAACATTGACATGTATTTTGTGAAACTGGCTTTTCCATCAAATTCTGATGTTGTTGATGACCTGTATCATTTTCTTGTTTTGAAATATTTTACGAATTTGAAACATTTTTAGCGATTTGATGAGATATTTGATTGGATTTAACATATTGACCGTGCATCCGAAAAATAGTATTTTTAACAGCGCCAATTTTAGATCAAGGCTACTTCTAAAATATTTCAAACGGAAGTCCATTCGATATTTTAGTTGCTATTATATCAAAAATTTGAAAAATTGTAGCATTCTTTTTTCAAAAACTTAAATAAAGAATGACATACGTATTGACTTTTATCATTATAACGGTGCTACCACCGATAGTCCGATTTAGACCTGCTGCAGTAGAAAATTTCAGACCGATTCCGTCAACATTTCTTTGTCATCTTGGTGTGCAATATCTCTCCACCGAAGGCAGTGTCTACGTTGATGCGTCTTTTCAATAAAGATTTCACTTAAGCTGTTGATTTTACAGTCATTTTTATACAAGTTAATGTTATTGTCGCTAATTCAGCAGGTAGTTGTTGTGATGTAAATGATTTCAAAAATTAACCTGTAGCGTTCGCACTATAAACAATTTCCCTCAATTTCCCACTCTATTGTGAGCTCATGAAGCTTTTACTCAAACGGTTTCGCTACCCAAAAATCAACCTCAGTGAGATCACTGAGGCAGGATTTATTGTTGTTTTCAATGCTACCTACCCTAACCAGCACTCGATGAGGCGCAGAAAATGAGGCTCTCATTTACTGAGCCTAAGAACCTCTTTTTTTAAATAAATATAGCTGTCAGTTAACTAAGGCAGGATCTACATCATTCTTTCCCATCCTGCCCCATGTTCTGCATCAATGAATGAGCCTTCAATATCGATAAACACTCCAAACATGTATTCTTTCTGGTCTATGCCTCTTCGATGTTTAGAACTCACAGAAAGATTGTTTTCCCAGAGAGGAAAACAGATCCAAAGTTCTCAAGAATTTTCAGGTCGAAATTGACTGAGCTGTTTAATCTGAAGGGTACGCATTGTAAAGGCGTCCGAATATAAGCTAGAGCAAGTCATGCAATTAGAACTTCACTAAGGCCCCGATACATCTCCGAGACAAACTTAAGTATTGCAGAAAGATTGTTATCATATCCACAGGCCTTATACTCATAAAAATTTGAGTTTATGGTAAATTCCTGCAATTGAAACTATTCTAAATGTGATTCCTATTTCGCTTGGACACTTTAAGTTTTGCTGATCATTTGAGCGGATTCGGTGCTGGTAAAATGATTGCTTCCAAAGTAAATTGAGTTTAATTGAAAAATATTTTATTTTCATCTGTATTCATGATTTTTTCATCTGATTTCAATTAGCGGCTATATTAATTTAGCCTGCAGACTCTTGTCGTTTTTATTTCATTTTTCTTCTCTTTTAACTTTTTTCCAGTATACACGGTAATAGATCTAGCCTGTACAGCGGCTGGGATCATCAAAATCCGTCTTACGCTATGACTTAGATCTAAATGATAACTAATTACAAATAACAGCCTAATTAGACCTAAATCTCAAATCTAGCCTCTTCTGTTTGTTGGAAGGGCTATAAAATTGAATAGTGCATCCATGAGCTGGAGATGACACGCTGTCTTCACAGGGCGCATGAATGGATCATTGGAGACACCTGAACGCCCAAGTGGCCGAATTAGACCGTTCGCATGTCCGTCTGGCTCTTCGTAGAATCTTGTCGTTAATTCTACAACCCGATCTCTAAGTGGCTTCAATCTCGAATCTTGATACAGGAAAATGTTGTAGAATCTGCCAGTGCAGATTCGCAGAAATCTCCTTTCGAATACCTCTGCTTCTGCCATGGCAGTTTTGGGATAGATAATCCAAGATGGGAGTGAATAAGCCAAATTAGGTTGGATGATAGTCTGATAGCAAATGGACTTATTGGCAAAAAAAATCTGGGTCCTTGAATTGTCGAATTGGAACTTTTGTTTTGACGCCGCACATAGCTATTTAACCTATAGTTTGGGATCCCCAATACTTAGAAGATTACTACTTACTACTACTACTACTTTTACTTACTTCTTTTTAATTTGATGCCTAATTTATATCTGCTCCATCAACGCTGACATAGTATTGTCTGTTGACAAGAAATCTAATAGCGAGATTCTCCTCCGGGAACCCGAATTTGATCAACTTAAACAGAAGGCATTCGTACCATATTCTAATTAGAGTAGAGCCCAAAGGCATTTAGTATGAATTTCGCATTTGCCTTTTTAAGCTTGAGTAGCCTAGTGGGTAGATCACTGGCTTCTTGTGTGTGAGGTCCCTGGCTCGAATCCAGGTTCGGACGAGGGTCCGCGCACCAAGCTTTGAGTTCACCTAGCTCTGATTAGGTACCTGATTTAAATCAGGGGTGAAGTGAGTCGTGGAACTAATCACTCCACACTTGTATCCACATCGATTAAAAAATTGTAATGAAGCTCTCTACCAGCTTCAACCCCTAGACCCGTACGAGGGTTGTCGTGGGATTGCTTTGTGTAGTTATTTTGAACGGATCTTAAACATTACACAGACACTTTGTTTTTCAATGTTCTTTTAGTCATTTCCTCAAATGCTTCCTTCGTTCAATTTTATGTTTTCTCAAATATTATTCGTCTAATCTGAAAGTTGTAGAGTTTTGCTGAAATTCATAGCCTCCTTTTCGACACCATTTCTAATTTTGTTACTATTTGAACTGACAAGTTGTCAATGTGAGGCTTCCAGTCAGTTTATCTGGTATTCCTGAATGGGCAGCTTTTTAACATATTTAATTTCTTTGATCAAAGATATTATTTTCTGTTTGATCTGTATATTATTTAAGGGCTTAAAATTTACATTAAATATTTGTATGACATGTTGGTATTTTTGAGTATGTTTTTCGATTGTACTCTTTGCTTAAACACTCGTTTTCTGTAGCTAACAGCTTTAAGTCATTCGAGATAATTTGACAATACATCAAATCATTCAAAAAATGTCTAGTAACAAGTACAAATTAGTGCAGAGTTAATTTTTTTTTTGTTTTTTTTCGGCGAGGCACTATTAAGTCTGCCAACTTATCTACAAAATAGACCCCGAAAAATAATTTTATCGGACGAATCGATCTCATCTCAATCAAAATGATCAACAACTTGTTGATATTAATTTATCTATCGCACACATGTGCTCAATTTATAAATATACACCTATAACGGACATTCACAAATCAGCAAAAAAATATACAAGTGTATTTTAAATGAAAAACTTGGCCTTTACCAAAAAAAAAATCAACGAACCACCGCGGCTCAGCGGTGCCACCACAACACTTTCCACAAAATGTACGATACAAACAGCATGCAATACATATCCGTCTATCGGGCCATTCGTTCCGTCCAGTCAGTCCTCAATCATTTTGAAGCTTGTTCTTTATAAACATCCCCTCAAGTTTTCTTTAATCTGTCGTTTCTGATTGCCATCTCGACCGCCAGAACCACCAGATAGATTAATATTCGCTAAAAATAAAAATAAAAAATTTGATGAAATTTTTCGAAATGATTCATGATTTCGATAGCGTTTCTGTCTCATCTCAATTTTTTGGTTCGAATTAAATTTTGTCGGGAACCAGCCTGATGTCCGTTTTTTTTTTCGAAAATATCTTGTGACCAATACTAATACTTTTACATGGTGAATTTTGTTGTACATTCCAGTTGATGCGGAGGGGATTAGTCGTATCGAAGAATTCAGATATATTCTCGGACTCGGTTTAAAGTTAAAGCGACAAGATTGTTGTTCAGAGAATATTTTTGAAAGTGTGTAGGTTTGAAGCTAATTTAAGGAAGTTGTTTTTTTTTTGTATGTAAATTCGTTGCAGTTTATCTAGTGCTAGAGAATTTAACAGTTGAAAGTGCTTGTCTTTTATGCATTTCATTCGAAATGTTAAATATTTTCCTCTACAAATTTAAACTTTATTTTAAGTTTGAAAATGTCTACGACCGTCTGAATTTCGAAAAAAAATTAAAGTAGTTATCTACTTATTTTATTTAAATCTCCTTAATTATCATATCCATATTTTTCTGTTAACTGATGACTTTGCTCATAAACCTGCAATTCGCATATCATCCTCAGAGATAAAAATATTTTCGATTTATACTGCTTAAATTTAGCTACCGGACTGTAAATGAATCTATAAAATATCCTCTTACTTTCAGCTGAAGTCAAAATGCCGAGCGGTAAGATTGATAAGCCCGTTATTGAAGACAATCGAGACGGTACAGTATCGATCAAGTACGACCCCAAAGAAGAAGGTATTCATGAATTGGCTGTCAAATATAATGGGGAACATGTACAAGGTTTGTAGAATTTATTTTTAAAAAAATTGTAAATCCTTAAACTAATGATTTAATTCGTAATTCAGGATCACCCTACAAATTCCACGTTGATTCAATCTCATCTGGCTATGTAACTGCCTATGGTCCTGGTTTAACTCACGGTGTGAGTGGTGAACCTTGTCTGTTCACTATTTCGACTAAAGGCGCTGGAGCTGGTGGTTTATCGTTGGCAGTCGAAGGACCAAGCAAAGCTGATGTAAACTTCTAATCAATCGTCAATCCTTGCAATTGCTTAATTATACACTGGTTTATAGATTTCATACCACGACAATAAGGATGGAACTGTTACTGTAACCTATCTTCCAACTGCTCCTGGTGAATATAAAATATCTGTTCGTTTCGGCGATAAGAACATTAAGGGATCACCGTTCTTTGCCAAAATCACCGGTGAAGGACGCAAACGTAATCAAATTTCGGTTGGCTCATGCTCGGAAGTTACCTTGCCTGGAGCTATCACTGATGCAGATTTGCGTTCTTTGAATGCTTCAATTCAGGTAAGAATCGGTTTAAGGTAAATTTCTTTTGGTTGTTAAAAAATTTACTGGAAATCCAGTATATTGTGTTGATTAGATGATTGATTATAATGGTCTCAGAAGGCCTCTAACGCTGCGACGTCCTGGGTCTATTATGCCTTCTCCGAGTTGCTCCACAGTATCTGCAGCAGTCGTTCCGTTCCTTACCTATTCTGTGGAGATATTTTTTTGCAAGGAAGCTAACCTGTCAATGCTCCACTTAGGGTACTTATGCCACTTTTGCAGAGATCCACTGGTTCTTTTGCTCTTTTTTTTATCAAAGCCAAGTCATTTTTTTGTGCTTCAAACCCTCAAGATTAAGCCAGTTGCTTTCGATCGTTTTCTTACTCCATGTTTTGATTCCCTTGTCCGTGTCTGCCTTTGTAAAGCCCCAGTACGAAATAGGACCAGTGAAGTAGGGCGTTCTTTGTCCTTGATATCAGCTTTCTTGTTTCCTTGGTCATATGAACTCGAGGCTGCTCTGTACCCCTATTTCATTTAGAGCCTCCTCGTCTCTAATGATGTAGCTGAGTTTATGTGATCGCAATTAAGTGGGCCGGATATCTCAAAAAATCGATTTTGGTTTCGGTTTTTTCCATCCCACATCCTTCCTTAGCTTAAAACTGAACCGCTTTTGTCACGGAAAAATATGTAAGTGCCTCAAAAAAATATTTTTTAAGCCTGTTATAAATGACTGTGAACTTTTATAAAACTACAAACATGTTTTCCTCAAAAAAAAAAAAAAATTTCACAGTTTGCGCAAAATGTTTCTCCAAAACAGTCAACACTAGGTGCTTCATTTTTTTTTAAACTTGCCTACCTTGATAGGGGTTTCCGACAAATTCATGATATTTTTAATAATTTTGGTTTTTGTACGGTGGAAAATTATATTTTTTAATATGATTGTAAATTTTAATGTTCTTCAAATTAGGAGAGGAATTTCATGAAATCCCTGTGTCAACTTTTGCATATAAATGAGACTAATGTCCCACACAAAATTCATTTCTGTATCTGTATTCGTTCTTACGAAGCCTTGCGCGCAAAATTTGACTGGCTATTGCCCATTCCCACCAACATCCTCTATTAGGCACTATGATAAACATATACAGGTTAAACTAACACCTCAACGTTGAAAAAGAAGGAACAAATGCATTTATTAGTTCCACGGAAGCCTACTTTTAATCAAATAATTAGTGAATTAAGTTTAATTCTAGGGTATTTTTGGTATCCGACTCCCTTAATAGCTTTGAGAACCGCTTTGCTATCCGATTTGATCTTAATTCGAACCCTTTTAGTTTTTCTTATATTTATTATATGTGTGGCTCTAAATATGATAGATAGTTCTGCTTGATAGTTGGCCTCTGCTGCGAGACAGAAATGTATTTGTCACTTGGGTCCTACGATCCCTGCTCCTACTCCACAAACCGCCTTTGATTCATCCGTACACCACATAGGCGCCCCTTTGTACGAGGGGGTGGATTATCCTCTCATTTGTACCTTGGTGGAATTGTGACCTTGAGCCTCTTCGCGAAGCCTGCTTTTGTCCTTATTTGATCGCTGAAGTTCAACATTACCATTATGGGCTTGATGTCCTACAGGATTCTAAGGTGGCCTTTCGTATCTTCTAATTTGCACCTGTAGGACTGTTGTAAGCTAATAGCCGGTTATGCTGCTTTCTCCTGAACTTTGAGGTGTTATGGTTCTAAGTCTAGAAGAGCCTCCATTCCAGCCGTTGGGGTGGAACTCATTACTCCTGTAATTAGCAGGCGGGCCATCTTTTGAAGCTTTTTGAGCCTATTAACAGAAGAAATCCACATAAAAAACTCTGGTATTTTTTTGGGTTTTTTCCTACCACATTGCAGCTTAATATTAGATGATAGGTCTCACCGTTTGTTTGTATGCCCAGAGTGTCTGCTTTGGAGATAGTGGCCTTCAATATCGTTTTGTTTAGATGATTGTCCCAGATAAATTTCCTATCTTGGTAGAGTCCTAGATATTTCACCTCTTCCTGTAGATATGCGACTGAGCTCCTAATTTTTAGGGATCCTACCTCGAATTTGCTTCTATTTTTCATAGTACCATGCTAGATTTCTGAGGGCTTATGTATATACCCACTTCATCGCACTATTGGAATGTTATTCAAGTGTGAACCTCTCATTGCTACCGTGATGTCGTCCGCGTAGTCGAAAGCAATTGGGCACGCACTATTGGAGGTCACGAGAGGGCCATCAGCTAGTAGGGAACATAGCAGGCGGATAATATCCTTCCCTGTGGACACAACCTCCAACTTTTCGCCCTCCGCCTTGTCTTCCTTCGATTTCTTAGTATTTTACTCACTCATTTTGCTTCTTCTTGAGGAGAATTCCTCCTCTAAAAAGCGTGGTACAGCGAGTCGTGTCCTGCATTGGCAAAGGCTCCTTCTATGCCCATGAAGACACATAGTGCGATTTTCTTGCGATTCAACGCCTTTTCTATGATTTGTATCAGCTTATGTGTAGCTGATATAGTTGATTTCTCTTTTGGTAGGCAAAATGAAATTTGTGAAGTGGCGTCTTTACCCGAAAGTCGCTTCTTATATATGAGTCCAGCAACTTCTCTATGGACTTAATTGTGAGCGATGTGAGGCTAATTGGTCTGTATAATTTTGGTAGGTCCGCCGGTTTGTTGGTACCCTTGGAGATGAGCACAACCCGTGCCAGTCTCCAGGATTTTCGTATGTAGCTGAGTTCAAAACTAGCTCTAAATATGTGTACCAGAATGTGGATCCTAGTGATTTAAAGGGTTTGAAGTAGTTTATTGCCCATTCAACTTTTTCATACCTGATGATTTGTTATAAGAGGTGACTGAGGGCTTCGATCAGCGCGTTCCACTTCTTCCTCAGTCTCAACGCTGCGCCTAATTTAACACCCTGGAAAGTGTGTTGTAAGCAGCACTTTCAGTGTGTCTCTAAAGGTGGTCGTCATCCCTCCATCTGAATTACATTTTTTCCCCCAAACAACAACACTAACATTTTTCTCTAAATCCTCTTACAGGCTCCAAGTGGTCTTGAAGAACCATGCTTCTTGAAACGTATGCCCAGCGGAAATATTGGTGTTTCGTTCACACCACGTGAAGTTGGTGAACATCAAGTTTCTGTCAAGCGTATGGGAAAGCACATCCAGAACTCTCCGTTCAAAGTGAACGTATGCGAACGTGAAGTTGGTGATGCCAAAAAGGTCAAGGTCGCCGGAAACGGATTGAAGGAGGGCAAAACTCACGTCGAAAATACTTTCAGTGTTGATACACGTAACGCAGGCTATGGCGGTCTTTCGCTTTCGATCGAAGGTCCTAGCAAAGCTGAAATTATGTGCAATGACAAAGAAGATGGTACACTTAATATATCCTATAAACCAACTGAGCCAGGATATTATATTGTCAACTTGAAGTTTGCGGATCATCATGTCGAAGGTTCGCCATTTACAGTTAAGGTGACTGGTGAAGGCTCGAATCGTCAACGTGAAAAGATTCAACGACAACGTGACGCTGTACCATTGACAGAAGTTGGAAGTCAATGCAAACTGACATTCAAGATGCCTGGTATAACTTCTTTCGATTTGTCGTCGTGCGTTACATCGCCCAGCAACGTTACAGAAGATGCTGAGATCCAAGAAGTTGAAGATGGTCTATACGCTGTTCACTTTGTCCCGAAAGAGCTGGGAGTCCACACCGTATCTGTTCGCTACAAGGACATGCATATTCCCGGGTCGCCATTCCAGTTCACTGTTGGCCCATTGAAAGACTTCGGTGCCCATTTGGTTAAGGCTGGCGGCTCTGGTCTCGAACGAGGCGAAGTTGGTATTCCCTGTGAATTCAACGTGTGGACACGTGAAGCTGGAGGTGGCAGTCTAGCTATTTCCGTTGAAGGTCCCAGCAAGGCTGACATAGAATTCAAGGACCGTAAGGACGGATCTTGTGATGTTTCTTATAAAGTCACTGAGCCAGGTGAATACCGCATCGGCTTGAAGTTCAACGATCGCCACATCCCTGATTCCCCATACAAAGTGTACATTTCTCCAGCACTTGGTGATGCTCACAAAATGGAAGTTCAACAGTTCCCAGAGGGCTGCATTCAAGCCGACACTCCTGCTCAATTCATAGTACGAAGGAATGGAGCAAAGGGAGAACTAGATGCCAAGATCGTCGCACCATCAAATACCGAGGACGATTGCTTCATTCAATCAATCGACGCCGATATGTATTCAGTGAGATTCTATCCTCGGGAGAATGGCATTCACGCAATCCATGTGAAACTGAACGGCGTCCACATTCCCGGCTCCCCGTACAGAATCAAGGTGGGCAAAGACGTTGCTGACCCAGCTGCTGTCCATGCTCACGGAACCGGTTTGGAAGGCGTTAAGAGTGGAACGAAGTCCGACTTCATCATTAACACATGTAACGCCGGTGCTGGCACGTTAGCTGTTACAATGGACGGTCCATCGAAAGTCTCAATGGACTGCACGGAAGTCGAGGAAGGCTACAAAGTGCGATTCACACCACTTCTCCCGGGAGACTACTACTGCTCAATCAAATACAATAACATGCATATCGTCGGCTCACCATTCAAGATTCCATGCATAGGTACGTCCTAATCTAGTTTATTTTTGCAAAATTTAGTTATTGATTGCAATATTACTATTCCAGGCGACAAATTGGCCGATGAAGGTGCACAAGAGACATCATCAGTAATAGTCGAAACCGTACCAAAAATTGCAAAGGAAGGAAAGAACTCAAATGTCGTGCTGCCACACTTCAGATCGGATGCAAGCAAGTCGTCCGCTAAGGGTCTAGGCTTGAAGAAAGCATATATCGGTAAACAAAATCAATTCACCGTATCAGCGACTGATGCTGGTAAGTTCTATTGATTCAGTTCAATCTCTGTACTGCCCTTAAACGAAATCTAATCTTTCATATCCACTCAGGTAATAACATCCTCTACGTTGGCATGTACGGACCTAAGGGACCATGTGAGGAAGTTTTCATCAAGCACACTGGCCGTAATAACTACACAGTGAACTATATGGTACGCGATCGTGGTGAATATCTGCTTATAATTAAATGGGGAGACGAACACATCCCCGGCTCACCTTTCAAAATCGAAACATAAACCAATAACGTCACCGCTGCATGAAGACAGTACCAAACTACGAACCTTAACATCTCATAAAGTTGAACGAAGCACATACCCATTTACGCTTCGCCTAAGAAACTATCCAGACAGAGAGAGAGAGAAAAAAATCTTTTAAAAAAATATACCATAATTACAATTATGTATTTCCAAACGCTAAGATAAAAAAATGAAACGGTTTCTCCACAATTATATACTTGATCGCTATTATTTTACTACGATTCGTCGTTCGTTATTTCAGCAATACTTTTTATTACTTTAGCTTAAATAATTATAATAACGTATGTTAATTTTAAAAGGCGAAACGCACACAATCTGAATTTTTAATACAACATTATTCAAGAAAAATCCTCGATTCTTCCCTGCATGTATTCAATGCATGTTACAAATAATGGTAAATGAACAAAGAAAAAAAAAATGGCCCAGCCTGGATATGTGTTGCTAAGCAAATTTAAATCAAAACAAAAAAAAATGAAACAAGAAAAAATGCAATATAACTTAAAAAAAAAGAAGTAATAAATGATGCCATCTAAATTGCATATCTTCGTTGGATTAATGAAAATATTAATTTAATATTATTACTATGAAAAAAATGATGAAAATGCAAATGGAAAAATATGTTTTTTTTGTGAAGCACGTATTTGTGTTGCACCAGTTTTTATTATTACATACATTTATGTACTCTATTTTGTTAAATTTACTCATATTTTTTAGATGATTATTTATGTTTTACATAATATGATTATGTTTTTCTCTGTTATCCTCTTATGATAAAAAAAAACATAAATAATAAAAGTCAATCGTATAAATTTAATGGAAAAGTCCAAGTCTTTGATTTGATAGTTGTATTTCAATCGTTTCGTGGAACTGATAATTTTTTTTTTGTAAGTTTTTTTTTTGTTTTCGCGGGGCGCAGGGCAAGTCATTATAAATTTTTCTCGGAACAAGACTTTATTCATTTTTCGCGGGGCAAGACATAATACATTTTTCGCGGGGCAAGAGATTCTCGCGGGGCAAGAGACTTTTCGCGGGGCAAGACTTTATTCATTTTTCGCGGGGCAAGAGATTTTTCAGAGCTGAAGACATGTTGCTTCATATCGGAAGCGATTTCCAGTAGGAAACCTATCATTGAATTCTTCTCCTCGCTATTTTGTTTTTCCTGAGTATGCTGTTATTTGGCATCCTCGTCCGGGAATTCGAACGTTTCCGGACTTTTATCGTGCTCAAAGCCTCCTTTAGCCGAGATAGTAAAGCGGTTTTGTTCTCACTCGTCGAAAAATCACGTTTACGACACTCTACTTTTAATTTAACCAATATTTATCGTTGGTCGTTTTATTTTATTTTTCGCTTAGTCAGCGCGATTTCTGAAAATAATCTCCGCCCACCACGTTTTACTTTTTATTTAGTTCACACACTACAAAATGTTTACGTTTTATGCAAATTCATTTCAGTAAAATGCAATTGTGGAATCGCAAACGCAAAGCACCTGACACCAATTGTTTTATTTTTACCTTAAAAACACGCTTCGTTGATTCGTGATCCAGTGCTTTTAGGAAATAAAGTAGTTTGTTTACCACTACCAAAAAATTCTATTCAAAACAATAACCTTCACAGCTAAATCACATCACACTAAACAATTCACTCAGTCCGCATACACACTTTAACCTTCCGAGAACACACCTATTTTTTCGATCATCGAGAACAATTGGGGTCAAATTGACCCCAACCACTTTTGAACGTCTATAGAATCGCCGCCACTGAAGATTTTCATTTGAAAAAAAATGTGAGTATTGTTTGAGACCTCTTTTAGTAGTTTTCATACATTAGAAGTGCCTTAAATGTCCCAAACATACCTAAAAAAAATCGATTAAAAACCGTTTTGTCCATTATCAGCTTTTTTACAAAAAATTCGTAACTTATTTCATTTTCAATATTTTTGGCTAAAAATTTAAGTGGATACTCTCAAGATATGAAAAAAATTATAAAAAAATTAGCCCTTTTGTGGCCCTTGAAAAAAAAATATTTACTTTCCATATTTACGGCTGCGATTGTGAAGATTTTAATATTTGCATTTTAAAAAAAAATCATAACTTTGTCAATTTTTTATATTTTGAGCTGAAAATGCATATGGATACTCCCCAGACAAAGTAAAATAATAAAAAAAATTAGCCCTATATAAAGGGTTGCTAAAAAGGTATAATCTTCTGAATAATCAGATTCTGATTGCTCCGAGACATGGTCGTCTTCGGAGGAATCAATTTCGCCAAAATTGTTATCATTGTCTTCAGCTAACAAATTATTGCGTACACTAGAACGCAGATTATACGCTATATTGCTAATAACAACAAAATTAAAACACTTGCAAACTTATTTTTTGGCTTTTTCAAATTGATCTGTCGATTTATAAAGTAAAAAAAAAATTTGAGTTTTTACCTCAAAATCGACGTCGAGTACAGATGGGGTCTATTTGACCCCTTGATCTGCTTCAAAGGCTTCTCAACGACGACTAACGATTTGAGACTGGAAGCGAACGGTGTAAACTTATAGTCAAGACACAGAAATATATTTAGAAGCCTATAGTACTCCACTTTTCCCGCAGGCTTAAGCGCTGCGATCGTTCAAAAAGGTCTCTGGGGTCAATTTGACCCCCTGCGCTCTCGGAGGATTAAAGGTCGCGCTAATATCATTATCACTTTCTTTGAAATTACTGAGTAATTTACTCAGTTAGCTTCTTCAAAACATACGAGGGATATTTGTTTTCCCTCGGGCATTTTCACAATGGTTGACTGCGTTTGCATGAAATTGGTATTGATTTGGGTTTTTTTTCATTTCCTAATTGTATTGTTCTAGTTTATATTTTGAATGTTATTCAATCCATTCCCTGCATATCCAATAAACTTCAGATTTTCATCAAAACAAATACTTAAGTCTTATACAAAAACAAATTTATTTTTATTCTTTATGTTCATAATAAAAACTAACCATAAATTCGAAACATTCGCAGTATATGATAAAAAAATATTTTAATATTTTTTTCATTCCGTATAGAATAAACTAGGAAAAACAATGCATTACTTACAATATCACTATTTTTAATATATGCATATCAATCTGTACATTCTTAATCAAGACGTAAAGTAAGTATCATAACAAGTCCGATCTGGTTCGCATTCATTAACCAGATTTGCAAGTTCCTGAGCATCATAGCCTAAAAGCTGCTTCAAATCACATACAAACTTATAAACAAATCTGAAAAAAACAAACGAATATCAGAATACCATTCAGATTTTTACTGAAAATTCGAATTTATACCTTTTTCCATGCACTTTTGAAATCATATCACCATCATAATAGTAACGTAACGCTCTCGAAAGTTTCTCGTAATTCATTGCAGGTTTGTTTTTCCGACTGCCCCACAGCTGAGCGACACGTTCCGGATCGACCAGTTTAAACTCCCCATCACCTCCCTGCCATTGAATTATACTTCTGTGCTCGCGATCGGTTAGGATATCGAGCAAGAATTGCCACAATTGAATTTGACCATTGTTACCGGTTCGATTGCCTACAGACTCGTGTCCGAAACAGGCACCTGACGTTGATGGCAAATCTGGAGAGGAAATTATGATCAAACCTCACTTTGCTGAAAAATTTATTTACTACTCACCTCTATCCTGAGAAATATTTGCAATTGATTTTCTTATTGCTTTCGGTGTCTTTTTGAAGACTTCCTGCGCTATAGGATTGATATTCCCATTTTCCGCGACTTTCTGTATAATCGCTACGAATTTGTATTTTCGCAACAGTTCCAGGTGTGTCCAGAACACGTTACCCGGATCGTTAGGCACTTTCTTTTGAAATTCCTCCAGCGTCATCGAACAAAGGTTTTTTCCTGTTATGTTCCAATCAATCAACTTGATATGTGTCTGCGGAAGATGAAAATATCAGTTGAAACACTCCCACCAAAAAATTGAATGAAAAATACCAAATTAAACTGTCGGACAGCCCATTGTAACCAGTGTTTGACTTGAGCAGGTGTCCATTCTGCAGGATCGTTGGGAATTTTCAATCGAACTTGATCTTTTTCGAATTTATTATCAAGGACCCAATTTATAACATGCTCGTCCTTGTCACTTTCTGATGCCACGGAATCGGGTTTTGAATTTGTTGTACTTTCATCGTAACCAGTTGCGGTGTCGTCGTTTTCGATTTCCATTAATTGATGTTCAGTCGATTCAAGAGCAGCTAAAAATTGTATGGAAATGCTAGTAAGAGTCCTACAGAAATTTACAATTGACTATCATACCTAAAGCTGCTTCTGTCGGTTTCAGGACATCGACAATGTTGATTCGTTCGCCGATTGTCTGAATTTGAGCATTGATTTGTACCAAACCTTCACCTTTAACGCATTGATCGACCAAGTTTTTTTCTGGTTCAAGCTGGGGGAGAAAATGTAGAACAATTTCGAGATTTTGTTTTTTTTTAATTAATAAATAACAACTCACCATTTGTGCATCTTGGAGCCAAAATTCATATTTACTTAGATCAACACCAATTTTATTTTCTAGGATTTTTCTGAAATATAGAAGAGTGAAATGAAGTGATTAGTTTTTAGAGGACGTGTAGTTATTATTAACAAAAATTTCATGACAAAAGATGCAAGATACTCCAAGGGGACCAGAAACGATACTAATTAGATAATAGATAGAATTTTTTTTTACTTCAATTAATTCATCGTGTAGATTTCTATATATCACATTACAAGCACTTGATTAACTTTGTATAGAACAGAAACTTTTAAGCTACGAGTTTATCATGAAAAAGAGGAATTCGTCGTATGGTTTCCATACCTTAAAACCAGCAGAAATCATTGATTGCAAAACTGGAGAGCTTCAAAAAAGGAAATTAAAAAATTACAAGAAAAACTGACAAATATTGAGACATTAACGGCCTTTCTTTTAAATATAATAAACAAAATATGGCGGTAATGGTTGCCAGTGTTAATGTACTCTACTCTAATCGTCAGACTAAAGTACAAGTTGCCTGTAAGGACCGGTTGCGGTATTTGTGGAAAATTTTGGGGGTTTTTTGTGAAAAAAAAAGTAAAATATATTTTATTGAAAGTATTGTCCATCGGAGGCCATTGTTTTTTCCAATCTTTCGTTCAGCTGACGGATTCCTCGGCGAAAGAATTCTTCAACTTTTTCGTCTAACCATGAATCGAGCCAATTTTTGGTTTCCCCATAGGAAATGAAGTGTTGGTCAGCCAGGTCATGTGCCATTGATCGGAACAAATGGTAATTCGAGCAAGCAATCCGGATGATAATAATAATAATAATAAGTTTATTGCCAAATTCAAGAATTACATTTCAAAACATAAAATTACAAGACAAAAAAAAATGTATAGTTGGCCTTTCCATAAAGAGCAAAGCTCGTGCTATGGAAAGAAAGCCTGTATGTTTAAACATATTTTTACAAGTTTTGCTAATTAATTCATTGTAATGATTGATTTAACATTTTGTATACAGCAGTATTAATAATATATTTACAAGATTGCCATTTGCAGAAGTTATTTCAAATCAAAATTCGATTCAGTAATTTTATTTTCCTGGAGGTGCTTCTTCACAGCTTTTCGAAAAATATGATAATTCATTATCCTACATATGTTGACTGGTAATCTATTGAAAACTCGTGGAGCTACATAAGATGCATGATTTCCAGCAGTTGCAGTTAGGAATCTGGGCTCTTGAAGTGCTCTACGGTTTTGTAAACGCGTTGAGTGGCCTGTATTTAATTCAAGAGGGAATTCGCTAAGGTGGTTGTGTATATATAGCAGTATTTTAAATTTATAACTGCTAGATATTGAAAGGATATTAAAATTAGAATAAAGAAATTGAGTAGGGTATCGTACTGGCTTTCTTAAGCAGATTTTCATTATTTTTTTATGCAATAGCAGCAAAGGTCGTAAGTTACTGGCAGCTAGATCCCCCCAACTCACAATTGCGTACTCTACTACAGATTGAACTAAGGCAAGAAATACCATCCTCAATTGGTTTATTTTTAGTATTGTTCTTAGCTCTACAAATTTATAAATAGTTTTTCTTAATCGACTACAGACAAAAGTAATATGTTTTTCCTAGCGTAAATGTTGGTCTATCACTACGCCAAGATATTTTACAGATGAGTTTACTGGGAGTGGAGAGCAGTTACACATAACTGATGAGCATGAGGATTTGTGCATAAAAACTCGAGGAGCCTCCCTCGGTAATCCTAATACATTCAAGGAAAACGGAACTAATGCAGATTTTTTTATATTAATGCTGACCTTATTTGTATCTAACCAACGTGATATTTTATTAATCCCCGCATTAGCTACTTCAGTTGCTTCGCTCCAATCGCTGCCCCAAAAAAGAGCTACCGTATCATCAAAGAGCTACCGTATCATACCGTATCGAATGGAAAAACAGAAGAGTTTTTTATATGTAATTCCAATAGGTCGTTGATGTATATCAAAAACAAAATTGGACCTAGTACTGTGCCTTGTGGAATCCCAATACTAACACCGAGGTTAGAGCTTAAATGTTCATCTATGCGAACTGACTGATTTCTGCCTTGCAGAAAGCTTCTAAAAAGATTCAACGCAATTCCCCGTATACCCTTCCTTTCCATTTTTAGTAGAAGCAAATGGTGATCTACAGTGTCGAAAGCTTTCTGGAAATCAAGAAATATTCCTACACATCTCACCCTTTTATCTAGTTTTGATACCAATGTTTTAGTTACATTATAGATTGCATCTTCTGTTGAACGTGATTTCCTGAAGCCGTTTTGGGCTTCTGAAAGAAGCCCTAACTCTTCCAAATACCTTGTAAGTCTAATTTTTAGTGCTTTTTCGAATACTTTAGAAAGGCATGATAAGAGAGATATAGGTCGATAATTGTTTAAACTTGAGCACTCACCCCCTTTATAGATAGGCACTATTAACGAATGTTTAAGTTGAGTTGGAAAGTGGCCGGTGCTGAAACAAAGATTTATAATGTGAGTTAACGGCTTAGATATTGATGCTGAATTTTCCCGCAGATGTTTTGATTGAATTCCGTCAATACCAGGGGCAGTATTTGGTTTACATTGGAGGATAAGTCAATTTATAGCATATATCAGTTTAGCAATTCCAAAGTGTCCTTGTTTGCAACATTTGGTCGAGCATTGTCACGCTAAAAAATTACTTTATCGTGTCTTTTCGCCTATTCTGACCGTTTTTCTCTTCAGTGCTCGGCTCAATTACATCAAATGTCTGTGGGAGGTAGGTTTTGTGACAGTGAAAGAGTGAACATTTGAAATAGATTACCTAAAACTATTTGTTAAAGCGATTATGGAATTATGAGCTGTGCCTTTTTGGCTTATGGCTCGAAGCTCTCTACATCAAAATGTTGTTGGTATCGGTCACCAGTGATGGTTTTATTCAGTTAGAGATGCTCATAGTACACAGCACCCTTCTGATCCCACCATATGCAGAACCGTGAATATTTGAGTTGACCGTCGATGTTGAAGCATGTTCAGGGCATCCATACGATTTTTTTACGTTTAGGGTGATCGTAATCGATTCAGTTTTCATCACCAGTTATGATACGGTGAAAAAAAGGATTTCTTTTAAGCCGTTGAAGCAGTTGTCCGCACGTGGGAAAGCTCTGTTGGACGTCTTTTGGCTTCAAGTCGTAAGGCACCCAATCATTTCCAACGCTTCCAAACGATGGAAAATGGCCTGACGTGTAACTGCTAGGAATTTTGCAAGTTCATCTTGCATTTAACATGAGTCTTCATCGAGTATTGCACCTAATTCTTGATCTTCGAACATTTTTGGCTGTCCTGGCCGCTCTTTGTATTCCATGTCCAAATCACCACTTCTAAGCCGCAAAAACCATCTGTAAAGTAAAAAGTAAAGCTATCCCCCAACAACCCTCGTACGGATCTAGGGGTTGAAGCTAGTAGATAGCTTCATTACAATTTTTTAATCATTGTGGATACGAGTGTGGAGTGATTAGTTCCACGACTCACTTTACCCCTGATTTAAATCAGGTACCTAATGAGAGCTAGGTGAACTCAAAGCTTGGTGCGCGGACCCTCGTCCGAGCCTGGATTCGAACCAGGGATCCCACACGCAAGAAGCCAGTGCTCTACCCACTAGGCTACTCAAGCTGCAACCATCTGTGGAACGTTGAAACCGATGGAACATATACACGATAAGCTTCAGTGAGCAATTGATGAGCTTCAACAGCACTTTTTTCAAATCGAAGAAGTAAAGCAATACTTCGCGCAAATGACGCTTACTTGGCACGTAAATCGACATACTGAGAACTCAAAAAACTACGTCATTTACACTTCAAGCAAATGATACCCAATGAAAATTGAAGCTGTTAAATGTAGCTTTGACGCGAATATAGTTACAGTGTTTTCGGATGCGTATAGCGTTAATTCCGCCATCTGTTGTAAATTCTGCATTTTCAATTCGCGCTTCTAATAGACAAATAATAAAACCATATCCAAATCTGGGCCAGAAAAGTCGATCTTAGGGCAAACCCGACAAAAACCGAACTTGTACTCTTCACAAGGAGACACAGAGTACGGGCTATTGCCACGCCTAACCACGGATTTGAGCCTTAACCTGTGGTGTAGATTGTCGGACCATGCTAACGTCTTTCAGTCTGAATTACATGCTATATGCATGGCAGTTGAGTCCATTAGCGGAATATTAACCAGATCAATGACGATGATTTGCGTCGACAGTAGAGCAGCCATTCTCGCTCTTGCATCTTACAGATGTTCTTCAAAAACTGTTAACGCTCTCAATGAAAAGGCAAGACATATTCCTATCCGGATTATGTGGGTGCCAGGGCATAGTGGGGTCATAGGCAACGAAAAAGCCGATAAATTGGCGAGGAAAGGTTCAGGAGCTAGCAATAGCCCCTGCATCACTGTACCACGGTCAATCACTGACGCCACAAGCAAACTAGATGCCACCATATGGGCCAAACTAAAGTCCGAATGGGAAAACAGGAAGGACTGCAGGGTGGCCAGGACATTATGGCCATCACCTGATCCAAGCGAAAGCAGGAAACTGCTCAAGCCTAGCAGAAACTGCTTGAGAGCCACGGTCGGCTTGCTCACAGGGTACTGCCTTACCGCATCTCATGCAAGAGGTGCGCGATGGAAGCGGACATCATCGAGCATACTCTCTGTGATTATCTGGCCCTAAATAATAAAAGCCTCAAGATTTTTGGTTCTTACCACTTTCAAGGGTTAGCAGAGGTGGCCAGTACCGTCACGCTGAGTCAGTTGATCCAGTTTGGCGAAACGGTAACTTGGCAGCTCTAAAAAGCCAGCGAAGGGTGGCAAATGGGCTCAAACTGGTGGCCTAATGCAAGCCGCGTTCCCGGCAGCCCTCTTTACTAACCTAACCTAATTGCATGGAGCAGGTTCAGATTGCCTTTAGTACTCCGACCTTGTGGGTGTATTGTGCATCCTAAGCAATATGTCTTATAAGATATCCAGACGTTTTTCCACAGGTGGCATTTTTATATACTACAGATGTATTTATATACCAAATGGAAAGACAAGCAGAGCCAAAGAGCTTTAATCTTTATTTTGCTAGCGCTAGAAAGTGTATGAGGTGTTCGAAACGCTCCGCCGCTTTTCCGCAGCATCTGTATCAATCATCCTAAACCATACTTATCTTGTGAATGTACTTTTTGCAAAGAAGGTGACCTGTTAAAGCTCCAAATAGGGCCATTATGCCTGTTTTGGTCAGATGCACTCCCTCTTTTTTGAATTTTTTGATTTCCTTGCCCTCGTCAGCCTATGTAAAGACCCTGTGCAGAGTGGTACCAAAGTAGGGCATTTTAGGACCTTTGTATACTTGGTATCGGCATGGTTTTTCTCTCGGGGCTATTCTATGCTCATAAATCAGTTATTTATTTATTTATTAATCCCTTGCGCTACAGATATAATTCCAATTACAGCGTCAAGAAAGCAAAAATAATAAAAGAATGAAATATAGTGTAAAAGAATGAAATATGAAAAGAAATAACAAGAATAATTAAAAAATTGGAAAATTAAAATTAGGTCTAAGGTAAGTAGCAATTCAAGTTAACATTTTCAATACATGCTTGAATTGTAAAAAAGATTGCGGGAGAGGACCAAGCTTAAGGGCATTGTGCGTTCTGGGTAGACGCAGCAAAGGCGAATGGAAATAGACTTCCGTACGTGCAAAAGGAACAGAGAAAACCTCAGAAGAACGACTTGGACGACTGGATACACGTCTGATTATCTGTGAACCGAGATCTGTCAAGAAAATGCCTTGGCAAAGTTTGAAGAGGAAACACTCATCGAGGAACAACCTCCGAGATTGCAACGAGGACATACGAAGGAGGGAAAGACGAGAAAGTTGGGACAATAGGGGATATCAAATTTAAAAAAAAGTGAGCGAGTGAACCTGCGCTGTACAGATTCAATGGCATCAGATAAATACTGAAAGCGCGGACACCAGATTTGGCACGCGTATTCTAGAATACTACGTACTAAGGAGACATATAAGTGAATACAGGAGGAAATATTGGTAAACATATACGAAGAACTCCCTTGCATCTATGATCTCCCTTGCGTCTAAGAGTACAGCTGAGTTTATGTGACTGTGATTGATAGCCTTGAGAACGACTTGGCTATCTGATAGGATTTTAAATCTGAGCCTTTTAGTGTTTGATCCTTGGACAAAGACGTACCTGACCCTACAAAAATATTGATGCAAGACATGCCTGTTCCAGTGGATGTATACTGTTGCCTAACCGTCTCTGTCTAAGAGGTTTGAAATCCATATCCTAAGCAAAGAGGAGTGGGTAAGGGGGTTTGGAAATATATGCTTATAGCTCCAAATTGAACAAAAAATGATGGCTATGATGTTTGGACAAAAAATGAGGCTATGATGTTAAGCGGCACATTGGCTCTTATGTGATTGACAGCCAAGCGGCTGCACAACCTCTTACTGGTGTTTACACCTCCTCAAAGCTATTCTTTGAATGCCATACGTCTCTTAATGAGATGTCGAGACATTAGATGATGCAGCTTTAGATTGTGAGGTAAACCAACTGGCGAGGCTGGCACACTTTTGCCGTAAGTGATCTGCAGTCTTCCGATGGATTCAGTTAAACTGACCATCAGGATACACTTAACTGGAAGAACATTCCTGTGTGATCACTAGAAAATTGTGGAAATCTTTTGATATTGGTCGCACTAGGGAGGTTTTTGGATTTAGGAAGGGGGTCTCCTCGCGTAGTTATGGCTGTCTTAACTGGACATTCGCAGGCATGCAACAAGGCTAGGAGCCCCTTGCAACGACTCCTGCTAAAGTATACATGCGAAGAAGACGAGGAAACAGTTCTTCACCACCCTGTCTGAATGCCCCGACCACGCTGGAAGAAAGATGAAAATAGATTGCATAGATATTTGGTATGTCACATTGAATCAATAAAATAATATTATTTTATAGTAATTCCGATATTATTGATTATTTTATAATAAACCCGAAAAAAAACAATAAATCGAAAAAGTCAGAACCATTTTCATTACCACCGTATACATTTCTTATGATTTCAATTAAGACTTGACTTTAATTTCACAAAATTCATCAGCGAGGTTCCTCTATTGTCCTACATGCTTATTTTACTGGAATTTCAATTACATATTGTCTCATTTAAACATATTTAGCAGAACCTTTTACTTTACTTTAACAAAAAGCTATTAACATTAAAAATTAAGTTACCGGTTTCTATTAAATATTTAAGTTTAGGTAATAAACCCATGTATAACAAGGTCTTTATTAGCAGGTAGGACTTTGAATACTGCTTAATTACATATTAATGACAGCATGTGAAATTCCAAAATAAATACAGGTGTATTAAAGTTTCCAAACATTTAAATACCGCTACCGTAAAAGTTTAAAAACCTTTTGGAAAATCCTAGTAATAAAACTACCAGCATTTAAGTTTAAGTTAAATATCGGGCATTTTAAAATCTTTTTACTGTCGCAAGGATATAAAAGGGCAACCAAGTCATATTCGGTTCAGTTTCATCGATCTTTTTGACGAGAGAAATTAGATATAATTTGAATAAACCCAAATCGATAAGAATGGAAGGCGAAATCTCAGGACAGCGTAAATCTACTTCGAGTGTCAGTGAGGGCAATGCAGAGAAAGTCGTGACTCGTATGAAAAGTAACTTGCAGGACGCTTTGGAAGCAGCAAACTCATTTTACATGAACAAGTGCAGCACATCAATAATGAGCCTTGAAAAATGCACTTTTTCTGGTTTGAGTGGACTTGGCAAGTTTCACTTTTACGACGAGGACGATGATCATGATTACAGTTCTCGAATTTCGGATGGCGAAAATTCATTTTCCGATGGTGCTCTACATATTGGGCCCAGTCGACGTTCGTCATTAAGTAGAGCTACTGTCATCATAAACGATAGTATAATCGAGAATCAGGTTACTGAAGCTGATGCAAAGGACGATGAAGGTTCGTCTTCTCGTGGCTGTTTTGGAGTATTGAAGCCATCGGATATTATGCAGCGTTTTCGAAGGAATAGACAAGAGGAGCCTGGTTACAATCAGGAGGAGGAAGATAATCAACAACGATCGAATCGCTTTAGACAACTTTTTTGTTGCTGCTCCGCTAACCAAGAGAATACTTGAATAATATGGCCAAAACTATAAATGTTAAATAAATAAAATAGGTCAATTTTTAAATAAAAATAAATAATTTGGCAAATTTTTGAGTGTATTATTGCTACAGATTGTTTTTTAGCTTAACATCTTCCGTGAACATATATCAATTTAATTATCCTTTGCATTATGTTAAAGCTCTTTTATTTCACCAAAACATGTTTGAGAGGTCCAAGTACACGGCTTTTGTGACAACTCTAAGAAGCGTATCATTAAGGCTATCAAAGCTTAGGAGCAGTTAGTAGAATTTATGATTACCCGAAATATTCTTAGAACGCGAAAACGTGACGGTAAAATGCTAGGATTATCGTTGATTTACAAGTTGAATAAAAGAGGTCTGAGACTAGACCCTTGGTGGGTGCCCACCAGTGGCGAAGCGTCCATACAACCCGATTCCTTCCGGCTTCCCTTTCGAATATCTAGACCTACTTGACATTTTCAAAACAAGTATGCATCTTAAACATGTACATGCAATTTCAAATGACTAAAGATCATACTATCTTCTGTATAATACGATAACGTGAAAATTCCCATTCATAAGCCGAAATTTTCCGGCTTGCAAATTCTTATTTGCGAGCCACTAGAGGCTTTGATCAAATGTGTGTTGCCTTGTGTCTGTCTCTTTTCGTTCCTTGCTGAAATGCTATCATTGTCTCGCTTTGACAGATGAAAAATAAGCCGTGATGGATCGGCTTACGAATGGTTCGAGAAAGGAAAAAAGTTTCGATCGGTTCATTCAATATTGCCGTTGTGCTATTTTTATGTGAACGTTACTTTCGATAGTCGTATTGCTCACATAAAAAACAGGATGTGAAGATTATATATTTTAGATTTGAGTATGAAGATACAATTTTACTGGCTATCTAAAAACTAAAATTTTTCTTATGTTAGTTTTTAGAAATGAATTTTGCCGTGATAAGAAAAAAGTCATAAGCACCAGAATGCAGTTTTTGGGTTAATTTCATGATATAATGGAGCGCATTGAGCTCTGTCTTTGTAGCCTGCCAACAGTTTGTTTCTGAAGCATGTTTATAAACAAATCGGCTAACATTATTGTCACATCTCCAGAATGTAGCACTTTTCCTTTAAAAATCTTAGCTCCATTTTTTCTACGCTTGCAGAAATCTCATGCTTGCAGAACTGTAAATCAACTAAGTTTAAACATTTTCATGCAAGGTCCGCTAATATTTGCGTGTAGTGAATAAAAGATTCATTCCTATGAACTAGAATATCAGTTTTTGCCAGAGCTTGCTATAAGAAATTTTAACTGAAAGAAAAAAAAGACTGCAACAATTCATACTGTGAGCGAGTTAAGGTTTTAAGTTCATGTTGATTGATTTAGGTATTACAAGGACTATCATAATTTACAATGTAATATGTTTTAATGAAAATGTTGCTTCAAGTGAATTTGTTTCATATTTTTGGTAAATAATATGGTAAATTTTGTTAGCAACTTCGTTTTCGTCTTCGGACGATGTCATAAGCAAAAAAGTATTAAGTGCCTCTATTCACGAATTATCAAACATTTCTTGACATTCTCTGCACTTATGAAAAGAACAAAAGCTATCTAACCGGCGAAGTCATTTTTTGAAGTGCAACGCTTTTATTACAACATGCCAAATCTGTGGAGGAAATTAAAAAAAAATAATAATTGCAAAATAGTTAACAACCAACTGGGCTTTCAGTCAGCTACCTTCTAGAATCTTTTTGAACAATGGTTTTTTTAAAAATCTGTTTTCTTTGGAAGGGAGCGAACAATCAGAGAAACGTTGGACGCGTTTGTGGAAAAACCGATATTTCATTTAAAAAGTTACGACCTAATTGGCCCACTATCTTAAAATAATTATGCATTATGAAGTGATATCTTTCGGAGTGCATAGTTCCTTTTAGTGATCCTCACTAAAAAGTTAAATTCCTACCACTCCTACGCGAGTCTTTTATAAATTATAGCGTTTGTAATAATAATTTTCTCTTAACAACATTATCAACATTAGCCTCTACTGACTTCAGAAATCAATCAAGTGCATATCCTATCTCTGGAAATTTGGGAAAGAGCAAAATTCATGTTTTTCAGGTGCTATTTCAATTCCCATCAAAGCCTTATTTATGTTTTGTTATGGTTTTCTTTCAATCTAATTATTATTGTCAACCTGATTATTATTGTTTTATTTATAAGATATTTTTCTATGAAAAAAATATACATCAAATCACAAAACAATACGGGCTTTTTCCTTTAATCATAAGAAGTTTTTCGATATGGCTGCGCACTATTTTACACAAATGAGTATCTGTGGCTTAATTATCTGTTGCAAAACGTACTTGCTCGATATGTTACCCAGTTTGCTGGGCAACGTTAATTGAAGACGACACTCGGAAAAACAAAGCGATTGTCGGCGATGAAACATTCAGAAGCGATAATCACCCTATTTGTAGTGTTGGCAGAGGAGAGGCTAGTCTAACCTCCCCAGGAAAACAAAATTAAAGCCAAAAAAAAATAAAACTAACATGAAGTTTCAGCAAAAATCATCAAATATTGCAGCAGAAGCACCAGATATACCAGCCATAAAACGCTCCAAAAAATATAGGACCAAGAAAGAATGCTGCAGGAGTTCAAGTCTTATACAGTGCTGGTCATTAATATCCGGACAAAGATTTTTTAGATTTTCTAAGGGCTGTTTTGCAGTCGAGGTAGTGAAATTAGCAGGTAAACGACCTCTATCCTATAAATCGGGTTGCTAGCTCAAATTTTCCATCGTTTTTTGATACGCTGTTACCCTGTCAAGGTCTATTTTGAGAGTTGAATTGTTTGAGTGTGCAAAAAAAGTACTCGACGTTGTCATGAAGACCGAAATTTTGCGTTTAAGAGGAGAGAACGCGGCGATAAGTGAAATCGCGATAGCTGTTGGGTTGGAAAATCAGCAGTAGCAAATTTTTTGAAAAATTATGCAGAATTTGGATCCCTGGAGGCAAGACAACAGCCTCAAAAAAGCAGCAAGACCACAAGGGGAAACGATCGTCACATTGTGCGAATTAATTTAGGGGAAGCTGGTGGAAGTCTAATTTCCGCGTGGACTGTTCGACGCCGACTGCTAGAGGCCAATATAAAAGCATGTCGTCCTGCGAAAAACCCACTCCCCGACCATAAACATACGCCAAAAAAGATTAAGATGGGCCAAATAACATGCGTCGTAGACCTTTAAGCGGAGCAAGACTGTTCATTTTTCGCGGGGCGGATGATTTTCTCTGACGAATCGAAATTCTGCATTTGCGGATCTGATGGAATAAGCTACGTTCGTCGGAGATCTAGAGAACGCTACAACAAATCATGCACCAGGCACCCAGTGAGGCAACCAACCAGCCAGATGTTGTGGGGATGTTTTTCATACCACGGATTAGGTTCATTAGCCTTAATTAGAGGAACCGTGAAGGCTGTTAACTTCAAGGTGATACTGCAGAATAATCTGCTACCCTCAGTAGAATCGCTGTACGCGCAGGTAGAAGAAGTCATATTTCAAGCCGAAAATGCTTCTTGCCACCGTGCAAGGAGGTAAGTAGGATTTTTTTTGTTAATCTTGGTACATAGGCAATAAAATATAATCATTGAAAACTAATTAACACTTTTTGTTTTTTTTTTGCAGATTCAAACTATCTTGAACGAAATGGGTATAATCCGCTAAGACTGGCCAGGCAACAGTCCGGATCTTAATCCAATCGAGAGCTTCTGGCACATCATTAAGAGACGAGTGGCGAGGAAGAACCCAAGGAATCCTATGCAACTCCATTCCGTTATTCAAGATGTTTGGGACAACGAAATTGAGATGGAAATTTTGCAAAACCTAGTCTCTTCAATGCCCGACCGAATTAGAGCACTAATTGCAGCTCGAAGAGGAGTAAAAAAATACTAAAAAACATTTTATAGAATTCTTGACATATTCATTCAGCTATTAAACAACATTGTTAGATTTTACTACCGTTAAATTACCTGTAATTAATTTTTTTTAGCAGAGACAATTTTGTACTTTCCAAAAGTCCAAACCATAGATGCATAGAAATAAAGGAGTTTTCTAAATATTGTTAACTAAAAATTAAGAACTTTTATCTCAATAAAAGAGTTGAATCGTTTGTATTTTCTGGGTTTTGACCACCACTGTATACCCTATCCACAAAAGAGGCAAATTCCAATGTGAGAACTATAGATGCATCTCACTACTTTGTACTATGGTATTATGAAGAAAAAGAGTCAGTTTTTGATCCCTACTTGTCCTCAGGTAGTAGCAGGGGCATTAAATTAAAGAAGAATACTCAAAAGCATACAAAAACTAGACAAGAAGACAACACGATGATGATAAACAAGCAAAAATAAACAAACACCCCCAAAAACAAACGCTGAACTACAAAAACACAGACATATCAGCTCGACATCTATTGGTAAAATTGTCTAACGACTATGGGGAGTAGGTAGTCGAGTTTAGTCGAAAACTCTATAGTAATTCAATGCAAGTTAAGTGTGTTTGCCTCTTGACAAGAAGTAGTATCTTGCCGCAAGCTCCTTTAAAAATTGAAAGTTCTAAGACAGTGTCTACAGAGCGAATTTACATAGCGGATTTGACATCAGGAGTGCCTCAAAGTTATATTACTGGATCCGTTTTGTACTCCATTTCAGCGCTGAACTCCCTATTTCAGTGGGTCGCTCTCAAATTAAAATACTTTAAAATGCAGACGACAAGCTTTTGTTTGCGTTCAGCCACGAGTTGACCTGAGAATTTACTTAGACGAATAGAGCATCAAATTGAATAGTAGCAAAAGACAGATTTGTGTGCTTTGGGACCCTTCCAAGTATTAGAGGACACAAACTATTTGCGACAAGACCAAAAAGATCCGTTGACTTATGCGCAACTTCTAGAATGACTACATTATGTTACTCTGGAGTAGATATAAACGAACTCTTAAAATGTAATCTCTAACAGATGGTCCTGACGAAAAAAGTCTACACATCTATTCGCTACAGCATACTCAGCAAATTTTCACATATGCATCCAAAAGGAAATTGGAAACAAAGGTATCTCTAATGAGCCATTTATGCGACCAGTGGAGATAGCAGGGCATCGGTGGCTCATGAAAATACTATATATTTGATTATCAGACCTCCCAACAAACAGTCTTTGAGAAGTAGAGTAAAATGAAGATTGATTTTTTCAAATTTTCGAATATGCTGAGAACGCTTCGTATCTTATATACAACTTATTATATTATGCAATACAATTTGAAACTGAATAAAACAGATATATTGAAAAAATACTCATGACAAACATATTTTCGCATATTTTTAATAATTTATTCTATTTCCGCTGCCATATCGCCCTAATAATTGTAAAATCAAAAAATCGCCACGTCCTTACGACACATCGCCTCTTATTTGACTATATATAAAACTCTATCGACATTCCGTCAGGATATTGCATCGGTTATTGTCACGATGTATCGTATTCTGGGTGCCTGAGTCTTAAAGCACCAATCCAAATAAATTGTAGTGTATCCGGATAATATTGACATTTAATCATGATCATTTATTTTCACAAAAGAAATTCTTGTGAGCCTCGAAAAAGCAACAAGTGAAGTTAGTCTACACATTAATCACGATCAGATGAAAGTGATTGAAGGGCAAGCAAGAAAAACGACACCGAGAAAAACGAATTCACGAATACGATTTGAAAAAAGTATATAGTCTCCTATATTTAGGAGCAAAGCTGATATAGTTTCGAAATGATAATGAAGAGGCGAATTCAGCTCGCGAAAAAGGCTTTTACACCGTCTTGGCTGCAAAGAAAAAGTGTACTGCGCAGTGATCATACTTGATGTAGACAACCTGCAACTCGGTCAACTGAGACCACATAAAAAAATATCTTATCACTATGGAAGCGCCAAGCTACATTCTAGACTTTATATCAAGCTACATACTTCAGGACAAGACAGCGAAAGCGACAGTTTATGAAAGTGCGAGTTATTAAAGAGTCATTACATCAAAGACACCACTCAAATATCTTGGGGTTGTCTTGGATAACAGCCTGAGCTATGCAGCCGCAAAAGCAGCAAAACACAAGCATCGCTTGCCAGAAAACTGTCAAACATTTGTGGGCCTAAGACAGTCAGGCGAAAATTTTTGGCTGGATTATTAAACTCGGTGATCCTCTACGCTTCCCCATTACCCTACAAGTCAATATTTAGGACCCACACACAAGCTTTTGGAAAGAAGCTGCAACATTCCAAAGGAGAGTGATCAGGCTAGATATTTGACCTAAAACAGGTGCAACTATGAGTTATATGAAACATTCGATGAAACGAAGGTATCCAAATTAATCAAACTGCAGAAGTTATGGTAGGTCTGGCCGCGTATTTCCCATGAACACAATTCGAAAACCTAAAATTAACGAGAGCAAGGCGGATATCTTTGGAGCAACCCAGAGAATGTTAGGTAGACTTGATAAACGAGGACAGTGTAGCGCTGCTACAATATTCAACAGCATTCCTTAGCGCGGTTAGAAGAATGAGACTTTTGAAGGTGATGCATGAAACAAGCATTAAACAAATCGGCTGTGGCGCGGCGAACAAGAAGAAAAAACTTTAAAGTTTCCACGCTCTCTTAGATACAAATTCGTAAGTCCGCTCAGTTGAGAGGGATCAAAAATCTTTCCCAAAAATAAACTTTTGATATTGGGTAGATAACAAGCCCACCATACGAATGCAAAACAAATTATTTTAATACATTTCGTTATTCAAAATTGTAAGAAAGGATCTAGATTAAAACAACTACACCAAGCGAGGGTTAGATGCACCACAATTTTCGTAATTCATAATTGATGACAATATTCAATTGCATATGCAACCGAATCTTTGAGAAATACTAGGCCAGATATAGATTAGAGCCCATTTACATTGTAAACTGTGCCCCGAAAAAAATTGGGGGCATTTATAGACTCTTGTCAAATAATATGCATTTGCGTCCAGAAATTAATACAGAACAAAAAGGTTTTAGATTCGTAAGGTCAGACAGGTACTGCATTTTTGTTGCATGCTACGCGACAGGCTTTTATGAACTGTTTTGCAAATACGAGGATAGTCTATGATTTCTTGTGCAATTTTTCAGTGCTCGATTTTTGTAGCAGCATAATTTTTAAATCGGTTGCTTTCGATATGCACTATCGACAGAGTGCTTGGGCAAATTAGTATTCTTAATTAGTGTTCTTCAAATAAAATATGACAAAACTCTTATCCACAATGAAAAATCAACAGCAACCGTCAAAAAATCTTCTAGACGAATTTGAGGACATTTGTTGTCAACTCGTTTGTGATCAAAACATGTCGCTGCATTTACTAAAACCAGTAATATGTTCCAATTTAGATCTAAGATGACTTTCAACATGAACAACTCATTTCTACTAGCATTTTACTCCACAAAAACCAATATCCCACCTACCTTAACTTGCTAAGCGGCTCCCGGATATCCATATGTACTATAATGACATCGTCCGGTTCACTTTCTTCATCATTATCGCCCATAAACATATTGTGTTGCGAGAATATCTCATTATTCGATATCATTTCTACAATTGAAAACAATCAGTTAACTAATTACGACGGCTGCGCGTTTATTTCTTAGACAGGAAACGAATGAAAATTTTCCGAGTCCCCAAGATGACATTTCCTCCATTTGCAACTTACCCAAATCATTTCCGCTTTCGAATTTCGGCATTATATCGTCGGCTAGGCTGTCTGCTAGTTCATGCGTTTCCATTTTTATACTTAAACTATCGAATAACATCGACACGATCGAATCAAATAACTTAAAAACTTAGAAATTACTATAAACGGAAAATCAAAGCAACTTCCGACATTAGGTCGTTCCATGCAAAGAAACGTCAGTTTACAGTTTGCCTTTTGACAGCGAGTGGAATGTAACAGGCGGGAAATGATGATGTGTGTGTAAGATGTTTTCGTTTCCAAACAGGTTGCGCGAGTGAGACCGACAGTATGTTCTGGTCGAATTTTAAGATGGATATTTATGCCGAGTGTGCGATATTCGTGGAAAAATTTGAAAGTATTTAATTGTGCGACCAGAATATAATGCATGCTGTGGAATGAAAGAAATCAAACCAACAAATAGAATGAAACAATACATTTTGGTATTATTTCATATTTCTGGGCAATCAAATCGAAAAGCGCCAATATGCGTGAAGTTTACTCCAGTTTTCGACTGGAATCAATTCCCGGAGTCTTTCGATAATGCGTAATTGCAAAATTACATTCCGTTTTAGCTATATCATTTTTATATATACTGCGATACAAATTTTCTGTTGTCAGATATAGCAAATAAATTTCATCAAACTCGTTTGGTTTAAAATTTCAAACCGCCATTTGATTTCCGTGTTCCAACATTCGACCAGTCAGTCGACATTCTAGCACAATCTTCTGTACAAATGTTTACATTCCACATATTGTCGTCATTTTGAATTTTGTTTGACTTTGTGGTCGGTGTTTTTGTGCTCTGTCAAAGACAATTTCGAAGTTTCCAATTAACCGCCATTCGATGATATTGTAATGAGACGTGAAAGGTTTATATTAAAGTTCTACACTACCAGTTCTAATTCTGATAGATTTATTAATTAAATTACAGAGTTGGCAATATACTGCCGGGCGACGGGGTACTACGCGATCGTACGCAGTTTTGGTCAGATTTATTTAAGGTGGGTAAAAAATTGATGGGAATATTTTGTTTTATTTGATTAGGTGTTGTGTTGAGACTATGTTCTTTTCATACGGACAGTGTTTGATAAGGTACTAACGTTATATTTGAGAACTATTTGTACTGGAGGAAGTCGAAAATATTGCCGCCCTGCTTGTTTGTTGTACTGCAGCAGCAACAGATTTTTGCAGCTGGCTTTTTTTTTGTGGCAAAATTTGGCTTGCAGCAAGAGTACAAAAACGACATGCTGCGAATCTATTTTAATATATTCTAATAGATTAAAGTACGCTAACAGACCTATATAAAACCGAAATTGTGATGAATCAGAGACAGCGATCCCATTAGAAAATTAGAATACAGTGCATGGTACTGAACCGGCCCCGACAATGCTCAAAGGCTCAAAGCAGTTCAGTATTATTGAGCGGATTCTAATTTTCCGACTGTGTCGCGGCCTTCTTTTCGTAGCAACTGTTGTTAAACCTAATATGAACCCGTTAATTCATGCATGGAAATGAGGAACCCCGGTTTTTTTCTGTGTAATCAGACAAAATGTGGGTATCTAGTATTAAGTGAAAGAATCGCGGGAAGAAGTACAGTCGCTCACAGCTTAAATGATGTGAGTACTGTTTACTATAATCGTTTGCAACAGGTGTTTGGTCTTTGTAAATGTAAAAATTTGGCAATTTTATTGGCTATGTCCATTTAAATTTTAATTTGATTGACCGAATTTTATTTCTTCCAACTCCAGAAATACGAATGTTCATCCGAAAATAGTAGCCAGCATCCTTCAGTTCGAATCGGCGATTATCTCCAATCTACGGACTTGGAAAACGACGATAACGAGGACAACGAAACTATTGATCCTGTTTTATTCGAAGATAACGTAAACAACGATGATCCCGATTTCGATGTAAATCGTGTGGCAAACGAGACGAAAAAAATCATCAAGAAACGAAAAGAGCGATGGCATAAGAACGGATTCGATCTTTTCATGGACTCGTTCTTCACAGATGGCATCCATAAAGTTGACGATTGGCTGAAAAACAATTGCGACTATTTCTCTTCAAAGTTCGATAGAAATTCAAATCGTTTCGAAATCAACGAGCGTAACTTTATAATGGAGAAAAACTACGACGATCATTCCGTAGATTCATCAGTTGATACAGCAGCGTATATAAAGTCGAATCGAAAAAGACGAACATCCAAGGTTACGATGACAATCAAACAATTTTGCTATTCCACACAAAATACTACACCTTTGCAGCCGAAAACCAAATCGACTCTGTGCCGTCCCAAAATGTTGCACTTCGATATAAAGCAAAGGACGAAAAGCGACACAAGGAGTTCTACTCCGCCACTAAAGCATTATTCGAAACGACGAAAACCTGCTTCAGTTCGACGTGCGGAGACCTCATCGACATCATCATCTTCAGCTAGCAGTAGACATTCCTTCCTGAAGCAACGTACACGCAAATATCGTAAACGACTGCAGATGAAAAAGAAACTTTCGAGGAGAATAGTTAGTGATGATGATTCGGAAAGTAGTAGGTATCAGCAAGGCAGGAACACAGTTTTGAAAAGTCAAAATATAAAAGAGTCACCGCATAAATTCAAGTCGATAGTAAAAAGTTCTTCAGAAGACGAAGCTAAGACGGAGAAATCCGGTGTAGTATTGGGTATGTATTGTACTTGTTTAACTAGCTAATACTCTGATTATTTTAATTATTCTAGCCTATTAGTTCTTATTGACGCTTATATTCTAATTAAATTTATTTGCCGTCCATTTAAAACTATTTCAAGAATAGTTAATATTCTGTAACTTTCATGTTGCGCCCTTTTTGTGGAAACTAAAGTTCGTGAGTGGTCCATTGTGAGAAAAAATTACGTTCCGGAAAATTCCTAAGTAGTGTATAACCTTAATCAATATGCTATGAAAAAATCTATACATAAAAGTCACATAGAAAATCCACATGAAGTCAATATTTTCTCGGGATTTCTGTTCCAGCTCCTATTGTGTGAGGTTGATCCTTTAGGAAGAGAGAGAGTTACTGAAAATTAGTTTATGTGGTTTTCGTAAAACAGTGAAAGTAGCCATATTGGCTGATTGAGTGATAAGTTGTGAAGTTAAATTTATTGTGTTATATTACGTATAATATTCAACGCAGTAACCGCCTTAGCGCTAATAGCCTTAGATTCCTAGAAGAATCTAAACAATTAAAAAGGTGGCAGTTTTGCCCAAGTAAATTGTTTGTACAAATATTATTGTTTCTTTCCCCGACGTTTGTCGCAACACGTGGGATTGTTGAGTAGTTTGCTTTTTGAGGCTCTTACTTGTTTGAATCTGTTTTTCTCCGGTTTAAACATTTAGTAGGGGCTGAATCTCCCTGACAAGGAGGCCAGGTGCCTGGTAAAAGTTGGTCCTGGTATCAAAAGAAAGAATACCATTGAAATAGAAAACGTTCCTATCCTTACTAAAGGGGGAATGAAAGAGTTACCGACAGGCGTTACACCATGTGTTAGTGTTGTATTTAATAGTCAAGAAATGTGTTTTAGTCAGATACCAGGAAAAACCAAAGACAATGAAAATTTGTAATAGATACATTGAAAATTCTAGAAAAAGTTATAAAGGGCCCATGATTGCAAACGATATTAATGAGCAAATGGTCTGGCTAGATCCGATATCTATTTACAAAATGAAGAATGAGCTTAATATTAACTGTATTACTGACTGTAAGGATGTAGGGTACAACATAGTGAACATATTTTTCAATAAAGCTGAGGCGATTATTGGAGCTATCGCTACGAAGTATTGAAAAACATTTTTTTAAGAAATTGGAGGATCAACGCAGCTGCATGACAATGTCTTTCAACATTTTGCCGAAAGAGAGCAAAATAGATTTTGCTTTCAAATAAAATGTTTCTGCAGCATAGCGTACATCACGTCTACATCGTATTTCAAAGCCCCACAATATGAATTCGATATTATATTGTTGTAATATTATTTGACTTTGCTCGAATGATTCTTAAATTCACTGCCTCGCTGTATCTAAATGTCACGAGCCGTCATTGGTTATGTCAGGGTAAAAGTACATCAGATGCAATGTACGACGTAACAAATATTATAAATCGGGCCTTAGATATAAATGATAAAACCATTGCGATCTTTATAGACTTAAAAAAGGCTTTTGATACGGTCAATAACGATATACTATTGCAAAAGCTGAGACAACTGGCGCCAGCAAATAATGGGTATCAGATTTTGGAGTCTTGCTTACGTGAACGTAAACAGAAAGTTAAAATCGGAACACACGTCAGTGATTTTGCAGAAGTCAAAAGTGGAATCCCCCAAAGAACAGTGTTAGGCTCAATGCTGCTTAACTTGTACATAAACGAATTATGTGAATTGCAATACAACATTCCTGATTTTAGCGGCCAAGTAATCTCATACACAGACGACACTGTAATAATCTTTAAAGAGAGTACTAGGGAAAAAGTTTTCAACGAGGCAAAAAGGGATCTTGAAATAATTTCTGAATGGCTAACCTGACATAAAGTTGTCTTAAATACGAAGAAAACTTGCTTTTTAGCTTTTGGTGGCATGATCAGACTGGGCGAGAGGAATTTCAATCTCAAGCTAAACAATGAGGAGAAAAAGCGGCTTAGTGAAATTAATTATTTAGATTATTCTAGATGATGAACTAAGTTGAAGAAGTCATATTCTTAGTCTTATACCAAAGCTACGTCGAACTCTCTGCTATTTCGTTAGACTTAGATGTAATATAAATTGAGATACAATGAAGATGGTTTATTTTGCCATTGCTCAAAGCATCCTCCAGTACGCTATCGGTATATGGGGTGCCGCGCTAACAGCATATATTGCTCCGTTACAAATTCCGCAAAACAAATTTATAAAAATTTGTTTAAAAAAGTCGATTTTTTCATCTACAACAGCATCTTTCGAATGGTTTCGTGTGATGAACATCCGACAATTGTATTTGCATGCAACTTTAAATTTCATGTACCTAAACTCTCACCAATTTGATTCCCATACTACTGGCTATGGTACGAGGTGTCAAATGATGAACCCTGTTTTGATTACGCGCTGCAAAAAAGCCCATACTTCTAGAAATTTAAGTATTTTGAGACCAAAGTTATACAATATCCTCCCAATAGAGATCAAGCATTCTCTAATTGGACACAATTATGAGTTGGTCTTGAAGCGTTTTGCCCAATGCAGCAACCAATTTTTAGATTCCGTCTTAAATACATATGTAAGTAATAAAACTTTATCGGTATTCCTAACACCCAATTCATTTTACTGGGTTACTTTTTATGTCAGCAATTATTTCATAGCATACAATTTTTTAGATTAACCATTCGACTTTTCATACTCTTTTTTATCAATTACTTATTATTTGGTTTACATATGGTTTATGCTTGAAAAAGTCCGCAGATTAGAATTTTTAGTATATAAGTAAGTAAAGATCCCCGCACACGCGCAAAAGTTTTTCACTTTTGCGAGTTGCGAGCTAAATATAAATATAAGCTACTATACTTTGTAAAGGCCCCCACTCACGAGCAGTTCAAATGGCCTGAGTCCATTTGGCTTGAGTCCGTTTGGTTTAAGTCCAATTTAGCTCGCCACTCACGATAGAGCCTCGATCCAGTCAGTACATTTCATTTCCTGTCATTAATTTAGAAAAAAAAATGAAGATAAATTTGAAGAAAAAAATATTTTAAACCTATTAATGGATCAGAAGCATGTGGAGGAGTTTTTTACTATTTTTTTTTTTTTTAAAATAGTGCTTTTTTACATCATTTGACAATTTTAAATTCAATAAAAAAAAAATGTACAATGCACTACTCCCCCTTTTAAGGTAAATGCACCTTGAGTCAGGGGTGAGGAGTCGCCTTGTGATATTTAATATAAATATAATTCAGTTCAGATACTACCTTTTAGAATTCATTTCATTCATTCAAACGAAAAAACATTTTGCACTTATGCTTAAAATAGTACTGTTTATAAATAATATTTATTACAAGTACAATACTAATTAAAGCAAACAATTCAATATCAGAAATTAATGTTAAAAAGTGTTGCTCTTATCGAGAATAATAAATATCTTTCAGCTTTTTTTTAAACACATCCAAATTATATGCTCGTTTTAATTCTTGTGGTAAAACATTATATACTTTAATGCCTGTGTACAAATAATGATCCTGCCCTATTTGTGTATGTCTACGAGGGAGTATAATAGTTACGTCCGCGCCACCTCTTGTTGAATTTGAATTTACTCTTAGTTTTCCTTGTTTGTATTCCTTAAAAACTTGAAATGTGGAGATCATATAGAATATTTGCTCAATTGAGAGCATATTGCAAGTTCTTAATAGCTGGTCGGTGGGAAAAAGTCTAGGTTTGTAGTATAAAATTTTTAGAACCAATTTTTGCATGACAAACAACGGCTTGAGCGCGTTCTGTGTTGCGCTGCCCCATGCAATTATGCCGTATTGGATTATTGGATATATTAGAGCAAAATAAAAAGTTCTAATGTTTTCCCTTTGTAAGAATGATCGCACTTCGAAGCAAATTGGAATAATTTTCCTTATTTTTACTATTGTGTGGTTTATTTGTTTATCCCACTTTAAATGTTGATCAATTTTGATACCTAGATATTTGATTTCTGTTACTTGTTGCATTGGTTCACAATCACAACACGAATTACATTTGTTTGTGTGAATGGTAACTTTTAAATTTGTCGGTATACCGCGTTGTGTAATGCTAAATGTCATAAATTTTGACTTTTCAACATTTAATGAGAGAGAGTTAAGGTTTAACCATTCTTTCAAAATAATTAAGCAATGTTCTGCTCTAACTTTTACATCATTCCATGTAGTATCCTCTATTAGCAGTACAGTGTCATCGGCATATGAAATAATTTGCCCTTTTAACTGCAATGCGAATATATCATTTACATATATTAAGAAAAAAATTGGTCCAAGAACTGTACCTTGTGGAATGCCAAATTCAAATGTGCGCTCAGAACTTTTTGTACCTGCTATTTTAACTGACTGCTGCCTTTTCAGTAGGTAGCTACTTATCCACTCTATCCATTTCTTACTTAAGTTGAGTTTATTAAGTTTTATAATAATTTTCTTATGGGGAATGGAGTCAAAAGCTTTGGCTAAGTCTAAGAAAATAGCTAATGGCTTATTTCCTAAGTCAATGGACTCTATTATAAATTTGTTTAAAAGTGCGATTGCGTCATGAGTGCTGCGTTGCTCCCTGAAACCGAACTGATTTTCGTTAATAATGTTGTGGGTATTAAGAAAAAGCATTAGACGCATTTTAGCTACTTTTTCGAAAATTTTTGCTATATTTGATACTAAAGAGATAGGCCGGTAGTTTTTTACGTCATGTATACTCTTGTCTTTATGAATTGGAGTCACAATAGTGGTTTTGTATATGTCTGGAAAAATACCCAATTTATAACTAAGGTTGACTAGGTATGTCAACGGTTTTATTACAAATCTGCTTATTTTCTTTAGACATTCACCAGTTATGCCATCGAAACCCGGACTTGATCCTCCACGTATATTTGTTATTGCTCTCAAAATTTCCCATTCTTGAACGGGCTCGATTGGTGCATCGCAGTTTGAATCCCATGAATCATTTGACTCACTGGTGTTGCTCATATCTATATTATCAGCGATACTTTTCCCTACGTTGCAAAAATGTTTGTTGAAAACATCTGCTATTTGCTCTGGATTTCGGTCAACATACAATCTTGTGTTTCCATTGTCAATTGAGCTAATAATTTTTGTTTGAAGTTTTCTTCCTGTTGCTATATTTATTGTTCTCCAAACTTTTTTTCCGTTATTTCCCGCCTCTATTATTTTGTTTTTAAAATATATAGCTTTTGTTTTCGATATTATTTCGTTCAGTTTGTTCCTATATTTACAAAAATATTGTCTCAAATTTTCATTTTCTGGATGATTTTTAAGAACAAGTCCTAATCTATCACGTTTTCTAATTGATGCTAGAAGGCCGGAAGACATCCATGGTTTTAGTTTTCTACTTTTAGAATTTTGTTTTGTTATTTTTTTACTGCTCTCTTCTATGAAAATCGATCTATTACAACTTGCATCTACATAAAGCAACGATAGTCAAAAAGGAAGCGGTAAAAATTGTAGATTTGGTAAAAGAACTCACACTTGAGCCTTCTGATTGTCAAAATTATTTAAGAATGGATGATACGACATATAACACGTTGCTATAGTTGGTCACCACATTTATCAAACGAAAGGATACAAATATGAGGCAAACTATCACTCCTCACGAAAGATTGACCGCTACTTTGCGGTACTTAGCAAGCGGTTGCAGCCTTTGGGTCAAATAATATAATATACATTCATGTAACCTATATTATTCGATAACTTCCAAAACAAAATCATGGCCACCACTATCCATTGTGCTGAATTTTTCGATTAAATAAAATAATCACAAAAACCGTCAATGAGCACGTCACAGGTCAGCGTGCAAAGCAAGACTGCCACGTTGTTTGGACTGAGGCTTCAACACACACGACTCGTCCATTTTATTGATTGTCCAAATTCGCCCTATTATTTTCCCACACACGGTCGAGCCAAAAAATGGCCCGATGGCCTGAGTCCATGCACTTTGGATTGATTGGAAATCTAATTTGGTTCCATGAGTCCATGAGTCCTTCCGAGTTCTCCCACACACGGTGGGATTTTGGCCTGGCCTCAGGCCATTTGGACTGATGGACTGCTCGTGAGTGGGGGCCTTAAAACCAATAGCTGCAAAATTGAATAGTGATTTCGAAAGTATGCACCTTTTATTTAATTGTATTATTATTATTATTAATAGTACTCCACTATAGATTACATGCATCCAATTTTACATCAAATTCATTAAATGAACAGCCTATTTGATTATTTTTTCCCCATTCCAGATTCAAATGCTCAATTACATGTCATTCCCGAAAAAATGCCAAGACTGAATAAACATTGTGCGGTTCGAGTCAAAAGATTAAACTCCGATCCTTATGTAACGAATGGCGTAAGCCCCGTCTTTAATTCGACCGCCATTAAATCACAGGATTCTATGACCCGTTGCAAAAGAAGTTTCGAATCGATTTGCAACAATGTAATCGATGAATGTTCAACGAAATCCTCGAGCAACAGTAATAAAAGCAACAACAAAACCCGCGACTCGTCGTGCAAAAGTGCCAAAAGCAACAATGGCCCAAAACGAATACCCCTTTATACGCCGGGAGATCCATGCACGCCTAAACGTCTCCTGAAAAACGGCAGGTTTACAATCGACGAAAAGTATCTGGAGGAGAAAATCGGAACTGAATTGAAAAATCGGTTTTTGGCCACGACGAAGAAGAAATTCCCATTGAATTGCAGTGCAAAATCTGAATTAGTGTTTATTGCGCCCGATTCGACCGACACCAGTTCGGATAGTGAAGCTGATGATTTGGATCGATTGGGACGTTTTTCGAACGGCCAAATTTTGGAATATGTCCGGCCGAGCCAGGTAAAAGACGATTGGTGAACGTGAGTCAGGAAATAGTTTTTGTGATTTGTAAACTGTAGCGTAGGAAGTAGTGTGCTTTGTGCTTGTAAGAAATTGTTTATTGACTTCATTTGTTCTTATTGCGTAATTGTATAATTTAATAATATTGGACAATAAATTAATTTTAATATTTTCGAGCTTTCTCTTTAAAAAGAGGGGGTCAATTTGAAATCGAATCTTACAAGGAGACAGATCACTGGAACCATTTGATCATTTTAGAACTTTTCGTTTGAATTGAGGTATACTTAAATTAAGTGCAGATCTTGTTCCGTCGTTATGCGTCTCATTGACCGTTGTTAATGGTATCGAGGTTTTTTTTTAACAGTAGCAACACAAGATCAATCACAAACATAGGAGGAGAAAAAGAAAAAATTACGCTTGTAGAGACCGAACCCGCATAGCTTTGAGGGAAGAATATTATGGTTCGCTGAATCGAAAGTTTTGGCAAAGTCTGTATATAGGACATCCACATGCTTTTTTCTGGTTGGTTGTGGAAGCAACAGCATTTGTGAATGGTCATAAGTTTGAATTCGTTGAGTTACCTTGATTAAAACCTTGCTGTTCATTGGTTAGGAAGGGCTGGACGAAAAAATACACTCTATGTTAAAACACTCTTTCGACGATCTTTTGCAAAAGGAATGTTAGACGATAAAAGCTCACAGGTATCTTGTGTTGTGTATCACCAAGATACATGACAGAAGGTATGCCAGAGAGAGCCGATATAGGACCAGCAATGCTAAGGATTATCGGATGACCCCACATCGCATCATTGCCTACCTATTTGGCACAACACGACACCCTCAACAAAATAGCATCGGAACTTGAGTGTTGGTTGGGGCTTATACTAGACTGAAAACTGAACTAGGGGACTAATGTGAAGTATCGAATAGATCAGGCTCACGCAGCAATTTTTGTGTACCGCTCTGCTTACTTTAATATTTGGGGCCTTAAACCACGGACTTACTAAATATTCACATGTGTATTGAGGCCAATTTTGATGTATGGAGCGATCGAGCGGTGAGAAAGCAGCAGAAAACAAAACGAAGCAGAATAAAATACGTTAACAGCAACTTCCAGATTAAGATACCCATGACAACAGCCTGGGGGACGATGAAAATTACCGATGACGTTGATGTCTGTATTTACACGGACAGATCAAAGACAGACGTAGGTGTTGGCTCGGGCGTTTCTTCATGAGATCTGAACCTTGATCTGCCGTATAGACTGTCAGACCATGTTATTGTTTTTCAGACTGTAGTATATGCTATATGTGTGTCAGTTGAGTCCGTTAGCGGAACATCAACCAAACCAACGATGATTTGCGCCGATTGCAAGACAGCCATTCTTGCCCCTGCGCCTTACATATGCTTTTAGAGAACGGTTAACGCGTGCACGGTGGCTGTCAACGAAAAGGTAAAGCATACTTCTATTCGGATTATTTATTTATTTATTTGGTGCGTATTCAATTCATTTGGCAAACTACACATTACAGAGTGGGTACAATCAAAAAATAAAATAATAAATGAGAAAATATAAATATAATTATATAAAAATAATTAAAGTAGTAATTAAATAAAGTAAAAAGTAAAAAGAGCAAAAAAGAAAAGAAAGAATCCATTATAAACAAGAATAGAAAATAAAATTATGTGGATGCCAGCGCATAGTGGTGTCTCAGGCAATGCAAAAGCCGACGGATTGGAGAGCAGAGATTCAGGAGTTAGAAATAGTCCTTGTATTACTGTGCTACGGTCAATTGCTGAAACCTCAAGCAAACAGGTTGCAGCCTATGGGCGGACGGACACTAAACAGGACGAACTGTAGGTTAGCCAGGATATTATGGCCATCACTCGATCTAAGCAAAAGTAGGAAACTGCACAAGCTCAGCAGAAACCGCTTGATAACGACGGTTGACTTGCTCACAGGACACTGCCTTACTGCATCCCGTGCGAATAGAATAAGGCTGGCATCCGGCAATTTATGCAAACGGTGTGAACTAATAAGGTCAAACCTGCACCTTGTTGGTATCGGAACTCGATGGCTGATACGTATCGTCAAACAGGGTTTAGTATGGAAGAGGAAGAGGGCAGTAGTATACTCTCTGCGATTTCTCGGACCTAAATACTAAATGCCTCAAGATTTTTTCTTTTTACAACTTTCAAGAGCTAGTAGAGGTGATTATTACCGTTACCTTGAGTCAGCTGATTCAATTTAGCGAATTGAAATTAACCAGTGGAGGGTGGTGAATATGCCCGAGTCGGTGGTAGCCCTCTTCTATAAACTAACCTAACAATATCTGAATTTTAATTTTAACGGTTGATTTATAAATAATTTTGTAATAGTAGAAGTAAATATCATGCGATGAGAAGTCTACCTTAACATCTTTTTAATGAGATGGATACGTATAATTTTCTGAATCAGCTCAATATACATTTGTATCAAACAATCAAAAGGATTTTCTATAATAATCACGCAATCCTTTTTCTATAAGCTTCTTATCTTTTCCCTCTTCTTTTCGATTCTAACTTTGGTTAATGTCTCGTCTAAAAAATAAAACAAATTCATTAAATTCAACTGGACTGTCTTTATTTATAAATTAGTTGACTAGCGTAAAAATTGTGTATGTTTTGTATTTTTCTTCTTCTAATATTCTTGAAAAGTCAGCACAGTTTCCAACTTGAACATTTTTATATACATACATACTTCTAAATGTTATTTTCAAATTACAGATTTTCTTTCGGCTTTTTGGACCCTTTGATATTTCGTTTGTACTAAATAAATATTACCTACATTCAATAATGTATTATTTATACAAAGGATATATTCGATTTTTTTTTGTTATGATTTCTTCTTCAACTTTTCGTTAGTTGATAGATAAAGAAACAATATTTTTGTTTGAAACTAGTTTGGTTTATACAAAAAAAAAAATACGAATCAAAATCATTACAATTCAATTCTTCACATCGATTATATTAAAATCAAAAAATCACAATTTGAGTTTCTAAGTAAAATATCGTGAAGAAATATTTTACAAAAATCTCTTATTATCGTTTAATACTAGCGTTTAATACATACATGATATCATCGAAGATTGAAAGTAAATATAGATATAAATTCTATCTAGTTGTGTATTCAAGGAAATATTTAATGTCTAGAACGTAAGAATATTTACAGTCTGGTAACGGGGCGCTTTTAAAGTAGTTTGTTCTAAGATCAGTAAGACGGTGTTTTTTCAGTCATTTTGAGTTCTGTCTCGGATCTTGAATAGTTCTGATTGAGCTTGTGTGGTGTTCGTATGTTTTTGAAGTCTTTCTCAAGTTTTGACTGAACAAAGCATTTGGAATAATTTACTTTTGATCACAATTGTAAAATGAGCTTCTCTATCAGACGAGCATAAATACATAGCTCCAACCTAGCACGCGTCATAATTAAAGTTTGGAAGACTTCTAAAGTTCGGTGGTTATTTCATCTTGTGGCCTAAATCCAAGCTTGAAAAACTCATCCTCTAGCCAAAGCGAGCTAGCATGCAAGTCAGTCGAAACTAAATTGGCTTTGTTATTACTAAAATGATTACTGTTAAAAGGATCTGAATGATGTGGCTCTTCGAACTCGTGTAAGCTAATTAGAGATCCGAAGAGCTGCAGCTGCTGCTGGTTTGGCATCGAATTGCTCAGGCCGTCCGTGGACGTGAAGCCTGTACTCGTCGATCTGAACGTTGAATTTTTGTAGGAATCTATTCGTGGATCGGACGGAGCCTGCAAGAAATCGATCAGTTGACCAACTTGAGGCTTATATCGATCCAGTGCTCGTTCGGCCCAGCCGTGTATTCGACTCCAGTCGGGCGGAGCCGCTGGAATGAGCTCGATCGGTCGATTGAGTAGTATTAGTAATTTGGCTAAGTCCCTTATAATTGGTCTATACGAATTCGCTGCTGCTGTCTCTCCAGATAAATAGAGTTTGCGGATTTGTCGTCTCGTATCGTTCAACATTGCTAGGATATATTCTGCATCGGGACGGATATCGTCCAATTGTCTTAGGAAATCTGCCCGATCGATGTTCGTTTCGTTGATGAGTTTCTCCTTGATGTGTTTTCTTCTTCGCTTCTTTCTGACTAGCACAAAAGCGCCGATTATTAATGCCACGCAAACTAGGAAACCGGCTGTTATTCCTACGATCGCAGCCAGAATCGGACCAGAAATGCTTGTCGGTTTGCAAATACGACCCATGAAATCTGGACTAGTTGACCACTGCTCCATATAGCCAGATGGACATACATCAACACAGCGTCTACTGTTGACTTGAAGTAGCATTGGGCATTTGATACAGCCCACACTGGAACACTTAAGGCAATTGGCATCGGATTGTGATGAGCATCCTAAAAGAAGGAACAGAAGAATGTTGTAAGTCAGATATTTGTCAAGGAATGGGAAATTGAAAAATAGATCTAATATTACTAAACATCACAGTAATTATTCTATAGAGATCAGAATCAGAAATCAAGAAATCAGAGAGCAATAATAATTTTTGTTTTAATAATAATAGAAATGTTATTCATTACATTATACATAGATAACTTAATTACGTTCGAAATTTAATCAAATCTAATGAAATGAAGATTTTCATAAAACTCACATTAAACTATGTACCTAGCCAAGCAGTTTTAAATAAATGTTAGGTTTAAGTTACGATCTCGTTTTTTTCATATCGCCCGTCGTCTTAAGAGACGTAACTGGTGCAGTTAATTCTAGGTAGAAGGTTGTAGCAATTTGAAAAGATGCAGGAGTGCCAGACTTAGCACAACTCAGAACCAGACCGAAGTCCGGAACCAAGATGGCCAAAGTCCAGCACAAGTGGAGGAATAGATGCTGCCATTCAAGAAGCAAAACAAAAAAAAAGAATTGCCCCGAAAGCAGGGTGCCCTAGAAATGGCCCTGAAGGCCCCTCGTCCGCATTAGCGGAGCACCCTTTAACCAACCCCGACGGATGCTGGGGTGCCGCTATGCTAGCTCGCTGCGGCTGGGGTGGGTTCTTTAAAAAATGGAGTTGGTTTGCTCTCCAGAAAAACGGGATGCTACTTAATATTCATCCGTCATGAATACGTAGCCGCAAACTGGTATATAAAAATACCCAGGGACAAAAGGGGGCATAGTTCCGTAAAGGAAACCACCCAGGCTCTGCAACATGGGCTGACTAAGCAGACCCAGTGCTCGTGACAACGCACGGAGCCAGAAAATTGAAAATCTAAAAAGGAAAAATGTGGGAAAAAAACTACCTCTCTTTTCAGAGGAACCCGGGTGAGGCAGACAGCCCCGGGCCCCCGATGGTAGTGGAGCCCTGACCCCGATGGTCTGGGGTCCTCCACCCACTGATACTGGCCATACCTTAATTGTAGTTTCTGATGTTTTATTGATTTAGATTTTTGAAATTTATGGCCAGTATCAACTATGCCCCCTTTTGTCCCTGGATATGTTCACATATCAGTTTGCGGCTACGTATTCATGACGGATGAATATTAAGTAGCATCCCGTTTCTTAGAGAGCAAACCATCCCCATTGTTTAAAGAACCCACCCCAGCCACAGCGAGCTAGCAAAGCGGCACCACAGCATCCGTCGGGGTTGGTTAAAGGGTGCTCCGCTAATGCGGACGAGGGGCCTTCACGGCCATTTCTAAGGCACCCTGCTCTCGGGGCAATTCTTTTTTTTTGTTTTGCCTCTTGAATGGCAGCAGCTATTCCTCCACTTGTGCTGGACTTTGGCCATCTTGGTTCCGGACTTCGGTCTGGTTCTGAGTTGTGCTAAGTCTAGCACTCCTCCATCTTTTAAAATTGCTACAAGGTGAATACTTCGTTTACAATAAAGTTTAAAAACCAAGTATTGGAGGAACGATACGTGAAAAATTTTCGTTGCATCGATCCGTGAAAGTGTTTATAGTAAGTACTGTTTAAACAATAATGATGGAAAGATAGCTCTGAGCTGCAGGCACTTAAATTTAACATATCATAAATGAAAAAAGAAACAATTATGCATTAAAATCTGTCAGTTCTTTCTTCCAGAGACCTTTTTCTATAACACCCAAAACAAAGTTGTCTAAATGCAATATCTTTAGCAATTTACCAAATTGAAATCAAACTAAATTTATCAAAAGCGTTAAAAACTACGAGGATCTCAAAGTGCTTATTTAGTCTCTCGAATTATTGGAAGACTTATTGAAAACCAACTAAGACACTGCAAATTTACCAACCTGAAGCAAATCATCAAATATGAATCCACAGTTTATTTATTTATTTATTTACATATTCAACAGATAAAAAATCCAATAACTGAATGTAGAAACATATAATATATACAAAGAATCTGCTAATGAAGGAATGTAAAATAGAGAGCACAAAATAATAATAATAAAAAGAACAAATATCATAAACAAAGTCAAGGTGAAAAAGAATAAATTCAAAATTAAGAAAAATGAGAAAAAAACTACATTGAGCTGGTAGTAAGCAAAACATTGTTGCAAAATAGCAGAACAAATCCAATTATGAAATAGACAAAGAAAAAGAGAAAAAAAAATGTAAGCATATATATAGAACAAACAGAATATCGAAAGCAATTAAAAAAATCAAAATTAAAACTCATGTATCATATGAGCAAGGAAAAAAGATAAAAACGTATTAAATAGAAAAAGTAACGACTTTATTCTTTAAAATAAAACGTGACAAGGTCAGTGGCAGAGAACCTAGTCCGAGTGCGATATGCTGCCTAGGTATACGTAACAGCGGTGAAAAGTAGTACGTGTCAGTCCGCGCAAAAGGAACGTTAAACGTTAACGTGGATCTATTTGACCGATCCGTGACACGAACGGAAACCTGGTTGCAGAGGTCAGATGGGACAAGTTGACGGTGCGGTTTGAACAGAACGCATTCATCGAGAAAAAGTCTGCGAAATTTTAGGGATGGTATTTGCAGCATGGTAAGTCTCGCACTATACCCACAGTAAGCAAAATTGAATTTGTAAAGAAGAGAGCGGGTGAACCTGCGTTGTACAGATTCAACCGCATCAATAAAATATTGAAAATGTGGACACCAAATTTGACAACAGTATTCGAGGATGCTGCGGGCAAAGGAGATAAACAAGTGTACACTAGTAGAGATATCTGTAAAATTTTTAGAAGATCTCAGTATAAAACCCGAAAGTATGGACGCTTTGGAGATTATGTGCAAGATATGTTTATCAAATAAAAGTTTAGAGTCGAAAATAACTCCGAGGTCTTTAAAATTTAAAACGACTTCGAGAGAGGCTCCAGAAACGTAGTAAGAAAATACTAGTGGGTAAGTTTTACGCGTGAATGACATTTGGCGACATTTTAAAACATTCAAAGTAAGATGATTTGCATTACACCAGTTGATAAGAGTGAGCAGGTCATTCTGAAGCTGTAAGCAGTCTTCGACTGTACCGATTACTCTGAATATTTTTAGATCGTCTGCGTATAGAAGAGAAAAAGAGTTTAGCAGACCCGGGAGATCATTAATGAACATTAAGAATAATAAGGGGCCAAGGATCGAGCCCTGCGGAACACCTGAGGAGGGATAGAAGGGAGTAGACGAACAGGAGTTCACCGTAACAACACAAGTACGCTCATGAATGTAGGTAGAAAACCAGGAAAGCAGCGGACCATGGAAACCATATTTCTCTAATTTCAACAGAAGAAGCTCATGGTTGACAGAGTGAAACGCCTTGGAGAAATCTGTGTAGAGAACATCCACCTGTCTTTGCTGATCAATGGCGGAAGCAACAGTGTTGGTGAACGATAGCAAATTAGTAACAGTAGATTTGCCTTTGACAAATCTATGTTGCTCGGTGGCGAGGAAAGGCACAAATAGAGGATATACTCTGTTGTAGACAACTCTTTCTAGTAGTTTGTGCGCTCCAAAAAGTAACAAAAACACAATTTCTGAAATAACTAGCTGCATAAGCTCTCTCGTCAAAGAACTAGTTGATCTCATCTAGATTTTTTGGAGCCTGCCCTAAATGTGGCTTTCTGCTTTATGCTCTATTTTGAGCAAGAAACTTCCAAATGTTAAAACCATTTCAGTATACGTAGAATATTGAATTTAACAATTATAGAGTGGTCCACGTGCTATGAAAATTTGTGAAAAATCAACATTTTGTAGTGTTAAATGAATTAATGCTTATTTTGCTATAGATTAACTATTTGTTGTAGTTATGAAACAATTGAAACAGTTGGATTCTCGAATATATTGATATTTTTTTTTTGTATCAGCTGGGCCAACTACTTTTGTATGGTTAAATTAACTATATTAGCATAGTAGAAAGAACCATTTTTCGTAGTTCATTCGATAATTCTGAATGAATTGTTGCATGACTATCAAAAATAGTTGAAAAAAATGACAATGAAAAAAAAATCAATGCAATACGCATACACCCACACTCATTACGTTCAATAACTTTTATTCGAACATCCATCAACATGAACCGATCACATGAAAACTCCCGGAAGCTGTTGAAGAGATCATATCAAATATCAATAGCACTCAAAGATAAATTCCACAGATAAAAACCACTTTCAAAATCAAACGAATATTTGTGTGGTTTTTTTTAACACGCTATAAGTACAATGCTCGAAAATGAATACAGGTTCGAATTTCATTCTTGCAAAGTATCAATACGCAACATATGTTTTAAAAAAATAAATAGAATTGTAACCAACTCCAACAATGCGCAACTGCATATAGCATAAAGCATTGTGTTAATGAACTTTGTGGCTTCAGTGTGGCACCTGGCACCTGATATCGCCGCCTCGCATCCAATTTAAGATGAATTTGCGTTGGCGTTTGCTTTCAGCGCTAACCGAAACCACTTAAATTGTCGAACAAAAAACAACATTCAATTCTTATAGCGTTAATCTACAGTCTGTATTAATTTTATTGTATGTACATACATATGTATATTCACCATTATTTGTCCATACAGCTGCCGATCTGAATGAATTTCGTCGAAAACAATGGTTTAATGTAACAAGAAACTAAACAAGAATTAAGACCAGAGCTGCCAATATTTTTAGCTTGTATAAGAAATGTTTAGTATAGTTCTAATGCATAGATAATCTAATCTATTTTTCAAATCGAAGCTGAGAATGAACATGCAGTGAAAGAGATATAAAATATGATGGACAGTCTTCGGAAGATGTATGGCCAATTTAGAGCTTCATACAAAATATTTACTCTCAACAATTTTGAAGAACTTACATAATACGGACACCCAATCCAGTACAAACAACTATCGAATTTAAAACAAAACGGTACAGATAAATTATCAAGTCGACAATTCGTTTGTAACATATCACTACACTTTTCAGGTAACTGTGAACACCCAAGCGTGGGCGAATGATTAAATTGACTGTGCGATTGTGCGGTTCTGCGTTCCCTTCTAGGTCGTGCATCGTTTATTAGATACATACCTATATTCATCAAAATGGTCAAGTGAATTATGTTTTCATCAACAGACTATGTTATCTAACTATGCTTGATATCTTCAGAAAACATTTCTATCCGAAATGGCTTCAGCTATCTACCATTTTTTTTAACGGAGCTTAAGTTATCATTTGACACATTTCGTGATAAAACTTCTATGACCATTGCTTTCACTCATTTTTTTTTGCTTTTCCCGCACAGATGTTCGAATCTTACAATCATGGAATAAGTGTTTCAGGAAGCGATGTTAGATAGGGAGTAGTTTAAAATCGGAAAGGCTGAGCACATCGAAATGTTTTTCGAAAAAAGTTTGTTTAACCTCAATAATTATAAGCGGCATAGTTTCAATTTTTTTAATGTGACATAACTGCAAAAAAATCTGAAAATATTCAATCAAGTATCTATTCAATTTTTTTTATTCGAAGATTTTTCTTTCAGGGGGGATAGGTAGGAGGTAGGTTGGCTAGAATTATAGGCCATTCGAAATTCAATGATTTATTTCTATCCACTGCTACCTATAATATCCTAGTGTTGAATCACAGAAACACTTTTCTAGATCAATTGACTTTAAGATTTTTGTGCTACTATTATTTGGTGAAATTCGGCGATACTTTTGCACTCACACTTTATATAATGCACTTTCAGATTCTACTGTGAAATACTTAACCTACCCCATATGATAATTTCTTATCAACCGCAGTAATTATAGACAAATTTTATTTACATAGGGTGAACGCTCCTAATATCAGCCTGCTCCAAAGGCTGGCCGGCCCCAAACTTTTTTCTTGTCTCATAGCAAGGACCAAATTACATATTTGCAAGGATTGCACTTAAGATTTAGATTTCAACGATTTGAAAGTTTGATGAGTTTTGTTGAGACAAAAAGCATTCACCGTACATGCATGTATCCGCGATATAGCTGTATGTTTCGGGTGTTAATTTTTCTTCAACTAGAGACAATACAAAGACACATAATTCGATACCTTGGTTCTTTTCTTCTGTCCTTGCAGCGTAGTGTCCACTATTGTATCAGGAGAAAATGGCTAATATCTGCCGCTAGATGTGCCTTAGACGAGCCCAAATGCTAAATTTTGAAAAAGTGTGCTCTGCGTCGTTAACGAGCCTGGGCAGAATAAGATAAGTGTGGTTTTGTCAATGTTCTTTTAAAAAAGATCAAAGATGCCCGTGGTCGCTGAGGAATCACGCCAGACAAAAACTGATCTAACCGTGTTTTCTGTCCAACCAAGGATCTAAGCTCATGTGAATCTGCCGATCGAATTTTACCTTTATTTTAGGTTCACTGTTTCACCATTGAGCTCCTATCTCGTGAAAAATATTCTTCGTCTCATGGCGAGAAGATTGATAAGGATAACTCCAGTGATAACAAAAACAATTCGTTATAGCGCAGTACAATAAGACGATGCCACTCTAGGTGTTTATTTGTCATTTCAGATGGTGTTGGTCTATTGAAAAATTCTTTCACGTCTTTTAATGAATCCTAGTTGCTTGCTAGCTCTAGCAAGAGCTCTGTCATACTGAAGATTGAAACGCAGCTTTTGATCCAGGACGACACCGAGATCCACGAAACTATCAACATTTTTCAGGAGCTGATTATCCAGGTGATATTCGAAATTAAGAGTAGAGGTCTTGCGGGGAAAACTTATGGCATGGCATTTTTCAACGTTAAGAGTAAGTTTATTCTGCTCACACCATTGTACCAGTGACTGAAGTTTTAGCTGAAGAAAATTTGCATCTGTTTCCAACTTACATATTTTCAGATCATCTGCATAAAAAAGGTGCGGAATGTCGGATAACACCTCCGAGAGATCAGAAACAAAAACATTGAACAGAAGCGGCCCTAAATGGCTGCCTTGAGGTACCCCAGATGAGACGGTAGTTTTTTTTGGAAAGACAGCCTTAGAATTTAACGTGTTGCGTTCGATCTCGAAGGTAACAATTCAACCAGTTTAGAAGGCTTCCTAAAATGCCAAATTCTTGGAGTTTATGTTTCAAAATGCCATGGTCAACGCGGTCAAAGTCTTTACTGAAGTCAGTGTATATAGTATCGATTTGACACCCTTTTTCCATATTACAAAGCACATTTGAGACTATTATTATTAGGTTGAAGGTAGTAGACCGGCCTTTTCTGAAGCCATGTTGTTGTTAATTTAGGAGAGGATCAATAAAGATTGCATGTTTGTCACAAACAATTTTTTCTAACGGCTTAGGTATAGCTGACAAAATAGCGATGCCTCTATAATTATTTACTGAGCGTTTATCACCACTTTTAAGAATCGGCGTGATATGGGCTGATTTCCAGAAACGCGGAAATGTACCGAATGACCGCGATTTATTGAAAATTATATACAAGGGTGATATGATCGTTTCTGTACACTTAACTAGGGAGCTTGGAGGTAATGGGTCAGGTCCAGGGCCCTTTTTCATATCAAGTTCTCTCATGGCCCTTGAAATGTCTTCTCTGGTTAAATAAAGTTTATCAGCGATGAAAGAAAGTGGCGATGTGGTAGATTATCCTCTGGCCTGACAATAAACTTCTTGAAAATGGTCGGCAAACATATCGCATATTTTTTGTGGATCAGAAGAAACTGAGTTGCATTTGTACATGGACGTGGGATAACCAGAAGATTTTCGCTTGGTGTTCACGAAGTCGAAAAATTTTTTGGGGTCATCAATTATATTTTCGCCGACTATATTTACATAACTTTCATATGCTTGGTGAGACTGCCTTTGGAAATTTTTGATCTATATCATTATATTTTTCCTTGATATCATTGCTAACATTGATATCGGTTTTTATTATACTATAAAGCTTGCTTTTCTGATTACGTAAACTCCTCAGATCTCTATCCAGCCATGGCTCAGACAGTTTGTCTTTTTTCTTTATCTTTCGCACGTGCATCTCAACCGCATCGAAAACCAACTGGTAGAACAAATCAACTGCATCATTCAATTCTAACGTTAAAAGAGTACTATTCTAGTCAATATTGTTTAGATGGTGGTTAATGCTCTCATAATCAGCATTTCGAAAATCATATACAACGGAATTGTTGTATGATTGGGAAATTGTCAAATCAGATATAGGTAGCTCGACCGTCAACGCAGAGTGGTGAAGAGTGTTGGAGAAAAAATGTTCTGCATCCACTACATCGTCGTAACTATTAGTAAAAATAAGATCCAACCAATTACCATTTTAGTTAGAATCAATTTATGGATCCCGTTTCGCCGAAAATCGATCGCCTTGGCGCATAATTTCTCGTTTTTGGACCATTGAACTGGCCTGCAAGATTTTATGATTTAACAACGCTGGACTATTTCTTGTGAGGATACGTTAAATCTCTCGTCTACGCCAACAAGCTCGAGACGCTTGATCATTTGGAAGACAACGTACGGCCCCAATTATTGGTTAGAGTAGTCGAAAATTGGCCTTCTCGTTTGGACTTCGTCCGCGCCAGGCGTGGCGCTTACATGCCCGAAATCATATTGAAATAAAAATGGCAGAGAATTATCTTTCCAATAAACCCAATTTCATGGCAATTAAAACAATTTATCTGTATTTTATTTCATTTCAAATTTCTATATCTCTATTAAAGAACCCTATATTAGGATGAACAAATCGTATTAGGATAATCATTTTCGTCCTTCTTTCGCTTCGTAGACAAGAGAACGAATTATTAAGTAGTCGTCTACCATTCACGTTAAACTGGCTAAACTTCTTATGCCAGATTTATACATTGGAACGAGCGTCTCGTGTACAAGAGTAAACAAGACTGAACAAGACATTGGACGAGACTCAACAAGACATAGGGTGAATTGTTTATTTAGGATATTGCACCACGCAACACGGACCATGCACTATGCACCTTTCATAGGGTGAATTGTTTACTTAGGATATTGCACCATGCATCTTTCGACAGTTGTGAGCTGTTTTGTTCAGTTCAGTGAACGATGGCTGAGGTACAGGCTGTGGCTATTGCAACTGCCTGGTGTGCGTTGAGTGATTTCAATCTGGGACACGCAAAGACATGTTTGAAGTCCCAGCGAAAAATTCGAAAATGTGAATGAGCACATGCTACCCTTTCGAATCCCTTTGACTCGGTACATAAAACCGACTTCGCTTTGAGCGGCTTCGAACTAGGACGAGACGGTCATAAACAGTCAGGCACAGCAGTAAAAGGATCATTATCCCTTCGTAAAACAAACAAGAGCCGACGAGCAAACCATTTACACACGCGTGCTTGCCATGAAAAACACAGCCGAGACTAGACAAGGAGACCGTTTACACACTCACCTTGTCTTCATTTGGCATTCCTCGGCGAGCATGTAAATCCGGCTTTACAGAGTTAAACGCGTCCTTCACACGAAGTGTCACTAAAACTACCATACGCCATGAGAAATGGTTATGGTTTTCAGCCCTTTTTCTATCTTGTGAATAGTTCGTCTCGGATCACTGACATCAATTTCGACTTGATGAATTTCTCAAGCACTTTTCTTGCCATATCTAGCATAAACAATGGCCAATATGCCGATGGCGTATGATGGTCACCTTTTCCTTTTGCCTTATAGCATCAGTCGTGCCACTTTCTACCGAGTACCGAAGACCAAATTTTTGACGATTCTCATATGAAGTTACTTTTAAAAATAACTTTGTTCTGTGCAGTTAGTAATTCAGCACCAATTTCATTAACCAAAACTCATGTCATACATCCCAAATCATTCAATCATGCATCTGCTTCTGAAAAAGGAAGTCATTCTCGAAAACCCTTGCAATAGCCTTTTTTGTTTACATTAACAAGAACATCCGTACAGAGATACTCCAGCATTAACTCAATGTCTTTTAACTTGATCAATTTGCGGACATCATCTGCTCTAAAAGAAAACAAAACAGAAAAGGAAACTGTCAACAGAAACGAACAACCCAAGACCCTTCGCCCGGCAAAAGGAAGTCCAATGTTTCCATTTACAAATCGAATCGTAACAAACACTTGACAACGAGCATATGTGTGGGATCCGGCCGGTTTTCGATGTATTATATGCGTTCCTACAGATATTTATACGAAAACATATGCCTACACATGTCACCACTGCTAATACTTATAAATCTAAGTGCACGTCGACACTTTAGTAGATGCAATTTAATTCACACAATCCCACTGTGCAGTGAAGAGACTCCACTGGGTCCGGACTCGGTCTCCGTGTGGAGCTCCGTGGCCGGGGGACTATGTGGGCTCATTAGTTCGTATCATATCGTTTAAAATAGCAGTAATAGTAGTAATTGCGTTGCTGAACGACCAGATTAGAGCTAATGCCGTCGAATGGATGTCACAACACTACAGAACCGAGCCGGTTATTTGGCGGCCTAATAAATAATTTCAATGAAATTGCCGCAAATTTGTACGGAGATAAGTGATAATTTCATGATGATCGGACATTGAGCTAATGCAATTAGTAGGACTAAATGCTGGCGTGTCTTGACAGGATTTCAATTGCTAATTAAGACGCGCGTTGGATGCTGATCAACAGGTACTCAATTGATTGTAAATTGACTACTGTGGCAGTGATAAGTTAATTAGGAGGATTGGAATTAAGTGGGGAACAGCAAAAATCGAAGAACACGCGAGATCAGTTTGGAATCTCATTCGAGAGTTAATTTAATTAATTTAATAATTAATTTTAAGATAATCTTCAAATTCCGGATATTACTCGACTGAGAATCAATTACGAAACAAACAATATAATATTTTCATATAAATAATAAATAAACAAAAAAACTACATGAAATTTCCCACAGAAAAAGTGAAACCATATTTATTTAGATAACAATATACATATATTGCATACACCAATTAAATCACATTCAATCCAAACCATTATTAAATACCAACAACATTCAAGATGCAAATTAAACAAACAAAAGCGAAACACACAAAAGCTCATGAATTCGAAAATTTTCATTTCACGGACATTACGCATGCTTTCTCCTCTCACTCTCCGATTGAATAGCAACGTCACCGTCATCTCATCTTATTCCGGCTTGGAAGCGGAGATTTCATATTTCATGCAACTGTAGAGGAACTTCAATCTTCATCGCTGTAGGATCTTGGCCAGCTAACTGATTTCATTGTCATGCTTTTGTACCGAAACAATTTTTTTGCATTTTTTTTGCTTATTAATCTTATTAATATTTAACTATTTCCTGTAACGAAAAACCAGTCGAGTGGCTAGCGTGACACGCAAAGATCTGGAAATCAGCCATCCAGTTCGAGTATGTGTGAATGTCTGAACATAATGCCACGGACGTGATATTTGAAATCGATTCAGTGTATGAATTTGGATTTAATGAAAATAAATATGTACTATATGTAAGTACGTGTGTATATATTAGCACTAGATGTGAATGTTTAACTTGTAATACATCAGTCAAAAATTTTGTTTGAATGATGGAAACGATGTGATTGAACGAGAATCCTGCTACTGAACATCGAATTGCCGTCAAATTCAGTTAGGTAGAGCGCTGAGGGTCCGTTGTAATAATGAAACCAGTTGAGTTTTGCTACGCTTACTGATTTTTTGTGTAGTTTGACTTGATTTAACCGCGTTACAAGTCATGTTGTACGAGTGGTTATATATTAATTTAAGATGAATTGCAGGAATAAACTTTTATATTTAACGCCGTCACATTGAGTGCTTGATGGGATTTGAGAGAAGCATACAAAAAACATTTGGAAACTATTGCGAAATATCAGAAGCATAGTCTATGCGTGAAATACAGGTAGGTTGTACAGGTTTGTTTACATCTTTTTTATATAATTTTCTCATGAAAGTGTTATGTATTGTACACCTAGAGCAATTAAACTTATTAATTTAACAATTGAATCTGTTGATTCATAAATAAAATTATTATATTGATTTATAGTATGAATTGATAATATTTAATTTTTAATATAAATGTCAAATTGTATATGAAAGCATTTGCGGTGAATTTAAATTTGAAAAATTAACATAGCATTATTGTACTTTTCAAGCTAAACAATTTTTTCCTAAACAAACCCCTTTGAAGAAATCTCTTTCGTCCTAAAAGATATGTACACAAAACAATTGAAACTGAAATACAAGAACACATTCTTTTCTGAAAGTAATTCAAGATTTGATCCATATTGAGAAGAAACAGAGGTACTTTTCTGTTTTTCCCCCCCCATTTTTTTCCACTTTTTGTTGTTGCAATGCTTCTAAAATTGATTAGAAAGTAGTAATTAACCAAAATTATGATGGAGAAACACGTTTAAAAAAACAAAAAATTTTTAATATTTTTTAATTAATTTTTTAATTTAAAAATTAATTAAATTAATTTAAATTTGGAATTAATGTCACATAACAGTGAGAATAAATTGTGGTACTTTTCTGTTTTTTCCCTCCATTTTTTTTAATTTTTTGAATGGAAACTGCTCGATATGGGTTAAAAAGTGTTACTCCACAAAAATTGAGATGAGAAAATGCATTTAAAAAAAAAAAAAATTTTCCGATTTTAAATTTTTTTCCCATTTTTATGTGGCAGAATGAGTTTTTCAAAAGTTAATGTGTTGTTGGGGAGGCCTGCTGTAAAATAATTGTAAAATAAATTGTAAAATAATTGCTTAATTGTAAATTGCGTTGAAGCTTCGGAAAGGTAAGACGTCAAAAATAGAGCAAAATTTATTCTCACTATTATGTGTCATTAATTTAAAATTTAAATTAATTTAATTAATTTTTAAATTAAAAAATTAATTTAAAAAAAAATTAATTTTTTTTTTTTTTTTTTTAACGTGTTTCTCCATCATAATTTTGGTTAATTACTACTTTCTTATCAATTTTAGAAGCATTGCAACAACAAAAAGTGAAAAAATGGGGGGGGGGGGGGGGGAAACAGAAAAGTACCGAAACAGAAGTGAATTTTAACTTTTTCGAAGGAACTTTACTTCTTTTTTTGCTTATGTCCTACATTATAGATTAAAAAATAAACTGTTCATCTAAAGATTTAAGTGGAAAAATTAGAGAAATTCAAAATAAAAAAAAAAAAATTTTAAATCTTAAATAAGTAAAATATAAAAAAAAGCGATAGTAGAAGAATGTATATAAAATAGTATGGGAAAATATTTAAAATTATTTTTTTTTTATTTTAAATAAGTTTCTGTCTTTTCATCATCTAAATATTTTTTCGATCGTAAATTATATTAGACCAAGCAGGTTATATTATACAAAAATTCAGTGATATTCTTTATTTGAGCTAAAATCAGAAAATCAAGTGATATTCTTTATTTGAGCCAAAATCAAGTCGATTACTTTTCTGTATCACTATTTCATTTTACTTATAGTGTTTTCTTCAAACCGGTAATTTTGTAAACATATTTTGTGAGAAGGTAAAGAATTGTGATGGTCGTATTTGGATATGGTAATATGTACTAGGTCTATCGGAATTTGAATCACTGCATTTTTGTTGGGTCTATCGTAATTGCAGTAATTACTGCATTTCCCTAATCCTAAACTAGGCCACTTTTGTACAGTGTGGATATTCCACAAATCTCGTCATTTTCGAATCGTTTGAAAGACTTATGACCGGCGATACATGTAAACGCCTGAATTTAGACAGTTTTTCAGAGGCTTATTTAAAATAGAAGGAATAAATGAATCGTTTTGAAAGTGATCATGTTTATTGATTGCATATTAAAATACAAGAATCTGATTTTATTTAATATATTTTTTCCAAAATGGCCGCCGTAGTAACCAATCTCCTGAGACCCTCGCGACGAAAGGCATCAAACGGCGGGATTTTTATCATCAGTTACAGCAATTTAAAATCAAAAAATTGTTTGGAGTGTTTTTATTAAACATGTATCTTCTAGTTGAACCAAGAAAAAAAAGTAAAAAAATCGTGAATTAGCACGCCTCATAAAAAAGTACGATGTTCACCCATTATTTCGACAGTTTTTGGGTCGAAAATGCTAAATTTTGAAAATTTTTTGGCATTATTGAGGTTGAACTAGAAGCTAATATTATAGAAAAAAACGTGCGGCAGGCTTCAGAAGAATCGGTTGAGAACTTTTTGAGTTATCTTGCCCGCCAATTTAAAAAAAAAGTCGTGTCGAGAATAACGCGTAGTTTTGACACACAGAAACTCTATGATTACAGCGACTTACCAACTAATCAGCGATTCCAGGCACATACAGAAGTATTTCAGTACGTTTATTTTTTAGATGTTAATTTAACTATTTATGCAAAAAAAGAAAATTGAATTTTTGAAAATTTTACATTTATTAATTATGTTATATCGGACTCAGGTTGGCCATAAACGTTTTCTCTAAAATACTAAAAACTCGAAATATATTCTTGTTTGTAGTTCAATCATAAAGTGTCTAAATTGGAATAGTGATGGTTCAAGATGATCTTCAAAAGTGAACGAGTCTTTTACCCGCGCATGACTGGGTTATATTAAAGAAACTGTTGACTCATGTGGTGGAAGATGTGACTGTTATCTAGTCGAATCTAAAGTTGAGGGCGGGTTTCGTTCCTGTTCTTTCTTCATGTACCGATAATCAACACAGATTATTTTTTTTTTCTGGAGACTACTTTGTCCTGCCATAAATACAGTCACGTACAAACAGAGAACTAAATACTATGAGTGTAAAAAATATCCAGAGCAGAAAACTATATTTATTACTCACTTTATTTTACTAATAATAAAAAAAAGTATTACACGAAATCCGCACTTTTAGCTTGAATACTAGTCATTCATCAACCGCAGTACGTTCTTTATCTATGGGGAAATCATACATAGCTTGCCTAAGAGACCGCTTTAGGCCCTCAATATTTCGGTTTATCTTACTGCAGACCACCTTTTCCAACTCAGACCGCAATTTGTAGTGGATTTAAATGAGGAGTTGATTTAAATCAGGACTCACTGAGGGCCATACAGAAACTTTTACCAACCACGACTGGATCGCTGATGCTTTATATTAAAATTTTGAGCAGGATAGAATCCTGCTCAAACAGCTAACGCACTTTTTGGAATAATGACTGATATAACGGTCTAAGGCTTGTTTCACACGTACGAAGTTCCATTCGGTTCGGTTCGTTTTTGGTTATAAACGAAAACAAACCGAACCAAACGAAACCCCTTCACACATCACGGTTCTTACACGGTTCATATTAGGTTTTGTGTTTTCTTCCTCAACTTTGCGTAGTGATGTCAAATTCATAAGTCTTCAAAAATTTCCACACAATCGTTTTTCCATGCCTCTTGCGTCTTAAATTTATCTTCATATTTTGCACAAGTTTTATCCCACAGCGCTACTTTAGATTGCACAGGACAAATCAGCCGATCCACATCAACATATTATAAATCGCTCATTTTATCAGAAAAACTGCGACTGATAGTTTCAAAAAAAAATGGAGATAATAAAACTAACTAAAACTGACTAAACCAACTAGGTGAAACGTCTAAATATTTCAAATTAAGAGATCCAAACTGATAATTTATAAATTTAAAACAAAATTCAAATGATCCGGTTTCTATTAGGTACCGAAGCACCGTTTCACACTAGTCGGCAGCGACCGAAAACGAACCGAACCGAACGGAACCTCATATGTGTAAAACGAGCCTAACGCACGCGTCTAAGATATCTGCCTGATAATATTTAGCAGCTATTTTTGATCCTTTTGCAAAAACAATGAAGGTCTTCCATGCCCACTATAACTCATTCTCCGCCAAATAATCGGCAAACGAATGATGGCTTCGTTGTATATTTCTTGTTGCCTTTTTAGCTTCTCTGGGGAGCATGAATGGTTCATTTTGTTATGTGTTTGTCATGTGTGGTTCTTTCCTTTACCGTAAAGATTTTGTCGTGAGTAAACAAAATTCTTTATGTAAGCCATCCGCGTACCGCTCAAGCAAGGTTCGAGATTTCTTCGTTGGTAGGCCCTTTAAAATAGCTATCACCAGCTATCTCTTAAAAGTGTTATTCATTAAGTCACTTTTAATAATGCGAGACATATTTTTTGGTGAAATTTGCAAATGAAATGTATGTTTGACGCTAAATGTATAAAGACGCTACAATTATCTGGCAGACAAAAAATAAACATGTCTAGATTGAGCTTATCTAAGTTAAGCCACTATCGACTTTATTGTTCAGATTTGAGTCATCGGCATACAATTTCATTTAAAAACTCAGAAAACTCTGTCCGGAGTTATGTCGTCAACATCCGCTGTAGCTGAACATGAAATAAATCCCCAGAGCAGCAAGATTAGTTAGCTGTAGGATTAGTAAACCGGTTGTTCACTATCCAAGCTACAATTTAAAAAAATTCTTTAGTAAGGGTGTTGCGAAAGACCCGTTTCATTGGAAGAGCGGCCAGACTCCTCACTTTTTCAATCACCAGTTGGTGGACAGTCTTCAGAGCAGCTCAACACCAAAATGCCAGCCTATATAGTAATAAAGGCTTAGCCACCACAGTATAAAACGCTACGATAATGCAAGGCTGTAAAACCGAACTTGCTTTTATGGTTCTCTTGCAACAGTAAAGTGCACTTCCGCGTTCTTTCTGCTGTGTTTTCATTCCATAGTAGCTTCGAGTCGAGAATAATTCCGAAATGTTTGACTCTCTGACTCAGGTCCGTGTACATTTTTGCAAATAGTACTAGCTTCATTTTGTGAGGAATCGCATTCAGGCCGCATTCTCGACTCTAATGTGAAAATACTCGTATGTGAAGATAGTGATTTAATCACTCCAAAAGTATAAATCGATATTTTCTTGTTACTGCATATGTCATCCGTATAAGTAACTACTTTGCAGCCACCACGATGAGGCCCCGTCAGAAAGGTATTTACCGTTATGTTTTGCAGCAAAGAAGCAAGAACTAATGTATAATGTGTCCCTCCGTTGATCCTTTTCTTCCCTTCACAAGTGGGCATTCTCCAAACAAAAAGAATTCTACTCGGTTCTTAAGGAGGTGTTCATTCTGATTCTAAGTGTTTTACCTCTGTACTTACATAGAAGCTTCATCAGAGGGTCCACCCTTAGAACGGGGGCCATGATACTGCACGGTCGACAGCTTCTTGACTTTTTGTCAATACTATCATTTTTAGTCTGACCCGTGATGTCCAAATTCATTAATGATGAAATGCAGACCCATCTTCACCCTAATATGCTTTGCAGGCATAAAACCCGACTATTTACACGGCTCCAGACGGAGAAAGCGCCAAGTCCGGAAACGATTTTTGGTGATTGCAGATAACGAACCCATACTGGTACCCTGGCGTTGCTCTCATTTTGGGGGCCAACCTCAATGACAGGCGCATTTCCTTTTTAAAAACGCGAGCTACATATATATGCCAACGCCGTACCGACGTTTGTTCGAAGGGTTCACTTTTGTGAACCCCCTAATTCCATATTTGGGGGAAGCTTATCATCTCATATGAGGCCTGAAAGCCGATATTCATAGGGATGTGCTCAGTGACATTTGATCACGGTAATGTCTATGGACTGGACCCAGGTCATGAAAGGGTCAGTGCATACTTTCGAAACCACTTAGACAAAAAAAATGTTCAATAAACATTTTTCAATTTTGATCATCCCGCAAAAACAATTCCACTTTGATTCTTTATTAATTTTGAAAATAATTTACAGAATAGTAAGATAAGTGTCTTTGTCTTGGTATATTTGTTTTCTATTTTCTTTATATATATTTTTTTTATTTTTCTAATAAGAAAGTATGGTCTGAAAAGCAACCTGAATATAATTCAAAATAAAAATAATTAAGGAACGATATTTATAATCAGTCATAACTAACGGAAACTCTCCAAAAAAATAGAATGAACAAAACTTACAAGAAATCTACCTCATTTAGGTTAATTCACAACTAATAATATAAGTAAATTCATGAATCTATTGTGCCACGATATCGGAAGTAGACTTGAAAGCAATTCAACAATTCAAACTTGTTATGATTGCACACTTTCATAGTCTATAATTTGCTAGTCATTGACTTATATTGACTTTCGCCTAAAATTTCTGTCTACTGTTCATGTCTAGTTTCAAATAAAAGTATGACTTCGAACCTCTTACAAAATTCCATAGCTACCTATACAAACCTCTAGTCGAAATCAACGAATGGTTCAATTGACATAGATATAATGTGATTTTCTGACGGTTTTAACGGTGAATGCGCTCTTGACTTTGAATTCAAGTATTTTTTTTTAAGTTCATGGGCATGAAAGAAACTCGTCGGTGTGTAAAAATGAGAGAAAGCTTAGGACGATTGGGTAAAATGTAAATTAAATCGATTTCACAGGAAATTGATATTATTTTTTAAAGTTAAGTATTTTTGAATCTTGAATCTTCTGACTTTATGTCGGGTAATGAATTTGATTTTAAAAGATACATTATAATTTTTTTTTGTAGGAATTAAGAAAAATAAATTCAAGTGTCGATCACTTAATAATACGAGGGGACGTTCAATAAATCCTTAGAAAATCCAAGAAATGGCGCTCGTAGTAAGTTTCTCCAGTAAGCAGCAATCCTAGCTAGTGTCCTGTTAGAGTTTCAGCTACATACATGACATAGTTTTATTGCTGTTGTCGATTGAAGTAAATCATTTGATTATAACAATGGATAAAAGTGAGTTTCGAGCGGTAATCAAACACTTAGGTTTAAAAGGGTTAACGCCGCAAGAAATCAAAGCTGAGTTGGATGATGCTCATGACACACCTGCTCCTGTGTTTGCAATTGCTTACAATTGGGTGAATGAGCTTAAACGTGGCCGTACATCCACAAAAAATGAACATGGTTCCGGACGCCCTATGCAAGTTTCAACCCCCAAAATGATAGACAAAATCCACGATATGGTTTTGAGTGATCGACGAATCAAAGTGCGCGAAATAGTTGAGGCCTCAGGCATATCGCAAGGCACAGTCGCTTCAATTTTGTACGAAAAATTAGGTCTTAAAAAAATTTCGACAAGATGAATGCCCACAGTGGAGAACAAACACAATTTTATGGTCGCCTCTGAGGCTGTTTTGGCGCTTTTCAGTCGCAATTCTGAGGAATTTCTGCGTTTCTGTTGATGAAACATGGATACGTTACTGGATACGTTAATGTGAACGGGCTCCGAAGAAGAGGAAGACGATGGAATCGGCCGGTAAGATTCTGGTCACGGTGTTTTGGGATGCAGGCAGAATAATCTACATCGATTACTTGGAAAAGGGAAAAACGATAACAGGAGAGTTTTATGCGTCGTTATTGGACCGGCTGAGCGAAGAAATAAAAGAATAACGGTCTCATTTGAATCGGAAAAACATCCCCTTTCATCAAGGGGATGGCCAAAATGATGGGATTTAAATTCCAATTATTACAACATCCACCCCCAGTGACTTTTTCCTATTTCCTAACTTGAAGAAATGGCATGGCGACAAAGGTGAACGTCTAACGGAACAAATGCGAATTTCGAGGAGCTGTCGAAATCTTACTTTTTTGACGGCTTAAATTTTTTTGGAAAAACGCTTAGAAAAATGTATAGAGCTGAAGATGTTGAAAAATAAAAAAAAACCCTTGCATATTTTAAAATTTATTTTATATCTTGCTGTATGAATTCTGAAAAAGGCAGATATCCAAAAAATTCACTGGATAAAAAATAATAGATTTTAATAATCAGTCAGACATCTTTTACAGTTACTCGTACATTGGTAGATGTTGACGCGTGAAATCTAGTATGCTTTGATGGTCTTTTAAATGCTTTTTGAAAAGTGAAAAATTTAAATTATATTTTTCCCCATGTTTGTTTTGTTAATCAGGCACAAAATTGCACGATTTATGAGGGAAAAAATTAAATATCAATGCGAATTCCATATATTTTAATATACAATATTTTTTCCCCCGAAATATCTTGAAGTTTATAGACAATTTTTTTCTAGGAGCTTATGAGTAAAAAGGGGATAAATGGTGTAGCATGGTAGTGACAGGTTTCACAGACAAGTGGATTTTTATTTTCTTCTAATTTAATTCTAAAACGTTTTTATTACCTATACGGCAGAATAAAATTCAAAGTTAACTTTTCCTATATAGATCCACCCCCACACAATAGCCTTTACATAGTACTATATAACACTTTTCTTTTCAACATTTTTTAGCCACAGTGAAATGGACATCACTTCCGGAAATCGACTTGCTTGGGAAGAAATGCGAAACCACTACAACGACATAGTTGAAAATATGCCATTCAACGAAAACGAGTTTCAAACACTAATCGAAACAATTCGAATTCATAACAGACATCACAATCCTGCAGAATATTGTGAATCCGATGAAGAAACTTTGGACGAGGCAATGAGAAAATTTGCTGAAAAACAGAAAGATTCTACGCGTCGTGGACAAGAATCATCGCAGCTTACGCAACAGGATGAATCGGATGTAAGAGCATCTACTTTTTGTGATATACCGTCTTTGTTTACGAGAAACGATCCGCGCCGAAATGCTCCGGAAAATAATTTCAGGGAAATCCTGCGTCGATATGATAGCACTTGGGATTTACAATATTCGAATGCTGATATTATTCAAATCTCGCAATCGGAAATTGCGAATTTAGAATATGAGGATTTTCTTCGGAGAAAACACTGTATGCTTCAATTGAGATGGCTTGGTGTTCGAATTCGTGATTTTCTTTTAAAAACTTTACGTAGTATATGTTGTATATAAATTAACTCTAGATGTATTGTTATAGTTGAACTTTACGTATTTTTTGTTTTATGTAAGAAAAAGTGCGTGTAAAGTAATTAAATTAGTATAATTTTTATTTATCTTAATTATTTATTTGTTTAATGAAGTTTAAATGAAAATAACGACCGCAAATCGTAATATTTTTGAGAGCTACTAGATTTTTCAAAAGTTTGACTATCGATTATTAATAATGTGTTCATAAAACATATATTTATAACCTGTTTCAAAATGTATTGATTAACAGTTCGTGTAACTTATCTAAATATATTCGCTGAGTATAACGTCGTTCGTACAGCATATTGAAAAAAAATTCTAATCTCATCAATTCATTATGAAGGATCTCAGCTTAAATTATAAGAAAGATTAAGGCTAAATAATAGTTAAAAAGATTTATGTTAATAATCATCAACAAATTAGACTAAAATTAGTGAAAATAATTGGCTTATCTAGTAATATATTGCAAAATTAAATGACATGTTGATTTTTATCTACAATGTGTGCCTTATTCGGAATGTACTATTGCTACGTTGATTCACATGGCAACTATTGTATTTCGACGAAACTTTTCATGTCAATTGTAATAAAAGTGTTTGCTGAAATCATAATTAACCAGTATCCAGTAACCATTCTATGAATTTCTGAAAAAATACCTTAATCAAAAGATTCAGATACATATGTATTATTTAGAAGAACTCACGTTGGTTAATGATACGATTTGGTTCAATTATATGTTAGGCAACCTAAATTTAACTCAGCTTGTTCCCTAAAAGTGCGAGATCGATGCTATCCAGCAACATCTGATAATGAATCAAATAAGTAGATTTGAGAAAGCATGAAGATGATTACTCTTTGACCAGACTGTTACCCTGCACGCCAGAATATAGTGAAGACATACGAGAGTGGATCAATAAGTATCTATTTTGGAAACATTACCCTTTTATAATCATCTGCTGTTAAAAATTGCACTTTTCTGCATATTTCTTTAACCTCTCTCAAAATAGGATTCATCTCATACTCTTCGAAGTAGGCGTTGTCATAGTGGATAACGATAGCGTTTTCGATCCGAAATGGTAAATAAATACTTATCTGTCTTGAAATAATAAATCAACACCTCTATAATTGACAAACGCTTAACCGATCGAATTACTTGATCTAATTTTTTGACAGTCTCTGGTATTAATGATTTTCGAAGAAAATTGGTGCATATTAGAATCACCTTGAATCATTAGAATTACATAACCAAACACAGTGCGTTTTCATCCGGATTGCCTTATCCGATCGTGCTGGAATTATCACGAGATATTGAAGCATTATTTCTTAATTTGCAATAAAATATCTTTAACTCTTTGGTGGCAGCATGAGTTTCAGTGAATTTTCGGATACCACTCTATGTGTAAGAAACAAGATATTTGGGGAAAACATGCACAAGAAGTGAAAATTGTTTATGATTTCAGTTTGGTTACGATGTTTTGAAAATTTTGGACACCATGCTAGCGCCCCCATGGAGCTCAAAATAAGAGCAGACAAAAAATTGTAAAATTTGAAATTGTGGTGATTCCCACAAGATTATCAGATTATTACGAAATTCGCAGAAAACATTGATGTGCTTACAAAATAGGCTTGTGATATTTTCGATGAATGTGCGAGCAGCTCTCTAGCTACGGCAGACACATAAACAGAAATCGTTCAAGCCAATGATCGTTCGGATTTTTTTTTTTTTTTTAGAAAAAATACCAATGTATTATGAATTTTATGTTTATCTACACAGTTAAATAGAAAGTTTTCAAAATTTCTCTTTGCACAAGAACGGTAGCCCTTCACCAATTTACCTTTGTTTTTAGCACCCGACATTTGTATTCCAATAACAATAAGTTCAATAAATCTCCAATAATAAAGAAGAACTCCAATAATTTATTTATTGACATATTTAGAATTCATTTCGCTGATAACCATCCAATTATAAAAAGGAAAAGAAAGATATATACATGAAAAAATAAAATTAAAACAAAATTTAACAAATGAAAATTCAGTAATATTAAAAAATATAAATAAATAAAATAGTAAATAATCCTAAAATAGTGAAGATGAAAATAATAATAACAAATAAGGAAAGAAAATCGAAACATAAGCATAATTATAAGCGAACAGACTCTGACAATGACATTCTGCTCCCTGGAGAGCAAATGGTTAATGGCGCCACATACCGTGTTGTGGGTGATTCTCTCGAACGATTTCGGAAAACAAGAAAGAAGGGAAATAGGACGGTAATTCGAAACAGTTTCAACACTCCCCGATTTAAGGATCGGAAAAACGTTCCATACAGAAGGAAAAACACCAGTGGACAAGCTTAAATTAAATAAAATAGAAAGAGAAACGCTTAAAGATGAATATAGAGACTAAACAAATACACACGGCCTATTTTGTACTCTACAATGTTTTCAAATGCTAATTATATAATAATTAATCCGATCGTGAGTACGAAAAATTTTTTGTGCATACATTTCGACCATAGAAAAACTGGAACCAATTCGACACATTTTCTCTGCTTTTCTTTGAAAATTAGTTTTTCTAGCGTTTTACATGCGCTAGAATATTTTTAATGCTAATGTTTTTAATGTTTATTACAAAGGCAACATATATCTTGCCATCAATGACAAATGTAGAAAAAATTTGGCTTTAAAGATAATATTTGAGAACCAAACTATAAAGTGAATTTGGGCCAAATAATATAATGGTACCATACAACGTCAAAAAAAAAAATCTGAAAATCACTGAAATTTTTTGTTATTTATTTTTTTATAGTGCACGTTTCTGCACGTTTTTGGGTAAGTTTGGACGTCTGTAATATCCCAAACTTACCCTTAGGGAGCTTCCCTGTTCCCTAACTTTTTTGTGTTCGAAAAAAATTGTACATATTACTGATATCATATCTTCCTCTTTCATAGGCTTTCTCCACAGGCGATTTCAGGCAGGCTGTTTTCAAAGTGTCGAATAATCAGCTGTGGTATATGAAAGTATTACTCGAATTTTGCCAGTGAAGTTATTGGAAACTAAGGCGTAATTTTCTATTCTGCTTTAAGCACTTCTATCCGAAATCTTTTCCTTTACTTTTCTGGTTTTCGGTGAATTTTTTTTCCAAGAAAGCAGTAAGTTTCTGCTCAAATTTTTGCCAGTAAGTTTTACTCAAACAAACATACATTTGATAGTCGCACGTTTTGCACCTCTATCGAGATTATATTATGATAGTAGCATTGAAAGCAATAACAGTTCCTGTTCTAATATTTTGAAGCTGCTACGAAAAAATTTTACAAGATGGCGTCCTTCAAGCGAAAAACAATACTAATGTTTCAGCCTCAAAAAACTCAAATCAGAAGAAGAAAGTTTAATTGGGTGCACATGATATCATAAAGAACTAGAGGAAAAAACTGGCAAGCACATTATGAGAACAGTCTTCAGATCTAGAAGCAATATTTGTTTTTCAATGATAAAGTTTTTGGAAAATGCTCAGATTATTGAAAAAAGACCAAAGATTGCACATTCGCAGTGTATCTAATTGAATGATTTCTGTTGCAATAAGAAGCAACGACAGAAAAATCACTGAAACTCTTTACCGAAAATAAGTTTTCGGTTTTTTAAACCAAACTTATTATCTATGCATGGATTTCTTTAGTGACTGACTGTATTATACTGACTGTAAGTAACCTCTATTTTTACTTTAGTTTTAGCTGAAAGTTAAATTGATTTGTGTGGCTTTGCTTCAGTTACTCTTGTCAAAATCTAATTTAAACACTAGGTCAGTGATATCGTCAAGGCAATCTTATGCTATTTAATAAGCCTTTTATTGAAGATACTGATTGATTTGGCCTAAAATTTCTTATTTTTCCTGTTTTGTTTCCACCTTTTCCTTTCTTATTTTTCGTTAAAAAAATCCAAAAAAAAATTCAAATCTAACCTTAAATATAAAATTTCATTTCGAAATTGAAATGAATCCAAACCTTCGAGCTAGTTCCTGGTCGAAATAACTTCAAGTGTTCTTACCTGAAAAAAAAGAAAGATATACGTTGTTAATTATCTTTCTGTCAAAGTGAAATATTGTTATATTGATATAATTTAATTTAAACTACAATATGCATTTGTAATTATATTTTCAAAAAAATTTAAGTATGTGTACACATATATATCTATTTGAAGTTTAATAAATCTTCAAGCACATTGCTAATCTATCATACTTCACTTTCACAATACGCGATCATATCGTTTCAACAAACACTTGAATTCTTCCATATATGTGCATATCTGCATTTATTCAAACATATTTGCATTAAAAATTCCTTACTATGACATATGAACGCAAAGCGTCCGCGTTCTCCATATCCACAATTCACTGCATTTATCTCAAACTCAATTAAAATTATGAAAGTTAAATGTTTGCGCGTATTGATTTCAAATCGTTTCCATACTTTTATACGTATCGTCGCGAACATTTAAAACCATTTTCGTTTGTCGACGGTTTGTTGATGCAGGCAGCAGCAGTGTTGCATCGCGGCGGTGATTTGAGAAAGAAGGAGTGCAGTGTATAACCGCAAACACACAAAGTAATAAACTTTTACGGTTGATTGCAGCCACTGCGAATTCTTACGCCATAAATAATGTCTTGATATTTATTTTGCAATCATAGTCTGTAATTGTAAATCATTATTTGTGTGCATTGTACTGGCGTACGCCGGGCTCGATAGGTACTTTTCGATGATATATCAACGATTAAATATTGCTTAATGAAGAATGCATAGTTCCGTTATGGTGGCTGTGGTACATATAAGTGAGCTGAGTGCATAGAAATGCAGATGCATATTGCAATGGGCTTGAAGAGGCCTGGCAAATTCATTGATCTTTGCAAACGTGAAATATTATTAATCTTATTTTGCAAGCGAAATCACTGACAGAGTATACAATGCATGGCTTTTTCATGAAATGCAACGGTACAAAAGGTGCTGACTCCAATAACAAATTAGCGCTATTTTATTACTTAAGGGTAATAAATGTTAAGGCGTTTCATTGTATATTAGCGGCCAGCAGTAGAAGATCGGCGTAGCATTCAAATGGAACGAACATTTGTTTCATTAAAGCAGTTGCTGTTATAGCTCCACTTTTAGCTATGATTTTTTTCAAAATGTGCACAAACTTATCTGCAAGTGCATATGTGGTATTAATATTTTCTAAAATACTGCAATGTTTACAAATAGTTTTCGAATAATATAAATCTACGTACAACGTATTTCAAGTTAGCTGGGATACTGTTATAATGATAGGTTATTTATTCACCTATGTTGAAATTTGGAATAAATAAATGATAACTCTATATATATATTTTTTAAAATTAGAATTATGTCAAATTCCTCCCATCTACCGCTTAGTGATATTTGGCAGCAAAATCACATTATCTGCAGGCGATTTTCTCGCAAAACAATACAACGGTGTCTACGATAGAAATTGTCTTGCGCGGAAAAATCTATCGCGATAATTAGCACAGTGGCGTAGTAGTGTGTTGTGTATGAATGAATCAAAAATATCATATCAGGAGGAGGGCTAAGGACTTTTTGAAACTCGCTTCGGTTTGCATGAATGAAAGTTATTTTAATTTCAGGGGGAAATACTTTCAAGCGATGAAAGGTGTTGCAATGGGAAATATTTTATCCCCACTTATGAGTGAGATATTTATGGACAGACTAGAGAATAAACTTTATGAAGAAGGTTCGCTTCCTCGGGCTTGGTTGAGATATGTAGACGACATTCTAGCTATCGTTAAAAAAGATGCTTTGGGAGAAACTTTGGAGAAGTTGAACCAAGCACATAAGGACATCCAATTTTCAATGGAAATCGAAAAGAATGAGAAACTACCCTTCTTGGATTTAATGGTCATAAGGAAAGACGGTCTTCTAGATTTAATATCTACCGGAAGCCCACATACACCCAGAGGACAACACCATCCACGTCTGATCTTTGGCATTCCCAAAATATGGCGGCCTTTAATTCGATGATTCACCGGCTATTAACAGTACCCATGGATCAGGAAAGTTTTAACTCAGAAGTTAAATATATTAAAGATACGGGGAGAAAAAAATGGGTTTTACGAGAGGATAATTGGAAATCATGTCAAAAAGAAAAAGTATAGAATGCAGCGTAATCTTTTAACGACGCTCTTTACGCAGGAAAAACAAACATAAGAGTTCCAATTATTTTTTCGTCAATATTCAAAAAAGTTCGGGAACTTCTTGAACGCTTTGATATTAAAGCAGTTCCAACCAGTAAAACTAAAAAATTTGGTACTATACCTTATCACGTGAAAGACAAAAAGGATAAAAAGGAAAAATGTGGAGTTTATAAAATCACCTGCCCAGAATGCGACAAAATATACATCGGTCAAACGAAACGGTTAGTTGGTGTTAGACTAACGGAACATAAACGGGAAGCAGCTTCAGCGAGGAAAAGGAATACAACATTAGTATGATCAGCAGTAGCGAAGCACATTTTGGAGGAGGATCACAACATAGCATGGGACAACGTGGAGGTGATTAAGGAGGTACAGCAGGTACGAAAACTGGATGCGTACGAAAGCCTGAACATATGGAAGTCCCCAATGAATAGAAGACTAAACACAGACCAAGGAAACTGTGCATCACCATTGTTCAGGTTAATTTGAACATTCATTTGATAGTAAGGTAGAAAATTTAATTAATAAAGATCGTTAAATGTATTTAAGTAAAGTAATTAATAGAAAATTAGCTGGTAATTAGTATGAGTCAATACTTTAAAAGTAAACTCTATAAATAACATACCTAAGTTAGATTAAGATTAGACCGATAGACACTGAATTATCTTCGAAATATCGATATTTGTCACAAAATTCAATATATCTAGCTTCGGAAGGAAAAATCGGTTTTATTATTAAAATACATCATTTATTGTTAAAGTTGAACTTCTAGTCTAATTAGTGGACGCCATTCTTGGAAGACTTTTCCTTTCAGGTACTGCGTTTCCTGGCTGGCAAATCTTAATTACAATAAAAGGCGACTTTCAGGTCGTTTGGAGGTCATAGTGGGTGGAGATCCTATAGTATTTGGGGCCTCGGGATGTCTGTCGTCGCAGGGCGTCCACCTCTATCTCCGCAATGAAAATTACTTCATCTTTTCGATTCGTGTTTTTGCCATTTTCTAAATTCACTTTCAGTGGCACATCTCGGCTGAGTCTGGCTCGGCCAGCTGATTAGACTGGCGACTCTAGCTACCTGATGGTTAGTAGGAAAGTCGAGTTTGAATCTAAACTGCCATATTGGGATTTTTCGTAACAGACTTGCTAAAATAATTTTTTTAGACACTTTGCTCGTTGCAGGTAGCAGACTGATAGGTCTGTAGCTCTGAGAAGAGTTTGTGTTTTTACCAGGCTTTAGGGCAGGGATAACGATGGCATGTTTAAACATCCTAAGAAAGTTGCTTAGTTTAAAAATAAAACAAAGTAAAACTAGTGATTTTTTCGGCAAATGTTTAACCAATATGTTGGGAATATTATCTTCAACCGATGCTGCTTTCATTTTCAACTTTTTAAAATGCTTGTAGAAATCAGTACGTTTGAAGACGAAGAGATTTTTAATTAGCTTTCATCATAAACCTGACCACAGGTATCGGCATCTCTCGTGTATCTTGATAGGAGATGAGCTGAATGGAAGTTTTCGGCCAATACCTCAGCTTTGTCTTTTTCCAAATATATTGTGGAGAGAATTCATTGAGAAATTTGTTTGGGTCCTTGTAACGTTGTCATCGCCGTGCTAAGTAGTAGTAGATAAGCTCGTTTTGCTTGCAAGCTCACTAGAGGTTTTAATGTTCGCAGAGAGTATAGTTATAATTTTTCATGGACGTTAAATAAAACATCAATAACAGGAAAAAAAAATCGGAGCATTTGAAAATCACAATGTGATGCGAAATAGCACTCAAACAGGCTTGAATCGAATACAGCTTAGCTTTCGGATGAAATCTATTGCTTAGGGATTTGTGAGAGTACTTTATTATTTCAATATATTTTTTTATATTTTTAGATATTTTTTCTGAAGTAGTGGTCGAAAAGAGGGAGAAAAATTAAAAACATAGGTATTGGTATGAGATTCATACTCAAATACTTCTAAGAAGGAAAATTGACACGTCAAATACCAGCGATCATTGGGCAGACGACACTCCGCGCGATGCGTGTGTGGGTTAACAATATAAAGTAAAAAGTGGGAAAAAACAATCTGAAGAAAGCATGGAATAGAACTGTTTTACGGACAGAGGGTAGGTATATTGTGCATCAAATAAAGAAAAATACAATTTTGAGTGGCACAAAAGCTATGTTTAGTACTAGAAATTTTGGGAAAGAATTATAATGTAGTGACCATTTGAAAAGGACTATGTCCGTTAAATAAATAAATAAACAAGAAAAGTACTCTCAAAGGCTTTTATGAAAGGGCGAATCTCCAAGAAAACCCTTTGAAAACAGCAGGTGAAAATGTCCTTTCTATCAGTAAATAGGTGAAAAGGTCCTGTTTATCGGTGAAAATAAATTCAACTGTTTTGTTTTGAATGGTAAGTCATGAGTTTGGAGGTATAAAAGAAGCGAGTTTCAAAGCAAACAGCCACCAAACATGCTCCAGGCACTCTGATGGTTTAGGGATATTTTTCAGCTTTTATAGCAGAAAGCGATTATGTTTTCGAAGACGAAATGGTTGAACAATTGTTTTCAATGTGTACCAATTTTTTCCAGCTTGTGAAAAAAATATTTTAATATTTTATTTTATTTATTTTATAAAAATATATTTTGGTGGAACAAGTTAAATATTTGCAGATTTTCAGGACTGAGTTGCCAAATAGTGTACAGACCTTTAACTTTGGTAGTTCCAGAAATTTATTGTAGAAATTGGACTTGGTTTTTGTAAAAGCGCCCACACATTATGGAGATTACACACCACACTTGAGTCCAAATGAAAATATATCGAACTATTAGCAAAAAAGCTGTGTAAATGCATTGTCTTTTCAAAAAGTGGAATGAAATTGAGTCTTAGCCACGCAGGAAGATGGTTGGGTCATTGTTTTCTGGACTGACCATGGTGGCCAAAAGCAAGGAATACAAACCAAATACGGAATGGTTCGCCGATCGGAGTAATTCCAATTTTTCTAGGGCACCATAGTCTCAGTAGCTCTTTATATTTCAATTGAAAGCTGGTAGTCTTTCTCTGATCCACGAAAAATTTCACATATTATTTACAGTATATGCCAATTATTAGACATCATTAGTAACATATTTTTTTCATATTGGCGTAGTATCCAACTAACACCGAGACCGACTTTTTTTTGCTAGTTTTTGTTTTATCATTTACTTTAGCCTTTCTAAAACTAGTGGAATTTATCTTCACAACAAGAACACACACAGTTGCTGTTCGCTTCCCATAAAAACGCCAAAAATATTAAACTTGCTCTTGATTTATGTTCAAAAGCCTCAGTAACAAAATACTTCATTTTATATGAGTACCTACTTGACCTTAGCACTTTCATATGTACAGTCTGCCAAGAATGAGTTTACACATAGGGAAAAAATTCAATTTTTCATCTTTCTAATTATAAAATATTACTTTTTGTTTATGTAAATAATTTTGTTTTCTTAATTATCGTTATTTGCATTATTTCCAACCGATATATACAAAAAAAGTATAACTTCAAAGCAAAAAAAGAACGAAAAGAACAACGAAAACAATTATTACAATTCTTGAAGTGTCAAGAAACTCTTTACACAAAAGTTTATTTTTTGCATTACTGCAACGATACGGTAAATTTACCATAATTTTTGGTCTGTATTGTAAAGCTCTATAAATTTGATCATTAGTGTGTGATAAATTTTTGGCTAATACGCATAAATAAGTAAGATATTGTGTTTTAAAATGCCAGGCAAAAGATTATCCTTTGAGTTAGTTCAGATGATAAACTATAATCACCAATTAGGTAAAACTGCACAGGAACTGTCGGAAATGTTTTGTGTAGCACGAATGGCAGTCTATAACGTTATAAATCGTGCTGAAAATGAGAATAGATTGGAGCCAAAGTGTGGAGGTGGCTCAAAACCAAAAATATCTAAACGTATAGAGCGTCTTATGATAAGGAAGCTTGATAAAAACCCCTGGATTTCGACCAGAACACTTGCTAGGGAACTCAAGGAAGAGTGTGATGCTGCTGTTTCCCATGAAACAGTACGACAGGCCATCCTACGAAATAAGTTCTCATCAAGAGCTGCACGAAAGAAACCACTGTTTTCTGCACTAAACATCGAAAAGCGTTTTTCTTTCGCTATGATGCACCTTTTTCAACCCGTTGACTTCTGGGACGACGTCATATTCTGCGATGAGACGAAAATGATGTTGTACTATAATGATGGACCGGCTAGAGTGTGGCGCAAGCCTTTAACATCGTTGGAAAATCGAAATATCATTCCGGCTGTAAAATTTGGTAAGTTGTCCGTTATGATTTGGGGTGCTTCTCAAGCAGAGGAGTAGGAGACTTGGCATTCATCGAGTCAACCATGGACGCCCAACCATATTTGCATATCCTTAAAACATATTTGGCAAGCAGTGCGCAGAAATTCGGGTTTATGCATAACAGCAAACCAAATTTTAAGCTTTACCAGGACAACGATCCCAAACATAAGGCGAACATGGTGCGAATGTGGCCCTTATACAACTGCGGAAAAGTGATGGATACGCCAGCCAAGAGTCCGGAATTAAATCCCATCGAGAATTTATGGGCTTACTTAAAACAACAAGTCGCTAAAAGGCAACCCAAAAACCGAACTGCCTTAAAAATTGCGATTCTCGAAGAATGGCAAAAAATACCAACCACGTATGACCTGCAAAAGTTGGTTCATTCAATGAAAAATCGGTTGCGATGTGTGGTGGATGCCAAAGGTGGCCATACCAAATGTTGAATATACCAAATAATATTAAATATCCTGTAAATATGTAAATATTAAATACAATAATAATTTGTGTAAAGAGTTTCTTGACACTTCAAGAATTGCAATAATTGTTTTCGTTGGTCTTTTCGTTCTTGTTTTGCATTAAAGTTGTACTTTTTTTGTATATATCGGTTGGAAATAATGTAAATAACTATAATTAAGAAAAAAACATTCATTTACATAAATAAAAAGTAGTATTTTATAATTAGAAAGATGAAAAATTGAATTTTTTTCCTATGTGTAAACTCATTCTTGACAGACTGTATATGCTCAAACAATACAAGATACTACAATTTTCCACTCCGAAACTCCACTAAGTCACCGGTTTTTTTTTATTAACTTTATGCGGTTTAATAGTTAACATAAACCACAATAAGCAGTTGTCTCGAGATGTTAACATGATGGTGGCATTACAATTACAACGAATATCGTAAGCGAGAAACAAGAAAATACTATGAAATGCGAGTTTATTAACCGCCATGTCTCTGCGAATACGAGTAAGAAGCTGCTTACATATATACAATAAGTAGTTGGCGGCTAGGCTTGAGCATTTCCTTAGGTTTTCTCGTCCACAAACCGAAGAAAGTTTCCAAGATTTACTTGACTGTCTACAAGATCGTAGACGACTTGCTTTTGCTTCTCGTGTAGCAAATGGAGTGTCTGATTACAATATGGACGTTGGTATTACGTTGACAGTGGCTGATAATAATCAATTGCAAACCGCAATAATGAAATTTCCCTATTGCGGCGTTTATACGAAAAGATCGAGCAGATCATTGGTGTTGAACAATTGTTGCTACCTATTGAAGTATGAAATGACGTTAACTAGAAAATTAACTGTTTCGAAACTGTTGTGCATATGAACAATGTTAATCTGTGCTTGCGAGTGTTTGAATTGACATTTCTTGGATCGAATTTGAATATCAAATAAATAAATTAGGCGCTCTGACTATAAAATACTCATTATAAGACCATTGGAATTAAAGTAAGCCAAAAAATTTAAAGCATGGAAACTAAGATAGAGAAATCTAAATGCATTTTTTGACTGAAGAAAATTTAGAGACGCCCACCGCGAAATTAAACAGAACATCCTACACCAACTTCGCTGCAGTACTTGCTTAATAATGGAACTCTCTTCAAGCGGTCTATTTTTGGGTATGGAACTAAGAAGTGAAAATTCCCTTTATGTGGTTATACAAATAGCACGCTTGAAAGACTTAAATATTCTTAGTGTTATTCTTTAAAAGGAAAGTCATTTCAATTTCAGAAAAAAAATTTGAGCTCTAGAAATTCCACTTTTGACCTGCATCTGCAGTATAAATTTCAAATAGGAAAAAAACTAGCAGCTAGATATTCCAATTAAAAAATGTAAGGTTTTTCGGCCCATAGTTTCCCATTTAAACTCATCCAGCTGTTTGCCATTCGAACTTCCAGCCCCCTAGAGGGGAAAGACGTTACACTTTCTCGGTGCATGTGGTAAGAGGGTTGACTTGATGAGAAATACCTTGTGTCTTGAAAACAAATTTAAGCAGTTTCAACTGTTCACTGTGAATTTTCTTGGTTATGATTTGGTTAGATTTTAAATGCTCATAATGGACTAAGCTCCTCATAACTCACTATTCACCGGGGACCACTTTTTGTTGATAAAGACCAGCTTCACCCTGTAGGATGGAGGTACTTTCTCGATGGCATGCAAGTATCGATGAATGATTGAATGACTCACTCCAAGCTTCTCCACTAGTTCATCAGCAGTTATGATAAGGTTTTGTTCAACCCGGGGTCGCAGTACGCCGTAGTCATGCTCTATAGGTCTTCCTGGATGGGGCTAATCTTACAGGCTGTAGGATTCGGAATTTTTGAGACCACCTTTGGTACTGATTTACGCTTATTATGTTTTGTCCATAGACAGCAACGAAAGAAAATTTTATGAGGACCGGTCTCGGTCCCTGATTGCCAACCACTTTCTGGACAGCGGCTATTCATTCCGCAGGATGATGAAAATGATTATTCTTCTTATAACCTTCAAAACCTTAGACCAACAGAAGCGAAATTTGCCTGTACCACAGTTTTGATAAAGGTGTTCAACTCCGTAGAACACAATCTTCTTGTTGTGAAGCTTGAAGGTCATCGAATATCTGAGGTTCTCCTTTACTGGTTTTTATCCTATGTTTCTGGTCGTAGCTGTGTTGTACCAGTAAATTCTTGTACCTCTTCTTCATACTGCTCTCTGTCTCTCTCTCTCTCTCTCTCTTTCTCTGGAGCTCATCAAGGTTGCATACTAGGTCCTTTATTATTTGTCGTATTTATCAATAATCTCCCTTCGTTTGTCCATTCTCTTTGTCTTTTATTTGCTGATGACTTTAAGATATTCAGAGTAGTTGAATCGCTTGATGATTGTCACCAGTTAAATTATGATCTTTGTGCTCTTCTATAAACTTTCTTACTCTGAATGTATCTAAATGTCTCATCTAATGTATTCCTATTTCTTCTTTGTATCTTCTTTTACGGCTGTCAACAATTTTAAGGACATTCATGTGTTTTTTTACTCCAAGCTTAAATTTGATAGACACATTGCATACATAAGTGCTATGGCTTCTCTTTTATCCAGTTTCGTCATCAGATCTTCCACTCGTTTTACTAACATAATTACTTTCCTTCATTTGTTCTTTTCACTTTCCGTATCATCCTTGAATACTGTTGTCAAGTCTGGTATCCCCACCTTAACTACTTAAATAATATTGTAGAGTGATGATGATGATGATGATACCAGCTTTCTAGGCTCCTCCATTGTCCTATGGTATATGCCCTTGGTTCCAAGTTTTTATTACGTAAGTTTAATCGCCCGGATACCTCGATATCTTTTGCGTGAACAGACGTTTAATTTCACTTGCCTTCAGGAGACACAATGAACTACGGTTTGGTCCTTAAACGCTAACCTTGATCCAAACGGGAAATCAAAAACGTTAATTTTCGAAGTTTCTCATGATTTTTTATATTTTATTACTTTTTATTAAGCTTGTATACATTATTGTTTATCGCTTCGTCTTCTGTGGAATCATTATTACATTCATTGCACTTAATTTTAGTTATATTATGCTTTATTTTTGTCGGATTACTGTCTTAAATCATCTCTTTTAACTTTGAAGAATCTAAATTTTAAATTTAATGAATTATTTATTGGCTTATCTCTTTTTTTCTAACGTGTTCTGTTTTTGTACTTGAGCTTGAGCCTGTTATATACAACCTACAATATCGTCCTTACAGTGAACGTTTATCAGCCCTTAATATTCCTCGACTTGACCAGCGCAGAATTTACCTCGATGAATGTTTTCTTTTTAAAGTTTATTGCGGCTATTTATCTTCATCTTTGACGTGTTTTTTTACGCCACGCCATCAAGACAGACCTAGCAGAGCAACCTCAATGTTCAATGTGCCTTTTGCACGTACTAACGCTTTTTTTCATTCGCCTGTTTTGCGTTTACTGAGGATACATAATAATCTTCAGCTTGGTTCTCTCCCTCAGTCAATTACAATTTTCAAAAGTTTAGTTCGTAGTGCACTTTTTTCGCCTACTTAAACATTTTATTTACACATCCTTTTTTTCCTTATTTTTACTTACTTTATTTTTACTTTTCAAATTTTTTACTTCTATTCTTATCCTGTTTTTTTTGTAATTTGCTGTTTAATTATTATATCCTAGTTCTTTTTTTTTCTCTATTTTTACTTTACTTTTACTTGTTGTATTTTTTATTTTTTATTTTAATTTACATATTAATTCTTTATAATATTTTTATTTTTATTCATTTTGTAACTGGGCATCTTGCCTGTGAAACGAATCATTTTGAATAAATTACAAATTACAAATAAAATGTACTTTTCGACCACCTCGGTCCTATAGCTAAAAACCAAATGCCATATCGATGACTGTACTTTTTCTGATATTTCAGATGACCTAATATGGTTATCCTAAAATATTAGTGACATCGATAGACAATCACTGCAGACCGGCGTGAGCTTAATTTGAGCAAATGAATCGTTATTGGAGTGATAGCTTTATGGAGAAAATGTTGGAAATGATAATTTAACGATCTCATAGGCAGAACAGTTGCATATACAGAAGTAGAAAATAAAATATCGCGTCCTGCGGATGCTGCAATTGTCTAATGGAGGCCCTTAGCGGCGGGCCACTCACCTATCAGAAGTTTTTTTCCTGGCAGATCTCTCACACACTCCTTTGGAACGGTAGAAAAAACGCATGCTAATGAGAAATTCTTCGGTCTTCTCCATTTTCGGACAGGTTTACTTGGCTTATCTCGACCGGCAAATGAAATTGTCAAAGCACATTTACGGCAACATACGGATATTTTTAGATACTTTGATATCTCTAGCTAATTTAGCATCTTGACATTGGCTGGTTGCACTTTTAGAAGAATGGTTGATATATTAACGTCAAAACGAATAAAGTGAAAGAACCCTAGCGCATCATAGCCGCTAGAAACACTAATGTTCGAAGAACAGTAGCGGATTTGTGCAGATTTTGAGTGTGTATTCTACCACTAGCTACTTTTCCTACTTAAAACTAATACACCGTAAGTAATAATAGAATCTAAGCTTATTTTAATTTCGGCGACTTCATCAAAAATTACAGCGATAGAAAGGTGTTTGGGTTTGCCATCCGAAAAATGCGCAGATCTTAGAAAATTTAAACCTTGTTTACTTATTTTCATTGCAAATATTCGCGATGTGAATACTTAATGCAAGCATTTATTGGTACGAAAATAACAAAACCGGTTCGTGCTGGCAGCCCTTTGCTAGCACCGAAGCCAAAAATCTTTCACATCTGCCTCACGTTGAAGTCAACCTGCTCTGCGAATTTCGTATTGATCCGATCACTGCATTGGAAGTTAAAGGGATACAAAGAAATTTAGGGTTACCATTCGCAAAAGTTTTCAAATTTTCTAGATCTTAATATTTGGTGTTTATTTTCAGTTCAAGATCACAACGATTTGAATATTCTATGATAAAATTGCTTACTAAAGATTTGTTAAAAAAATACAAAAACTACCATAGCTGGCAACCCTATCATTGTTTTCCAAATAAATTTCTGCTGAATATTGACTACAATAAGTTTAATTTGACATTTGAATTTCGTTATGATTCCATGACTTCACTGGAAACTATGAGGGAAAGAGCTTTATTTTACACAGCGAATTTTCAAAATTTAGGATACCAAAATTACCAAAGCTGGCAGCTCCAACCAAATTTTTCAAACAAATTACTACCAAACGTGGTTTAGAACAAGACTAAGCTACTGTGTGAATTTCGTCAAAATCGAATGACTGAATCAGAATTTATAGGGTTAAAATCAGCTTTTTTTTTAGTGATTTTTCAAGATGGCACTACTGGCACAGAATTGCCCGCATTTCAAAATCACTTCTATCAGACTTGGTCCTACTTAAGACCAATACATTCTGTAAATTTTAACTGAATCTGATTATCGGGTCTTGAGTTCCCGTGAACAGAAGTTTTTGATGCTAAAAATATTGGTAAATTGGGGAAGGGTTACCGTTCTTGCCCGTAGTAAAATTTCAAATGTTTTACTTTGACTGTGTAGACAAAGCATAGGATTTATATACCAGTTGCTTTTTTTCTTAAAAGCGAAAACCTTTCTGGAAAGTCGATGGTTTGAAGGTTTTCCCTTTCAGCGCCTACCGTAACTATAAGGTTTCCAGCACGTTCATACAAAATCGTATAAGTATACAATTTAGTAACATCATTATGTTTTGTAAGTTTTATAATGATTCAATAGCTCTGTCAAAAGTTTTCGCAATTCCAAAAATTTCAAATTTTTCGGTTTTCATTTTAGGCACCTAGCGCACACACAGGGCTAAATATTTCCGAAACCTTATCAAATCTTTTTCAAGAGCACGGTCGAAATTCATTTCGCAAACTCAGTGTTTTTGAAAATTATTTTTTGATAGAATAATAGGCATATCTAAAATATCACTAAAATGGCCGCGGGCGCCAAAGGGGAAAAATAATTGACATTTGATGAGACCTGGACCTATTCTGCATGCAGATCAATGTATCCTTAAAGTTTCAGCTCAATCGGAGAAATTGTCACTGAATTTTTTCGATGATATAAATATATATGTAGGTATCTATGTTATATGGAAATATGAATTTTCGGCCAAATCGATATTAATACTAATATTCTTCGAACATTAGTAAAAAATACTTAATATGCTTTGTTTTCTTATCTAAAACACTCCACAACTAATTGTACATGTAAACCGTTTTTTTTCATCCAAAACAACTGTTTGAATCATCCACTTTAAACTAATGTTAATTTAATGAAAAGCTAATTGTAGTTCGGCACGCAATTCACCGATCTTTATTTGCAACACAATTTCCATAAAATCGCATGGAAAACGCAACAATTTCATCCAGCTGGTCGGTTGCATTCACTAAGACAGAAAGATCTTGCGGTACCAAACTGGCAATCCATTAGAAGTTGCATGTGTTTAGATATTTATGCAACGGAAGAACAAATAAAAGTCAGCTGCCGGTTATAATTTGGTCTCCAGAAAATTTCATGCACTCTATCTGAGATTGCGAAATTAGCAAATAGATCGATCAGAATCGATTAGTCATTAATCGGATCGCAATAGCTTAATCATACATAAAGTGAAATCAATAAGTTATCGGATTTCATTAGATTTTACATGATCAATGGTTTGTCTCTTTTAGATTTAATTCCATTTTACTCATTAATATTAGAAAACTCAAGAATTCTTTTACACAGCATAATGAACATGCAGTTTATGTTAAGTCAAAAACCACTAGCATAACGGTACATCTTTACTAACAATTATCCATTCGAAAGAAACTTGCATTCAATTGCATTCAGTTTGCCGAAGATAATCTTGTGGTTGTTGGGTCGTTCTACTTGTTCACATCGTCGTCAGTCGACTTGTTCATCTTAACCGCATATACTTAGAAATTACCGGTGTTGCACTAAATAATCGAGTAAAAGATGGTCAGTTGTTCAAGAGCATGCACATTGTTGCATTTAATGCACCACCACTCGTCTCCGTCACACAGTATGACCGCCGCTCTTTTGTATCTTATTGTCTTCTTAGTATTCCCTAAGCAGCTACAAATTATTTCAAGTCCGCATTCTACCGTAAAAGGAACAACTCTCCTCACCGCATATCTACTGAATAGCTTTACTGTAAAAGACTTGCAGATGACTTGAACAGAATGCTAAGGTCAAGATGTTCAAGTCTGATGACAGCGAAGACGATATTAACTTGAACAGCATGTACAAAGTCTTTGGTAGACAAAATTGACTTGCAAGTGTATCTGCAGTTTTAATGTACCAAAATCTTTTTCCAACGAATTGATTTTTCATTGGTATTTCAATAATGACAATAAATTACTTTAAAGGGGGTCATTTTTCATTTGGAAGCACTGTGCAAGTAAGTGTTTGGCGGTTTAGTGACCCGATTACGAAAAGAATTTGGAGGTAAAAGTTGTTTGTGTTAATAATGATGATTATAGTCGATAAATTGCTTAACATCGGTATAATAGTGTTGTGATTGTATTGAATGATGTTGAAAATTGTTCAATTTTATTTCTATTTAATTTGGAGTTCAGTTGAAGAAACAGGTGGACATAAAAGCGATTGAAGTAAACGTTTTAAGATGATAAATCGGTTTTTTTGATAAGAAATTATATTTTAATCAAAATCTATTTGCGGAAAATTACATTAACTTACTGGGCGTATTATTTTGAGAAATTGCAGGTTTATAGAGCAGCCGAACCATCAGTCGGATGGGGGGAATAACATGTAGTAATAATACACGTATGTAATATATGCACGTGGCGTAACTATTTCGGCTGACCGAAGCCTAAACTTAACCTCCAGGCGGTGGCTGCGGGGAACCTGTTTTCAGAAATGTTTTGGCCAATATTTTTAGACTAGTCGCTTTCAAGTAAGGTTGCCGAGAGACCGATTATCTCTCGCGTAAAATGCTTTCCGAAGCGGTTATCCCGAAACAATGCCTTCTAGAAGTACGGGCCGTCATGCGAAATGATGTCGTCACAGTTTGCGGGAAAAATGTCGCGAAAAACACACGTAGTCTTATGGGACGTCCGCGGGAAAAGGTTAATTGTGCAGGTTGTGTTAAAGTGAGTGAAATGAAAATAAAGTGAGATCTGAAAAACAGTGCTAGTGAACAGCTAAAACACAAAATAATGCGGAGCGTGCGGTATAATTGGAAAAATCAGCTACGAAATGTTTATCAGTTGTTGTTAGGTTATGTGATGTTTTGTGTCGATTCACTGTCGATACAATTGATTGGCATAAAATGCAAGTTATGACTAAATATTATTACTACAACGCATCCACGCACAAAAAACTAACGTTTCATTCATATTTTAGCGAAAAATCCGCACGTGAAATCGCTGTGTATAACGACACCACCTGGTAGAAATGTCAAAATTCCCCGGTTAATTGACGTCATAGCTAAAACGATTACGTAGCATGACGGCCCGTACTTCTAGAAGTCATTGCCCGAAACCATCAACAAGCCTCGGAACCAGATTGATACCACAACGACGACCACGCGAACGGCTAAACGATATGAAAATTTTCTCAACGAACGTTGGATCGTTCTACACAGCTGGAGTTGCTAGCCGATGCCTTGTCTCAATATAAGGCTGCACTGGCTTTTTGCGTGTGGGGTCCATGGTTCGAATCCAAATAAATAAATAAATAAATAAATCAGGGGTAAAGTGAGTCGTGGAACTAATCACTCCACACTCGTTTCCACAATGATTAAAAAATTGTAATGAAGCTCTCTACCAGCTTCAACCCCTAGACCCGTAGGAGGGTTGTCGTGGGATTGCTTCAACATCAATACAAGAGAGCAAATGAACAAAGAATGGTGTTTTACAAAAGATAGAATATAACCTATATATGACCTATTGCTCGGGGTAGGCTTCATCGTCAGCCAAAACATCAGCCTCGTATTCATGCATTACGCAGGTACCCATAGTTTGCATGAGAACACCAATGACAATGGTTTTCGAGTCATAGAACTAGCAGCATCCAAAAACTTAGTCGTTGCGAGTACATGGTTCCCGCGTAAAGATAGCCATAAGGTCACCTGGATATCAACTGATGGAGCCGCTCGAGCCTGATGACGGTACGAACGTATCGAGGTGCCAACTTAGACTGGGACCACTATCTTGTAGGTATGGTTATCCGCGTGCGAATTGCTTCGCATAGAAGCATCGCATCCGCGAACCAGGTTCAAATCAATACGGCTGCCTTAGGCAATGAAAATACCAGTAACATCTTTGGTCTTGCGTTAGGACTCGATCTCGAAGAGCTCGATGCAGGGAGAGTTAGTCCTGGGGTCAGGATGCTGGGCGTAGATAAGCATGCATTAAGAATACAGCCATTAGTACTGCTGACGCCATCTTAGCAGAAATCGCAAAGATCGGATGAATATGAATAGCTCAGAAGAACATAGAAGAGACTTCACAGACAGAAGAAAGCAGCCTGGGAAAAAGACCTGATCTGTGAAATAGAAAGAGCTTGAAAGCGAGGTCCGCACCAGGCACCGAAGTTCCACCAAATAGCACGCCACGCTGCACGTATTGTAAGGACAAAAAGGATAATATGATCACTGGTCCGGAAGGCATTCTGGAGCGATGGGAAGCGCACTTTAGTAAATTGTTAAACGGTCAGCTCAACGAAGAATTGGAGGCTCCACCAATGCAAGAAGAAGACCTTATGCTGCGAAGCATAGAAGAGGTACGAAGAGCCATAATTCGGCTGAAATTTAAAAAAGCCCCTTGAGCCGACGGCGTATCAGCTGAGCCGATTAAATGTGGGGGATACATTACACCAAGCAATTCATGAAATTATATTACACGTATGGGAGCACGAAGAGATGCCAGAAGACTGGCGCAAGGGTATAATACACCCCATACATAAGAAAGAAGATGTTACTAGGTTATCGGCGCAGTTTGTGGTGCATACATCGGCGGAACGTAAAAAGTGAAGAAGATAACTGTAAAATTACTCCTATTGGTGAGTTTATGGTAAATGTATAGTTAACCGACCAAATGATGATTGAAGTACCATAAAATCACTTCGAGAGGTTTGGTGAGTAGAAGTGGCGATTGAAAAACAGCTTTAAGCTGATTAGTTGGCGATATTGCTGCGTAGCCCTAAAATGAGATTCAAAAATGTTTAGCCATACTAGACTTGCCTCATTGTTCGAATTTTCATCTTTTCTATGAACAATTATGAGCACATAATGTACATGGATTTTTGTGGCTCTTCACCATCTTCACGTTTGGATTTTTTTGCCCGCAAAAGGTGGTGCAACGAAGCGGTCAGTACATAAATGTACAAAGTTTTTATTTAATTTAAGAAAAAATTTTCTCTCATTTTTGATGAAAAATCGACAATGAATTATCGAACACTCCAGTATTTCAAAATCTCACTAAAAGTCATTTTCGAGACATATTTTCTTATCTACTTACCAGGAAGAAAATAATATATTGCCCCCAATAAAACTTATACGGTATACTTCGTGTGCTTCCTATGTTTCTGTTTTGCAATTTTTGATATCGATTTCTTCCTTAATTTTCAAATATTCGCCTGTCCTTTGAATTATTATTTTAACCGCCCAAAGGAATGGTTTGCTAAATAGTGAATTCTTGCGTTATTTTGATATAAAACACAATTATTCCTAATAAAAAGTATCAAAATTGATTTATTGTTGGAATATATAAAAATCAAATAGCCATTCACATTTTATCACAGATAAAAATATAGCGCCCAGTGTGGGTAAAAATAAAAGTTTAACAGCAACTATAGGATTATATCATTGTTGAGTACCTCTTATAAGATAATCTTCTCTATCCTGCAAGAACGGATGCTAAAGATATCATCGGAAAATATCAATATGGCTTCATCACAGGCAAATCAACAATTGATCAGGTCTTTACTCTCAAGCGGGCGACGGAACAATTTCGGGTATTCAAAATCCCACTGTACCATCTATTTATAGACTTTAAGGCCGCCTATGATTGCATAGCCAGGGTAGAACTGTGAGATTTCGGCATCCCAAACAAACTGACAGGATTGTGTAGGTTGACTATGACCAATGTAACAAGCGAAGCTAAAGATTGCCAGATTGCTACCCAGACCGTTCAACATCTTCAATCGGTTCCGACAAGAGGATGGTCTGGCCTGCCTCTCCTTCAACCTGGCGTTGGAGAAAGCAATCCGAGACTCTGGTATGTCAACGAGAGGGACTATCGTCACGAAGTTCAGCCAGATACTGGCTTATGCAGATCATATCGATACCATTAGAAGATCGGAACTAGCTGTACGAGAATTTTTTATCCAGATCGAGCGAACAACACAAAAACTGGGGCTGCACATAAATGAAGGAAAGAAAAAGTACATGGTGGCAGTATCTGCAGGAAGAACACCTAGAGTTGGTCAAACCTTCAGGGTAGTTGAGCATGAATTTGAAGTAGTGCCATCTTTCAACTAGCTAGGGTCAATTGAAGCAGCCGATAACAACATGGAGGAAGATATACCCGGTTGGCTGCTCAAATCCAACAAAGCCTACCACAGTCTGTCAAGGCTCTTCAAATCCCGAAATCTAACCCGAACCTCAACGCTCCTGCTTTACAAGACCATAAAATAAGCACTAGATGCAGCAATATCTATATCTGGTAAACTCTCACTGGTAAATTATAAAAGCACGAATAAGTTCAAATATATTTAAAAATAATATATTATGAGACCAAGGGTGACACATTAGGTCCTGGGCTTAAAGCACAAATATGGACAAGTGCTCCAGAGCACATCTGTATGAATAAAGATTTCATTCCTTCATACAAAAAGATGTCAGCTTCACCCGAAAGAGAAAAGTCACTTGGTATCGGTACTGCGGGGGCAGGTGTAGCCCAAGACTACTTCGAAGGTATATCCTGCCACTGGGAAAGGCCACCTTAGTGGGAGCTCCGCAGGGGCTGTGGTTTATAGGCTATCTGCTATAGAAATGTTAGGCTAGTTGGCGGCCAATCATTTCTGGATGCAGCGCTTGCTTAGGAGTAGTGTGAAGAAGGTGCCCAGTCCGCCTGGACCCGGGTAAATGGGCTATAAAAGACATATGAAGATAGGTATGCTATCTTACTATTGATAAATTAGTCTCCATAGGTTTAATCGAAAATGGTAGTATTGTAGTGCACAATACGATGTTGCCTATTTAAATTAATAGGTACTGTCCTAATGTTGGACCATCAATTTGAGCTTCTGCAGGTATCGACGTAAAACCTTAGTACATCTATGTACAAGACCATGGTCCTGCTGTACTCACGTATGGATCCGAGTCTTGGGTGCTCACCAAAAGACACTTTGACCTCTTAGTGGCATTCGAGAGCAAAGTCTTGCGGAGAATTGTTGTCCCAATATGAGTTGTATGCACCTACCTAGAAGCAGATATAATTACTAAGATAAAGCTCGGTAGACTCTGGTTGACAGGACATCTAGCTCGACTGAACGAAGAGAACCCTGCTCAGAGAGCCCTATGCGGCAGATTTTATGGCAGACGACAGTAAGGGAGACCTGGCCTTCGCTGGAGGGATGGCGTTGACCGGAACGCTCGGAGTTTAGAGGTTCCCAATTGGGCACCCCTATACTCCGGTTCATCGGCTCGCGATCGAAACCGATGGAAAAACTTGTTGGCGGAAGCAAAGATCAGACCCCGGTTGTAGCGCCGATGATGATGATGATGTAAGTTTATAGATGCATACAGATATTTCGGCGAGCTCAAATTCATTAATCGAATTGCGAATTTCTAAACATCAAACAATATTGTTAAAATAAGTTTATAGGTAATTCTTGAGTGCTGATCTTTTTTCAATTTTTTTTTAAATTCAAATAATATCGCATTTCACTTCCACTTAAATAAAATCAACGAAATATCAAATTTATTCAACTCATAATTTTCATAATCATTCAAATGAGAATTGTCGATTCAAAGCAAATAATCTGTTACTCGCTCATTCGCCGTATTTACTCTTATTGACTTTTTTCTAATGCCATTAAAAGTTGTTTTGCTGCGAAGACGCTTAAAATATTTTTCGTAGTTGATATTTTCGACCCACTCTACCCACTATAGAGTCAACATATTTTCAAATACAATTGTAGTATCGGTGTATAAACATTAGTTGAGTGAACAATAAGAAGAAAAATTCACACGTTCTTATTTGTCTTGTATTTTTTTTCCACTTAACGTACTAAATACAATTTTCTATATCTATATTTTGTGTATTATACTAAATATCTTATTTTTTTATCACTTCTGCCTATAATTTATGTATATTATATCAAATATCTGAATATCTAGTCACAAGCCTAGCTTGAAACCCATTAATCACCACTCTTTCGCTTCTGCGTTTTGTTTTGAGCTCTTGAGTCCAAAGCTGCTTTATATCGAACAATAGCTCTATAGCAGCCGCAAAAAGATTTCGACTTTGTTTTTTCGGGTTCCTGGTCTCGATCCTTTGTTGTTCCAGTGAGGCTAGTACATCGTTCGTTTGATGAGTTTCCTTCGGAACTACTGTCCTGTACTACTACTGTTGCTGTTCGACTTAACGTAGAGTTTCGACTCCCATTAATATGCAAGGCACAATTCGAAAATGAATTTTCATCGTCTGATAGAGCAGGTCCAGAATCGTTGTCATTATCTTCGTATACATGAAATCGGTTGAGTTTATCGGATTCATTTTGCGATTTGGAATTGTTTCCGTTATTTTCGGTGTTAGTAAAAATATTATTTTCACCTTTCAACACAATTCGATGCAAAACTGACTGCATATTGTTCAACAAATTATCTACGACACAATTAAACTTTTGATGATTCAATCTTCGCGACGATATTTCACGACCAGCGTCTCTAATGAGCTTTGTATCTTATTAAAATTCACATCTATGTATCGACTCAAATACGTCTACTAGACAATAGTTTTTAAACCGAACTTATTTTGCACTGTTGAGTCGAGAAACTGTTTGATGTATTTTTCATGTCGACGTTGCAAAATATTATCTTTAAATACCAATATTATCTCTGAAATTTTACAGTGGGTGACTGAAGTTAGTTAACAGTTCAATACAGAGTAAATGTGGCTTTCAGTGTTTTTATAGGGTATATGTTCGAATAGTTTTTGCTGTTAGGAATGTGCAGTAAGTGATAATATTATGTATAATATTTGGGACAAATTATTAGCATGAAACTAACTTCAAATCATATAATATGTTCAAAAGAGTAATCACATCTATTCGAAACGCTTTCAGTATTATCGTTTCAGTTAGTTTTTCACTTTACTGTGTGATGCTTTATATCTATCTATCTATGGTCTAATTTTTGATTAAAAACAGGACCCTTCGAATAAAGCGATTTCTAGTTCAAAAATAAAACATAGATCGCGCTGTGAAATAGTCTGGATATTGCGACATATGAGAATAAAAATGCAGTCATATTCTAGTCGTGTAAAGAACTATCACTCGAATTGTTCGAAAATTTCAAAGAACTTATTCAGTGTACGATAAAAGTAGAGAACGATAAATTCGGAATGTTCGGTCACAAGACCATATCAATTTGGTTCAAGAAAGTATGTTTTGATTCACGGCCATGGCCATCATAGCCATTAGTAAACGTTCACAATGGAGCACATTATCAAATCAGTGACTATGTTCACAAAAAAAAATGTAGCCGTAATTGTGGCGAGGAAAATTCACGATTGATTCATCAAAAAACATTGCATTCTAAACGAGTCACTATTTGGTGTCATATGGTCCATATTTCTGCAAAAATGATGCTGATGAAGGTGTAATTGTCTTTTATATCGGGAGATTATTGGTAAATTGTTGTAGCCTGAGTTGAATAACAATACTCTGGAACATATTTGGTTTCAACAGTACGGCGAAATTTTTTTCACTGCTCGTGAAACCATTGAGAAGTTAGCGGGAAAATTTTCTGAACGTCTATTCTCCACAAAACGGTGATGTTCATTGGCCAGCAAGATAACGTGCTCTGACTCTGCGGGCATATTTTCTCTGGGTCTAAATCCAGGTCTAAAAAAAAACAATACACAATCGATTCCTGAGCTAAAGGACGAATATATTCACGTTGTTGGTGAGTTTGAATCGCAACTATGCAAAAAAAGTCATCCACAATTTTAACAAAAGAGTGAGCGCCTGTGACACCGCAAGTGGTGGACATTTGGCGGATAGTATTTTTGCGTTTAAATGTAATACATTATGAACACCAAATATCACCAAAGAGTTTTTTGAGATCAGCCCCATCTGTGTTTTATTCAAGAATTTCTTTTTTTAAAACCCTTAATTTGGAGCAGAAGAGAGGTTTGGCAATTTTACCCATAACCCATGTTTCACAAACTGGTCCTGCTAAACACTTGATAATCGGTGTATGTAGTCTTCTAAAAAAAAAGGGAATACTTGTTTTCACTTTTTGTGGAGACTCTGACTCAAATGTGAAGGGTGGAAGTTTCATTTTAATTTAGACTGAATGATTCAAAAAAAGACATTCGATTCATCCTGCCTTTAGCAAAAAAACGCATTCCTTAGAAGTGGTTGAAACTAAAAGAGATCTGCTGCCGATTGAATGACGCGCCCCTACCGCACCCTACCACTTTCACTACCGCACTTCTTCCCCATCACTCCACTCCGCTCCCAGACCTCAAGGACAGGTTCTTTGCATCACATTCCATCTTACTTCACAGTTCTCAGTCCTTACCCAGTTCTCTTCTAGCCGGTGTCTCATTAGATGAGCTTTGTTGTGTCCATCAATAGTAAACAGGTTGCAGAAGATACTGTCAACAGTCAAATGGCTCTAGAGATTGGAATAGAATTGATATACACAGCAGTTGGTCAGAGCTTTCATCATATTAACGAACTATTACTAGGGGTGATAGAGTGGTAAGTGTCAATCCTCTAACATTTTTTGTCCTAAAACAGTCAGATGAAGAATTGCGAGAGTTTCTCACATACGAACTGTCACCAATAAGGAGGAGATGAGAAAGGGCACACAATCCACGTTGCATTCAGCATTCAAACCTGTAAGCTTAAATGAGCAGCGAAGATCACCAAAATTTGTGGTTGTGGGTGGAGGACATCTTTTTCACAAAGTTGTGTGGCCATCATTTGTTGCGATAACTGACAGATACATCCAGGATGTCACTGCTCACTATGGCTCATACGTGGTAAGTGTTTTTGATGACTACCCCATAGACGCTGCACAGAAAAGAGCAAAGAGCCCAGTCACACTCATCTCCAGAGATTATTTTTGATGAAAAAACTATGGCACAGGTTCCTCAACAGACCAAAACAAAAATCGTTTAATCAACTTGCTGACAGCGAAAATGAGAAATAACAACAATTAAGTACTCCAGGCAAAGGAAGGTCTTGATAGATTTATCATTACTACAGCTGTCAATGTTGCATGTACCAACGATATAGATATAATCGTTGATGAGGATATTAACTTGTTGACCATTCTAACTGCAATTCCAAACCAACATGAGCTTTTTTTTTAAAGAAATGTGGAAGAGGAAAATCATCACAACCTCCTCAAAATCCCCATTGCAACAATAGATTTTCCTTTTCATCCATGCTTTCAGTGGTTTTGATGATGGCAATTGTCGAAAGAAATCCGGACCTATAAGAAAAAGCCTCAATTTTTCTCAATGCCACACCTCTACACCTGATGAGATAGTGGCATTAGGTGAACGAATAGCAGATGCTCTGTACGGAGACAACCCCAATTCCACAACTTTGATGAGCTTCGGTAGGCAACGGTGAAAACCAACTTTAATCTGGCCAAGCTACGTCCTTCACAAGATACGGCTTGATTTCACTCCTTACGGACCTACTATCAGGTACAAATTGTCCTTAAATTCAGTTCATTTATAGAAAACGTTTGCTATACCATTTTCTGTATAACTGTAGCCCTTTTACAGGTGCAGTCGTAGTCGGAAGTCACACTGAACCCTCTCTCCTGGGGGTGGATATCCACGTCACGAGGCCTCAGTTCTAAAATGATGACCAGAGATGAAGCCCCACAATACCTCTTACGGATGATTTCGTGTGGCTGCAACAAATCTTGTGGTAAAAAAGCGTGCAGCTGCAGGAAGGCTGGGCTAATATGCCCGGCAGTCTGCGGGCACTGCTGCGGGGGTTCCTGTGACAAAGTGCAGGATCCCGAACTAGAAATAGACTTCCGTTTCCCAGAAGGCGACGATCTTTCCGATGAAGACATGACGGAGGATGTTTTGTGGGCACATCAGTCACAAGACGTCAATGGCACATCAAGATCCTCCAATCCAGAAACGAACGAGCCTCAACCGAGCCTTTCCAAGAGGTCAAAATTATTTTAATTGATATAGGTAGTGTGTGATTGATGTAGTCTTTTCTATACAATCTTTTGTATAATTATCTATGTTTTATTATTTTTGTTTTTGTATTAAATAATCATTCATATAATCCTCATTTTCTTTACGTTCAGACAAGGCTTCGATAATATAAAGAACAGGAGGTTAAAATATGAATTAAAAATGTAAGGGGAGGAGATTTGTGGGCCTCTGAAATTTCTTTGGGATCTAATGTAATATGATAGGAGGAGGAGGCATTTAACGAATAAAATAGTATTACAGGATTGAAATACACTTAGAACAACAAAATTATGCTAAAAATTTCAAAATTTAAAAAAACAATAACTATAAAAGGCTGTATCTGGGAAACTATCGGATCTACAGAGACGGTTTTAATCTCAAATTGTACAAAATTTAGTATAATTTAAAAATTTACTGTATAAATTTCATTATAAAACAAGTCTTTTGTGAAATAAATTCGCAAAAGCCACAAAAAAAATCGAACATTTTGATTATGGATTTTTTCATTCGGTGCTAGCGGTCGCAAACTTGAAGTATTCATTCGGACAATATCATCAACAAGTAAGCAAAAAATCAGAACTACCGGATTTAAAACAACGTCTGATGTATAAGGTTACTGGACTATTTTCCACGGTTATACAAATTTCGGTTACACAAATTTCGTCAAGAGGAGTGAAATATTATTCATTTTTTCCCTAGACATAACAAATAAAAAAGATGTTGTACCACAGAGCACTTGAATAAAATACTGTTTGAAAATTGAATAACTATAAGAAAAATTATTTATGTGACATAAGACAGGGAGTGGTTAAGAGATACTTGTTGCGTAATACCCAGTTTTATGTTTTGTTATCATAAAACAGTTTTTTCAATCAATTTTTTTTTATGATTATTGCCATTCAATTTGTAGCTTCGAATTTTAAATTTACATTTCATAATTTTCCTGGCTTTCCTTCTTATATTAAAAGTTTGAGTTTGGCTACTGTGCCTCTGTCGAAAGTGAAGCTTACTTTGAAGAAGCTATTTAACGAAAAGTTTTTAGGGAATTTCAATTGATAATAAATTGTATGAACTAGCCCTATATTTTATGGATTTTTGAAATATTGATCTTGGGAAACAAACCGCGGTCATATTTACGGGGACATAGCACCTTCAAGTTGAAAAAAATAGTTTTTTTCTAAGGTTAGTTTTTAATTGAATTAAAAGACATATGTTAATGAAACTTTGTACACATACTTAACTTGCTTTATACTACATAAAAAAAATGCTTAAACATTTTTTGTGGCCTCCTGTTGTCTGCTACAATTTTTTGGAAAAAACACCAAAAAAAACCTGGCGTGCACGATAACTGCCCTCAGAATAGGCTGAGAAAAAAACAAAAACGGGGTTTTCATCAGCATCAAAGCGGCCTTGGAATGAACTAAAAAAAAAATTTGGTTGAAAAATAATAAAAAGGCGGCGTTTTTTCGAAAATTGATGTTTCTTTCCCCCAAAAATCGGTTATAACTAAAAAAGTTGAATGCCAATTTTTTCATCTGTAGTTCAATCTGAGCATTAACATGTGCAGATGAACGTGTTGAAATTTCAGGACGATTGGATAAAAACATTTTTCTTAATCGTGCACGCCAACTTGAAAAAGGTTGTGTCGAGGAAATTGCGTTTAATGTTAAAATTCAATATTTTTTGTAATAAATCTTACCGAAATTTAATTTGCGTTGCTTAGACCATACAATATACCTTCCTCTTGTTCATACTTCTCCTCTTCCAAAGATTTTTGCTCTCTTCGAGCAGTTCTGGCCTCTTTAGATGCCTCAATCGAGTGTTTTTCCGCCTGGTTGATTCTTGCAGCATCTCTATTTTCTGCATGTTCCCGCGCACGTTGGCCAATTGTAATTCCCATGGCTTACATTATTCTCAAGATAGCCATAAATCGTTCATTGAATGTACATGCAGAAATATTTGCAGCCATATTTATGATATTTTTTCCACAAAAAGTATGTTTAGGGGTCAAATTCCAAATACAAGAATTATAGCTTTCGTTATTATTCTGCGTAAAATTGCCCAAGCAGCGCTTTAATAAGTTTTTCGATGATAAGTCTTCATAAATAGGCTTTAAAACTTCTTGTACCTCATCATCTAAAGGTGGAGGATGCTTGAAATTTTTTAAAGTACTACCACCAGCTGCCCCCGCCTTGCGCCAGTTACACCAAGTCTTTTCTCCAACAGGACAATAAGAGTGTTGAGGGTTCTCATCAGTTGAAATTTTTTGGGAACATGCTGCCAAAATTTTTTTGCGCATGTTTTCAACCGAATTATAATTTCGTCGTATAGATAAGCCATAATATGTTGATATATTTTTCATTAATTTTAGTGTCATTTGAACTTTTTTCGGACCTTTTTTTTTGGAGTTTCAACACTTTTTTTAGAATCATCTTTTTCAGCAAATTTTTTTGTTTTTTTTTTATTTGCTTCTTTTGCATGAATTGACTCACTTATCTTTCTCTTCACTTTAGCCTAAGTCGATATAGCGGTATGGCGAAGTGAACGAAAATCATAGAAAAAATGACATTGGCGCGCTTCGCTATGTATGGTCATAAACTTTTTTTTTATAATTTCAAATTTATATTATTAAAATCATGTTTTTAAAGCTTCATTCTAGCATATTCAATCAAAAAACAAAAATCGATTTATGAAAAATTTGAAGGAGCTATGTCCCCTTAATTTTGAATGTGACAAATTAAATTGTCGAATGTCTAGTGAAATGAAGTTTGGATGAATAAATAGGCCTTTTTTCCTTCTCTATTATCTCAAATCCCATTAATTATTAATCGATAATTTTCGAGGGAAAAAATATCATGAGTATTCTGTATTTGTTCCTTCTAATTCCACAAATACTATCGCCGATCAAATTAAACTATTAACATCTATAAATTAACATTCCGTCATCAATGTGTAATTTATGCGAGAAGACATAGTCCATCATTTTTATTTCCGTCATGCTAAAAATAAATTTTCAAGATGATTTATTTCAATCCTTGGCAGCATACAAATGACAATGACATCTAAAAATGATTGAAACTATGTGTGCTAATTTCATATTCAATAAATTGAGAGGGAATCTATTTATACACACGCAACAAGTGCAGCAGCTCCGACGGATGGGAGATTTTTTTTCAGGCAACGGGAACGGGTAGATATGCATTTTATAGATTCAGTAATTTAGTGACAGGGTAAACTTTATAAGAAAAAATGAAATTAATGTAGACAAGGAAAATTAATATTAAATAACATATGTTATTCATTTATGGTTTATTGTAGCTGCAAAATTTTTAAGAATTTTTTTTTTATTATTCAAAAGGTTTCCTGTGTAAGAAGATAAGACAAACATTAATCCAAATGAGAGTTAGCAGCATTGAATTTCAATTTATAAAGTAAAAACAATACGCCACGTGGCCCAAGCACCAATTAAAAGCCTATCAATGCCACAACTCATTAGTATTCACATAACATCATTTCGATATTTTCTTTGTTTAACTTTTGTTGACAACGGCTAAGAATTTAATAAATTGTATATAATTGGATTTGTTGGAGTCAAGTTCGCCCATTGTGCTGCCCATTGTAAAACAAGTTGACTAACACGAGTCAGCTGGGCTTTAATCGGCAATGTATGTATGTATATCTATCAATCAATCAGTATTATAACTATGAGTGTGTATTCAACCCAGGTGGGATGTAATCGCTTCCATATGCAGCCCCGCAACACAACCTGACTAGGTATTATCGAAGCTGCCAGACTTGACTAGTATGGACATGGAATATCTCGCACTTTTCAACAGTAATCAATACAACGATCGGTGAAGCATTAAAGATGGATTTAATTTATGCATAATTAATTGCGTCTGTATGTTTACAGTAATGGACGTAACTAGTTGTCAACTGGAGATTTGTGGTGATAATAGACAATCTGTTCACTGTTTGTCTGCCGGGAGGATCATTGAACGTGTCTGTAATTTGATCATTTTACGGTTACGATAAACCCGCTAAATCTACGGAAGTATTATAGCTTTAGATAGTCTAGTTTAGATGCATAGTAGCATATGAGTAAGTGATTTGTCGGTTATGATTCGAGTATTAATATCATTTTCTATTTCCGATACTTCCGTGGCGCTCGATTACGATAAATTATACATACATATATGGCAATCGAATATCAAATTCGATTTCAAAGGAAATATGAAGGTATTCAGTTTAATTCTGATTGCGTTGTCTTATTAGGTAAAAGTATGTATGCAGTAATTAGATGCAAATACAAATGAAGGTGGCAAGTAAAAGTCGAATTTTAGGCTTTACATAAGAAAATGCTAAAGTTTATTAAAAGCTCAGAAATTTGCGATTTTTTTTCAAAATGACTGAAACGAATATTGCAGGAACATAAAAATCGGAGGACATAAGATTAGGATAGAGACCAAGCTCATAGTCGCAGGGGACACTTAATAAAGTTTTTATGAAAGAATTTTAATATACACAGATATTGAGATAACGGAATAAACGAGGAGAAAGAAGGAGAAGAGGAAGACTAGAATGTGTAAGAAGAAGAAGAATTGATTGATGTTAGAAGAAGAGTAGAGTTAAGAAGAAAAAGAATAGAATTTAGAGGATTACGATAAAGAAAACGAATAGAGTTTAAAAGTAGAGGAAGAATTGATCTTAGAAAAAGAAGAAGAATAATAATACGATTTGTAAGAAGACGAAGTATAGATAAAACACATTCATGGTTTTCTTACGGAAACGCACTTTTTGTTTGTGGTTAATAATTGTAAATTTGTGAATGAAGTTCATCACCAGCTTCAACTTCAAGACGCAAAAAGGTTTTTTGTGGGACTACTTTATTTTATGTCAGAACCAGCTATTCTAATCGAATCAGGCTTACAGAGTAGATATGTAATGTAGCACAAATGGTTTGGAGGCGGATATATTTTACACTGAAAACACTCGAGGGCGGCATATAGTAGAGATGGTTTCGAGGTTGAACTTGTTTGTGCTAAGCACGGGCTCTACACCAGCATATCAAAGGCCTGGCGTTTTTGAATCCATTCCCGATATCACCATAGCATCGGAAGGACTAGCGACCTTCGTGATGATTGGAGGATGATGGAGGACTACACAGGTTGTAACCATAGCAACATCACTTTCTACATCGCTGAGAGCAGATACAGGCAATGCCACTCATTTTGGAGAACGCTTAGTTGGAACGCAGCCAGGCTAAATAGAAGTGGGATGGTAACGTCGATAAACGTGAGCTTGGAGGGAGAAACTCCACCCATTAGGAACCCAGTGACTCGTGAAGCAATCGAAGCTACTGTTTCTAGTACTATAACTACAGAGCATTCGCGGCTAGCACATGCTAGTCGCGGCGGGGAAGCTCTTTGAGCGGCTGCTGAAGCCGTGGCTGCTGTCAGCAATTAGATCAGCCGATGATCTGTCTGACAGACAGCATGGCTTTCGAAAAGGCTATTCAATAGTTGATGCCATCTCAGCAGTTATTGAGGCTGTAGCAAGAGCGGAGGCATGCCACAGCTCCCGGCCGGTTGTTCTACTGGTGACGCTAGATGTCCTTCATATCGGCGAGGTGCCCAGATTTGCTCTGGGTCCACGAGCATAGCTTCCGCATTCCTGAGTACCTGTTGGTCACGATGCGGAACTATCTTAGGGACCGATGGCTGTTGTTCGATACCAACGAAGGTGTTCGAAGGAGGCTTGTCATCTCAGGGGCAGCACTGGGGTCTATCGTCTGACCTGACCTCTGGAACAACGTTTACGATGGATTGCTGCGCCTGGAAATGCCGATGGATGTGTTTCTCGTGGGTTACGACTTAATGAAGTCATGAGGAGGATGGAACGGTGGATGACTGCAGCTGGCACTGTCGAAAACAGAGAACGTCATGTTGACAAAACGGACAGACAACCGTTTTGGGAGAGATAGGACAGATCCAGACAACCAACTACATTTTGCTTTACGGGGCGGAAATTCGGGCGGACGCACTCCAAACGAAGAAGTTTCGAGCGCGTGTTACCAGCGTCCAGCGTAGAGGTACCCTGCGTATCGCCAGTACTACCGTATGGTGTCGGAGGATGCCATGCTGGTATTAGCGGGAGTAATCCCGATAGATCTGCTTGCGCGAGAGCGCAAAGAAGGGAATCGCACACACTCTGAGCCGGACAGAGCGTGGGCTCTAGCGCACGAACGTTCACGAACACGCCACCTTTGGCAACAACGTTGGAATGCAAGCAACAACTAGCCGTGCTCACGGAGTGGTAAACTTTTACCTGTGCCAATTCTTAACGTGGCATGGTTGCTTCAGAAAGTATCTGAACATAATGGGTACGGTGAGTATACTGTACTATCGGATGTAAGATGACGCTTACCATATACATTCATTGCGTGCAGTCGGTTTGCAATTTTGAGAAGTAGCCTCGAGTCCACAATTGGTATGGTCACGGCAGAATCGATTGTGGGAACGATGCTGCGTAACGAAAATTTCTGGCGCACAGTCTCAACATATGTTAAGAAAATACTGCACACAAAGCGAGAGGAGGATTGCCTTACCGACCCACAAACTGTTGTAAGTTCTAAAGTAAGCACGACCGGATTTCGACCCGGACCTTCGTGGCCTGTAGATAGATTATTTTTAGTAAGTAAAAATCTTACATAACCCGTGGTTTGTCGTCGATTTCGTCGAAAGATTTTTTTTGGCCATCTGCAACGCAAAAAAAAAGTGCAACAACAACAAATATTTATATTCATACATCACTTCAGCAATAAATAAATCAAAGAATTTTTTTTACGTAAATTTGTACGAGAATATTTTTAAAATTAAATTTTGCGATCAAAAAACTATTTGAAAAAAATCCATTCATCAAAGATATGTGTATTTAATAATTATTCCACTATTTGTTCATTAACGCTTTCCTTTCACAATATTCGCTCACCGATATCCAGTCAGCCTTCAGTTACATAATTTTCTTTTAGCCGGATCTGACTCAACAGACTAATCGCTATTGACAATCTACGATAATTTTCCACTTGTCCGTTAAATCGCCAACAGGTTATTAGATTTTTCCGTTACTCAAGTAGGTAGTTAGGCTGCTCATGTATATTATTACGGCTACTTATACAATCATTCAAACAAATTTCATAGAATCAAATTCACTGCATAATCATCAGTCATAGCTACATCCAATAAATAATGCAAATTCTGAACAGATCCCCGTTCTCACATTAAACAAACGCTTGTCGATCCTAGCCAAATGACTAAATATCTCCTACTTACATATTCAAGTGCACAGTTTATATTTTTATCTATGATCAGAATCATAACAACAAAAAACAAACATCATAAACATAGAGCCACTTGTACAAATAATTGATTTAATATACCAATTACGAGCAATCTAGATACACTACAAACTAGATTTTATACGGTCACATTAAGTCACCAGCCAAATGACCGATTTCTATCATACACACTACAATAACAACAATGAGGTAAATGAATTAGATCTTAGAAATCAGTTTATAATCTCGTTCCACTAACGTTTCGAGTTTGATAAGAAAAGGAAGCATTTCATTCTATCTATTAGTTCCAATTTAACTTAGTAATAAGTTCAGGCTGCACGGTACTTAAGTATCTACAGATGGAACCAATTACGCATCGTTCCATATGTAAATTCAGGTCAGTGGGATTTATGGTTGAGGAGAGATGTGACGTCTTGAGTGTGTGGCGAATCGATTGTGCAGAGATGCATAGGGCTAGAACAAAGATAGATTTAGATGAAAAGTGACGTTTGTAACCACGGATTGTTGGTAGGCTTGTTGCGATTTGAACATTTCGAAATAGACGTTCAATTAATTCCCAATATGTTTATATATTTTAATAAATAAATTTTATTCAAGAAATACCCAAACTCAATCGGTGCATATCTCATATACCTTACGAAATCATGTAAATAAAATGTTTTGATAAATTAAGATAATGCACAAGGCATTATCTCTTAATGATCGCAGCATAAATCTCGAAAACGACATATTAACCTTACAACCTACTTTACACTTCTGTTAACAGCGTTTATACATCGATTGCATGTTCATAAACAGCCATTTATATCTCATTGATTCTCCATCTGTGCGAATGATTAAACGACGAAGGCGGACGCTGCTCAGCATGATCACGGCTCGCACGTTGTGCCCAGTATCCGTGCTTGCATGCAGATTGCATGTCATGTCACTAATCCAGTTTTATGAACGCAGTAATAATCGCAATGTTGCAGAGACTTTGCAACACAAATATTTATTTTTATTCGAAACGTGAGCATTTCATAATGTTTCCATGAAATTATCCATAGTGATTTCCATATTATTTTTGTCTGGTTGTGAAGGATTTTGATTAATTGAAGATTAATCGTTTATTGATATTATCGTTATGTAAGCAGAAGATGGTAATGTACTTATTGCCGATGTTGCAGTTTAATTTGTAATAGGTTGCATGGTTTTCTCATGGAAATTAAGTAATGTTGCAAAATAGCTAGTGGATTTTCATAATATGAATGGATTTTGGTGCGGAAAAACATAAATAGAATTGAGTTTTCAAGAAAATTGGATTTCGGAATCTCCAAGCTCGTGTTGCTGATGCATAACACAAATAAAATCCAGCAACATTGAATAAAAACAGCTGACTCAGATTAAATCTAATATACTGTTTTCGAAGCAAATTTATAGATTTTTAGCATTTTTAGCAATTTAGCATTTTTTCAAATTAAATTCATGATTTTTGAATTTTCGCGCAAAATATGAACCTGCCTTACGAATGTATGAATTTGATTTGAAAAAATTATGAACATGACTAAAAAAAGTGTGAATTCGACCCAAAAACTTATGATTTGTTATCGAAAATTATAAATTAGACTTATTAGACTTACTTAATATATAAATTAGACTTGAAAAAAATATTAATTTGTACCAAAAATCTATGAATTTGACTCGAAAATGGTATATAGAAAAGACGTTGTCTTATTTTATTGCCTGAATATCTCTTAGTATATGAAATCTTAAATAAAGGCTCTTCTAAGGTTAAAAAAAAAATTCACAGCTCCAAAATTCGCTGATTCATAAATAAATAATATTCATAGACATTGCAATTCTCATTAGCATATTCATCTTGTCTTTTTTCAGACGCCACCTGACATAAGAAATATCATTTTCCCAATTCAGCCCTCGTGGCTCTGTCGCGTATATGACATGACAAATATTTGATGATACTGACAGAAGGCGTTCGTCAATTTACGATGAAAAGTTAGCGAGCTGAGACACGTTATTTGCGAAATCAGCCCCTTTTGTGATGTATATATTGGAATAAAAAAGTAAGATTCGAAGACGCCAGTGCAGACAAAAAACAAGCGTAAAATTGATACAATAAATTTATTAAAATAACTATGACTGATGAAAAGCTGACCCTGTTTGATTGAATGCACGAATAAATCTGATAGCGGCAAGTAAAAAACAAAGCATACTAATTGAATTTGATTGATGAAATCTGATTTGGCTTTTGCAAGCTTTCAAAAACTAACATTTGAATTCAAAAACCATTTTTTTTTGAAGGCAGATATTAAGGGGTAACACCTATGTAGCAATTTCAAAAAAATATATTTTTTTGTTTTTGCTTAAATGGCAGGGAAACATGTCTAAAATAACGTCTTAAGTTATTTTCAAAAATAAAATTTTTTTTTCCGAGTTATGAGCATAAACGTTGGACGCCCGATCGTGCGGTCGGAGCCTATGCGGCGCGCATACGGCACGCTCTGCTCCAAACTCCTTATACCTACCACAGGTATCCGTTAGCGACTTTTCTCATTAGTAAATTACCATTCAGTATGACAGGTAGTAGACAAACATTTGCCACAAAAAAGGCAATAAATCCACAAAGCGAAAACGAGAAACGTGAAAGAGCCGCCCTTTGTTTTCAAACTTTAAATGCGTTTTTCTCGAAACCACATTTTTTGATACGGCCCGCACGATTATTCAGCCAATTTTTATCCGATCAATTTGAAATTTTGGTGCAAGCTTTACAACATCATTTTCTAAGGAAGTACGTAAGATTTTGTTGATAAATTGAAAATTTTCATTTTTACGGCGGATTTTGTACGATTTTTTTTACAAAAATTTTTTTTTTGCAAAACCATACGCCAATCTTTCAAAATTCAATGTTTTCGAAAACCCGTACGTACTTCTCTTGCTTTTAGTTCAAACATTAAGAAAAAAATTTGATTTTTGAGTTTCAGACCAGTTGCGACGACGAAAAGTTGCGAGCCGTTGAGGCACCTTTAAAAAATCGTCTGATGCTCGTAGCCTGGTACAGCCGCTATTTTGTATTTTAGGACGTTGTAAAAATTAATTTATATACTTCAAAACATGTGTAATAAAGCCATGTAATTATTTCTTCAATCAAATATAAAGTTTCCTTGGAAAAAAATGCAAAAAAAAACACCCTCGAAAAAAGCGTTCCACATAGGTGTTACCCCTTAACTCCGTACCAGCCTTTAATCGTGAAGCTAAATTTTGACACGTCTCTATTATCTAATCTTCTTTCGAGCGAAAATTTTGACAATGGACACTTCTCGTCAAGAATTTCAATTTTTGATCGATTTTTTTATTGAAAAGACATTTATTTGCACAGCTCAATTTTCGAATTCAAACACCTAATGTCACTTTTGATGGAAAGAAGCAACTTTACATGCTAAGAAGTGAGTACAATTGCTTATTTTCAAGCTAAATTCTCGGCGAAACAGTACTAAGCTTAAAAGGGAAATTTATCTTTACATGAAAATATTCCACTAAATTAACCTGATTTGATTTGTCTCACCTTGGAAACCAAGGAATTTAGCTGAAACTAATTTTACTATATAGCTTCTAGATATCAGTCTAGCGTCGTTTAGATGAAATTGATTTTTTGATGATATTCTTATTCTGCTCTTTTCTTCAGTTAGACCGATCTTAGACCAGTAAGCACTTAACAGGTTGTTTGGAAATTGGATTGTTGGAAAAGAGAAAACCGCGTCTTCAGCATACTCACACTGTATGTCAGTGACTGATATTTTTTTTTTTTTACAGAGAATGAACAATCATTGAAGGGACTGAACAAAATCTCAGCAAAGAAAATCACCAAGGACGCAATCGCAACAAAAAATCACAGGAAAAAATCATTGTGGTCGAAATCACAGCGAGCGAAAGCACAGAGACAACAAAATCATAACGAACGAAGTCACAGACTACAAAAACTATGTTCCTGTCCACCGCTATTTTGTTCACTGTGTTTTCCATAGCTGTAATTTTTCCCTGGCATGTGAATTTGGAGCTTATGTTCGAACCAAACCTTGTGAGTGAGGTTGATTGTACTTCCTGAAACTGGAATATTCAGAGAATATTGATGGATATAAGGAGTAGGTATGTGTCATGTTACAAGGATAAGGATAAGGATATAACAAACCCTTTGACGACAGCGGACATTTAAGTGAATTTTCCGTTCCTCCTATATTTCTATGAAAAGAAGAATTTTTGAAAAAGTTAGTAAGATAAGACAATGTTTAAGCTTAGCTTTGATAAGGCCTTGGAAATGTTTTATTCAAATTGGGTGCCAATAATCTAAAATTAAGGAAAGAAAATTTGTAAAGTTTCAAGTTGTTATGACTTCTGCCAAAAAATCACATCATTATGAAACTACACAGAATATATTAGACTAGATCTTTGTGATTTTTGATGAATGCCTGAGCAGCCCTCTAGATACGACAGATACGAGAGAGAAATCCTTCAAATCATCGAGTTTTCTGAAGAATTTACGATTTTTATTCTGGTGAAAATGATACTGTGTCTACACAGTCAAAATCTCAGCCCACAAGAACGGCAACCTTTCACCAAACTACCTAGTTGGATCACCAGAAATTGGTATTCGCCAGAACTGACTATCAGATCAATATGAATTTTAGAGGATATATTGGTCTTGAGTAAGAGCAGGTCTGATACAAGATATTGGAAAATGTGGGTAGCCCTATGGATGTGGTGTCATTTTAAAATATCGTATATCCAAAAAATAATTTCTTCGCCTATTGCTTCAGGTGCAGTCATCAGATAAAAACGAAGTTCACACTGTAGGTTGATTTTAGTGTAAGCCAAGTTTGACGTTTTTTCGGCTGAAAAAATGGGATAGAACTGTCAGCTACGATGATTTTGACCGATTTTGCACCAAGTGATGCTACCAGGCCATTTTCAAATTTAATCATGCCGTAATGATCGTAAGTAAAATTTGTTTTGATTTTGTGAATTTTGTTTTTTTTTCGTGTGGTAATCCTAAAAATCTTTCTATCTCTATAGCTTAAGATGCAACTGAATTGAAAATAGATTCAGAGAGTGACTTGATCTATGCATAAAACAAGTTTGATAAATATTTAATGACGGTACTGGCTCATTTTTTTTAAACTTTGAAACTTTTTGAGCGGCAACCCACAAAATCTTTGCATGCCTGTGCCTTCCGAAAAGTCATTAGATCAAAACGAAAAAGTTGGTGAAACACATTTGACGTGCATATATTTTTGATAGAAATATGCTCATATTTTTTGCAAATCAAAAACATTTTGGGACTAGTATAATGCTCATGCATTTGAATTTACTGTCCAATTGACTAAAAAAGATTGTTTTTGTTCCTAAAAAATATTTCACTTGAAAATATCGATACAACAGCAGCTCATAGTTAAATTACTTAGTTATGTTCAATTTTCGAGTTAAACGAGGCCGATAAAAGGCAATTTTTCAAAAAAAAAATCCTGGAAAACGTAAAAATTAGTACACATGTTGTGATAGCTTTTTACTTTATTTCGATGTTCTTTATTTGCCAAAATAATGATTTCTATGGCTGCTACAGTCGATCTCCGGGAGCTGTTCTAAAAAAAAAAGCGTAAAATCGAAAAACCAAAAAAGAAAATCGCTAACATATTGTATTATCTAACGATTATTCAAACAAAATGGCTGCTTCTAAAAAAAAATCTAGTTTTAATAAAGTTTTTGGACTTAGAGTGTTTGTAAAATTGAAAATAAGAAGCCTTCGATCCATTCCAAAAAAAAACTCTAGCGCACCTGAACCGCTAGAAACGCTAATGTTCGAAGAACAGTAGAAGAATCGTGCAAGTTTTGAGTGCATATTCCACCACATGTGCTGCTTATTACGACCAAATTGTTTCAAATGCCACGTTTTACTTTGGTCTCAAGAATGCATTATAACTCATATGGTGGAAGGTTTCAGATATTACCACTGGCATGAATTTCAACGTTTATGAGAGCAAAACACGGGTTAATTATATTCGTTATCAGTTGCTTATTTCACATAATTTTGAAAGCAGCATCTCATATAACATCAATGAAGAAAATGCTCAGTGCCTGCAGCACTGTAACTGAAGTTGGTGTTTGGGGCTGCGATCCGAAAAATTTGCAGAACTTTGCGAATTGCAACATTGATTATTTATTTTAATTGTAAATGTTTCCGGTATGAATACTAACTGTTAGCATTTATTGATACAAAAGTAGCACAACCGACTCGTGCCGGCAACCTTCTGCCAGTATCAAAGCCAAGAATATATCACATCTGCTTCACGTTGTTATATTACATTCGAAGTTAAAGGAGTATAAAGAAATTTAGAGTTACCTGCAGCGAGTTTTTTCAAATAATCGAAAGCTTAATATTTGCTGTTTATTGTCACTACAATATCATTACCATTTGAAAATTTTACGATAAAACCGCTTAATAAAGATATTGCAATTAAACACAAAACTAATAGCTGGCAACCCTATCGTGGCTTTTCAACCAAATTTGGCCTGAATAATGTTTATAGTAGGTTCCATTAATTGTATGAACTTCGTATTGATTTCATGACTGCACTGGAAGTTATAGTGCAAAAAGTTTTATTTTCCTGAGCGAATTTTCAAAACCAAAGACACAAAAATTACCATAGCTGGTAGCACCAATCAAATTTTTCAACCAAATTTCCACCAAACAGAGATTAGAGTTAGGTTTAGCTAATGTGCCAATTTCATGAAAATCTGGTAATTTATTCACATTTCATAGGGCAAAAAGCAGTTTTTTTTCTTTGTAATTTTTCAAGATGGCACCACTGGCACAGACTTGCCCACAATTCAAAATCGCTTCTGTCAAATCTGGTCTTACCTAAGTCCAATGCATTCTGTAAATTTTAGCTGTATCTGATTATTGGTTCGTGAGTTTCCGTGAACAGAAGTTTTTGATGCTAAAAATATAGGTTAACTGGGAGAGGGTTGCCGTTCTTGTCCGACATCAAATTTCCAAAGTTTTATTTTGAACGTGTAGATAAAACATAAGATTTATATACAGATTGGTTTTATTGTAAGAACCGGACATTTTTTTGAATATTCGATGGTTTGAATGTTTTCACTTCCAGATTTTTTTTTTCAAAATGAAGACACCAAAATTATCATAGCTGGCAACTCCAACCGAATTTTTCAACCAAATTTCTACCAAACGTGGCTTAAAGTAAGGTCCAGCAATTGTGTGAGTTTCGTCAAAATCGAACGATTCAATCAGAATTTATAGGGCTAAAAACAGTTATCTTTTTTAGTGGTTTTTCAAGATGGCACCACTGGCACAGAATCGCCCGCATTTCAAAATCACTTCTATCAGATTTGGTCCTATTTAAGACCAAAACATTCTGCAAATTTCAATTAATTCTGCTCATCGGATCGTGAGTTTCCGTGAACAGAAGTTTTTGATGCTTAAAATATAGGTAAATTGGGCAAGGGTTACCAGGCGTGCCCGTTATACCATATCTTTTTTTTTTTTGGTTATGTAAACAAAGCACATGATTTACATATGAGTGGCTTTTTTTTGAAGAAACGGCATTTTTTCAAGAGAGACGATGATTTGGAGGTTTTCACTTTCAGTGCCTGCCCTAGCTACAGGGTTGCCAGCACGCTCATAAAAAGCTACACAAATCTACAACTAAATAATATCAATATGTTCTGAAAATTTCGTAATGATTGAAAAGCTTTGTCAAAAGTTATCGCAATTTAAAAATTTTCAAATTTTCCCGTCCTTTTTTTAGGCACCCAGCGCACACATAGGGTTAAAAAATTCCAAAGCATTATCCGATTCATATGTAAAACACGTTTGAAATTTATTTCGTTAACTTTATTTTTGCGAAAATTATTTGTGCACGAAATAATAGGTATATTAAAAATATCACTTAAATGGCCGCCGGCGCCAAAAGGTTAACAATAACTGACATTTAAAGAGACCTGGACCTATTCTGCATATACACCAATGTATCCTGAAAGTTTCAGCTCAATCGGATGGCGCGTTCCCGAGATTATCTCACTGAAATTTTTTGATGATATATATATATATATATATATATATATATATATATATATATATATATATATATATATATATATATATATATATATATATATATATATATGGAAATATGAATTTTTGGCCGAATCGATTTTAATACTAATGTTCTTCGAACATTAGTAAAAACCATATTTTTGAAGTTTGAGTGAAAATTTAAGACTGATCAATTAAGCCGTTTTTGATAAATCTTGCTCACCGTTTTAAAAGCACTCTGCATATTTTCAAGATTGATTTTACAAATATGGTAAAATATGTCGAGAATATTTGACGGATTGACATGATATATACTTAAATATACAATGACTCACACGTCTAACCGGATGATCAGCTCAGTACATTTCAATTGTTGGGTTCGATGTAAATAAATAAGCCAAAATCAATGTGTTACATACCAATCGAAAGACCATTTTGTATAATTTTATGCTTTTTTACAAAAATGAAAAAAATTAAACCGTTATTTCAATAAAACAAAAACATAATTACAAAGTCATATTTCAGCTCCACACGACTAACCGGATGAATTATTTTTTAAGTAAAAAAATTGTAATAGGGTTCTCTTATAGTAAATTGAAAATTTCTGTAGGTACAAGTGCTTATTGTTTACACAAAAGTTATCAGTGTTTTGGGAATTCTCAAAAAGAAGGGTTGTGTCATGACCAGCTTACGAAAACACTCTTTCGAGGAGATGAGAAACCTAACTTTACCAATTCGAATTTATGGGAAAACTGTAAAGAAAATGTCTGATACTGTGCACCCAAGAACCTAAGCTTTACGAAATGTCATTAAAAAAAATTTAAAACAGTGAATCGTATCATCAGTAAGAGCTGGAAGGATCAAGAGAAGAAGTTCATAAAAAGTTTTATTGACAAGGAATCCTTTCTTTCGGCAAATAAAATCAGGATCAAGTTAAAAACTAGCAATGGAAAGTCAATGTTGGCAGGATTAATTCGAAGCAAATGAAGATGATCAAGCAGTAGTGAAAATAGATCAAGCAGTAGTGAAAAAGGCAGATATAACTGCGAAAAACGAAAAAAATAGATTACGCTTTGCAAAAGCCCCTGTTAAATGAGTTCCGGAGTTTTAGTGGCAGGTAAATAGCTACTCTTAAAAAAATAGGTTCTGTTAACTGTTGAAAACAGTTTTAATAAAAAGGGATCAGATGACCACAGATATGTCTGGCGCAGTGCAAATAAAGTAAGTCTATAGAAAAAACTATAGCCACTTTGAAGTATAGAAGAGGATCATTAACCGTCTGGACCTATGCATGTATCTGCTGCAGGAACAGGATATCTTGGCTTCATTGAAAAGCCATGCATGGAATTGGATAGGTAAACATTCTATAGCAAAACTTGGAAAACTTTTGCAAAAAACTAGGAATTTGGGAAATATTCATTTTTTACTAGGACAATTATCCTAAGCCCAATTCGTATGCCGCAAAATCCTGGTTACTTTATAATTGTTCGCACATATACTACAGATCTTAATATAATGTTTGGAGCGAAATCGGGCGTAAAAAAGTACCAAAAAGCCTATTCATTTAATTCCAAATTGAAAGCAGAAATTTTAAAAGCATGAAATTCAATAGCTGCTGAGTTTTTGTCAAAACTAGGTTTATACTATATCGAGAAGACTGACAGAAGCTATTTCAAATAAAAGTATTAAAATTAATGAAAGTTGTCATTTATCCGGTTAGTCGTGTGGAGCCTGAAATATGACTTTGAATTGTCTGTTTTTTTATTAAAATAACTTTTTGTCCCGTTTTGCAACGAAACATAAAACTACATAACATAATCTCTCGATTGGTACGTAACACATTATTTCTCATTCATTTATATCGTAATTCCATAACAATTAAAATGTACTGCGCTCATCATCCGGTTAGACGTGTGAGTCACCGTATGTACATTACGAAAATAACATCATATTTTTTTAACATCCTAAGTACGTATAATGTCTTGAGCAGCTATATATTTCAATTTGTTAACGTATATCGATATTTCGAGGACAATTTGTCCTTTTCTCCAGGGTCTATCGGTTAATTACCTTCGAAATGTCAAACTAGTTGTCAGCAATTTGAAATATGTTTGGCTTCATGCTGGAGGCAAACGCCCAGACTCGGGGCACACTTTCTTTAATTTGTGATAGCATAGGAAATTTTCGAGAATAGTTAATAGCAATATAAAAAGTGAGTCAAAGGGCGCACTATATCTCTCCCTACTCAAGCCATTGTTGAAGGTAATTGAATTTGATCACGGTTCCCTTCTTGTCTATAAATCAGCATGGACAACGTATATCATCTCTAAAGCTTATCAAAGCTGAGAACATTGAAACGGGAAACTCGATCGTTTCGAAACCACTTTTCGAAACCACTTTGTCAAAATAGAATTTTCAATGTAGATTAAAATTTTTAATGTAAATAAAAAGTTGTTCAATTTTAATCATCCCGCAAAAACAATTCCAATTTCATTGTTGAAGATTATAAATGAAGCACAAAATACAAAAATAAAAGCAAAATAAAATAAATCAAAACCAAGCTAGATATTTTTATTCGAATCAAAACTTTGAAATTTAATCACTTTTTTAATGTTATATTTTCAAAAGCTTCATAATTTATTCAAATTGAATCATCATCTATTAAATATCCGAAAAATATCAGATGCTTTTCTCTCGCACACACTGTCATCTCATAGTGCAATATTAATATTCCTTCACAACCCATTTAAATGTGCAATGCATATTAATTAACTTTGGTCCAACACAACACAGTATCTATCGAATGGAATTTCCACCTGAACTCGAACTCGTCGACAATCTTGTCGGTACAAGGGAATTTCGCATATTTGAGCACGGTTAGCAAAATACAATATTTCGCAATATGCAATTTACGCCTACGCTCAGGTGTTTGTGTAGAAGTAAATTGCATGTAGCCAATATGGGTCGGAGACAGTCGTCAAATCGCGCCCTGGCCACACCACCCTGTGTGTTTTCGAGTGCAACACTTAATGCCACAAAAGATTCGATGGTGCGATTAGTCTGTCACTTTCTTGTAGCATTGCACGGATAATGCGAATTTATTGGTACGTGCGGATCTATATCTTTTATACTATTGCATATACATATGCACATATGAGTAGGTTTGTTTGTACGAATTTAAATGGTCGGGAAAGTCGTAAAGGGAAACAGACACCGTTGACTGCATGACGCAGTGCAATGCAACATAAAATTTTGTATTGTGTTAAGCTGTGTCGGCTCTGACAGGAACTGTAATGTAGTTTGCTTACATTCGTCTGAAAGCAATTCGTTCGATGGAAACGCATGCAGAACTTTCAAGTTAAAGAGATATTACTATGCTGTGCACATACAATATGTTGTGGGCTTAATTTATCTTAAGTGGTCGAAAAAATTAAAAAGGAAGTCGAATACTTAAGCAAAACACTTAAAGCGGATAGCCAGCCGCCGTCATTCCCGAAAATAAATTGTGTGAAATTTTGTTCGTGAATGTTTGGAATGTACACATATGCATAAATAATAAATGTAAAAGTGAACATCATAGTAAAAACTATGTCGAATGTTTAAACAGTTAGAAACATCGCTATGAAAATACATTTTTCTGCTCAGATATCGATTCAAAATATTATAGCTATTATTTATATTTTTGAATATAATTAATTATATATATAATTGATTAAATATTTAATTAACATAAAAATATAATTATATAATTCTATATAATTAAATAATCAATTAATAATAAAATTATATAACTAATTATAATTTTGAATAATGAATTCCACCCGATACGAAATACTCCAGTAAACGGAAAAGCTTAAAATACTCCGTCTTTTTGCGATTCTGTCCCATGCAAAGTAGACAGGATAGACTTAGTCGCAAAAAACGATTCGGATTTGAGATATCTCCATCGATAAATGCATCTTTAAGGTTTTGAAAGTTTTCTATGCTCTTTGTCCTCGATGTCGAAATTATCGTTCTGAAAATGCCATTATTTACAAGTTGTATTCGATGAAACAGGCTCATCGTATATTTCTGCAAGCGAATGTAATGTTTCCGTTCTACTTTTATTTCCAATAAATTAATATAATAAAACTTAAATGATGTTCTGTTGAAATAAAATTCGCTATTTCAACCAAGTAAAAGAAATACTTGTTTAAACTTAGAACAAATGTCATATGCTAAAAACGAATGCATATACTGTCACACCTGTCAAATACAGGTCCTGCCAAATGTAATAAATACAATCAACAGAAGCAGCGATATCTGTCACCAGCTGACTTCGGAGAAATCAAACAAATAGTCAATGGGTTAGACAAGCGGAAATCACCTGGGCCAGACTCTATTGGCAATGAATGGCTAAAACATCTTCCCGACAACACGCTAGAGGCCTTGACGGATATAATCAACGCTATATTCTATACGAGGATCTTCCCAGAGGTGTGGAAGACTGCGATTATTACTGTGGTGCCTAAGCCAGGCAAAAACCTCCAATTCCCACAAAACTGGTGACCAATAAGTCTCCTGTCCTCCGTAGGAAAAATCGCTGAGCGCCTTCTTCTCAACCGGCTAAAAGAAATAATTGAGGAAAAATCAACAATCCCGGAGGTACAATTCGGCTTTAAGCCACTACATTCTACTGAACTCCAGCTCGCAACAGTGGTACAACACATACGTACAGGGCTCAACCAAAGAAAATCAACGGGCTTGGTCATGTTTGATGTGGCCAAGGCGTTCGACAAAGTCTGTCATGCGGGACTAATTTTCAAACTGCATACATTCCAAATCCCAATACCTTTCATACAACTCATTGCATCATTTCTCCAGGGCAGAAATTTTGTGTTAGAATCAACAATCATCTCTTGTCAATGCGGACAATAGAAGCTGGAGCTCCGCAAGGTTCACCACTCTCCCTAATATTGTATAGTTTACACACATCAGACATCCCTGATATGCTCAATGCAAAAGTAGCCTTGTACGCCGATGATACATGTATATTTTATACCTCAAAGCACGCAGAAGCTATATCTTCAAACCTGCAAACCTACATAGATATGTTACTGCATTATTTCCAGAAGTGGAAAATCCAAATTAACGCCGAGAAGACGCAAGCCATCTTCGTAACGAGACGACAAAGACAACAACCACCACAACTAACAGTCGACAACCAGACGATAGACTGGCAACGGACAGCCAAATACTTGGGACTAACTTTTGACGACAGACTCTCATGGACCGCACACATAAAGAACAAAAGACAAACAATTAATGGAATATTAAGTAGACTACAACCATTGACCTGACCAGACAAACTGAATATGACGAACAAGACGCTACTCTATAAACAAATAATAAGACCAATGTAGACTTACGGAAGCACTGCGTACTATCAGACTTGCAAGACAAATAGATGCCAAGTACAAATCTGTCAAAACCTCGCTCTGAGAAAAATATTTAGAATTCCATGGTATGTTAGAAACACGGACATACACAGAGAACTGAGGACCGACCCGATCGACATTTACATACGTGACAAGACACTAAAACTATTTGATAGACTAGACGGACACCCTAACAGTACCATGGAGGAACTGAAATATATCATCAACCGACCTAATGATCGATACCCTAGCCTGCGACAGCTAACAGCATAGTCCAGAACATCTGCACTAAAGGATGATTTTGTGTTAAGGTGAGGAGTAAGATGGGCTGAAAAAGACGCCCACCCAGAGGAGGGGAGTCAGAGTGCCGAAAGCACTAGCTCCATAAATAACACAGTTCCAAGGCAATATCCGTCAACAAAATCATATTTGCATGACCAATAAGTGATCAATATTTCCTTAAGGACTAAATTTATTTCGACTGGATATTGTTTGAAATCGCTTTTTTTTTTGTTATATTAAAGTTGTCAATACGCACAAAGCTATTATTTCTTGGTCAAACAATATCAGCTCGTATTTGAGATGGAATGATAATATTCCCTGATTTCACTAGCCATCTATAGAATATTTTTATTCGAAAAGATAATACGAATGTAGACGAATTTTGTGTCGTTGGTAATAAAACTGAGACAAATCAGGCAGAATTCAACTGATAGAGGTCCAATTCTATATTAATTTTTTTAAATATTAGCCAAAAATAGTATTTGATACGAATTTGTGGCGAAAGTTTTGCATGAATCACATTTATGTTGGACCATGAAAGTCAATCAACAATATGCAAATGAAATTATTCGATTCGCATTAACTTTCGTAAAGAATTTGCAAACAAAATCAGTATTTTAGGCTAATTGATTTCTAATGACCATAAGAATTTTCTCAAGTTTAAAATTATAAACATTTGTTCTGCCACACACTGCACCACATCAGAATATTTCTTTGGTATTTCTTCTTTGAATGCTTCTATATCTCGAACAAATATCTAAGACCTCATGCATGAGAAAGAAGCCTAAGTATGTAATGTACTCCAACCGACAAAGTCACTGAAACTGTGCAAAATTCGTGCTTTACGCTTTACAGTTACTTATTGCTACTCGTGTTTAGTTTACCAAAGTGAAAATTCCAATGGCTAATACTGTCTATAAAAAGACAAAAGTCGCATTATTGACAAGGTTGAGTTGCTTTGCGGTTTTAATGTCAACTCGCTTATTTAGTTCTAGTTGTATGTACGATCATGATCGAACCAAGTAGTAGCAAGAGTTATCTAGATCGAACCTTTGATTGTTGGTGGTTTGTATTAGATTCGATATTGATTGGAAATATGGTTAAAGAATTTTCACGATTAATTAGACAAAAATATTTCAAGCTTGATATGTTGAACTATTGTGGTAGTTTGCATTTATTTACCTTGTTTTTTGGATTAGTTTTGGTAAATAGTTGAGGCTTTTGAATCATTCAACTGACCTGAAATGGAGAAAAAGAATGTTATTTTAAATATTCAAATTGAAATGAATGATGTTTATAATTATAATTCTTAGAGGAAAAATATCGAGGAATAATTAAGTATAAAACAATTAATGGTGAAAACTTGAATACGTGAAAGATATTTAGTCAAATGCATCAATAATTTCCATTGTTCATCAAAAATTGGTTAAATTATTAAAGTTAATATAGTCTTACTATTTTGATATATTTAAATCGAGAGATTTTGCTCGATTGTGATCATTTTTCGATCACGACGGCACAGACTTTCTTGCAGGAAATATAAATGCTCACCACCACCATTGAGGATCTGTAAGGACAGTCCTTACGAAATTTTTAAGTCAATCAAATTGCTTATACAGAAGAGAAACTGACTCCGGAGAAGACCCAGAGGCACAGATGACCCTAGAATAAAGCAAGAAGATTGATTGTGATTAGATATCTCAATAAAAGAACGATGAGTGGGAGAGTATGATGCAAAGCATCCAACCTGAGACTAGCACCCTTTAGCGACTGTTCCGATGCCCGCGGACTAAAAATAAGTCACTTAAGCCATGAATTCATGGTTCACAAGGCCTAGAATTCGATTATAGTGACAACGCCAATGCGTTTGCGGACACGCTGGAGCTGTCAATGAAAGATAACTGTTCCGCCTCTGCATCCACCGAAAGGCCACAAGACGTCTCAGTTTTGAGTCTATGTAGGTAGAACAGTTGAGATCAGCTGATCTTGAGGAGTTGAAGAGCTTGGTGATGGGATTGAATCGTCAAAAATCGATAAGGATAAATAACATCAACGCCTCATATATTTACCAAACAACATATTGAAGACACTTACGAACATAATCAACGCTATGCTTCGTCCAAGGAGGTATCCTAATCAGGTTCATCGTTATAGTTTTATCAAAAGCTGATAAAGACCAACACACAGACCTAGCCAAACTAGCTGAACGAGTTTTTTGTCACCTGAATGAAAAAGTCTGCAAGAACAACACTCTCCCGGAACACTGAAAGAAAAATCTTGGTAAAACCAACAATTTTCCTTAGTTGTTTTTGCGTCAACTACGGGCTATAGTTAAAACAACCATAAAAAAATAGTTGATTACTTTTATGCACCATGACGCGTGGTTGATAAACAACGTCCGTGGTGCAAAAAAAGTAAGCAACCACAAACAATGGTATTCCAACCATTGTTTGTGGTTGCTTACTTTTTTTCCATACATATTACGAAATATAGGCAGGGGAGGCGTGAATGCCGCAGTTGAATTTGGTGAATCACAATGCCCCGACGATGCCGCTGTCAATGCAACCAAGGCACCAGCCAAATTCATTTTTTTTTCTTTTGTATTGCTAAATGCTGTTGTGCGAGGATTAGATTGGCTTATCACAATACACATCAGCCACCGCTTGTCTATTCCACCAGACCATTCAACCTAATTCAATCAGATTTAATTCAACCTAAAGGTGATGCCAACCTATGGTAGGTATCACCGCTAGCGGTGCGGCAAAATTAGATATTTGGCAAGTTCTGCCGCTGCCGCAAATTCGGCCGCAGCTATTGTGCGCGTTACCATACAAAACAGTGCATTCTAATTTTTTGACTGCGCTTTGCCGCAGCCCAATGCTATGCCACAGCGGAAAACGCTGTATTGTGAACAAACTAGCGTCGTACAAGGTAATATAAAGGCTTCACTGCATAACATGCATATGAATTATATCGAACAGCAAACCGAACACAATTTTGCCATGTATCATATGAAACTTCTATGATAGAATAGGAGCATGAGTATGAGGAGTATGAAAAATCAATAGTTTGCCTTAGTTGTTTTTCCATCAACTAGGGCTATAGTTAAAACAACCATAAGAAAATCGTTGATTACTTTTATGCACCATGACGCGTGGTTGATAAACAATTTCATTCGGAGCATGAAAAACGTCCAAATGTTGAAACCATTCTACTTTGCGTAGAATAATTCCAAATTACGTTTGCTGAAATCAACTATTGCGAAGTAGTTTAAGTACCATAAAAACTGTTGATAATTCGAAACGTTGAAGTTTTGAGTGAATTGATGAATATTTTTCTATTTATCAACTGTTCTTCGTGGTTATGAAACAATTAAAACAGTTGATTTCATGAACGTTGTGATATTTTTTGTATAACCAGAACCAACTACTTTTATATCGTTAAATTAACTATATTAACATAGTAAAAATAACTATTTTCCGTAGTTCGTTTAACGATTTTGAATGAATCGTTGCAATACTATTAAAAATGGTTGAACCAACCAAGAGTTTTTCTTTCAGTGTGAGACTGACACTATTATACGGGAGTGTAGCGTTTGTGCCAGCCTTTAAAGACGTATCCACAAAATTTCGCCGTACGGAGAATTTTTAGGATCCCATGGTACCTTAGTAATACTGATATACACAAGGATCTACGGATATAGAACACACGTACGAGGTTCCATTCCGTTCGGTTCGTTTTCGGTTGTAACCGAAAACAAACCGAACCGAACGAAAGCCCTTCACACATACACGGTTTTCACACGATTCATATTAGGTTTTGTGTTTTCTTCTTCAACTTCGCATAGTGACGTCAAATTAATAAAAGTCTTCAAAAATTTCCACACAATCGTTTTTCCATGCCTCTTGCGTCTGAAATTAATCTTCATATTTTGCACAAGTTTTGTTCCACAGCGCTACTTTAGATTGCACAGCGCAAATCAGCCGATCCACATCAACATCTTATAAATCGCTGATAATTTCAAAAAAAAAATGGAGGTAATAATAAAACTAACTAAAACTGACTAAGCTAACTAGGTGAAACGTCTAGATATTTCAAATTAAGAGATCCAAACTGATAATTTATAATTTAAAAAAAAATTCAAATGATCCAATCAGGTTAAAACCGAAACTAAACCGTGCATGTGTGAACGCCTTGATTGCTTTCTGTTCCCTGGACATGAATTCACATATAATAGAAACCTGATGAAACCTATTCGTGTCCAGGGAGTGTTCGGTGCTATGCTGTTTCTATTAGGTGCCGAATAGAAACCGAAGCACCGTTTCACACTTGTCGGCAGTGACCGAAAACGAACCGAACCCAATGGAACCTCATATGTGTGAAACAAACCTTAGACTCCCGAGCAAAACGCACGAGAAGTATTCACACTTGAGGAATCTCGCAAACTAATAATCATCATAAGCACCTATTGTGATCATAGATAAAACATAGAATTCAAAAAATTTACTCGAATTTGTTAGTCGTCAAAAATAAATAAACGATTTTATTTTCTCCATGTGTCTTATCTCAATGATTTTTCTTCTACTGCAACCTTTCAATTTCAAAACTTTAGATACAAACTTTCCCATCTTAAGCATTTCATTATGTGAATCGACGAAATGATTAACGTTGAAATTATTGTAGCTAGATGCCATGCTAAGTCGACATCCTATCTCACAGCTTCCTATACGCCATAATCATTTGAGTTGTAATTACTGTGAAAGTAGATACATACTTAGAAAAAACCTAACCTTTTTCTAGTATGTTTTTTTGTAACAAGCAGCACATTTAGCCCATTTTTACGTACCAAATCTCAAATAAAATGGTCGAAATAATTATGTTGCGTTTAACAAATATGTATGCCAACTATGCTTCTGGGAAATTCCAATTTCGAATTAAATAACGGGAAGTAGAAAGCAATATATTTATTGATGTTTTTGGCTCGCGGAACTGTGTAGTTTTATTTCTTATTTCGTGTATTGTTTCTATAACATCAATTGATAAATTCAATCAAATGAAAATATAACAACTTAAAATATATTCAAAATATGAAATTTATTTCCCATACAATTATTTATAACCAAATTCTTATTTTCATCGCTAAACTCCAATGGAATGACACTGAATCGTACGACATACGTCATTTAGAATAAATTTTCTTGTTTCGTCTTGCCAATTACATCACAATTAAATGCACATTTTCGATATGACAAGTGTACTGCACCCACATTGACGGCCTTCATTTAATACTGACTATTATTAACCACTAAATTAATTTCTACCATTTGTAGAACATTCACCATAAATCATTATTGTTCCAATGTTTTGCGATCTATTATTAACCCATCGAATTACTTCATATTCCTTCGCCAAACCAATCACATTTCATTCAATTAAAACCACCTACACTTTAATTTAATTACATACCAAGTAAAAAACAGTTCTCAAAGTCATTCCAATTAACAAAGCCGGCTGACTATTGCACGCGAGCGTACATACTCGTACATAGAGATTCTTTGTCGACTTAGTCAGTTGTCTTCTAGATAATATAATGCCATCATTATTCATTTCTTCGACAACACCACGAAACTGTGGAAATTTATATAAAATGCAGATAATATAAATGTTCAGATATATTTTTTTTCTATTTAGTCTAGCTCTAGGCTTGAGGTGTTTACAAATGTTGTGGGATTAGAGCGTGTAAAAACGCTTAGCTGCAAATCAACAACGGAATGCTTGTCATCTTTGAACCGAATCATCAACAATTTCATTACTATACTGACTGGATGGCTGGCAGGCTGACATCAATACCCACTAAACTATATCTCATTTTTATCGCGGCTTAGTGTCCGTTTACCGTGCCGGCATCATAATGCGTCAATTCACGATGATAAAGACGCCTCGAGCTAAGGCCATCTAATACTCTCGCAAACGAACATTGCTAATATAGTTCTATGGATTACAAAATCACCGAGTAAATCTTGTTGATGCAATTGAAGAGTATCTATTTGTAAAGATTTGTGGCAGCTTGGGTTACTATTTATGTTTTTAAATAAAAGTAATTTGATGCATTTTTATATTATTTTGAATTTTATTTTAGAAAAATTAGCTTAAGTTTTTGGGAAAGATATCATTTCGCAGTAATAATTTTTTTTTCATGAATATTTTTAATTCTAAATATATTTTAATATCGTTTTAATTTTATTTCTTTGCTTTGGTTGAATTTTTTTTCATTTAATACTTATTTTATTTATTATTTTACATTTATAACATTTATTTGTTTGATAAAAGCACTAATAAGTTCGCTAGTTAAACAATATTTAAGCGATTAATTCACTAAATCCACACAAAAATCATTCCTCAAAATGTGGACAAACATCTCGGTCCTTTATTTCCTACATCAAATTTCGCATAGTTTACTTTTATACTGTCTTTAACAAAAATATTTGCTCACCATCTGCCGTAAAGATAGTATAATAAAGATTAGATTAAAATTTCGTATAATGGGTAATAGGTAGATTTTGCAATTAAAGAGCATTGTACTGGTATACAAAGTACAGTCAGCCACAAATAGACTGATTTATATTTTTTTACGTTTAACATTTTGGGACACTTCACTTAATCGTTTTGTACTGATTACTTTAAAGATTAAATTACAATTCCAATATAACCTACATTGTGTCACATTGTTTTTACGATGAAGTAAGACCTAAAAAATTTTATTGAATTTAATTTTGAACCAATTTTATATGGTGGAAGAACCAAGTTCAGTGCAGTTAGCATTACGATCTGTGCTATCTTTTTAGCATCAAGGAATAAACAGAGTTAAATAAAAAGTGAAAATCAGAGAGAAAAAAGATAGAAAATAAAAACAAAAGAAAAATAACTAAGAAACAAGAAAATAGAAAATTAGAACGAGATATATGAATAAAAGAAAAGCGAAGAAAAGGCAAAGAGGAAAATCAAGGAATCAGATAATTAAGCCAGAAGAAACATACGAATAAATAAAAATGAAACAGTGAAGAAAGGACGAGACGCAATAAAACAGGAAGAGACGCAAAAAAGGAAGTGAGATGAAGAAGGAAGAGAAGAAAAATGGAAAAAGGGAAATAAGAGGATATATAAAGAAAAAAGTTGAAAGAACAAACCGATTATTTAAAATGAGAAGCAGAGAAAAAATAAAAAAGGAAAGAAAAATAAAATAATAGGGATGGAAAAGGAAAAATGTATTTATATCAAGAAAATATTAAAATAGTGTACAAAAAGAAATCAAAAATTAGGAAATAATAAAAATACGCAGAAAAAAAAACCTAAACGTAAAATAGAAGAAATGAGATACGAAAAAAGAAAAGAGGAAGGGAAAGGATGAAAAAGAGGGGAAAATATAAATAGTTTTAGATATGAGAAGGAACAATGTATTTTTGGGAGAGAAAAATATACTGCATTTCATAGCTACAGGTGCACCCTTACTTTTGTTGTGCTGAAATAATTCGATAGTAATAAGTAAATGCAATGTGGTGTATTACATGTTTTGAGTGAAATACTTGAAAAAGTGTTGATCACGATCGATCATTTCATAGCTATAGAAGCAGCGGCTAAGATGCGCAATTTCGCTCTTTGTAATGAAGTTATTTGAAACTAATGTACTAAATCGCAGTATTCACTTAAAATGCCACATAATAAAGAGAAGAAGAGGAAAAAGATTTATATAATGTTTTTTTTCGAGGCAGACTTAGCAGAAAGGGAAATTGCTAGAAGAAAAGAAAGATCGGTGCACGTTGTCTGGAACTACTTGAAGGACAAAGAAAATTACAACCAAAGGCAACTGAGAGAATCTCTAAAAAAAAAAAACTAAGTTCATCTGTAACACCGGAACAGCTGCATCCATGCATAAATTAAAGGCAAAATAGAAAAACCAAAGTAGAGATAGAAAAGTGGAAAATAGGAAAGAAAAAAGTGAGAAAGAAGAGAAAAGGTGAGAATAGATCAAAGCTATAGGGAACAGAAAAAAATATTGGAAGATCAAACATAAAAGATTACAACTGAACTTATAAAAAAAAAACAAAAAAGAAAAAACGGAAAAAATGACGGAAAGAAAATGGGGGCAAAAAGTCAAGAAAGGATAGGAAACGAGAGAAGCCCGAAAGAAATTTGTAATTAAATAAAAATGAAATATGATACAATAGAGAAAAATATAAGAAAAATAAAGAAAAAGTTGAATATTAAAAAAGAAAGACAAAGAATATATTTCCTTTTCTAGAGTTTTTATTTTACTTTTAAAGTTGCACTTGGGACGGATTAGCTAGATGGATGAGCTGAAAATACTGATAAGTTGAATCACAAAATATATAAGCTGCTTTTAAATTGTAGCGATTTGATTGAATTGCGCTAACCGGACATCTCTACTTGAACTAAGGTCCACAAAGAGAGTGGTGGAAAACCATCAAATGTGACAAAAACTATATGATGCCCTTGGAGCAGGGTTCCATAGAAATGGTCATGAAGGCATTTTCGTGCGTATCAGTGGAACCCTTAAGTTCACACCCGACGAATGCTGGTATGCCGCTCACCACGGCAGGGGTTGAAAAACGCTACGCATTTTCATCAGTCTAATTTCATAGCTGTAATATTAGAAAACAGGGAAAGGGTCTTGTTCGTATAAAAGAGCGATAAGTTTTCGGGCTTGAATTAACTGGCCAGACGCAGCGAAACGCGCTCGCAGGAAAGTTTGACCTGGAATACGAAAGAAAAAGAAAAAATACATAAACAATAATATGGCCTCTACGTTGCGACGCGGAACCCAAAAGGAAGACAGACAATTTTTGTCCTAAATTTTGTGGCGATTATGCGATCCTATGACTCCAGCTTAATTGCTGGAAGTTCCACTCAAATAAGTTCGTAATATGGTGTAAGATAAGTGGCACGATAATGTTCACTAGCACTTTTATATGATATATGTCAAGCAGTGGCGAGGGGTGAAATATCGATGGAAGGAAGCCGAATAATTATCCACCATTTTATATATGTATAATAATGATGTTTGACATGCTGATGTTTATCAGACTTTAATTTCTATTTAATTCACATCACACTTACAGACAGTATAAAAAATCGTAATTCAAAAATATGATAAGCACATGTATATTAATAAATTAGTGAGCAGTTTTTATAGGGTCTCCTTCAATATACATGAAACCATTTGTTTTAATGTAAATAATGTTTGTAAAAAAGAAGCATTGAAAAAACGTCTTTCTGAGCCTGCAGAACGCTAAATGGAAAAAATTGAAAGCAGCTATTTTTCATCCATTAAATTTATAAATATTTTGGAAATAAAGCGGTTGAAATGAAAAAGTTGCGAAAAATGTTAACCCTTAACATGAGGATATATAGACAATTTTTCATTTACCTTACTTTCAAACTGTTTCGCAACATTTATTTTTAATATTTTCAAGGATTAACGTACAGTGGCTCACAGCTTATTTGATACAGTGCTTCTTTAAAAAATTAAGTTGCAATAACTCAAAACATAATAACAATATCAAAAAAATTTGAACACCAAGTTTATATTTGTTACAAAGTTGCTGTTTTACATCTTAAAAAACAAAAAAACTACAAGTAATAACAAATTTCATGTCACAGCTTATTTGATACAGTTTGATTAAACATTAAAATTGTTGTGAATTATGAGGTTTCCAGTTGATTTCAATACTTTGTATGATAGTCCTTAGACTACTACTATCCTGTAGAATGGTGAAAATAGTACATTTTTAAATCTTTTTTTTTTCAATGAATTTATTATTTAATCAATTTTAATTTTTTGTATCAAATTAAGAATACATCGAAGTTTACAAAAAAAAATTTTATTTATTTTTTTTCGTTTTCTAAATTTTAATAGATGGCGCTCGAAGTTGGGTAGTTTAAAAAAACATGACTCCATGGCGGACAGTTAATCTCCGAAACGGCTAGTCTGAAACAAAAAAATCAAAATGCATGCTAAAAAGGAAGGTATTTCACAAGACAATTTACCACATTTAGTAAAAAATCGGTAAAAAAAATAAAATGGCGGACTTTTGAAAAAAAAAGTTAAAAAAAGTGACTTTTTTTCAGCTTATTTGTTCTATAAAATTTTTTTTTATGTATTTTTCTCCAATTTTCTGGTAAATTGTCTTGCAGCGGACTCTAACAAACAAAACAAGCCCAGGTTTATGTAAATCGGTTCAGCCAATCCCGAGATTAAGTGTCGGCCATTTAAAAAAATGTTGTTTTGAGAAAAACGCGTTTAAAGTTTTTTTATACTATAATAATCTGAATATTATAAAAAAAAATTTGTTTAACGCTTACAAATAATCAATCAGCAATTCCTGGACCATACAAAAGTATTCCAGAGTCTATAAATTCCTGCTCTTCTTCCTGCTGCAGTTTTTTTCTTTGCAAGCGGGCTTCCTTGCTCGCTGCAGTAGCCGCTTTCTCCGCCATTTGGATCCTTTCTTCATCTTTTTCATATTTGTTTTAGTTTCTTCATGTTTGTTTTAGTAAATTTCACATGGTTGTTGCACTCTTTACATTTTAACATACTGGCCAACGTAGAAAAAAACGAGGGAAAAGGACAAAATACAATAAGAAAAACCATCTTCGAGTTTAATATCAAAATCACTTGTCGACAATTTATTCGCAGAGGCACTCACAAACGATGTATTTTGTTCATCCGTGTGTTGATTGCCTTGAAATTGTCGAGTTGTTCTTGCCTGTTTTGCTTTTTTTGCTTTAGTAGTTTTGCTAAATTTTTTATACGAACTCATTTTTACATAAATCGTAACGCACGTGGGCAAAGAGAAATAGAACTGAAATACAATTTACATCCATGAATACATGTATACTTGTATATATATATATACACACACACACACACATATATATATATATATATATATATATATATATATATATATATATATATATATAAATATATATATATATATATATATATATATAAATATATATATATATATATATATATATATATATATATATATATATATATATGTATATATATATATATACATACATATATACATATATGTATATATATACATATATATATGAATGATATTTGATCAAAGAAGGTAAACATCTGTCGAAGAGCGCCAACGTCTATGAGCACCTGCGATCAGTCCAAAAGGCGCGCGCACTAAAACTGCTATAACTTCCGCGTTTTTTCGAATTTCTTCTTAAAAATTTAGAAGGTCATTCTTGAAGGTGTAGAGAATCGGAAAATGTAAAAAAAATAAAATCGATTTTTCCAAAATTCTACAGGATAGTAGTACCTTAAGCAGAGCCTGAAGCCTATTCGGCATTGAATCAACGAGTTTTTTTGTGATGTCAGGAGTAATTTTTCGCCATACCTCTAGCAGTGCTTTCTTCAGGTCTTGTTTATTAGAAATCTTGTGTTTTCTAATGTTGTTATCCAACAAAGTCCACAGATTCTCAATGACGTTCATATCTGGTGATTGTGCCGGCGGAGACATCAAATGAGGGCAATCCCAAATTGGCCAGGACTGCACAATTCCCGACTTGTGGTTTGGATCGTTGTCTTGGTACAACCGAAATTGGTCGCGAACACCCAGTTTTTTAGCACTATGCAGCAAACTGTTTTTGGGTACATCAAGGTACTTTGTTTGGTTCATTGTTTCCTCAATAAACTTTAAATTTCTGACTCCGACTGCGGACATGCAGGCCCAAACTATCACATTACCACCACCATGCTTCACAGTAGCTTTGAGGTTCTCCTTGTTCAGCCCAGTGTTTGACTTGCGCCAGACATATGACATTCCGTCGGAGCCAAAAATGTTAAATTTGGACTTGTCCGCAAAAATAACCATATTCCAGAACGCGAATGGCTTTCCCACATGCTCTTTGGCAAAGGCAAATCGGCTTATTGTATTTTTTTTGGAAATGAATGGCTTCCTACGAGCTACTCGCCCGTTGAAATCATGGTCGCGAAGCACTCTTCGGACGGTTTCAGCACTACATGACTTCCTTAACTCGCGATGAACCTCAGTAACCAATTTTGGAGCGGAAATCTTTGTGTTTGCTTTCACTTTCCTTACAATGTATCGTTCGTCGGATACTGTGAAAAAATTGTTTGGCGCATTTCTCCTCTTATTTTCTACCTGATTTTCGTGTACGAAGCGCTCAATTATGTGTTGCACTGTAAAGACACTCAAATTCACACTTTCATCAATTTTTCCAACACTTTGTCCTTTTTTAAAGTGGTTTAATACCAACTCGCGCTGTTCAATTATGGTGCGATGACCCATTTTACAATTTTGGCTCATTTTGGCACTTCAGCTTACAAGATCTTGCTAAAAATTACCTAAACCAATGTCTAACACAATAAAAAAATCAAGAAACAAAAACAAGACAGATTAACGGCGCGACAAATAGACGTTTATTCGCATTGAAGTGTCTGTATCAAATAAGCTGTGAGCTGCAATTTTTCTGCGCCAGTGGTATTTCTCTTTTACCGGACGCCGAGGAATATTGCTGGAACATTTTTTGTTTGCATTGTATTCGTTAAACATGCATCTAGTCAAATACGTTAAAATTTTTTGGATAGGGTTCTTAATTTCAAAGTTACAGTGATTTGCATTTTTAAATAGTCACTGTATCAAATAAGCTGTGAGCCACTGTATAAATTTTAGGCATACATATTAAAAATATCAAGTTTCAGATTTACCACGACAAATAGTTTTATGTACTTTTCTTTTATTCATGAAATATTATGTAATTAGAAAGATGAAAACAATTTGACGCAGAATATGTATCATAAAAGAGTTTAACGCAAGACAGGAATTCTGCAGTCCTTAGCTAAAAATTCTTAGCTCCATTTTTTTTCTTTCCAGGAAATTCGAATTTTCACTTTACCGATTTGGCACGTAATAAAAACTTTGCACTTCCAAAAAATGTCTTCGCCGGTTAGATAACTTTTGCTCTTTTCATAAGTGCAGAGAATGTCAAGATATGTTTGATTTTTAGTGAATAGAGGCACTTAATACTTTTTTGCTTAGGACAACGTCCGAAGACGAAAACAAAGTTGTTAACACTAAAAGACATTTCTTTGATATAATTTACTAAAAATATGAAACAAATTCACTTGAAATAACATTTTCGTGAAAACATATTACATTGTAAATTATGATAGACCATCCCGTCTTCGCTGAGCAAGGATGTGGCGGAGTCAATATCTGATATTTAATTTGTTGATTCGGGAGAGAATGCAGGATTGACCCCCTTCCGTTTTTTCTTGTTTCTCACTATGGAGAAAGCTCTCGTTTCAATCCTCGACATACAAAGTGAAAATAATGTATATTTTTTTATCAAAAAAAAAAACAAAACAAACAAAAGCATAACTTGCGCAGTACCTTTTCAGCACTATCCATTGATGGACCAATATTCAACCGCCAACTACTGTGAAATTCAACTTACTGTATACATAATAGTTCATGCATTTTTGAAAGTCAGGGGGTTAAAATGACCTCCAGTTGTATGCCGATAGTTAAAGAACAGGTGACATTAGTGAGCAAAAACATCCATCAAATAGAAATTCTAACTCGCGCAATGAATTTCAATACAACAACATCCACTATTTACATCGATCTCATTCCTTCGCATTGTTTACACTACACTGCAATACTACCTTTATTTCATTACAAGTCATATTTGTTTATCGAACTCGCATACAAACTACTTAAATTTTGTGTTCCTTCGAATCGCTCAATTCAAATCTCTTAAAAACCTACATCACCCTTCCTCAGCTTACACCGACAAAGATTATAGATTATAGTAGTCAAAAGGCGTTGCAGCAATGCGCCGTATTTCACAATTTTCAATTTAAACACAAAAATCCGACACGATCCAAACCAACTGAATTCCTTCTAATTGCATGTTTATAATCCAAATGATGGTGTAAACGTGCACTAATTTCTAGTTTTTTCTTTCTCCTTCAATTTCATTCAATCCATTTAGCAACATCAATTAGGTCAGCAATTGGTAATTATACGGCTTCTTGCGATAGATACACATAGAATGCTTTAATAAATCTTTGAAAAAGTTGGGCAGAACTTGCCATCATGATCGTTTATCTCGCGCCGTAAGCAGAAGTATCTTTTACAAAATATTCGTTTTTTAGATGATGTTGCTGAATAGCGTCGTCATCGACAAAAACGGCATCTTAAGTCGACCTTGTCTATTGCTTAACGAGTGAGTATTGAAAAACATCTGACAGGTCAACAATTTCCAAAGACTTATTTCTCTATCCTGTTTAGGTCAACACGACGAACGGAATGTGTGGCAGAGTGATTTCATTGTTATTTACAAATATGGAGTATACAGTCATTAATCAACTGAGAAGTTAGTTGGTAGTCTTCGAGGTGTCAGTTGGAGGCAGGACGGCTCAATATGGATTTTGTTTGTTTTAATAAGATGCTGATCGAATTGACGTTTGAATGTAGTCGAGTGGTTGGTATTTTGTTTGAATTATTTTTATGAAGCATGATTTTGGATTTATTACCATAACTTTGTCAAAGTATCTTGTCTTTGGTGTACTCTAAAGTAAAAACGAAAAACACCTGACTGAAAACTTTCACACACACAAAATAACACGAATTACACTTAAAGAATAATGAAACGTTAATCACAAGAACAAATTCAAATCAATTAATGACGATGCGCTACGTGGAAACGTCAATAAATGTGAAAGTGGCCTGAAAACAACTTCAAAGCAAGCCGAATTTTTTTAAGTAGGAGAAAAGATCGAAGAGAAAAATAAGATGGAATAAGGAAAAATTTCATGAAACGAAAATATTATTGATAGTCTGTACATATATTATTGCAATCAATAAATCAGAAGCCGCATGATGCAAAGCATGTTAAATAAACTGACCTCTTCATTCCAAAACTGAATTTACGATCGGTTGTTGCAAAAAAAACTGCAACAACGACAATCGCTCGCTTGACCCCAATTTCAAGGTCGAGTGACAGTGATATTGTATTAACACTTTAGTTATTCAAATTTATTCAACACAATTTCGATTTCGTCATTTCGATAGCATTTAAAACAAACTAAACTATCCACATATACACAGGCATAAGTTACATGTCGCGACTGAAGTGAATTTGGTAGTCGAAGTTTGTCATCAGGTGGTAGAGCAGAAGATTTTTCTTTGGAATGACTTCGATTTCGAAATTCGTTAATCAGATGCGCACAATAAAATTCTGATACTTATCGGAGAATTCGATGTGCAACCAAATATGTGGATTTTGCTTTTTTCTCCGGGCATTTGTTTAATTAACCCATTTTTGGGAATTGTGAAAGGTTAATGCCGTTTTAAATTTAACATGGAGCGCTGAGCAGAAGAATTTGTGCGTAGGAAAATTGAAAAGCAGTTGAGACATATGTACATATATAGTGGAATACTTTAAATGGATTTCTATTTAATATACGCACTAGATGATGGAATTTTCAAAATACCACAAATACGACCTAAATTGTGCCATAACATGGGAGGTTCACGTGCGTAAATGTTACTGTATAGAAATTCTGCAGACGAAGGTTCACAAAGTATTTCCATTATTAGATTGGGTGGAATACAAGCCAAGGTTCAATTATTCAAACAGTTCCAAAAAGTGTGCATAATTTCAATAAAATGAAGTCAAATTTCGCTTAATCACAATCCAACTGATAGAATATCGTCTTTACAATAAAAAAAAATAAAAAAGGCGTTTTCGCAAAAGAAAGAGGCTCACACAAAAAATTGTGCAATTTTATCACTCCTATAAGAAAAAAGGCCGCATATAACGATAAAAGGTTACATCCTAAATTGAAAAAAATCGCGGATATTACACTTAAACACTTATAAATACTTAAATTAATTTTTGCAATTTTTTCGCTGCTTTGTCATATTATTTCCTTAAGAATTTTATTCAATACTGTCTCTTGGGCAAAAGAGCATTTATTGAAAGATTGAAAAATATTAAAGTTTATTTATTCGGGTTTTTATTAATATGGAACATTGGTGCAGTATGTCGTAATTTTTGTTATTGAATCATTTTTTCCGTAATTATTCACACAATTTCCACTTTAATTTCTTTAATTATTTTTATATATTTTTTTTAAATTTATATACATTTTATTTTAATTTCTTATTTAATTATTTATTTTTCTATTTAATTTTTTTAGCCGCCCAAGGCCAGAAGACGAACCAGCAAATTTAGGTGGCCTAAAAAAATCTGCTTACCAAATCCTCGGGTGACCTATCAGATCGCGGGTTATATGAAGTTTCACTCACTAAAAACACACCACCTACAATCCCACGAAGTTCATTTCTACGTTACTGCCAAACCTGAAAGATTGCCATACGCGCACGCGTCAGAGCCTCAGTTCTGTTTGAATCTGAGCAAAAGAGATAGCCTTCCTTGCGTTCTCGCACATAAACTGTCATGGGTATGACAGATGGTGTCCTCCGCTTTGTTAGGATGACGATCTTTGGCTTTGAGAGTCCTAGCTGGTAGCCACCGCTCCACCCACCTCAAGACTTGCTTGAGTCTGAGTAGGGCAAATCTAACATACTTGACAATGATTGCCGCTACGATATCATCAACGTAGCCTACCAGGGACATATCCACAGGCATTTCCAGGCACAGAAGATCATTGTACCTGATGTTGTAGAGGTTAAGTTCTAAAGACAACCTCTTTGCCGCATCTGTGGTGACAAATTTACTTCTCATTCACTCTTCAATGTCTTACAGTAACCATCGGTCGTTGGTGTAGTCTCACATCACGACCAGCAAGCAACCCCGAATATGGAATTTCTGCTCAAGGACCCGAATGATGTCTATTCACTTCTCCAAGCTGAAGGAGTTTTTCACTTCCAGCGTTATCAGAAGGATAGCCCGTCTTTTGCTGTGAGATGTCTCCTCCGCTTTTGCATTCATTGCCTTACTAGCTGACCCGGTGAACTTCGTACCACCTCAGAACCAATAAATGTTGTTTTAATGTATTAACTGAATTAAATTCAGTTTTTTATTAAGATTAAAATGAATTAAGTTCAATAAATGTACAAAAATCAAAATTAAAAGTATTATCATTACATTGAAATGAATCTAATTCACGTGGCAAAAAGGCATTTGCTTTATTGAAGCGAATCAAAATGATTCGCGCAGCATTATTGCACTACTTTCTGTTAAACTACGAGGGGGACTCAAAAGTAATGGGTTTTGGGCTACGGTGGCGAGGGAGAGTAGGAAAACCCATTCTTCCACCAAGTGTCTGTTAGGGCCACGCCTGCTGAGTCATTGTACGAAGTTGTGTTGCTGTGAGTGTATGCGTTTGCCTGTGAGAATTTTTTTATTCAAACAACTTTTTCCATTTCACCGAGAACGTGATAGCGGATTGGCGAGAGCAACGCACGGCTGGGGAATTTTGTTTCCTGTTGGAAAAATCGGCTACGAAAACTATTGAAATGCTTAAGACTGCTTATGGGGATGCTGCCTTAAGTAAAACCAGAGTCTACGAGTGGTTTTCATGTTTTAAATATGGAAAAGTGTCAATTGAAGACCAACCTCGTTCAGGACGCCCCTTAACGTCAAGAACTGACGAAAACGTTGACAAAATCAATGCCCTCGTTTGTGAAGACCATCCCCGTACTATTGATCAATTCTGTAAGATGTCTCGCACATCATGGAGCTAAATTCAGAGGATTTTATCCAAAGGTTTGCTCATGAGAAAGATTGCAGCCAAAGTTATCCCTTGCCTTCGCACAGACGAGCCATGGGAGCGTTGACTTCAGGCATTTTTTAAGCTTCAACATCAGCTCGAAGAGGACCCTGAATTTTTTCCCAAGGTGATTACTGGTGGTGAATCATGTTACTATGGATACGACCCCGAAACAAATCAGCAAACAAGCCAATGGAAGAGTGCCACCTCTCCTCGTCCCAAAAAAGCACGCCAAGTGAATTCGATTGCAGAGGTGTTGTGCACACGGGATTCGAACCCCCGGGTCAAACTGTCAACCAGAAGCTCTACTCGAATGTTTTTAAAAGATAGAGGGAAGGTATCCGTAAAAAAAGGACTGATCTTTGGGATACAGGCGATTGGTTTTTCCATCATGACTATGCGCTGGCCCACACCGTACTCACCGAATCTAGCCCCCTGTGACTTTTTTTGTTCCCCAGACTCAAAAGGGACATGAAAAGGAAACGTTTTGACACTGTGAAGGAGGTAAAACAATAATCCCTGGAAGGCCTAAAGGACATCCCGATAAGTAAACCTAGAAACTGTTTTGAACAATTGAAGAATCGTTTGTAGAAATGCGTTGTGGTCAAAAGAGAATACTTTGAAGGTGATCAAAATTTGGTGTAAAAATATTAAGAAACAAAAAAGTTATGGCTAAAATCCCGGTTTTTTTTTTTTTTTGGTTGGATGGATTACACTCGGGTCGCTTACCTGCATTGAAGCATTTTTTCTTGCACGACGAAGATTATCACGTTGTTGACCTGTACGGTAAGCTCGATAATTTCTCATTGCCGTAGTTGGAATGTTTACCTTTGCTCTTGTGTTTTTGAAGCACGAAATCGGGCCATATCCAACGGGAATCGCTATAATGTATTCCAGCAGCATGCACGAAGCAAACATTCTCAGCGATGCAGATGTAACCCTTGAAAGCTGTTTTCCAAAAATTCCATCATTTACCTATCGACATTACTCGCAAAAATAAGGGGAAAAGAACTTACAGAGACATTTAATAGCGGCGTGTACATCGAATATTTGTCCAATACTGAATACTGAAACAGAAATGGTCAACAGTGGCTGAAGATTTAGTGATTGAACATCGAGTATCTTGTCTGAATCGAGCCTTAATCTGCACTCACTAACTCAATAATTTTAAACACTCAAATGCAGTGGGTAACTTAAGCAAATTAATTGCTGTAATATATTTTCAATTATTTTTATCAACGGAATTTAGTAGCACAAACCGAAAAACGTTTGTACTTTAACTCTAACAGGTTTTTTCTTTGAAATGAAAGGTGACAATCAAGTTTAAATCTTAAGTAATCGCAGCAAAGAAAGATTCTAGGAATTCCAATAAAATCGTGAATTGTGTATTTCCTCCACACATCATTATTATTCATAATAATAATAATAATCAAAATTTCTGTTAGGAAAATTATACTTTTTTACTCTCACGATGGATTAAAAGCCTAGAATTTTTCCCATATTTACTAGATTATCCAACTTACTTTTACCAAAAGTAGCCATGATCGATTTCAAATCGTTCACCTCAGATTATCCACCTCTCTTCCTAACGCAAAATGGTGATCATCGAAATTAGCGTAGAATCATATCGATATTCCAATTGAATGGTTTGAACTTCTTAAGAAAGATTAAAATATCATGGCAATATCTATACAGTCAATAAGATTCGCTTTACACTACATCTGCATATTCCTATCAATATTTCGAAGTCTACCAACAATAAAAGCAATACAAAATAAAACTAACCGAATTCAAAAGTCATAATGCAAAAGTCTGCCGCAACCGCAGTAACGAATCACGAATTATTCATTGAAGAGATGAAATAAGACTTGAAAAATCTTCATTGAATTGAAATCTTACTAGACTTCTGAGACTCTCGATCGATAATCATGATCTGCATGATATTGCTGCTGTTGCGGCTGTTGCTATAGCCGTTGCTTCGACTGACACCCGTTAAATCCAATCGAACGAAGTTCATTCAACCACCAAAAACATTGACACATACAACTTGTGCCATCTCGCATAGTCATCAATCAGATGTCGAAATCACCTGCTTGCCATGGTCATACCGACAGTTATTTATGGTCAAAAGATACTTGTGTATGGGAGTAAGTCCCGATTCGAAATTAGATGGATACACGATTGTAACGCGACGGCGGCTGGTGAATTGGACGCAGTGATTTGGAAATATAAAATGCCTAACTAGTTATAGCTAGGTGCTTCAATAATTAATATATTTCTTTGAAGGCAAAGCAAAAAAAAAACAACTTTTGACCCAGAGTTTTATAACCCTATATTTTTTTCAAACTAAATAACCCAATATTTTTTCTTTTCTATCTGAAATTCAACATGAGAATGGTTAGAGGATCATATACATGCCTGCATGAGTACAAAACTTTTTCGAAGCAGCGGAATGAAATCACGAAAAATTGAGAAAATCATATTCTCTGCCTTATATGCATGTAGATACTTTTCTAATCTAGTGAAATGTACAATGGATCCTTTTTCGTAGAACTTTCTATTCCATTCTAATTGGTTCTGAAAAACCAACCACTTAAAATATATGGAAATGAAGTTCTGCGTTCGTGCATATCAAAATTATTTAAAGAAATCGCTAAGATCGTAAAGATATTTCATGTCAATGAATAAATAATTTAGTGGGTAGGCTGCCAAATTGGAAACCATCGGAGTATCTAGGCAAAATAATATAAATTTACAGTTAATTTTATTTTGGTGATATGCGAGAATAAAAATCTGGTGATATGCGAGAATAAAAATTATGATGGAATAAATGAATATTGGAGATAATATATTTTTAGACAAATTGTTATGGACCTGAAAAACTAATGATTTAATTCTAACCAAAATAAACTTTGTCCGAAATAAATTTGGACCAAAAATCGTGGTAATGATCGATCAATCGATCTATCGACTTTTTAAGAGTAAACTCCTCAAACTACTGTTCTTTACAAACGACATATTCACTGTCACAATAGGTTAGGTTAGGTTAGTGAAGAGGGCTGCCGGAAACGCGGCCAGCATTAGGCTACCAGTTTGGGCCCATTTGCCACCCTCATAGACAATCACACGCATTCACACTTACAGCCATGGCACTGGCGGGATTCGAACCCGCAGGCCCCGTAGCACGCCGCTTTTCGGCCTGACGCCTTAGTGAGCAGAGCTACCGGGCTCCCTCACTGTCACAATAAGTCACTGCAATTCAACCTTACCTCCGGCGCCATAAGTAAGGGCTTTGCTAATTTCTGTTTGTACTTCGTTGTTGAATGGACAATTTCGAAAATGAGCTTATTACAAACTTGTGATTCGTTTTGAAGCTAATGTATCTTAATAGTTTTATATCTTCCAACCTGTGAAATGTTTCCATAGTCGCTGTCAAATTCAAATTCTAATTGATAATTCATCTTGACTTTCAGGTCCAAGGTTAATCAGGTTAATCAAATAAATGACAGAGCCTTTTAAAACATGATTCAATAGATTGCATTGCTAAAGAATATTGAGTTTAACAATAAGTTGTCTTTTAAAACTCATCACTACTTTATAATCACCATCATCAGCATCTATGAAATGCAAAACTCATTCTGGAATTTATCGAAAACCGTTTGGAATTTTTCGGAAAGCGTCAGGAAAGAAATGGGGAAATTAGTAACTATCATTTCATTTGAGCCCAATAATAGATGACTATATTTCAGATACTTTAATGAAATTGTGTCGCGTCTTATTGAATTAGACGCAAAGCTCGACAATGACTTGGTTGTTATTTTGCTGCTCTACAGTGTGTTTGAGGAATACATAGATGTCCAGGCTGCGTTCGATCTCCAAGGATAATATCCATCGCTAAAAAACCTTCGCATACGATTAATAGAAGTTGCATAGAAGAAAAAAGCCTATCAAGATTCGACTGCTATCAAAGCGCATGGTTGAGGAACCTCATTTCGTTAATAGCAGTAACTGAAAAAATATCAAAGACCTGAATTAAATCAAAATAGCTCTATGATAATTGAATTTGATCACGGTTCCCTTCTTGTCTATAAATCAGCATAGACAACGTATATCATTTCTACAGCATCGAAGCCGAGCATATTGAAACGGGAAACTTCGATCGTTTTGCGGAATCAGCCTCCGAAAGCAGAATCAAATTGGAAATGTTTTTGCGGGATGATTAAAATTGAACAACTTTTTATTAACATTAAAAATTTTAATCTACATTGAAAATTTTATTTTGACAAAGTGGTTTCGAAAGCATGCACTGCCTCTCATCAGACACCAGCACACAGTGCATACTTGACTGGCGTGACCACTTGCAGGTGGAAATCATTACATTTTTATTTATGCTAGTTGTGACAAATTTTAACATCTCCGACTTATATCCATGGATATAATTTTACTTAGTAAAGGTAAAGGCTTTCGAAACCACTTTGTCAAAATAAAATTTTCAATGTAGATTAAAATTTTTAATGTTAATAAAAAGTTGTTCAATTTTAATCATCCCGCAAAAACATTTCCAATTTGATTCTGCTTTCGGAGGCTGATTCCGCAAAACGATCGAAGTTTCCCGTTTCAATATGCTCGGCTTCGATGCTGTAGAAATGATATACGTTGTCTATGCTGATTTATAGACAAGAAGGGAACCGTGATCAAATTCAATTACCTTTACTAAGTAAAATTATATCCATGGATATAAGTCGGAGATGTTAAAATTTGTCACAACTAGCATAAATAAAAATGTAATGATTTCCACCTGCAAGTGGTCACGCCAGTCAAGTATGCACTGTGTGCTGGTGTCTGATGAGAGGCAGTGCATGCTTTCGAAACCACTTTGTCAAAATAAAATTTTCAATGTAGATTAAAATTTTTAATGTTAATAAAAAGTTGTTCAATTTTAATCATCCCGCAAAAACATTTCCAATTTTAGCTCTATGAATTTCCCTTATAATTGCCGTCGATGCTATAGAAGTGCGTAAATTAGGAGCAAGGATTTGTTCCAGAACAATTATATTCGTTAACAAGAAAAATAGCGAAACAGCTGATAAGAACGCACAAATTAAAAAAATGACTGAAAAATCAAAACTATGAGAGTTGGAACAGTTGTCTAAATTAATGGTATTTCAAAATATGTTTCGTTATAGAATACATTATATTTTCCAGATTTGCAAAAGAGCTTAATTTACTTAAGCAAAGCACCAACACAGTTGTATTCAAAGTTGTATTCAAAGGAAGTCGAACATTAATTCATAATAAAGCAAATTTAATAGAAGAGCAACAAAAAGGCGAACTGTATATTGCTTTAGCTATTCAGGAAGTGACAAATCAAACAGAAACTATAACAAATTATTGTTCGGATATCGGAATAACTGAATGGGACCCTTATGTTGGGAAAAATTGTCTTAAAAACTTTTTCATTAAAAAAAAACCATAAAATTTTAGAAAATAAATTCAAATAAGTTCAGTATTACAGCACTAAACACTCTTTCCCACATCTGGTGTTCTTCAACGTTCTATCTTTGGTTCTTTACTTTTACCAAAAATTTTAAAATCACTCCAATCTTCAAAGGTAGTGATCCAGCAGATCCATCAAATTATCGCCGAATAGCTGTCATAAGTGTCCTAACTAAAATATTTGAAAGAGCCATTCAAAAACAATTGCTGCAATTGATTAAGACTAACTTAATTTTGACACCAGCTCAGTATGGATTTCAAGAAAACATTAATATACTAGCAGCAACGTTAGATGCACTACATTTTATCAACAATAGATTGGAATAGGGGCGACTATGTAGCGGCAATTTTCATGGATCTGAAAAAGGCCTTTGACACCATTAACCATGACATCCAGCTTCAGAGGCTCGAAATATACGGAACCCATCACAACTTCAAGCTGTTGATAAAGAATTATCTCTTCAATAGGCGTATTATTACAACCAACAATATGCATAAAAGTCAGGAATGCACTATAAACATCGGCGTTCCTCAAGGATCAATCCTTGGGCCATTACTGTTTTTACTGTACATTAACAGCGTAGGTACAGGACATTTATCTGATGGGAAAAATAGTTTTATTTGCTGATGACACACTACTGCTGTATTCTGGTAAAAATGAATTAATTCTCCAGCAAAATATAAATGATGACCTAAGAAAATATTGGAATTGGCTCGAACAAAGTAAATTAATTATAAACATCCAAAAAACTAAATATTTAAAATTCCAGCAAAAAAACAAGCAGCAAATTAATCCGTCGGTACAAATAAATGGAATACAATTGGAAAAGATCAACTCAATTAGATACTTAGGATTAACTTTAGATGAGAAAATTTCTTGGCTACAACATATCAATAACATCAGACATAAAGTGGCTCCTACAATAGGAATCCTAAAAAATATAATTTTTTATCACTCAACATCAAACTTGACATATTCAATGCTTTTATTTTGTCGAACATCTCTTATGGAGCAGTTTTGTGGAAGCAAACATCGAAACAAAATATTGATCTGATCGGATGACTAATCACTAAGGCTATCAAGACTATGTACAAAATGCCAACTCTGACTCCAAGTTTACATGGGTATCGTGAAACAGGACTAGTAAACATGCAACAAATAATGTGTCTGGAACAAGGAAAGCTAATATTTAAGATACTTAACAAAAAACTCGGGGGCCCGGTAGCTCTGCTCACTAAGGCGTCAGGCCGAAAAGCGGCGTGCTACGGGGCCTGCGGGTTCGAATCCCGCCAGTGCCATGGCGATTGTGCAACAGTCTTTGGCTTATTCTAATACCTTACCTGAGGATATAAGAAAATCAGCAAATTTGGTTAAATTTAAGGAAAATCTAAGATCATTCCTTACACAAAGATAACGAAGACGCTAACCAGAGTTTTTTCTAAACTTTTCTCTGGGCATAAGTCTTGACGACAAGAAATAGGCGATATCATCTGAAGACGATAGCGTATAATGAAGTGCTTTCCCTTATACCAATATTTTATTGTCTGGGAAGTACGAAAGTAATAATATTGAGGAGATTTGATGCACACGGACCGTGCATTTTGATTGAGTGATGGAGAGAGTGGAAGGAAAGAGGTAAAAAAAATCCTGTTTGCCAATTATGACCTAAAGTTATATAGAACAATCAAGTCTGTGGACAACTGTTACCAGCTGCAAGTTGATTTTGTTGCCCTTCATCACTGGTGCTAATTCAACTACCATCCTTTAAGCATTTCGAAATGCCGCCAGATGTCATTCACATATAAAAAAATACCTCCTTCTATCCTTTGCCTGATATTTCTTTGTCTGTTGAACAGCAATTTAGGAATCTTAGAGTGATTTTTGACATCAAACAGAAATTTGACCTCATGCATCGCACTACCAGAGCCTCGAAAGTTTCGCGTTCTTCTTACATATTTACTAATATCTCCTCTTGTATTCATTACTTTTTTCCCCTTAGTACGTAGTTTTTTTGAATATGGGCATGAAATCTGGTCCCCTCGTTTTCAGTGTTAAGTCGTTCTTGAGGCGGTTCAGCCCTGATTTACCCGCTTGCTATTCTTTAAATTCAACAACCCTTATTGTGCCCATTTTTCTAGTCTTTCTATCTTTCATATCCTGTCTTTTGATGCACGCAGAACGTCCTTCGATGAGTGATTTCTTTTTGAACTCTTACAAGGCTTTTTTTGGCCAAATCTTTATTCCCAAATAACCATTCGTGACTCGAGTCGGCCAAGCAGATCATCGGATATATTTTCGGTCTTACTGGAACAGAAGCTTACTGTCATTTTCCTTTGCTACGTCTTCCTAGAAATGTCTTTCACCTTGGCCCCTCACTTTTTTTTTTTTTTATTTTGAAAACGTTTAGTTTGAAAACGTGTTGCATTGGATTATACTTAACAAACATTTACTTTTCATAATTTTGTAGATTTGTTATTTCTTACACTTATTCATAATAATGTTAATTTTTTTTATTTGCTGCAATTGATATTTTTTTCTGTTGCGGAATGGAATAAATAAATAAATAGTTTATTGCTTTCAAAATGGTATCTGACACAATTCGACTCATTTGAGTTGAAACTTCATCAAATCATCATATCTTTCCCATTTACGTATCCAAACTTTAGACACTTTGTGCGGACATCTAACATTTTGACATCATCCTATGCACTTCTACTGAGGCGTCATAAACACTAAACAGAAAATGTCAAGATATATCTAACTTTGAAAGAAAACAAGATAGATTCACTGAACATAAGCATCATGCTACGATGTAACGGGACGCAATGAACAGAAAAACAGATGCAACAAGATGAGCCTGTAAACAATAATTCTTTTTGACGTTCATGTGTCAAGAGCATACTTTCCATATCCTCTCCGAGGTTTTTTTTTTGAATAAACAAGTTGGTCCGGACTTGGTATCGTAGAAAACTTCACAAGAAAATCATCCATACACACGCTGAACACATTGAAAATAATTTTCACGATCAATAATAATGAAGATCATGGTTTTGTTCATGATTATGATGATGAGAATAACGTCCGCTTGGGGTTCAAGAACATACAATAGTTTTATTTTCGAAATTCATCTTGAGCACAAAGACTAGGTGAGTGCATTAAGATAAGATTTGGGTTGGGTAAATCACTACAAGAATCAGAAGAAGAAATCACACTGATTTGAACGTGAATCCACTTGAGAACATAAGCAGAACGAAATGAACTGGGAAAAATTTAAAACTCTTTCCTGGCAGGAGGCATATTCTTGAAAGTCGATAAGAGGTACTTAATATACAATCGATGAAAGGTCTGTAGGTTGAACAGGTGTAGGAAATGATTTCGATTTTATTGAAATGTGCTTGTATGTGGTGTTAGATGAAGAAAAAAAAACATTTCCCAGTTTACCGAAGCGATTTGGTAAATATCGTTGGAACATCGCATTTGATCTTTGATTGTTATTGTTTTTAAAATATAGATAAAAAATGTTGTAATTCAAATTGCTGTTTTTATTTCACGGTCATGAACTATTATTAGGAAAACGGTATGTTTTCATTGCACTAGCGAGCACGAACATTTTTATCAATTTAATACTCTTTTATCATTGTTTTATCACTTTGAAATGTGTAGGGAAATCACTTTTTTTTGTTTGAAGCGACGACATTAGTCATGATGTGGGACATTTATTATTAATCATCAGTCAAATGAGTTTAATGCCACGAAATAACATAGCTATGTGTCTGCTCTATATTCGTTTCTAGTTAGCTTTTGGGCAATCACATATTATTTATAGAAAGTTTTTGAGTGATTAAATATTATAAGTTTATTTTTTTAGAGAATTTTAATATAAAAATGAGGGGTTACTTGAAATGGGAATTTGTTTTGAAATTTTTGAATTGTTTTGGTTCAAGTGAATCATTAGCACTGGAGTTAGGGTAACCGCATTCGAGAGAAAAGTCTTGCGGAGAATAGTTGGCCCAAGAAGGGCGATTCCGGAGACGCTACAACCATGAGTTGTACGCTATCTGATAAGATAAAAAGATAAAGCTCAGTAGACTCCGGTGGGCAGGACACGTAGCTCGCATGGGCGTAGAAGATCCTGCTCGGAAAACCCTTTGCGGCAGATTTTACGGCAGACGACAGCGTGGAAGACCTTGCCTGTGTTGGAGGGGTGGCGTTGAACAAGATGCTCGGAGTTTAGGGGTGCCCAAATGGATGACATCGGCTCGCGATCGGGACCGATGGAAAAATTATTTGACGGAGGCCAGGACTAGATCCCGGTTGTAGCGCCGATGGTGACGATGAAAGCATATTTCACACTACTGTGCAAAATATGAGCAAAAAAATCCCTCTGGAATAATATTGTATGGTAATTGGAACACTAAATTATAGTGTCGAAAATTCACATTTGCATTTTCTGCACAATAATTGGTAATATGTTTATTATCAATACTACGCTCTCTCAAACATGTTAATAAATTATTATATATGGAAAATGCAGTTTCATTTGAGCCTTCATAAAATCAAATACGCATGTCTTAAGGTTAGTAGCTGGGCTGTAAAATCTTATCAACAGTGGAAACAATTTTATTGCATCGTGATTAGAACCATCTGCAGCAACACTATAAAACGTACTGTTTTGAAGGACTTAAATTATTATGTGAAATTGCACTGGCCCTAGTTTTTTTAAGTGTTAGATATTGAGTAATTTTTGAATCGCTAAACTATCCGGCTTAGCTTCACAATCCTGAGAATTAAATAACAAACTGTGCTTGATGGAATGGTGTCGGCCAGTGTCAAGAGAAGAACGTGACAACATGAATTAATGATATCTGTATCTCGACAATATGATACGCGTGAAGTTGAAAACTTTTATGCTGCCTATTTAGTCAGAGTTTGGTAAGAAAATATGAAAATAACCAATCAAAAATATTTTTATGTAGTAAAAGCTTACAGATGAATTCGTTTTTTCTGTAAAAATTATTGATCAAAAAGGCTAATAAGAAATCGGGACATTTGGCGTCCCGATCAAGGGTAAATCGGGACGTGTTACCAAACCCCTGAAAATCGAGACACCTGGCAACTCTAGTGAAGAAGCAGTTGATTTAAATTGGTGAAAACTACTCCCGCCTCTTCTCGAACTTGTCAACATAATTTAAAAATAATTTAAAGTAGTGATAATCAGCTATTTCCAATTCGCATAAAATTCAAAAAAAATAACCTATCTTATACAACCACTAAGTCAGCACAATAAAAACATATAAATATGCCACGATTTCAGGGAAGTACATTCATTTGAATACATAGACAAAACCATAGACAAGGACTTGGTGGAAACACAAGGGGACTCTGCTCCGCCATATTCCACCATTGCACGCTGGGCCAAGTATTTTAAGCTGGGAAGAAAATCCACTGAAAATGAATACCGCGAAGGACGTCCATCTACGTCTCTCACTAAAGACAATGTGAAAAGAATACCTAAGCTTCGATAAGAAATAAGCAAAAGATGCAGTAGCTCTCTGCGAAAGTCATCTAAGGGTTTTGCGAGGAGCAGGTCTCTTTCCTCGCAAAAAGATTTTGATCCAGAAACCAAACAGCAATCGATGACGTGAATTATACTTCTTTTTCTGCTCAAGCAAGACCTTCGGGGCAAGGAATTTGAAGATGATAGCGATGTGATGGCTGCTTTTGGGGCGTTTTGCGAGAGTAAAGACAAAAAAAATGATTCTAAGGATATGCTGGCTTTGGAAAAAGATGGACTAAATGTATTGACTTGTTAGAAGACTATGTTGAAAAATGAATATTTTTTTAAAGTTTAATTACCTTGGTTATTATTGATTATCATTACTTTTTGATCAGCTTTCGTAGCTGTCCTGGCATCATTACAGAAATTCGAGCCTTAAACCCAAGGCTTCGATGTGCTTAGTCACAGACAATATCATTGAAAGGGCCAGTGAACAAATGATTAAAACAACCTTGAATTACAATTCCCGCAACCATTCTTCTTGGTCCAAAAATCATGTGGATATTGTTGAATTTTGAACCTTTTTGAAGACATGAAATCGTTGTTTGTGACTGATGGTACTGGCAGTGATGTTTTTTGGGTTGCAATGTCCGTGAATCGTTTATATTTTTCATTAAGTGTCATTTCACGTTACGTGAGCTGAACGCATTGAAAATACAGACAAACTTTAGATTAAATCAAGTGTAGAACGTTTCCTACAGTTTTGCGAGATTTTTAGATCTTGTTCACACCACCATGATCTCTGCAACTGAAATCGGACATTGCGCATCAACTATATATGCTGCAATTCGACATACAATTTCACAATCAAACACTTTTCTGGAATTGAATGCTACGGGCTCTTAGCCAATCTCTAAATCATTTTGTAAGTTCGATTTTTAAAAATGTTAAGGTACCTATACGTGTCAGATGATGCCATTACTAACTGCGACTGGTCCGCCGTTTTGCTGGAATTTGACATCTATAAGGCCATGCACAATTTTAACTTGTTGTTATTTGGATGCTTCATACGCTGCGTACTGGTCTCTTATTTTGAACATAATAATATTCCCATTGACTCTCATTAAACACTTAAAACGAAGAAAATCTCAAACATGAAAAATATAATGTTTCACTTATTTCAATTCAATTTTATTGTTTTCTCGAAGTCGCGGAATCTATTTCAATTGGTATTCAGCTCCACGTATAATACATTCATTAAAGTGAATTTTAGCATAGCTGATGATTTTCAAACAAATAAGACAATAATTTTGGTCCTAATCATAGTAGTTTCTCAAACGGTATGTTGAAAACTGAACCTCTCTATCGTCAACTTTATCAGATCTTTTTAATCTGTCCGTGTCTGTGAGTGTCTTTTTTAGTCAATAATTACCGCTCTAGACATTGTTTCGTCAGCAATTCCACAAGCGAGTCGCCTGGACCCCTACTCTTTCTTTTGTTCTACGCTTATGGTGCCAAAATCTCCAAAACAATGTCAAATTTACAAGATTTTCTGATTTGGAAAGTCGAATACTCAATAATGTCATTGAAAATTTAGATCTTCTTAAGGACGTGACTTTCTTCGGAAGCACTTAGAACGTGGAGGAACTTCCAAGCATTTTTATAAAAATCGTTGCGGGAAAAATGCATAAAAAAATGAAATCCGGACTATATCAGAACAGTTTTATGAGTAGACTTCACGTTCCCTAAGTCTAAACGGTTCGTTCAATTAGATTCCAAAGAGCTGCAATCGCCCGAAGACTGTTCATTCAAGCCTACGACCATAGTGCAATAATTTCAAAGTTCGCCCGATATGCAACGCTTTACTGCATGGATGATTCCCAGACATATTCAAGTCGACTGACTCCATAGGCTTAGCAGCCATCACATCATCACGTCGCTGATTTAGCAATCTGGCGCGGCACACAACACTCGTTTTATATTTTTCAATAACCATTACATGCGTTCAGTATGATAATTAACAATCGTCCAATCATCATTTGCCACCCGCATAGAAACCTCTTAGAGCATTTCAGTCATGTTCTCCATCGACACTGGAGAGGAAAGTGTATATCTTTTATTTGTCGACAGTGGAATGCAGCATCCGCTAGCATAACGGTTTACTATAATTGCTTCAAAAAATTGTATTCAATTTCCGATAAACATTCAAATTTTTAAGATATAGCCGACATGGCACACCTCGAAATCTACAATTTTAATGCCCATATCAGATTTATCTATTTAATTTAAGCGACAGATTTTCATTTTTGGCTAACAGATACATAACACCGCATTACCGTTTAGTATGATGAGCATTAACATCAAAGTCAAAATATCTCCTGCCGCGCCGTCATTATTTCATTTTATGAATGATCGCCACCCCCCACAAATGTGTGCACATGTGCATCACGTACACGTTCAAGTGTAATTTAATTGAAGTGAAATATCATTTCATGCTGGAAAAACAAACAATCACTCATTCACTACCGTTAGTAATCAAGCAGAGTATCCGGTTGCAATCATATTCAAATGCCATCCGTGTGCTTGTTATACAATTTTACGCCATGCTACGAGTATCTATGATCTGGACGCACGTACATACATAAGTAGATACTAAATACTATCACCGCATCATCTAGTATGTAAGTCGCAACCGTCGTTTACTATCCCAAAAAAAACAATATCGAGGTTAAGTAATCTCGAGAAATTTCTCTATCATTTTTCCAACTTATTTATGGAATAAGTACGCGTCTGCATGCGAAATTTCCGTAAATAATAGACAATCATTCTAATGGTGGATTTGAAATGTACCGTCGCGATATGGCACGGGCGACGCGGCGGCTTACAGCCGGTGAAATGTCTAGCTGGCATTTCAAATATTTTCTTCCGACACAATTCGACTCTTGGAGTGGCTACTAGATTTGCAGTACGAAATTATGTAAGCGGAAAATTCAGCCGTACCTACGGTATAGTATCTTATTTGGTCTTAGAGATTGGGGATAAATCTTCGGTACTTTTTATGGTGTACATCATCGGTTTAGGTATGATGATGCAGCGGTGAAGAGAAAGCTGGGAATGTATGTTAATTCTTTTGAATCATTAGACCGTTGTTTAGAGTCGTAAGTACAATATGTATGTCGGTTCGAGTCAATGATCTGAGAAATTGTAGGTAATAAAATAGTATTGATGAATGGGCTATCGTCAAGTTTTAAAGGATTTGGAAAATTTTCGGTGCCATAAAAGGGAGAATAGGTTATATGGATATAAATACGTATGTATTTATTGTTTAAGATGAAATAGAAGGGAAATACTTTAAATTTACTTTTGAGAAAAACGTGATTTAAAGCAGAAGAAAACTAGACGATATGAGATTATTAATTAAAGCTTATATATTCTCCAGAAACTTATGCATCCTGAACATTTTAAGTGTTTCGTCACAACTGGTAATTTTGTTTATAAAGTATCTAGCCTATAATTTTATAAAATGATAATTTTTTTCATATGAATTTAGTCCATATGGACCAAAATTTAGGGTTGCATAGTTATTTATAGTATTATTGCAAAAAAAATTTAGTTAATGGTAAATATGCTACATATTTTGTTTAATCAATTAAAAAAAAATTATTTTCACATTTTTTGGTCGGAGTCTAGTTTCTGTTTTGCTTGAAAAAGTGTAAAATGTTTGGTTGTTGGCTTCTTTTTTTATCCTCAAGTAGAATTTTATATGACCCAAGCGAATAATCCATAGCTCTTCTGAAGCTGTTAGTGGTTCCTAGTTATCGTTTATTTTGTTTATCTCTTCACTTAACAGGTCTGCCATTGCGAAAATCATAGAAAAGTTTTGAATTGGTAATTTGTCTTCATTGATTTTATCTGTTTTTAGATTCGTTTATCATCTTTTACGAATTTTCTTCGCCTCGTGAACGCAATTCTTCAAAGTTCAAAGTTCAGCATCGTGTGCCTGTGATTCTGAAGTAATTCTTCTATATCCTTTAAATTCATATCAGCAAACCTTCTTCACCCAATAATCTTCCGATTTGTAGTATCTCGTCTTGTACAGCAAGCTGCGAGGCAGATGTTGCCGTGGTAGAGTTAAGCATTTCAGGCCAATTTTTTTGCCACGCACTATTTAAAGTCGAGTTTTTCAGTTCATTTCATGTCATTTTGGTGTTTTCTACTGCATTGCAAATGTTATACGACTTCCGAAAAGTACGAATGCGTTCACAATTGTCAGTACTATTTTGAGTGTTATCAACTTCTCAATTTCAGACGATGATAAACAAGATTAAATGTGGAAATGATGCCTTGGTCGCAGCGTTGAATGAGAGAGGTGGTTAGGTGATTAAAACAAGGTCATTGATAAACAAGATAAAAAGTAAGGGACCTAGGATAGAACCTTGAGGAACTCCGGATGTGGGAAATATAGGAAAAAAAATGGAACCATTAAAAGTAACTCTGCAGGGACGACTATGAAGATAAGAGGAAAGCCAGGAGAGGAGGGGACCAAAAACACCGAAGCCATTAAGTTTAAGAAGCAGCTGGTTATAGTTCACAGAATCAAAAGCCTTCGAAAAGTCTCTGTAAATTACATCAAATTGACGTTGACAATCAAAGGCAAAGGCTACAAAATTAGTGAACTCCATAAGGTTGGTTGATGTAGAGCGACCCTTGATGAAACCGTCCTGCTCAGGAGCAAGTAAGGGCTGTAGAAAAGGATAAATTCTATTGTAGACAAGACGTTCAAGGATTTTACAGAAACAGCAGAGGAGGGGTATAGGACGATAATTGGAAACAACGAAAGGATCACCACATTTGAAGATTGGGAAAATATTGGCGGATTTCCATAGAGAAGGGAATACACCAGATGTAAGGCTAATGTTGGTGCAGAAAAGAAGAATTAATTTGTTTTTCTTGGCTTTAGAACCAGATGTACATGCAACACGAATGTTCGAAAAGGCAGCCGTTTCCAACACAGACCTTTTTTGTCCGCGTTAAATATTTGGTCTGAAGTCAATCCCTATATATCCATAGTTTCTTTTAATATGACGAGAAATGATTTTGCGGTGTTTTCATCAGCACTTGCTGCTTCTCCGGTGAATTTAATTTTATGAAGTTTATATATTTGCTTAAATTTATCAAATCAACACGTACTTACATTTCAACTCTCTCTCTCTCTCTCTCTCTCTCTGCTGGTTGATGCTATACTTTTTTTCATTAATTCGTGGTTTAAAAATTTTGCTTTTGTCCGAATAGTTACGGAATCAATTTCGATTCGTTTTTGATTGTTGTCTTCAATCCAAATCATAAGAAGTGTCTCTACCTTTTCTATTGTGGGATGACGCACTTTTTTCACGATCTTCGCCAACTTTGCAGAACTTTCCTGAATTGATTATATTATTCCAACTTTTTGAGCTTTAATATTTGCCACAGTTGGCTCATGAGTTGCGTTTTTTGCACTCTTGAGAAGTTTAAGTTAAGGTAAGTTTAAGCTCCTTATGACAGAGCTTTAGGTAAGTACATTCAATACAACAACAATCGCTGCCGCAGTGAAGTTACAGCGGCAGCGATTGTTGTTGTATTCAATGTACTTACTTACATTAACTTACCCTGCCCAAGAGTGCAAAACACTGAAGACAGATTACAATCAAATCTGGTTTCGCGAACCTCCAAAGAGCTTTGAGCTTGGCACACTAGGATAGCAAGGTTGGCGAAACGAGATCCGATTATAATCCTTCTCTAGTATTACGGAGTAGGACCGCTTTTTATCATTTTTTTTTTTTGAGAAATGAGAAACATTTGAGACTGATTGGGTCTTGGTAGATTTTGTGAAGATTTTCCTTTTCGGCCAGGTTTTGAAATATTTTTGTTCGGTAAATTCAAAGGGACATGTTTCTCTTCACAGTGGAATTTCAACTGGACTCATCCCTGCCTCTGCTTTATTCTGCTTAAAGTAAGCCTTCAATGCCTTCCTGCTTGGGTACATAGATCATGACCTTGGTTCTTTCTTTGAGAATATTTAAGGTTCGTTAGCATTTGAATGGCTGTTTAGGTGCAGCTGGCTTTATAATTGCACGACGATTCGATTCTTCAAAAAGAAGGTAAGATTTGTTTCTAACAGTTATTAGATGTGAAAACTTGAGGACACATAAATCCAATCTGTTGACAGATCAATGTACCATAGATTATACCGATATAGTCTAGTGCACAAAATCGATACTGCAACCGCTCATTATCTACATTGCCTATTACCTATCTATGAGGAAACAATTCAAGTAATGTTGTCACAAAGCTTTCGCTATGTGAGTAACTATTTAAGAAAACGGCAAAGCGACTTCAGAAAAACATTGCCCCGACTTTGCCAACATTCATCTATCTCAAGCCAGAAAACCAGTTCGGGCACGATAGATAGTATCGAAAGTAGTACAGGTAAGTACCATATATGTATGTACGTTTTATTAACGGCAATGTATAAGAAATCCGTGAGCGCTCGCGCCATTAACCGACCAGCAATTTCTTTGTGCTTTTGTTCTAAGAAACATAAAATCCATTTGCGATGCATTATTCATAACGTCTTCGTTGGCTTGTCGGAGTCATAGTCATTTTCATCCTATTACAGTTTTATTACCACTTTTTTCAATCTCCTCCGCCTATGCACTACACATACAAAGACTCACGCCCGCATTCTAGTACATACACACTGATTACGATCGCTCCAACATATGCCTTTCAATTTATTTCCTTATTAATTATTGCGTGCAGTACCATTGGTTTCATTTGGCATAGTTTTGAGGTTACTGAAACGGCGGCGACGTGTGTTTGATTTGTTTCATGGCTAGAAGGCAGGTGCAGTTTTTCTCTCGTCGCAAATGAATGTGGTTGGCAATGCAATCGTAAAACGGTTATGCATCCAAACATAAAACTTCATATTCAGTTTTTGTGTTACTCTCATACCCTTTGCGTTCACTGGTCATTTCAAATTCCTCCCAGTTTTTCATCATTCACTACATATGTGGAGACACAGATAGATTTTGCAGTCTATCTTCACTCAGCCATAGATAGTACAGAGATCATATTTTAAGACAATACACTAGAGATTCTCCGTGCAGATCGTATCTAGTCCGATTTAACGAGTATTGCCTTCATGACTTGACCATATTTACACTAAATGCTTAATGTTCCTGTTTTGCAGTTTTTTCTACATTCGACCGCAGTTATTGCTCCAACACGATATGATTCCAAAAGTCCCAAAAAGGAATTTTCTAATGAATACAATATTGTCTGGTGGTGCTGTCTATTTTTAAAGCTATCCGACGAAGTCCCGGGAGGCGTTCATCAGGCAATGTGTTGAGGGAAATAATCCTGACTAAAATGACTAGAAAACTGGATTCATACTCATAGAGAGTACATATTAAGAAGCATTAGTATCCGAGCGGTGGAGATATTATTGCTTATCGCCTTGTCGTACAGTTTTGCTTTTGTTTTTTCTCCACTGTTGTCGTGTCGGGAAGATATGAAACGTCCCGGGAACGGAGAGAGAACGCATCTTATCTGCTAAGATGTAATTTATAGGCATCATTGACAATGTTAAGTGGTTTGTTTTCATTTCCAGTGCATTGAAGAATCATAGATTCTATCTGGAAACATTTATTTCGATTTTTGTTTAGAAAACTAAAATAACACAATGATAATTTATTATAACCCTTTGATTTTTATGGTTGAGGGCGAGGTCGAATAAAATATATTTTTATAACTATTCTGTATTTCAAATTGGGAAAATCACTTCAGTTTGTTGACATTTTGAGAAAATATATTCGTGTGGAAACTAATGATGGGCTCAAAAACGCCAGTTTGAAAAAAACGTTTGGCTGCAAAAAACGCACGAACAGTTTTTCCAAATAGCGACAAACAGTTTTTCTAAAACGAAATTTTTTTTCTAAAACGAACAGCTTTTTTACAACGAATAGTATTTCCACAACGAATAGTTTTTCTAAAGCCAATCGTTTTTCTCAAACGAATCGTTTTTCGTTTTTCTCAAACGAACGGTTTTTCTAAAACGAACTGTTTTTTTTTCAAACGAATCGTTTTTTTAAAACGAATCGTTTTTCATCGTTTTTCGTTTTTTTTAAGGAACCGTTTTTCGTTTGCTAAAACGAACTGTTTAGCTGCGGAAAACAGTATTTTCGTACTAGCGAGCATTTCATACTTGCAAGTATTTTATTCAAATATTCAAAAAGTTTTTAGGGCAAAAGGAGCTAAAATCGGAGTAAATGGGCCAATTTTGGGTTAGAGTGGTTTGGGACATAACGAGCCAAGACTAATGATGTGCCGTTCCCGGGAACATTCCCGAAATGGAAATATTCCTGTTACATTCCCCGGAAAAATTCCCACTTGGGGAATTTAACGGGAATTTAAAACTGAGTTTAGAGAACAGTGCCAAGATTACGTCTGATTATTAGTTTTTATTATCTTTAAGTATATTGTTACGTAATACCCGAAATAAATTCAAAATCTAATAAATTCCCGGTAAGTTCCCCTGATTGGGAATATTCCCCGGAATTTAAGGAACATTTCCGGGAATTTAAGGAACATTTCCGGAAATTCAAAATCAAAACGGTTGGTTTTATGTGGTTTGGGGTTAACATGAAGCTACAGAAGTCATAATCAATAACTTATTTTTCATATTTATTCTTTATAATGGAAAAAAATATCGTTTCACACAAGAAAAAAACTTTAATTTCAACATAAAATATATCATAAAATTAATAAATAAGTAAAGTATACAATAATTCACTCTACTTTTCAAGTCGTTGACTGAAAGGTAACTGGAGTGGTAACAAAATAAGCGGGCGAGAGGAGGTGATGAAGTTGCACGCGTCCGAAAAGCTCTGTGTTTGCTGAAATGCCCATTGCACCGCGCACCGATCGCGTCCTCGATAAATTTGAAAAACATAGGAAAAATTGGTATTGCGGAAAAAGTATTGGTACTTTTCTGTTTTTCCCCCCCATTTTTTTCACATTTGGTTGTTGCAATGCTTCTAAAATTGATTAAAAAGTAGTAATTAACCAAAATTATGATGGAAAAACACGTTTAAAAGGAAAAAAAAATTTTTTTTTAATTTTTTTTTAAATTAAATTTTTTAATTTAAAAATTAATTAAATTAATTTAAATTTTAAATTAATGTCACATAACAGTGAGAATAAATTTTGCTCTATTTTTGACGTCTTACCTTTCCGAAGCTTCAACGCAATTTACAATTAAGCAATTATTTTACAATTTATTTTACAATTATTTTACAGCAGGCCTCCCCAACAACACATTAACTTTTGAAAAACTCATTGTGCCACATAAAAATGGGAAAAAAATTTAAAATCGGAAAAAAAAATTTTTTTTTTTAATGCATTTTCCCATCTCAATTTTTGTGGAGTAACACATTTTAACCCATTTCGAGTTTTCATTAAAAAAATTTAAAAAAAATGGAGGGAAAAAACAGAAAAGTACCAAAATTTATTCTCACTGTTATGTGACATTAATTCCAAATTTAAATTAATTTAAATAATTTTTAAATTAAAAAATTAATTAAAAAAAATTAAAAAATTTTCTTTTTTTAAACGTTTTTTTCCATCATGGTCGGGGAGTACAATAGTGATATTTTAAGGACGAAACATTTTTTTTATAGAGGAAATTGGACAAAAACGTCCATTTTTCCCAAAAAAAAAAATTGTTGGTCTAGCATGAAGGCCCGACGTCGGGCTGTTGTGCCACGTTGATGAGCATGAATTCGGGGACCTTTCTGAGGTGTTTCGGGCAAAATTTCCATACAAGTCTGGGGAAAAAGCGGCCTAGTTTCGAAGATACGGCAATATAAAATCCGGCGGGAAAACTAAAAGTAGCACTAAAAGTGCCAAGGAGGAAAAGGTTGAGATCCTTTTTGGTTCACCAGTTGGCGTCTCCGGGTGTGGTGAGGCCCTCATTGTGACTGCAGGTCGCCACGAGGGTGTCTCTAATCCTACCGGGGTTGTGAAATTTACGAGACCGTGGGAGATAACGTGCCCCTGGACTCATGTTCAGCTTTACGGAAGAGGTTTGCATCCTAGCGGGTGCAAGTTTAATAAACGAAACATTTTTTTTTATCATTTCTTAATAAAATTTTCGACAAACTTCATGCTTCAGTGAGGCGAAGTGGAAATCCGACTGTTTTAGATTAGCCAGGAAAAGTTTGGTATCAGAGATCGCTCGATGAAAAGTCATATAGATGACAACAGGATTAGTTGGCCCTATCTTAGTATTTTTTTTTACTTTTGTCATTTGAACGAATACAGGAGGTTTTTTTTGCATATAATAAAATTAAAAACAAATTAAATTGATTGAATTTGATCGTTTTCCTTTAGATGGCCCCTAGATTGGAGAAAGACTTGTCAAATAAATGACCGACCATTGGAAAGTTACGGACAAGCTGCACAGACTAATGACTCGGTGTTCTTTGAAGGTCACCTTGCACCATCACCATTCTAGCTTGGGAACGTTGTGTCTGGAAGGTGGGGGAGGTCATATCAGTCCGTTTCATTACATCACTGCAAATCGTATGCATTGTATATATATGTACATACTTCAAACAGGTATTTGGAACAGGTATTTTTTCGTACTCCTACTAGTTATATCTAGTATGTGAAAATCCTAGTAAGACCCAACTCTAATTATCGTACAACATAAAATTTGGTTTTTTTTTTCGTTAATTCAAACTGTTTTGTTTCAAACAGTTTTAAACAACAGTTGTTTAAAAAAAAAACAGTTCGTTTTCGTTTTTTGAAAATAACAGAAACGCCATCACTAGTGGAAACAGCATTATTTTGGTATAATGTTTTTATGAAATAAAACTACAAGCCGAGCAAAAAAGAGTCGAGCTATCTTTCTCACGTTTGTTAATCAGATTTTACCTTTCTTTTATTTTATCATGCAAATACACAAGCTTATTTTTTATAGATACATATTGCAAAAATGAGATTTAAAAGCAAACGAATTAAATTATCAAAGCATTTCATTTCGATAAAATACATTTATATGACTGAATTTGTCCGATTTATGTGCACGGGTGTTACGAAAGATGTGCATAAATTTCGTTTGTTAATTTAATAATGTGTATTGGAAATAAGTGTATCCATTCACAAGCCAAGTAGAAATCTCTACATGACAAACAATAATGCATTCGGTCTCACATTGAATATTCATGACTAAAAAACGAATTTCATGAAATTTATTTTAAAATTTTCGACAGATACCTGCACATTCAAAGCCCAGACAATGTAAACAATATCGAGAGTTAGTTACGGTAGTTAACAAGGGCATAGTTGATTTTTTTTAATAGAAGGGTAATAGCTACTGTAAGTGGCTCCATACGTGTGCTTTATTTCGAATTCATAATTTTTTTCCCAGTAACGACGACCAAAGAAGACGATAACAATAGATTTGAACAGTAACCTTAACTTTTTTAAGCACACACAAAGTCGACTGTAATTGTTTTCATTGTGAATTGAGTTTCGTGTTTCGAAATTTCCATTCATGTCATGAATTATCTTCTTGTGTAGATGATATGTACATACATATGTTTGTAAAGTAAATTATGTATGTAAGCAAATTATGTAACATCTTATCCAGAAGGTTAGAAAATTATGTTGTACTTATGTAAATTGAAATGAATGCTAAGAAAGTGTTTTAACATATTGGGACTGTACTGCATTAACTGAGTGCGGGGCTCATGGTGAGAGCTAAAAATTTTAGATGAAAGTTATCTAAGGAGTTCAATTCAGGTTAAGCGTCAAATAGTCGATAAAGCAGTCCTAAGTCAACGTAGAATTTGCTATAAAAAAACTAAGGAGTAAGAATCGCCGGGGAAAACTAATGTTTAGGACATGCTGAAAATGGCGAAAAACTGAACAATTTTCCCCATGAGAGTTTAATGTTTTTCAAAGACTTTTTAGAGCTCTACGTCTACAGCATTTATTTGCCGATTTATAACTCAAATATACAAGTTTATATAGATACAAGTACAAAATGAAGACACAAAAGATATGTAATAAATCTTCTACCAACCATTTGAAGGTTATTTTTTAGGCAATTAAACATTTTCATGGTTTTTGAAGGGTGGTACAGTGAACTTTCACTGATCCGGACCTTCTACAATTCGAAGTAATAATAATTTAAATTAGATATAGCATTTGCTGTTTCGTGTGTTACAGCTGGTCATTTCTAATGGGGGAAAACAACGAAAAATATCAAAATATGGAGACTTTATAAGCTCTATTTTCAATAATTTTTCAATTTGTCATTTTTATGATTTTTTAAAAAATAACAAATATTAGCATGGCTGGCTGGGCTGGGCATGAATCGGAAGTGATCCTGTGAATTTCATACTTATCAGAAATCAATTTCAAAATACAAATTTACGACACTTCACGTACAACATTTATTCCGAAGTAAGCATGATCTTAGGACACAGGTTAGGGATGAATCGGAATTACTGGCAATCCCAGTTATTAAACTTAAAATTCTACTTCTTTTATTTTTAGTGACAGTTTGAACTTGTGGTTTATCAGGGGAAAAATAAAATGTTGCGGCCTTCAAGCAAGCACTGTGTTTCTGAGCTTTGTATGTGAGTTTCTGGTCAAGAGTTCCTCGAAAGTAAAAAAAAACTTCAACTACCCATTCCATTGTTTATTCCAGTAAACTCAGATTTAGCCAAGCAAAATGTAATGCTTGTCAATGATTATCTGTCTCTCTAAGCGTTTCACAACAATTCCTACCAGCGAACCAGCCATACGTTTATTATGAGTTTTCCACAACTTACATGGAGTCACACTTCAATCATCCCGACTGTTCACAATTCAACGCTATAACTGTAATCATCATCTTTACATCACAAGCCCAATAGCCAAAAGGCGAACTTTTCTGTTGCACCATAAATAATGCAATGTTACACATGTTGCAACTAAGTAAGCCTGAATTTATACCATTGCAATCTATAGTGTTTTCCACTCTATAACCCTTCATAGACCGCCCAGTATTTCTTTTGTTCGTTGGATTTACCGTAATATATGAGATCTAATCGATTTTAAATGTTCCGAAATGCATATATAAATAGTGGGTGACATTTTCTACCAAAAAGCACATGAAAACGCAATCAAATAGGTCCGTTAATAAGAAACGATCCATAGATCACGATCACATTTCACTTTAGACTAGAAATGTTAAGATACAATCGATTGAAATATTTATCGGTTGACCAAAATATTAGGAAAATTTGTGTAGGTGGATTGGTTGAATCATATGCATGGTCCGTTGCAATAAAATCGAATTGATAGGCATCTTTATAGGAAGTATCTTGTTTAAGCGCTCATATGTGAAGGCGACTAAGATTCATTCATGGTCGTTTGTACGGCTAGTTTAGTAGGTGTGTGCGATTGAAAATCATGATGAACTGGATTAATTTCATAAAGGGACTTTAATGTTTGCTTTAAGGTCTTTAAATCAAATGCGGAATCGAATTGGTTGGCTCTATAGCCTGTTGGCCATCTGGTTCATCAAATAAACTATGCTGTGGAAGTATCTATATAACATTTTGACTTATTCCCACTAATTACGCGATTACTTAATGTTTTATTATCGAGAACAAAAGGCTACTTAGGCAGATAATTTTCAAATGACTGGGATATTTTGTCTAATCAATGTTTTCCTAAGCCACTGGTAGGACCCTATTTCACTCCAATTATCTGCACGCTGTCCAAATAATTCAATTGAAAACAGACAACAACCTTGTACTGCAAAACATTTCATCATTGTCTGTACATATTTGAAAATTTCGCATGAAGCCACGATCAACTGAAAATATATAATTAGGCGTTAAATAGGAGCCTGGCACCAAGTAAGCTAATAACTGACGACAGCTGCTCAACAATGTCGCCCATTGTTATACCAGGCAACCCTGACTGAAAAAATTGTAAATTTTTTCCCATGCATAGGTATGCATGTTCATGTCAAGATGGCAACCTATAAATATATTTTCTTCGTTCCTACCGATATACACATTGCTTTTTCAGCAGTAGGTACTATCAATCTCATTAAACTGTACTATCAAGTCACCGTTAAATAGCTATGTACATCCAATCTAGCACAAAATCATAATCGACCAATAATTCACAAGTAATTTCGCATGATAAATGACTATCCTCGTCCGAACACTTGTCGTAACCGAATTTTATTGCTCGTCTAACAGCAAAAGTCAACATAACGGTCCATATCTATGCATGTATCGTATTACTTACTGCCAAGTGCGAATATCTTATTATCGCATATGTAAAAAAAAATTACAACCCAAATATATGTAAATACTCATACACAAACAAGATATATTAACACCTGCTGTTAAGTTGCTTTTAAAAGGTCATCAAAGTTTCGTAAACATCCGTAGCTTAACTAACAACACTTTACTAATCTTGTACAATATCTAAAATTGCAAACCAGCCCCCCTTCCCCCGTGCAGTTAAACCGAATCCATTTTTTCTGCATCGAATCCACTCGACGTGTATGCGAATTATACTCACTTGTTTGCACGGATCATAGCATACATATAACAATGTCCATGTACCTACACAGAATGCTGTTGTTTATATTTTGTCCGATGCTATTTGTTGTTTTGAAAAACTTTCAGCTGAAACGAAAACGCGAGTAATTAATAAAAGCCGACACATACTGTATTCGTTGGCTCGCTAGCTAGCTAGCTGGATTTGCAGTTGTAAAATAAAAGCGAAACGACAATAAAAACAACAAAAACAAAAATGAAACAAAGAAGAGCCAAGCAAACGAGGAAGGAAATGTTGATATTTTGTTTGGCACTAGGCACGCTGGTACTGAAAATGAAATTCACAGCTTAAGCTTAGGCTCGAGCGAATTAGCTACGGGGTGTTTTCTTGTATATCGTTTGTTTATTTTGAGGAAGATTGCAAACTTGAAGACAAACAATAACGGTGCACGTATTGAAGAAATTTGTTTAGTGGATTGGACTGTTTGATTGTTTTAGATATCGTCTTGGTTGCATCATTTTCCGTTAGATATTGGATTTAGTGGAATGGTTTTGAAGTTATGGTTTGTATGTATGTGTGCATTTTTTCTTGGCATTTCCTTTCTATTTGTTTGAAGATTAATGACGATTAGAGGTGATCCATGCCCTGTAGTTAATGGCATCCCATTGTTTTCGGTGCTACGTGATATGAACACATTCGTTGTAACCATGACCTTTTGATTAAGATCTTGATTATTTCAGTGTGTTGCGTTTAATTTGAATGCTTCGAGCTAAATTTTGACCTTGGCCACAAAAGCTACATTCGATGTAGTGTAAATAGTTAAAACAGATAGATATATTTTCTTATCTTTTTTCAGATCTAAAATTGTAAATATTTAACAGATATTTAGATAAATATTTCCCAAATACATATATGTATATCGCCAAAGCTGGCCAGATTAAGGAGAAGAGGGCTTTGGATTTTAAAGAACTTTAATCTTGCACATGGCCCAACAATATCAGAGTTCATAGTCGTCTCCGATGAAATCACAGTAGCCGACGTCCACCATATGATGATGATGATGATGGTGGCCTGGAGTGGGTTCAGAGGGACCCTAGCACTGCGACCTCCTGTGAGCAAATGTTCTACACACTCTGTCGTTTCCCCACAGTATCTGCAGCGGTCGTCCTGCTCCTCACCTATCCTGTGGAGGTACTTTTTGCATGGAAGGTGTCCTGTCAATTGCAGAGAGCCACTGCTTCTTTTGCTCTTTTATTATCGAAGCCAAGGTATTTTTTTGAGTGTTTTAAACCCTCAATATTAAGCCAATAGTCTTCGATCTTCTTCTTGCTCCATGTTTTAATTTCCTTTTCCGTATCTGCTTTTGTAAAACCCCAGTACGGAGAAGGACCTATGAAGGGTATTTTTGCTCCTTTTTTGGCTTTGGTATCAGCTTCCCCGTTTCCTCGGTGCCCCTCATGGCCGGGGATCCATATCAACACGAGGCTGTTCTATGCCCCTATTTCATTTAGGGCCTTTCTCACCTCTAGGAGAGTAGCCGAATTTATTTGATCGCGATTTATAGCCATGAGAGCCGCTTGACTATCCGATAGGATCTTAATTCTGACCCTTTTAGTATTCCGTATTTTTATTGTTTGTGAGGCTCTTAGTATGGCAGATAGTTCTGCTTGATAGATCGTAGCTTTCTTTGGGAGAGGGAAATGCATTTTGCACTTGGGACCTACGATCCCTGCTCCTACTCCACAATCCATCTTTGAACCATCCGTATACCACATTTGCGCTCCTTTGTGCTAGGGAGGTGGTCCATCCTTCCATTTTTCCCTTGATGGAATTCTGACCTTGAACCTCTTCTCGAATGCTGCCTCAGTTTTTATTTGGTCGCCGAGGTTTAACATTTCCATTATGGGCCTGACGTCCTCCAGGATTTTTAGATGGCCTTTCAGGTCCCCTGATTTATACCTGTAGGCTTGTTGTAGGCTAACGGCTTGTCTCGCTGCTTCCTCCTGAATTTTGAGGTGCAGTGGTTCAAGGTTTAGAAGGGCCTCCATTCCTGCTGTTGGAGTGGAGCTCATTGCTCCTGTAATCAGCAGGCAGGCCATCATTTGAATCTTGTTGAGCCTATTTATAGCAGTTTTTTGTATGGTTTTCTTCCACCACACTGCAGCTCCATATAGGAGGATAGGTCTCACCATTTGTTTGTATGCCCATAGGGTCTGCCTTGGAGATAGTCCCCAATTGCGTACAAGCATTTGTTTTGTCGCCCAGAGTGCCTTAGTGGCCTTCATTGTCGTTTTGTTTAGATGATTGTCCCAGGTGAGTTTCCTATCTAGGTGTATTCCTAGATATTTTACCTCTTCCTGCAGACATACGACTGTACCCCTAATATTTAGGGCTCCTATTTCGATTTTTCTTTTTCTGGTGAATGGTATTATGCTAGTTTTCTGAGGATTAATGGATAGACTTTCTTTTTCACACCATTGGGTTGTTTCATTTAAGGCTTTTTGCATTCTGGACCTCACGGTATCCATGTGTGAGCCTCTTATTATTACCGTAATGTCGTCCGCGTAGCCGAGAGCAGTTAGGCCCTTACTATTGAGGGTCACGAGAAGGTCATCAACTAGTAGGGACCCTAACAGGGGGGATAATACCCCTCCCTGTGGACATCCCCTCCTAGTGTCCGCCCTTATCTTTGCCTCCCCCAGCTCCGCAACCACACTTCGATTCCTTAGTATTTTGCTCGCCCATTTCACTACTTCTTGAGGAGTATCCCTCCTCTGGACAGCGACGTATAGCGAGTCATGTCTTGTATTGTCAAAGGCTCCCTCTATGTCCATGAAAACACATAGTCCGACTTCCTTGCATTTCAATGCCTTTTCTATTATTTGTGTCAGCTTATGTGTAGCTGATATAGTTGATTTGCCTTTTTGGTAAGCAAATTGAAATTTGTGAAGTGGCATCTTTGTCAAAAGATCATTCCTTATGTATAGGTCAATCAGTTTTTCCATGGTCTTCAGTATAAAAGATGTGAGGCTAATTGGCCTGTATGATTTGGGCAAGTCGGCCGGTTTGTTGCCCCCTTTAGGGATGAAAACAACCCGCGCCAATCTCCACAATTTTGGTATATAGCTGAGTTGCAAGCTCGCTCTAAATATGTGTACCAGAATGGTTTTTAGTTTCCCTGTCGCTCTTTGTAGCAGAGCTGGGTAAATTCCGTCTGGTCCTGGCGATTTAAAGGGTCCACCATATGCTCGTGGATTTTAAACAAGCATATGACAGGATTAACCGAAACGTGCTCTAGATTTTGATGTAAACGTCAGACTAAAGCAAGGCTATGGGCTGGCTGCTATTGAACTTAGCTTTTGAGTAAAGGTATCTGTCGACTCAAAGGGTACGCTTTTATATAATTCAAGGTTAGTAGTATCCTACGCAGATGACATTAACAACTTGACACGTTCCCTCACCTTCGCTAAAGAACTCTGGGTGAAACTTGACTAAGAAATAAAGGAAGTTGGCCTCAAAATCAACTTGACGCAAGCAAATAAGAGGACCCCGATAGCTCTTGGCGAATACGATTAACAAAATGTAGACATGAAATGGACAACACAATTTAATGAGCCTAAGGAAATAAAATGAAGAGTATAGATTGCTAACAAAGTTTTCTACTCTATTCTAACTATACTAAAGATCAACTGCAACAAAGCTCAAACTTTATAAGACCTATCTTATGTTATGGTTGTGAAATATGGAACTTCACATAGGTATCCACAACTATGTTGAACGCCTCCGATAGACAGGTCCTTAAGTGAATAATTGGAGCAAAATAGGAGAGCGCCCAAGAATAAGTTACAACCACAAGCTGTATGAAATATTTGACGATCCAGAGGCCACCACAATCATCAAACTATGCAAACTACAAAGGGTTGTTCGCCTGCAGTGAATGGACGGGCATATTATACCTAAAAGGTATTCGAAGAAAAATCCGGGGATTGAAATCCAAGTGAAAAACTCATGGAACGCTGGTCTGACTCTCTCAACAAAGAATGCGCATCGCTGATCGGATTTCGTAATTCGAGGACACAGTCATTGGAACAAGATAATAGAAGGCGCTATCTGAAGGAAATCAAGGAACGACGATGATGATGCCAGATGTGGTGATACCTTATATATTTAGAGTGAATTCGGAGCACTTCGGCAATCGACGAAGATGAGCTAGGAGTATATAGGAGAAGGTTTTTAAGATATGAAGCATAATGGAGTTTTAGAGCCATTAACATGATTCGCTCGACTCCACTCAAGCTGAAGTCTTTATTTAATGAACTAAACACGCAACGAAATACTGTATCAATTTAATGAGAATCTTTTAAAGAATCGAATGAATGCACAATATGAAGAAAACTTGGAACATGATTGGAAGTTTAAGTTACTGATGAAGAAGAAAAAAAAGAATGAGCGACAAGGCAAAACCTTGCGAAATACTAGCGTAGTTTGATGGATATAAAATGAAACAAAACACTAGTCTAATATAAGGTGGATCGTATACGCTTAAGAAAAGTAGAATCTGGACCATAAGCTAGAAATTCAGCTAGTAAGATAGAATGACAAGTTCTGCTGAAAACACTTAAAATAATTGATTGTTGCCAAAATCTCAGACCCACCAGAGTTATGAAGACAGTGATTTGACTCCGACGCCGTGACAAATATCTTTTGATTCTTCTTCTTTCGATTAGCATGGGAACTATATTGATTAGCACGAATAAAACAGTTTCGTTTAAGATATGTTTTGTTTAAACCTTTAACAGAGTTGAAGTATATAAAATAGGTATAGTTGGAAGAACTAAAATTCTAACGCATTTTTAGAGCTGGATGTAATAAACAGTTTTTTACAAAACACTCCTCCTTTTGCATGGATACATAAACTGGTGTTGGGATTCATGACCTGATTTGTTTTGAGGTCTAACCAAATATGGAGCGCAGCACCTTAGTATTAGGGGCACTTTACCATCAGATCCAGCAGATTTCGACACTTTGACATCAAAAATTTTTTACTCATCTAATGACAATTTTCTCCCATGACATTATAACACCATTATGACCATAGGATGTGTAAAATACAATAAAATCAACCCGGTGTGAAGCATTCAACTCAATTACCCTGAACAAAATATGAAACTTAATTCAAAATCGAAAATAAGTGCTTACTCGAAATTAACTCCGTAATTATTATTTTGAAATATTACTCCATCTGATTCGCAACTAACACACAACCCATATTAATTATGGCGCTTCGTCTCAAATATTTCCACCGCATGCAAACAACATGTCAATTCTACGAAATAAATATCAATTTCCAATCGTTTACTGTTCTTCTCTCCATACATACTATGGTCTTGATGCAGCAATAACTCCCACAGTAAAACTTGCCCCGAAGACGATTACTTCGATCTTGAACTATTCTTTTTCGATAAGATTTCTTGCATTCTACGTAAATTATTAGACTGGGGTCTACGCTTGCTCACTCGTCAAAGATGCGATAGCGTTTATAATATTCATTTTCCTTTTTCTTCAGTTAACCCATGAATGGAAACTACGCTTCAATAAATCAAAGAAAATTTTCTTAATGTCCATACAAAATGCAGACGTTTAAAAATAGTTTGACGCCGCCTTTTGACTTCAGATCAAATTTAATCTTTTGTTAGTGTAATATCCGTATTTATTCTGACGTACTACGGTACATTGTGTTATAATGTGCAGTATACGTACATATATCAATTGATAGATTGACTGTGAACTGACCCCCATTCATTTTCAATATTGTACTATCCCAACTGACTGGGTATTTTATTTATTTCTTCTGGGTCTTTTATTTCCATGTTGCGATTATGCTGGTGGTGGGGCGATTGACCTTGTTAATCGGAAGTGATGCTCGTACTTGAAATCTATTTATAAATTGATCCTTTGAATTGGAAAACAAAATGCTTCTCAACTGAGAAATCGGTTTTGATGAATTTAAAAAATAATAGCTGAGAGTGGATAGCCACCTTCCTTCACTTAAACATTATTTCATATCAAATGTGCATACATTTGTTTATGTGATTTACGAATCCGGAATTAGCGTACCGGATCACCCATTTTTTACCAATCATCTTAGCTACATTTCAAACTACATTTGAAAGTAAAAGTCGTTTTGAATTTGACCGAAATTGAATTTCGCGCTTGCATAATACACATGTAGGTATTCCATCCAGTTTTCATGGTGAAAGAAAATTAATTTCAGTTTTTATTAGTATGCCGTATGTGCTCCGACAAAAGAAAATAATTATAGCGCAAAATTACTACTTCTCTTTTTTCCGTTAAATATTAAATCTGAAATTTGAATTTCTATGAAGTTTGAACGATAAAAGACAACTTAACAAAGCATGAGGTCTCTGATTTCAATAGAAAAATAATATTCACAGCTATTAGCAACGCATGCCGGTGAAATGATTTGAATATAGAAGAAAATCAATCTTTTATTCATAAATTTATGATTATGAATGGTGATCATCTACAATAACCAGTTTTGGTTTCAGTTTCAATCTGTTTGATTTCAAAGATAAAAATAAGCAAATATGCATGATGTAACATTGGGTGTTGAATAGAACAAAACGATTACTTTTGCTTTTAGAGACGGGCAAAAAGACTTGATAATTTTATGTTTATCAATGTTGCAAGAAAAGATTATTCGATTTGCTAAAATTATAATATGAGCCATCCAATTTTCAGTTTGATTAAAATTAAAGGCCTCAATGCAGTCAAGTACACACTTCGATTTATATGTGTGAGATATCAGTGATTTTATCGCACCTTGACTGTCTGTGAAAAATTTGGATCCTGGCATCTGAGGTATTCTTGACGGATATTTGTTCTGTGACTTAGACTCCAATAGCATCGCATATACCTCTGCCTGGAAAATATTACAGTGATTACGAGCCCTTATATATCGCAGTCTGCAGAATATACTGCAGCACTTACTCTTGCAGCTGTTTTGGATCCGTCCGTGTGCTCATTTGCTGGTTCTTTTCCCGCCCATCCCCTATGGTCGCTTGATATCTTCGTTTGAAGCTTTACTACTGTGCCGTCAAAAGATCTTGACTTGTAGTGGCCCAATTCCCCAAGCGGGAGAACAGCTTTTGTGCGGGGGAAGATAAAGCTGAACGTTCAACGCAGACGAAAGACTTGTGATTCAGGCACCTGTAGTACAGTGAGCCGCCAATCACTGAACTCTCTTCGCTATGTCAGCAAAGATTGAATGATTTCAATTTTCCTTCCGATGTCACTGGTCAATAATTTAGCCCAAATTATTATAAACGAGAGCAAATTGTAAGACTAGTGTACTGTATTCCGAAAAATGGCGTTCATCGCTTTTGCTGCAAAATTTCCCGCTGTGTTACCAGTTCTCTTTCAAAAGATGCTTTTAAAAGTTAGAAGCATCTTGTCGAAGTTTTAAAAGACCACAAAATTTCTAAAAATCGTATTCAGACCCATAGATCATTGCTAGAGATTAAAGATTAAATTGTTATAAAACTATAGATGCAGCTGCTCAAAAAATTATTTACGATGTAACAAGCCATTGGTACGAAGTGCTTCTGGGAACTGTAGCGATCACTAAAATGCTTGACAAAAGTTGTCTGGCTTTTCATGGTTAATAATAACGGTAACTTTTTAAAAATAGTTGAGCTACTATCTGAATTTGACCTCACTATGGAAGAACACGCACGTAGAGTGCTCAAAAAAAGGAGACTAAGGCCCACTATCACAGAAAAAATATAAGTGAGATAATAGACGTGTTGCATCAATGTATCAAATCACATCTTATTAATGAAATTAAAAATGCCAAATTCTATTCCATAACTTTAGATTGCACTTCTACCGTTACAAATAACTCTTGTTATCAGATATGCTTCAATCAATAAATCTGATTCCAAAGAGGTAGAAATAAAAAGTACTAAAGGCTTTTTGGATTTACTTCGAGTTGAAAGGTCGACAGGGAAGTATAGGTCTGAAATTATAATTGAAGAGCTGTATGATTTGGGCTTAAATTTGCAAGATATATTAGAGGGCCGGGATATGAACACGAGGCCAATATGAGTGGCTCTAAAGCATAAGTTCAATCTAGTATTAAAAATTTGTATTTTTTCTTATACCAATTTTCAATTGTCTGGGAAATAAGTACTATGACGATGTGTTTGATGATGTGATGATGCACAAGGACCGTGCATACTGATTGAGAGATGAAGAGAGTGGAAGGAAGAAGGCAAAAAAAATCGCGAGCATTCTACGGTCCTTTTCACTTTACTGGCTAATGATATGGCAAAAGCATCCTTTAACATGGCCAAAAAATTCAGCACTTACTTTTCAATGGGTAATACTTTTAAAACCTTTTACTGTTTAAACTGTCCAAGGACTAACTTTGAAACCATTGAGTGACACTAGATGGGAGAGTGGGATAGAGGCCCTAAAGGCTTTAAGATTTCATATGGGAAATGTATACGACGCTTTGCTAAGCATTTATGAAAACCGAAAAATTTATAATTCAATAAAAAAAACCTCATGTTTGTCAATTTGTAATAAACTGTTTAAGTTTTTGCGTTCAATAGTTCTTTGGTATAAAATATTAAACTGTTTTAATCCAATAAGAAAGCTGATGCAAACAAAAACTTTCCACCTAGCATCTGCACTTGATCTTTTACAAAACTGCAAAAACTTCTTTAAGGATTTTTGCTCGGATAAATCCTTCAATGAAACTATTGTTGATGCTGACTGAATTATCGTTGAGACTAATATTGAATCAACAATATCACGACACCGCGTAAGAAGAAAAAAAAATAATTTCGTACATACATACGACGCATAAGATGAACCGATCGAAGATCGCAAACAAAAATCTAAGGTAGATTTTTTTTTAGATTTACAATTGATCAAACACTAAATGCACTACTTGCTTGAAGTGAACGTCAATTTTTATAAAATGTGTAGGTTTTAAAAACCATTTCTAATGAAATGCTATTAGAACGCTAAAAGGATAGAGAAAGTATTTTAACTGATAGCAATTTTGTTGAAATAAATGGGGTAGAGTTAATAGAGGAAATGTATGCGGAATCTGTGCTTTTGGAAAAAAAGCCTAAACAATTTACTAAAATTAATAACAATGTTAAATTTTGCCTCAAATCTTAGTGTTTTCTTGAGGATATTGCTGACTATACCAATAACTGTTGCAAATGCGGAAAGGAGTTATCTAAATTGAAATTAGTTAAGAATTTTTTACGTTCCACTACTAAAAAAATCGTCTTAATGGTTTGGCTATATTGGTGATTGAGCATGAAATTGCTGATGAGATAACAGGTTAAATAACTGATCAAAGAACCTTAAGAGACAAAAAATTGCAGAAATAAAAGTGAGAAAGAAAAGTTTGTTGTGACTTTCGTCCGACTTGAATATTAATTATGTTACATGTTTCTATTTAAATATACTTTTTTATTATAATTTAAAATCATTTGATTTTGTCTTTTAAGGGGCGGCAATTTGTTATTTAGTCCGGGGCAACGTAGATACTGCATTCGGTATATTTGGTCACCTTCTCTTCTAGCTTTTTTTTTTGTCTCCACAGCCGTTCTTGATAGGTCACCCTAATTGGTTCCATTTCTTCTTTTCCTCCCATATCCTGAGTTTCTCAAAAATCTCCTTGGTACTTTACTTTGCACCTTGTTTGTTATCGATATTTCTTCTGTTTTTCCAAGTTTCATCAATTCTGCCCGTACTGTCGATCGGAGATCGAAAAGGCTCATTCTTATCTCACCTAATTTATTTTTTACAGTTAAAATTCATCGGCCTAAAAACGATATAAGCAGAAATCGGCCATTTTATTAAAATGAAACTTTCAATCTCCACTTATATTTGGTGGATATTTGATTCAACTTTTCCAGCTTGATCCAACTTTTGGTGGATGTTTGATTCAACTGTATTTTGGCAGCACTTATTTTTGAAGGCATCAAATCCCGTTATACTGCTTGGAAAACTCGGTACTCAAAAACGTTTCAGAGATGATCAATAATCTACCGAGAGTTTTAAGCAGAAAAAGCACCAACTTCTCGTTGGAATTTTCTTGAAAACTTATTTAATTCTACTAAAACTCAATGAATGTTACTACACAAATAGCAAAGAAAACTAACCGACTTGAGGATCCATTCACAAATAAATCGACCATGTAGTGTAGTATTTCTGCAACAACAAAAAACGAGTGTTTTGTTTCTTTCCTGGTCCAAAATTTGTAAAACTTGTTTCGAAGATGTTGAGCAGAGCGTGCAAGCAAAGAAGAAAAAAAACTGCCGGGGAGAACTGCTTCGGCGGCGAGACGATTCACAAAACTAATTTACAATCAGGTGAATGTGTTTTTCTCGGGCATTTTCATATGTTTGAACATCTCGGCCGGTCTTTTAATGTTTTGTCCGTGCCTTGCCAAATCTCGTTGTAGGTATTGTTGTTTCAAACAAACATACATACATATGCAGACATATGAAGGTGAGATGAACGGCGGAAAGATTTATGACCACAGTGCAATATATTTACCATGCCTACCTGAATTAGTTTTTGACCGATAAGTACTGGGTGTCAGTCAGTCAAGTTTTGCTAGGCCATAAAATAGCACAAGATTTTATGTTGCTAACTCGTTTATGACGTGTCGTGTATTTGAAGGGAAAGAAATTGCAGGAAAACAAATTAAAGGCATATGTTTCCCATTCGATTTTTCAATTAGTTTAGTACATTCACAGGTGCAGTCCGGAAACGATTCAAGCAACTGAACAAGTAAATCTTTTTACGAACTCTATATCCTACAAACAATTAATTCACACCCTAAAAAATGAACAATCCGGAAATAATTAATTCACGGATGTCAATAGACATTTTTCCTGTCTAAAATGCATACCTGCTGCTACATAATTTTGTTTTTATTGCAATCACACAATTCGAATCCATTCAAACGAATTAAAGCGTTAATTCCTCCATCAAAACCACATTCCATTTTCGATTAAGTAATACTTGCTGATGTTTCTTTTTTTTTTGCGAATGTTCAGAAAAACTTATTCTTAGATGACTATTGTGCATGAATTCGCCTGAGCACCTAATTTTGACTTTAGTAGATCTCAAAACAAGTTCTCGATATGTAAGTATCTACGGTTGAAACAAGTTTCATATTTAATGTAGATACATCTTTACATGGAGATTAAATCGTCATTTAACACTAGTTAGAAGATAATCGACTGGCTTTAGTATATTTTTTTTTGTTCTGAGATTATATATTAATGTTTATGTTATTAATTTAGTTTGCTGAAAATAATTGGAGTTTTATTTTAAGTTTTCCATATATTTACGTTATTAATTTAAATTGCTTGGATGTAATATAAATTCTATTTTATCTATTCTATGTTTGAATATAATGGTGGTTATCATCAAATAATCAGAATTTATGTATGATTATTTGATGATGACTCTATGTAATATTAGCAATAGAAGTAGCTTGATCACTTGATCTTTATATTTTGACACAACACGTCATATACGTGAAACTGCAACAATTAGAGAGCATTCTGATTTTTTTTTAAGATGGAATAGTTTGTAGTGTGGAATTACAGATAGTGAAGACATTGAAAACCGTAAATATTTTTGATGCACTCTTTGCTCCAAAATAATGGCTCTGGGGACACTCTTTTATTTTCCTAAAGCCACTTAATGAAAAAATTTCAAAAGCATGAATTGATTCATGAGATTAATCTTGAAAAAAAAAATTGTCATCCTTTTTATTTTGTTACATAACACTCTTCGATTTACACTAACATAGTAGGGACATAAATACTATATATATATATATATATATATATATATATATATATATATATATATATATATATATATATATATATATATATATATATATATATCACCAAAATGATTTTCCGAGATAATCTCTGCAGTGGCCGATCCGATTGAACTGAAATTTTCGGAGGACGTAGATGTATATAGTAGGTAGGTCCATGACTTGCTAGAATTCAGATATCATAACCTTTTTGGCGGCGGCGAGCGTTTTAGTGAATTTTCAGGTGCTCCTATATTTCCAAGCAGTGTAAATTTTTGTTAAAATAAATGTTTGGGAATGGAAACTTATTATGTTTTAAGCTTGTTTAGTTTAAAATGTTGGAAATTTTGTGCCGTGTGTGGGTGCAGCATGCCTAAAAGTAGACAAGGATTTTTTTTCAAATTTTGATTTGTCATTACTTCTAAGAAAAACAATGGATCATCGTGAAATTTGCAGAGCATATTAATGTTGACTAAAATTTAGCACACGTGAATATTCAAGATAGTGCGGGTAACCCTGTAGCTACGGCAGGCTCCTGAAAAAAAACCTTCATTTCATTGACCTTCCTAAAAAAATTCTGATTTTTGACAAAATTATCAAATCATTGATAAATCTTAACCTTTGTCTATCGTACCAAACGGAAATTTTCAAAATTCCGATTTACACAAGAACGGCAATCCATCACCGAATTACCTCTATTTTCAGCACTCGAAAGTTCTGTTCACGAGAACTGACGACCGGATTATCCGATCACAGTGAAATTTACAGGACATGTTGGTATTAGCTAGGGCTAGGTCTGATAGAAGTGATTCTGAAATGCGGGCAACCCTGTGCCAGTGGTACCATCTTGAAAAATCACTGAGAAATATATATATAACTTCCGATTCAGCCATCAGATTTTGACAAGATTCATAGTACTTGGATCTTACCTTAGGTAACATTTGATGAAAATTTGGCTGAAAAATTAGAATAGAGCTGCCAGCTATGGTGATTTTTGTCTCCTAAATCTTGCAAATTGAAGCAAAATAAAGCTTTTTTCCCTATAACTTCCGGTCCAGTGTAGAAATCAGAACGAAGTTCACGCAGTAAATGGACTTTAATGTGAACAAAATGTCGTAGAAATTTCGTACAAAAATCATGAAAGGGCTGCCAGCTATGACAATTTTTGTAATTTTGTTTAATTTCTTTACTGAGCGATTATGTCATTAGATTTGCAAATGGAAATGATCCTGCAATGAAAATTAACAACAAATATTAGCGCTTTCAAAATTTGGAAAGTTTTGAGGGTGGTAATCCTAAAATTTGCTTCACCCGTATAACTTCCAGCGCAGGGATTCAATCGAAACGAAATTTACTGGTTGGGTTTAACTTAACGTGAAGCAGATTTGTTTTGTATTTTGCTTTGCTGCTGACACAGGCTAACCAGCATTAGCCATTTCCGTAAATATTGCACCAACAGATGCTTCAAATTACGTTCTCATATGCAAAGCATTTGCAATAAAAATGAGGAATCAATTTTGAAATTTTCCGATTTTTGAACATTTTTCGGATGGCAGCCTCAAACAACGTTTAACCGCTTAAACTTTCGATGAAATCCTCCGATGAGAACGAAATTCAAAGGATAAGTTGATTTGAGTATGAGCTTGTTAAGGTAAACTTATTGCTGCGTCGTTGGGAAAGTGTTGCCAGCACTGAACATTTTCATCATTTGTGTTATAGTTGGGTTTTGTTGCTTTGGATAAGGAATGGTTGATATGATTCTACAAAACAGTGTATTACGTCTTTCCACACTTTTTTGTCACTCAAAGACAATTTCTTCGAAAATTAGTTTTCTAGCGGTTCAGGTGCGCTGGAGTTTTTTTCAAAATAAAAACTATTGACTTGAGATTTAAATTTTTACGGAATAAAAAAAATAAGTGTCATTAGAAATGGCCACCCTTCGCCTTCACACAGGCTTTGAGTCTTTTCTGTCCAATCGACTATCGCAGCACGCAGCTCATATAGTGGAAAATTATTCACCGATTTGGCCAGGGCGGACTTGAGGGATTCAATGTTATTGTATCTTCTATGGCAGACCAGGTCCTCCAAAACCGTTCATAACTTGAATTCCGACGGACTCAAATCGGGGCTCCCAGAGAGTCAATCATCTGGTGTCATCAGACCTGAGTCGTTCTTGCCTTGTGAGCTGGCGCCGAGCATTGCTAGAACACCCAATGATGGTTTTGAAATAAGGTTTGGCTGAAAGAGTTCACAATATTGTTGAAAACCGTCTGTTGATACCCTTTTGCGGAGGTTCCCAACTAGCACTTTTGGTGTCGAATACTGGATAATAGCGAACTGCCACCAGATCGCAGTTATCGATACGCTATTTCCACTTATTTTGCCACGACAATGTGAAAAGCCACTCAATGCACCCATTTGCAACGTGGTGGCAACGTTCACATCGGAACCATAATCATCCGAAATTTCAAACTCCAGTTATAGTATAGAAATAGTAGCGAAAACGTTTTAAAAACTTGTGAAAATTCTGTTCACTTTAAAGTAGTTTTATTTATTTGTTTGCTTGGTTTTTGCTACTACATTTGGCCACCATCAAGTGATCAAATTTATGGTTTTCATTTTGGTGGCAGAAACGTTCCCAATATCGTTTATTAAACACAATTAAGTGTACTGATTTAATGTTGGGTTTTAGCCTAGTGGCAATTACTCCTGAAAAAGCCTATAAAGTTTTCGTTACTACAATAGGGAGTGGCGTTTTCTACTAGAAAGTATTAGAAACGTTCTTTTCTTATTGTGGTATCCTCTTTGCATATCTTTCATTAGATCCCCGTGCACTTTAAGGGGCTATGTACACTTGGGACGTCCAAAAAAAGCTCTTTTTTAGGATTTTTTTTAGACACATATTAAAGTAATTAATAACAAACGTTTTTTTACTTGAAAGAAATATATTTGTAGAAACTATTGTAATTTTTTAAAGGCAAAATTAGTCGAAATAGAGTAAATTTTCGAGGGGTCCAAAAAAAAAAATTGTTTTGCCGTCATCACTGTTGCTTGTCACTGGATCATCCGAAATAAAAACAAGTCGAAGATTATAAGTTGATGATATAGTGCTCCGGATGAACGAAGGACTATGTCAGATTTTGTTTTTTTGAATAATGGCGGTTGATGAAATTCAAAATTGTATTTTCGACCAATATTTCACTCACATTTTCAGCTATTGAAAAAAAATATAGTCCAATCGAAAAATCCTTCGTTCTTCCAGAGGACAATTACTTATCAAATAAGGGAGAAAAATTTCATGCTGATCGATAAAGCCGTTTTCAACAGCGACTTCGAAAACATAGTTTCGAGAAAAATGCTTTTAAAGCATGCGAAAAACGCTTTATGCAATAGAGACGACTTCATTCAAAGTGATTTATCTCCATAAAGAATTGCCCGATTGAAAATGCAAAGAAAATAAAATCGATTTTTTCAAAATTCTAAGTGTACCTGCCCCCTTAAATGAATTAATCGCACTTTTCGTTCAATATTTACAATAAATTTACACGTCGCAAACACTTCGTGCGACAACGGTAGCAAAACTGTGCAGAAAGTTCCGATTGCCACTTTACAGTTGCAGTTGGGTCAATATAGAGTCAAAGTAGACATCATAGTGGATCTTCGGGACTATAAAGTTATGTTTGGTACCATAGAGTGGCATTTTTTCACATGTGTGGTTATAGATACCATATAGTTGCAATTGTTACGTGATTGGAAAACTCGTGCAGGTTATGGGAACTATGAAGTAACAATGATTTTGTAGTGGCAGATCAGCACTCGGCCATCTTTTTATGGCTGAAATATGAAGGTCCAAGAAAAATTTATTTTATTGAGAGACACAAAATGTGCTCTTATGGAAAAATTACCTAAATTTTGTGCAGGGACGTACATACGCTATTGATACGAACAAAAAAAACTAAAAAACATAAAATTTTTTTTACATTAAATCTAAGTTTGTTATATTTTCGCCAAAATCTTTTTTTAATTTTAACAGGTTGCTCAGGCGCATTGCAATTTCTGGTCCTATAATGTGAATATTTACGATGAATTTCAGTTTGTAGGTCATTTTGGCTATGGAATTTGGAATATCATCCTCATTATATTCTCTTAAGAATTCTACTTAAATATTCAAAATGCAACTTTGGCCTTGTGCTAATTTTTCGTCATAGCCACACAAATACATTGTGTTGGTATAATACATATTGAAACACATGAAATGTTACAACCAATCAATCTTTTATTGTGTTAGTGTAGTATTGGCTAATGAGTATCAATTTGGATTTTGAATCCTGTTCGGCACCGTCCTGAAACTGTCACCGTCCTTAACAAAATGTAGTTCCTGCCACCAAATGCCAACGTACCTTTTCATTCCCCATTTGGGTAATATAAACGATTTTCGTACGTGGCAAAAACGTATCTTTGGCAGGTTGTTGCCACTATAAGAGCCTTTTTTTAGTGCCAGCAACGTGGCAGCATACCAAAATTGCTAGTTGGGTTTTCACACCTTTTTCGCAAAAACAAAACAGCTCAGTGGTGCTACCATGGGACACTGATTATATTGCTGTCCAATCATCTCTGTCTCAAGAGTTTGGGAGAAGTGGGCGAGGGGGTTCTCGCTAGAAACGAATGATTTGGAAATATGCAGCAAATATATGGTGGAAATATATACAAAATTGGAATGTGCTCCAAAGTATGCTGTGGTATATTTTCCCTCCACCTGCCAGGCCACTGTAGTGTCTTTCAGGCGGAGGTGTTGGTAATTCTTTAAGCGGCCAATTGGCTCTTATGTATCTGGATATTCAGAGTGAATATTTGCATTTTCACTGGCAGCCAAGTAGCTATAGGTGATCCCTTGCTGGAGTTCACATCACCTCAAGCTAGTTGCAAAATATTTAACAATGTTTCGAACTACTATTCCTCTTCTATCTCTAAACCTTTATTCAAAAAAAAAATTATATGCTGCTTTAAATTCTTAATTCAAATTATTTCACTTTTCTCATAACTTCCATATTGAATTAACAACCAGACAATAAAGTCTGCTGACATTTAGAAATGTTATTGTAATTTAGCTTAACCTTCCGAGAACACAAGGGGTCAAATTGAGCCCAGTGACCTTTTTGGCCGATCGCAGCGCTTAGGCCTGCGGGAAAAGGGGGGTACGATAGGCTCCTAAGTGTATTTCTGTGTCTTGACTATAAATTTACACCGTTCGCATACAGTCCCAAGTTGTCAGTCGTCGTTGAGAAACCTTTGAAGCAGATTAAGGGGTCAAATATACCCCATATGTACTCGACGTCAATTTTGAGGCAAAAATTTAATTTTTTTAGTTAATAAATCGATAGATTAATTTAAAAAAGCCAAAAAATAAGTTTGCAAGTGCTTTTATTTTTTGTTTTTAGCAATATGACGTATGATCTGCGTTCTAGTGTACGCAATAATTTGTTAGCTGAAGACAATGATAACAATTTTGGCGACCATGTCTCGGAGCAATCAGAATCTGATTATTCAGAAGATTACACCTTTTTTTGCAACCCTTTATATAGGGCTAATTTTTTTTATTATTTTACTATGTCTTGAGAGTATCCATATACATTTTTAGCTCAACATATTAAAAACTGACAAAGTTATGATTTTTTTTAAATGTGCAAATTTTAAAATCCTCACAATCGCCACCGTAAATATGCAAAATAGATACTTTTTTTCAAGGGTCACTAAAGGGCTAATTTGTTTTATGATTTTGTCATACCTTGAGTGTATCCCCCTAAATTTTTAGCCAAAAATATTGAAAATCGACAAAGTTACGATTTTTTTGTAAAAAAGCTGATTTTCGATAAAACTGTTTTTTCGCGATTTTTTTAGGTATGTTAAGGACATTTAGGGCACTTCTAATGCAAGAGAACTACTAAAAGAGGTCTCAATCTATACCGACAAATTTTTTCAAATGCAAATCTTCAGTGGCGGCGATTCTATAGACGTTCAAAAGTGGTTGGGGTCAATTTGACCCCAATTGTTCTCGATGACCGAAAAAATAGGTGTGTTCTCGGAGGGTTAAATAAATAAATAAATGAATGCCGTACGTATTTTAACGAGATGTCGAGATGTGGACCAACATGCAAAGGCTGGCACGCTTTTGCCAGAAATGCGCTGCAATTTCCCAGTTGGTATGCCCATGGTGTCAGTTAAACTGACCACCAGGCAAAAATACTTAAAAAACATTGTGAAGTCCTGGCTAGAAGAACCTTCCTGTGCGATCGTTAGACATTTGTGGAAAATTTTTGACATTGGTCGCACTAGGGAACTTCTCGATTTAAGACGGGAGACGCTCCACGCAGCGGAGATACTCGCTTCATAATTGATTCCTTATAATGTAGTATTGAATAATATATTAAGAGGTCCCAGCTTTTATTCCCTAATTTGGGCGAAAAGTTTAAGGAAAACCAATGCCAAGAATTTTATTGGTGACATTTACTACCTAGCCTTTAGAGATATTTGTCTTCTAAATATATACTATGAGCATCAAAAGTGAGTGCACACCTTCCAAATTTGTTTTTGAGCTTCAATAAAAGAAAAATTACCGATTGATAAATATTTCTGATTGAGGAATATTAAACCTTTATTCGTTAAAAACAATATACTAAAAAATCAGTTCCATATATTCACTAACAAAAAATTTACAGATCAACATAAATAAAAAGTCAATGAAATACGAGTCAAAAGTAAGTGCACACTACATATAATAAAAATTCATATACAAATTTTAAGAAACACTAGTATTTGGTTTGACCGCCCTTGGCCTTTAAAACAGCTTCCACACTGAAAAAAATCCACATAGCGCCCAGAGCCATGTAACATAGCGCATTATTTATCGCCCCATACGCCATGTACATAGTACTCTGAGCCATGCAATATGGCTCCCAGCGCCATAATGCCAGAATCTACATAGCGCGTGGTCCCATGTTACATGGCGCAGCATTTATGGTGCCACACGCTATGTACATAGTACCCTGAGCCATGCAGTATAGCTTCCAGCGCCATAATTACATGGCGCAGAAATTATGGCCCCACACGCCATATTACATAGTGCCATGAGCCATGTAATATGGCTCATGGCACTACAATTATAACTCGCAGCCATGCTGTGTGAGGAAATGTATAAATATCAGCAAGCTTCTTGAATATAGGAGAGGATATGATCTTTGATGTCATTAATCCCTCGGGAATATCTTTGATAGAATTCCATCACCTAACATCAAGTGTTCTACCTCCAGATGCTCCGAACTGAGAAGGTCGTGGCCTTTTGTTGGATGCAAACTGGATCATCTTCAGATGCACTGAAAAAACACATAGCGCCAGACGCCATAATTTATAGACTACATAGTCGATTTCGGTCGATTTGTGATAAAATATAGCGCCACACGCCATAGTACATAGGAGCGGACGCTATGCTTATAGCCCTCCACGCCATGTACTATAGTCCTTCACGCCATACAGTATAGTCCTCCAGGCCATACAGTATAGTCCCCCACGCCATGCACTATAGTTCTCCACGCCATGTGCTATAGTCCTCCACGCCATGTAATTTAGGCCTCCACGTCATGTACATGGCGTGGAGGACTATAGTACATGGCGTGTAGGCCTATGTACTTTTCGCCATGTATTATGGCGTGTGGCGCTATATTTTATCACAATCCCTAAATCGACTATATACATGGCGCCAGAAGTCTATAAATTATGGCGTCTGGCGCCATGTGTTTTCTCAGTGCAGTCTTCTAGGCATGGATTCTACTAATTTTCTGGTAAATTCTGCTGGTATATTATCCCATTCTTCCTTAAAAGCATTTTTCAAACTTTCATTGCTTGTGATTAGACGTTGCCGAAATTTTCCTGTCTAAATAATCCCATAAATGCTCAATGGGGTTCAGGTCTGGGGATTGGGGAGATGATCGAATACCTTGGGAGTTCTATAAAACAACAACAAACTTACTAAATAGGAATTGTGCTGAGGATCGTTATCTTGTTGGAAGATCCACGTCCTAGGCAATCCAATTTCGCAACACTGTCAGCCATATTTCGCTTCAAAATATTGAGATAGCCTTGCTTATCTATTGTACTATCAATAAATTCAAGGTTTCCAACTTCCGATGCTGCCATACACCCCCAAACCATAAAAGATCCTCCGCCATGCTTCATTGTGCCGGAAACATTTTATTCATGGAACTCAGTATTTTTAGTACGTCAAAGTTTTTTATTTGTATGCCCGCCAAATATTTAAAATTTACTCTCATCAGAGAGTAAAACGTTTTTCCTAAAATTATAAGTACAGTTTTTATATTTTTTAGCATAATTTTTGCGTTTTTTTTTTTATTCGCTTTAGAAATAAACGGCTTCCTTCGTTGTGCTCTGCCATGTAACTCATGTTCTTTCAATATTCTTCGAACGGTAGAGGCTGAAACGGATTGCTTGTGTGTCGCGGAATAATTTTCAGCTATTTTTGCTGCACTTGAACGTGGATTACCCTTAAGTTCTTTCACTATATTTCTTATTTCTTTTCTATTTAATTTCCCTGGCCGTCCAGATCTTTCAAAATTGTCCAATATTTTGAATTTATTGTATTTGTCAATAATTTTTTTAACTGCACTGTGTGGTCTTTTTACAATTTTTCCAATTTCCCGTAGACTTTTACTTTCATAATGCAAATTCATTATAATTTTTCGTGTTTCTGGCTCAGTTTCTTTCCTCATTTTTACACCTTTCTTTTAGCACGTTTTAAATCAAACTAATTCCTTCAAAAATCACTTTTGAAATTAAATTGAAGTTGTATTCCGTTGTAGTAAAAGATCCGTGACTTTTTTTTACAGCTAGAATCTAGCAACGTTTGAACATGTGTGCACTTACTTTTGATTCATATTTGATTGACTTTTTGTTTTCATTCCTCTGTAAATTTTTTGTTATTTAATATATGGAATTGATGTTTTTGTATATAGTTTTTAAAAAATAAAAGTATGATATTACTTAATCAGAAATATTTTTCAATCGATAAATTTTTTTTATTGAAGCTCAAAAACAAATTTGAAAGGTGTGCACTCACTTTTAACGGTCACAGTATTTTTTCAGTTCGGTAATGGTTTGAGCCTAACGTCTTTCTAGAGCTTGAATCATAAAACTGGTATTGTTTTACCAATCACAAAAATTCCTTTATAGATACAGTAAGAAAGATAGCTTCAAAAAGGCAAGTTCCGTACATGAACAAATCTAAGAGAGCAGGTGGTGTTGTTGATAAGTCAGTAATATTAGTCAATCATTTCCATGAATGAAACCTTTTAGACTTCACTTTGTCAAAACATAACGAATGCTTCCATAAATCTGATTCGGCGATTAGTTGAAACCAACAACATTTTTGTCAAAATTCAGAAGTCGTCTACTACTTGATATACCGTCAAAATTTCCCCTGACCCTCTGATGACACTCTACGATCGATTGCGCCCTTTGAAGAAATTGCGATTTCTATATGACTTATCTTCATCAAAATAAAATCATTTTTCGAACCCCCATTGACGGTTATTATTCTAAATTTGTATACTCTCTGCAAAACGATAATAGTATTTTGCAGTATGGCGAGGACGATTACCTGCTCTATCGCGTAGCTAATCTTGAATATTTTTTTTTTAGATTTAGTTCGTATTACTCGTTCCTGTGTCTTCAGGACTACACTAATGATTACCTAAAATCTTTTTTCATAACAAAAACTTTTAATACAAATTACATCATCTTATAAGCCTCTTTTTTAAATTATAATTAAATAAACCAAATATAACTGGAAATAAATATATGGCACATTGATTATGTTAGATTATGTGACATGCCAACGCTGTACGTACTGTAACTGAATAATTGAAACAATCAAAATAACCAATAAATTGATAGGGTTTACGATCGAGCTGATAATACTGTTGGAAAAATGATGGTTTTGATTGATAGATCTCAATTGTGTTGTGGCATTATTCATATACGTTTTTCACATTGATTTATTTCTGATTATATTTCGTTATTCCAAATAAGATGATAGTATTCCTATACGACCGTCTCCAAAAAATCTTTGAATTTCTTTCATTCATACTACTAATTAGTGTGAATTGCCTACCTGTGATTGAACTGGAAGACATTGAGTTCTCCGAATCTCCTGTTATTGCTGTCGAAGCGGCAAACGTACTCCTTATTGTCGTTGAACTGAACAACACTGTAAATAATATCGCCTTCATAGGTAATCCACAAATTTGAACGGCTAGTAGTGAAGAAGACATGGGAAACCTCCGATGAGAGCATAAATGCTTACTTCCACATGCCTCTTCCATATCGTATTTCCCATATCCTGCCTGGTCGACCGAATTGATGAAATTCTACTACTCCCTTTGATACTGTTCCAAACTGCAGTCGAATCCGAAGCAAACCAATGAAAACCGTAAAAGGATCCTTACACCGGAATGAGTCGAGAGTCGAATTATTCAACGAACTCACTACACTATGTTCCCAGTGAGCACTATCGCTCAAAACGGATCAAAAAACAACACACACTTGTTAATTGCACTTAATTTAATCTACAGAGCGTGGAAAAAAAGCCATACAACAAACATGACTTTACGGAAAAATGCACTGTTGTTGTAGCACAAGCTCACATAGAACTCGATGTAATATGGGAGTTATCTTCGTTTTACGCGTGGATGTCGGGCTTTTAGTTGCGTATCATTATTATCCTAACCTTCCACTTGACTTCAATTTAGATAACCGCTAATTAGTACAGAGAATATTTAATATCGACAAGATAGAAACGCATTGGGGTCATCACGTAAAACGACAGAAAGAAGAAACCGCGGCAAAAGCTAGGGGATCCATTCCGTGCGATTGCAATGTACACAACAGCCAGGCCAATCGGGAATGACGCATACATAGATACATACTCCGTCTTTTTTCACAGATTTAGATATAAGCTTGCATGCAAAAAACACAGCCGAGTACGGGCGAAATTCAAGAAAACCGATAATTTTTTGTTTACCCCGCATATGGGAATCACTTCATGTTTTGCTCCCTCCCTTGTACTGAGTAATTGTATGGTTTAATCTAATCTTATAAAATAAGGAACACACTGAGTAAATGGAACACTACGGCATACGTGTGTGGCTTTACTGCACCGTGAGCACTGCACGCGACAATTTCAATGATTTACGAGCATTTCAGATGATCCGCCGAAACTGAAATTAACTAGATCGGAACAAATGAATTTATCTAAAACGAATAAAATGGTCGACAACAACCTAAAAACAAAAGTTCCATCAATTTCCACAAAGATAAAACACTGTGCGAATAATGACACCACGAGGAAAAGCGCGCGATCCGAACAACAGCTTAAAAGCAACTGGCCGTGCAGATTGTTTACAGCTCTGTTCGAGCGATCTTTAGCAGCTTTACAAAAAAAAGATAGATGCTGATCCGGTACCGGATCTTTGTATGCATCTCAGCAGTTCTGTTAAGATTACCACATGTTGCTTTCCTGCCAGTGCTAGTGAAACGTCACCGTACCAGCAGACAGAGTACATTTGTATCTGAACAGTACGAGATATTTCGGACTGCTTCGGTGCACCCACACTCCGATCCGAGTTTAGTTCGGATCGGAGCGAATGAAGTTTGTTTATACTGCCCTACTAAGCATAATCGTTTTTTAGTAACACCGGATTTAAAAACTCCATACTCTATTGCATCATTCTACAAAATTTGAAAAACTTATCTTTTATGGAAGTTTGTTAAAATTAATATTGAAAAATGCACTCTCCTTATATCTCCAGTACAAATTAAAACGCAAATCATTGAATATCTCGAAGCTACTAAAATGTAGATAGAACGTTCATGCTTAGTAGAGCAGTATATGTCTCTGAGAGTCTTGTTGAATTGAAGTGAAATATCTAAAGTGGATAGAGATATAATATTTGATAAAATGCCTAAGGATATGCAATGAAGTTTAACTGCTTTAACCCTTAGCTGATGATGTCTGGTATTCGACAGCACTTTGTCTATTTGAGAGCAGGGGGAGGGGGTTTTAATTGTTATTCAACATTTTATATAATATCGTGTTTACACATTATGATTTTTTATGAATGTTAACATTCCATCCAAACTATAACTAACTAAACTCAAAATCGGGTACTATTATGAATTTTCTCCCGGCTGAATTTATTTCAGCGTGTGCTGAATTTCATCCGTGAGAGGGAGAGCAAGCTTTAATGAATTTCCATTCGAATTTCGTTCTAAAATAGTGGAAATTGATACAAAAGGAAAATGTGGAATGCATAAGAAGAAAAGAAAATAAAGTATGTCCGCTTAAACCCTTTAGAAACTTTTATAGTAAATTCTAGTCCAGTGAAATTCGACATAAAAAAGGCAAAACTTCGGAAAAATTAGGGGAAAGCTGAATTTTGGTATGAACCTTGATACTGGCGTGTTTAACAAAATGTCAAAAGTCCCCATCGATCCGAGTGCTGCGTCACTTTTTATACGGGATCAAAGGTCACCAAAAGTGACCTTTCCTAAATATCTCAGTAACGGTCACGTCTTCAGAAAAACAATGTATGACGAATTAGTAATAAATTTCCAATAAAAAAGATTTTATAACTTTTTCTTGTAACCATAACGGTTTTTGAGATATATTGAGCTAAACATTTGTTACTAACAGCATCCTCTTTCTCAACGGTATGTTGATATTATCAGATTTTGATTACGACTTGGAATGCTTGTGAGTTTGTTATTCTATGTTTAAGAGGATCATAAAAAAAACATGTAAACAAACTTATCTACCACACTCCAGGGTAGGTGGAAAAATGTGCTCCGAAAAGTTAAAACCACCCCTCCGCCCCCCTTTGCCATAAAATTTGTAGGGACATCTGCTCGCTACTCTCTTCTCGGAAATAAACTGTATTGCTGCATCATGTATGGGATATTTCACAAAGGAGCAGGACAAAACAATAACATTGCAGGTGAAAATAGGTTTTGTAACATACACGTATCATGGCCCTAATATCATGGCATAATTCTGTAAACGCTCATTCTTGACATTATAGGAGCTCAACCCGCTGCAGACTATCCCCAAATTATCAGTTTTTTTTACCAATCCTGTGATTACTGCATAGAGCCAAAGGGACATGACACGTCTCGAAACCAATTTGCATCTGAAATTACGTGACCTTGTCCTAATCGTTCATGGGATAAGACGGTATGAAAAAAAAACTAAAAAACCGGTTATTTCGGAGTGGCTCGTTTGCGGGGGTGGGTAGGGTGTGGGTGGGGTGTGTGCGATGCGATGTCAAGAATAGGCAATTAACAGGATAGAAAGTGATATTGTCTTGTTTAACAGTGGGCAAAGAGTAGGCAACGAGCTCATTCCTGAAGATTGGGGATGGAAGTTCAGGGATACCATTTTATGGCAAAGGAGGGGGAGGGGGTAACTTTTCGGAGCACACTTTTCCATCTACGCTGGACTGTGGTAGATAAGTTTGTTTACATGTTTTTTTTTATGATCCTCTTATACATAGAATAACAAACTCACAAACATTCCAAGTCGGAATCAAAATCGGATAATATCAACATGCCGTTGAGAAAGAGGATACTGTTAGTAACAAATGTTTAGTTCAATATATCTCAAAAAAACGGTTATGGTTACAAGAAAAGTTAGAAAATCTTTTTTATGGGAAATTTTTTAAGCTACAAATTTGTCGTACATTGTTTTTCTGAAGATGAGACCGTTACTGAAATATTTAGGAAAGGTCACTTTTGGGGACTTTTGACCCCGTATAAAAAGTAACGCAGCACTCGGATCGATGGGGACTTTTGACATTTTGTTCAACACGCCAGTACCAAGGTTCATACCGAAATTCAGCTTTCCCTTAATTTTTCCGAAGCAACATGTTAAATTTTCCCGGACTAATTCATAGTTCAAAAAAATTGAATAACATGTGTCTCAGCCGGTGAGAACAGATCACCTGTTTCGTTGTCAGCGCGAAATTGACCTGCTGATGTGAGAGCAGGGTTCCCACTTTTGATACATTTGTATCATTCTGATACATTTTTATTTGAGACTTATATTTTTGATACAATGATACAGCAACTCACAGAATTATGGCAAAATGATACATTTTGTCATCCAGAAAAATAAATTCAATTTTTTTAATTTTGCTGTCATGTGCAAATCTCCTCTCTCTCTAGCAGTAATAACTGCCAACTTCAACCTACTTTCACTCTGAACTACGAAAATATAAAATATTTGATGACTCTGAAGATTTGAAGTTTTCAAGCTATTCAAATAATAACGAGAAAATGAATGTTGAATCGTTTTGGGATAAACAATTTAGTTGAATCAATGTCATCTGACGCCTTTCTTCATGTTGACTTTAGCTTTACCTTATAGTTTACCTGGTTTTTCTGTATTAAACTTGGATGGCAATGTGAAAAAGAACTGAGTAGAGTCGAAAGGAGATTAGAAGAATTTCGGGAATCAAGAAACCAAACAATGTTTGGGTGCCACTGTATGACATACTTGCCCAAAATATAACTTTTTACTCATGATATTCATCAAATCATCAGTGTTCCAATAGCTTTTTCCCTTTTTAAGCCGAAGAAATTTTTTTAGAAATTTAAAAGAGCGACTTGCCTGAAAATAATCTACGCTCCGTATTAATTTCGTAAAAACTTATATTATTTTCTATAAACTACTTGCCATCCCATTCTAAAACTTTTATGATAAAATAGGAATACTTTAAGCTCTGTTTTCTTATAAAAATAAACAAAATTAACCTGGTCCAAGTTATTCAAATATTGAGTTGAAATCGTTACTTCCGGTTTACCGCAGAAAAAAATTTTATTTTTCCAAATCTAATTTTTAAATTGACAAGAACAGTTAATTTTCTATACCAATCAACATGTTTAATGTTTTTCGAATTTTTTTTTTAAATCTCAAAATCGGTTTCCAAGAAAACCCATTCATCAACTTCTTCAAAGCCCATAACTCGGCAACTAAATTTTATAGAAACAAAAACTTGTGTATTCACGTTCATATCCTCTAGAAATACCATTATGCTCAATATGAACGAAATCCAGAACTTCGACTTTTTTTCATTGTCCGCTTCACTTTAAATGCCCCATATTTGAATTATTGGGATAAAATTGAGAGCTACCATATTGAAGTAGTTTTTGGGAGACTTGAATCAAATAATCGTTTGGCCAAAATAGATTTTCGAAAGTTTCTACATGTAAGCGATTCCTGTTTTGTACTTTAATATAGGAAAGTACTTAACTATACGGCGCCTGTAAATGTTATGATTTACGTGTGTATATTCCGAAGAATTACTTTGCGTCACTGATGTCTTAGATAAAACTACATTTAGAACAAGCGAAAAAAATTTGTATCCATGAACGAAAGGATACAAAAATGGATACAAAATTTTTGGACTAAAAAAACTTCAAGTAATTATGCACACTGTTCCAACTTATTCAAAAGCATTTCTCAGCAGCACCCTTATTTAAGAACAGTGATATTACCATGAATGCAGTTTTACAGCTAGTTGTTGGTATGTTTTAATACTGCCTTCTGTTTTTTCCATACTCTAGGTCTAGAGTAATTCATCCACTAATGCACATACTAGCTAACAATTTCAACTCTTATATGCGTATGTGCACAGGTATGTACATATACTAAACCTATTCTGCTATGGACTAAGCAACATTTACTTTGGCTATGCCCTGATATTCACCGCTCCTATTTATGGATAAGAAACTTTAGTCGCTTTTTTTCGCCTCTATCGAGAGCTGGTCAGGGTAGTAACATTGAAAACAACGACAATCATGTCCGAGTTGTTGTTTTCTATGATATTATCGTAATAAGTTTTCGATATATGTATGTAGGCGCAACAAACGCGGTTTTTGGTTTAGTTTATGTCATAGGTTTGACTTACTTACGTTCCAGGAGCAGCCTCTTCATCTCACCGCTACTCAATTCGCCATTAATTAAACTTTTCACTATTTACACCATTTCACTACTTACAGGATTTCACTACTTACAGGATTTCACTACTTACAGGATTTCACTACTTACAGGATTTCACTAATTACAGCATCATCTCTTCATTAATTTTCACGGAAAACCACTACCGAACAACTCGAAAGAAAAACATAATTTTAGGAAACAAAATGGCCGCGACGGTCTTACAATCGAAAGTGCTGCAATTTTAATTTGTGTAGAAGCTTACTGAAACAAGAAATCCTGCATCCGCTTGATTAGAGTTCTCACGTTGAACTAATTAACTCTTCATTCGCAGCAACCAAACACTTGACCTCGCGTGTATCTACATATAGTATAGTATGTAGTTCATTTCGGTTGTTCTCTTACTTAAAGATCCTGAACATATCCGTGTTTATGTCCACACTCCACAGTGCAACCGCGTTTACTTCCGCGAAATTGCCTTATACGTACGGCCACCTGCTAGACCTAGACAGCCATGTCCATGATGAGAGATGCACTCTCTTCATTGCAATTGGCTGAGAGGGTTGCGCCGTGTGCTAATTATAGAAATCAATCGATGATCAGTTTCCAAGTGCAGTGTGTCAAGTTTGCGGGTGCCTCCTGTCCTTGGTCGCGGGAGTTTTTACTTTTTGATTTATTAATTTCAATGTGAGTTGCAGTAAAGTTTTATCCGAGAAAATTTGTGATGTGGTAGTGTGCGCAAATAAATTTGTGGAAGGTTTAAGTCGCGGAATTCGGGGAAACAGGTAACAAAAAGTTTTCATTAAATCCTTTGGAGTTGCGAAAAAGAGCAAAATACTGCTCTCTTAAGTTTATGATATCCCGCCAAAAAATCATTGCCATCCATTCCATCATGTTCCGAATATGTATGGCTGCATGTGTTGATTCATGTGATCTCGTTCGGAACGGAAATCCGAATGTTTGTAGATTTCACTTGATTTATTCCGAAGAGAGTGATCTGCTCTCAATAAAGTTTTCCTCATACTTAAAGAATTTTTTCTGGAATATTCTGGACTTTTTTAGGAAATGTTGCTAAAATGTTAGTTTGGAAATGCTTCACATTTGATTGCTGTGGAGATAATGGCGGTTGCTCTCGAGCGCAAACAAATTAAACGAATAAAAAACGATTTTTATTTGGAAGCATAATCATTTTTGAAGCGATTGAATAAATTCTCGAATAGTGAAACATATTTGTAAGCAGTGCTTTGTGCGAAGAATTGTTTAATTTTGATAGATTTAAAAGGCCAACAGAAATTCTTTTAACGAAAATTAATAAACATAAAATTATTTTTATGTATGTTTAATGATAATATTTTTATTTAAAATTATTCTATGCAATGCATGCTGGTAAATTCTATTTGTTTATAACTATAATTAGCGAGTTTTAAAAATGTTGTTTAACGATTATTAAATGCTTCTCTTATCTATTCGAAATCTTCTAACGACTTCCAAAATTAGTTTCTAGCTGCTATTTTATTTCAAACTGCTTGAAATATCGGTTTTGCAGTGGAAGATAAAGTAAAGAATTGTAAGATCTCGGTAGGAAAGCATAAAATTTGCACATTTCACGTCCGCTCCTGATCAAGCAGCAGTGAAGAACTACATTACAACTTTACATTACAATTTTTTAGCATATACTATAGCGAAAAAATAAGTCTGCAAACGTGTTGAATTTTAAGGAAATTGTGGTAACTAGCGTCAAATATGGAATTAATCTTTAAATATTTTTTTGTAAGTAAGAATGTTTTTAATGAAATTGCGAAGCTCTGAGAACATGAGAAATGAAATGAATCCACGAGATGTTATGATTCAATGTACTTGAGCAGTGTTTTCGAATAGACAGGTTTGAAAGTAAAGGCAAATCGACAAACACTCAAAACTAAGTAACAAAATAATTCTCTAAAGGATAATTGTTCCAATAGTTTACCTGCTGGAAGTCTTTTTTGTCAATCCTTTCTTGTCTCACAACATGGTTCAAACTCGCTAAAAAGGCAGTGGTTATTACACTTTTTACAAGTATTACACATTTATTTATTTCGTTTTGACGAGTTTGATTCTTGTTAGGAGACAAAAAAGCGTTGGGTGGCCGACTTTTGGAGCATACTGACATTAGAAGTACTCATTTCTGTTACGGCCGACGAAACTCTGTCAAGCCGTCATCAGTGCAGCATAAATTATTTAGGGAAACAGCTTGAATTTCGTCCTGAGTGCCTTTACTCAATTAACTCAGTCTGCTCTTGGACGTTTGGGCTGATAATTGGCACGCGGACAACACAATAATAATGGGTTAATTGGCTGGGTACACAGGACAAAAATTTAAGAGGATTCCCTAAATAATTCATGTTCCACTGATGAAAATTTCGATAGAGTTTCGACGGTCGAAACAATGGGGTGCTGTTGCATAGACACGCTATCCACACATCGTCGATTCATGTAGAGTGCACAGGCGAAGAAATCCTCTCCATTATTTTACCAGATTTTTAAATGTCCAATGCATTAAAATGGGACTAATAGTTTGAAATGTAGCTAGAATGAAGCGGCCATCATCAGTTTTTGTGTAAACTTTATAGTTTTAAAGGCTCTCTTCTCTTGTATGGTGAAAATATTTTGCATACATTTTGCTTTTATTTAAAACTGTGTACACAAAACTGATAATAGCCGATTCATAACATAATTTTAGTCTATTCTATCTATCTTAAATGATTAACTTACAGCACTCTGGCCCTATTCAAAATTTTGATGTGATTTATTTTACAATCTGTTGCAATATTCCTCTGGAGCCAGTCTGTCGGCCAGTGGCTACTTTGATGAGATTGATATTGGAAGCTTCTGGAACTGATAATTTTTTTTAACAAGCGCTTAATTGTCGAGATCGATACCACACGATGTGAATTAATTATGAAGGAGTACCTCAGCTCGTTTATCCCTGTAAATTCATATCTTATACGAGCTATTCCCATATTTTCAAAACCTTTTTTATGCGAAACAATATTATTTTAAAATTAAGTATCTTATCTGCAAAATGTCAACTTTGCGAGACGATGGTGTGTAGCAAAACTCGCAAGTCACAAAACGAAGCACGCAAAATTCATTCAACAGCTCTTTTCAATTCTAAACTATTACTTTTCAAGAAAACAACTACTTCCATTATTATAGACAAGTATTCATTATTCAAAATTAAAACCCATTCGACATGGATTACTACTACAATTTTTTTTTTTTTAAATAAATCAATTTATATAAAATCAGTTTGTTTTAACAACAATCTTGGTAACATTCGGAAACAGCGCATTGGTTTTCTTTCACATATAGTATATATAACATTCAATAAATAAAACTGAAAGAAAACGTCGTAACTTATAAAAACAACAAATAATAAAATGGCGCACATGAAAAAAATTAAGAAAATTTAAAAGAAATTACGAAATATTCGAACAACCGCTTTAACCCATTTCGGCACAGGACGACTTGTTATTTCATTTTCAGCAACCGATCCCATTTTATATAAATTATCGACTTCGTTTTGTAAACGTTTCTGCAGCGATTTGTTTGTTGTGACAATACATATTTGATTTTCTAGATCACGATTAACGGAACGTTCACCGAAATTCGATGAACCGATTAGAGTGAGATTGGGAAGATTTGAATTTGGAAGATAATACCTGTAATAAGAGAGAAGAAATGTGTTAGTAATTTTGATTAGATTATTTCTAGCTCTGATATTTTTATTCGATATTTCGATTTCATTTCGATCAACCTCAAAAGCATTGAGAAATCGGTCAGTTACTTTATGATTGAGTACTACTCCTAATACTCCTCAACGTGTACAACTTTCAAAGGAAAATATGAGCTTTGAATACATATTTTCCTTAAATTAGTACTTTTCAAAATTTAGCTGATTTTGTTTTAATTAGACATGAAGTATTATCACAGAGAAAAACGAAAAAAAAATAATTATGCTAACCATAAGCCCTTTGCATGGTAACTCCATCCTGGTTTCTCATATTCGAAGAAACTGACCCGTTGTGCTTGATTGACAGCCAATAATTTTTCATAGAAATGTTTTGCAATTAAACTATAGGCAGCGGGTATGCCGCCAGCAGGTCCCTTTGCTCCCTGAAATCCATTTGCCTAGGAAAGAAGGCATAAAAAAAATATTTGTTTTTAACTTGTAATACATAATAAATTGACTTATGAGCTAGCCAGTTATTTGTCGTACTTAAAATTTATTTAGAAACTGATTTGAGGTTCATGATGAAGCACTGTTATATTTTCTTAGCTATGCAAATAGACGTATTTTTTTACTTTTTAGTAATATTGGCAATTTATTCGGTTTTTGGTAGCTTTCAAAACCAAATAATTTAATTTTGAGACCAATTTTGCCGTTGAAAGCTAGATTTATTTCAATATCTGGGCAGATATCGTCAATTTAAGGATAATCTACCCGGCATTTTCCTCAGTGCTTATCATTTTGAAATCTGATAGCTAACTGTAATCGTATAGACACTCCAAATACCGATTCCTATCAAGAAATCGTGTTATATATAGCTTCTAAGGGAGAATGATTTTTTTTACTAAATTCTATCTGAAATCTATTAAATTATATTTTCCTCAAATAAGATTTTTTTTTATAAAAAGAAGTTTTTTTTTACATTCGATCATTCTTACATTTGGATGAGCCATTAAAATACTGCAATTTGCCGCACAGTTATTCGATATTGTGTCCATATATTCTTGCGTCAAATTAAAGTAGCCCGTTGCTAATTTGAATTGAGATCCTTCAACTGCCGAAGAGAACATACGCTTGGTAACAATACTATCGTGATGGATTCCTAATTGTCCCATTTCGATAAATGGAAAAACCCAGGTATCAGCATCTGTAACGAAATAATGAAAGAAAAAAATTTAATTGTGATGGTGTTGGCTGTTTTTAAGGAGTGAAATCACCCTGAGAATGTTTCTTGATTTCGATCTAATTAATAGTGTTTGTAAAAGAGATGTGCTAAATTGCACATTTTACTGAGCAGTGATCACAAAGCGCAGTTAGGGCAAAGAGCAGTTAACAATAGCAGTGATTTTTATTAAAGTTTTGATCACAATTTCCTACGTACGAGAAGCTGTGATTGCTCACTGCCTGTGATTGCTTGCTGATTGTACAATATAAGCTTGCAATGCGAAACGTAGCTATCAGGTTGTATGTAAATATGTCGTCTGTACGTACGATGGGTGCTTGGATTTGGCATTTCCTTACATAAGAATGGAGTGCGATCATAGATTCCATCTAAATGTTAAAAAAAATCCATACGCAAGTGAGCGGTTAAACGGTTCTGTTCTGGAAAAGGACAATGAGCAGTTGAACAGCATAAACTGAGCTTGGGTAGCATTGATCGTAAGAGCATTAAAGTCACTAGTTTTGAATATTTGAACTGTAATGTATTTTAATATTGACACAATGCATTCCATCAAGCCCGCATTTGTTTTTATCTTATACTACAAATTAATGGTACTAAATATTCCCATTCTGAATCTCCATCGTCCAAATGGTCATTTACAGCCGTTCTCCTGACAACCAAATGTATTTCTGCAAGGAGGTACGACCGAGGATCGGCGTGATTTGTGTGCATTCGAAAAGAATGAAAACCACCCCTAATTGCGCGCTGCACTGTTATTACTCATTTCATTCATTAACTACTTATTTGTGATACCCAAATAAGTGATGATTATTTGCGATAGTATGCAATAATCGTTTGAAATAAAATTTTTTAAATTATTCAAAAAACCCCAATCTAACCGTTATATTATATATTACTGATTGAGGGACCAATCAAAGTTCAAGCCCTGCGGCGAATCTAACAACCGGACGGAAAGAACCGGAGGCCAGTACATAGCAAAAAATAAAAGGGAGGTGCGAAACACAGATCCACTCCACACTAAAAACAAAGGGTGGAGAAGAGAAGGATCAAGACACGCCACCCAAATTCTATTTGGTGAGAGGAAAACCGGGATAGAGGAAGATAGCAAAGGCTTTTGAAGCCTCTCTCTTTACCTCTGAAAACAAAATCACAGAATCGTTCGACATGACTTCGGAGGAGCTGCCGATGGAGGCTCCAAAACGGAACGGTATGAGCGGTGTAACAAGAAAACGAATGGAATTTCTTCATTGAAAGCGGCATGTCCAAACAAGAGGCCAGGGAAGAGGCACTCCTACCAATTTCTCCAGAAGCCAATAATAAAAAATGACCTATCAGGGGCTTCGTTCTCTCATCACAAACACATAACAAAGTGCACGGACTGCGAAGTCTCTTGAAATTGCCTTACAGCGCAATCGAATCGCACTGCAAAGATTGAATTAAACGACACGGTGGGCTAATTTACTAGGATAATCCTCAAATATTACCATGCCAACTGTCCTGAAAAACCCTAGTTCATCGAAACGAGGATGTCCTGATGGAACAGGGAGTTCAAAAGTTCCGGAGAGCTGCGAAAACAGATTTCAACCCGCCCAGCCAAACATCGAACTGGAAGGCTTGTGATAAAAGATTCTCAGACAATTAAGAGCTCAGAAAACCCATATGAAGGTCCTTTGACGATCCTTTTGTGAGAGTCTTATCAGCATCTCAGAGACTGCAAAGATGCAAATAGCAATCATTTGAAATGATTAAAAAATGCATTACTCATTAAAAAATACATGACTCATGTGAATGAAAAGTTAATAAGTCTTTTACTCATTCCAAACGCTCTCGCTGATAAATCTATAAATACACTAGCACAAAGTGGCTTCGTTACTAATCTTAAACAAATATTTCCCCATGATTCACCTATGCATCAAAACACATCAAACAATTTCGTTACTTTCACTCACCTTTTTGCTCCTCCACAGCGACTTTTTGCATTTGATAAACATCATCGAAAAAATCATACAGCCTTCGTCTGGCCGTCGTCGCGAAATCATCAATATTTCCTTTATACGGCAAGATTTTCCAATTCTCATGTAAATCTACTTCAGCATCCTGCTTCACTCGCAAACTAAACTCTTGTACTTTCGCAATGAAATTTGAATAGAAATCAGCCAGTGGTTTATCTTCAATAAGGACATATCGATCCTGTCGATTTGTAAAATAATCATTAGATAAGTTTGCACCGCTTATAATCACTGAATCGTCAAATAAATAAATTTTCATATGCTGCAGCCCGAGCAGTTCGTTCCATCGTGGAGGAGCTAGCTTTTTCTTCAAGCCACGCAAAACCGGGGTATGATACAAGGAGAAACGGAAATTTTTCGCATCTTTCACCAAAGGCATTAGCATAGTCTTCGAGTTTATTTCACCTCGCGTACCACGCGTGAAATCCAAGAGGATATTTATGTTCAAACCTTGATTCTGCCTAACATTTGCCTGAATGGTTTTGACTAATGCTTGCTCGAGCTGACCAGTTCCCAAGTAGAGGCTTGCAAATGCGATTCTATTTTTCGCGTCGGCACATTTATTCACCACGGTGTCGTAGAAGTCCCTGGGCTCATGAATGATGGTGACTTGATCGCCGCGCAGTGGAAAACAAGGAGAGACCGAATAAAGCCAATCAAATGTTTCGAGACCAGGTGAGGCGAAAGTCGTTCCACTTTTGAAGTTTGTCGTCAACAAAATATCGGAAGATGTTTGAATTTGCTGGTCCACAAATGTGGCCAGAAATCGACGAATCATATTCAGACACTCGGAATACAACCAACTACAACAAAATGATTACATAAAATTGTAGTAATATTTCTACAATTCAGAGAATTTACCTTAATATAAACCATAACATTTAAGAGATTGTCACTTTCACACGATGACACTTGAAATAACTTTCCATTTTATTGTAGTCGCGTAGTCTTTCTCGAATCTATAATTTTGATGTTCTGATCCAGATGATTCTGACAGATTCTGTGATGGTGCAATTACACGGGTTTTGTTGTAATTCTTGATTCGAGTAGGGATTGGTAAAGTTCAATATCTTGAATATCGAATTCTATGTATGTAACAAATCAGAATAAACTTTGGAGTTTTGAATTTAATTCAAGATTAGATTAGAATATACCCGGCTACTGGCTGGCTTGTGCTTGGACGATGCACTTGACAACTATAAAATGTGATTCCATAAGGCCATGATTCCATGCAAACAGCTGTTTCAAGCATTCGGCAGATGAAATGGAAACACTTGCTCGAAAATTTGGCGGGAAGCCAGATATTTTAAGTTATTAATTTAGATTGTAACATATAATGGTTGCACGCATGCTTTTTCACTTCCTTTAATATTTCAGTAATCCGGTTTTATTGAAATAAAATTTAAAGTTATTTGAACAACATTAAAAAACTATAATTTATGAACACTCAAAATTTCAAACATTCCAATTATAAATCATCAATTTCGTGCTGTTTGTCATCAGCTCGAAACTCAGTGCTACCAACTGATAAATAATCCCAAGATCTTGTCATATTGACGTTTTATCGATGACAATCAGCTGTTGGTGATACGTCCTATTTGTTGTTAGAAAACCGTGTTAGAAAGTGTGTCGTTGCGGAAATGATTGCAAAAATGAGTGTTTTGTTTGGAAGTTTAATGTTCCTGCTAATGCAATACGGTAAGTTGAAAGAAAATCTAATTAAAATTTCATTTTTACCTGCCTTCAAATGGGTGTGTAATTGGATTATAAGAGGTTTGTGATGAACCATAATCCAGATGATGCATTGAGTCATTATCTATAACAAAATCGAATAAATTCTATTAATGAAGTGCAGCTCAATATCAAAACCATGCCTAAAGATTCTTGTTCTTCTAAAAACACATAGTTGAGCAAAAATATATATTGTATAAAATAATGACGGTGTAGAATGTATGCTCTAAAGCTGTGCAAATCTGGTTGGAGGCACATTTAGCCACATCTAATTGGAAATTATAGGAAAAATAATTAACTGTTGAGAGACCAAGTGTATTGAATGTATCAAAATGTAGACACACAAATAGTATCTTTACCCAGACAGGATTTAGTGACAAAAAACTGGCTTAGAATATTCAACAAATATATTTGTTTTTGTGACACCTCGTCGCTATTAAAAATTATGTTTATTTTGTGCAAGCTAAGATGCATTTAGTTTTTACTGTTCTTTTTTAATGTACAGTGGCTGACACCCAAAATGATTTGGTCAAGTATCTTATGAAAAATGATCAATATCTGTCAGGTTCTGAATGAAATAATCAAAAAAAAAAAGTTCTGAGGAATTGCAGACTTAATTTTTTTTTATCATTTAAGTGAAAAAGTAGCAAAAAAATAGAATGCATTACGAAAAAAAGTAATACAGATTCAGGTAAGTGAAGATTTTGGATGTGAAATGGTTATTCCCAGATAAAGAATTGTATAAAGCACTTTATGTTATAAAATTAAAAAATATTACTTACCATACCATAACATGTCCACATCTGTGTTTCACAGTGGCCCTTAAATGTTTTGGATTGAGCTCTGTAGTTGGTTGCCTCCAGAACGTATCTTTGCCCGTCAGATCCAAATAAATTAAATTTGCTTTCACCAGAGAAAATGTCGGTTTTCCAAAAAGCAGTATCCTTTCTCAGATGCTCACGAGCATAATTAATCCTGCGCAATCTGTTTTAGCGATTTTGTTTTCTTCCGGGCAATTCTACCATTTAAATTTGTATTCCTGAGTATCCTTCCTATAGTTTTGGGGGTGCTCTTTTTGCCGAGAGTGCTCTTTTTGCCAGGATCACCTCTTTAGTCGAAGATAGAAAGATTGTGGTGACTAGTAAACGCAATAGACGCCTTACTGCACCAACATTGCAGCACAGGTGAATGTGGAGAGGTCTAAACCCCTCAGTGTTTCAACGATCAAACGCAGACATCAAGGAGCAGGTCTTCATGGTTGGATAGTTAGAAAACCCTTGTTACGTGCCGAAAATAAGAAGAAGCGACTGGAATGGGCTAAACTACACAAAAATTTGAACATTTCAGGATTGGAAAAAAGTTCTTTGGAGCGACGAGTAAAAGTTCGAAGCTTTCGGCTCGAGACAAAGGTTCTTTGTCCGCAGGTCACCAGGAGAGAGAACATCCGATTATGTGTAGTAACTTCTGTGAAACATGGTAGTGGTTGTTTTATGACATGGGGCTGTTTTGGTGGAGATAGGGCCGGTAACATCTGCAGAATTGGACTGCGTGTTTTAAAAAAGGATTCATATTTCAGCAAAACAATGACCTGAAGCACTGTTCAAAAATTTTCCAAGAGTATTTCAACCAGTTATTAACTGAGGCATCTGTTAAAGTTATGGTTTGGCTACCACAGTCGCCTGATCTCAACCCCATAGAGCTCTTATGAAATGAGCTGGACAGAAACGTCCGAAAAGTCTGCCCTACATCAGCTGGAGATTTGTGGTGTATTTAACAAGCAGAATGGATCAAAATCTCATCAGAGATCTTGGCAAAATTACTTCGTAGGATGCCAAAACTTGGTGACTCGGTTTATACGTATAAGGGTAGACACATTGATGAGACGAAGATTTAATAATCGTTTTACCGTTTCGAAACTTTTTTATAAATATAATATCTACTGTAAATATACTTTAAATACTATTCAAAAAAATTTGTATTTCTAACTTCCAATCGTTTAAAATAATAACTTAATAATATACTTTTGAGCCTTTTAAATGCCTTTCCAAAACAACTTCAGTCATCCAATCATTGTGAAGGACTAAAACTCAAACGTTTTATGTTTGCTTTAAATTCTTAAAAGAATCCTCAATTTATAAAGCGTATGATTTCAATCATTACAGCCATAGCTGAACGGACGCGTGACAAAATGTATCAGACTATCAACGGAGCAAGTTGCTTTCGTCGACTTAACGCGACGCACCAGACCGGTTGCAGCTGTAAGCTATCTTTCAAAAAAAAAAAAACTCCTCTAAAACATAATTTTTCGCAAACTCATTACCTCTTCTGCAGCTCCGTTTTTCGGATCCGTGGGCGTACTACATTTAATTAAAACCCCCGACGATATCAAATTCCTTGTAAATCATCCGCCTGCACCACCGTATGCACCAGTTATACCGCCACACCTTTTCACACGCCAGAACATTCTTCGGATTAAGAACGATGCCGCGAAATACATTTCAGCTATGGTCCTGATCAATAAGACTGAAAAACTAGCACAGTTCAGTCACGAGTTGAACTGTCCCAACCCGATGAGTGGATTAGTAAGTGATCAAACCTGCGATCCAAGTAAACCGGAAACTACCTGGAATCCGTACGGAACTGGATTACTCTACGAAGACTTTCCGTTTCCCATCTATTTCGTCGGCGAAGATGAAGAAATCAAAAAAATTATCGATTGTTTCGAGAAATTTAATAATTTCGATGTAGAAAATCAACGCTCTAGATCGCTGTGCAGTATTCAAGTGAATGCTTTGATGTCAGCCGCGGTCAATTCGGAGGTGTGCATGCGAAGAACGTCAGCGTTGAACAATCTGACACCGACGCGATTTTGTGATCCGTTGCAGGGACGGAATATTTACGGGACACTGTTCCCACGAAAAGTAGTCGAAATTACTCGAAGAACTGTAGATAATACAGAAAAATTTATTCTTGTGACTGCGCGACTCGACACCACTTCATTCTTCGATGGAATCGGGCTAGGTGCTATGGACTCGTTGGTTTCTTTCGCTACCCTGGTGAACATTGCCCACTTGTTATCCACAATCCTTCCCGAGCCTGGTAGTAGTAGTAAAAACGTATTATTTGTGTTGTTCAATGGCGAATCGTACGACTATATTGGGTCACAACGTTTTGTATACGACCTGCATGGAAAATCTTTTCCAACGAAATCTACCAGCACAAACATCATTGCAATGGAGAATATCGAGTTCATGATTGATATCGGGACATTGGATGACATAAACAATCTTAAAATATACTACGCTACCGATTTCCCGTACAAAACCAGTTTTATTGACGCTCTCAAAGAAAGTAACGATACGTTCAAATTGGGAATTTCGATAACCGAACAAAAGTCTACAAACTTGCCACCAACATCCGCTCAATCTTTCCTTCGTGAGAACATCTCATTCCCGGTTGTCATAGTCACATCAAATACCACAAACAAATATTATCATTCCATTTATGATAACGGTGCAAACATATTGTTCCGATATCGTAACACATCCGAAGATTTCACGAAACTTGACGATTTCAATTCGACGGGATATTTCCAATCAAATTCAACTCAAATCAAAATTCGAAATACAGCATCAGCTTTAGCTTTGGCAATTTACCGTTTAGTTGCACAAGAAGTCTATCAGAGGGAGAAAATTGGAAGTTCGGTTTTGGTTGATGAATTCCTTTACTGTTTCCTGGAGTCGGCAGACTGTCCATTGTTTAGAGCGGCTTCGCCACAAAACAGTTTGCCAGGACTACCTGTGCCGCCGTTAAGGTAATAGAATGTAAATGTAGCAGGATTTGATATTGAAATTTACTTGTTTTGATTTCATTTAGGTATATAAGTGTAGCCAGTGGACCGCAAGAATCTGCCGGTTGGACATCACGAATAATGGGATTCCTGACCGGAGTGAAGAAACCTGCGCTGAAAAAAGAAAATTGCACGGAATTGCCGCTGCACTGGTTCGCTGGATTCAATGGTACTGGAGAATGCCGATTGACAAAAACAAATTTCAGTTTGGCGTACAGTCCAGCGTTTACGGTTGAAGGTAAGATTGTTTGGAATTTACAACTACTTGCACTAGAAATTATATTGGTTTTTCTCATTTTCACCAAGCAAGGTATAAAGTAAGCACAAATAAATAAATACCAATTAAAACAATGTATAAAATACATATAAATAAATAAACCACAAATAAATAACAGATAAATATCATGTTTGTAGCTTGCGTTCTTTAGTGGGTAGAGCAGTGGCTTTTTGCGTGGGTGCTCCTGATTCGAATCAAGATTCGAGCGAGGGGAAAAATAAATTCCTTGCCCCGCGAAAAATAAATTCCTTGCCCCGCAAAAAATAAATTCCTTGCCCCGCGAAAAGTAAATTCCTTGCCCCGCGAAAAGTAAATTCCTTGCCCCGCGAAAAATAAATTCCTTGCTCCGCGAAAAATAAATTCCTTGCCCCGCGAAAAATAAATTCCTTGCCCCGCGAAAAGTAAATTCCTTGCCCCGCGAAAAATAAATTCCTTGCCCCGCGAAAAATAAATTCCTTGCCCCGCGAAAAATAAATTCCTTGCCCCGCGAAAAATAAATTCCTTGCCCCGCGAAAAGTAAATTCCTTGCCCCGCGAAAAGTAAATTCCTTGCCCCGCGAAAAATAAATTCCTTGCCCCGCGAAAAATAAATTCCTTGCCCCGCGAAAAATAAATTCCTTGCCCCGCGAAAAGTAAATTCCTTGCCCCGCGAAAAGTAAATTCCTTGCCCCGCGAAAAATAAATTCCTTGCCCCGCGAAAAATAAATTCCTTGCCCCGCGAAAAATAAATTCCTTGCCCCGCGAAAAATAAATTCCTTGCCCCGCGAAAAATAAATTCCTTGCCCCGCGAAAAGTAAATTCCTTGCCCCGCGAAAAGTAAATTCCTTGCCCCGCGAAAAATAAATTCCTTGCCCCGCGAAAAATAAATTCCTTGCCCCGCAAAAAATAAATTCCTTGCCCCGCGAAAAGTAAATTCCTTGCCCCGCGAAAAGTAAATTCCTTGCCCCGCGAAAAATAAATTCCTTGCTCCGCGAAAAATAAATTCCTTGCCCCGCGAAAAATAAATTCCTTGCCCCGCGAAAAGTAAATTCCTTGCCCCGCGAAAAATAAATTCCTTGCCCCGCGAAAAATAAATTCCTTGCCCCGCGAAAAATAAATTCCTTGCCCCGCGAAAAATAAATTCCTTGCCCCGCGAAAAGTAAATTCCTTGCCCCGCGAAAAGTAAATTCCTTGCCCCGCGAAAAATAAATTCCTTGCCCCGCGAAAAATAAATTCCTTGCCCCGCGAAAAGTAAATTCCTTGCCCCGCGAAAAGTAAATTCCTTGCCCCGCGAAAAATAAATTCCTTGCCCCGCGAAAAATAAATTCCTTGCCCCGCGAAAAATAAATTCCTTGCCCCGCGAAAAATAAATTCCTTGCCCCGCGAAAAATAAATTCCTTGCCCCGCGAAAAATAAATTCCTTGCCCCGCGAAAAGTAAATTCCTTGCCCCGCGAAAAGTAAATTCCTTGCCCCGCGAAAAATAAATTCCTTGCCCCGCGAAAAATAAATTCCTTGCCCCGCGAAAAATAAATTCCTTGCCCCGCGAAAAGTAAATTCCTTGCCCCGCGAAAAGTAAATTCCTTGCCCCGCGAAAAGTAAATTCCTTGCCCCGCGAAAAGTAAATTCCTTGCCCCGCGAAAAGTAAATTCCTTGCCCCGCGAAAAGTAAATTCCTTGCCCCGCGAAAAGTAAATTCCTTGCCCCGCGAAAAATAAATTCCTTGCCCCGCGAAAAGTAAATTCCTTGCCCCGCGAAAAGTAAATTCCTTGCCCCGCGAAAAATAAATTCCTTGCCCCGCGAAAAGTAAATTCCTTGCCCCGCGAAAAGTAAATTCCTTGCCCCGCGAAAAGTAAATTCCTTGCCCCGCGAAAAATAAATTCCTTGCCCCGCGAAAAATAAATTCCTTGCCCCGCGAAAAATAAATTCCTTGCCCCGCGAAAAGTAAATTCCTTGCCCCGCGAAAAGTAAATTCCTTGCCCCGCGAAAAATAAATTCCTTGCCCCGCGAAAAATAAATTCCTTGCCCCGCGAAAAGTAAATTCCTTGCCCCGCGAAAAATAAATTCCTTGCCCCGCGAAAAGTAAATTCCTTGCCCCGCGAAAAATAAATTCCTTGCCCCGCGAAAAATAAATTCCTTGCCCCGCGAAAAATAAATTCCTTGCCCCGCGAAAAATAAATTCCTTGTATATGTAATATATATATTAAAATAAATTAGATATATGTAAAATGTTATTAAATACAATGTATTTACTGATAAATAATACAAATAATTCAAAGCTGAAGGTTTCACGGTTGACCTTGCATTACATTACATATGGCTGAGTGCTATGCGCTTACCGCCTTCTATTGGAAAAACGGTTGAGTGCATGACAAAATGATTCAAATAAAATTTGTCGCAAATTTTATGTTCTACAATTTTTATCCGATGTGTTAACATCATTGGAGCAATAGAAACCAAGATAATCGCACAAAACTGTTTTTTCTCACCTTTGACCTTGAATATAATATATCTTAATAATCTAATCTAATATCTAATCTAATATATCAATATCTTTCGACGCAGACACGAGATTTTATGAGACTTTTGAGGCAACTTTGAGGACCCTAAAATGAAGGTATATACAAAAATTCAGCTTATTATCTCTCATTCCGAGGTTAATTGCTAAAATGACTGGGCTATGAATTTATCAGCGAATGATAGAGAATTACACTTTCGTTTCGACATTTTGTGCACTGTTATTCACTCGTGTCTCGTACAAACCCTTAGATAATACTGATAAACAAAGCAAGTTTGGAACAAATTAGACTGTTTGTCATAACTTGGCTAAACCTGATAAATTGTCTCACTTACACGGGTTACTGAACTACGAAGTTCCAATTATAGAGGTATACATCGAAAAAATCTATGAAATCTATTCTCAGTTAACAAGGTTTTCCCAGTAGCAGAGATATTTCCCAGTAAAACTCGCAGTAACAGAGGTATTTCATTGCAAAAGTGTCGGTATCTCATTGTAATTATCAATAACAGAGGTTTCTCACATATCCAGGGATAACTTAGCCAGGTTTCACTGTACATTGTTTTTCTGTAGAAGTGACACTTTACTGAGATATTTGCGAAAGGTCACTTTTGGTTACCTTTGAAGTTATCGCGATGCTGCTTGGTATCAAGGATGCACCTACAAGGATGCACCTCCTTAATTTACGACAAATTTCGGAATCCTAGCGTTAGCCAATCCTGAAAAAATCGATTGTGAAATTCCCTACTTTTGCTTGCTATGACTTATGGGCGCCGAGTCGCCTGTTAGAATTTTAAAAGCATTTTCGTGAATGAAATCGACTCGAAAAATGCCCTGTCGGCATCAATATCTGCTAGTATGGCGAAAGAACTACGAAATCTGTTTGCTATAGCTTTGCTAAAGTTGTTGTAGATTGCATCAATTTGGTAACCTTTATCCATTTTGCGCAGAACATACGAAACTAGAATTGTTAAGTTCGTTCTAGTTGAGTCACTTTTTCTAAAGTATTCTAAAGTTCTCTCTCTCAAGTAAATTTAAAGTATCGCTCGTTCAGATAGAGAGCAACAAGTGGAGAAAATTTATCGTAGATAATCTTTTCAAAAAGTTTTGGAATCGGAGATAAAATGGAAATGGCCCTATAATTTCCGATAAAATTTCTATCGCCATTTCCCAAAATAGCTGTGGAAGTTTCCAACAGGATAAGAAAATCCCAAATGAAAGCGATCTATCAAAGAATAGCTCTAGCATATATTCACCAAAAATCTCTTAAACTTTATGTTTGAATTTCAGAAAAAAAATATTTTTGAAAATAGTATATGAATTTCCTTTTTAGATTATGACTGGAAATCCGGAAAATATTCGACATGGACGGAATCAACGTGGCTTCAAATAAGCGCCAGAATATTTCTACAGCCTTCAAAAACACATGAAGCCGTTACCCTGTCAATTGGCGTGATTGTGATGATTATTTCCTTTATTGTAGTGTTCCTAATAAACAGCCGATCAGACGTTTTGTTTGGATCGTGTCCTTCCACCTCGCCGTAAGTCATTCGGTTCGACGATTTGAAAAACTTACGAAACTTTATGAATTTCTTTACAGAATAACAACACCAGCAGCATGCTAATACCGAAAAAAAGACTGCTCCAATCTTAGAAAGTTTTCAGATTCTTCTCAATCGAGTAACTTAATTATCTTTTCTATTTCTAATCAATTCATATAAATTATATTTGACGAAAGAACGATAGAGAGAGAGAGAGCACGAATATTTTTCAAACGACAATTTGTATGAAAACTAACCGAGTTCCAAGACATGTATGTAACTTCCAAGACCATAAATATTGTTAAAATATGTACGTTGTGATCTGTGAAGCAATTGAATGTTTTTTTTCACGTTAAAATGCATATTTTTTCTCTATTTTGTAGCCGTATTCATAAAATATTATTTAACCGATAGCTAATAAGCGATGTAATTAAAATCGATTGTTCATTAGAAATTCATTATTTTCTAGTAATAATACGTAAAAATAGATAAGAAGACATTTAATAAAGAAAATATATAATACGAATTACGTCTTTTAATGTAAGAAAACTCTAGTTTTGTTCCTCGTATCATAAATTCTCAAATCAACGCACACGAAATCTATGACGTCAGCGAGATAAATGTTTCGTTCAACGCCCTTGAGTTTAATTACAATGAATTAATTGACTTCAACTATTTCTATTGGTTTTCTATGATATTAAAATAAGCCATCTAGTAAATTTACGGAACTGGAAAAAATAAAATAAATATTTATTACCGATCGATTCGAAAAAGAAATAAATCTTGAATCAAATGGCTGCTCCACATGGTGTTCTGCCCTTACGATAAACACCAATCGGACGTAAAAGAACCCTATTTATCCACGTGGAATCTATTGATAGTCCAATGCTGCGCAAATTTCCACGAATAACATCTACAACCTATTTTTAGAACTATCAACCTGCTGTACAACAGTTGCAAACCTAAAGATACATCACATCCTGAGCATTCATCAACGAATCTAATGTTTCTTTCATGTTGCGCGAAAATAAATAAAAGTTTTAGCATCGCACGAATCAATCAACAACTATGATCTCGATGAAGGCCTTTATCAAAAACAATAAATAATAAACATTATCATCATCCGACCGAACATCAGCATCGAGCTTAAATAATTTAATTATGTGATAGATATTCGGTGTGAATTTAAGAACGGAAAAAAGAAAATCATTAAAATTGACTCCGATCGAGGACACAACATTATCCCCGACTTTCACAGATTTCTACGAACAAATTTCTGATATGTATTTTCGTTAGTTAAATAGTACTTTGTACTATTTGTGTGCAAAACGAGTATTTTTCCAAAATAACTACATACATACACATACGACGCATGACACCGGAAGAAGAAGCCACTCCGATAAGTAAAATGAAAAAGTGTGTTGATTATCTGTTCAACGGGGTTTGCTCGATAAATTGTTTATTTTTATATTCATTGGGGAAAAAATACATCAGACTGATCTTAGCTTTTGTTTCCGTACTCTGTACCAGGTCATATGAGTGATTATTTGTTTAAGTTGTTGACTTGATCGAAAGAGTGGATACTGTCGATGTGAACAAGATGTGAAAATAATTTTTATTGATGATTGGTCATATGAATGATATATTTGAGGCTGGTGGTAAATTGATTCTTTTTAATGATTTTGGCTATTGATTTAACTTTGGGTCAATTATTTAAAAAAGGTCGCTTAAAAATGATGCGCAGTTTGTGTCATCATTTTTAAATTAATCGAAATTTGTAATTTCAACTGTAACTTCCTATAAGAAAATCTCCTGTGAAATTAGTTCTAGAATGAGCTGAGCAAAGGAATTACTGCAGTGTGTGGGTGGATTGGAGGAGAGATCTCTGGCACTTCTAAGTACTTAGGCCAAAAGGGCCAATGTATTCATACCCATAGCATACCGTAGTTTCCCAAATTTCTTGACGAAATGAAGGATCAATGATAGGGGAAGGGAAACTATCTTCTGCATACACGCCACATCCCAGCCGAAGCATTGATATCTTAGACGGGCAAAGACAAAGGTCATCCTGTGCAGCACCTATTCGGTAGACGTGCCCTTCTAGGCAGCTATGTCCAGTCAATATGCCTGCCATGGCTTTCCTACTCTTGTTCAGGTGGAATCCCGCAGTCGCATGGCTGGGCTCTGATAAAAGAACTTAGTGTGTCTGGCTACATCAAAGGACATACATCTCTCTTTTTGTGCGCATCAACCACCCACTTCCGAAAAATGGAATGTGCAGATGCTAACGGCACACTCAAGGCGGCTTCAGGATATTGCAGTGGAAGCACCGAAACTTTCTTCGCAATGGCGTCAGCAATTTCATTTCCTTCAACACCACAGTGCCCTGGTGCCCACCGACGATGCACTTTATTGAACCTGGAGACAAGAGTTCAATTGTGCCCTGTACTCTTGTGCGATTTTCAAAATAGTGAGGGATATATTTAGCAAGACATTCTTCATTTTCCGCCGGGCAAGAAATTATTCATTTTTGTCGGGCAAAAAAATTTTAATTTTTGCCGGGCAAAAAATTTTAAATTTTTGTTTTATTTTTCGCCGGGCAAGGAAAATACTTTTCGCTGGGCAAGGAATTTACTTTTCGCCGGGCAAGGAATTTACTTTTCGCCGGGCAAGGAATTTACTTTTCGCCGGGCAAGGAAAATACTTTTCGCCGGGCAAGGAATTTACTTTTCGCCGGGCAAGGAATATACTTTTCGCCGGGCAAGGAAAATACTTTTCGCCGGGCAAGGAAAATACTTTTCGCCGGGCAAGGAATTTACTTTTCGCCGGGCAAGGAATATACTTTTCGCCGGGCAAGGAAAATACTTTTCGCCGGGCAAGGAAAATACTTTTCGCCGGGCAAGGAAAATACTTTTCGCCGGGCAAGGAATTTAATTTTCGCCGGGCAAGGAATTTACTTTTCGCCGGGCAAGGAAAATACTTTTCGCCGGGCAAGGAATTTACTTTTCGCCGGGCAAGGAAAATACTTTTCGCCGGGCAAGGAATTTACTTTTCGCCGGGCAAGGAATTTACTTTTCGCCGGGCAAGGAAAATACTTTTTGCCGGGCAAGGAATTTACTTTTCGCCGGGCAAGGAAAATACTTTTCGCCGGGCAAGGAAAATACTTTTCGCCGGGCAAGGAATTTACTTTTCGCCGGGCAAGGAAAATACTTTTCGCCGGGCAAGGAATTTACTTTTCGCCGGGCAAGGAATTTACTTTTCGCCGGGCAAGGAATATACTTTTCGCCGGGCAAGGAAAATACTTTTCGCCGGGCAAGGAAAATACTTTTCGCCGGGCAAGGAATTTACTTTTCGCCGGGCAAGGAATATACTTTTCGCCGGGCAAGGAAAATACTTTTCGCCGGGCAAGGAAAATACTTTTCGCCGGGCAAGGAAAATACTTTTCGCCGGGCAAGGAATTTAATTTTCGCCGGGCAAGGAATTTACTTTTCGCCGGGCAAGGAAAATACTTTTCGCCGGGCAAGGAATTTACTTTTCGCCGGGCAAGGAAAATACTTTTCGCCGGGCAAGGAATTTACTTTTCGCCGGGCAAGGAATTTACTTTTCGCCGGGCAAGGAAAATACTTTTTGCCGGGCAAGGAATTTACTTTTCGCCGGGCAAGGAAAATACTTTTCGCCGGGCAAGGAAAATACTTTTCGCCGGGCAAGGAATTTACTTTTCGCCGGGCAAGGAAAATACTTTTCGCCGGGCAAGGAATTTACTTTTCGCCGGGCAAGGAATTTACTTTTCGCCGGGCAAGGAATATACTTTTCGCCGGGCAAGGAAAATACTTTTCGCCGGGCAAGGAAAATACTTTTCGCCGGGCAAGGAATTTACTTTTCGCCGGGCAAGGAATATACTTTTCGCCGGGCAAGGAAAATACTTTTCGCCGGGCAAGGAATTTACTTTTCGCCGGGCAAGGAAAATACTTTTCGCCGGGCAAGGAATTTAATTTTCGCCGGGCAAGGAATTTACTTTTCGCCGGGCAAGGAAAATACTTTTCGCCGGGCAAGGAATTTACTTTTCGCCGGGCAAGGAATTTACTTTTCGCCGGGCAAGGAATTTAAATACTTTTCGCCGGGCAAGGAATTTTTTTCAACGGGCAAGGAATTTACTTTTCGCCGGGCAAGGAATTTACTTTTCGCCGGGCAAGGAATTTAAATACTTTTCGCCGGGCAAGGAATTTTTTTCAACGGGCAAGGAATTTACTTTTCGCCGGGCAAGGAATTTACTTTTCGCCGGGCAAGGAAAATACTTTTCGCCGGGCAAGGAATTTACTTTTCGCCGGGCAAGGAAAATACTTTTCGCCGGGCAAGGAATTTACTTTTCGCCGGGCAAGGAAAATACTTTTCGCCGGGCACTTTTCGCCGGGCAAGGAATTTACTTTTCGCCGGGCAAGGAAAATACTTTTCGCCGGGCAAGGAATTTTTTTCGCCGGGCAAGGAATTTACTTTTCGCCGGGCAAGGAAAATACTTTTCGCCGGGCAAGGAATTTACTTTTCGCCGGGCAAGGAATTTTTTTTTCGCCGGGCAAGGAAAATACTTTTCGCCGGGCAAGGAATTTACTTTTCGCCGGGCAAGGAATTTACTTTTCGCCGGGCAAGGAATTTTTTTTTCGCCGGGCAAGGAAAATACTTTTCGCCGGGCAAGGAATTTACTTTTCGCCGGGCAAGGAAAATACTTTTCGCCGGGCAAGGAATTTTTTTCGCCGGGCAAGGAATTTATTTTTCGCCGGGCAAGGAAAATACTTTTCGCCGAGCAAGGAATTTACTTTTCGCCGGGCAAGGAAAATACTTTTCGCCGGGCAAGGAATTTACTTTTCGCCGGGCAAGGAAAATACTTTTCGCCGGGCAAGGAATTTACTTTTCGCCGGGCAAGGAATTTACTTTTCGCCGGGCAAGGAAAATACTTTTCGCCGGGCAAGGAATTTACTTTTCGCCGGGCAAGGAATTTACATTTCGCCGGGCAAGGAATTTTTTTTCGCCGGGCAAGGAAAATACTTTTCGCTGGGCAAGGAATTTACTTTTCGCCGGGCAAGGAATTTACTTTTCGCCGGGCAAGGAATTTACTTTTCGCCGGGCAAGGAAAATACTTTTCGCCGGGCAAGGAATTTACTTTTCGCCGGGCAAGGAAAATACTTTTCGCCGGGCAAGGAAAATACTTTTCGCCGGGCAAGGAATTTACTTTTCGCCGGGCAAGGAAAATACTTTTCGCCGGGCAAGGAAAATACTTTTCGCCGGGCAAGGAATTTACTTTTCGCCGGGCAAGGAAAATACTTTTCGCCGGGCAAGGAATTTACTTTTCGCCGGGCAAGGAAAATACTTTTCGCCGGGCAAGGAATTTACTTATCGCCGGGCAAGGAAAATACTTTTCGCAGGGCAAGGAAAATACTTTTCGCAGGGCAAGGAAAATACTTTTCGCCGGGCAAGGAATTTACTTTTCGCCGGGCAAGGAAAATACTTTTCGCCGGGCAAGGAATTTACTTTTCGCCGGGCAAGGAAAATACTTTTCGCAGGGCAAGGAAAATACTTTTCGCAGGGCAAGGAAAATACTTTTCGCCGGGCAAGGAATTTACTTTTCGCCGGGCAAGGAAAATACTTTTCGCCGGGCAAGAAATTTTTTATTTTTCGCCGGGCAAGAAATATTTCATTTTTCGCCGGGCAAGACATTCATTTGATTTTTCCAGGCGGCACTATATTTAGATTACTATATTTAAGAGCTGGCGATACTATATTTAAATTTCTACATTAAAATACTACATTTCGGGAAGACCTCTCATTTTAAACTTCAATCGAATTTCGAAACTTGCGAATAACCCGTAGCGATAATTTGTTTGCCAGAAAATTTGGCCGCGATTCCATCGGTTAATTTGTTGCTCATCGAACCAAATCCCTGTTGCTGAATATGATGAGGCTCGGACTGGCCAAATCATTCCGAAAGCTGTTCGTGCAGCAGGTGAACTAATAATGTATCGATAAGAACCATTAAACATAAAGGTTGCGAGAATGATGGTGGGCTACCCAGAGGGTAGTGATGGCCCTAAATCACCATATAGGCTGGGTCGATTCAGTCAAGGTGATTATAATTAGTCACCTCAACAGCAGGATCTCGCTCGCCCTAATTGTATCTTACTTTCAAACTTACTTGTAAACTTGATTGTATTTTTATCACAAAAATATTCCTAATAGATATTTGTATGGTTCTTAAGTTTGAACAGTAAAAAGCAATCATTTTCACCAGGATACATTCAAAGTCGAAAAATCTTTAGAGGAAAATAAGTCGTAAAGGAGCATCCTGGCGAGGGGGGAAGGCGAAGCGGTGTATGTGGAACAGATTATTTATCAGCTCCCCTTAAGGCATCGCATGGTTTATCTTCCAGCGCATGGTTTATCTTCCATCGCATGGTTTATCTTCCATCGCATGGTTTATCTTAATCTGAATCACCCTGTATATACGAGGTGCTAAGTACAAATGATATGACCGAAAAATAACAAAACAAAATGCAGTATTTTCTTTTTAAAAACTCTTCTATTCTGTATTCTTTAATTGTGTACATATTATTCCATTAACTGATGCTTCTTCATGATGCAACTGAGAGAGAGAGAAAAGCAGGAAATTTTTTTTTAAATATAAAATTTAAAAATTATATATATTAACAGCTTCACATCTTCGAACTCCAAAATCTCAAAAAAAAACAGCTTCGTAGCTTTATAATAAAAACAATGATCATTTTTTCTTCTTCTTCAAATGTTATATAAGAAAATAATACATGAGGATATGTACAGTACATCACAGATTTTTATTCGATGTCTTGACTTTCTTACTATGAAAAGTCCGGTTTATTTCTGTTTTGTTTGCGTGCATCTTTCATAAAAAAAAACGATGATGGGAGATAGTATTCAAAATTTCGGTTCTAAATACCGAGAGTACAAATCAAATCTACTAAATATGAATGCGAATATGGAATCGAATACGAAAAAAATGTTTGTTTAAATAATAACAATACGATGGCAAATGAGTTGCATACGATAAAATGTGGGATTGGTTTTTCTCTTCTTCTATAATTATATCGTTTCCATTTTTGTGTTTTTTTTTTCATTTGAATTAAGGTTGCATTAGAGCTTTTTTTCATGTTTGTTTCTCTCTACTTAGTTTTTGTTTATTTTTGCAATGATTCTTGTGTTTCAACTATAGTCTAATGTTCTACATAATAGTTTCTCTCACTTACCTATAACGCGAAGCTATGGATCATATTTACTTTAAATTTTTCTACAATCCAAGCATAATAAGCTTTTCCCCGTAAGAATACGATCAAAAAGTATTCTTACTGCCTTAACAACACCATATTGAATAGGGTTGATCATATTGTAGATCTCGGGGTAGTATTGGACAACAAAATGCGGCTCAACCTCCACTATGATAAAATCCTTGCCAGGGCTAATAAACAGCTCGGATTTATTAAGAGACGTGCTAAAGAGTTCAAGAATATATGGATTACCAAGTCATTATATATCACTCTGGTGCGTCCTCTATTGGAGTATGCCTGCATAACATGGAACCCAGTTTTGGAGCTACATAGTGATAGAGTAGAATATGTTCAGAAACAGTTTTTACTTTCGATTTGAGATACCTCTATGATCCAAAAGACTTCCAGCATCTTCCTTCTTACAAAATCAGACTGAGCCTTCTTATTTTAATGCCGCTCTCTTCTAGAAGAATACTGTTAAGTGCATGCCTAACCTTTGATATTATAAGTGGTGCAGTCAATGTTGAAGTTCTCTCCAACAAAATTATTTTCAATTACCTAAATACACTTTTGAAACAAACTTATTAAAGGCCCTATCAACATCTTAATCCCACTTAATTTCCCATAAACTAGATTAAATCAAAATAAAATATATTAAAGTAAAGTAACTAAAATAAAAGTTGTGATGTATTTTGTTAATTTGTTAAAAAAAGATGTATTTTGTTGTCATATTAAAATTTATTGATATATTGTTATGTTTTGCTGACTAAGTCAAATAAGTCAAATCAAATTAAAATAAGCCAAATTAAATTATGACAAATAAGTCAAATCAAATTACATTAAATAAACAAATACAATAAATAAATAAACACTAATATCAATCTAAGATACACTTGAATTGATTGCTCATTTCTCAATGACGATAAAAAATGGGCAAAGTGGCTAGGCCAGTTAAAGTCATAATAAATATATACGCATTCCAGATCCAGATCTTTGTAAACGCAGACCTGTGAAAATAAAAATTAATTAATATAATATAGCATAATTAAAATATAATATAGCATAATACTTACGAGAGCCTTGGTCCATGCGAATTGTCATATTCTAACGTTTCTAAATGGCCGCACGATGCCTACCGGGATCACTCGTGCTGGATCCCTCGGCCGTTGTTGTTGCTGCTGCTGTTGCTGTTGTTGCTGCTGCTGTTGTTGTTGTTTCTGCAGCTGTTGTTGTTGCTGCTGCTGTAGTGGTTGCTGCTCCTGTAGTGGTTGCTGCTGCTGCTGTTGTTGCTGCTGCCGCCGCCGCCTAGGCATATGAACTTCCATATGCTGCTGTAGATGATCTCGCCTGTGAAAATTTTTCCCGCAAGAGGAACACTTAAACGCAGCATCATTAGTGTGCTTGACACTAATGTGAGCAAGCATATCCTCCTTCCGGGAAAAGATGCTGGCATCTCACAGCACCAGTATGCTAGTTCATATGTGACTCAAGATGGGACGGGTACAACTTACTTTTCTCGTTAAATCTTTCCCACAAACAGCGCAGGGATATTTAGCTATTTCTCCTGGAAAAAGTAAATAAGTACGCTTTATCATATGTTAAAATGTTATCTGTGCGAAGGAACAGCCTCGCCGCCAACACACGTCCATATAGCTAAAGAGTACTAAACACATTTGTATGGGTAAAAATAACAAAAACTAAAAGGCCAAATCAATCTCAATCTCAAACCATTCCGAGTTCATTTAATCGTAATCGAATCGTAACAGCTCGAATATCATTTCAATACACATAAGTCGTATGAAGACTTTATTCATTTTCCGCGAGGCAAGACATTATTCATTTTTCGCGGGGCAAGACATTATTCATTTTTCGCGGGGCAAGACTTTATACATTTATGTGAGATCCCAGTTTGATTTATTTGAATGAAAGCACAGACGATTACTATACTCATAGTAAGGGATGTGGAATTTAAACAACAATAAGCGAGTATACCTTCGTTGAACGTATTCTACCGCGTGATTAAGGTATATTTGGCGAGGAGACCACACTTGACAACAATATTCTAGGATGCTTTGAACGAGTGAAAACCACTGATGAAAAGAAGTTAAGACCCTAGTAAAGAGAGCCGAACATCTATGGATAAAATCGGACAAAGCAGAGGCCTTGTTGGTTTTATGCTTAATGCGTCGGTCAAATTTGAGCTATGGTTCAAATAATCGCCAAGGTCTGTAATACAAGATCCGGAATAGAAGATCCGTACAAATACATTTAATAAGTAAATAACATTTGATAACATTCAGATAGAGTTTTTATAGATTGAGTAGTAGAGTTGAGTAGTAGTAGTAGATTGATTGAATAGTATAGATTGAGTTTTCAGAACACCGGTCGCACAGAGTACAAAGATCATTTTATAGCTGAAGTCATCAGCAGACTATAGTAGATATAAAAGACATGTTGAAAACTAGAAATGAGAGCAAAATGATAAAAACTATGAATCGAACCCTGAGGAACTTCAAAAAGGGGGCAGAAAGAGCAAGAGGTGGGAGTATGCACAGTTACAGAACAGGCACGACCGGGAGTTTAAGTTGAAAACCAAGACATAAGAAGACAGCTCCAAGCCTTGCAAGAAGAATTCGGTGATCCACAGAATCAAAAGCCTTTTGAAAGTCGGTGAACACCACATCCACTTTATTCTATTGGTCTAAAGTAGAAGCAGTCATATTAGAGAAGGATACAAAACTAGGGGTGGGAAATCTATCTTTGATAAGGTCATATTGCTCAGAAGCAAAGAAAGAATGGAGGAAGCAGCCTGTTGTGAACAACTCTTTCAAGACTCAAGCAAGAGAGGAGAAAAATTGTACGATAATTGCAAATGGAACTTGAGCCATTAAGCATCTGGTTGTGTGGAATATAAGCAGATTTTGAACTAGTTGGGAAGGAGCCGGAGGAGAAGCTGAGATTAAAGGTAATAAACAAAGGAACACATACGAACTATGAAAAGCTAGAGATACTATCAGGACCACAACCGACATTAACATAAAGACACTCGAGTAGGGACTCAATTTCTAGAGGAAAGGTGAGAATGAAAGAGAGGGAAGTTGAAAAAAACATGAAGAACTTCAGAAAGTGAGATTCGATTGGGGAAATGAAAGAAGAAAAGTATTTCGCAAAAAAAGTCACAAATTTTCCGTGAATTAGAAGCAATGATAGTATCAAGAAACCGGACAAACAATGAAAATTTTTCAGGGAACGGACATAATTCTGGTCTTTTTTAATTAGAGCAGATAGAGACACATCGATGTTTGCAAAGTAATCGCCTGATTGTGGCAGTAAGACAAAGTCTCCAAAATTCAAGAAAGTCGTCATAAATGCATGCAATTCTAAATTAGCGCTTGGCGCATCCTTAGCATCACGCACTGAAAGAAAAATCTTGGTAAAATCAACAATTTTCCTTAGTTGTTTTTGCGTCAACTACGGGCTATAGTTAAAACAACCATAAAAAAATAGTTGATTACTTTTATGCACCATGACGCATGGTTGATGAACAACGTCCGTGGTGCAAAAAAAGTAAGCAACCACAAACAATGGTATTCCAACTATTGTGTGTGGTTGCTTACTTTTTTTCCATACATAGTACGAAATATAGGCAGGGAAGGCGTGAATGCCGCAGTTGAATTTGGTGAAACACAATGCAGCGACAATGTCGCTGTCAATGCAACCAAGGCACCAACCAAATTATTTTTTTTTCTTTTGTATTGCTAAATCCTGTTGTACGAGGATTAGGTTGGCTTATCACAATACACATCAGCCATCGCTTGTCTATTCCACCAGACCATTCAACCTAATTCAAACAGATGTAATTCAACCTAGTGGTGATGCCAACCTATGGCAAGTATCACCGCTAGCGGTGCGGCAAAATTAGAAATTAGGCAAATTCTGCCGCTGCCGCAAATTCTGCCGCTGCCGCAAATTCTGCCGCTGCCGCAAATTCTGCCGCTGCCGCAAATTCTGCCGCTGCCGCAAATTCTGCCGCTGCCGCAAATTCTGCCGCTGCCGCAAATTCGGCCGCAGCCATTGTGCGCGTTACCATACAAAACAGTGCATTCATTCAAAACAGTGCAGTAAGCCCACTGTTTTGCCACAGCGGAATACGCTGTATTGTGAACAAAATAGCGTCATACAACGTAATATATAGGCTTCACAGCATAACATGAATATGAATTATATCGAACAGCAAACCGAACACAATTTTGCCATGTATCATATGAAACTTCTATGATAGAATAGGAGCAGGAGTATGAGGAGTATGAAAAATCAATAGTTTGCCTTAGTTGTTTTTGCATCAACTAGGGCTATAGTTAAAACAACCATAAGAAAATTGTTGATTACTTTTATGCACCATGACGCGTGGTTGATAAACAATTTCATTCGGAGCATGTAAAGCGTCCAAATGTTGAAACCATTCTACTTTGCGTAGAATAATTCCAAAGACGTTGCTCACTGAATTCCGTTTGTTGAAATCAACGATTGCAAAGTAGTTTAAGTACCATAAAAACAGTTGATAATTCGAAACGTTGAAGTTTTGAGTGAATTGATGAAAATTTTTCTATTTATCAACTAATTTTCGTGGTTATGAAACAATTAAAACAGTTGATTTCATGAACGTTGCGATATTTTTTGTACAACCAGAACCAACTACTTTTATATCGTTAAATTAACTATATTAACATAATAAAAATAACTATTTTCCGTAGTTCGTTTAACGATTTTGAATGAATCGTTGCAATACTATTAAAAATAGTTGAACCAACCAAGTGTTTTTCTTTCAGTGCGTCCAAACCAAGGAGTGCCATTGGATAAAAATATTCAGTGCATTTTCACAACATCAAACAAATTGAGTATTATGGTCTAATATATAAATATGCAAAAGTCAATGATTTTTGAATCTCTTGAGCTCTGTTTTCTTGATATTCAAATAATTAATTTCTATTGCAGTTACTTAAAGCAAAGTGGCAACTTTTTATTTTATATCATTTTGCATTTATTTTCAGATTGGTTTTGATTTCAGTGTTAGATTTCAAAACTATGACACCAGTTTAGCCCAAAAATGGGCAAAGATACAAGAAAAAGTTTTTGAAATAGCCTCAGCAGACAAAATAGAAGTACACGACGAATATACTCTTGCAGAAGAAAGTAAGAGTTAATTGCTGGCAATTTTCCTTTTGAATGGTTACCTGCAATTTGAAAGCGTTCTTGTTTTCTAGACTTTGATGAAGACATAACAGCGCTCTTACTTTTGACGAAAATAGTGAGCACTGTGGGTAAAAAGCAAAAGGGCCAAAAATACACATTATTCAAATATCGAAAGGTATGCGACTTCTAAATGACAACATTTTTACATTATAATGAATACTTTTGCATAAGATTTACAGCTTGGTGCTATCGCAGTTGATGAAACCTCAGTTTCAAACCATCCGCATCTTATTTTAAGAGGAATATCCCAAAAACATATCGTAACGTATTGGATTGCCATAGATGGAAATGAAATCCCGTTAGAATCGAAAACAGCTGTTGATGCTTGCGCAAGTTTATTTAAAACTTTTTTTGCATTCTACGCACAATATCCGGAGAATCTGTTTGCGTTTTTTGTTTTCATGCAAGAGGTTTTTTATGAACTGAAACTTAAGAAATTGAGTCTTAGACTAGTGGAAATCAAAAATAGATTTGGATTGTAATTTACACTGAAAAAATGTTTAAATGTAGGATTTGTCATACCTTTAGTTGCCATGAATCACGCTGGTACATAAAACACTTAAATGTTCTTCATAATTTGAAAGAATGCCTTGATACAAATCTTATTTGTGGATTCGCAAAAATGCGATGTTCATTTTGCCACATATAGTGGGCTGCGTAAGCATATTAAAAATAAACATTCAATTTAAAATTTCATAAAAAGAAGCCAAATTGACGATATTAATATTTTGAAATGCATAAATCCATCAATTTCCGCAACTGTTGAGGCGTCTTATACTGAAAAATCAGCATTTGATTATGAAACTTTGACAAGCAATTATATATCACAGATTACAAAATTAAAACTTAATGAGAATGTTAAAAGCGAATTGCTTAAATTGACCACTCAGCTGACAAATGTCGTGCAAATAAAGTTAAAGCGTAAATTACTAGAAACGAGTATAGAATTAGGTATTTTAAAACATGATCTTAATTTCTTAAGTAATCCATTCTATGGTCATCTGACACAGTATAAACGTGCAAAAAAAATTTTCGCGATTGTTCCTTCCCCCAAGGAAATCCCAATAGATATAAGATATGATAAAATTTGGAGGAATGAAGAATCCATCTTTGAACATCGTAATCCAATTACAAATACATTTACATACATATCTCTAACTGAAACCCTGAGTTATCTATGTCTCAATGAATCTTTCTTTGCTTGTCTTGTGCGCGAACACAAATTAAAAAAAAAATGATTTGCATTTCAGTAATGCGAACTATTTCAGAAATAATCCAATTTTATCACACATTAAATTAAGTTTCTGCATTGAGCTGTAAGTTGATGAGTTTGAAACAGCGAATCCAATAGGTTCGAAGGCCGGCATCCACAAAATCACAGCTTTTTATTTTACCATACTAAATCTACCAACTTACTTTAATTCAAAATTTAAAAAACATTCACTTATTAGCACTATGTCATCATGCAGACATAAAAAGTAAAGGCTTCGAACCTATTTTAAATTAAATTTATCCAGACATTTGTCGGCTAGAAATAGAAGGAATTTCAATAGCTTTTAACGGAAAGATTGATCAAATTAAGGGGGGAGATACAAGTAAAATTTTCAAAAAAATCAATTTTTTTTCCTGCATAAAAAGTTAGTATAACATCTTAGAAATATGTCACCCAATTTTCAAAACTTAATTCGAAGTATTTATCATGTTAAAACTTATAAACGTGACCCTCTTGTACTTTGCGTTCGAGTGCCTTCAGAAGTATAGTTGAGCGGCCAATTTTTACTACCTATTCTTAACTGCCCTTACCTGCAGACTTTTCTATTGCTAAAAATTTGGGTGAACAGATATTTGGAAATCAATATACATAATGATTCCAAGAAATGGACAGTTTTATAGCTAATACAAGGTACATTAGTGAAGGTCAGAGCTGGTGTGGCTGTTAATTCTGTTCACGCTAGTTTTGGAACTTATTCAGTACGGAAAGATTTCGAAAACGAAAATATCAAAATGAGTTCATATCCTAAAGGAAATAAAAATGTATCAACTCGGACAGCATACCCGCGTAAATGAAAATTTTATGGAAATCAGTACTCCAAAAACAGAGATAAAACAGAACAACCGAGTGTAAGTGCGAAAAAACTTCGTGAAATACGGTAATTATATAGGAGATGGAGACTCAAAAACATTTAAAGGAATACTTGACATAAATCCGTATGGTGACTATTTTCAAGTGGTAAAAAGTAAGTGTATTGGCCACGTGCAGAAGAGGATGGGTAGTCGTCTTCCAAAGATTAAAAAAGATCAAAAACTTGGAGGAAGTGGTAAGCTAACCGAAGCGCTTATAAACAAGTTGGCATTATGCTACGGATTAGCTATTCGGAGGAATGTCAACAGCCTCGAAGATATGAAAAAACCTGTAATGGCCACTTATTATCATATGTGCTCCACGGACGACAATCCAAAACATGAGGGCTGTCCAGCGGGTCCCGACAGCTGGTGCAAGTGGCGGAAAGCTGAAGCAACTGGAGAAAATCCAAAACTTATTCAACACCCTGCACCACTACATACAAAGGTCCAAGAGTATATTAAACCAATATTTGAAGATTTATCCCGAGATGATTTGCTCGTAAGATGTTTGGGTGGCCATACGCAGAATGCAAATGAGAGTTTCAACTCGACTGTTTGGCGTCTCGCTCCAAAGCACTTACACTCAGGGTTAAAAATCATTGAAATTGCCGCGTATACGGCAGCTGGATTGTTCAACGAAGGGAATACATCTCTTTTACAAGGAATGAACAATTTAGACATAATAATTGGCAGACAATGTAAATCATACGCAGATAAAATAGATGAGCAGAGAGTGACTTGAGCAAATCGGCGCAGCTTGTTAACTACTAAAGAAGCACGTCAAGAGGAACTTCTTGAGAAAAATGAGCTATACGCAGCTACAGTAGGACTTTTATATGGCGCTGGAATTGCTAACTAATCGGTAAGCCACTACAATCATTGAATTTTTATGAACCCAAACTTCAAACGCGTTTTCCTTAAAACACAATTTTTCAAATCGGCGTGGACGATAGCTTAAAAAGTTTTGTATCTATCGCACTGAAATTTCGCACACATCTTTTAAGTGATATTAATTTCTATATGAACCTATTTGTTTTGAATTTTTTTTGAAAAAAAAAAATTTGCCTAGCAAAAAAGATTTAAAAATTTGGCTGAAAATTCAAATAATGGTTATAAAGTGTTTCATTCTGCAAATTTTTATTTTTCATTTGTTTTTTTAGGTTCATCTACGAAATATAACCTTAATAATCACACAAAATTTGTTTTTTATTATTTTCGATTGACACTAGAGAGGCTACAAACTACGCCAACTGACAACTCTCGCTGTGACCTTCCCAAAATACTGGACTGAAAATCAGCCATTTTGAAATATTTTAAAATTGTTTCTTTTTTTTTTGTAATAGACGAAAATTTAAATAAATCATATGTAAAGTTTGGAAAATGTAGAATAAATTATTCTTTGATAAAAAAAATCATCAAAATTGACTAAAATTCGCGGGTCTATATGTATTTCTCCCCTTAAAGGTACTCTTTTTTCAATATCACACGATAATTTATCTGCTAATGCATTATATGGATTTAATGAATCTTTTAGATCTAATTACTTCTGTCGATTTTGCTTGATACATCAGAAAGACATTCAGACATCGTTTTTGAATGATGAAAGTTTAGCTCGACACCTTGATACTCACAAAAACCACATATCATTGCAGAGTTTTGGTGCTAAAGCTACATTTAAACTTAAACATTTAAACGATCTACCAAATTATAATTGTTTTGATTCGTTGAGTGTAGACAATCGGTCAATTTGAAATGAAATTACTACTGTTATTCGTAATTAAGAAGAAGAAGAAAATAAGACACTTTAACTTTGGCTTTCTTAACAAAAGTAATATACCATCTGTTATTAACTTAGTGTCACATAATATGGGTGCTTAATGCGATATCTTCCACTGCTTTTATATGATATAATTGAAAGTGAAGATTGTGAATTCTTGCAAAAGTATAATGTATATTTGCTGCTAATCCAAATAACAAATATTGTATTTTCTCCCTTTTTAAATTATAATCATGCAAAAAAGTTGGAATTACTTATACAAGAGCATCATAATGCATTCAAAACACAATACCCTGATCAACATTTAATTCCAAAGCACCATCTACTCGTTCATTATCCAAAAGTTTTGTTAAAAATGGGTACACTTAACTCTCTAAGGACGATGAGATTTGAAGCTAAGCATAAACAGCTTAAATCGGAAGGATATCAAAAAATTTTAACGAATGGAAATTGACAACATTTTTCATTGGACTCACTCACAAACTGTGCTACAATGGCCTTGTTTATGCCGTAGCTAAAATACCGTTGCCAAACTGGCGCTGCTATAGTAGTAGCGTTTACACCGAACAACTTCTTAACCAAAGCAAAAATGGCGTAATATCTGAAAGGAGCTCAATACTTATACCGCTGCTAAATAAGCAGAGCTCACTAATTTGACTACAGCAGAAACGCACTCAATGGCTTGCATCACCTGTCTGTATGCCCGAAAAAACGTAACTCGCGTGACAGAAATCGGTATAAAAAAAACTCAGAGGAAAAAGAAAAAACTCACAAAACTAAAACAAAGAAACTCAGAAAACAAAAAAATATACATACGTCACTTGGCACAACTGATCTATTTGAGATCCCGCAGCAGACTGCCAAATGTCCGGCTTTGAATTGCGATAACTGATATCACGAGATGAATCCTAACTGTATCCTATCGCTTTTATGGTCCAAACCTGAATGGCAACTTGCTGAATGGAAAAACGTTACCAGGTCAGCTTTAACTTTTGATAGGATACCGTTAATGTGGATTTGCGGATATTGTATTTTTGATTGAATTATCATAATTTTATGGATAAATTTGATAGATAAGAGCCACAATTTTGGCCACTAATGCAGTGTTGTGAGATCGTGGGAATTTTCCCATTTTATGGGAATTTATGGCCAAAAGCAAAATATTGTAACAATTTTGTAATAACTTAGCTCATTTGTGCTGCCAGATGCTATACAAATGTTGTTCAATTCTCAAAATGCTCACAAATCTGATGATGAATACGTGTGATAAAACACACCAATTCGAGTAATAAGTTGATTCATGTTATCGCTACGATCAACTTGAAAAGTGAATTGAAAAGAATTTTTCGTATTGAGTTGAGCCGTCTAAAAGGCTTCCGACAAATTTTACAGCAGAACTGCATTAAAATTGAAAGTACAAGCGATTGACGCGTTACTAATCGAGTCGAATCAACATCGGAGGATCCTTAAAATCTATAAATTTGATTCTTGAGAAGAAAACACGGTCAAGAAAATTTTTATAGTAATTAGAAGTTAATAATTTTTATTGTAATTTTAATTTGGATTTTCCTTCAGGATACCTTTTTATATTATATTTTGAGGCAAATAAATGCTCCTCACAGAGTGGTGAAACAAATTTTGGGGTTGGCTGGATAGAGATATGGTAATGAATAGAAAACCGTAAGGAAGCTCTCAGACGTCAAAGGAAATTTTCTAAAATTCAGTGTTGCAATGATGATTTATTGCAGTATGAGAAATGTAGGACTAATTTGAGTATGAGGAATGAAGGAAGCTTAACATGTGCAAGAGAGAAGTCCTAACATGGTGATGCAAAACCATCAAAACGGCGAAAAAAATATAATTGCGATAAGCAGGTCCTTTTCGGTTGGCCTCCAGTTGGATGCTGACCTGACCCAATAATTTTTCATCGCTCCTTGCAGGCTTCCTCATTTCGGCTTGCCTTCCTTCTAAACGTATATGCTACGAATAGTGCCCAATGTGAGGACCAATATTTATTTTTAGTGTCTTCGCTAAGGAGTACATTGAAATCATTAACACTATCTTATGAGTCCAATCATATTCGTATACAGAAATTTGAGAGAGTTCCAACACTAAAATCCGGCTGACGTTTTCCTTAATTTTCACTAAAGTTCTGTGTAGGCACTGAAGTGGTAAATATTTTTCATTTAAATGAATACTCGAATCTGATTCCTTTCTTACAAAATTGCCGTTTGAAATAGTGAGTTCGCCTGCATTCATATCCATATAATGTCTTTCATTGTCCATAGCTGCCGCCTGGTTATTTTTATTTGGACTAATATTTACTTGTTTTCAGCATTCGTTTGTTTTTTTTATTCCTTTCTGTTGCTGGGTTTTAAATATTATTTCCTTCAAGCCACCTATTTACACAATTTATGCAAATTAAAAAAAAATGTATGGATTTTCTAAATATATTCATTCCAAAAACTAAGACCTAAAAGCAACAAATATTAAAAAAACTGTTCTAGTTTCTTCCTCGCTGCCAGGTTACATAAATATATTTCAAGCCTTTTGATCCAATAATATGACATAAGGTCTGTTCGCGTAATGCAGCAGCAACAGATTTTTGCAGCTGGCTTCTTTTTGTGGCAAAATTTGGCTTGCAGCAAGAGTACAAAAACGACTTGCTGCGAATCTATTTTAATATATTATAATAGATTCACGTACGCGAACATATCTATAGTTCCTAGCTTTACATAATAAAGATGTTAAAATTGTGTTAAAGTCAGCTTTTTCTTGAATAGTCTGCATACATAACATGTTTCGAAACAATGTGAAATGCGAAACATAAATGCCATACATATACCAAAAAAATAATGGCTGAATGAAAGGATTGGAAACCAGAACGCAAGTCCTATAAGTTTCCGTAAATGGAATACCAAAATAATTTAGAAAAACTAGAACTTAAAAATGTGATTCTGGCAACTTAAAGTCATCATGGTAGAAAATAGAAGTTCGTACTGCGCCACAATTTACAAATAGCATACGCATGAATTGAATCACGTAAACTTAAATATGAAAACGACGCACTTTAGGTATTTACGACACTTCTCAAAATCTCACGAGATTTTGAGTTTTTAAGGAGGTTTCACAAATGGTACGGCCTTGTTTTTCTTTTATGTTTCAGTAGATAGAATTATTTTAGACTATCGTATTAATAACAGGAAGATACTTAAACACACACTATTTTTATCACTCATCCAACAGACTTTAAATTACTTTATTGTTATTTCAGTAAAAATAAACTAATAATATCTATAATTGAAACAACATGTACCACGTGTTTAAAATAATCAAGAACACTTTGTTTTCAATATAAATTTATACACAAACAACATGTTTTTCTTGCTTGATGGGCTCAAGTATGTATGCAGCATATGTAGTGATTATGGAAAGGCACTGTTATTTGATTTTCCAATGAAATGCCGATCGTTTGTTTTATTTTTTAGTATTCGGAATTTTTTCATCTAAAGGCTGGTACTGAGTTCGAGTTCACGTGAAATTTTGACATGACCCCATTATCTGACCATTCTTTCGAGCGAAAATTTTGACAACAGAGAAAAGCAGAGACAATGCTCATTTCTGACGGATAAAATGTCATGAATTTCACTTTTCGATTGATTTTCTTATTGGAAAGACATTTTCACTGCTCCATTTTCAAATTGAAACACCAAATGTCACTTTTCCGCTCGAAAGAATGAACTGCACAAACTAAATTGGCGTGAAATGATTGACAACATGTTTCAGTGCCATCTATGTTTTCAAAGCGAAAGCAACTTCAAAGCAACTTTTCATGCTAAGAACACAGTACCAAACTTGCTTATTTTCAAGCTAAATTTTCGCCGAAACCAATTTCACGTGAAATTTTGTATGAAAATTTCACGTGAAATCGAACTCAGTACTATGCTTAAATAGTAAATGAAACCCTTCAGATCAAAATCACTAAACTAATTATGTTTTAATTAAAATCGTATTGGATTTTAAAACAAAATAGGTTTTTGAGTATTTTAGAATCGATTGATCAACGACGAAGTTCTTTATAAACATTTAGTACAGATAAATATATCAGCATTTTTTCATTTCTATTAAGAGGTATTATTTTTAAAATAACTGTTTCATATATTAAATAAGTCGCTAAACCTTTTATGACGGCTGAAATTGTTCGAATCAATTAGATCAACTTATTTGAATTTATAGTGAATGTTAGTTGGAGGAGATATGTGCCCTCGATATGTTTTGGGAGAAATGTGTTTTTGTTTTTTTATTTTTGTTCAAAAATAGTCTCATTATAAGATAAGGGAATTTATTCACAAAAACGTCGGCCCATTGAATGACCAAAAAAAAATTGGGTTGTGGTTCGATCTTCGGTCTATTTTGAAAATGGACTCAAAATGGATATGAAACTTAAATGCACATACACTTTAAGCTATGACAGTACACATTGGTTTTTACAAAGCAAAAACAATACGAAAAATTTGGTTGGAATTCAATCATTTATCACTTTCTGGAAGGAGCAGGGATTAAAAAAGGCACAATAATCTACACGTTCTCAATCCAATTCATACAAATACGATAAATTTCAAAGTTCGGCTACTAAAAGTCGAAAGACCCACTCAGGCACTATAGGGGCCCGCTGCGATACCAAGGTTATTGCTCTTTTGGATCCGCTTACAGAAAAACACATCTTTCCACACTCAATCCAGAAACACTTTACACTTCCACATATAACTAAATTTTATCTGACAAATGAGTTAAAATATTGTAATAATATATTCTTCAACCCAAGATTTTTAAGCGTCCTCAAGGTATTTTTGCCTGATGTTTGGTTTCACCGATGCCATCGGTGATCCTACGGAGAAGGAAAATGAGATCTGCAGTAGCAAGGCAGGAAGCCTTACCAGTTTGTCGATCACACAGTTATCCTGTATACCCATGTTTGCAGTATCAGTAATTTGAACTGAAGTTCCCTAAGGAACCCAGTGGTGGAGCTGGCGAATATGTTTTACTGATAGTAAATCAATGATAGACATACAGTGGCTGGATTTGGTTGGATAGATTCGCTGCTCATGTGTAGCTCCCCCATCAACTAGAAAAGGCTAGAGCAGGGGTGGGCAAACGGTCGATCTCGATCGACCGGTCGATCGTGAACAGTTCGACAGTCGATCAAAGACATTTTAAATAATTTACTAGGTTAATTTAAAATGTATACTAAAAATTTAGCAGACGATGAAACATGAATTTAAAATTAAACACGTAGGTATCTATTTTACAGCTGACATGACTAATTCCCAAGACCAATTCCATACGCACCTCAGAACAGAGAGTATAAGGAAATGAAAACAGCCGAGAGAAATGAATTATTTTGCTTACACCTACAAAGCAATTGATGTATAGTTGATTTGACTAGGTGGCTACATTTTTTGCTTGTAAATTCACTGAGTTTATTTATTACATTTCGGAATAGGCCTTGGCCTAATAGATCCAATACGACAGTTCACGCGGTTTCAGTTCACACAAAAAAACTTGCAGAGCATAGGTGGCGGAGAAGCCTAAAGGAAAATCTGAGATAGCTGTGCTCTCGATTTATTCAATTTATCGATTTATATCATTGTAGTAAAACTGCTTCTTTTAATTTTGTATACGTATAAGTATACTCTTAGGTACACACTTTTTATTTTTGCTTCTCGCTATGCTCCTTGTCTGCATTTGCATTCGTTTCTCTGCTACCGAGGTAGTAAACTGTCCCACACAGCGCAACAAAAGTTAATCTCAATTTGACATAAAATAAAATTTTGTTTTCATATTCTATATTTAAAAATTTTTATTTCAGAGAAATTAAAAATAAATAAAAATAAAACAACCAAAAAGCATAATTTCCATAATGAACGAGAAGAGCTTTATTTTTTACTATGTAAAAGAGTAAATGCCTATGTTTGATATGTCGTGTTACAGACGCCTTGCCCAAGAAAGGAAATCTCGAATACCGAATTAATTATCCGCTAATACCGAATTAACGAAACAAAAACTAAAATAATTATTACTTTTTATTCGTTAATAATTTTATTAATAATTAAAACTTTTTATGCCAACTGCTGAAAAAACAAATTTGCCCTTTGCATAAATTGGCTGGTATGTTTAATGACGGTATGATTTGTAGAAATTTGGATTTTTAGCCCTTTGCAAACAAAATGAACAATTTCCTGATTTCATATAATTTCATTTCATAATGTATAATAATGCCTTATGTGCAAAAATATGGGATGTTACTAGCAATATGGATGTGGCAGTGAAAATTGATAACTCCATAAAAGCGCGAAGTTTAAGGGGGCGTCTAATCCGTAGTCAGCTTGAAGACAATGACTCGGAATATGAAGATTTACTACTTTTTTACTGCTCAGCTGATTAAGCTTTTTGGAAAGATTTCTAAATCTTTTGCCTGAAATTATTGCATTTTTGGACACATTGGGGCAAAAACATGAACTATTGGAAGGGTAAAAAAATTAGCATTTCTAACGGATTTTATGGGCCGTTACAACTCGCTTAATTTACAATTACAAGAAGAAGGAAAAAATATTATTGACTTGTTCAGTTCGGTGAATAATTTTAAAGCAAAATTAAAGCTTTTTGTTTCAGAATTAAATAGGCATAATTTTTAAATATTTTCCATATTTAGAAAAACATGTTAAACTTACTGGTGAATGTAAAATGCAAAACCTGAAGGACATCCTTTAGTTCGCGAAAAAGTCCGGGGCCTTCGATGGCCGCTTGGACTGAACTTTCTTTCACCTGGTCTATTTATCTGATATCACTATGGACCAGCCAGTACAACTTAACCTAACCTACTGGTGAATGATATATTGAAATGTTTTGTTTCGAACTGGAAAATTTTAATCTAGATTTCGAGAGACGATTTGCAAATCTCAATTATCTTCAATCGATTTTTGAATTAATTTCATTTCTTTTTGGGGAACGAGGATATTTCATCAAATCTAGCTCATACTTTACAATCGAATTCATTGGATCTAGAGCTAGAAATTTTAACAATACCATCACAAATAATTCTGAAAGCACGTGCCAATGAAAATTATTTTTGGATTTTATTACCATAAAAAAATATCCATTATTGAGATTGGTGGCAATGAGGATATTTGCATTTTTTTTGCTTTCACTTATCTATGTGAAGCAACGTTTTCTCAAATGAACAACATCAAATCGCAATTTAGGAGTTCTCTGACTGATGACTACTTACGCATCAGTGCTTACAAGCCTAACTCTACATTATACTTTTTGATGAAATGGAGTGTCACGCATCGACATCAAAAATTAATCCAATATAGTTATTGATAAAGTACATTGCACAAACTAGTAAATACAATGTATTTAATATATTATTATGAATAAAGACCTTAATTAAATTTTTAATTGTTTTTAATTTAACCCATTTTTCGAAGTCGATTACGCATAAATTAAAAAAATTAATGTCGATCATACCAGAATTAAGTTTGCCCACCCCTGGGCTAGAGAGTTAATATCCAGGTTACTAGAAAAGTTTAATTAGATGCTTTTTTCTAAATAAGCATAAGGTCGATTTATTGGAAGAGATTCAGGCAGGTTTTTAAGATGAAATTGTTAAGAAGATCTTGGTGACTGTATATGCTGGGTAACACTGTAACAGTATGTAGGAGGCTCACACGACTCACGTCTTCACTGTGTCAAAAGTTTATTCGAAAAGAAAGATTCACATTGGATTTGTTTTTTCTCTGACTGAGAGAGAGAGAGAGAGTGCGCGAATGCATTTCAAACGGAGAAATATTAAAAAAGTTTTACGCGAATCAACTACACGTATAAAAAAGTTATCAAGAAAATTAAACGGTAAAAACTAGCAGGCCAAAATAGTACAGCCATCATATTACGGATCACATCTTGTTAATTAATGTTAGGCTAATATGGTCCTTTTGAAAAATCACAAAACCAAAATATTCCAGTCTCAATAATACATAAAACATGCAGATAACAAGTATAAAAGAGGTGGTTTTAACAACAAAAATGTATACTAGATATTTTTAAATAGGTGTAGTGATCAATTTAACAGGCTTGAATCGTCATTTCTGTTTTGAATGGTTTGATTTGTGAGTGGTTTCCCAGAAAGGTGAATTTCTACTGAATAATTTATCAAAAAATATGGATTCTGCTCAAATTTGATAAACTTACTTTAACTTACATAAGGCCGATTTATTGGAAGAAATTCAGGCAGGTTTTTAAGATGAAATTGTTAAGAAGATCCTGGTGACTGTATATGCTGGGTAACACTGTAACAGTATGTAGGAGGCTCACACGAATCACGTCTTCACTGTGTCAAAAGTTTATTCAAAATGAAAGATTCACATTGGATTTGTTTTTTCTCTGACTGAGAGAGAGAGATTGCGTGAATGCATTTCAAGCGGGGAAATATTAAACAAGTTTTACGCGATCAACTACACGTATAAGTATTATTCGTAATAGAAAAGTTATCAAGAAAATTAAACAGTAATAACTAGCAGGCCAAAATAGTGTAGCCATCATATTACGGATCACATTTTCTAGGCCAATATGGTCCTTTAGAAATATCACAAAACCAAAATATTCCAGTCTCAATAATACATAAAACATGCAGATAACAAGTCTATAATGGGTGGTTTTCAACAAAAAAATGTATTCTATTTTTAAATAGGTGTAATGATCAGTTTAACATGCTTGAATCGTCATTTCTGTTTTGAATGGTTTGATTTGTGAGTGGTTTCCCAGAAAGGTGAATTTCTACTGAATAATTTATCGAAAAATATGGATTCTGCTCAAATTCGATAAACTTACTTTAGTTATCTTGGAAAGAAAAGCTTCTAGAAAACAGCAAAATGAATAGTTGAAAAAATAGAGCAACTCAAAAGCATATATAAATTATTCATGATCTGGTACACAATCAAATGATTTTTGAAGATTTGTTATATTTCTCCGTTGTAATTTTACCTGAATATAAAACTGCAATATTTAGTGTGAAAATAATCACAAGGAAACTCGAGAAGCTCTGCAGCCGGTGTGTGAATAGAGACTTGGAGTTTGGGAGTGGGGAATACCAACTCAGAAAAAACGTAGAAAATCAATTATGGAGATGGTGGCTAGCATGAACACGATTGTTCTAAACAGAGGCTTACTACTTACTAGGCACTTACGAGTATGTTTCGCTGGCCGGGGCTATCTCACGAAGTGAACCCGATACCTGATATAACTCTCGCCTTTGAAGCGGTGACAGCGCTGATGAGGAAGTAGATGAAGATGGATGAGTACTCTGGATGTAGTGATACATCACATTCTGGCTACCGGAGGAAAATCTATTAGAAAAATACTTAGCTGGTTAGCGATAGATCCAGCAGGGATCGATAAACTGGTGAGCTTTACCAAGGGGACAATCAAGCGGGCGTGCAACACCTCGATGATACGCAGAAGAACCCCTCCCGGTGAAACAACAAGCTTATTGGTGGATCGAAGCGAAAGTGGAACAAAGTAGAAGAGCTCTATCGTGTTCTCTGTCAGTTTGGGATACTTCTAGTATACCAGTAGGTCAGGGATCTGCTGACTCCTACTATGATCTACTGGCCCCTACAGTGATTTACCGGTATACTAGAAGCAGCCCAAACTTCCACAGAACACAAAAGGGTGAAAAAGGAGCTGGGAAAGGCTATAAAGGTGAAAAACAAACAAATGTGGAATGCGCTAGGCGATGAAGTGAGCTGGGAACCATGGGATACAAACATAGGCCTTGGTCCACTCATGGAGACGGATCCTCTGAAGCATATCGTTCGCAATTCCCGGCGCATCACATGAGAGCAGCCCATCTCTTATGGTCCGGATGGAAGATATCACTTTGTTCACTCTAGAAAAATTTCGCAATGCTGTTATCAAAATGAAGAACCGAAAGGCCCTCTGGCCCAAACAGTATTCTAGCGGCAGTGCTGAAAGCAATGGTGGAAAATCAATCGTCAACGCTGCTACGAAGGTATAGGCAGTTGTCGTTTCGTCATGCTGGAAAGTGGCGCGACTGGTTTTGATCCCAAATGGAAAGGGCGTCCCTAACACTTCATTAACGTACAAACCTCTTTGTATACTTGATACGTCGGGAAAACTCCACTACTGAAGCGTTTCGAAAAATACAACATGGGTTCCGTAGTGGCAACTTAATAATAAGTGCCATCCTCGAAATAATCGATGCAAGATGCGCTGATCCTCATCTCATCAGCCTAGACCGATCGTATTTTACTGCATGTTCGGAACGATTTTGATTCAGCGAGATTAACAGATATTCTAGGAGCCCTTGAGCGGCATTTTCAGGTTGAGGACTATTTGTTAGGCATGGTTCGAGATTATCTGAAAAATTGTAATCTAATATATGAGACGAACCAAGGAACTCTCAGCAAAAATATTAAATCCGGAGCAGAACAAGGGTTCATTCTTAGGTTAGACCTGTGGAATGCTGCATATGACGGTCTCTTGTGCCTTAAAATGCCGGAATATGTGCTCTTGCTAAGTTAAACCGATGACATTGCGCTGCCTTTGCCTTCAGAAATCCCCGCCTCACTCAGCTCAAAGTAAATCCAGTAATGAAAAAGAGTGAAGACTGGATGGAAAACCATCGTTTCCTATTCCAGAAAAAAAAAGTTTGCTATCAGATGGCGATATGACCAACTGCAATACCCTTGATGTTTGGCTTTGAAGTAGTCGAGACCATAAAATCTGTTAAACATCTCGCATCACAAGCTGCTACCATACGGTATCAGAAAACACAGTGCTGGTCAAAGCAGGAGTAATCACAGTTGACTTACTAGTAAACGAGCTTAGGAAGGTCTTCCTAAATAGTTCAGAAGTGAGAAGAGAGGTATCAACGGCTCAAACACGATATCTAGCACTTGCGCTTTGAGAGGAACACTGGGAACATGCACAATGGGAGCATGGATGACTAGGCTGATCCGCGTCATAAAACCTTGGCCTAGTCATAGCCACGGTAAAATCACTTTCTACCTAACCCAAATTCTATCAGATCACGGTACTTTAGGAAACACATATCTTCATAGAATGGGAAAAGTCAGGATGGAATTCTGTAATTACTGGTCTAAGGAAATTGACTATGCATGACACACTTTCTTCAAGAGCTTCTGCTTCAGAAGCAATCGCAAACCTGCAATCGACCCTGCAACGCCGGATACGATGGTGGAACCGATGCTTCATTCACAGGACCCTTTGGGACATGTTTCGATAAATTTAGAGACGATATTGCTGACCTGAAAAAAGAAGAAACATGTCTCAGAGACTCCCCTTGATGGAACGAAAGTAGTCGTGGGGGCACCTGATAGGTGCTAGTAGTACGGCCGAATTGAAGCGATGCGAAAGAGGTCATAATTCGGACTCTCGTGCTTTGTTTTTTTCAGCGAGTAAGAATCTCACATAATCTTGAACCTCAATTATGAAAGTTTTGCGACACCCAATCAAATAAAAAAATTCTGTAGAAGCTCAAGTGTATACAGAGAAACTTCAAACTTGGACATATGGAGTGAGATTCGTAAACAGTACTCACACAAAGAATAAAAACAAATTTCTGATCTTTCATAAGATCTGAAAATAGCCTTGCAATCAGAAAGCCCAGCAATTTTACGGATCCTCACGTGTTTTAATTTCGAAGTCAAACATTCATTCATCGTTTGAAACACGTTTTGACATCTAAATTTCTCCCGTTCATATAAAATTAGCTCAAACATAAACTCTGGAATATTTCCAGACTTGCATACTATTTCAACTTTAACCCATCAAAGTTCATACGAAAACATTTTCTTCTGATCATCCCGTCTTTTAGCTAAATTTAAAGAATGCGTATTATTCACCACAACCAATCAAACGAAAACGAACTAACATAATTTACAATTTACCTTTTTGCAATTACATTGTTGATTCGATGCTTGCCGAAATGCACAAGTTCATGTAAATATTTATGCAAAATCAATCCATATTTATCTGTTCTGCGAGTGTGCTTCGATTTATACAGTGGCCCAGGCCAGTAATAAACCGTGCGCAGCACTTCATCATCAATTGAATTTTGCATTGCGTAGTCACCATGTCCATCATTTCATCATTTTCGGAATCAGAGAAACTGCTAAATCGAAATTCTCACCCGAGACCTCTTCCGCTAGCTTCTACTCCTGTTTCGTCCCAGCCATACATACTGTCACAGTTCAACTACGCGAATTTTTGTTAAATTTCAATTCGCGGGAATATTTAAAAATATCTTTTTGAAGTTTTCAGAAATGTTGTGTACGCGATGGCACGAAGAAATTGTTGTTTTGCCGGCCGTTAGCTGGTTGTTGGTTGGTGGATTGGACTTGAATGATTTCGATTAGTAGTACAGAGGTCTTATTTAATGTTAGGATTCAGCTTGGGAAGATACAGTCTTCAAGTGACCGTTACACAGAACACTTGCCAGTTCAGAATAATAGTGTGAAGAATATAATTTTTTTGAAGTGAAATTTATAAGTGAAATTGCGAAAGAGAATAAAAAGACTTTAAAAAAAAAAATTTAAAAGTTAAAAGTGAATAATTCAAAAAAAATTTAAATAAATATACTGTTTGATTTTTTTTTTCAAACATAAAGCAAAAGTTCTGAGACTTTTATCGATAAAATTTGATAAATTTTAACCGTTCAACATGATCAGATTTCAAATACCCGAAAAATTACCAATTGTGTATTGCAAGGAATATAATGTTACATTTTGTGGCCTGCAGTGCTTATATCCATACGAGACGGATCGTGGGCAACAGATTATGGAGGTGAGTTGTAATTAATGAAAGAAAAAAAATATTTTTAAAACAATACTTGCCCAATTTATGAAAGTTTTAAATATTTTCAAAGGCTAAATAAAGTGTATTTTTCAAATTAGTGGCTCAAAATCAAATTTTGCTCATATTTTTATTTTAATCGGATGAATTGGATCTAATATTTTCAACATTTTTATACTAAAAGTGAAATATAGAAGTACGTTTTGTAGGTGTTCATAGTTTTACAAAATTATTGAATTTAAATAAAAGAATTCGAATTTTTAAATAGGATATTTAAAAATTCTTAATGTTATTTTTAATGAAAAATAATTTTTTCTTTAAGAAATAAGGGTAAAAATTAACAAAAAAAATGCAATTAAAAAATATAATAAATATCAGTTAATTTTTGTAATTACTAGCAATTATAAATATTTTCCTGAAAATTTTTAATCGTTAAATATATAATACAGTACAGCATAAAAAAATATTTTTGGATATTTTTCCTTTTCGTGGTTTTATGATGTTATCCCATAGTGCATAGTAGGCCAATGCTAGCCCAAAGGCAAATCGTAGAATTTTCAATTTACGACGGTGTTTGTTTCATCAGAATTCAAAATCAATTTTTTCCCTGCAGTTTTTTTTTTAAATCCAGTTCGATATCCTTGCATTTTTGAAGAGTGTGTCGCATCAGGACGACGCTACTTTATTGTAATCTGATTTCTAATTGAGTTGAAATAGATCATCCTTTTTCGGCCACATAAACTTTTACAATCCTCTTCGCCAAAGAGCTCCCGAAAATGTAAAATGCAGTTAGCTTTACTCTCTTTCTTAAATTTAACAAGGATTTGTGGCATCGATGATTTCATCCACGTTAGGGAAAGCTCGTCTGGAGCTTTGAATACTTACTATTAGCTTAGTTTTTAGTTTGATGATCTTTCCAGGACGTTTTCCTCGATCGAGTCGTCTCTGATAATGGCTAGAAATCAGAAAAGGCTCGACCCCTTATTGTGGTATATAAAGTATATATGCCACAATAGTGTGAGGTCCTGGAATATTTTTGAATTTTTCTGTCCATCATTTGAAAGTGCGAAATGTTTCTTGCTTGAGTAGTCTCAGTGAGTGGAGCACTGGCTGCTAGCGTGTGTGGTTCTTTGATCGAATTCAGCAATGGACGATAGACCATTATTAGATATTGCGCTTTAAGTTGATCTAGCTTTGAATAGATGCATGAGTCATCAGGGGGTAAAACGAATCATGTAAATAATCACTCCATACTCGTACGCATTGATCATAAAATTCTATTAATTTCTACGACGCATTTTCTTCTAACTGCCAGTTGTCTTTCCTTGACTATTTCTTTTAGCTTCTTTGATACCTATCTTTGAAAATCTATTTTCGTCCTTCAATATCTGTGTCTCTTCTGATCCAAATGGCATTCCTATTTTTCTAATTCCTTCTCGACTAGATTTTCTTGTACTTCTTTCAATTTTTCTACGGCCCTCTTATCTGGATAATGTCTAACATTTTCCAAATTTAAAGCTCTGGATATGGTCACGCAGTGTCAAACTGTTTTCCTAAATTCTTTCTTTCATTTTTAAATTATAGGGTGGTCTGCCTTTAACATTTATACTAGTCTTTATCTGGTTTTTTTTTCGCAGTGGGTTGAAATGATTTACGAAGATATTTTCAAAAGTGTTTTTCAGCATGCCATTATGTTCAACTGCCTTGCGCCAATGTCTTAATGGTCGGAAACTTTGTCAATCGTAGCATATTTATTTATTTATTTATTTTCAAAGAATTTCGTCTAATACAGACTAGTAGTATTTACAGATTTAAAACTTACAACAAATCAGTCAAAATGAACTGTTTTTAGCTAAGCTCTTTTTCAAAGATGGTAAAGATAAATTAAAATCAAATTGATGGAAATCATCGTTGAAATTTCTTTTGATGGACGAAACGGGCTCATTGTAGGCGTAATTGGTCCGATAGGCAGGGACAGATAAAATGTTGACTTGTCTCATTCTGTGACCCTTGGTATTGAGGCCAAATAAACGTAAAAGGTTTTCCGATGAAATGTTACCCATGAGGGTCCTAGCAGCAAAGATAGTTTTGAAATTTTTACGTCTCTTATTAAGTGTATTCATGGCCAGTAAGTTAAGTCGATTAATGTACGGAGGCAAGCAAAGAGGATCTGACCAAGCAAATTCACGCAAACAAAACCGAAGAAATTTTTTCTGAATGGACTCGATCTCGTCCACATAAACCTGCTGATAAGGCGCCCAAACTATGCACGCATATTCAAGTATTGGTCTTACTAACGCACAAAAAAGAATCTTAGTAAGATGTATATCATGAAACTCTTTGGATCGCCTCCTCACAAAACCCAAGGTAGATGAAGCTTTTAATAAGATGGCGTTAATATGATCGTAAAAAGTAAAATAATTGTTTAAAAGTACTCCTAAATCGAGTAGTCGATGTCAGAATAGCTTAAGGGAATACTATTCAAAGAGTATTCAAAGCTCAACGGATTAATTTTACGCGTGTACGAAACAACGGTACACTTGTCAATATTAATTACTAATTTGTTAAGGTCACACCAGGTCATGAGGTTATTAAGGTCAGCTTGAAGTTCCAAGCAGTCGTGAATATTAGATACCTTTTTAAAAATTTTGGCGTCATCAGCATATAGTAAAATTGATCAATGTTTCAGGACAGATGGTAGGTCATTTATATATAAAAGAAAAAGTAGAGGTCCTAAGTGACTACCTTGAGGAACACTAGATATGACATCAATTTCTGATGAAAGGGCGCCACGGAAGGATACGCATTGGGTACGACATTCCAAATAAGATGATATCCAGGAAATAAATAGCTGAGGAAAGTTAAACGAGGACAATTTACACAATAAAATGGAATGATCCAGCTTATCAAAAGCCTTCGTGAAGTCAGTGTAAATACAATTGCTGTCTAAGCTTTGACTATAATTTTGGGATCCCTTCAAATTACGTTATTAGTCCTTTCCTGTTTAATTAGTTTATTCATTGTTTAAACAGGATTTAAAGTTCCAAGAAAACATTTTGGGACAGGATTTATAGATGAGTTAATGAAGATATCACGAATATGGAACGATATATCGTTTTAAAAACGAGACTTATAGACTGGCAAGTAAAATTGACCAAGCATTGATCCCTTCCAACCGACCCGCTGCGGTCTTGTAGTTAATGTGCAAAATTGCTTTAAAGGCGTCGAAATTCGGGCGCAAGAGATGTGATTTCTTCATGAAATTTTATCATTTGATAAAACTTCATGAAGAACCACTTCATGCAATTTTAGTTTTTCTTAATTTTCCTCAAAATTTAAAGGACCGTCATAGCGGAAGAAAATATTCCAAAATGGTTTAATGAATAGCATGAGTAGCAAGAAGAATACGATATACTTGTAAATCCCAATGGATTATTATAAAGAGATTAGACGAATTTTAAAATCTTTCGGAAAATGGTAGTGAGAAGAGGTTTTGGTTATATTATTGAATCAAAAGGTTTGAAATATATTTATGTAACCTGGCAGCGAGGACGAAGCTAGAACAGTTTTTTTAATTTTTGTTGCTTTTAGGCGTTAGTTTTTAGAATGAATATATTTAGAAAATCCATACATTTTTTTTTTTTAATTTGCAACAAATTGTGTAAATAGGTGGCTTGAAGGAAATAATATTTAAAACCCAGCAACAGAAAGGAATAACAAAAGCAAAATAAAGCTAGCAATGATAAATTAATAAAAAAAAAAAGTAAATATTATTCTAAATAAAAATAACCAGGCGGCAGCTATGGACAATGAAAGACATTATATAGATATGAATGCAGGCGAACACACTATTTCAAATGGCAATTTTGTAAGAAAGGCAGCAGATTCGAGTATTCATTTAAATGAAAAATATTTACCACCTCAGTGCCTACACAGAACTTTAGTGAAAATTTAGGAAAATGTCAGCTGGATTTTAGTATTGGTACTCTCTCAAATTTCTGTACATGAATATGATTGGACTCATACGTTAGTATTAATGATTTCAATGTACTCCTTAGCGAAGCTACTAAAAAACTAAGGGTATAGTAATCGTCTGTCCCTTCATTCAAATCAATCAAATTGGGATCTCACATGAATTAGGCCTTGGCTTAAATACTACTGGAATCTGTGAAACTGACGTTGCAGTTTATTTTCCAAATGCAACCACAGGCGTTGGTCAATTTGGTAGACTAATGTAATTCAGGTATAGGTCTCTATTATTAGTGTATATTTTTGGCGAAATAAATCAGTCAAAACAACAACGAAATTCTTAGACTTAAAGCACCATTATTAGCCATAACGATTCTATTTTTCAAAAATTGCAATCTTTCAAAAAAGTAGTCCATCAACAATAGCCATGGCACTATTGAAGATTCCAATATATATTTTATTTTCTAGCAAACTATTCAGCCCATTCATCAATAAATATTTGCTTTGCTCAATAAGGCCAAATTCTAGTCAAACTAAATCTTTAACAGTGAGTCGAATTCAGTTCATACTTAACGATATTAATATAGTAGTGCTGATGTAGTACATCAGTAATCACTCCTTAACTCGAAATTTCAAATCGCCAAAATTATCATAGAAATAAACCAAATTCAGTTCATATAGCAAACTAAAATTTCCTTGTGCCACTATTTTTAATCACCGCGCAGGTAAGGTTCATTAGCAGACAGTCAAAACAAAACATTCCGATTTATTACGCGAACACCTCATTTCATTCGAATTTACGTCTCTTACGCGAACGAATAAATAACTATATCTCCATCTATCTTTGTATCCATAGATCAGTCGAATCATCAATGAAACAAATCATTCCGTAATAATCCTACACAGCGCTGAGCATATCTTTGAACTTTGAAACCATTCGCGAATTAAAAACTTTAAAACAAAAAATTTGTTTCTTCACAAATAGCTCATTACATTTCAATCAAACTCATTCAAACGATCCATTAGCCTTGCGGCCGCCTGCTCGAATTAACTAGTACGAATTTGTTTACACAATTAACCCGATCGTATTTACAAATAAAAGAATCTGCTTCCCGAAAACAAGAACAATGAATCCTTAGTACGCATCGACACGGATGGCAACGACGCACCGTGCCAGTGGCTGGATTTTTCAAACAAAAAAAAAAATTTTTTCCTCGCCAGGATAGTATGTTGTAAAATAGAAGATATAAAGCAAAAGTTCACGATGAATTCAGTTGTTTACCATTCTTCTCGAATCAATAATTTAGTGTTTTGTTTGTTTCTGATTTGATTTGTTCCTGACAAGCATCAGTCAAAGCTGTTTTTGCAAGCGGCAGGGTGGATGTGTAAATTTAGATCAATCAGTTACATTGTATACTCCATCTATCTTAAATTAGAGACGCTCCTTTTTGAAATGAACCTTCAAACAAAAATACCAACTGCCAGTCGGAATTTTTAACTGGCCTGTTCAAGTTCATGATTCAATAATGAGGAAGAGATGTTTTTTTTTAGTGTTAATTGCAGGATGGCAGAACGTATTTGATTTTGATCCAGGAAATAAACAGATATTTCTCCAGGACATTAAAGATTTATTTCGATCTCAAGGTCTCAAGTTTCGAGTGAGATGTGAATAAATGAATCGAAATACCGTTGCGGCGTTACTTTCACCGTGTAAATTTAGATCGCATAAAATACAACTCTCTCATCAGACATTATTAATTTCAGCAGTTTCATCCTACTGCATAAAATGTACGGTTAAATGTTCACGGGAATATTCAAAGCTTCAGATTTCACACTACAATCAATCTATTTAATTGGCGATAATTTTTCGATTCGATTGAAAAAGAACAATACGCGTGTTGAAAGTCGAGGTGAACTGTTGTAGTTCAAGTGAATATCGTCGTACCGAAATAGAAGAAAGTTTATTGTAAATTTAACGATAGAAACTTTTAATCAAGCCAATACCGGATGTTGCGATTCAGATTGATTTATTTGTAACATTTAAGATTTAGGGATTTGCTTGGGCATAAATTTTTTGGAACTGTTTGAAGAGATACGTGGGTATGGATTTGTGTATATTTACATATCACATTTTATTGAGCACGATAAAAAATAGACTGAAAATGAATTCGAATATGCATTAGTTTTTTTTTGTTTTGGTTAGTTTTTTATTTCGAAGTCTGCGTCCTGGCCGTATATGGTGATTTTTTAAGTATCTGGATGCTTGGATAAATAATATAATAGTAATAAAGGGATTTGAGTTTACTGAAGATGATAAGGCTTTGTGATAGGATTTAAGGTTAGTTAAAAATTATTTCAATTGTTTAATAAAATAACCTAAATATGAAGGAAAGATTTAGAAAAGATATTAAACCCTGCAGCCAGCCGTGGAATGTCTTAGTCAAGGCAAATGAAATTGCCACTTCTTGAGTACTTCTAAATAAATAAAGTTAATCAAAGTAGGCTTGATTTGTTGGTGCCTAATAAATTAAATTTTTGTATAGTGAATTTTTAAAATATGTTGTGCAGCCATTTTTTCTATGACACGGATTTTTCTTTAGTCTGGCTATCGGCCAAGATACGAAAAAGGTTTGCATTAGTTCTACGGAGGCACAAAAATTATCGCGTTGTTTGACATTTAGGGTGGATATATGCATGGAAAAATCAATAACTTTAAAAAATTAAAAAAAAAACATGAAAGAAAATTTTAAATAATTTTAGACTTAATGGTAGAAAAAATTCCAATTTTCGAAATTTCGCGTTGCAGCAAAAACGACAATCCATCACCAAATTACCTCTATTTTGAGGACACGAAACTTATGTTCACGAAAACTCAGGATCGGATAATCAGATCAATATGAAACTCGCAGGCAATATTGGTTTTGAGTGGGAGCAGTGCTGATTAAATTTATTTGGAAATGTAGGTAGCCCTGCCATAATGGTACCATCAAAATCAGTCAACTAATAAAGGCTTTATGCTATGTAATTTCCAATACAGTTATCAAATTTTGACGAAATCCACATAGTGAATGTGATTATAATGGCAAGATTGAGTTTGGCAAGCCAAACTTGTTAGGATTTCCGTTGAATTTTTGATGCTACAATTAAATGATTTCAACATCCAATGTTTAAATGTCAAAAATTTTGAAATTTCATAACCTAAAGTCTTATCTACCCCTATAGCTTCCAATGCAGTCATCATTCGAAAAGAAAAACACAGGATGCATTTTCTTCGATGCGAAGCAGATTAGGTTGTTTGTGACTTTTGCACTAGCAGAGGCTTGCCAGTACCAGGCATTTTCATTATTTTTGTATCAGCAGATGCTATCATTAAATTTTCATTTCAAAAATATCTGCAAAGAAAATGATTAAAACGTTTTCAAATTATCCCAAAAATCTTTCTATTCATATAGCTTCCGATACATTCACCGGATAAAAACGAAATGTACAGTGTTTGTTGATCTTGAAGTAGAACAGTTGCAATATACTTTTGAATGTAGTGCTGGTAAAGTGTTGACAGCACTGAGCACTTTCATCATTTTTGTACCAGGAGATGCTGCCATCAAATGATATGATAAGCATCCTTTTTTATGATAATCATCCTTTTTTTATGATGATGCCATAGCTCAGGGGGTAACCCTATGATGCTAATGCACAGTCTTGGCAGGAGGGAAGTTAGAGTAAGGGAAGTGAGAAATGTTGAGGGTGAAGGAGGTACCTGTGTACGTTCCGCTTGAACACTTGGGGGCTGTAGATGTCGGGAAAGACAGTAGGTGGAAAACTGTGCCACATTCGTATTGATCTGGATAAGAAGGAATCATGGAATTTGACAATGCGACTGGCACCAACGGGGATGTATGCAACTAGCACGCCGCGTGTTGTGCAAGAGGATATCAACCTCAGGGATTAGACTGAGTAATTCATTAGAACAACTGGCATTGAAGTAGCGATATAAAAGTGAAAAGAGCCAACATTACGTCTGTGGGCAAGGAATTCAATGCGGGAAGTGATAGATACATGAAAGCTTTACTTTGCACTTTGTCTAACGCGGACAGTGCAGTGCGACCAGCTCCTACCCAAATATGGTAATTATATTCAGGTCTCGGTCTAACATAAGATTTGTAGATACCCGTAAGATCAGTACGAATAAAATATTTCTTACATCTTTTAGGGTAGTCGAACCATTTCGATGCATTTTTCGCTACAGGGAAAATATGGTTGGCCCAGTTAAGTTTACTGGAGATGCTAATACCCAGTATATTTATCGTGGGAGAGAGTCAGGAATACCTACTCCATCGACCAAAATGGTTTGCGAAGGAGAAGGAGCACAATGTTTCTTGGACATAAGGCAGCATTGAATTTTGGAGGCATTAAATGTAACACGGTTCGCTTCGCCCCAAGCGACTATTATTGAAATGATTCAAACACACGAACTCGATTGATGGGGGTAGCGTTTCCGTGAGATTCAACCAACGAATCAAAGGAGCACGTAAAATCAAGGGTACTGTTATCAGCAAAACTATGGATTGGGTTGAAAGTTTTAGATAGAAGATCGTTAATAAATAAAAGACACAAATTTGGAGAGAGGGCAGTGCCTTGAGGAACTCCGGCATTACTGGTATGGATATTTGATACAGTTCCATCAAGGACGACTTTCAATCAATTTTAAGAGATTTGAGTCAAGACCGATAGTAAAGAGTTTGGCTAGAAGGCTGGCATGTCAGACTCTATCAAAAGTCTTTGAAATATCTAGAGCAATAGCTTTGGCTTCACCAAAATTATGGAGACATCGATTCTACTTCTCATCAAGTCCCCCGTGGAGCGACCAGAACGAAAACCGTACTGTTTGTCATTAATTAGCCTATGGGAATCTAGGTTGTTCATTAATCGGGAATTAATAAGTGTTTCAAAAACCTCGGACAGAATCGAAGTAAGTAGTACAATTGGTCGATAGTTAGAGGAGAGGGTTCACATTTTCCTACAAGCCTCCCCTTTTTGGGGGGATGGGCTGAATACGAGCAAGTTTCCATTACGATCGATAAATTCCTTTTGAATAGGATAAGTGAAATAATTTGCGCAAAGGTTTAGCTAAGGGAGAGGCGCTGCTGTAGCGCTGCGGGAAGAAGGCAATAAGCTATAACAAGGAACGTGATACGGTTTTTTTTTAGCGCGAGAATTGCCGGTTAATATAACAGTGCACTGAAAAGCCATTTGTCCTCAAACCACGAATGATGCAGAAGTTTATTCAAAATTCCTGTAGGATCCAACAATAACAACTACTAACAAGACCAGGCGGTCTTGTTAGTAAATGATCGTTAGTAATAAATGGCATTTTCACTGATGATAATAAATGGCATTTTACAAAAAAAATTCAATCACTCTTGCTAAATGATTAAGCGTTTAAGATATTCCAAACAAATATGATGCTACTAAAGTTTTTTAAAATACTGCTTTTGCACAAAAAAAGGTAAAAGAAGTAAAATTCACTTTTTCTGACTCGAAAAATTTGATCTAGAAGTCCGGCATGTAATTACAATTCGACGCTGACACAAAGATTCGAACTGGAGGCTAACATTCGTATGGCTAGACAAAATGCGATTTAACATTAGTTAGCTCAAGACTAGCTTTTGGAAAATGAAGATAAAGAGTATGTTATGTACGTTTGTCCTTCGCTTTTCCTCATTTTGACAAATATTGTACCAAAAATCTTTACTCATTTGTGGATGGGTGCAAATTCGTGAAAATTTTAGGAAAATATTACTCATTTGTGTTCCTGCATACTGTAAAGCCCTCCAAAAATGAAAAAACGTGATTAATATCATCATAGAACACACAAATGTGAGTGTTTAGTTGAGCAATGTAAATACGTTGATCAGCTTTAAATGAAAGTCGGGAAGAACTTTCATGTTGAATTTATTAATGAAAAGGGGTCAAAGCGCATTAATCATGATGCCACTGGACATTTTTTTCGCGAAATTAGCTGATCGAAATATGAGCTCAGGGAACGTTGAACGTAGAAATATAATCGACTATATATAGCAACCAGGAAAATATCAATCACGCCTTCAACAATTAAATATAAATCACAAAAACAATTGAATTAGACACCATAAGCGAAAAAATATAACAAAATATCAGATATTAATTCATTACAGTGAATTAACAATCAATTACAGGTAAAGAAACCTGCTTTTCAAATTGACCGATGATGATCAATAAGCAAACAGCAGAGGTTATAATAATCAATGATAACCTTAGAAATGTCGTTGAATTACTAGTTGAATTAAAGGAGACTGAGAAATTTTTCTTATATCTGAACTAGTCTTGAGCCACATATCATTTTTCTATTGACATTTAGATAAACTGCTCTACGTAGAATTTAGCCAAATGGGGATGTTGCCAAATGGAGATATAGCAAGATGGAACCGAAGTTCTTTCTTAGAGTTTACAAACGCATATGAGATATTTTTTAGCCTCACTAAGGAAGGTATCAAAGGAAGTACCTTTTTTATGAACAAACAAAGTCATCTCAAGACAAGTCTGAAATAAAACTTCTTAGGAGAATCATGGGAGTCAAATTTAAAAAAAAAAACCTGTTTTGAACGATCCATGGAGAGCTGCGGTTACTTGTCAACAAACTGGTGCTTTTCAGAGAATTATATTTTTCCAAAGTTATCACCTGACGAATTGAAGAAAATGCAGCCAAATAATGATCTGGTTGTTGAACAAGTAAAAGAATAATGCGCAATTCGGTTCAAGGTATGGAAGCTAGGCAGATTCAGTTGATAAGGAACCTCTATGTAGAAGCTTATCCGAAATTCTGCTCGGAATCTAAAAAAAAAACGTGAGTGAGAAATCGTCGCATTTACTGGTAATGTAGTAAAATTCGAAAAGAAATACGTATCAGAGCTAAAAAAAACCGATAGAAATTGTAAAATTGTTTTCACATGAAAGATAGTCTATTCGTCAATTAGCTATCGTATTTTTTAAAGGAGTGTCGAGGACGATGAAAAGAAGAAAATATTGAAGGAAGAAACGAAGAGAGCGTGTAACTTTGACTTTTTGCTATATTTGTGATTGATCTTTTTCAGTCAGATTCATAATTTCCATAAGTCAAATACGTACATATATGTTCGATAGGCCTCAAAGATGCATGCAAATTTATCTAGAATCATATACTTATCCAGTATCTCCAAGCGAAAAATTATAAATAAGACAATTTTATAGGGCAAACATTGATTTTCAACTTAAAACCTTATTTTTGAATAGGAAATGTGAATTGGCAAAATTCCTTCAATTATAATCCTTTGATTGTAAAGTCTTTTGCTGAATTGTGTGTTCAATATGGAGACAAATTACGCACATATGGACTTGGCTAGCAAACGATGGCTCGAAAAATCAGTTTTAGTATTGATAAGCCGAAATTTAACCAAGAACCTTGACTAGGTTAAAAACTGGCATTGATGTCAATGACAGAAAAACCATGAAACATAAAAAACAACCTTCCGCTAATATCAACCATGCACGTAAAGACCAGTATACTAATTACTTGCTGGCGAAAAATGCAAAACAACTCCTCATGATTGAAATCTCCTAATATCCTGAAAATATGTTAATGTCATCATTGACATTAACCTGTCTAGAGATCTGAAAATCTTCTCCTGAATAAATCACCACTTGATCGCACTTAATCGTCATAATCTTTCTTTTACACACCCCAAGGACCGCAAATAATCATCAATACACCCATCGATTATCATTAACCAATAAGGTCAAAGTTAATACTTCCGTTCAATCAAATACTGAAAGAAAACAAGAACACCACATTCCCATTCCAAGAAATCATCATCATCATCATAAAAATCTTAACGAGACCCGAAAATAGAAACAAATAATTTTCAGGTGAAAACCACGTGTGCACATAAGTTTTCCATTAATTTATCAAAAAAATCTTATAAACTTATCAATCCGTCTATCTCGATTAACATTGGTGGTGTGAATTCCTTCTCTCATTTTACAGCACCTTTTAAATGCCGGAGTTTGCGAAGAAAAACATATTGCACGTCCATTGGAAATCACTGAACTTCAGCTTCTCGAAGTACATACGGAGGATTACTTGAACAGTCTTAAGGTAAGTCGAATTGTTGTTCTGCGCCGGGTCTTGTTTGTTTATCCGGATAAGATTGTGTATGTATACCTGATGGGCATATGGTTATCAAAAAAAAGAAAATCTTATTGGCAGATTGTATTTTTATTATGCGTGCGAAATTTTTGGATTGATTTAGTTCGGATCAGACGAGTAAAACGGGAAAATTCTAGTTTGAATGGAAATATTGGAAGAAAAAAAGATGTTTAATTGATTACGGCGCAATTGAATTGAATTTGATAGATATTGTTCGCGGAATCATTGTATACGAAAGTTATTTTCGCTGGCGTAAATAGATTTAACTTCCGGTTGGATCAGTCGAAGAGTTGAAATTGTGCGAAGATCTGAGGTTGGAATGTGTTATGCATGCGGGGAATTGTTCATTAACAATCAATATTTCATTTTGAATTATGCATAATACCATTTCAATTCGGATGCCTTTAACCTTTTAACAAACAAGAGCGGTCAAATTTGTTTTTGAATGAGAAATTGAAGAAATGAAACGATTTATTTTACGGTAAAGAAAATAGGTTTCTATTTGACCTGTAAAATTAGTCGATTTTAAGATAGGAGGTTTTGCCAGTTAACCCGCGAAATATGTTTTTTTATTTAAATTTTATTGTAAATGTGATGTGATAATAATAAATCAAGCCAGTAAACTTACCCGCATCCATTCATTTATTCACAGATCAGCGATACTGTTGGTAAAATTGCAGAAATTCCACTTCTTAGCTTCGTTCCAAACATATTCGTTCAGCAAGCGTATTTGAAACCGATGCGCTATCAGACAGCAGGATCGTTACTAGCTGCAAAAATGGCTCTTCGCTATAGCTGGGCAATCAATCTCGGTGGTGGATTTCATCATTGCAGCGCCGATGAATGCGGATCATTTTCACCCTATGCCGATGTAACTCTCGTCGTAAAATATATGTTGAATCAATCGAAGAAGGTTTCTAAAGTGATGATTGTTGATTTGGCTGCAAGACAAGGAAATGGCTATGAAAGGGATTTAATGGATGAGAAAAATGTTCATATCTTCGATATGTACAATACGGCTATCTATCCGAGAGATGAGTTTGCCAAGGTGGCTATAACTCGAGGTGTCGAATTGCAATCGAAAACTAGTGATGAAGTCTACTTGAGGAAGTTGAGAATGTGAGTATGAATATTTTTGCTGATTGTTCCATTTTTCATAAGCAAATAAAATATTTCCCTACGAAAAATTAAATCATAGGTTAAATAGGTTAGGTATTAATGGAATTAACGGATGACAAAGCAAACTTCTTTAAAAAAAATAGCAATAATTGCTTATATCAATTTAAATTAATTCACTCGCATACGCAAAACACTCTCAATAGAAACAGATTTAGCTCTAGACCTGAAATGACATATCTTAACATTTAAATATGTTTATATAAAATTATTCAAAGCACTACCTGGAAATTCCATTTTTCAATCTACAGAAACTTAAGTTACATGCTTAAAGAATATCGTCCTGATGCAATTGTCTACGTAGCCGGTACAGATGTCCTAGACGGTGATTCACTAGGAGAGCTTTCAATCACTGCTGAGGTAAAATAATTATTATTTTTTAATTATTATATAATAATTTTTATCTTTTACTTCCGATAATTTTTTTTTTCAATAATAAAAATTAGTTCTTAGTACTATCATATTGAAAAAAATATCAAGAAATAAAAAAAAAACTTACCATACATCTCTCATTCACACAGGGTATAATACAACGCGACGAATTTGTCTTCAGTAAGGCACATGCCTTAAAAGTTCCAATCGTTATGCTCCTGGGAACTGGATATACCAAAAATGTTGCAGAAATCATTTCATCGTCAATTATCAATTTGAAGGAAAAAGGATATTTACAATCGAAATTATGGTCGCAGTAAAATCTATCTTCATATACTAGATATAGCGTTATCTATTAAGCAGTTTAACATAAATTTTATTTCAAATATTCTAAGAATATGGGATATATCTATCGATGATTAAATGTATGTATGATTAATGTGTAATGTATATTTATGTAGGAATATTCACAATAATATTATATAATTAAATAAATTAAGCAAAAATAATAATGAATTGTTTTTTATTTATTATTATATAGAAAAGTGAAAATTTGGAAGAGTAAAAAATAAAACCAAATTCTCTAAAAAAAATTAATTGGTTTGCAAACTAAAAAGTATCAAATTGAAAAAATGTTGAACTTTGTCTCCTGTTGTCACTTATTCTATTAAAGACTCTACAATCAATCTATTAGTAATATCGACTTTCATGCTCATTGTGTTGGGCAGTTCTCATCAAGCAATAGGTCCAATATAATTTATCTTTTCGTTTTAGATAAATGATAATAAAAGAACAGTTTTCTTTTTTTTTTGAATTGTGAGAGGCCCGAACTCGCTGTTGCAATTAAATTAGTATTTTGTGCATCGAATTAATCTGGAGATCAATTAGACAATGGAGATCGAAACATTCAAAATTGTGGAGGTTCGAAAAAGGAACAATTGGGTTTGTATCCGAACGATGCTAGAGGAAGATGAGTATTTATTTAGAAGTTTAAGAAGATGTCTTGGTGCTGCCAACGGTAAATGAAGCTGATTACGAATCAAAACTCACGAGGTGTATGAAAGCAGATAAAGCAGCGAGAAAGTCGATAGTAACAACAGTAGAAAGAAAGCCGTTAAGTCTTTTGCTGTATAGTAATATTACTCGAGAAACGTGGACGAATTAAATGCAGTGCAAAACCTGACGAAAGTCCAGCTTTTCTATGTACGTTCCTACAGAACCTCGAAATGAACTTATAAAAATTTGGCGAGGTCCTCCAAGAGGGATTCATTTAGATAGTTTTGTCAGGGGCTGGAAGATGCTCGAGAGATATTGAGGCAGTGCAAGACCCAACCAGTTAAGCTGGACTCTCTAAGACTCCCGAATGGTGATTTTACCAGGTCCAATAAGGAATCTCTACAGCCTTTACCTGAGAATCACTTTCCAAACGCTCCGATAAGCACAAAGGACATCTCTGTCTCTGACTAAATCTTCTGCTCTTCTAAACAGTAGAAAATGCTGATAAACAGCTGGATCTGTGGGTACCGGGTCTGGATAGTATCCATCCAGCTGTGCCGAGAGGGAATTGACCACCTGGAGGCAGGCCTAAAGGAAATCTTTTCGGCATGCCAAGCCTTGCGGTATGTTCCGACACTTTGGCGGCAGATTAAAGTAGTGTTAAACCGAGCCGAGATGACTATTTGCATCCAAGGAACTTTAGGCCGATCTTCACCTCACTTAATTTATGCTGAAATGCGTGGAGATGATTGTTGAACGACATATACGCATTAGGAAGCTGACTGCTACTTGAGATCGAAGGCGACAAATGGATGCCCTTAAGGATGTGCCATATCACCGCTTCGATGGAGTATGCTAGGACCTGCAACGAAAAGCGCTACACGCGCAGGCTTAAGCTGATGACGTGGCCACAACTAGCAGTCACTAAGGATCCGAATTTGGTTTGCAGAAATATACAACGCGCATTGCTTCATGAGTGCTTCATTTGCGTACCCAAGTGACATGCTAAAACTACATTTTTTTTACCGGGAGGAAAAAACTTGAAGATTTAGTACTTTTAAAGATGAAGGGTGCACCTGTTAGATTTAGAACATCGAACGACAGGTGCGCCTCTACTTTTGAAAAACACATTTCTGTTTTTCAAGCAGAAACAAGAAAAGTTGGATGGCAGTGATTTTTAAAGAATAGATTGAAACTGTACCGTCAAGTCAGTCGAAGCATATTGCGCTAGGGCTAATATTTCACTAAAAATATTACTGCCTTTAGACAACACAACCAACCATCCAATTTAATTAAGTGATATTCATTCAAATATAAAAATTATTTTCTTGTCAACCTTTTTATAAAACAAACAGTTTTGCGAAATTAATCGATGCCCTTGATTCTGAGTATGTAAAAGAAACGACATTGACAACAGTTAGCTATTCGAAAAGGAACGGTAAAGACCTGGCATTATACAAACACTAATCAAAGAAGTCATTTCTGAAGTTCTTTCGGCAGTTGAGAATTTGATCAAAGTTATTGAAAGTGAAGAGCGAGAAACTGATCGTCCAGTAAAAGCCTCACCGCAATAAAATCCAAAAATTGTCGCTAGCGGACAAACTGGTAAAAGACGCATGCAAAATTGACCACGATCAGCAATGAATTTGAGGTTTTGGTCGAGGTCTACAATCTGCGTTGCAGTCATATAGAATGATGCACGGTCGTCGATCAAAGAAAGGCCAGACAATTAACGTTAAGCGACTTCTTTTAATCGACGATATAACAAATATGAAGAAATCTGTTTGAGTTACCATTAAATTATAATTCATTATTTTCTCAACCATCAGAAAATGGTTTGTTCATACTTTACTTTATATTTTACGTTGGAAATAAATTATTTATTTTCTTAAAGTTTCAGTACTTTGCGTACCCAAGATATTGACCTTATGATAGACATGTTTTAATTATAACCAAACGATAATAAAAAAAGTACACAGCAATCAAAATTAACAGCAGTAGAAGGAAAATAGGTGCAGCAATATTCACTCAAATTCTGCAACAATTATTTCGAAAAAAATATGTTTCCATCTTTTTTAATGACTGAGAGTAGCCTGCAGTTACATACTTCCGAGACATAAAGCTCAGAAAAAATATAGCGCTTCAAAATTTTTAGTTTACTTTTCAAAAACATAAAAGACTTACCGAATTCCCTAATTTCAAATTCACTGAATCCATGAAATCAATTTCGCTAAGCATAACTGGAATTGTATCGCGAACAGAGTCCTGAAAATCAATGTAGGCTAATAATGAGTCACAATAATGAATCTAGAAGTATTACCTGGCATATAAATACGGTCAAATCTTGAGTCGCGCATAACTCTGAGACTATTGCTTCTGTTGCCACTTTCAAAAGGAATTAAATGTATGAGTTGACACTTGTCCTAAATTAACAAATAAAATAAATTCTTCAAGTCAAATAAGTTTAGATATGAATATTTAATTCATGAGCCCGATTCATGAGCATTACTCCCACCATTGAATACACATTCACAGTGATCTATATATTTTACTTTAATTTCTTATCACGATTATTTGTTTAGTTTTTTCTTGAATTTGATTAGTCCTATAATTAGTAAATAAATTAGTAAAATACTAAAACAACTAAAGTTTTTATTTTCAATCATACATTTTATTCAAATCGTAAATGATCCATAAAAACAATTTCACAAATTAGTAACAGAGTCTTAAATTATGAATATTCTTCTTATTCTATTATTTCTAATTAATAAATACCAAACATGTCAATATTAATCCAAAAATAGCAACACATCAAAATATGAATGCATATCAATGAATTTTATTATAAAAAAACTATGTATTTCACAACGTGGTTAAGATATAAATATCCGAATCAACGGGCGCTATTTATTGTGTGAAAATACATTAATCAGACAGATTAAAAAAATTTTCAAAACAAAATAAAACATTTCCATCGTGATCATAAATAGCATCTGATATTTTACTCATAAATTCAATTAAAAAATCTTTCAATGTCATGACTACACATATCAATCATGAACTGAACAGTTTGAGAAAAATGAGAATTAATTTAAAACAAAAACAATATCTGTGAAAAGTCTGATGAGTGGCAGCCAAAAATGATTGAATGACACTTGATAGAAATTTTTTTCTCTCCACAAAATAGATTATGTATTCCAAAAAGATTAATAAATAAAAATTCAACGACAATCGAATCAAAAGAACAATATGAATTAATGTTTTACTTGACGTATTACATGTTGGCATGAATAAGCTAGTTAATTTAATATATGTGTTTACAGATACAAGAAAAAAACAATGATTCATTATGAGCTGGATATATCATGACAATATTTTTTGTTTTATTAGAAAACCATACTGGAATCATAAAATTGATTCCGAATATACATTGCACGTATGCTGATGTAACCTAGTATAACTATATTGACAAAGCAGAAATTTACTTTTAAGTATATATGTAGATTATAATAAACATTTATATACGTAGTACAATAGATTTTTTTAAAACCTACAAAAACTTGAATGTATCAGACTTAATATATACATATGTATGTGTATATATAGTATCTTATCTATATATATTTACAGAATCAGTGTATTTGCATTCACTCAATTCTCGAAAATTTATGCCGTCGTTTTAGATGACCTTTGTGGCATAAACAATTCGTTTGTATTTATATGTAAATATCAATGCCTATACAAATTGGAAGAAAAATCCATAAATTTTGCGTTGTTTGCATAAGTTGCTTGCTATATGAATATCACAATATTTTTTTTCAATCTTGTTAAGATTGATATAATTTTAAAATTTAATTTTCTTTGCATATGCAAGTGAGCGGGAAATGATTTGACGTTGAAAATCAATGAACGTCTCGTGAAAATTGATTTTAATTATTGAATGCAGTCCAAATGTAAACAATCTTAATTTTGAATTTTGTTTAGAGAATGATAAAATTTCAATAGAATCAAATAAGTTTGAAATCGAACTAAAACCACTTGCAGTTTTATGTGTTTTGCGTAAAAGCATTTTTTGTCATTGAGTTAATAGTGTAAAGTTATCGTCAAGAACATAAACGATGAGATATCAAAAGATTCAGTGTGTTTGAAACAAAACTTTGTGTAATGTTAAAATTGATGGGTTCAAAGAATAATTACATTAAAATTTCCATTGGATAACCACGACGACTTGGTTTGGCCGAGGTACATTTAATTTTACGTATGAGTTGAAATATAGTAACCGCAATCGATAGTGAACTTGAAATCAGTGCAGTGTGTATTTAATATTGGTCTGAATGAACAACGAACATTTACAATAGTGGCAAAAATTGTGGAAACCTTGATAAAGTTTATATTTGAGGTTTGAGGGCTCATAGCTGTAATAGTTTTGGAGTATTGAAATAAAATTATGTATCATTGGAATGAAATGTAATGAAGAATGCAATTATATCTATTCCATCAAAAGTTACAGCCAAATAACTGGAAGAAAGATACACAGCTTGCTAAGTTTGATATGAAACAGCTTTCCTTCATCTGAATGAAATCAATGGGCTTGAGTGCTTAGAGAGCCAATTAGGGATCATCTTGTTTTGACAACGAACTAATCAGATTACAGTAGGATTCAACTCTTGATATGATTTATTGGAGTTCAAAGGAGGACCTTTGTCAGTGTGTTAAGTGTGATTATTTTTTTTTTCTTTCAAATATTGGGTATGTGAATTTATGTTAATCGTTTTCTCTTAGGTGGTATTAGCTGTATCACTTGTATTTTTTCAAATTTTTCATTTTATGGATTTGGAAGGGGTCTATGTGAGCTATCAAACGCAGTATAACACTTTATAAACCACAAATGTTCATATCGCATCGAAAATTTCGGACTTTGTTCTAAAATTGCTGCATTGGCGTGGAGTTCTTCTCCAATACTATCTTTTGAAGAAACGTGCTACTTAAACGTATCGTTTGCTTGTGGCCGTTTCCTATATATAATATTCCATCGGAGTCAAGTTACACATATTCGTTCCCACGTTTCAAAAGTGGTGATTTCGACGTCAGCGATAATGAACGCGACAGTGTCCCAAAAAAGTGCCAAGATGAGGAATTTCAGGAATTACTGGATATTGATCGATGTCAATTTCTTGAAAAATGATTTGCAGCATTGAATGTTGACCGATCCAAGGTTTGAAAACGCCTACATGCAATGGGAATAGTTCAAAAGACAGGAACTTGAGAGAAAGACGAAAGAGTTTTTTTTTACATCGTATTATCACTGACGACAAAAATAGATACAATACGATAATTCTAAAGCCAGGTGAACCTGGTCCATTAACCCCAGAGCGCAATATTAATGAATCAAAAATCATGCTCTGTATTTGGTGGAACATGTGGGGTGTGGTCTACTATGAGTTGCTTTGAAAGATATATAGCTCATCATTCAAAGAATCCGTTTATTGCCCCAAAGATGGGTGAAGGTTGTCGCTTTAGACGCGAAATATTTTCAATAAATCAATAATAATATTTTCATATATAAGTTAGGTTTTTTTCTCAACATTAAAACGATTAAAACAAATCCCCATAACTAGTAATAAGCTTTTCAAACGTAATAAATTTATAGATATGGCACAGAGAGTTGCCTGGTTGGTTAGCCAGAAAGCAATGTAAATTAACACTATTGCGTAAGCCTAAACACCATCTGCGTAAGCGTAACCATTGCGTAAGCCTAAACACCATCAGGCTGTCTGCCTCGACACGATTCCGTCTCATGGGTGGATGCATCTTTTCCCATATTTTTTGTGTCCGTATTTTTTGTTTTTCAGACCCTTCCTAGAAACGCGCTTCTCCGCATTTCGGCTGAGTCTGGCTTGCTAGCCTATTCTTAAGAGCTATCTGGTCCTGCGCGGACAGAAGCCCATTTCCCCCAAATTTTTGTTATATTGCCGCTACAGTAGATAGTCATGATGGATTAATAATACTTAGCGTCTCCCTTTCAGAAGTCTATCAACCCCATTTTGATGGCCCACCCAATTGCGTAGAACTAGAAATGTGTCATGCAAGCATCCGTAGGAATCGGATAATGCGGACTAGGGGCCTTTGCAGCCATTTTTGTGGCTCCCTGCTTCAGCGGCAATGGATACTTTCTTTTGCCTCGTCGACCGTCATCCATCAAATTGTTGGCAGGATCTCGACTGGACTTCGGTCTAGTTGAGATGCCCTGCCAAATAATAAAATTGTAAATAAGAAGCATTAAAGAACACAAGGTTCACTTTTGCAATGCCGCACCTGGAAGAAGTACTTTACGTAATGCGTTTGCAAATAAACATGCAGTCATACCTCTGAACATTACTTCAGCAATTATTTTATTTTCCTGCTGTCTCCTTTCTTTATTCCTTTTTTCGCCCTTTTTTCTTTTCTTTTTGTTTACTTTCATTGGGTTTCTTTGGTCTCTTCTTCCTCTTCCTTTCAAGTCTGTTGCTCGAGCTGTCTAACATACAAATTTTGGAACCATTTAAGCTTATCTTTTGAATTAACGATTGAAATGCAGCCTTTATCATAAAGATTATGTCAAAAATTGAGCCCATTTTTCTATCTTTTTGTACGAACATGACGGAATAGAAATTAGACAATTTAATTATCAACACTAGTGATGTGCTGAGCTGCACTTTTTTCTGAGCAGTGACCACAGAGTCTAATTAGAACAGAAAACAGTTTACAGTAGTAGTGATTTTAATAATAATTTCGATCACAGTTTCATAAGTATGCAAAACTGTGGCTGCTCGCTGCCTGTGATTGCTCTGCTGCCTATGATTGGTTGCGGTATGTGCAATATATGTTGTGTTGAAGGCAGGAGGCTGTCTGCCTTCTTATAGGTTCCGCATTCTCGATGCTTTGTGTAACAAGGTCCTTTCTTGGAGTTCGGTTCAAATTGAGATACCTTACCACACACATGTTTTCAACGTTTTTGCTAAAAAAAATCCAGTACGTATCCCGTGCAATTTCATAATGTTTGAACAATCGAGACCATCCCGATCGGTATAAGGAAATAATTGAATCGGAAATAGAGTTGCAGTTGATATCAATAATCAGGATGTTTGATTTTTTGATTCGATTGCTCGACTTTATTACTTAAGTTCAAACGCGGCAGCGTTGCCGATTGTCAACAATGTTTTTACTATTGAGATTTGGTCGTCTTGAAAATTTCTCCAGATGAGATTCATTTTACTTGGACCAACGAATGAGATAACGGTACTTTTTTCAGAGTATGTATGCATTTACACGAGTATGTATCCTTGAATTGTGAATAAATAGTAATATAATTTTGAATGAACAAAATTTACATGAGCTTAAATCGGATTCAGTTTTCACACCATAAAAAATCAAATTGAAATAGCAGAAAAGTCAATTAAAACAGTTTTATGAAGAATAGTTTGATTTGTGAATTCTTGTCCTCTCTTATACCAGTGCTTGACACTGCCTGAGGGGAAAGTTTGTGACAAATGAAGTTATTCGATTGCATGCAATATGAAATATTTTGTTATGGGTGTTGGTGAATACAAGTGGGAAACTAACGACCATACCACAACTTATTAGCCATTTATGTCACGCCTAATGTATCATCATTTTGTTAAAGAAAGAAAAAATTGCGATGAGAGTGTGGTTCGGACCCTTCCACAGATCCTTCATTCCCTACTCGGGAATGGTCAATTTATTACTAACAGCGGAATTCAAACTAACCCCATTCTTTGTCTATAGTTAGGAAATACTTTACAGTTGGTGGTGGATAAAAAGTGCATGCATATATATATATATATATATATATATATATATATATATATATATATATATATATATATATATATATATATATATATATATATATATATATATATATATATATATATATATTCTTTTCTCAACAGAGCCCTCTTTCAGCATTCATGCATGAGTATGTTGAAATGGTGAAATTTTCTTCAGTTCAATAAATCCTAGTTTGCTGAGCGGAAGAAGTGTGTCACGAAATCGGATATATATGTGTATTTATACTTTTACATATATATGTTTGATTGTCGACGACGAATTCGAAAGTAAAATGTGATGTAGTACTATGTAGTAGTTACTGAAAAAAAATTGAGTAGGATAGTTTACACATTATTCCAGCATCTACATTCAAAGGCGGAAGCTCTCTTGCTCCCTTAGGCTCGATCTTCTCATCTTAGAGCTAGATATCAAAAGGCAGAGCAAGACTTCTTTCAACCAATGCTGATGAAATATGATCCCACATTTGGTTGTCCAGGTTGGTTGGGATTGTGAGTAGAGTTGTTTCCAAACAGAACAATTTCTCCCTACTCCGGTCCTAGTCAGGTTATCGCTGAATGTTGTTGCGGAATATTACTGGCCGCATTCCGCACACACATAACTATGTGCAATGCTATGGTTGAGCCGTACGAATAAAAAGAACTGGCCGCATGATGCTTACGATCATGGCATGACTGCATTCAGTTCAGTAATCGCTTTGCAACCAAAAAAAAATGTAGCTCGAATGCAATTGTAATAATTTATTGTCATAAATGGACAGCTGATTGCATACATGCAATTGCAGCTACCTCAGCACAAATCTTTCCAAAACATATATAATCAATATAAAAGATCACTTGAGTAAAAATACAATCAGATGAATAAATGAGTCATACTAAATTATAAGAAAATAAAATGAAATTAAAATTTACTTACAGTATCCGAACGATTACTGACCGTGGCCTAGGAGTTGTACGCTACTAACCAATTTTCCAATATTTCCGCCTCAATTTTCCATCTCTGTTTTCTATAATAAAAAAAAAAGTTTAAAGGGAGCAATACAAACTAATCTACTTCACTTCCCTTCGAACAAAATCCTCTCCTATTGAGCTTTCATTTTATAGTTGTAGCAAAATCATTGTTTTCCTTCGTACTTGCTTGATATCTGTAATATTCAATCTTTACGATATTTGTAGGCTCGATTAAAATTCCGAAAACAACGAAACATCCAACCGGCCAGAGCATTTTTCGCGAATCGCGATTCTTGAACGCAGCAATAATTTTACCGAAATTGGGAAAACATTTCAAATTTTTCAGTTCGGCGTTCTCGAAGAGAACCCTCAATCAGGGTCACAATTTATTAGTCGCAATTCGTCAATCTTGTTAATACCTTATCCAGGTTGAGCTACCAGCCGATTAATTAGATCATATCGAACCGACGATACTGACACTTTGTTGCGAAACAGCCTTACCGCCAGATTGAATATCACAAATACAACTGATGCAATGTGACATGCAACAATTGAATACATTACGTTATCACCCAAAACAGGCTGAGTAGTACATTTTATTGTTGCATGTTTAATTGGATTGCGGCGTGTTTCCTGGTCTCAGCGCAGCTGATTTGCAACAATACTTGCATCAGTTGCGTTATCAGGCCAGAGAAACAATAAAATTTAGGTACTTATAGCTGTACTATGTTAGCGCCTGATTCATATTTCCTTATAAAACCCTCCTTTATATTACCTTTTACATATATGGTAGATTCGTTAAAGAAATTGGTTATAATTAATATCACCGTCACTCTAACGTCAACTATTTGTATTATTCATCTTAACGGCGATTTGTTTTCGAGCTCTTTCATTCAGTTCCTGATAGGAGTAAGGAGAAGCGAAGTGGTAGACTGTTGGTAATGTTGACTCAAAAGTTGTTGACGCAAGTTTTTTAGCAAAATATTGGCCATTGTTTCTAGAAACACACTGAAAACAAACACAGACATGTTTGCAGACATGTTTGCAGCCAAGTAATAAAAAATAAAATAAACATGTTTATTATCAGGCCAGCGAAACAATAAAATGTGTTGAGTGCTGGCTGCATATGCTGTGCAGCAAGCATTAGAGCTCAGCTGAGCTGGTAATGTCAGCAACGGCTTGTTATCAGAATCGGTACCTGGCAGCTGATCACTGCTGTTCTGCAACAACTTATATAAGACAAATGCGATCCGCAGACGTGTACGACATAACGTTTAATCTATACGAAATGTTAATTTCGTTAGTAGTTTTTTGTGTCCGCATGAGGCAATATTTTATTTGCCTCTTCGATGCACTTCACTGTCTGGCCAGTTAAATCGTTAGCTTTTGCAGGTAGCTTCTCATAAGCATTTTTCAATGTATTTCTCTAGACCCTCTTAGATATGTTTTTGGCTTTTATGATCAGTTAATTTTTTCGAAAAATAGGGAACCTTTCACTAAAAAGTATTTACAAGCGCTGATTCGATTAACAACAGGATTTTCATTTCTCGTCAGAGACAGCAAGAAATCACAACAATATTTAAGGAAGATAAATAATTAATATTCAATCGTTAGTTTATCATAGGGTCTGTATACAAATTTTGATTAAAACAAAAGAGAGATGGAAATAGTGGATTTTAAATAGGACTTTTTCAATCTCAATCTTTTTTCAATTGGCGACTTATACCTACAGTGAGCAAATTATCAAGCAAATACATCGTTCATACGGTGGTCGGTCAATAATAGTAAGGCAGTCGAGTAATATTACATCGTTACGTTCAAGCATACATAACAGCCTTGCCGCTAAGTATCACACACACACCCACAAACATTGCGAATGCAATGCTGCATGCGACGATCAAATGTATTATATTGCTATCGACGATCAAATGTATTATATTGCTATCCAAAACAGGCTTTCTGATCCATTTGGTTGTTGCATGTTTGATTGCGACGCGACGGGTTCGCTGACCTATGCGCAGCTGATTTGCGACAATACTCGTGTCAGCTGCGTTATCAGGCCAGCAAAACTGGAAATGTTGGATGCTGTCTGCGTGTGCTGTGAAGCATGTGGACAAATTATCGTGAAAGGTTATGGATGTCCAAGTCCGTCCCTTACCCTACTCACGACACCGGTGACTAGCCGGCACTTTAATTCACGCGAGGGTAGCAGCTCCGGCTAGAATTCTGTTGTGGTGGCGGCTGTTCACAGCTGTTCCGCAACAGTACAATGCACCATTAAGCCAGAGAAACGACGGCCGAATTGCCGATCATGTAAATAGTTAGTATCCAATGTAAGTAGTAGTGATGAGTCGGTCATGACCGATTCGTTGAAAATGACTGAGCCTGTTACTGTGACCCACAAAAAATATACCGAGTAGTTCGATCGATCAGTTGCAGCCGCTAGCCGATCATTTTCAAAACTATATGTTTGCAGCCTCATTTGCATGTCTACTCGAGCTATACAATTAGATACAGTACTTAATCGTAGCACCAAAGGTTTTCTATCAGTGTTACGGCTATTCCTTTCCCGACGTGGGCTTTGCCATCAACATCATTGCACATTCATAATCGCTAAGACGAAAATAACTGTACAATACACTTGAGAAAGCGAACCCTGGCAATCAACGCCACCTGACTCCATTAGAATGAAAATTAATTCTACCTCGAGCCCCACACCATGGAGTATGGGAAACATTGATGAAATCGTTCAAACCCCAAATAAATCTAAAACGTTGTGTTCCAAAAACACCTTTAAAAATCAATGACTGGAATACACTTCTAGCTGAAATAAAAGCTATCATTAGATTTGGACCGATCGCACCGTTAAGTCACCCGATGATACAGAGGCTTTAACACCTGGACATTTCAAAATTGGCGTAACTTTGGTCGTGCTACCAGAACCAACCCAAGTTCAAAAACCCATCGACAACCTTACTCGTTGGAGAAGAGTGCAAGCTGTTGACGTTGGTCACTTGAGTAGAACCAACACTTTAAGCACCTCGCAAAATTCCATACACCAAACCTTGCCATTAAAACTGGCGCGATCGTGCTCATCAAGGACAAAAAAGCACCTCCACAGCAATGGTGTCTCTGAATCATTACGGAGTTTCACCCTGATAAAGATGACCTTGTTCGAACGAGTTGATCAGAAGAGGCCGCTGTACACGACTCCTTTCGTACTTTACTCGTGCTCAATTTCCTTTGTACGTTTCTATTTCACTCTACGTCGCTATCGAATCTCAACAGCTTGTACATTTTCTAATTTGTTATATAGTCCGTGTATCACAAATCTTACACCGATACAAGTATTTCATAAGAAAATAAAGAATTTTAAACCAAATCACTCTTTTCAATGCGCTCATATAAATACATCATAAAAATACAACACTTTTAGGATAACTCCAGATATAAACTTTCATGTTCAAGCCAAAATGAGTCAAAATTCAGATTTTCCATCCATAAGTGATGATAAACTCCATATTTTTAAATCATAAAACACCAGTTAAGTTGATAAAAATTGATAAAGAGAACACTAGTTGCACTAGTTTATTATTGGCACTATCTATTACTTAATGAAATTTATCCAGAATTTAGAAAAATTTCGCTGACGATAACGACCTCTTAAATCAAGGTCAATCCTTCAACACTAGAATCATAAAATATCAACGACTGTATATTAACAGCATATCACATAAAGGACTAATCGAATGAACAGCGTAATCTCCCAGGGTTCATTTATAACACACGATTGTTTGTAACTTTTCAAAACTTTTCAGCACCCCCACCACACAACGATTCGCAAAAACAAATCACTAGAGAAAGTTCACATCATAGCCCAAGACACATAACTTTTACGATACAACGAATTTCCGCACTTTAAGCTGCTTCTTAAAATGTTGTTAACAATATCAAAGATATCATTCGAATTAAAAGTTTCTTTCAAAGAACAATTACATAGGCTTTAATAATATTTCCTTCATAAACAAGAAATTAAAGATTTACAAAATGTGAAAACAAATCCTGTGAAAGGACGTTTAATTTGAAATTCGATAGAAATATACAGGTTAAATCATAAAAGCATATTAAAATTTATGTATATATCTTTAAAACCGTCCTTGACAATAACTTTACGCATGAAAAAATAATCATTCAGCAATAAAATCGATTATCGAATTACATTTTACTGAATTCATCAATAGTTTAGTAGTTCACCAAATTATTTCGAAAATACTACGATTATAAATAGGAATAATATGTTGATACTTTAATATATATGAATAATATGTACAACTAAAATTAAGTAAAATTACACCAGTGAAATTTTAGTAGTAATGATTTTATCGAAAAAAAAACAAGATGAAAATGTGAATATCGGGGGAAAATAGAATAAAGCCAATTTACTTCAATTTTCAGTAGAGACAAAACCAATTGTCAAGCTGTAATGTTTATACAAAAAACGAAAATGTACTCATTTGGAAGTGTACTGAAATTAATATTTCAATACATGCGATACTAAAGTCTTAAATTTTTAGCGAAGGGGTAGATTAAAATGAGGAAGATAATTTTGTCAGTTGATTTTTTGTTGTTTTTGAAATAATGCTACCCTTCGTCAGGTTTTTAGACTAAAAATGCAATAAATAGTTAATTTTTAAGAATATTCCATTCAAAGGGTTTCAAGTTCAACCAGGAACTCGTTCATAGTAAGTTTTTGTGATTTTTGTTTTTATTCGTTTTTTTTGTTTTTGTTCGAAGATACTTTTTGTTGGCGTAGTGGAAATGTGTAATCTGCTATTAGAAGTTTGTTTTCGATACTGCACAGTAGCAAAACGTATATATTTTATAAGCCAATAAGTGGCGCATATTCTCATTGATATACAGTGCACAAAATCTGTACACCTCATAAAATTTCAGAAAAATCGAGATAACGCGAAAACCATTGGATATGGAATGGTAAAATGTATAATCGATGAATCGAAATTTACTATAAAATATCATGAACGGCGCGTTCGGATTTGACGGGAAAGAAAAGTAGGCCTTCAAAAGAAACCCGTTACCTACATTTAAGCACGGTGAAGGCTGTGTAATGGTTTGAGGTTTCATTTTTACCACAGGAGGCAGGGATTTGATTTTCTTCGATGGAACTATGAGCTCGGGAAATTACATTAGTATTTTGAGGCAATTTACAAGTGTGCACGACTGGATTTGCAGGGTCGTTATACTTTTGAACAGAATAACTACCCCAAACATTCTTCTGTTAACACCGGGTTGCGGATACTTGAATACTTGAAGCTTCTCTTCAAGGTATTTCGAGAATTTGTGGTTGTTTCTCAAAAATCTTGAAAAAATTATAAAAGTCAGCTTTAATGGGTTAATAGGAAAATATTGAATAATCTTACACAATCGGAATTAATAGGAAAATATTGAATAATCTTACACAATCGGTAAAATTGTCCAACGGCTATGGGGAGCACGTAGTCGAGCTTGGCCCCTTCACCTCATGGTTTCACCCCCGCCAATACATTTCAAATGTGAAGGGCCACTCTTGTGTCTATTATCTCCGTAGCATTTTGGAATACATTCAGGCTTGGATTCAGGGCTAAAGTGTTTGTTTCAACTTTTAGGGTGACAAATAGTAGTGTGTAAATCTGATATGTGATTAAGGTCAATCACGGCGGCTCGATCGAAGCGTTTCCCGAGAGGAAAACCGAGTCGGTATAGTCGTGCATTACTTAGTCCTAGCATTGTGATGATACACACCGCGGTTTGGGCCGCCTCTCGGTTTTGGGACCGAGTCGGTAGACGAGAGAAACGACCCACCGACTCGGTTTTTCGAGCGTTTTTCGATTTTCTGCGAAATCTGATCGAGCTGCAATTTTCAGGATGCATTAATGAATGCATGGGATAAATACTTCTAAAAACCGCTGTGTATGTCACCCTCGATAAAAACCGACGCGTTAAACGCTTCGATTGAACCACCGTGTGTGTCATTAAGACTAACAACTTTAAGTCTCTGCATCTGCATCGACAAAATTATAACTGAAGAAAATGCAAGTTGAAATGTATTTTGGATACTTGTTTCAATGAAGTGTTGAAATATTGGTTTTAGATGGCAATGCATTGCCATGAAGTCGTTTTCTTTATTTTTGGAGCCATCAAGTTTAGGAACAAGATTAAGTACCTGCATCTACATCGGCAAAATTATAACTCAAAAAAGTGTAAATTGGAATGTATGGCTAAACTCGACTACGTGCTCCCCATAGCCGTTAGATAATTTTAACGATTGTGTTTTTTTCAGTTTTTGTTTTTGGATATGTTTTTGTTTGTTTGTTTGGTTATCGTCAGTGTGTTGTCTTTTCGTGTATTTTTTTGTACGTTTTTGTTATTCTTCAATTTTTGATACTTGCTTGTCCTCTGTTGATAAGAGGGGCAAATACTTGAAGGATAACTATCAAAACGTACAAAAAATACACGAAAAGACAACACATTGAATATAAACAAACAAACAAACAAACAGAAAACACAATCAAAAACAAACACACAACCATAAAAACACAATCGATTAAATTGTCTAACGGCTATGGAGGGGCACGCAGTCGAGTTTAGCAAAAAGTTCCAAAGAATCTCACCTGGAAACTTGTGTCATCCATGCTACGTCGGCCGGAGAGCATTATTAAGCAGAGAGAATAGCCTACTATAAATTGAAGTCTAATTTTTACTCATTTTTGCATTGCATTTTAAGTGTACATATACGAATTTTGCGTCCACATAATGTGAAAAATTGATTTAATGGATATTATGAGTATTTTTTCACTTTTTCAAGTGCTTTTTGTTCCCTGCGAATTAGTTATACAGTTAAGAATTCTATATCTAACAGTTTTCGCGTTATTTCGCTTTTTTTTCTGAAATTCCATGGGGCGCACGAATACGGATTTTGTGTACTGCATACTATTAAGATATCATATTTATTTTAATTTCCACAACTTAATTTCCTGAAGAAGATATTGTCTCAGACTAGAGAAGAAATGAAATCTTTTCAATAAGAACATGATTTATTGCCTGGGCTATCGTGAGTTGCAATAGGATGCAAGGGGGCGAATATATTGAGCGGAGAGTCGGCTGAGAAAATTGATATTTTCATGAGTTCTACATGATATATATTTTAATCGCAGAATATGTTCAGCCATGCGATTTTTTAATTTAAACCAGTTATTTAATTTAAATTGTCAAATAACTATTGCCACATGGAACAAAATCCAGGCAATTTATGAAAGTGGCCAATAAAGTTAACTGAAGGCTTGTTATTTCTCATAATTTCAATGAAAGTTACTTTCGACCAATCTGCCCTTCCCATGTATTTACAAAATACTAAAACTCCACACCCCAGAGGTATTCCTTCGTATGTTCATGACGATAACTTATTTGATAAGAAATTGAATTCGATTGAAATTACAATAGCATATACAGATTCAAATGTCAATAGAAAAAAAAAAATGATTTTCCAACATGTAACTACATTCCTCAAATATGAGAAAGCTAGTTATAATAGTCATTAATAAGAAACTACTTGTATGCTTATTCAATAGAATTGGCATCATCGATTTGTTGTTGTTGCTGCTGCCGCTGCTGCTGCTGTTGTTGTGCTGGTGACCTCTGTACATGCTGATTCATTTGTGGTGACAATGGTGATGTAGTAGTCGGTGATTTTAGAGCTGATGCTGATGTTGATAGCGATGATGATGATTTCTCCGTTAAACCATTGCACAAAACATTCTTTTGATCAAAATTCGTTTTATCATTCACTGATTGATCGGTCACAACAATATCATCGGAGTCCATTCGTAAATCATTGCCATTACGTTCGATATCTTCGTCGTCGTCGACGTCGTCAACATCATCACTTAATGAGGTTCGTCGACTATGTCCACTATAATCACTTCGTGATGAACACGATGAACTAGAACTATCACTCTCACTATCCTCACTTGCACTCGAGCACATTTCTTCTTGAACTTGTTGCATTCCTGCGCCGCGTCGGTCCAATTTTCGTCTGAGATCTAAAAATTGATTGAAAATATAATGATTAAAATAATTTAGAATTAATTAAAGATTTTTTTTCATTGGTTTGAATGTAGAGATCAATACTGCCATTATTCTTAGAGCCCGTACAATTTTAATAATTTTTTAGTTATAACAGAATTTTCGTTTGGTAGTTTTACTCCATTGAATTGAAAATATTTTTATTTTATGTTAATTGTACCTTCTAAACCTAACTTAATGTTTAATTAGCAAAGAAAACTTAAAATCTAATGAAAAAGGCACCCAGTCTGTACAGCAGCTGAAATTATCTTGGCTATAATACGCTTAAAATATTACTATCTAATTTAAGCCTAATTAGAATTAACTTAGCCTATTTAGACCTAAGTCTTAGCCTAGGTCCTAAATCTGACCTTTCATGTTCGTTGGAAACTGTTTACTTCATGAAACTAGCATGTAATAGACAAAATAGTTTCGAAACATTTCGCATAAGAAAGAAATTAAGCATCTATATCGTTCATATGACTCCAATAAAATTTGTTAAGTTGTTACTCATGCGGCTGCATTGGTTTATAAAATAAGGGGACAGAGAAAGGGACGTGGCAATTTTACAATTAATCTATATATCTTAGAAACAGGTTCGATCTGTGACCTGAAACTCGAAGGATCTTCTAAATAAAAGAAGTCATGTATTTCGCGCTATGAAAAATTCAGGCTCAAATTGACGCAAAAGATGGGTGGCATCTTGAAAATATCGTGCAGAAAAAGGTGTAGCTCTTTGAATAAAAGAAAGCTTACTTATTTTTGAGAATGGTTGAAACAAGAAACACATTGGAAAAATTCTATAAATAACACCCATACAATAAAGAAAGCGTGAGGCAAGTACAGCGTGGTGTAGTCAAAAGGAAGTCAAGGAAGAGCCAAAAGAAAATCAAAAAGGAGGTAAAAGAGAGTTAAGAATGAATAAAAAGAGAGCCAAGGAGCAATAAAAAGAGAGTTAAGGAGCAATAAAAAGAGAGTCAAGGGGCAATAAAAAGAGAATCAAGGAGCAATAAAAAGAGAGTCAAGGAGCAATAAAAAGACGGTCAAGGAGCAATAAAAATAGAGTCAAGGAGCAGAAAAAGGGAGTCAAGGAGCAGTAAAAAGAGAGTCAAGGAGCAGTAAAAAGAGAGTCAAGGAGCAGTAAAAAGAGAGTCAAGGAGCAGTAAAAAGAGAGTCAAGGAGCAGTAAAATGAGAGTCAAGGAGCAATAAAAAGAGAGTGTAGGAGGAGTCAAGAGGGCATCAATGAATTGTCAAAGGAGATTCAAAGAATCGAGGAATCAATAGCAAGTCAAAGATAGTGTTAGGCAATGCCGTGATTTTTCAATAACCAGTGAAACTATGATTGTGATTTTAAAATCACTGTGATTTTAAGAAGTGATTTTTAATCACTGCAATGATTTAGGCACATTGCTCTTATGGAAAAAAGATATGACAAAACGAATTTATTTAAAAATACAAAATAAAAGGATAACAATAAGTTCTATATTTCATTCCACATTGAATATGGCTAACATGTTTACTAATAGGGGAAGGGAGTTTTTGTTTGTTAATGATGTTTCAAGATGCCACCATATCTACAGGGTTGCTCACATTTTTAAATTATTTCTACCAGGCTTGGTCCTATTAAAGACAAATATATCTTGTTGATTTCATATTGATCTGATGATCCGGTTGGGAGTTCTCGTGAACACAAATCTTGAGTGAACGAAATGAATTGCCGTTCTTTTGGGCTGAGGAGTTTTGAAATAACATAACATTAATCAATCGTTTGCATTTTTTTCTTCCAAAAAGCGATAAAAATTCAAGAGACTCGATGAATTGACGGATTTTCTTCTTGTACTCTACAGGGTTGCCCGAACATTCATCAAAAATTACATAGAGTAATCAGTAATATATCCTGTGATTTTCGTAATGATCTAATGTTCCAGAAAGAAGTTTTTCATTTATTCTACAGAGAGTCAATGGTGTAGAGTGATCAAAAAGTTCTTTACATGAGTAAAAATGATTAATATTTAAAAGTTCTTAGATTTTTTTGTTGGCCATTATAACGGTATTTTGTATAATAAGGAAGAACGATTAGAAAAATCGAAGACATATAAAACAAATATAAGTTTGTTGTCAAATGTTGTTCAGATGTAATTGAAAATGTAACGCAGATAGAATGAGTTTGAGCGAATCATTGCGTTGAATAGCATTCGTTTGTGTTGAAAACAAGTTTGATTGGTTCGCATGAGAAGGACTATTTTCTCTTCTTTTTTAATTTGTCCGATGGACTTTTACAAAAAATTAAATGTCTATATAAACGTGTATGCGATTGTGAAACCAATACTTTGCTCTAGCGAGCTAGATATAATATGAAAAAAAAAATAGCTTTGCACTAATAAATAATCATTTTTCCAAAATGTATTTGAACGGTTCAAACTAACAAAGGTTACATAAAAACAGTTTAATCACATAAAACATGCGAGGAAAAATATACGAAACGTGATTTGATTGGATTGAATAAATGCTTCTCGAATTCAAATACCTCAAAACTAAGCTTTTTTCAAGATTCACTCGATTCTACTTATACTTTTCAAACGTGCAAAAAAATACTCTCAATCGAAGTGAAAATATGTTTGGTACATAAATGTACGTCGTAAGAAAATGCCTACGTGCTTTGAGTAGGAATTCAAGGATCGGATTGCAGGATATACGAGAATACATATGACATAGTTGAAAGGCTATTCACATTTATACTGCATAATATACCGTAGGTAGAAAATATATTTTTAGGTTCACGCGTTAGGATAAAGAAGTTGAAAAACTCAACAACAAATTTAGATTAGGGTTTCTGTTTATTATTTTTTTTTGTGCTGGAGGTTTTGTAAGCGTGGCCTTATTTAGTTGAAAAGGATATTTTTTACGTGTTGTAAGTGAAGGTGAAGGCTGTAATATTCCGGGTGATTGAGAATTAGAGTTTATATCATAATAGATTCACCGGAATTTTGATTGCTTTAAGTTTTTTCAGAGCAAACAGAGAAACTAGATTAATTTAAAACGCATATGAAGACGAAATAGTAGATATTTATTTACATATACGGAATAATTTCGTCCAAATTTCCTTCCTAGATTTAATTCAAATTCAGAAGGAACACAGAAATAGAGAAACTTGATAGAAAATTTATTAAATTTGAGGCCAGAATGAGTGGCACCAAGGACGCTAATACCAAGATCAAAAAATGGGCTAAATTGCACTGCATCGATTCCACTCCGTGCTGAGGCTTTTCAATGGCTGATATGGACAGGGAAATTAAAATATAGAATAAAAGAAAGATCGAAAGCTACGGGTTCGATCTAAAGGGTTTAAAACACTCAAAAGATTACCTCGACTTCGATAGGAAACGAGCAAAAGAAGCAGTGACTCTCCTTAAAAGTGACAATATGCCCCAATGTGTTAAAGTTGTACTCAAAAGTGAGTATTCATAGATTACAGGATTATTTTTGCGTGTGTAAGATACATCGTACACTTGTCAGGATTAATAAGGAGATTGTTATCGGAGCACCAGCTGACAAATCTGTTTAGATCCTGCTGCAAATCATTGCAATCGTTAAGGTGTCTCACAGCTTTGAACTTTTTAGCGTCATCGGCATAATGGAGAACAAAAAATGACTGCAGAATGGAACTTACTAAGATGACAAGGCACCGCGAAAGGATACACGTTAGGTTCGTTTCGTCAAGAGACAATTCAATTTGAAAACAAATTAGGGAATTGAAAGGAATGAAGCTTACTTAAAAGTATAGAGTGATCAAGCTTATCAAAGACTATCGTCAAGTCTGTGTAGGCACAGTCAGTTTGGAGGCCAGCAACAATTGAGTTGGTTACCTGGTGAAAAATTCAAGCAACGGACGAACTTTCATAAAACCCTGCCGATACGGAGCCATAATGGATTTGCAATGAAAGGCTACAATATCCGTGACAATCGCTTCAAAGAGTTTAGCGACGCAGGGAAGTTTTGCAATAGGTCGATAGTTGTAAGCGTCATTTTACGACTTCCTTTCTTGAATATAGGAGTGACGGTGGAGAATTTCCACAAATGAGGTAAGATGCCTGCTTTTAAGGATGCATTGAAAATATAAGACAGGCACAGGTAGTAGTGACGACACACAATATATTAAGACTAAATTAGGTATGCCATCTGGACTAGGTGTTATATTATTTTCAAGTTTATTAACAAACGTTATAATGATGTCCTCGTCAATTTTTAAATCTTTCATCTCCAAAGAGGAAACTGTTGAGTTCGTCAAGTAGGGTGAAAAGTATCTGGAATTTGGCGAGTCCGTACGATAAGCTTTACGGAAAACAGAAGCAAATAAATTACTAATATCAATGGGATCATCAATATATGAGTCGTCAGATTTAAATGTGAGTGGATACCCATCGTTATAAGGCTTAGAATTAACAAAATTCCAAAATTTCTTAGGTTGAGCTTGAAAATTAAATTTTAGCTGTTGCGTATGTCTATGATATGCAAATGAAACTTCTTTATGATACAGATCTTTTAATGTAGAAAAAAGTTGGTAGTCAGGCTCTGAGCGAGAAAAGCGACACTGTTTCCAGGCTTTGTTTTGGAATTTTTCAAATGAAAAAGCTGTGGAGACATCTAAGGAAAATGAACCTTGCTCTTATTAAAAGTAGTTGGCACGCACCGTAAAAAAACAGACTCTCATGATTAATATTTAAGTGCAACGTTTCTACTCATTCTCTCATTGGATCTCTAACAAACGTTTAAATTTAAACAATTACACTACTTTTAAATGTAAACTAGGTATAAGTTCGTATAAGTATTAGTAAGTTTTTCTTTTTTAAATTAAAACAGAAGGTTTTTGTTCTCTTATATTGAATAAAGACATTAGGCGTGTTTTTTTGCTCCTCTATCCAGCAGAGAATAGAGTATACGCATTGGAAACAACAACACTCCTGCACCAGTGAATTCAGTAGTACAGAAATTGGTAAAACTGGACTTGATGCCCCACAAAGCTGTTACATGAATTTCGCCGATAGATGTCGGGCTAATATGTTTGTGTTTTTGTGGTTGTGCGTTTGCTTTTGGGGCTTCTTTCTTTTTTTTTTTTTTTGTTTTTCTTAATTGTTTTATCTTCTTTTTTATTTTTTTGTATAATTTTGTCTGTTTTTCCTCAATTTTTCACCCCTTCTACCACCTTTTCGCCCTCTGGTGGTGGGATTTCCCGAGTGTGGGGCATCAAGTCCAGTTTACCCCAGAAATTATATTCCTCATTGGTAGCACGTGCTGAACTATAGAATGTGCTGATACAAAAAAGAAAAGCTCATGCGAAGTTATCTTTTTTTCTGTGAGATGGCTTTGGTTTTTTGAAGGTTAAGTTGAATGTTTTGGTAGTTAGTAAATTAAAAAAAGCCCGCATAATGTGTAGAAAGTTAAAAGAGATAGTTGTCTGTTAGTTCTTTGTCTATTTTCTATCGATTGTGGAAGTGTATATTCGTTATTTTTTCCCTTTATTTTCAGCTGTTGTGTGCTACCACAGCAAATACAGCAACCTATGTCAGTCTTAGCGAATGCATTGCGGTTTTATACTAGATCGTTGTTTTTGTGGCATAGTTATATTGGGTAAACTGGACTTGATGCCCCACACCCGGGAAATCACACCACCAGAGGGCGAAAAGGTGGTAGAAGGGCTGAAAAAATGAAGAAAAACAGACAAAATTATACATAAAAATAAAAAAGAAGATAAAACAATTAAGAAGAAGAAAAAAAAGAAAGAAAAGAAGCCCCAAAAGCAAACGCACAACCACAAAAACACAAACATATTAGCCCGACATCTATCGGCAAAATTCATGTAACAGCTGTGTGGGGCATCAAGTCCAGTTTTACCGTTATATTCTGTTCTGTATCGGAGCAAATTGTATATATTTTATATTTTTTTTAATACATATTGAGCGATAATTATTGCTCAATATGCTCTGAAAACAAAAGACAAAGAAAATTATTATTAAAATACAAAACAATATTAATCTCAAACACTCGAATAGTTCGAGAATTGGAAAAATTAAATTAGAGCAAAGATCAAAACCTCGAAAAAGTCTATGAATAGATTCATTCAATTTTAATTGCATTCGAAACAAACAAATACACAAATATTTGATTTACAATATTTATATCTACGAATCAATTTATAAAGCGAGACAAAGTACCGATCCCTTTGTCTTTTTGTTGTGAACAAAGAACAAAGGATCTAAAGCCAGTCATGCTTAGCCTACATTCTGAATTGATTGGATCCGCTTACGGGTGCACCTTGCAAATATCGATAAGCTATTGCCCAACAAAGACGAAATTGGTATTAGGAAGTCAGCATGTTTCTCTGATTCAAGATTAAATTCATGTAGCTGTGAGATCTTGGCAGTCACAATTTATCGTGCTTTTCTTTATTTACCATCTTCAAATTTCGTAAGACATTGCGATGGCTTCATGATTCATGAATTGGCCTGATAATGCATGCTTGGATTTCGTTGAGTGGAAATCGAAAGAACGGATGAATTTTCTATGCAGCAAGTGGTTTATCACGACGACCACAGCGAACAATGTAAATGCAGTGAATTTTGCTTGCAACGTAATACTCATCTTAACAATAAGCAAGCGGTGCAATGACACTAAAACTACCTATTATAATATCTAAAATTATACTCGGTTAGTAGGTACATATATTCCATTCAGCACGTGATATCTTTACGATCGCATAAAATCAACAGATTGCCATGAAACACATTGTATACGAAAAGCCCACTTCATGTATCGACAACGTACGAAGCTTTTACTTCACGGAATTGTCTTTATTATATTATTACCACTATGCTGATAGTCTCTATGAAAATAGTAATTGGACACGAATGTCTAGATCGCGTCGAGTCTACTACGTAACGTATAGAACGTACTAAATAATTTTTCTATGCTCTATATTCACAACTTGTTAACCATATAATTAAGTCAACAAATTGGCCCAGTTGTCCAAGTTTGCTATGTACTCTCTCTCTATCGCCAGCCACAAACCAGCAGCACGGGCGGATACAAACGGGCGGCAGTAGTATGCATTGCCGACTTTATAAAAATATCTACTGTATGTGCCTAGTCTAGTCTCTAGTGATATGGATGCTGGCGGAAATTCAAGATATGAAAGGAAGTTTATTGATGGGGATGTTGGACGACGAAATAGGTAATGCGAAAAAAAGCGTGGGTGTGAGAAGGAATAGAAACGGAAATTAGTACAATATGTAGGACGAAATGCTGACGGGTGCTAGTTGGGTGAAAACGGGCGTATTGAGTATAATGATTGATGACGTTGAAGATAATGGTGCTTTGATTTAAAAAAAACGGAAATTTGACGCTCAAATTCAATTTATTTTCAAAGAAGTCGAAATTTGAGTAACTTGTTTTTACATTTTGCCTATGATTTACTATGTTTTTTACTTTGTCTTGAGTGATAAATTATGTACTAACTTGCCCTGAAGACTATTTATAATGAACCTCAAGGTCAGGTTTTCTTTCAGCGGAAGTGTGTACTCTATACATTATGTAGGCTACCGAAACTTCTAATAGGGCTTTCCTTACGTTTCACAAGAGTGGAGAAATCAGTCTTATGAATGACTTAAACGGAAATTTACTGTGAGGTTAAGGCTACGCGAATGATATATCATACTGAAAATTTTCTTTTTCGTTGGTGGTATCTATTAATGTGATTTAAGTATGTTCCTTTGAAATTGGGTGTACAGATAAAATTTTGTATTTCTTTAATATACATCTGCGGACATACATAATGATGTATAATTAGAAACAGTTGTAGCTTACTAAGAAACACCCAATTCGGCAAAGAATCCTTCGATAAAAATCATTCCCTTTAGGTTAGTTTTTTTTACCTGATTAGAGGTAGACGGTTATGATGTTTCCTCTAAAAGGACGGCAGAATAATTAAGTCCTGGAAAACCCAAGAATTATGCGTAGAGTTGTACTCATCTAGTTAGACAAAAGATTGTAGACTTGAGAGTTACTGAAATACGTGAAACGTCACAGGACTCTCCAAGATAGTCTTCGGGCTAAAAAAAATAATGGATAAACAATTTATAAATTGTATGAATAAACTTAAAGATGCAGAATTGGAAGCGCAAACACAGCGCAATCACGATAAGATTATTCCAAACACAATAAAAATAAAACATTATCTAACAATGTGTTTCACAACGCTTCCAAAAATTTGGAATTGTTGGGCATGGGCTCATTGGGCATCAGGTGATTTTCTTTAAAAAAAAAAGATATCGTTTTGCGAAATTATGCTTGAAAACCAAGGTTATGATTTGTATTTCTTGTGATCAGAATGGTGAATTTTATTATATAATGCGTTTTAAGTGAGCTATACAGCCATACATGGTCAAAATATTAGAATAGGCGTTGTGCCTTAACTTAATTTTTCATCATTACAATGCCAGTTTCACCCTACCCGCTCAAAGCCCAAAAACGTTGTCAAACCCCTAAAAAACGGTAAAGATCCAAGACAACTTAGTTTCGAAAATATTGGTAGAGACCCTAAAAAGATGGTGAAGGTTTAAAAATTGAAAGGCATAAAAAACAGTAAAGACCTAGAAAAAAAAATGGGTAAAGGCTTGGAAAAAAATAAATGAGTAAAGGCCTAGAAAAAAAAAATAAACGAGTAAAGGTCTAGAAAGACCAATTATTTTCAAGGCCCTTACGAATTTTTTCTGTCATTACCAATTTTTTCATAGGTAAAAAAATCGTAAAAGTCTACTGAAAATTCATATGGGTCTCGAAAAAATTCATAAATGCCTAGAAACATTTCATAAATGCCTAGAAAAATTTCATAAAGACCTAGGAAAAAATTCGTAAAAGTATGTATAAAGAAATGGTAAATGGAAATGGAAATTGGCGAAAGTTCAAAAAAAAAAATGGTAAAGGTCTAGAAAAAAATTGGTAAATATCTAACAAAAACTGTTCATGGAGCCCCTGGAAACAGCTGTGCGGTAGAATATGAAACCACCTCGGAAACGCCGAGACTCCGAAATCTGCTGGATAAACGCCCTGTCACGCTTAGCCTGGTGTGTAAGCCGGATGGGGAGTGGACCAACAACAGCTTGGAAATGCTGAAGATCATCGTAGATACTCACTTCCCGGTCTGTCTGCATGACTCCACCCCTTTCACTGGCGAGCAAGCGTGCGAACTGCATAACATCCAAGGTATTGGCAAGTTATCACCAAGCAGAGGCTAGTCTGGGTAATTGACATCTTGAAGCCCTTCAAGTCCCCAGGCCCGGATGGAATTCCACCGGCCATACTTCAAAAGACAGGTATGCTCATCGTTCCCCGGCTTATACAAACTTACAAAGGTTGCCTAGTGCTAAGTCACGCACCTGCAGCCTGGAGGACCGCTAAGGTTGTATTTATACCAAAGGCAGATAAAGTCAAACATGCGTATCCGAAGGATTACAGGCCAATTAACCTGAGACTTCCTTCCACCTTAAAGTTTTCGAAAGATTACTAGACCTCCATATCAAACAAAGACTTGGACATCTAGCTCAATCAAGAGCCCAAAACAAGTACATGAAAGGGAAATCCGTTGAAACGGCTCTCCTATAGGGTAGTCCTCAAAATAGACAAGACACTCTATTACAAAGAATACGCTTTGGGAGCCTTTCTATATATCGAAGACGCCTTTAAAAATGTGCATCCAACAACCATTATAGAGAGCCTTCACGCAACCAACACCCATCCCGCTATTTGTAGCTGGATAAGTAACATGCTTAAGCAAATGCTCATATCAGCGAAGTGGCCGGGGGCGCAAACCAACAGGAAAGTCCACAGAACCTGAAGAACCTGATTACAAATTCAATTTTGGAGAGGTTGGAAAGCAAGGGGCTCACGGCTGTGGCCTATGCTGATGACATTTCGATCTTAGTCTCGGGCAGGAATGGAGTCAGCAAATGGGCGCAGCAGCTTTTAGCATCTACACTGACGGCTCTAAAACAGCCGCCGATTTAGTATATGCTAAAGATACTACGAGTGAAGATATCAATATCTTCCCAGAAAGTCAAGCGGCGGTGAAAGCACTGATGTCTCACACATACAAATCACACGACTGCATTCAGGCTCTGAATAGACTAGGCAACAATAGAAGAGTCAGAGATTTCTGGGTTCCCGGTCACAAGGGCATTGATGGAAATGAGAGGGTGGATGCGTTAGCCAAGCACGGGGTCAGTTTTCCCCTGCCAGGATCGGTAGACATATCAACTCAAATCCAAACGATCAAGTACTCGATCGACTCCAAAATGATGCTAGGTGCGATGTGTAGATAGCGTGCAAATCAACCGGGTAACCAAAATCATATGGCGGTCATACAATCTCGCAGCGACAAAATTCATGCCTGAATTAACCCGGACTGACTGCAAATGGCTGATCGGCATCATTACTGGCCACTGTCTTGCAGCAGCACATACCATGAAAATGGGACTCCTAACCAGTGACATCGGCAGGAAGTGTCAAGAGCCGGGGGGAGTCAGAAACAATCCAGCATCTCTTGTGTCACTCCGGCACTGGGGAAAACCAGACAGCGCTGCTTCGGCGAGCCCTGGCTGGTGGATCTTTCGCACGTGGCGGAGCAGAGGCTGAAGGACATAATTCAGTTCGCGAAAAAGTCCGAGTCTTGGACTGAATCTTCTTTCTCCTGGCCAACTTAACTGGTATCTCTATGGACCAAATAGGTCTATGTGTGGCCTTGTGTCAGCCAGTATAACCTAATCTACCTAGCAGAACAAAAACTGTTAAAGATTAAAGAAAAAAATTAGCAAAGGTCCAAAAAATGGCATGGATCCAAAAAAAAAAAATTGTGTCGGAAAAATTGTTTGCTAGTATTGGTCTAAAAAAAAATATGAGCTTGGCATTGTATAATGATCTCTTTGTTTTCGGTAAAAAGCCTATTGGGTTTGGGGGTATAATGAACTAAATCATCGAAACACTTTTTCGTATGGAAGTTATTGGTGATTCAGAGATCTAAGCATTTTGAAAACCTTAAAACAACATACTGAATTTACTTGAATTTACTTTCGAAACCAACATTTTAAGTGAAAGCTCAATTTTTTTCCTTAGAAACTAGATCTATGTATTTAAAGCAGAGCTATTTCTTGACAGACACCGATTTCCGTCCTTTTTTCAGTGTCTATCAGCCCAATCGATAGCAATTTGCCCGCAAAACATCGATAGCTGGCAAGAAATTCATACCTATCTGGCGAAAAAAGTGATGCACTTATTGTCTTTAAAATCTTGAGAACAAGATATTGTTGTAGCTGTGATGACTGATTAGGATTTTTTCTTGGTTTTATAGGCAAGACCGCATTCGATCATATTTACCTAAAGAAGGCATGTATTTTCATTTCTTAACGTATATCGGCAGTTTCAATGTAATACAGACTTTTCTAACAATCAGGTAGAATATCTTTGGATTATAGATATCTGTCAAAGAGAAATAAATATGAAATGAAAAATATGGAGCTGTTTAAGTTCTGAAATGAAATTATTTTAAAATGTAAAATTTATTTTTGAAATAATATTTAACCGATATTATTTATGTGATATAGCGTTAACAATAACCACTTCTTTCATTAATTGTTGGCTCAAAAGGTTTTTGTAAAATAACTTTGCATGCATTTACTTAAAGCATTGACCTTTGTTTTTTGTAAAAATTTATGTCTCTTCCATTTTGTAAATTATTATCTTCAAACCCCAAAAGGCGAAAAACCCAAAGACGCATTAAACCTTTTTCGTATCCCCCTATACGTACTGCTATTCCTAAATCCTCAAACGATAACGAAAAGTGAAAAAAGCCAACATGAATTTTTCCATATTACATACAAGCAAAATTCTTAAACCGGAGCCAGTTAGGCGATAAATTCAATGGGGTGAAAGTGTATTTAATATATGAAGTGTGCATATTCCCATATGTAAGTATGTATATCCTTGTAAAAACCAGTATACGAATACATATTACATAGGCATAATTTAAATCTCTTGACGATTGAACAGCTCGTTTGAATACGAGCCTGCAACCGATGTCCTCTTGTTATTTTGTATAATTGTGTCGAGGTAGAATGACCGACCACTGGCAATTATTTTCGCTAGCTCTACCCAATGCATAAATAAAAAACACCCTTGACCCAACAAATGAATGAAAATCAATACCGATTTCAATTTCAAAGCTTCTCTGTCGTATAAAGTTTATTTGAGTGAGTTCAAAGATGTTTTTCGTGATCAATGGAATGTTATAATACGGCGGCGTAAGCTGCTTAAATTAACCATTTGAATGATTTTAATAAGCTCTCTTACGATAAGGAAATGCGAAAATATAAGTTTAACGTGTGGATGAGTGTTTATGTACAGTGGGGTAGTTTCGAACGAGGGGTGTTATCTCCGTGCGAATTGCTCTATTTGAAGAATTTCAATTAGAGATTAACAATATTGACATGAGGGTTGTTATCTAAAGTGGTTTTGTGCTTTCGGAAATTAATATAAGTTTTCATTAGCAATCAAGTTTGCTGTACTTTGAATATCACCGATATCCGTATGGGATATTATCTTGTTATGAAAAAAAGGAAAATAATTAAAGCCGAACCCTCAGGACTATGAATAAATGAAAAACTAAAGCTCACTTGCCACGATCTTGTGCTTCTACAAAACAGAATTTCATTATCTTAAATCAAACAAATATAACATTATTAAATATCTTTTAAACAATCAATAACTGTTTTATGTTCGCTCATTCATGCGTATTGTCAAAGCTTGTGAGTTAAATGCCACATCAGCTTTTCAATTGCCACTATGGGCGTCCATACTTGCTTGTATTTATTTCTGAGGGCATTAACTTCGAATACAATTGTTCAGTTGATTACTTGGCAATTACGTCGTCATACAATGACTGCAGTTATCATTGTTCGCTATCAATATGGCAAACGGGGATAATTGTTGTCAGGTAGTTAGAGCTCATGTTTATTTAAGAGTGTCCAATAATGATGTGTGCACAGTCTCAGCAACGAGATAGTGGATTTCAATGGAATTATGAAACTAGACAGGACCGTTTATTTTGGAGACGAGGCAACTTAACTTTTAAGCTTGTATCTATAGATATGGAGAAAAGGTGTGATTTGCTCGTACTTAAATGTTGTTAATGGAGAAGTTTTTTCCTATGTAAGTAAGTGCGATTACGGCGGACTGACTAAAGAAATTTTCTGTTTTTTTTTATAAAATTTCCGTTTAATTGAATTTTAAGGAAAAAACCAATCTTTCGGATGGCGATGCAGTTTGGAAAGAAGACACTCATAAAAAAAACACTGCCAGTTTTTAAGGGCAGAATATTTAATAGGGTTAGTCTTTCACCATAGGCAACATAGGGGAAATTAAATTTGAAGTGTAAGGAACGACTGAAACTACGTTGGACGGATTCTAAGGAATCTATAAGATATATGTAATGTGGACACCACACTTGACAGTAATATTCTATAATATTACGAACAAAAGATAGCAGCAAAGAAGTAGAGATATTATTAAAAAATCGGATAAACGAAACGCCATGATGGTGGTGTGAAGGTTAAATCTAAGCTTAGTGTCGAATACGTCGCCAAGATCCTTGAATTTGGACCACACCAAGAGAGGATGCAGACGGATGGTAATAAACGAACACAAACGCGAGTTTTCTATGGGTATAAGACATCTGATGACATTTCGAAATATTTATAGCGAGAAAATCGGGCTTACACAGGTTACCCAATGAACTTGAATTATCTTTAATTATCTGAATTACTCTTAACATCTTGAATTCATCAGCATCCAAAAGACAAGATGAGTTATTGGAGGAATATCATTAATAAAACGCTGAAATAAAAGGGGACCAAGAATGGAGCCTTGTGGAACGCTAGAGATTGGATGGAAGGACAATGAGGAGCAGTAATTGAGGAGCAGTAATTAAAACCAGGAAAAAGGGAAGCCAGAGAATTCATAGCTTTCCATTTTTCACTATTTTTAGGGATTTTTTAAATCCGGCGAGAAACTTCAGGGACATTTTTGGATTTTTAATAATTAAAAATGAGTATGCACTGCGAAATTCGAATTTTTGGCTTAACCCTGTATGCTTGGTAATTTTTTTGCAAGCTATAATATCAGTACATAAAAATTCATCGGGGAATTGCTGTATTTCATTTCAAATAGCTTGTAAGCACATTACAATTATGAAAATTGAATGAATTTATAAATTGCATCTAATATTTCAAAACTTTTTTACAACTCTCTACAGAAGTGTTTTACATTGTAGCTGAATACAAATTCAGGGTAAAAACCTGGCGAAATATCCGCTTGATTTTAGGGAAATTTTTTCTTCGCTATTTGGTAGCATTGGTTCGCCGCTGTGTATATCCCCAGACAATCAAGTTTATGTTAAACAGACCTCAAATAATTTTATTTTAACTATTCATAGTACCACAAACTTTTTCACAGTATATTTTCAGACGTCGGTTCAAGCTTTGCTTTTTTTGATGGTCTAGATTGAAAATTCCTGTCGGGAGTCCTGACGAATTCCTCAACGAAAACTTCAATCGGTCAGAAGAAAAGGAATTGACCAAAACCATCAAGAGGAGCAAGCGCTACAAATGGCAGGCTCTTTGCAAGAAGGTCAATTTAGACCTGTGGAGTGAGGGTTACAAATTGGTTATTCGCAGACTTGGTTGCATGCGGTCTACCGTTTCCCCAGGGATGTTTCAACCCTGGAACGCATTGTCGGCTCGCTGCTTCCGGCGTACCCGCAGAGGACGGATGGTAGCATCATAGTTAGCTGGGGGGACGTTCCTCTCTTTGTGGAGGAGGAGCTGATCGCCGCGGTGTCTAGAATGAGAAACAGGAAGGCCCCGGGCTTTCATGGAATGCCAGTCGAAGCACTTAAAGTTTTAGAGAAGGAAAGAAAAATCTATCATTGAGAGAGAAAAATTAAACTTAAAGTTTAGTGAAGGAGGATACCGAATGCCGCCGCTACTATTGGATTTTTATAATTCATGTTTGGTGGCGGGGGTCGTCCCATCGCGATGGAAAGTTACTCGATTGGCGCTCATCGATAAAGGATACCGCGTACCGTCTGCTTCGCAAGCTAGACGCGGCGGGGAAGCTTCTCGAGCGATTTCTGAATATTGTTCACGATGGCTACTGTTCGATACCGACGATGATCGGAACAGGCTTGTCACCTCAGGGGAAGCACGGGGGTCTATCCTTGGACCTGACCTCTGGAATATCGATTACTGCTGCGCCTGGAAATGCCAACCGATGTGTTTCTCGTGGGTTACGCTGACGATCTGGTAGCAGTAGTCACCTCTAGAACTGCCAATTTTGCCCAATTTAGACTTAATCAAGTCAAGGAACGGTGGCTGACCGACCATGGTTTGCAGCTGGCACTATCGAATGGCAGAGATCGTCATGCTGACAAAACGGAGGATATCGACTGTCACATCGATGGCAGTAGGCTCGGCTTAGGTCCAGACCAGTAAGTCGGTAAGACATCTGGGAGTAACACTGGACACTAAGCTGTTATACTGGGGCCACATCCGTAAGGTATGTGTCATCTTGTCAACGTTGGAGTGCAAGCAACAAAGGTCACTGGCCGGCGACTCTCATAGGTCTTCTTGGCCTTTGGGGCAGCGATGGTCACGAAGAGTTAAACTTTTACCTGTGCCAATTCTTAACGAGGCATGGTTACTTCAAAAAGTATCTTAACAGAATGGGTAAGGTTATAGTACCGTACTGTCGGTACTGTATGCATGAGAACGATTATACACTACAATTGGTATGGTCACGCCAGAGTCGATTGTGGAAACGATACTGCGCAACGAAGATAACTGGTGCACAATCTCAACATATGTTGCGAATATACTGCGCACAAAGCGAGAGGGTGGTTGCTTTGCCGACCCACAAACTGTGGTAAATTCCGAAGCAAGTAGGCACCGATAGGTGAGCAAGCACGACCGGGCTGAAGTAATGCGAAAGCGGATTTCGACCCGGACCTTCGTGGCCTGTAGATGGAATTTTTTTAAGGAGTAAACATTATTGATCCGGTGATGGTTGGTGGTTTGTTGACCCGGGTATCTTTTTGGTCATTTTCAACGAGAAAAAAAATCGGCCAGAAGTTACTTTTCGGGCGATCAGCAACAAAGGTGCTGACGATAATATAGTAGGGAGAGATTTGTTGTTGATCAACGTTGTTTTATGCAAACTTTTGACACAGTGATAAAGACGCATTATAGCCGAGTTTAGCTCGGACATGCCTGCGTAGAAACTTGTTCGGTTGGGGTTCTATAAGAGAACTGGGAAACAAATACTTTAACTGGTGGTACCATCACTTCGAATTAGAACGAAAAATACTATTATCAAGTAAAAATCATATTGGGAAATACTCTTCGTAAAAATTTTCTCAACAAATTCAAATTCATTATCTAAATGAATGAGCATAATCAAAATCGTTCTTTCGAACTTTTATCCCATTTCTGGTCTTAGCTTCCGCAGCGGCTTTTAATCATCCTAAGTTCCTACAATTTTTCCCCAACTTATCACAACTTCAACTTCCCAAACTCCCAAAATATTCCATTGTCCTTGTACTTCTTTTTCGCCTACTATACATACATTCGACAAAGTCTCATAAATTCAGTGCTCAGGTACAGGAGTCGAGTGTCATCGTATCACTCTTTCCAAATATCGATTTTCTTTGTGTTCTTAAACTCTTCGTGATAGTCGGTAAGCAATTTATAAGAGACCCCGAGCCGATACCGACAACGCCCCCCGTTGTCGAGGTAAAGTTTTAACATGTAGTTTAGTTTTCCTTGCTGTTTTCATTTCTATACATCGAAAGAAGGGTGGGGGGAAGTGGATGCAACAGTACGGTGATTTTTTGTCTAGTGTGCCAATACGTTTGGTACAATTTACACCACCCTAGATTCCAATGAATAGGATGTACAAACGAAGAGAAAAACATTCGAACGATTTTTGTAGTAGGAAACTTGAGCCTTTTATGTTGTTGCTGCGATTCTATGTGGATATGAATATCGTTTGTTTTGTTGTTGGCGTGATTCTAATATAACATAGGATCGTTCATTTTCCATGGACATGTAGCAGTGAGTGCTTCATCGGACTTTTTTCTGCTCGAAAGTATTTTTGATTGAAAATTAAGTGAGGAAAATCATAAATATACTCCGGTTGATTTAAGATTTTCACAACCCGAAGCTAATTTATAAATTCACTTACTGTTTCTCAATCATGAAAATTAGATAAATATATTCATTTCTAAGTGCTTGGAGAGAATCGGTGTTGAATTTCATTTGAAATATTCATAGATAAAATTGACGAAGGACGAAGCACGTGAGGGTTTTATCTTATTAAATTATCGACATACATGTGAACTTGGAAGTTATATTTACGTTTTCTTCAAATAAATTTACCTCAAATAAATCAATTGTATTCACAATTTAATAATGAATTATTTGCGGTTTAATAATTACTGTTTCATAGGTTTGATTGAATTTGTGGCCAAGCGTGCGATTCACTAGCCATTGAAATGACATGCAATGCTCTATGATATACAAAAGATCAGAAAATAGGCATGCTAATTACAAATTCAATTTAAATCGACATAATAATGGTTTAATTACCGCTTCTGGAAAATCAGATTCAGACTCATTCCACCTCCAAACCTCGATTCAATCAGAACTCAATATTCTATAAAATATTTCTACTCACAACTGATTAGTACTGATACTAGTCCTAATAATCAATCAAATGTCTATTTGATTGGTATATGGTATGTTTCCGCAGTAACTATTGAAGAATTTCTAACGAAGGACACGGAAATGAATGAGACGTTTTATTAATATTGATCAATATTTCATTCTTTGAATTGTTATTAGGACTTGAAATGATTTATTTTCATTTGCAGCGAACATCGGAATTTGAGGCTTGTGCGAAAATATGGGAGTAGTTTAGTTAAGTTAGGTTTTGCGGCTGCCTCCTTCAGACAGACTCCGTTCATTGTGATATCGCATTATATTGCTCAACCCTTATTAAGTAAAAAGTCTTGAATGATCCCATTTACGTCCACTGAAGCCATTTCGATTGGGCAAGCAATGAAATATGAGCCAAGGTACTTCATCTTTCGTCCAGTGACGGCCGGGCATTCACACAGGGAATCAACAATTGTTTCTTTTTCTTCCTCGCATCAGCAGCTTCGGCAGAAGTCCCGAAATCTCTTTAAGGTACGTACGGCATTCAAGGACTAAATTTCAGGAGGCGCAAAACTCCAAACTCCACTTGACTGTCAGTGAAAATGTAAATATTGATTCCGAATACCTGATTACATCTGTTCCATTCTGACCGCTTCGAGAATCGTCAAGACCTCCGCCTGAAAGACATTGCTAATGTCTGGCAGGCAGAAGGAAAATTCAAATTTTAGTGGAAAATCACGAAGCAGAAAAACTCGTAGGAAAAAAAATGGAAAATATACCACACCCCATTCCGTTGCTCAATTTGGAGCCATCGGTATACATTTCCGCAGTATCTGTTTCTAGAGATAACGCCCTTGTTCACCCCTCTCTGCTTGGGACTTGGGTTTCAAATCTCTAAGAAATAGATATAGACATAGATTACTATGTCCGCTGGAACAAGCATCTTCTGCACCAAAATTTTACCATGACCCAGATCTGTCCTTGTCCACGGCTCACCACTATTTAGTCTAACCGATTCGCCCTTTGCATGTTGCGAGACAAGCCAATCGGTAGGAAACCAATGAAGCATCATTAGGGGTGCCTTTGTTGGGGTAGTACGGAGAGCCACCGATATAAATAAGGTTAAAAAAAACAGCAATAAACTGTACGATATTCGTAAAGAATGGTCGTATTGGCACACCTACATTTCCCAGTCCAGTGAAAGTGATTTCATTTGATTTGGCACGTTTTCTGCACTTTAGACCATGTGGTGTTATCTCTTGCTCAGTGATACTCGTTATGGTAAATCAAATGGGTCGAAGTCAACCTCTATCATTAGATCTTCGAAATCTGATCATCGAACATCGGAAAGCATATAATAGTTATTGAGAAATTGGCCAATTTGAAAAGAGCCTTTTCACCGTTCGCAATATTTGTAATCGGTAGGTTAGGTTAATTGGTTGTTAGTTGGAAGATAGATACCGAGAGATAAACTTAGGCTCAGAAGAGGTCCACTGTGATAGCATCGTTAGCGACTACTTTTAATAAACTGTGCTATCTTCCTCTGAGGAAGAGGAATCAGCGTAGTGATGCGCGATTGTGAGATGTTTGACTCGATTGTTCAAACATCTCGAAACATCTCGATGGTTTTTAGTTGTAATCGATTGTAGACTCGATGGTGATGTACAATCAAGACAATCGAATAAAACCTCTCGCTATCGTTACAATCGAGAAAATCGAATAAAACAGCCCCCTGTCGTAGCAATCGAGCTAAGCTAATAGTTTGATAAGTCGTATCGAATGTGCCCTATTTTTATCTTTGAACCAGTCAGTTAAACCAATAAAAAAAAGTCCTTTAAATTGCTTGGCACTTTAGACAAATAAATATTTACTGGCCATCAAACTTTGAGAAGTATCGACTTCGGCTGTCAGCCAGAGCATTGTGTTGTTCTTAGCTACAGTATTGGGCATGGCCATAGATACGGCATCTGCCTTCACCCTGCTATAAATCGATCTTCAACGATCGAGTACAGGAATCGAATCAAAAATCGAATCCAACAGGCCCTATGAGGCAGTGAACGGCCACAACACATTTGAGAACACTACGTATTAGCAACCAATTGCCTGGTGCGTCCACAGGGACCCAGGACTGCCTTGCGATCGTGCCGGATGATTTCTGAGCACAGGATCTCTTAGCTTCCTCGAGGTATTTTCGCTTAGTGATTATTTTAACCGATGACATGAGACATCGTGTAGTGGGGCACCAAGCCTCGTCAGCTCAACGGCATCACCCGGGCTTTTACCAAGCCGAATGTTTCAACCACCTATAGTTTCAACATCTCCCTAAGAGATGCACGGCATTCAGTGACAATTTTGGACGTCGTACATTGACTAGCTACGGAATTAATAGCCGCCTGACTATCCGCGAAAATGCATATATTCACTTTCAATATTTCATTACACAGAAATCAGCTGAAAAATAGCTCCGATCTCCACGTTCTAGCTACGATCTAAGCGGCGTGAAGGGGAAGGTTTTGTTGCTGCACAAAAGCATTCAGGGCCAGCAAAAATGTTGGCTAATTGTGAATGCAATTTTATCATGAGAGAAGTCTACAAAAAGCGAATGATCAGTGCACCTAAACTCGCAGTAAAGTAAGAAGAGTTCCCCGGAAAATCTGTACATCTAGAATGAGTTTATCGCGTTCTGCGGAGCAACGGTTTCCACGGTCGGGTTTCCAGGAAAAATCAAATATCGATTAATGAGACTAATAAAAATAAGCGATTAGCCTTCAATTTTCGAAAATTCAAAAATTCCTTTATTGAATTCTTTCTTACTAATAAAATGGATAGTCTGATAAACAATTATTCAATCCCGACTTCTGAAGAAAAATGAAATTATAGAATATGCTAAAAAAAATCCAATTTACGGATGCCACATCTAATTACATTTTGATGCATACCACTGTCTGGTGAGACCCTTTCTGCCTACCTACTACTTTGCCTTCTCTTTCAGTTTCATATTCATTTATTCAAATCAAGTATTAATTTACACTGCTGATTTGAAAAAAATCACTAAAAGCTTCCTTGTAGCTTGCATCACATTCATCTGAGCTATTTGCAACGCATCTCTAAATTATTAAATTCAACTTGCTGTAGTATCATATTTTGCATATTTCCTCCTCTTTATGTTACATTCTACCAATACACTTTGCCCTGCACGGGGGAATATGTTAGCGTCCTCTTAGTAAATTAGTACTGCGAATTCGCAGATAAATTCATCCACATACTCGTTTTTCAAGGATATCATAAAACTCTAAACCATTTTTTGAGCTATGAGCTTTCATCACATCTAGCATTAATTAATTCCTTTCAACGATAACATAAAGTTTTTTTAATTTTTAGTTCAATTCAGAAGCACTTAATTCGAAAACTTAGAATTATTCAAGCACATAATGAATGAAAAAGGACATTGCCCTTTGTTCCTATTTTGTCATAATACAACTCCAACACAGTCAACAATTCTGAAAAAAAAAACAGCCTCCCACCTTTTTCATTCGCTTGCCCGCAGAAGGTTCTGTGGCCCAGAATAATGTTTGTATATATTTGGTGTGCTATAATTAATTAATTAATTTCAACCGAACTCATGAGCTTTTATGTTTCACAGGAAGTTTACGCTATACGATGAAGTATAATTGTATATTGCCTCGGGGTTACTGATTGTTTGTATGCCAAAGTGGTTGATTTTTAGATATTTTTTATTTGATTTTCCTTTCGGATTAATACATTTGAGATTTCGTTAATTAGCTAGAAAGTGCTTGTATAAAGGATGTATAAAGGATAATTAATATGATTAGCCTAGTATGCAATGTGGATTGATTTAGGGATTGAGATTAAAACAATGGAAACTAAACGGGTTGTTTAAAGGTTTCGATTCAACTGTTTCAATTTCAAGTCAATTTGAATCCATTTTCAAATCTCATTGTATACGTAGCTATTGAATCAGAGGATGGATTTTGTTTAAATTATGGATTTTTATGGTGGATTTTGATATATAGATTGAGTATCAATAGTCAATTTTAAGTAATATTTCCGTATTTCCGTTGAAAAATCCCCACATGAATTTATTTGGCAGAGAAACTCAATATTTCCTGGTCTATATGAGAATGAAAATCAAAATGTTAAGCGAAAATCAGTTTGGGTTCACATAAGAGTACATAACACGTATTGCAATTCCCAAAGTTAGTATACTAATAACAGTCATTAGATAGAGGGTAAACACAGTATTCATTGATTTAGCCAAAGCTTTAGAGGGGGCGACTGGTCGCCCCAAATCCCATACAAAACTATCAATGTTGATGACTGGGAGCGCTTTCTGCGAAAGTCTCAATAGCATAAAAGAGACTGTCAGGACAAAGAAAGATCTATCCAAAGGCTACCGAGGGCATATAGAACTACTTAGAACTCCAGATCGAGGGATGAAGACCACCTTTGATGACACACTGGAAGTGTTGCTTAGAATACACTTTCCAGGGTGCCAAATTAGGAGCGGCGGTGAGGTTGAGGAAGAAGAGGAAGGCTCTGATTGGACACTTCACTAATTTCTGATTAAACAAATCATTCAATCATGAAAAGGTTGAATGGGCAACAAACTCCTTCAAACCCTTGAAATTACCAGGACCAGACTGAATCTACCCAGGTCTGTTGCAAAGAGCCACAGGGAAACTAAAAACTGCTCTGATACATATGTTTAGAGCGAGCTTGCAACTCAACTATATACCAAAATTGTGGAGACTGGTGCGAGTTGTGTTCATCCCTAAAGGTGGCAACAAACCGATCGACCTGCCAAAATCATACAGGCCAATTAGCCTCACATCTTTTTTATTAAAGACCACGGAGAAACTGATTGACCTATACATAAGGTATGATCTTCTGGCAAAGATGCCACTACACAAATTTCAATTTGTCAACCAAAAGGGCAAATCAACTATATCAGCTGCACATAAGCCGATACAAATCATAGAAAAGACATAGGACGGCAACGAAATCGCACTATGCGCCTTCATGAACATAGAAAGAGCCTGACAATGCAAGACATGACTCGCTTTCCAGAGGAGGGATGCTCCTCACGAAGTAATGAAGTGGGTGAGTAAAATACATAATAAGGTATAGAAGTGTGTTTGCGGAGCTGGGGGAGGCAAAGCTAAGGGCGGACACTAGGAGGAGATGTCCACGGGGAGGGATATTATCCCCCTGCTACAGGGATTATAGCAAGGGGATAATATTAGTTGATGACCTTCTCGTGACCCTCAATAGTAAGGGCTTAACTGCTCTCCTCTACGTGGCCACCATCACGGTAATAATAAGAGGCACACGCATAGATACTTTGAGATTCAGAATAGAAAAAAACCTTAAATGAAACAACCCAATGGTGTGAAGAAATTGGTCTATCCATTAAGGGGGAAAATACATGTAAATGTTAATAAAAAAATCGATTTTTTTTATTACATCAAAATGTTTGACATGCTCTGAAAATATACTAAAAAAAGAAGCGATATTCGCATTAGTTTTTGAGTTATAGTCAGTTATAGACAGCGCGGCGTTCCCCAGGTCGGTGGAGCTTTGAAATTTTAAACGCGTTTTTCTCAAAGTAATACTTTTTCAACTTCCGTACAAAATATCTCAAAAAATATTGAACCGATCCAACTCAAATTTATACCACATCTACACAAGAGTATTATCTACTCGTTGAACCTACATGTTATTGTAATTTCGGAAAAATAATTTGTTTACTAATGTTTAAATAGTAATTTTTTTGAAAAATTATCGTTTTTTTTGTTTAATGTAAAATTAATGTAAAAATTTAATTTTTTTTTATAAATTTAATTGGTTCACCTATGAATTATATATCTCATTAGCATATTGTTTTTCCTCTGAATGTTGCAAGTTCCCCGGAAAAGGCGTAAAGTTGTACGAGGCAGTTTTTGATGTGTTATTTTCATTCGCTCGCATCGCCGCCAATTTGTTTTGAAAAATTATTAACAAAAATATTTTCATATACTGTGAGACATGTAGTTTAAGGATTTAATATTAAAAATTTTCTGAATAAACAATATATATATTATAAAACCAATCTGAAATTAGCAATTTTTTTCGATTTTACATGTATTTCCCCCCTTAATCCTCAGAAAACTGTTATAGTACCGTTCCAATCAAAATCGAAATAGGAACCCTGAATATTGGGGGTACAGTCGTATGTTTGCAGAAAAATATAAAATATCTAGGAATCCACCTAGATAGGAAACTCACCTGGGACAATCATCTAAACAAAACGGCATTGAGACCACTAAGGCACTCTGGGCGGCAAAACAAATGCTCGGACGCAATTGGGAAATATCTCCAAGGCAGACACTATGGACATACAAACCAATGGCGAGACCTATCCTCCTATATGGAGCTGCAGTATGGTGGCAAGCTTCAAAGGGTGGCCCGCCTGCTAATTACAGGAGCAATGAGCTAGATCCCAACGGCATGAATGGAGGCCCTCCTAAACCTAGATTCGCCAAACCTCAAAATTCAGGAGGAAGCATCGAAACAGGCCAGCAGCCTACAACAGGCCTACAGATAAAAATCAGGAGACCTTAAAGGCCAACTCAAAATCCTGGAGGACATCATGCCCATAATGAAAATATTGAACCTCAGCGACCAAATAAAAACCAAAGCAGCATTCCAGAAGAGGTTCAAGGTCAAGGCCTCACAAATAATAAAGGATAACGAATACTAAAAGGGTCAGAGAATTAAGATCCTATCGGATAGTCAAGCGGCTCTCATGGCTATTAATCGCGTTCAGATAAATTCAGATGTCCTCTTAGAGGTGAGAGGCCCTAAATAAAATAAGGACACAGAACAGCCGCGAGTTTATATGGATCCTCGGCTATGAGAGGCACCAAGGAAACGAGGAAGGTGATGGAAGAAGGAGCAAGAATGCGCTTCATAGGTACTTCTCTTTACTGGGGATTTACGAAGGCAGATACGGACAAGGAAATTAAAACATGGAGCAAGAAAAACATCGAAAGCTACTGGCTTAATATTGAGGGTTTAAAGTACTCAAAAAATAACTTGGCTTCGATAACGAAAGAGCAAAAAAAGCGATGGCTGCCTTCAAAAGTGGCATACGAGCCCTCTGCGGAGCATTGACAGACCACCTTCCCTGCAAAAAGTATCTCCACAGGATACGTATCCAGATTCATTAGAATCCTGGACATCCTATAGGACATAACGCAGGGGAGGCACAATAGACCCAGAAGATCGTAGTGCTAGGGGCCTTCTGGAACGACTCAAGGCTATGAATCAATCAAATGTTTATGTATCTTTTTCTCAGCTCCAGCTGAATATTTTTATTTCGCTTTTTTTTTTGCTTATACTGACGATCTCCTGTGGGCTCGGAGGCTGTTTCTTTGACTCTGGATAGTAGTCAACTGCAACTTAATCATCAAGAATTTTCTTTCTTTTTTTTAATTTGTTATGTAGTTTTTTGTTTTCGCAATTTTTATTTTTTGTTTGGAAAAACCAAACCATGCCACTGTTCAATTTTTCAAAAACCCGACAGTAGAATTTTAATTCATTTACATAAGAATACAGAAGGAAAATTTTTGAAAAAATTCCTGAGAAAAAGGTGCTACACAAGTCCAAAAAAAAACATTATTTTACAGGAAGCACAAAATCACTAAAAAATTAGAAATGTGTTTTGATGACATTTTTGAAGATTTGTCGTTTTAAACCAAATATTTTAATTTAAAGCTCAATTTTTTGTCAAAAAAAAAATGCACCAAAAGATACTCTTAGTGGAAGGAGCAAAGCAAAAAAAAAAAAAGTTGGAAGAGGTAGATACACCGTACGAAGCAGACGCTAAATAAATTTTATATACCCTTTTACAAGGTGACGCAAAATTTTATGGCCTTCGACATAAAAAATCAACCCGAATGAATTTATAGGGAAAAACTGTCTACATAGCTTTAATTAATTCCATAAAAATAATGACTTTTGTTTAAGAGTCGGCAAAAACAGGTACCACAATTCGAAGCTGATTAGTTCGTATGTCTTATCTCCTGTAAAATATGCAAACCCGCTATTACTTAAATATTTTGTTAACTTTACGTGTTATCTGTGATGCAATAAAAGGGCAATTAAAAACATTAACTTATTCATTTTGGCTTTAACGCTCTTTTATCAAAACCTAAAAAACTTTGGAAATTCTCGACGCATCGAATTGAAATTTTTTAACGATAATAATGGTAAATAGTCGAATTGAAAGACGTATTGAAATTCAACACATGTATCAATTGGGCTACATTGAGGGTACATTGAGGGTAAAACATTGAGGGTCCATCTGCACACTGTGAAAAAATGGCCGAAGAAGGAATAGTGGACGATATGAAACGAAATGGTCGACCGTTAGTGCTTTCCACAAAAGCATAAAGATTCGAACATTGGCTGAAAATAAACCAAGAGTAGGAACCCGAAGAGTGACGAAACGGCTTAACAACCCCTCCGCATGCCACTAAAAAAAGTGTCGCGGCGAACCGTTCAGTGATACATTCGATCCGCTATCATACCCCGGAAGTCGGCTTCAAAGTCATGGTAGCTGGCGAAATGAGCAGTAGCGGAAAGTCAGCTTCATTTTGTTGAGCAAGGAATGTCTGTTAATGGAGAATATTACAGGGCAAAAAATATCCTCCTTGTTTATGCACAATGCCTCAATAATCACCATCAATTTATGGATAGAAAGAAAGTGATTTGGACAGAAGATGGAGCCAGGGCGGAAACCGCTTTGAAAACTTGATTCCCCTAATTTAAAGCACATTGAAAATTTTTGGTCCAGATTTAAGGAGAGTGTCTTTAGAGATCCTAGACCAAAACATAAACAGGAGCTGATTCGACGTAAAGGAGTTGAGTGGGACGCGATTTCGATAGACTATCTAAAAAAAAAAAATGTATGTGAAAATTTCAGAATTTTAGAATGTATAGAAAACGAAGGAGGGCATACTTACACTAATTATATACAGGGTGCGTCACCAAAATCCGTACAGTGTTCAAATTGAATTTCTCGCTACATTGTGTTTGTGCCAGAGGTCGCCGTTGACGTACAAGTAGTAAGCCGACATAAGTAAAAGGTGTTTACCTCAAAATTGCCAGTTTGTCAAAAATGAGTCAGGAGTATAACTGAAGAGCCGCGATAATCGAAAGTCTTCGCGCTGGGCGGTCAGCACGGGAGATTATTCAATTTTTCCGATATCCGAAATCAACTGTATATGAGGTTGTTACTAAGTACAAAGCTCAAGAACAGTTAAGTGAAAGTTCAAGTACACCGGCAAGAAAGCAGCACTCAAAAGAACACACCGTGAGAACCCCTGAAGTCACCAAAAGGACAGAAGAGCTGATTCTGGAAGACCCGGGGCTATCGTTACGAAAACTGGCGTCTATTGTGAATGTGAGCGAGCCTACCATGCGGAGAATCGTTGAAGAGGACCTCCGATATTATTCTTACACGATCAAGGTTAGACAAATGCTTTCTCTTTCTTTCAATTTGATCATATTTTCTAAGGTTCAATTTGATCATTTCTAAGGAGTTTTGGCCTCCGAATAGTCCAGATTTAAATCCCTTCGACTATTACGTATAGAGCGTGATTGAAAGGGCTACCAACAAGTCTCGACATCCAAATTTGACATCATTAATGACCGCCATTGAGGCAGCGTTCGCCAATATTGACAGCGCAGAATTGCAGAGGGCGTGCGAGCGCTTCAGACCGCAAATGGAGGCCGTGATTGAAGCTGATGGGGGCTACATTGAATAATTACAATGTCAATAGATGCACGAAATGCCATGTAAGACGTTTTGGTACTTAAACTTCATTTTTCAATAAATAGCACTATTTGAAGGATGTTCATTGATTTGTCCGGATTTTGATGACCCACTCTGTATTATGATAGCTATTCTGTGTACTTTATAATAAAAATATAATATTAAACCAATCTCTTTTTCATTAAAATATAATATGTACAAGAAATACTATGGTCAGAAACTTTTGCGCCATCCTGTATATTCAAATCAATTTTTTTACACTTCTACTCATACGATAATCATGAAAAAAGGTTTGAAATCTTTACAACATATCAATGTATAAATTAACTTTCAAAATTGGAAGATCAAACTTCTGTTTAGATTTTTGCGACCAGCAGCTTCCTTAAACAAATTCCGCATCAAAATGATTAATTACTGTTGTACATGCACAACCTAGATTAGACGAATCTAATAAAAATAAACAAAAAATCATGTTGAGTATCAGTTATAAGAGATGACAATTCCATGGAATTTATATAGACGATATCATTCGATGTGCTGTACTTATCTTCCTTCTACGAAAAAAAAAGAATAGCATATCGCAGCCAAACTGATAAAATAAAATCCCCTATCTACAAAGTGTACAAAATTTTTACTTTATCTCCAAAAATAATTAATTCTAACTTTTTTCTGGAAAACCTGTATTAGTATATTATATTTAAATTTACATTTGTCTATTTTACCAATGCAGGTTTTCAAATAAAAACTACATCGAATCATTTTAAGATAACAACGAAAGCAAATGTTTTTTGTTCGCCCTGTAGAATTAGTCGATTTTGAGATAAGAGATTTTGCCCGTTCGCCCACGATATTACCAATGTATTTATGTACGTGCAAGACGAAACCTTTAAGTTGTCAAGTAGATTCAACTGAACAGTGTTTCTCTAGCGAATTGTTATTTTATATAATACAAGAATGTACGCATCGGACACAATTATTCAGAAAATTCATCTATTATTATGTAATACCTGTTACGAAATTCAAGGATAAAAAAGTGCGAAAAAATAACTGGTTTAAAATATGCAAAAACTGCTTGAGAATTTTGATTCGATAAATAATTCGATTGTGCTTGAATTGTTCCATTAAAATCATTCCTGTTTTACTTGATTTCTTTTTCTCTTCAAGTTCAAGTGCAATAGATTCACAGTTAGGCTCCGATAAGAACTAAAAAAAAAGATAAAGAAATCGAACAGGAAATTTCGATGAAATTGAAAAGCTTTCATTCGTTCGCCCGGAGAAATACAAACTCGAAACGCTATGATAACAATCCTGTGAAACAACTGCGTTTTAGGATTTAAATTTCTTCTTTGATAGAAGCAACATCTAATAAGATATTAAAATTAAATTTCTATGCAATTAATTGCTAGCGATAACAGCGAAAAGATATTACATTTTACATCCATAGCATTTTGAATTAATGAATGGGTGACTTCATCTTGAACCAGAAAACATCTTTCCGTTAGTCGTGGTCGAGTACAGTCTGAAGTCTAGATATGGAACAGTATTTTTGTTAAGACGATTTTAGAGCATTATTATTTTTGGAAACTCTTGCGAGTCTAATGCGTTGCTTTGGAGCGATCACAAACAACGTAACCTTCGTTCGAATTGCGTTTTGAGCGTTGTTGTTATTTCCAGTCGTTGAAGCTTGACTTCGAATGAGATCCGAGACATCGAATAAGCTACTAACGTTGAAACTATGGCAGTCGAACGTCATTGCTTCGAGCATTAGTGCTAGATCAAGTGCTTTGCAATTCGGTTTGGATGTTTGTATTGTGTTGTAAGTTGGGAATCAAAAGATGGCTTAAGATTGGTTCATGTAAATAAATATTGCATGCATGATGAATCATATATTTTAATAATAGGAGGGTGTAGGACTCAAACATGGCGAAGTTTATTCGAAGCTAGAAAAAAATGTAAAATTTAAGCGCTCAACATAAAATTCATTTATTATCGTCTGATTCTCGCAGAGAGTGTTCTTAAATTAACAGAGAAATTATTTCAGACAATGGATAGAATCACTCTTGTAAAAGACCTGATCCTAATATTTACCTTCTAAACTCTACAGTAGTATTTATTATTCGTGAGAATTGCTTCCGCGTTTTTTCGTGAAAGAAAATCATTTTTTATTTATGAAAAGAATGTCAAGTTTATTCAAATTATTCGCTATTAGAAGGTACATATTTTTCCCATATTTCGGGTTCCCATATTTTTCATTGAACGAGTTTCTCAGTTTCTCAAATTACGGTTCATAGATCAGACCGTGGTTTAAGCGTATGAGTTGTATCGAAAAGATTTAATTTTTTAACATCCTAATGAATAACATTTTTTTTAAAGACAAAACTCCATGCATGATGTGGTTTTATTTTAAAACAGTCCAACTACAGAGTTTCGAAGGTAAATTTACAGCGACGCAAATTTACCTAAATTATGCCCACAAAAACTCTTCAACCAATGTACACAAAAAGCACTGCGGACGCTGCTCAGTTATGATAAATTTTAGTTTTAGATAAATCCAGAAAACCCTTGCCCATCCACCCGCTAAACAACCCTGAAGTCTTTGTTAGTGAATTAAATTAAAACGCTAGAAAGTCATCAGCGTCTCTGTTATGTTTCTGTTTCTCCTCATGATTTACGCTTGAGAATCTGTAGATTCTCTTCTGCTGCTCTTCTTACGAGTTATTCACCTTATGATTTGATGCATTTTCTGCACCCGTGTATCAGCTGATATAAATAATTGAAATTTTCTGTTTATTAAAACTTAAATTATCTTGTTCTAAGGCGATTAGTGTTTCAATGTGAAATTATGAAGAAATCAAGTGTGGAAAAAAAATTATAGAATTACTGCAAGATGGTAAATCTAGTCGTGAAATTGCGAAAATGTCATATGTCAGTAATAAGAATCCAAAAGGCGTACAATGAGGATCATGAGTTAATTCCTCTAGTAAACAAAGGTGGTAGACCACGAAAAATATATGACAGAGAAGGCAGAATCATCGAAAGACAGTTGGTAAGTGGGAAACGTCGAACTCCCAAATATGCAATTCCAATGCTAAATCAGAACACAAGTGTTTGGACTGTAAGAAGGTCACTGAAAAGAGTTGGTATGAAAGCAAACGAAAAGAAAAAGAAGCCACTGCTATATACCAAAAACATCAAGGCCCAAAAGTCCGTTTTGGAAGAACATACGTTCTGGATTTTGAATGATTAGAGACAGGTAATGTTTGAATTAAACTTTTTTTTATAAACTATCTTTTAAATACTGTATATTATTTAGGTTATTTGGTCAGATGAAATGAAAATATATTTCTATCAGATGGGCGTTCGTGGTACTGGACAAATAATACTGCATACCTACAACCCTCCCAATTAAAGCAAACAGTCAAGCATGGTGGTGGAAGTCTTATGGTTTGGGGGTGTATTACGCCAAATGACTATTATTACGCCAAATGACTATTATTACGCCAAATGACTATTTAAACAAACTACAACAAAATTTGCCAAATGCACTTGAAATCATGGGAATTAATGAGGACCAGGTCATTTTCCAACAAGATAATGATCCAAAACATTCCTCTAAATTATTAAAATCTTGGCTTGTATTCGAAGCCCAAAAATATTTATTTCAGGTACGAAGTTTTGTCATTTTTGAGAGATTAGTATCATTTTTGAATGATGTTTTAGATGAGATCACAGATCAACTTATTTCCGAATGCTTTTTCATGAATAAGCTGAATGGAAAATATTGGCGAATTGATTCATGGTGGAAGTTTTTTTTTTGTAAAAGAAATTGTATTTTGTCCACTTTTTAATTATTCCTCTCGAATTTTCTGATAATTGTTGTTTTTCGTTTCTTCGTATAGGAAATTGACGAATAATATCACTGTAAATATTGAGTATGCAAATTGATTTTTTTTCTAAACCGTTTATTTTGGTCAGGTTAAACCGCAAGTGAAATAAACGTATTTATTTTCGTAATTAATTTTTTTCGCAATTATCCCTATGAAGAATGCATTTCTTCATCTACAGTCGATTTTCATTCATTAATTTGTTTGATTTAAGAGCAAAGCTGGCGGAAAATTAATTAAGGATAATTTTCTTCGCCCTAATTTAGTCAATAATGGAATATGCTATTATCAGTTGCATTGATCTTGCTGCTAGTTCCTTGCAGCATTGCTAGCTTTGTGCAAAATTTAATAAAATAAAGCTTGAAACCAACTACACCTTAGTGAATTTATGAATTTGCCCCACGTTTACAAAATTGTGGAGCACTTCAGAAAACCAACCGCTGAAAATTATTTGCACTATGTAGCCCCACGAAGATTTAATGATTGACTGTTCGATGGCACGAGACTCAGTTAAAGACAAGAAAAATATTTTAAAATTTATAGCAAGAAGGCAAGTTCTACCGTAAAATTAGGAAAATAATCAATAAAAACATTCTAGAATCAGAAATATAATCGCGAAATTCAAATCTTGTAGAAAATTAGAAAATTTACTGCGTTCTGGTCGACCTAGGAAATTGTCAAGTAAAAGAAATCATCGAAGAAGTAAAGACTAAGATCAAGTCTAGCGAAAACAGCAGTAAGTGCCTCTGCGGTTCGTTGGACCCTTAGTGCAAATGATTTATATGGACGAGAACCAAATAAGATGCATTGAATATCGGACAAAAACAAACGGAAGCGGCTGAAATATGCAAATAAATACAAAAATTATGGGGTTGAGTGCTGGAAAACTGTGCTTTTCGCCGATGCAACACAAATTCCATATTTTCGGGGATAAAAAAATGTATAAAAATATGGCGTAGTGTGTTCAAAAATCACAGCTGTCTAGGACGTGGGCCTGTCTATAATGGTTCTTGTATCGGACGCCGAATCAACTTTTGATGACCCTTCTCAGTTTCGAGAGCTTAACCATATAGAGCATTTGTGGGAAATTTTGGATCAGAGAGTTCGGAAAAGACCAATTTCGAACAAGAAAGACTTGAAAAATGCATTGCTTGACGATTGGGAACCTATAAACCCAGATGTGATAAAGAGCCTTGTTGAATTTATGCCAAGACTCCTACAAGCTGAGAAAAAAACCAAACAATACACTAGTTTTAAGTTGAACTGTTATGTTTCCACTGATAGGAACAAGTCTGCTATTACTTTTGACTGATAAAAAGAGCACTCTTAAATGTTTTTTTTAATATAAACTCATAAGCTCTGCATGCATTGCTATGAAATGATTTTATTTTCTTGGTAACCAATAAAACTTAGACTTGAGAAATCATTTATTATTTTCTATAACTTACAGTTATAAAAATATATCAGGACAAAAATAAAATTTCGAGTGTGTCAACACTTTTGACTCTCAGAACATGTACAGTAAAAAAAATATATCATATTCTTCAAATGGCTGTGAAAAACTACCTTTGAGCAGAATAATCTCATCGAATGAACTTATAATGAGTAATAGCTCCTGAAAATGCCAGGCTTCATATTTATAAGCAAAAATGGTGTATGAGTTTTAAAATAATTTTTCGAATACTAAAATTTTTAAGTATATCTCGTAAAAATATCATTTAAAACTTAAATTATCTTTTCACGTCACGAGCTACGCTCAGTGTTGCAATACCAACTCTTTTTTTTGCCTTGTCTAGTATTATAATGTATCTGTTAAATGTAAATTTGGCAATAGATTTATTATTCTACATTATTATTTGATTTGCACATCGTAACGCGTCATATGATAGTTTATTTGCCTAATTTTGTTTAAATTCTACTCAATTCAACAAGCATAAAATGCATAAGTATAGAATTCACACTCCAGTCGAAGATTTTAAATAATGCATTTTCCTATTAAATATCTTTCTAAAGAACCTTGAACCATTTTTCTCGAACACATGTAAAAAAAAATGATTTCTTTCAACGTCTTTCAAATGTGATAATCGTTTTGGCATTAAAATTCACCATAAACACTATTTGAGTAGCTAAGTAATTATTTTCATCCAGAAATATCGCATATCATCTAATTAAAATTTATATATCCGAGTAAAATTTAAATATTTCCCATTATCAACCAAATGTACCCTTTAATAATTCAACTGTTAACTGCAAATCTCAAACTAGAGATGTTATAAAAATCTCTTCATTTATCAACCATATTTACGAGCACGATAATGAGGAAAGAGCCAGAGAAAGAATTAGCCATGCATTTATTATCAGTGCTAACTTTGTGACTCATTAGCAAGTTTCCGGCAGCCGGAAATCACTAGTTTGTTTTGTTCTAAATCTTCTACCAATTAATAATATTAAAAATTATATTATATTATAAAATGTATGAAAACTTATAGACTACCAACAGATACTAAATTGTTGATGAAGGTTGCGTTATGTTCTAGATTGATATCTGGTTCATAAAAATAAAATAATTATATTGGCATAATTCTCTTCTGTCGGGCAATAAGTGTCGTATTGATCACTAAATCATTTAAAAATTCTCTTCTATATTCCAAACCATTTGACAAATAACTACAAATTTCACATTAAAACAAACTTACCGTAATTTTCAGCGCCGAGATCTCGAATCCTATCCTCCAGAATTCGAATTTTATTTATGAAATCATTCACTCCATTTCCCTGTACTTGCGTATCCAATCCATCTGCATATTTATGCTCTAACTGGAGACATTCTTCAATTAATTGTTCCTTCGACATAGCTTCGAGCCTTTCGACCCGGGCCCGTTCATAAACATTAGCGAATTCCTTCGTTAGGAATTCCTCTTCGTCTTCCGGCAACGAAAAGAAATAATTATCTTCCGAGTCGATGGAGAAGCTCGAGTCGCGTGTTCGTGCGGATGGCGTTAACAGGGCACCTGGCACCTCGGCCATATGCTCTTCCATTAGAAAATCATTTGTATTGTACGGAACAATTGAACGACTACGAACCAGTTTCGAGCGCATTCCGTTACGACCGCAGCCTCCGCCGCCATCACATATCCGGCTCTGTTGCGATCGTGGCTTCTGAAATTTCCAGTTCGATTTCTTGTACGGTTTTGTATTCGATTTCGGCTTGCCACGGCGTCGCTTCCTTTTGTTTTTCATCGGGAAATTGCCACTGTAGCGCGACTTCAACAAGCATTCTTGCAATTTCAAATCATCACTCGCGCCCAACACGGTATCAGCGCCATCTTTTGCACGGTCGCACGCTGGTGACGTGACCTTAGACTTGAATTTGTCAGCAGCGGACGGCAATTCAATCACCATTGTTGATTGTTCTATGGGGTGGACGTCATTTTCACTCGCACTTAAAGTCAGATTTTCGCGTGTTCTAGGCAACATTTCCAGCTCCATTTTCACAATTTACAATTACATGCACTTTACAATGTCTACTGCACTTGAAACACGATTTTTATAAATCACCAAATCGTACGAAACTCACTGGAACGCCGGAGCACAAATGCAAACGTTTGAGCGCTTGTCGCCATTTTCAATTTATGATTGCTAGTACGTTTTTCCGCCACTAGGATTCTTATTTGCTTCACTTTTGGTTCATTCGTCGGTCGCGTTACCATAAGTTGCTTTGCCTAGCCTAGTGTCTTGTACATTTTGTTGTTGGGATTTTCTTTGCAGTGCCTTTCGCTTTCCGCTTCTCCACACAACGCAGCACAGCCGCCGTCGATACGATGTGCATACACTGCATACATATATTTTGGTTTGACTGGCTGAGAATGGGAACATGCGAAGGAAAACGAACGTGAAAAGCACGACCCGACCGTGCCGGCAACGACGAGATGAAGCCCAAAATCGACGAGAAAAATTGAAACGCGACCAAAAGCACGAGTTTACACGCATTTGGCGTGATGTGCGTGATTTAATGTGTGCCGTTGTGCGTTTGTAAGTTTGTAAACATAAGTACACATGACCAACGCCAGCGATATTATTGTTGTTGTTTGTTTCGTATGGGGGCTGTTTGGATCCGTAGCGCAGTTGGGTGGTGGTTCTTCAAGTAGGCATCTAGCTATCTGGGCATTTTCAAGAGATTTTGCTCTAGCGCTAGATGTTCGGTATATTTTCGTTTGCTACGATCGGACTGATATGTAGCGTATGTAAATATGAGCTTGTCGAAAACATTGGATTGAATTGGCGATTATTGAATATGGAGCAATTGATATTAGATGGATGTATGTAATCGAAAAATTACAAGGCTCAAGTTCCTGGTGATTGTAGAAATTACATAAATACGTATAATGAAATGTTTTATTAACCATGATAAGCAATCCCCCCTTCCCCACCTCATAAGAATATATTAGCCTCATTTTTTTGCGCCGTGACTATTGTATTAGCGAATTATGGGTTGGGCATGAGGAAAATCTGTAGAGAAGCATTAACTGAGTTTATTTATTTATGAGTTTATTCATGGTTGTGAAGATTAATAAGCACCAAAAGCTTAACAGGATGAAGAATGCCTGCGAACCAACAGATAAAAAATGATAAATTGAAAACAAGTCTTTAAATTAAATGATCTAGTAGGTACCTACTACCATTCCAAGACAGTAATAGCAAACTCACACTGAAAAATCTAGATTGTCCTGAGGCGAAGAAATGAGGTGGGCTGTGGGGAAACTAGCCACAGTTTTTTTTAAACAAACATCGGATAAAAATGCCAGTTATTTAAGGATGAAGCTTTTCAAAGTATAAGCTCCCATATAACAAGGGAATGGCCATCACAGTATCAAAATGAATTAGGAAGGCTTAAAAGATGCGCTTGGTTTAACGCTTTCTTGAGTGGCAGAGAAAAAGTCTGGTTCAAAGATCTTAAAAGTAGTTATATTAAGCAAATCAATAGGCTATTTACTATTAAATGTTATAATAAACTCAGATTAGTTAAGATAAAAGTACTAGATGACCCTAAGTGCCCGTTTAGTGAAGCAGTTGATGATATAGGCCATCAGATTTTTCACTGTCCGGAATCAGTTATCAGATTTTTTAGCATTTTAATTCAGTAGATGCGTTACTTAGAGTTAACAGTAAAGAGCGAATCAAGCAATTACGAAGTTTTTTTAGAGGCAGCAAGAATAGATATTTATGGAAACAGTCTTAAGGTACGCTTTGTATTCTTAAGTTTAAGTAGAGATTAGTAGGGTGTAAGTCTTTCCCTAAAAAAGATAGTGTGTAATGCCGGGTTTCCACCAAAGAGACAAAACAAAAAACACGGACAAAACATGTTTTTCTGAACAAAAACACGAATGTTTTGTAAAAACTGAACAGTTTCGCGAGCATTTTTGTCTCTGAAACTGTTTTAGTAAACAAAACACCTTTTTTGTCCGTGTTTCTTGTTTTGTCTCTTTGGTGGAAACCCGGCATAAAGCTAGAGTTACAATCAATGCAACCAACATTTGTTGCACGTCAAAATGAGTTTGAACCCATGAGAACGTATGAGAGCAGTTACAATGATGCAACACAACTTTGCTTGGCAGCAGAGTTTGCTCATATCTCAAACTTGGCATGGCAACAACATTTTTGAAAATATCCAATTCCACCTGTTCCTATGAGAGTCCGGGAAATGGGAAATGTCATATGTAAATGACAATCAGAATTTGTATTTTTTTGCCTCATTTTTGCTTTACATTATACTCCGCAGCTTTTAGAGGATCAAATATTCACTGATATCTCTTTCCGAGACTTGTGTGATAAGGATCCAAATTATCGAACAGCAATTTCTTTAATATAGCCAGTGACAGATGACAGTAAATGTTGTGTTGCATTGATTGTAACTCGTTCCACCAACAAAACTTGGCAGCAAATGTTGGTTGCACTGATTGTAACTCAAGCATAAGGTTCAATTGTTTGTTTTAATAATAGGTGCGTATTTTTATGCATCCGGAGTAGTGCAGGATAGCAATTTGCACACAAAACAACAACATCCAGAGTACGAACACTTGTGAATTCAGTGGAGCTCGTACTCGTGCACTGTGTGGAATGTATTTCAATAATTCATGTCAGCTGAAACAGTTGGCTGCAGTGATAAATTTCCAAAAATTTCCCTGTCAAACTAGCAGCCAGGAAAAATTGAAATGGATGAATATGATTCAAAAATCAATGCAGTCAACAGAATTCTCATCCTATGAGTCGGAATATTCTTCGATTACGTTTTAAAAAGAAATTCGCATGATTCTAATTTTCTAGGTAGACATTTGTTATTTCCAAATTTAAATTTTGAATTTTGAATTGACAAATGTCTGACAAGCTAAGTGTTGCCAACCAATTAGGGAAGAAATAAACTCGCATGCTACTCCGGATCGTTTTTTTACGCATGCAGGAATACCTACTCCACTCTGGATGAAAATAAAACGCAGCTAATGAGAAGGATAAGATTGATTTATGTTGCTATCCTCTGATAAAGATCTCAAGGGTTGTTCACTATTTTTTTGTTATTCATGCTAATTTATTTGATGATTGGTTTTTTTGAATTATAGACTTCAATAAATATGTATAATTTATATTAATAGGGATTTACTGATAAGATATTACAAATATATTGCTGCCTTATGATATACTCATGTAAAAGAATATTTTTTAAAGCTTCATAATATACAAATTAGTATTGTAGAAATTACGTTATTTAGGATTAATCACTAAACACGTAACTTTATTATAAGAGCTCGGAAGTAAGGAGACCTAGTGGTACTCGTGAAAATTAAGATCAAACCTACACTTTTGGTGGTATCGACAAACGATAGCTGATACGTACTGTGATAAGCCAGCCTAATCATCGTGAAACAGGATTTAGCAAATCAAAAAGAAGGACCAAGCTTGTTGAAAGAAATCAATAAAACTCCAAAGTAACTGTTCTTTGAATTACTTGGAATGAGACGAAAAGATTCAAACCAATTCAGGAATAAAGAACATATGCTCAATGGAGCACAATCATGGATGTAGATAGTTTATTAGTCTCAAAGAAATGGGTTTTATGTCAAGGGAGTCGACTAAAAAATATTGTTCTGCAAGAAAATAAAGAAACAATGCTCAGAATACGTACAAAAATCAGATACCTAACTAGTTCTGAAATGAAAACAGGACAGCATTCTCAGTGGAGTCAAAATTTGACCTTATGGGGCCAAACAAAACAGATAATTTTGGCATCGGTATTCTTTTATTTCAATTTTCCTGCACTTGACATGCAGTAAAGTCCAATTACATGTTGGTATTTAAGGAGTTTTTAAAATATTAGATGGATGGAGACAGAGAACCGAGCTCCAGAGAATTGTGTATTGGTAAAATTCAATTCTTAGTCAATTTAAATCAATACTCTTGGTGAAATTGATCGCAAAAACCTTGCAAACGACACTTTAAATTTTTCTAAGCTCCTAGCGTCACGGGAAAGACAACGGAATTGTATGTCTTCAAAATTTGGGTAATTTGGAATGCTGGAGCTGATCGAAAAAAAAATACAATACACATTGACTAAAAGCCAAATAGAGTCAGTCGATCACAATTTTGTAAATTAAGAAAATTAAGCTTCTAAAGTAGGGTTCGAGTAAACTCATCTTGGACTGATTTGAATCCTGCGAAAATCAGTCAACTGATGCCGATTGTTGTTCCAAGACTAATCTAGCATGAGATGTGTATAGAAGAAGAGAAGGTCGAAAGGCGAAAAAAGTTTGGGAGGATCTAGGACCAAAACTGGTCATTTTTCCGATCAATTCTTGGTTTGGCGTCCACAGTAACTTTAAAATCCTTAACCTGTATGGAAGCACGCAGTATGTGATAATGAACTGAATGGCCATAAGTCAGTGGATATCCTTTTTGGGATTATACGATTGTCTGGCTTTTATTAATGTGTAGCACAAGCTTACTAGCGACACCATTGTTGAGGTATACGTAGATTTTATTGAGGGTCAGACCCAATGTAGATCTCTTTGAAACTCCAGTTTGGGGTTTAAATGAACTAAATAGGTGGGACTTCTATCAGATGCAGCAGGAGTTGTCAGAAAAATAGGACTGAATCCATAAGCCAGACATCAAGTGATCTAACAACGTGATTTGTGAAGTAGGTAAGGTTTATGGAATTCATACTGCTCTCCACATCTAAGGTGCCCATATTCATTGATGATATGATATAATAAAACACGGAAGAAGTGATATAGAGCTGTAATTAGCTGCAAAAAATTAGCTGCAAAAAACAACAGCAAATATGGTTTTAGAAAAGCCCCTGTTGCTTAAGTATACTTAGAGACTCATTGACCTATTTTCAAAAAGATTTTTAAAAGGTCATCCAAACCCAGCACTAGAATAAGGTTTTAGTTTTTTTTCACAATTGATGCAATAACCGAGGGAGACAAAAAACTGATAGTGATGAATTCTTAGAGCTCATCTTGGAATAGTTCAGTTATTTGGTAATGGGTCGACGAACAAGAATTGAAGAACGTGAGATCATTATTGAACATTACAAAAAAGGAAAAATTCAAAAAGAAATAGCAAAAATCACCTGTCTACAGTCAGTACAGTATCAAAGTCTACAGTCCAGCACATAATTGAACGGTTTGTTCGTGAAAATCGCATAGAAAATAAGGGCAGAACAGCGTGCAATAAAATATTTCCCCTTCCGCGTGAAGAAAAATACCAAGCTAAGCGCACCAAAACTAGCGCAGGAGGCAGAAAAAATTCTTAGTAAGAAGTGTAACCCAGAAACCGTAAGAAGAGTTTTAAGGGATGCGAATTTTAACGGAAGAGTCATCAGAAAAAAAGCCTATATTCGTGCTAAAACTAAGGCAAGAAAAATGGAATTTGCTCGTGAACACGTAACAAAAGGAACTTTCGTATCGCGGACAAGATCAAATTCAACCTTTTCGGAAGAGATGGAAGGGGTTATGTATGGAGACAACCAAATGCTGAACTTCAACCACGAAATTTATGGAGTACAGTAAAATACGGTGGTGGCCACGTGATGATGCATGGCATCTTCCGGAGTGGAAAACTTGGTGTTCATTGAGGGGAACCTGGACAAATTCCAATATTTGAATATCTTTAAGGATAATCTACTGCAGAGCGCGGAAAAATTAAACATCAAGGACAATTTCCGATTTTATGAGGAAAACGATCCCAAGCACATCTCGGAACTAGTGCGAAAGTGGTTGATTTGGAATTCCCAATCCAAATTGAAACGCCTGCTCAGTCGCCAAATCTAAATGCTATCGAACATTTATGGTCAAAACTAGAAGAGGGCATCAGAAAACATCCGATAAGCATTAAGGACGACCTTCAAAGGACGCTTCAATAGGAATCGGAGGCCATTTCACCAGAGTACACCAAAAAGTCGGTGCACTCAATGCCAGATCGCCTCAAAGCGGTATTGAAACAATCAGGATATCCAACTAAATATTAAACAATTTTTTGAAAAAAAAACCATTTGAATTTGAAGTGGAGGACTTTTGTGAGAGAACGTCATTTAAACTGTGAGGTGATATTTGGTGTATATGATGAACTTATATTTTTTTTTTGCTAATTGGAATATTTTTTATTGGTTTTTTCATTGGAAATAATAAATAAAACGGCAAGCTGAAATATTTTGTTTGTTTGAAGAAAAGCAATTTCCATTTTCCACGAGTTTTTAAGGGTTTTTTTCTCATAAAAAGTACTCACATCATTTAAGCTGTGAGCCACTGTATATTCTAAAACAAATTCTTGCACAAACTAATTTAATTAAAAATTGATGTTAAGGTTTATTTGGGATTCCTTAAAAATTTAACTCCACTTGTTCCAACCGTACTAAGCGCATAGTTAACTTGTATATTTTTCTAATCACGGACGTAACACATCGGATTATTGTTGCCCTAGTGCCAAAAATAATTCGAAAATAGCTGTTTACCTAACACATTCTATCAAATTCAGTTCGCATTTTATAATGCATATGTACACACATACGTATATTTAACTGTCGCCGTGCATATATTTTCCAGATGGCTAAACTGATTACGCATTTATGTTTTCGCAACAGTAAATGTAAATAAATAGTCTAAATCATCCTTAAACCAGTTATTCACGGTCAACAATGGTGTATGACTCAAATATGTATAGTTTAACTCTCTTCTTGGCCGGCTTCAATCGATATACAGAGGTATCGGAATGACGTTTCGTTTAAAAACATATATATCAAGACTATTGATGAGATCTTAACATGCAAAAGACATATAAGTTATTAACTATTGTAGCAATAAAAAGAAATTGTATAAAATCTGGTATATTTTATGCATAGATATAGATATCTAAAAACGTAGAATTAGATAAGATATTAAGATACTTAACGGTATAAGATATTAAGATACTTAACCTTAAAAGATATTAAGATACTTAACGGGTTAAACTACGCATGCAACATTCAAATGTTGTCGGGTTGGTTCACTTTGAATGGTCTCAACAAGCATTATAGCATACCTACATATATGTGCATATTTGTGAATATTTTGGTGTACATGTTTGTGAATATTTTGGTATATTGGTGCTAGAAAAAGCTCACGCAAATTTGATAATATACGGGTGAGAAAAATCACAAGTTTGATAAGAAATAATTTTCACTTTCTGTAAATTTAGGAAAGGAATGTTATTGTGACATTATTTATCTTATTCATTATATTAGAATTTCATCTTTCGTTCTATTGATTCGAATAAACGACGTATTCCAAATTCAATAAAAACATATTTACTGCATTGGAAAATAGAAACTCAGAAAAATTGTATATACAATCTCGAAGAGAACGTAATTGTCTGATAATAATGTCTCATATATTCGAATAGTCATAAATTTCTTCCTTTTAAATATAGAATTTGAATTGAACTCAAATCATACAGATAAAACATATACTTTCTACTCTATTTATAGCCTGTTTACAAACAAAATGCTATAAACGTCAAGAAATTCCTCTAATCTCATTGATAATAGAATATATTCGCATGCACATCTTATTACGAAAGCTTTATTCGCAAGAATTCTATCCATAAAGTTGTCAACTCGGTCCTACGCAATATCAGACACTCTGAGAGCGTTGAATGTGAAGAGCCAAACAACAATTCACTTCAGAACTTAGGTATAATAAGTATTGTCCATTCGATTTCTACAAGTTCCGTCTTAGCTTTTATATTTCTCTGAAAGCTGTACATTCTTGAATCGTTCATGAATTCGATGGGGAAACTTCTATTCCTGGTACGTAACGTATCCATAAGAAAAGCACAAACGCTTAATGGGAAATACAAAATTCCTATTCCAAGCAAATGAATGATAATAGCTATGAGAAATTCAACACAATTTTGATGTTTCTGTTGAGCACTTTTGTTCGTTATGATTGTGCAATTTGTATGGTTTCAGAACAGCTGTTTCGAACATTAGCTTCATATTCAGTAATGAACTTTACTTTTTCAAAAATAATTAAGATAATGATAACAATAAGAAGATAATATAAATCAATTAAGTGAAATATCAAGATAGCAATGTAAAATAATGAGGAATATTTTTTTCTTTCCAAGGGTAGAGGGGGTAGCATATCTATGAATTTATCAAAACTGTTTCAGAATCAGTAGTATTCTTTCAGTTTCATAAAAGTTTTACGTGTTGAGTTTTATTTGTGTTTTTTTATCGCGTTGGCACTAGTAAGAGATTTATGTCTGCTTAGTTGTATTTCAATGATTGATCAAGGTCATAAAATACTGCGACTTGAAGCTCTCATGTTTTTTAAGGCTTTAAAAACATCTAGTACAATAGACAAGTTTTGTACATATCTGAGCTTGGTGCTTTGAAACTAACTAACTCATTTCTAATCAGTATCTCACTACCACCTACTCGCAACCGAAAACGACTCCGAAATCGCTTCTTTGCCAAAGGAAATCAAACCACCGCCAATATACCTAAGAGAAAAAACAAGCAGTAGCTTAGTTGACATGTTGGTATCAATTGCTGGTAAAAACAACTTCCATGTTACACCACTTAAAGGTGGCCACGTCTCTGAGATCAAAATACAAGTTTGTTCTGAAGATGAATTCATGAAGGTGGCAAAACAGTTAGATAAACAGGGCAGACAGTATTATACATACCAGCTAAAAAGTTTCAAAGGATTGTCGGTGGTAATTAAAGGCATAGAATCTGACATTGATGTTGATGAGTTGAAGCAGGAGCTTGAAGTCCTCTGTTCAAAGTAGAACTAGAGCCCGAAACTAGCAAGCTCAAAAGGGGTGAAGCTCACAAAATATATAGCCTGCGAATCAAACGCAATCAAACAAAAAATGCACACGGATCGGCTGAAATCACTGTTCGAAGCAGCTCTAACAATGAACTCACTTCTATTTTTTTAACGCTTTCATACTGTATGCATCGATTCATGACGACGATGTGTAACATGATGCAAGAATTACTTAAAAACCAAAACATGTTGCTTCAATTTCTTATTAACAGCAAATGAGTTCATTCAAGATTGCCTATTGGAATGCGAATGGTATCAGGGAAGCCCCACTAAGAACCGCCAACGGACCAGAAGTGACACAGAGAAAGCCAAAGCCTTCGCAATTCACTTAGAACAGGTTTTCACACCTTTTACCTTGGCAACATGCGACTTTCGAGCTAATATCAATGCACAAGATTCACAATCAATCAAGATTTCGGCTAAAGAAGTGCAAACTATTATTATCCAGGAAATATCCGCAAAAAAATCTACGGGAATTGATCTCATCACCAACGCTATGCTCAAACAGTTGCCACCGATCGTATTCTCTTGACTTTCTAATCTGTTCAATGCTATCTTCTGAATCGGGTATTTTTCTGAAGCCTGAAAAACAGGCGAAATCATAAAGATCCCCAAACCAGGTAAGGACTCTTCTCAAGTGAAGTCATACAGACCTATTAGTCTTTGTCCTGCGTCTCCAAAACTCTCGAGAAAGTTCTGTTGAGAAAGCTACTATCAACACCAAAAGATGCGAAAAAAATCTAGAACATCAATTAGGGTTTCGAAGACATAACAGCACCATTCAACAGATCCACCAAATCGCATCAGACATTAAAATAGCATTCGAAGACAAGAAGAACTGCTCGGCAGTCTTTTTAGACGTAAACGTACCTTTCGATAAAGTCTGCCATGAAGGATTGATATTCAAATTGAATCAATGCTTCTCAAAAGCTCTCATGAAATACTTTCCAGGTGAGATACAAAAGCTATTCTAGCGCTAAAAATCGTGTGGAAGTGTTTTGGGACCGGTACTTTACACAATCTTCAAATCTGATCTCCCAATAAGCGGCAAAACAACAACAGCTACCTTTGCGGATGACTTTGCCATTCTATGTACTGTACTCAGATCCAGCTATGGCATCCCAAACACTGCAAGCCCACATCTCAGTTCTTGAAGAATGGCTAGCAAAATGGAAAATCAGAATGAACGAATTCAAATGCACCTACGTTACTTTCACAATGCTAAAACAGACTTGTCCTCAAGTATATCTAAACAATAGGTGCGTTTTTTTTTTTGCTCCGGTACAGAACAGAATAGAACTATGCCGCAAACAACAATCTAGTACAAAACAGCAGTGCGATCGCTAAGCTTTCTATAAGTTGCTGTATTCGCTGTGGTAGCGCAAAACAGATGACAATAAAAGGAGAAAATAACGAGTATAAACTACTACAATCGATAGAATATAGAAAAAGAACTAACAGAAAATTACCTCTTTTAATTTTCTACACATTATGAGGGCTTTTTCTGATTTCCTAACTATCAAAACATTCAACATAACCTTGAAAAAACCAAACCCACCTCATGTTAAAAATGACAACTTATCATGAGCTTTTCTTATCAACACATTCTAAAGTTCAGCACGTGAACTACCTATGAGGAATAGAATTTCTGTACTAGTGAATTCACTGGTACAGAAGTGTTGTTTCCAATATGTCTGTTCTGTTCTGTGCTGGATAGAGGAGCAAAAAAAAACGCGCCTAATGAATCAATACCTCAAAGTAACGAAGTGAAATATTTCGGAATGCACCTTGACAGAAGGCTCACTTGGAAACGGCACATTGAAGCTAAAAATCAACAACTGAAGCTCAAACTCATAAACTTCAAATGGATGATCAATAACATGTCAAAACTTTCTCTCTACTCTAAAGTATTCGTCTTTAAGTCTGTCTTAAAGCTTATCTGGAGCTGTATCTTACAAATATGGGGGGCAGCTCGCCCATCAAACATCAACATCATCCAATCAAGAATACTTCGATCTATCACCGGATCCCCGTTACTTGCGACGAAGACCTGCGGAACGAGACCATTGCCTATGAAATTAAGAACCGCAGTGTAAAATATATTGCTAACCTCGCTCATCATCCCAACAAGCTCGCAATAAAATACTAAACCATCGTCATCAACTGTGAGGGGTGCTAGCATGTAAGATTTGAAAACAAACTGAAGCATCTTACACGAAGGTAGCAGTTTAATAAAGTTATTACAAAAACAAACAAAAAACTCCGAAACTTTATAGGAATATCAAACTCTGTTTGATTTGTAAAGTGACAAATCGTCAGAGAGATCATTTCCTGCAATTTTAGCCAAATTAGTATAAAACTAGGAAGAATATCTAATCGAAAAACGACAGATATTTATACACTACTAAACATTTAATAAAAAAATTTAAACAGTTATATTATTCCTATTTTTAACATTTAAGTATAATTTAAATATTTAAGTTCAATATTCAGGTAATGCGTCCTATTTTCAACATTCGGAAAACTGTATTTCATGCGTACATCAATAAAATAACTCACCTGAAACGTGTCCGTATCAACTAAAGCACAAATTTGTGGTCCCATAATTTGCTTTATTCCAATTAATCGACACACTTGTTATTAGTTATCAGCTCCACATAGAACATATTCAGAGAATCTGGAATCTTTTCCGTATACTCTGTAGCAACATAGCCAACGATTTCACATTTTTCTATAAATATCATGTTCGTGAAATCAAATACAATCATAAATAAAAATATTTGTCATACCTCCATAATGTATTTTCCACATGTCGTATGTTAGTGACTTTACTTTCCGACTGTCCGATCAGATATAAACAATGGCGAAAGTAGTTAGTTGCGATTCTCTTGGTATAAATGCCGCTGTTGAAATAAAGGTATTAAATTTGTTAAGGAAAACATAATTTAAGAAAATATGAGAAACTTACATCCATAGCTCTCGATACGTCTTGTATTATACCGTATAAAGGAATCATTGTTGATTACACGCTGTCCAATCGCAACTGTTTTCAATTGAGAATTAGTGAACATATGGTTAAAAAAATAACCTAAATGATAAATATAATAACGGGTCAGTTGTTATAATTGAAGAATTAAATCACTGAACAAAAAATCAATTAATAAAATATGCGGAACGGAAAGGTTGATGCATTTCACCGGGCAGCACTTTCACCACATTGTATTTTTCACTTTATTAACTTGTTCTTATTTGGCTCTAACCGTACACGCACATAATAGACAGGAATTTGTTCCATAGACACCGTTCATCAAATTTCCAAACCAACGATACGATTCTCAGTTATTACACGATTTATTCGATGTTAATTTTATACACTTGAATCACTCGTCGAACGAATCTAAGCTCTGTCCACTGATTAAGACAGAATCAATTGATCACTTAATCAAATTTCAAATTAAGAAATTTCAAATAGACACACACGGCCACTGCAATGAAGAATCCTACATATAGACACTCCACAAGCACGTACTCGAACTTCCTTTCAGTAGTAATTACTCTTGTAAAACATTTACACCATCGTTAACAACCCAAAAAAATAACACCACACAAATCCTGATGAACATCTGAATCGACACAAAAAATCTTATTTAAAATCAATTCAGTAAAAAGAGTAAATATTTTTTTTAATTATATTTTTAATTAATTAAAAATACACTACATATTTTATAATCATGTATTATATTCATATGAAAACTAAAATTAAATCATTCGATCATCAAGAGTTCATATATATCAATTGATATTAGTTATATAATGCAACAATGATTCTCAAAAAACAATCTTATCATAAAAATAATTTCTATATATTTGCAGATATGCTAATTGAAATTCAAAATAAAAATAAAAATTAAATGCAAAAACTTCCAATGCATTTTTACATTTACAGCGATTGCTATTATGTTGCAGAACGATGTGGAAATGATCCAGAATAGTTGTGAGTGTGTATGTTAATGATTTATGACAAGTGATTACAAGATTATATTTAAAAAAAAAAAAAACAAAGTCGGATCCAATCAGTGTTTAATCTAATCCGAATTTGGTATCGTTAGAGAAGTTGAAATACATACAATATTAAGTAAGGCACACTAAAAGTGTACTGAACCCACCCCAATGATACAAGTGGTATTTTTGTGATACCTTATCTGTTAGGTACTTTAATCATTGGTACCATATCTTTAATCATTCAAGAAATAATACGTTGAAATCGTAAGACATTTTTATGACAGATACAATTCACTGGAATATACCATCTATCAACTGCAGTAAATTGAGTAGGAAATTTATCAAAAAAAATCCGTTTATTACAAAATTGTATTTAAAATCGTACCAATAATACATTAGTACATACTGTTAATATAATTTTGTGAATCATATCAATATCCGTCTGACTGATATATTTATAAAAATACATTTTGAAGTCTCAATCTTCTATTTTTGTCTGTCCATTTATACTTCCATAAATGAACGTGTTATTAGTAGAGATTAGTAGAGTATGTTTTGTAGATATTTTTTTAAGTAATAAAGTATTTTAACTAAACTCTATAATGTAACATAATGTTTAGGACACCTGGAGCCAAGCTATATTTTAAATCACTCATTTGAAATATTTTTTTAAATATTCCGTCAAGAGTCAAATATCTTAGCGCTTCTCATAATTTTTAGGTTTCCGGCAGAATGTTTTACTGGAGAAAATGTTTATAACCAATTCTTTCACATAGCACAAAGCAATCCTACTTAATTCAATTGATTTTTTACCAAAGTATTAATATTGGCAGCAAAGAGACCCTTTACTTACCAATCAGATTATTTGCACGTATTTAGAAATCTAGTGGACAATGAGATAGCTCCTCAGCACATTTCCTGTATTTCTACCAGGAATCCTGAGACTTTAAAGTCCGTGTTCCAAATTAAAACCTTTACTATGCCAACGAAAGGATAAACAATGCTTCAAAATTATAGTTGAAACTCTACGAGTGACGGTTAAAAAGTTTTAAGCCTAAGTACTTTTAAGTGTCACTAATGTCCCTGATTGTGGATTGCGATCATAAATACCGAGTTTCATATCATTAGCATCATTATGCTTTTAGTAATTGAACGGTAAACATCATCATATCTGATTCATTCGCGCATTGTATGAAATTGGAGTAAAAAACTGGCATTAAAAAGGTGTGCGCCCGTTGGGTGCCAAAAATTCTCACTCCGCTGAACAAACAGCGTTGAGTCACAGCTTTGGCAGGAGTTTTTGGACATCTATAGTGATAATTTTGACAATTTTTTCTCTGGCATTGTCACTGTTGATGAAACATAGATCCGGAAGCACGATCCAGAGTCAAAACAGCAGTCAATGCAGTGGATAGAAAAGGAAGAAAAGTTGCTATGGAAATTTTAAACGGAAAGATCAGCATCCAAGCTCATGGCCACTGTTTTTTTTGGATTATGAAGAGATTCTGTTCAACGACTGCCTTCCTAAAAAAAACTACAATTAATCCTAAGTCCATATTGTTGACGAAAGTGCGTCAAATGGTTGTCGAGAAAAGAAGAACCAAACTGGCGAAATGAGCCCAGTTTTGCAGGTCAATGTACCCGTGCACACTGCTCGAGCTGTAAGGTGTGCCCTGGTCGAGGCAGGATTTGAAGAAATCAACTACCCACCATATAGTCCGAACCTTGATGATGATAGCCTGGAGGGGGTCCAGAAGGCGAAGATCTTCGAGTGATAAAGAAATGAAGGCGGCGGCAGTAGTCAAGCATGTCGAAGGCAAAGACAGCGAATATTTTCTCACTGGGTCAAATGCTATTTATTGCAAATGCAAGTGAATGGAGTTTAAATAGAAACATAAATTATTCAAGCATCCTTAGCAGAATTTCTCTCATACCAGTGTTGATTTTGTGAAAGTCGATGCAGATATTTTTATATGATCATAAATAATTTGCTCAATGTAATGTTTTGTTGAACGAGCTGTTTCCAAACATTTCAAGCGATCACAACAGCACTGCCTGAGAGGCAAGTTGCGACAAATGAGATTATTCAACTGCATCCAATATAATAATCCTTTAGTCATGGGTGTTGGTAAATTCATGTGAGAAGCTAACGATCAGACCACAACTAATAAACCAGTTATGTCACTCCCAATGTTACAATACCCCCAATTTGATAAGTTTGGTTCGGACTCCATCCACAGATCCTTCATTCCCTACTCGGGAATGCTCAATTTTTTATTAACTTAGCGGAAATTCAACCTAATCCCATATTGTCCATAGTTAATATGAATTACTTTGTAGTTGGTTGTGAATAGGGGGTGCATGTATATTCAGATATTCGTTTTTTTTTCAACTGAGCCCTCTTTCAGCATTCATCCATGAGTATGTTGAAATGGTGAAATTTTCTTCAGTTCAGTAAATGTTAGTTTGCTGAAGAAGTGTGTCACGAAATTAGACATATGTATGTGTATTTATGCATGTATATGTGTTTCATTGTCGACGACGAATTCGAATACAATTTTTAATACCTCAAGCACGAAACATTTCAGCCGCTTCCTGTATATGAAAGCTCATTCATATTTTCATTCTTTGTTTCCGTTACATAAATCTTTGATTTGAGAACGCTTAAGCATTAGTAAATTTGAAGGATGTTTGAACAAAATAACTCCAAATGTAACTTGTTTCAAATCAAGTGGAAGAGCTGAAGACCCATTTCCAGTTGTGCCGAGAAAAAAATGGTTGTGAAAAAACATTCCATTTTCAAATCATGAATTTTCCCATTTTTTTTCTTTGCCATTCAGCAGTGTTGCAAATGTAAGAAATCGTTAAGTTTCTTGAAAGCAATTACGTGAACTTATCTAACGTACTAGAAAATATTTTTTTCGTAAGTCAAATCATCGCACTAAGTCAGCAATTACTATTTCCTGACATTGTTTATTATGAAGTAGAAGGCAAAAAATGATTTATTAGAAACTCATGAAATAATTTGGAGTTTGAAATATGGATCGTATACATAAATTTATCAATAAATTTCCCATTCTTTATTATTCCTAATTCAATGTTACATATTTTATATGTGAGAGCCCTTAATTGAAGAGGACTGAAAATTTCATCAATTAAGTCATCTGGAATTTTAGATTTCAATTGACATGATGTCAGAAGTTATATCCATTTTTAGAAGGTAGAACTCGAGACAATTTCTCTAGCAATGATACATAATGAAGAAAGTCCTTTCCCTTATATCCAAGTACAACTGTCTGGGAAGCACGATATTAACATATTTTTAGGAAGCTTGTTGCATACGGACCTTGCATTTTCAAGGAAATAGAATATGTATGTTTTTATTGAGATCCGCGGATGAAATGGGCTATAAAATAATTCGGCAAAAGCAAGTATTTCTCAATCAACCGTAAGGTTAATGTAAATCATTGCTATCATTTGCACAAATAGCCGCGTGCAAATGAAACACTGCAAATCGTTCATGAAGTATATTGAATACATTTTCCATGATAAAAATATTCCAGTGGAAAAAATAGGTCCATGTGCTCATGGGGGAAAATAGATATCATACGGATGACGACATGAATTAGAGAAGTTTGGATTTGACTTTCGAGGCAGACGGCCCATGTGGAAAGTGTGCAGTTATTGAGAGGATGATTAAAAATAATCATTTTAAATAGAATCGCAGTACTATTTGCGAAGATCGTCCACTGACTTTTTGCCTTATCAAATGTGTACGTTGTGCTGTTGGTGTTACTCGACTACAGCAATAAAACTTAATCAAGTATAAAGGATGAAATACCGAGAAATTGAACGTGAGTTTTAGTTACCCGGTTTAGCTCAGTCCTACACGGACAGATGACTCGATATCCTTTGAATATCGCTCTCCTAGCTCAGGCTGGTGTCTGAGGTGATAGTCGTATAAATTCATAGCAATTCATTTTCTGAACTTCTCTAGGATTTCATTATAACAATCTTCAGCAGCATAATTCAACGCCTTTAGAGAGATTTAATTGGATTTTTTAATTTGTTCTTTTCACTCTGATGCTCACACAATTGCAAAAAAGTTTATCGTTTTACGAAAGTACTTTGAACAAATGTTGCAGATGTCTTAAAACTAGTTATTAATCCTTAAACCGAAAATAAACATTTTTAGACAATCGCATTGATATTCTTTGATTTTATTAAATGGGATAACGTGAAAGATGCTGTTTTAAGTTCAAGTATCTTAGCACTAAAAGCTCTCGCGACCAAAATGCAGTAGAATATCGATAATCCGAACATTCGATTATCCGGACTTTGTCTTATTTAGAAATGATTTGACGGCGCAACGAGACATGTTACGATGAGCTTATTCCCGCATCCGACGTATATGTACTCCCGCTCTCATTTGTTTGCACAATAGTGTTGGTTATTGTTTCATTTTACATTTGATAGCGTTCAACTGATAGGTTGTCTTTTATTTTTGTTTATGTTTTGCGTTAGAAATCTATAATGTCTAAGCGAAAAAGAAATTAAAGGCAAAGTGAAGACAATTGAGAGTTTAAAAAATATTGAATCTGGCAGCAAATTGGCGCAACTGTATGGTATATGAGCTTCTACGATATCATATATCAAAAAGAATTCTGATTCCATATTGAAATTCACCTGCACGCTTGAGAACGAAGATGGAAGCTCACAAAGTAAAGCCATGAAAAAATCTCATAATGAAATTCTGGAGAACGCAGTTTTTACTTGGTTCTTACAAAAGAGAGCATGCAGGCAGCCCATATCTGGGCCTCTTTTATGTGAAAAAGCAATGGATTTTAATCAACAGCTTGGTGGTTATATTTCTTCCAAGGCGAGCTGTGGATGGTTAGCAACATTTAAATCTAGACATGGAATTCGCAAATCTAAAAATCCACGCTGTTTCAAAAATGTCAAAATTCCCTTAACTTACGCTAACCAACAAAAAGCATGGTTGAACACAGATATTTTTCTTACTTGGTATGAAAATATATTTATTCCTGAGATGAAGAGATTTCAAAAGGACGTGGGAAAAGAGAGCGATGTTTTATTGTTGTTAGATAATACGCTAACTCACCCTTCCGCTGAAACACTAAGGCGAGAAAGTGAGAAGTTTGCAGTAAAGTTTTTGCCCCCTACCGTGACGTCGATATTGCAACCTATGGACCAAAGTGTCATTGAAACTTTAAAGCGTTTATACATAAAGCGTTTATACGGATGCACTGGGAACAAGAATTTCTTCCAGAACTGTTAGAAGACTTGAGGAAGCTGGAATTAAAGGATGTAAGGCGAGAATGAAGCCATGGCTCCCAGGAAAAAACGGGAAGTAACGCTTGGAGTTGGTAAAATAACACATGCATTTCACTGAAGAAGATTGATCCAATATACTGTGGTCAGACGAATCTAACTACGAGTTACGTAGCATTTATTGAACATTTTTATTTTCGACATAAAAATATTTGAGGAATTTTTATGTATTCTAAATAATTTTACAATTTTTTCAGTACAATTTTTTAAATTTTTTTTTTGTTAGATATTTGGCACCCCTGGTGTGACTTTTGTGAGACGAAGAGTTCGAGGGGTGTACAACCCAAAATGCGTGGTGCCTACTGTTAAACACGGAGGAGGCAGCATGATGATCTGCGGCTGCATGGCAGTGTGGGTAAAATGTTTGTGTGTGACGGTCGAATGGACTACCGTAAATACATAAATGTACTGGAAAATGTGTTACAATCCTTCTTTTCCAACAATTATGGGGATACCAATATGGGAAACGTCAAATTCCAACAAGACAATGCACGCTGCCACAAATCAGCCTTTAACTATGAAGTGGTTTGAAGACAACAATATAGACTTGCGCGAGTGGCCTGCACAGTCTCCGGATCTGAGCCCCATCGAGCATCTATGGGGTATTCTGAAGCATAGGATCAAGGAGCACTCGATTACATCGAAAGAAACACTGAAAAATGTGTTACAGCAAGAATGAAGTGCTTCGGAAGAGTGCAGCAAGCTAGTTAGCTCCATGTCTAAGAGGATCGCTGCAAAGGTAGCCCAACCAAATATCAATAATGTTTAATAAAACTATCTATCTTATCTGCGTACTTTGATTTGATTTAGCTTTTTACTTTTTAGAGATATAAAGAAGTTTATAGGTTGCCTAATATTTTTGGCCAAGGCTGTATATCCTAAATCATTTCAGAATATGTCGCGTCGAATGAAAAGTGTCTCAACATACAACTGGAAATGTCCAAAATATTAGAGCATGACAGTGACTCAGATGATGGAGAATCGTAATTCTTTCGAAAAAATACTCCTATACAAGGTAGACCTTTTTCTAGTACGCATTCTTTTGGTTCTTCTAAAAAAAAAAAGTCTAATGAACGTAGACCTGTCAAGTCATAATTCTTTATCGGAATTTGATGGCGAAAAGGACAATTCCAATCAACGATGCAAATCAATGTTTTTGAGCATTAGTATTGAATTTAATCAGTCTTAGCTTTGAAATTTCATTTTTTCTCAAACAAAGCCCTCTAACTGATCCTCTCTCCTTTGGAAGGACGAGTAGCGAGTCATAGAAGGCAAAGAGACTGTTGCGATCACATTGGCTTAGTACGATTTGCATCGAAAGTTCCAGGTATCGCGAAGTGTACTTTTGTGCTTTATTAACATTGAGTTGATAGTTTACGTCGCGCGAATACCACAAATGGCCAATGTAATGAGTCCTGATCGTTCTGAATCCGTCAGACTGTTTATAAAAGTGGAGCCGACGAATTGAATGCCTGGAGGTGTTGCTTTCTTGCTAAGATCTCCTGGGACATTTTTTCGTTTCAACTTTGTTCTTTTTCAGAACGATTGATAGGCATAAATTTAACATGACTATCGGGTAGCTAGTAGACAGACACCCTATAATATAAATCGCAATTTAGTCGCTAATTTTAAAACCCGTGATTTTGTATTATTGCAAGAATCTCCTCAACTATTCGAATTATTTCAACTAATTACATTTTAATGCTTCTTTTTTTGTTTCTTCCGACTCACTATATTTAGGCGCAGCAAAATAAATTGCCACAAAGTCAATTTCAGCAAGAAACGATGAAACTTCGTTTCATTTTTTAAAATTTAAGTCATTATATTTTGACACATCAAAATTTTACGAATTCTGATATCGGAATTCGAATCATAATAGGCCCCCTGGAAAATAACGTTAATTTTCCAAATAGGGAACAGATATTCCCAATTACCTGTGATGGGTTTTTTAGTAAGTACGTCAGTTGATTTTTAGTTGTTATACGTTATTCGCGAGTGTAAGGCGCGACGAAATTTATGGAATGAATCATTTCAAACATGGCAATTTTGTCAAAAAAAATCCCGCTCACCGTTCAGCGCATTATTGAAAGATACTGAGTTCAATACACGCAGAAAACAAAATTCGGGGATTTTTTTGAAGGACACAGATGAAAGGTGAATATTGCACAGGATTGGAGATAATGTGAAACAATGTGCGCCAAAGCTTGCAGCTGAAGCAGAGAAGTTCCTGGGCAAAAAATCAAATTCAAAGACAGTAAGAACAGTTCTAAGACAAACCAAATAAGTCATTGATAAACAAGAAGAATGCACGGGAACGATATTAATTTGCAAAGGAGTATGTGAATAAGGATTTTGGATATTAGTGCACGTTGTTTGCAGATGGGAAGAAGTTTATTATCTTCGGGTCAAATGTACAAGCTTGCTTATGCAGAAAGCCAGCCGGAGCGCCCAGATCTCAAGTCTAAGCAAGTCTCCACTACATATACTGCAGAAAAGAATGATTGTGCTCTGGCTATTGATGCCGTTATTATTGCTGGTACAATAGGCTTTTTAGAGAAGAATCAAAGTAGACACTTCACTATCGACAATTCAGGTTTTGTTCAGTTGCTTAGAAGTGGATATGATTTCAGACGTTTGAAGCGGATAGACCCTTAAGAAAATACGTTTCTTTTAGAATGTGGGCCTTTTACCACACAATATTATTGTGGAAGAGGATTTACACCATTGAGCTGGATAGGAGTGACCTAGCCAACGAAGTCACGAGATTGTGCTCCCTCATTTCCGACGACCTTCCATGTTCTATAGAGATCAAGAACTTGGCAATATTAAAGACGATTCTGGAAATAAGTGTTATTTAAAACTTCAAAAGAATTTCAATCTCACGGGACTATATTATGGAGCACTGGGACACTATGGTAAAGTAGCCCCAGATACGCACCGCGTTTCTATGAAATTTTGGTTTCTCTATAATTGCCCACAAGTAATTAAAACATCAGCTCAGTCGCTCGATTTCAATGTCATTAAACTTGAGAGTGTCTCAATAAACTTGAGAGTGAAGTCCGAAACATGCTATTTTGAACAAAGATAATCTTAAAACTACAATACGTGAGGAATGGTTACTACACCCTAAAATTATTACGGCCAATGCCAACAAGACTGAAAGCTACTTTATATAAGCCAACCAAATATTAGTAGCATTAATTGCTGTAAAATTGTTCTTCAGCGAACGATCAATTGATCTTGCAGGGCAATTCGTGGTGATTTTGGGAATGGAATCGAACTTGAAATTGGGATAGTTTTGATTCCTTTATTATGATGGCGTGTCGAATTTGACCCGCACTGTGAGGTGGATGTGGAGTCTGATTTGAACCGCTATCGATAGTGGCCTAATGATACTTATTTATATATTTAAATTTAATTCCAATTAAGTAACATTAGGGATAAGGCCTAACAGCTAACAAATTCTACAAGCTGATTGATTTCTGTGAAATGGCCTCAGGCCAGGCCAAAATCTCACAGTGTGTAGGAGAACTCGGAAGGACTCATGGACTGAAGGAAACAAACTGGATTTCCAATCAATCGAAAGTCCATGGACTCAGTCCATCAGGCCATTTTTTGGCTCGACTGTGTGTGGGGAAATAGTAGACCGCGTTTGGATAATCCATAAAATGGACTGGTCGTGTGTGATGAAGCCACAGTCCAAACAACGTGGCAGTCTTGCTTCACACGCTGACCTGTGACAAGCTCATTGATTGTTTCTGTGATTATTTTATTTAATCGAAAAATTCAACATAATGGGTAGTGGTGACCATGATTTGGGGTGAAATGGGCTCTTTATAGCTGCAACCGCTTGCTAAGTACTGCAAATTAGCGATCAATCTTTCGTGAGGAGTGATGGCTTGCCTCATATTTGTATCCTTTCGTTTGATTAACGGGGTGACAAACTGTAGCAACGTGTTATATCTCATTTCATCCATTCTTAAATAATTTTGCCAATCAGAAGGCTCAAGTGTGAGTTCTTTTACCAAATTTTAGGTGAATAATTTGTTTCCGTTCGGCAAGTCATCCTTTTTGTTACTTCCTTTTTAGTTTTCCTTTCTTTATGTAGATGCAAGCTGAAATTGCAAACAACTCCTCCATATGCTTCGGATTCATTAATAAATTAAAAATAATTTTTTCGTTAAGTTTTTCTCTATTATTTTCTAAATTAAATGACATAAAATGGAATGGACTAGCTGGATCGATGCTCTATCGTGAGTGGCGAGCTAAATTGAACTTAAACCAAACGGACTCAAGCCAAATGGACTCAGGCCGTTTGTACTGCTCGTGAATGGGAATTTCGTTCTAAAATAGTGAAAATTGAAGTGAGTTGCACAAAATGAAAAGAAAATGTTTTTGCATGTTCCTGCACCATTTTCAACAATTTTCACGCAAAAAAAATTGTGCACATAAATTCGAATGACATTTCTCGCTCTAAATCACTTCGGCTAGTGTGAGCGCTTGACCTGATTAACTTGACAGCTCCTAAATCTACCTGATTTAGAGTGTAGCGTGATCGGCTTATTATTAGTTAAAAGCAATTGTCAATCGTGACTTTTTCCCTTCTTGTCACGTGACTTGTAACCGTTACTATGAATGGTTTCATTTCCCAAAAGCATATACGTAAAACTGTCTTTGTTTTCGTAATGTATGTAATTTTTGGCCGAAAATGCTTATCATCGTAGTCATAAAGTGATCAAATTTATTCACATTTCAAACTTATATTTAGATCGTCTTTAATTATGAATGATACAATTCAATGGAACAAGTTACATGAGAAAGTTTTAATTGGGAAGGATTCAAAAGTGTATCAATGAAGTTTTAAAGTTTCAATTTTCAGGGTACCAGGTGGTATCTTCATTTTTATGTATTGATCCACTAGCTGGCGATTGATTACATTAGGGGGACCGAAAAGTAATCAAATTTTCTTCGATAATCTCATTCACAGTTAGTGTCGAGACACGGTCCTGCAAATACGCATATATGTTGTGTTATTATTTAAAAGCTGTGGTTGTAAATTCCAGGAAAAAATCTACGGAGGGAAAAGATGTCGAGGTCAAAATAGAACGTTCACTGTATGCTTTTTTTGTTCGATCAAGGAATGAAGTACAAGCGAATCATTGAAAAAAATTATTGATTCTTACGAGGAAAGTCTGAAATTAAACAAGTACCATCGGTTGTTTAAAAATGGATATAGGAATCAAAGATGTCGCACGAAAAAAACGACCCTAAAGATTAGACGCTGACATCCTGAAGGCGATGGTCGATTCAAAGCCCCTTCAAACAATTGAGGAATTATCAGTGAAGATTGACTGTCCATGGTCTACTGTTCAGGATTATCTTCCTCTCATAGGAAAATTGAGCAGGCAAAGAACTTGAGTTCCTCATGAGCTGACAGAAACGACGCTCGAACAATGGTGCACCATCTGGGCGAATTATAAATGAAGGTAACACGTGGAAAACAATGACTTTCTTCCGGTGAGCTACCCGTTCTGACCCCTCGACCATCAATTAATAATAAAGATGGTCCTTGTTTTTGTGTCGTGTGATTTTTCTAGAATTATACACTAGGAATTGCTTGAATCTGGTCAGACCGTTACAACGACAATGTATTGTGAATTCGAGCAAATGAAACAAGAGCTCATAAAAAACGATCTGTTATGATCAGAAAAATATTCTTCAACACTATAACCCGAGGTCTTACGCTGTAAAAATAACACACAAAAAAAATAAGCGAACTTGGATTGAAACTTTTAACTCATCCAACCTATTCACCGAATTTTGCGCCATCATATTACTACTGTTGAAATTTAAAATTTTGTAGCGGTGATATGAAACGCAGTGTTGAAACTGAATAGTTCTTTATTTGTATGTTTCGACAGCTTGTTTTTGCCACTAGCTGTGTAGCCGCTCAAAATTTGTTGTCGAACGTGTACAAGCTCTCTTGGTGAAGTATGATCTTATATAAATTAAAGTCGTTACTTACTTGTACAAAATATCTTTAGGTGTGATATTACTTAATAAGCTTTATAAATGAAGAGTATATTGGATCGGATGAAACTTAAACTTATCTTATGAAACTTTATATTGGATCGGATTACGCACTGCACTTTTAATCACGAATTGACTCACTTGTTGAAAATAACTGTACCCTCTGGTAAGGTGCAGGTCTTCTTCCAAGGTTTTGTTTTGCACTGTAAATTGGTAACCATGATTACAGTTCGTGTGTTCGATACGGCACCATTTGACGGCGTTAGTTGTTACAACTACCTTTCATGTAATGTTGGACAAGTGAAAATGCACTTAGAAAAGTGTTCCAATAAAAACCCGAAGCACTTTTTTAAAAAGGGAATCGAACAGCTGCCTTTACACTGACAAAGCTGGTTAGAAAATGATGAGTCTTATTTTGTTTATTAGTATTTAAGGTTTTTTTTTAGTAATTAAATGATGTAATTTAAACTAGATTTAAACCCTCACTAAGTCATCACAAGCATAGGCGATTAGAAAAGTTTGAATGATATGTCTGCCTATTCTTTTTAGGGCGCGGTTTGTTCGCTCGTCTCGAATAATGAGCGCTCGATATTTTATCGGTTTGTTTGTTTTGAACTCGACTCGGCAGCGAATGTGTCTAGTGCTTTAACATTTCAAATTTCAAGTAAAAGGACGCAGTGATACACGCATTCAAACATAATGATTGAGAGACTCGTCAAGGGTACAGGAGTGTGTGCAAGTTTTTTTTAAGCACACTGTAAATATGTAATGGTTGTATGATATAAAGATATCTAGAGCCTTGAATTCAAATAAACCAGAGATCGAAACGCTACATTCTCGGGAAGAGTTAGGAAGAAAATGTGAAAGACTTAATCAATTGTCTTCTAGTGAATCTGTTTTTATGCGAACTGATATATATGTGTTTAGGCTCTCGTTTGTCTCTATAGCATAATAACCTATATCTTGGGTCTACTTCCTCAAAAGTTTTGCTTGTAAACATTGATTATAACGGTAATGTGTTGTAGCGACCTTATGTATAGCGAACAATTTTAAACATCTCGCATAGATTTTGCATTTATATAATGTTGTAAATCGCTAGCATTTCCAACAACAGGCTCGCTCGGTTAGTTTGGGTGGGAAGTTTTAGGCAATCCGCACACGGGTCGTTGAGCTATCGCCGTGGATGCGATATTTCTACGCTTAGTGGTCACAACCTAGGAAAATCAATGGTTGACCGCTAACGGAGCGTTACTCAATCGTGAAGAGTGAGAAGCGTAGTCGTTTCATTTTGAGTGCGTTTCAAGCGTTGTGCATTGCAGGCCTCAAGCCGAATGAGTGGTCGTTTTTGCAAGTGTGATGCATGACGGCAACGTACAATTCGTGGGGGAGGTAGGAAAATGCCCCGAATTGTATGATTTTACGAAGCATACTGACGTTTTCTTGACGACCCGTGTGCGGACATGAAACGAGGATGACGACAATCGTTTTCTCGCAAGCTTCAAAAGTGTCAAACGCACCTCTCACGTATCGCATGCCTAACGACCCGGGTGCGGAGTGCCTTAAAAAAAAAAAAAAAAAAAAGACGAGAGCCGTGATCGAGATTGAACGTCGCCATTTTATGAATATTGAAATTCGTGTTGATAGTTTTCATATGAAATAAATTGTATTTTAAGATCGAAACGTTCAATTTACTTCATATAATAACATGTTTATAACGAACACTCAGGCTATAACGAACTTTCATTTCAGACTCGGATGTAACGAACGATCCAGTTAAAATAGATTTCATTTTGGTTTTCATCAAATTTCTGTTGAACGGCACAATAAATGTGTGCTTTTCAAATGGCCACGTTTCTCGGAAACACGAATTGAGCAAATCAACTAGTTCTACAATATGAGCGCAGAGAGAAAAGTATTTGATTGCTCAAATAAAATACGTATCTAGCAAGAAAATGCGGCAAGAAAGGCGTTAATGAAATGGTTCGTTTGTCCATAGCTTTACAAAATGGTTACTTACACTGGCATAATCTTTAAATTTAACGCCAGATAAAACTCTGAAATGTTGGTTGATGTGAACAGGGGAAAGACTTTCGAATGATTGCATAACAATTTGAGAACATAAATGGTTCCAAAAGGGAATCGAAAATGCCCCGCTACTTCAGGTATTGTCTAAAGCGCTAGCACTGTCTCTCTAGATAACAGGGCAGATTACAGACAGATCTTTTTCAATTGAGTCATTGCAGGATTGTTTTTTGATTCTGACATATATAAGTAAAATCGGAAGTGTTGCTTCCATTAGTACAAAACTTAGTGATGCACTAATTGAATAGTTCAAATAAAATAATCCCCCCTTTTCTGTCTTAATGGACCACAGAAGTCAACTAAATTCTTTCAAGTCTTTTGGCGAAATATCCTCAACGTAAAGAATCGAATAGGCAAATTTCGAATAATCCTTAGAAATCACATAGTGAATCTTAAAATAATTGCATAAAAATTTGAGAGTAATTATATATAATTTTTTTTCATTTGTATACGATGCCATTAAAATATATGTATATAGTTTTGGAAATAAACTAAATGCAACATTTGATAAATGCAACATTTGATAATTGCAACAACCACAAAACATTGAATCGCTGATAATGTAATTCGTAAAATATGAAATATTTATGTCTATATTTTGAGAAAGATTCAAAGTTCCGAAACTACAAACTGCAATTTCATCAATGTTATTAACGAAAATTCAACGAATCGTTAAAAAAAAACTCTTATAAATCTTATCATCACATTGTAAAATTCTTATCGATGAAGAATGAAATCTTTCAGTTTAGATTTATTAAGAAACATGTGATTCAAAACTGAGAATTCTTTGAGAATTCAAAAAACAATTGTCTCTGATTGAGTTAAAATTAATTTAATTGATGTTTTCGGTCATTCAATATTTTATAAGTTGTAAGAATATAAACGTATATTTTTCGTGTGTTAATGCATCTGTCTCTGTTTCTTTTAACAGACTCTCTATAACATAGATGTACTTACTTCGGTTAATGTTAATATATTTTCTTCTTTTCCAATACTCTCTTCTTCGTTAAAAAGAACTAATCCCTATTAAGAGTTTTTAAAAAACGCAGAAATCGTAAATAAAACATAATTTCAATCACTTTCTTTCTTCCTCTCTCTCTCTCGCTCTCTCCGTCTAAATAAGCTTTTCGGTTTTCAATGCTTTTACAACCGAATCTAGATGAATGGCATTTGTCTGATCGTCGACAGCTTCAACTTTACAAGCAACGATTTTTTCATTTGCTGGGATTAGTTCTTTCAGACGATCAGCTAATGTTTTACCGATTTCTTCGGGCATACCTACGAGGGGAAAAAATAGATAATTGTTTTCGATTAATTTGAGTGTGAATGGGACACGAGGAATTCTGGAAATTTACCTGCCAGAAGACATGTAATCGATACACAAGGAACTATCAATTCTTTGGGATATTTTCGGATTTTGTCGATGTGCGCTGTAGTCAAGTTTCCAAAGTCAGTGAAGAGAACGGAAGGATTTTGATCGCCAACAACTTCAATGCATTCCGCTCGATACCATAGTCCATCATCGTATTGAACTAGGCAAATTTCTTGTGGTCTGTATCAGGAAAGAGATTAAAATTTTCAATTGGCGAGCTATATAATTTTGTTTTGGCTAAGATTAGTACACAGAATTGTTTTCAATCAATTCACAATAACTATATAAACGGCAAAAATCGATAAATTTTTAGAAGTAATATTTTATGATAAATTATGTGAATACAGGTAATTAAAAAGTAATAAGTAATTTGAAAAGGTGTATAGCAGGGGTGGGCAAACGGTCGATCGCGATCGACCGGTCGATCGCAAACAGTTCGACAGTCGATCGCAGACATTTAAAATAATTTACTAGGTTAATTTAAAATGTGTACTAAAAATTTAGTAGAGGATTAATCAGTACATTTCGGAATGGGCCTTGGCCTAATATATTCAATCGGACAGTTCACGCAGTTTCAGTTCACACAAAAGCTCGCAGAGCCTTGGTGGCGGAGAAGCCAAAGGGAAAATCCGAGATAGCTATGCTCTCGATTTATTCAATTTATAAATTTATATAATTGTAGTAAAACTGCTTCACTAAATCTCATATACGTATACGGTTGTTTCATTTCCTTAAATCTCTCTGTTCTAAAGTACGCACTTTATATTTTTGCTTCCCGCTATACACCTTGCCTGCATTTGCATTCGTCTCCCTGCTACCGAGGTAGTAAATTGTCGCACACAGCGCAAAAAGATTAATCTCAATTTTAGATAAAATAAAATTTTAAATTAAAATCTTTTGACGCCGATTTAGTTTGTGCAGATCATTCTTTCGAGCTAAAAACTGGCATTTGGTGTTTGAATTTGAAAATTGAATTCGATCGAAAATTGAAATTCTTGACATTTTATCCGTCAGAAATGATACGTGTCTCCGCTTTTTTCCATTTTCAAAATTTTCGCTCGAAAGAATGATCAGATATTGGAGACATGTCAAAATTTAGCTTCACGATTAAAGCATAGTACTGAGTTCGAGTTCACGTGAAATTTTGACATGTCTCCATTATCTGGTCATTCTTTCGAGCGAAAATTTTGGCAATGGAGAAAAGCAGAGACAATGCTTATTTCTGACGGATAAAATGTCAAGAATTTCACTTTTCGATCGATTTTCTTATTGGAAAGACGTTTGCACTGCTCCATTTTCAAATTGAAACACCAAATGTCACTTTTTCGCTCGAAAGAATGAACTGCACAAACTAAATTGGCGTGAAATGATTGGAGACATGTTTCAGTGCCATCTACGTTTTCAACGCGAAAGCAACTTCAAAGCAACTTTTCATGCTAAAAACTTAGTACAACTCTTGCTTATTTTCAAGCTAAATTTTCGCCGAAGCAGATTTCACGTGAAATTTTGTATGAAAATTTCACGTGAAATCGAACTCAGTACTATGCTTAACTCAGTACTCGCCTGCATGAACTGCACATACTAAATTGGCGTGAAATGATTGGAGACATGTGCCAAAGCCATCTGTATTTTCAAAGCGAAAGCATCTTCCAAGCAATTTTTCACGCTTAAAAGTGGGCGCAACTCTTGTTTATTTTCAAGCTGAATTTTTGCCGAAATAAATTTCACGTGAAAATTTGCATGAAAATTTAACGTGAAATCGAAAACAGTACTAAGCTTTAGATGGCTCAGCTGAGGAACCTTTTTGCAAAGATTTCTAGATCTTTTGCCTGAAATTATTGCATTTTTGGACACATTGGGAGAAAAACATGAAAAATTGGAAGATCCAGTATGGGTAAAGAAATATGCATTTCTTACGGATTTTATGAGCCATTACAGCTCGCTTAGTTTACAATTACAGGGAAAAGCAAAATATTGTTGACTTGTTGAATTCGATTAATGTTTTCTAAGTTATATTAAAACCTTTTGTGTCACAATTAAGTAGACAAATTTTTTAAATATTTTCCATATTTAGAAAAACATATTAAACTTACTGGTGAATGTAAAATGCAAAAGATGAAGGACATCCTTCAGTTCGCGAAAAAGTTCGGGGCCTTCGATGGCCGCTTGGACTGAATTTTTTTTCTTCTGGCCCATTTATCTGCTGTCACTATGGACCAATAGGTCTATGTGTGGCCTTGTGTCAACCAGTACAACCTAACCTAACCTACTGGTGAATGTAAAATTGAAATGTTTTGTCCTGAACTGGAAAATTTTAATCAAGAATTCGAGAGACGATTTGCTAATCTCAATAACCTTCAACTGATTTTTGAATTTATTTCATTTCCCTTTGGAAAATTCGAAAACGAGGATATTTCATCAAATCTAGCTCATACTTTACAATTGAATTGATCGGATTTAGAGTTAGAAATTTTAACAATAGCACGCGCAAATGAAAATTATTTTTGGATTTTATTACCATAAAAAATATCCATTATTGAGATTGGTGGCAATGACGATATTTGCATTTTTTGCTTCCATTTATCTATGTGAAGCAACGTTTTCTCAAATGAAAAACATCGAATCGCAACTTAGGAGTTGTCTGACTGATGACCACTTAATGGCATCTATTCGATTGTGCATCAGTGCTTACAAGCCTAGCCCTATAATACTTTTTGATGCCATGGAGTGTCACGCATATACATCAAAAATTAATCCAAAATATTTATTAATAAAGTACATTGCACAAAGTAGTAAATACAATGTATTTAATGCATTAATATCAATAAAGACTTTAATTAAATTTTTATTTGTTTTTAATCTAACCCATTTTTCGAAGTCGATCGCGCATAAATTAAAAAAATTAATGTCGATCATACCAGTATTAAGTTTGCCCACCCCTGGTGTATAGGGTTTTTCAACAAGAACTTAGTTTTTCAATAGGGGCAACTCGGAACAACGTGACAGTTTTGCAACTTTACTGCAAATGTATTTTTATTAACATATATTTAAAAAAAAAATACATTAATTACCGTAAAAACACCAGAAAAAACCAAGTTAGGTAGGGGCAAAAGTGGTCATGCATTGATCAGATAGTGTACTGTGGTCTTCATTGGATTGCTTTACTGTTGTTTTTCTTCAAAAAACCGTTGTATTTCTTATGAAATGCGTGAATACGATCTAATGATTAGTTTGTTTTAGTAATCTGTGAGCAAAGGGAGTGAAAAATGACCAAGCGTAAGGAAGAAAGTGTTGAAATAAAAAATGTAATTATTGCTGAGCACAGAAATGGAAAATCATACCGCGCAATTGGACTTTTATTTAATTTATCCCATGCCACTGCCCAATACATTGTTCAAAAGCATAAAAACACAGGATTTGGACGACCAAAGAAACTTTCCAGGCGGGATATCAGCATGATCTTACAAGAGGTCGACAAAAACCCAAGGATCACTGGTCGGCAACTGGCGGAACATGTCGCTAATACTTCGAATAAGTGTGTTCACCCTAAAACCATCCGAAGAATCTTACGTTCCGATGGATATGCAAGTAGAGTTCCTCGTAAAAAAAACCGCTAATATCTGAAAAGAATAGGCAGGTTCGCTTTAATTTGCAAAGCGATATTTAGGAAAGGATTTAGAGTTCCGGAAAACTGTCTTATTTACTGATGAAAGCAAGTTCAACTTGTTCGGTAATGATGGCAAAGAAAGAATCGGGCGAAAAAAGGAAACAGCATTGCAACTGAAGAATTTGATACCAACAGTAAAATACGGCGGTGGCAATGTGATGGTGTGGGGTTGGCAGATTGGTCTTTATAGACGGTATTATGGACCAATACTATTATAAAAGATTGTTAGAAGAAAACTTGTAACCTTCCGTGGACAATTTGAGTTTTGGCCGGCCGGCATTGGATATTCCAACAGGACAGCGATCCCAAAGATACTGCACGCTTTGTAAAGAACTGGTTGCTTTATTATGCTCCAAGGCAGCTGTATTCTCCTCCTCAGTCGCCAGACTTAAACCCCATTGAACATATTTGGGAATTTATAAAAAGAAAAATCTCGAAAATTTACACCAGCAGCAAGGAATCACTCAAAACTGCGCTTCAACAAGCCTGGGGAGAAATAACTCCGGAAGTCACTAAAAATTTGGCGGATTCAATGCCACGACGATTGCAGGCTGTTATTGATGCCAACGGTGGCCCAACAAAGTACTGAAATATAAAATTATATTAAATAATGTGGAATTTTCAGTTCAATTACATAATGTATGAACACTTTTGTGTCTACTAAATTTCTTTTTTTTTTGTGTTTTTACGGTTATAAGTTAATTAATGTAATTTTTTTTAATTTATGTTAATAAAAATACATTTGCAGTAAAGTTGCATATAAAATTCTCATAAATATTTGCATTTTCGACTAAATTTATGAAATTTTGAGGGTGTATGGAGAGTTTTGTCCCCAACTGGATTTCAGAGGAAGCCCATTTTTATTTGTCTGGATATGTCAACAAGCAAAATTGCCGCATTTGGGCTTCTGAAAATCCAAAAAGGTTGTTGAGAGGCCTTTGCATGCTCAACGGATCACTGTATGGTGCGCTATGTGATTTGGAGGCGTGAGTGAGCCGGGTTTTTTTTCCGAAAATTCGGCTGGAAATGCGGTAACGGTCAATGTCGGGAGATGTTAACAACTCAATTTTGGTCTATCACCTGTCTATTGGTAACTGACATGTGATTTCAACAGGACGGTGCCACAAGTCACACAGCCCCAGAAACAATGAGTTTATTGCAAAACAAATTTCCCGATTGCATAATTTCACGAAATTCAGCTGTTAAGTGGCTAATAGAAATGATCATGTGATTTAACACCACTGGATTATTTTTTGTGGGGCTATGTTAAAGACAGAGTCTACACGGAGTCAATAGAATCGATTGCAACCTTAAAATTCAAAATCCGTGACGTGGTTAACGAAACAGACCGGCCATTTTGCCAAAAAGTGATTGAAAATTTTAATGAAAGAATCGACATCTGTATGTGTAGTCGTGGTGGACATTTTCAGATATTATTTTTCATTTATAATTGCCAAACCTAACTCTTTCTTATACAATAAAAATTTGAATCATTTTCATCTAAATTCTTTGTTTTATTTTGTTTTAAAAAACAAAGTTCTTGTTGAAAACCCCCTATATTACTGAATGTAACAGGCACTAAATTTTAATTGAAAAAAAAAACCTATTTTTTCTCATCGTGAATGAGCGTTCTCATTATCTGATACCTAACCTTAACATTTCAATTTTCTTTAACATTTTCTCTATAAACTTAGTGAATTTATTTTGAAAATTCCATTTAATAGTTCTATGAAATTCAATTCTATGAAATTAAAATTATCAGCTTAGCACCATTATTCATGCGACATCGGTAAAAAAGTTGACCTAAAAACAATGATCAACTTACCTCGGTGTATACGGTCCTTTTGTATTTTTCACATAATCAGCAAATTGAGCTGTCATTTTATCAATCTCGCCCAAATCACTTCCAAGAACACACGTAATGGCACCAGTCTGAATAAGCGAATTATCCAAAACGATCAATTCGACATTTTCCCCGGGCGGCAAAACTTTCATTTTAATATCCTAACAAATCGAAACAAATTCATTATTACAATCAAGCTATTCTTCACAAAATCAACCCCCCTCACCTTCGAAAAAACTGGGTCGTCCGACAATTTAGCTGGTTCGATATTTCTCATCTTAACAATTGCTTTATTAAAGCTTTCGTTTGTTGAGATTTCAATTAGTTCGCCAGTCAACGCACCCTTATCAGGTACATCGCTATAAACTAGTTTCATATCTTTGCCAACACATTCCACATACGTATTCATAAATTCCGTGATTTTTTCAATCGGTTCGAAATCCTCGACATCTTTCAAAAACAACGCCAGTGCCTGTCGTTTGTGACCGATCAGTTCGCGTGGGATCTCCTTCAATTCCGACAATTTCTTGAAATCAACATTACCGAAATCGATGTACGCCACCATTATCCGATCCACACTCTCCGCATTCAACACGCACGCACGAAAGAATCCTTCGCCATGAAAGTCGGTAATCACTACATCACCTTTCTTTGGCAATTCCGTCAACGTTTTCGCAGTCTTTGCTTCATTGTTGACCAGATTGATGGTCTTCACGTACTCGACGTTATCTTCCGGCAGCATCGAACGAATATAAACCTTATTGGGACGAATCACTGCCGTTATGGAGATTGGGGAACCGCTCTTTGGATAATCGGCACGCTGGATAGTCACAGGTTTTGGCGGCAGTGGTTTAGCTGCAGCCGGTGGCTCAGTCGTTGTCTTCTTGTTTTCGGAAGAAACGTTATTACGAGTTCCCCAGTCATTGCTTTGATTCGGTTTCTTATCAAAGCTATTACGTACTTGATCCTTTTTGCCGTCAAACATATCATTTCCCTGAGTCTTTCGATTCTCGAAAGAATTCTGCGCGTGATCTTTCCTGTTCTCGAAAGAATTCTGCGCGTGATCTTTCCTGTTCTCGAAAGAATTCTGCGCGTGGTCTTTCCTGTTCTCGAACGATTTTTGCGTTTGATCCCTCCGGTTGTCGAATGAGTTCTGCTCTCGCTTGCCATCGAAATTGCTCCGATTATTGAAGCTATTTTGGGGCTGATCTTTTTGGTATTTGTTTTGATTATCATTTTTGTTATTGAAGTTACTATGCGACTGATCCTTTTGGAATCGGTTCTGATTTTGATTCATATTATTCTGGCGATTTTCCTGATTGGCATTGTTTTGTACTGGTCGATTTGCACTCGGGCTCGTCAAGTTTGACGGCGGCAATTGCGGAACAGGATCAACTAATTGACTGAAACAAAACAAACAAATTGCTATCGTCGAAGATAAATTTAAGACATATTGATTAACTTACGGCATTGGGAAGCAAATCAGACGATGTCTAGCCCAATCTTTCCGCTGACAATCCAACGAACAGTAGTAGTCGCCGCAGCGTTGACATATTTTGTCTGCTATTTTTTGGCAAAGGTTGCAATGGTGAATCTCGTCAGCCAGCTGATTGAACTGCGATGAGCTCTTCACGAATTCATCCTATGTGGATAATTTCTTGGCTATATAAACCGGAGAATAAAACAATAAAGAATTACACACCTTTTCAGCATTGTAACTGCCCTTAGATCCGGCCGCAAGTCGCTTCAAATTCTCTGTAGTTTCCTTCGAGTCCCTGGAAAATATGCAATTGTAACAAGTGTAAACAAATTTCAAAACCTAATTTCATACATAATTGCTAGATTTCAATATATTATTTTGTTTTTGTAATTTTAATTGAAATCTCTTTAAATTAAAATATGCTTCTTTCACAAGCCGACCGACCACTGAATGAATAAGAATCACTCTCAATATTCGAAATTATATCGTTTCGAGGAATCCATATAACGGAATTTCGTCCGAAATTTTCGCACGTACACACATTTCTCAAAAATACCGTTAGTCAAAATGAATTATTTTCCATAGCGACACAGAAACTATTCTATTTTCTATGAAACCAAATCGTTTACAGCATATCGTCTCGCACAAAACATTTCATTGACAAATAAACGGTATCACTTCTCGCCAACTCGAAATGCAAAATCAACGAAACTACGCCATTTCACTATTATGCATGAATGACCTTGGACAGACACATGGCTCAGAATGCTGACATCGAACACTTGATTTTCAATGGTGACTCGAAACGCGATGGATATTCACGTGGAGCCAGCACTTGAAATTGTCAACAACAGCACTTTTGTCACACAGTTCGCGATGTTTTAGTAACATTTACAAGAGTTGTGGTGGACTTACGTGTAGTATGCCCGGCCCGTGTACATTTTCCGACCACCCTTCTCGTCGTCTTCTTCGTTATGCCTATTATTACGATCATGGTCGTGCATATCGCGTTCTACGAGACACTGTCGATCAGGATCCACAATTTTCAAATCGGAATTCTGATAGTCCGCCTCAGTGACGAAAGGTTTGCGTTCGGTTAGTGGTTTACGCTCGGGATTTGCAAATGGACCTTTGATGGTCCTAGCGTAAAGAGAGAGAGAAAACAATGCAGAAATAATGTAAGCCGAACAGAACTTACGAAGCGATATGACGGACGATTCGCGAGCAATAGAGTTGCAATTCAAAGAAAATGCTTACTGACAGTTCGTAATTACCTTTTACTCATGTCCGGCTGAGAATTTGAACCGCTATCCGAGTATCTGTCCTTGTCGCTCTTACGATCGAAACCACCACCGCCGCTTCCGCCACTGCTGCCAGTGCGCGAATTTGAGTTGGGGTTAGCTGCTAGTTTTTCAGCAGTATGTTTTGAAACATCGACCATAATTCCTTGGGGTTTGTCGCGACGCAGACCCTCCAGAGCACGTTCCATGTCACTGTAATGATTTAATATATCAATATATTTTTTTAGTTGGTTTTCCCCAATATTTAAATCGTGTCAATTCTAGAGTATGATAAATTTGTGGTGAGTCAGTTTAAAATAATAATTAAAAATAATAGCCTGCAAGTAAGAATATAATTTTTTCAATTCTTCTGCGATATTAGGAACTTAGTTGCCAGTAATCAATAAAATCAATATCAATAAGTTCTACAAATCGATAACTTCGAAATGTTAGTGATACAAAAACGTCAACGCAAATTAATCCAACTGAAAATGATGCAAACAAGGATTCATTAGAGCGAAAAAAATTAACTTTTTTTTATTTTTGAATCAGCTTCTGGCATGTAATCCAAATGTTTTTTATGCTTTTCATCTTGCTTGCGGAGTCGATATGGGAAATTTTAAATTGCGAAATGGTTGATATTCTTCCGGAAAGTGTGGCTTAGTAAGAAAAAATCAATAAACATTCAGGATTCCCTAGTTACGATCGGGCAACACCTATCACAGATCTAAGAAAAGCTAGTTTCTATTACAGATCTAGTTTTGTATTCAGTTGAAAAGATTCGAACTGACCGGACGCAAAATAAAACGTTTATAATAATTAGCTGCGTTTAATGACTCTGAAAAGGGAGCAGAGCATCTCAAGGCAAATTTAAGTAGAGCAGCTGTCAAAAAAAGTCGAGCAAGTTGAAGCAATTGAGAGGCAAAAAAAAGGCGAGCAAGTTAGAGCAATTGAGAGGCATTCTCTAAGTTGATCGCTTGTCAGAAGGTCAACCTGTCAATGCACTAATCAGAACTCTGCTTTAGCTAAATTGCTCTAGTTCAACTTAGAGCAGGCTCATGAAACACAAATCATAAGGTGCGTTTTTTTGCTCCGTAAGATTGATATACAGTGGCTCACAGCTTATTTGATAAGTGACTATTTGAAAATGCAAATCACTGTAACTTTGAAATTAAGAACCCTATCCAAAAAATTTAAACGTATTTGACTAGATGCATGTTCAACGAATACAATGCAAATAAAATATGTTCCACCAATATTCCTTGGCGTCCGGTAAAAGAGAAATACCACTGGCGCAGAAAAATTGCAGCTCACAGCTTATTTGATACAGACACTTCAATGCGTATAAACTTCTATTTGTCGCGCTGTTAATCTGTGTTGTTTTTGTTTCTCGAATTTTTGATTGTGTTTAGGCATTGGGTTAAGTAATTTTTAGCAAGATCTTGTAAGCTGAAGTGTTTATTAAACCACTTTAAAAAAGAACAAAGTGTTCGAAAAATTGCTGAAAGTGTGAATTTAAGTGTCTCTACAGTGCAGCACATAATTGAGCGTTTCGTACACGAAAATCGGGTAGAAAATAAGAGGAGAAATGCGCCAAACAATATTTTAACCGTATCCAACGAACGATACATTATAAGGAAAGTGAAAGCAAACCCAAAGATTTCCGCTCCAAAATTGGTTACTGAGGTTCATCGTGAATTAAGGAAGTCATGTAGTGCTGAAACCGTCCGACGAGTGCTTCGCGACCATGATTTCAACGGGCGAGTAGCTCGTAGGAAGCCATTCATTTCCAAAAAAAATACAATAAGCCGATTTGCCTTTGCCAAAGAGCATGTGGGAAAGCCATCCGCGTTCTGGAATACGGTTATTTTTGCGGACGAGTCCAAGTTTAACATTTCTGGCTCCGACGGAATGTCATATGTCTGGCGCAAGGCAAACACTGAGCTAAACAAGAAGAACCTCAAAGCTACTGTGAAGCATGGTGGTGGTAATGTGATAGTTTGGGCCTGCATGTCCGCAGCCGGAGTCAGAAATTTAAAGTTTATTGAGGAAACAATGAACCAAACAAAGTAGCTTGATGTACTCAATAACAATTTGCTGCAAAGCACTGAAAAACTGGGAGTTAGCAACCAATTTCGGTTGTACAAGACAATGATCCAAAGCACAAGTCGGGAATTGTGCAGTCCTGACCAATTTGGGATTGCCCCCATTTGATGTCTCCGCCGGCACAGTCACCAGATATGAACGTCATTGAGAATCTGTGGACTTTGTTGGATAACAACATTAGAAAACACAAGATTTCTAATAAACAAGACCTGAAGAAAGCACTGCTAGAGGTATGGCAAAAAATTACTCCTGACATCACATAAAAACTCGTTGATTCAATGCCGAATAGGCTCCAGGCTCTGCTTAAGACTAAGGGCTATCATACAAAGTATTGAAATCAACTGGAAACCTCATAATTCACAACAATTTTAATGTTTAATCAAACTGTATCAAATAAGCTGTGACATGAAATTTGTTATTACTTTTAGTTTTTTGTTTTTTAAGATGTAAAACAGCAACATTTGTAACAAATAAAAACAATTGCCTTCAAAATGGTGTTCAAAGTTTTTTGATATTGTTATTATGCTTTGAGTTATTGCAACTTAATTTTTTAAAGAAGCACTGTATCAAATAAGCTGTGAGCCACTGTAGATTGCTGTATTCGCTGTGGTAGCACAAAACAGCTGAAAATAACGAATATAATCTACCACAATCGATACAAAATATAAAAAGAACAGAAAATTACCTCTTTTAACTTTCTACACATTATGAGGGCTTTTCTAATTTCAGAACTACCAAAACATTCAACATAACCTTGAAAAATCCAAAGTCACCTCATAGCAAAAAAGACAACTTCTCACGAGCTTTTCTTTTTTCTATCAGCACATTCTATAGTTCAGCACGTGAACTACCTATGAGGAATAGAATTTCTGTACTAGTGAGTTCACTGGTACAGGAGTGTTGTTGTTTCCAATGCGTCAATACAATACATTTTGCTGAAATATTTCAACCTACAGTGGCTCACAGCTTATTTGATATAGTGACTATTTATAAATGCAAATCACTGTATCTTTGAAATAAGGAACCTTATCCAAAAAATTTAAACGCTGGTGACTAGATGCATGTTCAATGCAGAAATATGCCTCCGCGTCACGTAAAACAGATACAGACTAATTTGATACAGACACTTCAACTGCAAATTTATAACTACTACTATGCAAGGTACATTACTGTACATTAACTGAAGATCCATAAACAAAAAAGGATTTTATATTTTCTTTATTATTTGATCTTTTTTTAATTAAAAGTAACTTTTCCAATAAATATTTTCTTTTTTTTTAAACTATAATACTGAAACTGAACTGAAAACGGAGTAACACCCTTTCTGAAAAGAACAAGGAACCCGAAACGAATGTGTTCACAAAACTGGGGAACCTCCTCATTGTTGATCTGATGGAGTATGTGAACTCGCGTCATAACGTTCACAACGCGATTAAGGATCGGGTGCGGGCAATAAGATCGACTTACAACAAGGTGAGACATGAGCAACTGGCACATAGGGCAGTGCAAGCTCAGGTCAAGGTAGAAACAGATACGCAAACTATACCGAAGGCACCTGTCAGAGAAAAATCCACTCCGCTAGTTGTTATGGCTAGTGCTGGTCGACTCGCAGAAAAAACAGAAGTGCAAAAGCGGCCAAGAGAGAAAGATTCCGATTTACGTTGGCCAAAAGCCACTACAAAAGGAAAGAGGGCGAGGAGTGCCAAGCCGAGCCAAGAAATCAGTGAAGAACCTGTGCAACTAGTGGGTGGTAATGCCAAGTAAATTAATGAAGGTGAACCAAGGTCGAAAGATCAAAAAAGAAACTGCTGCAACGGAGGCCTCGGCAGGAGGCAATGATTATCACTGCTAAGGAGGGCGTTACATACATAAAAGGACCTAAGTGACAACACAGTTCGACACAGATGCCTGATCCGAGCACGAGGAATTCAAGACGAAAATTGAGGCCTGCCTTGGTGAACCGGCGAACGAACGAGTTAACTGTCAGCGAGTAGCAATTGAATGCCGAGATTTAGACGAGATCACTACGAAAGAGGAAATCTGCAGTGATCTTAAGGGTCAACTGGGGCTGATAAACGTGAAGGAATCAAATATCGCAGGTCTTAGATGATCTTTCAGGGGTACCCAAACAGCCAGTATACATCTTGCGGTTGACCAAGCACGTAACGCATTAGCAGCGGGCAAAGTCCGAATCGGGCTGTTAATTTGTAGATTACGGAAGCAGATTTCAATGAAAAGGTGTTTTAAATGCCTCGAATCCGGACATATGGTGAACAACTGCAGAAACCCGCAGGATCGATCAAAGCTGCCTCGAAGATGTGGAAAAGAAGGCCACAATGCCAAAAATGGCAATAAGAAGCCAAATTGTCTCTTCTGCAGAGAAACCGAAGGCTGCGATAGCAAGCATGTAGCGAGTAGCAGCAGGTGTCCAGTTTTCAAGAAGGCGTTTAACTCCAGACGTAAATGAAGATCATACAACTGAATCTCAGTCATTGTCGAGCAGCGCAGGATTTGCGGTTTACGAGCGCATAGCCGACGTCGCCATAATTGGCGAGCAATCTCGAAATCTCGATATCTGGGCGACGGATGCAAGTGGTAAAGCAGCAGTATGGGCGTGTGGGAATTGAGCGTTCCAGGATGTAATGCAAGAGCCGGGAGAATGGAAATGTATGGGCTAAAATTGATGGCATCTATGTATACAGATAGTACGTAGCACCGAGTCTGACATTGGCGGAATATGAACGGATGTTGGATAGCATAGCAATGGAGGCGAAATGGCACAATCCGAAGCTCATAGCCGGCAACTTTAACGCCTGGGCAAGCAAGAAAAACAACGCTAGGGGAGCGAGTTTTATTGGAAGCTTTTTCGCGCTTAAATATCGTCTTCGCAAACAATACGAATGCCAACACTTTCAGTAGGCGAGAGCTGGGTTCCATTGTAGACCTCACTTTTATGAGGGACGCTCTAGTCAAGGACTTGCAGTGATTGGATAGCAAGCACTTCACGCACCGTGACCATTAGGACATAATAGCAACGGTGAACTGCTTAGGGCAACTGCACTAGTTCTCCGGACAGTGCTAGTATCCGGACATTCCGACTCATATGTTCACTTTCTAGGAAATACTGTTCACATTCTGTCATTTTTTTCATTTTTGACTAATTCTTATGTGCCTTTCAATTTGAGAGAACTGATAAGGTTGAACAAATAAATAATCAGCAGCCAGTCTACGACGCGCTAACTATTTGAAGTGTGCATGTTTTTTGTTAAAGTCGTGCCCCACGTAACTTTTCGCTAGTGGTAGGCGAAATTTCTCAACGTTATTCCCCTTCTACAGTCTTGAACGAGATTTCATTCCTAAATTCCAGTAAAATGGAGTAACCGCTATTGTTCAAAGCTGTCCAAGTACTGACGCGAGTTGTCCGGAGACTAGCACAATTTGACTCATGTTCATTTACTTGGCAAATCAGCATATGTACTTATTTCTTTTATTGAGTTCAAAATTGGTACAAAAAACCCACAACCAATCCCAATGTATAAAAAAAGCTTTCATGTAAACCAAATATTATGCTTCTAACTAATAATACCGTACCAAAGTTGAATTATGCACTAACTGTCCGGGTACGAGTACATTTACCCTACGTAGCAAAAACACAATGTGAGCGAGTTCCCAGAGAAAAAGCATGTATGCATGTAAAAGCATGATCATCAAAAACGCTAGACAAAGAAACGTTCCGGGAAACGCTACCGCCTGTTATGGAACTGGACGGAACTGCGTTGACGAAGGCCGCGCGAATCGTCAGCGAGATACAGCGGGCGCGTGATACTTCCATGCCACGACGTTCTCTCCACAAGACCAGGAAGGCAAATTATTGGTGGAATTCAGAAATCCAGGAGCTTCGGAAAAAATGTCTTAAAGTTAGACAATGTAGCTAGCGCCGCAGAAATACTCCAGTTTACGAGGACTTGCAGAACCAGTATAATTACGCCTGGAAGAACCTACAACTTGCGATCGCTAAGAGCAAGATAGGGTGGAGCACCATGGGGTGGAGCGTAAAAAGCCGTCATCTAAAGCGTCAATACAGCTAAAGAATTCTCTTCACATAAAGTGTTCGAAGATGTACAGGAAATAGTAACAACGCTATTGCCACAGAATCCAGGCGAAAGCCTACTGGTAATACAGGTAGATCCGCAAAAACGTGCCGACGGTAAGCAGAGAAGAAGTATTGACAGCTATTCGCAAAATCATTGACAAAAAAAAACGCCCGGATTGGATGCGATACCGAATAAAGCCCTTAATCTGGCGGTAAAGGGGATACCAAAATTCTGCTGAACATTTACAACGTGCCTATGAGAAGGCGTTTTTCCCAAGCAGTGGAAGCAACAGAAACTGTTTCTAAATATGATGGGGAACATTTTCAAGATATTCCTTTCTCCAACGAACATTAAGCAAATTTTGAACCTTTTCAGGAAATTCCAGAGATATTTCGGTACATATTGCAGACCTGAAATAATTCCACTCGAGGTAAATAACATGATTATTCAGTAAATCCGAATTATGGTTTCGGTCGGTACCTGCTACTTCAAAGATATTCAAGATTTGTTCAGTTAGACCTGCTCTTCGTCCATTTATATTTTATGCTGTTATTTTGTATGAAAACGATAATACAAGAACCGTCTTTCGGTAATGGTTTACAACATATTCACTCCTATTGAGATACACGACATTCTAAGTTGCGCGTGAATTGAGTTAAGGTCGTAAACACCTTTTCTAATGCACACTTCCATTCATTAACTATGCAAAATCCAAATTACCTGTTCAGGTAAAATTTTCGGAAAATATCTCGTATTTCATGGCTATTCAAGACATATTGTTTTCGTTTTGAAAATACATCCATACATTTCTGGACAATATTAGCCCTCTTTCTATCCGTGATGCTGGTTTTTTTCAGCAATGTTTGTAAAATATTTAAGCTGCACTAGCGAAATGCAATAAATGTTTTGTTCAATTCTCAATTTCGAGGTGACTGAGTTGAGTTGCAGAGGAACGTGGACACGAACAACGAATTTTACTAGTTTTCGACAAGATTGTCTTTTAAATTTTCGATTTGAACTGAAAATATGGGGAAGTATTAACGTAGATGGAGCCGCGCCAAGTATGCTATCGTATTGAGAGGGCTATCTAAAGATTTCCGGTCGATTCTATTCTTCAGAAATTGTGTTTACAAGAATTATAAAATTGTTGAGACTTTCGTGTGAATAACTCTCCTAAATTAAAGTGTTTTAGTAGCTTCCTTGATTTATTTGCGAATGGGTCAAAGGTTATTTCTAGTGATAGATCTTTTTACCGGATTAATTGAAGTCTTTTGATGGGAGTATGTAAATTATTGAATATCTGGAAAGTTGCTTGATTGCTGAAGGCGAGAAAATAAATCCTCTCTAGCCGAGCTCATTCTACCGATCATTTTCCATAAAAATTGTCTTGAAATTACGATTGAAAATATACCTTTAGAAATGCTGCAGAAGACTCGTACACTCAGATAGTTATGAAAAGAATAAAAACAGGACAAAAGTGTGCTATATCCACAAACAAAAACAGTCTTGGAAAAAGGCTGATGATCAAAATAGGTATTTGGAACTTCAAGGCCTATGACCGGAACTCTGATTTTCACATTCAAACACATTCCGCATTCAAACCTAATCAAACAAAATCAAGGTTATTGAGTTTGCAAGCTCGATGGACCCTACAAATTCATAGATGGAAATATTTCAAATGTTTATATCACATGTGTACGTTTCCGAGAATAATTTTTGACCGCAGAAAGTGATAAACATGAGTTCCGTGTTTTTTTTTTTAATTCTGCCCTATACGACCAACGATCCAACCAAAAAACAAAGCATAATTATCCCACCCATCAACTGCTCCAAACAAATACTTCAATGCCAAACATTCAAAACGCATCGTTCAAGCTGAACGTCGTCGATCTTACTTACTTGAGCGTTGCAAAAGATGCGAAAACGAAAGGCGTCTTTGCCGTTCGTTTAATATCTGCAACTTGTCCATAATGTCCACACAATTGCAAAATCGCCTTTTCCGTCATATCGGCCGGAACCATTTTCAAGCACAGTTGAAAGCGTTCATCACGTCTTTCGGTTGATGGTTTGCCGCCACCGCCGCGTGAAGCCATTGCACCCGGCTGTAAATTTTCATCGAATTCAGCACCGGGACCTTGGGTGTACTTGTTGAAATTCTTGTTTTTATACGCATCTTCCATCGGATTCCAGGGCTTTGCCATCGCCATACTCGAGGATTCTTTGAAACACAATAAAATTCACCACAAAACAATATGAAACTCGACGTACAAGACGGTTTTATTAAAAAACAAATTTGATGGAAACAAGACAAGAGTGTTCGTACTTCCGCAATGAACAATAATAACCTCACTTCGGCGAACAGACGAACCGACAGACTCTGTACGACGCTTGCTGAATTCGAAATGCGGAATGAAGAAAGGTGCTTGAGAGACGAATAGGAAAACAAGTGATAGTAGTATAAAAAGTGAAGTTGGTTAGGAGAGCATTGCCAGATGTGATAGAATATTGAATGATGTTCTAGGAAGAATTGTAAAATATTAGGTCTGTTCCCGTACTACGATTAATTGCAATTAATTGCAATGAAGCGTACTAAAACAGAGTTTTTTAGTCCGTTTTAGTACGCTTCATTGCAATTAATTGCAATTAATCGTAGTACGGGAACAGACCTAAAGACTCATTATTAAAATAGTGATCAATTGAAAAGTGCGCGTTATTTTATTTCGTGTGCATATTACACAACTAAATGAAAAACAAGCTGTAGACTATATGTTTGTGAATAAAGTAGAGATCAATAAGCGAGCTGCAATTCTAAAAATGTATAGAAAGATGAATAAAAATATCTAATGAAAGATAAATAAAAATATCTTGTATGAAAATAAGATAACTATGCCGATTTAAATGTAAGTTCACTTCCCACGCAGTTAAAATTAATTTAAAGACTTACGATTGACTGATTTATTTTAAATTAAGGATATCACTTAAATATCAATATCTGCCAAGAAATTGAAATACGAGTATATCTAGGATTCAAACCATAGCTGCAAAATCTGGGGTTCCTTGCAACCATTATTCGATTGCTTGGGTTTTACCTGTTTGATCGCTTCTGTCGCATTGGATATTATTCTTGCACGTTTGCTCCTTTTTGACAATGTACTTGTTTCCTCCAAGCTCCTCGGCCCACTCCTGTTCCTATTTTATGTGAATAACTTTCCTCCAGTCCTTTCTGACGGATTTCTTCTCTTTGCAGACGACCTAAAACTGAATAAGGTCAATTGAGAACTGCTACCTATTCCAATCAAACCTCAATACTCTTGAGTTAGTCTTCGAACATTCTTCGAAAAGTAAAAATCTGCCAACAGCTCGCAGAGAAACTCAACCGCAAATGAACCCGTCGAATTAGACGACTTTTTTTCGTTAAAGGTTTCTAGATTTTCCCAGAAACAGCAATGGCTTCCTGACTAGCAGGCAACAGCCAACGTTTATACGATTAATTTTAATTTTACGGTTACACGATTAGTTTTGAATATAAACTATTTGTTTTTAATATCACTTTTTCACAACACAAACATTTAACACAAAAGCGCCCCAAACAACGCGACGACCACGAACGCGCAATTTAAGACTCGTGATTCACGTTTTGTCAATTCCAGAGAAAGATCGTCCTTCGGAGAAAAGCAAATCACTCAGCAGTTCTCCGGCTACAATTTTCCACCACAAGAGCCAAAACGTGAATGATTAGCCTTCGAAATTTACATTCCGAAGTTGATGGATTCTTGTGCAATTAACGAATTGCTATTTGATTTTTTAGTTTTCTAAATTATATCCCTCAAAAATACTCCTCATTCGTTTCTCAATGTCGTGTGAATTCCGTTATCGGAATTTAAATCATAATACCTCCCCTTCCCCCTGAGAGCGAATCTAGGACAGTACCAGCAACTTGTTTTTAACAAAACCAACCAATTAACATCCTCTTTTTGTATATTAATAAATAAAATAATTTCAAATATTTTTTTGTTTTCCAGAAAAGAATCAATTTCGAATTCTCAAATAATCAATTCGAATTTCATTTTCAAATTGTTTCACTTCAGTCAAATATCAATATGATATCGGAATTTCCAATGAGAAACTACATCGAATTGAAAAAAAATGAAATTCTATTAAGATTATTTGAATATTGAGAATGAATTTTCTTTTGCCTTTTTTATTTATTATTTATCTACATAATAATGTATTATGTGTCTAATATAAATAACTAATTCTGCATCAAATATTAATATAAAATGATTTTTTTTTGCGTGTTTCTTATCTATTTTTTTTTTGTTGATTGTTTTTCGTATGTATGTTGTTGTATGACAGACAGACAAACATTGTTTTTGGAACTATTTCTTTTTATAGATTCCTTAAGATGAACTTTAAGCAGTTTGTATTTTTCTTCAATCATCATTCTCATTCATACTGTGGTGCGGGTTGTGTTCTTGGGGCGTGATTTGTACATTTTATGTAAATCGTTTGACTATTGTTTGAAATTACTTAATTATGACGTTTGTATGATAGTTATTGACTTTTTTTTTTGCATATTGTTGAATTTGTTTTACTAAAACTATTTGATTTATTTTTTGGGTAAATAAAAATGGCGTCGACATTCTATGACTTGAAATTGAAAAACTATTGCAATATTAAATTTCATTGGCTTGTTTTGTATTTGATTAAATTTTAGATGCGAATTTCGATTTTAGATATATTATTTTTTGGATTTTTTTCCTTGACCTAAACATTCTTTGTGTTCTTTCACTTAAATCAAATAAAATTGAACTATATAATGCAATTCACGAGCAGACCGAGAAAAATATAAATTTCCAATACAAGCAAAACAAAATAATATATAATTTTCATACGTTAAAAAAACCAATCGAAAAAAAACGCGGATGTATCGAACAAAACATATTTTTTTATGTGTAAATTCTATTTATATTTGTTTATGTATATATATTATTTTGAAATGAAAGAAATAAATCCAAATTCAAAAAGATTAATAGAAAAAAAAACTATACAAATTAAATTAGATTCGTTGCACATTCAATCATTTTTGTTGTTGTTGTATCGTAATTATTATTTTTTGTTGCATAATCTTAGTGTGTTTTCGAAGAGTGAAATTCATATTTCAATGCATTTTAAAGGTATTGATTCTCGAACAATCTTATTCCTGAAACAATACAGTTCAGATAAAAATATCGAAAGTTTTTCGCCTTTCTAAAACGATTATTTTTTTTCATTTGACATATTTATTTGTAACACTGTAGAGCGCGCTTAGCTAATATTTATGATTTACAAAAATATCTATGCATTGGTTTGAATAATATTAGATTCGAATTTTTCTTGTTTATTTACATGTTTTAAAAAAAAAATTCATAAATGTCTTCTTCCATTCAATTTTCTGTTGTTTGCAATCTTAATCACTCGTGTTTTTTTTCCACTTAATATCTACCACTTACATTTAATATATTTACATCCATACATTTAGATATATATTTACTTAGATATAACTAATGACGACGAAAAAAAAACTATAAAATAAAATAGTAAATGTCTTATATATTTACATTTTAATTATAGAAATCAGTTCGGTGGACTAAAAAAATCACAGATTACACATATACCGTCCTTTTCAGAAGAAATATATAAATTTTTGATTCAATTTTTATCGTGTGAGAGAGAGAGAGACAAGATGTTTTATTTTAAGAGAGAGATACAAATTTTTTTTCCATGAATGGCTCACCAAATGAGTGAATACATTCACTTTTAGTAACGAAATGATGGAGAAAACAACTTACGAAAAAAAAATCTTTAAATTCGTTCGGTACTAGAATCATCTGGAAATAATTTCCAATGAATTTTGGTTAAAATTATAATAAAATATTTCTCCAAAATATAACAAAACAAAAGAAAAACATAAAAATTTCTACGACAGTATTTGTTTTTACAGTTTTTGCATATCTTGCAGCTTTTTTCTTCTTAATTTGTTTGTATTTTTTTTCGATAGTGTTAATTTTTTGTTGTTATTTTTACTTAAATACTACAATACTACAAATATAAGCGATTTTGTTTTTTTGTTGGTTTGTTTTTAAGATCTTGAAAATAAGATCTGGTCCTAGAAAATTACTTTCATATAATTTTTGAGTTTTTTTTTTTTAAATGCAATCTACAAAACATATTCTACATTCTGTTTTAATTTTTTCAATTCACAAATAGAACTCATTTAGGAGAAAAACTATCTATAAGATACAATAAATGCCCATTAACTTATAGTTTGAAGCGTATTTTCAAATTTCTTTTCAAGCGTTTCGCGGTTGATTATATTAGTTTTTGGTTATTTACACAGGTCGATATGGCATTTTTAAGTTTTGTTTTATGGATTATAAAAAAATAATGTATGATGACCAACTGGTGGATGTCCTGACCGGTTTTTCTTAAGTTAAAGAGCATTTTTTTCTTGGTTCGACATGTTTCAGACGTTATTTTCGCTACATAATGCACAATCAAGTTTTGTTTTTACGTCCTTTTCACATGTCTCTTCTTCGACTAATAATTTATTTAAATAAAATCTAATGTTGTTTTGTGGATAGTTCATTGCTGGCTAAGATTAGTTTCCTTTTTTGATATACATTCACTAATCGCCAAATCTACATTGGATCCATAGATAAGATACTACTACAAATGCATCAATACATTTGATCGTTCCGAGGACGATACTACAGGACCAATCGCGATCGAGACTTCATGAATCGATTAGTGGTAGCTGATGATTTGATATCACCGCTCCAGCTTTTCGATTTGGCACGACAGCGTTTATAGTGATCGGCATAGGATGGATGCAGCATTGGTCGATATGCAATTGGTTCACAGAGTTCGGAGTATTTCTCGAAAAAGTCTTTGTAACCGCCATGAAGCAAGTAGATTTCAGGATAATGCAATGCAGGATAGGTGTTTGTATTGCGTTGACGATCGTTATTGCGTAGGAAACGTGATCTAAAAATTAAAACAAAAAAATATATTCGATGTCCTTTTTTCTCACCCAAAATTTCCAACAACTTACAATTTCGGTCCACGTTCCGATGAGAATTCGCAATGAAATACTAAGATATTTCTCTTTGGTCCGGCAGCTTGTACAGTCGGTGCTTCAGTCTTCGAATTGACCAATTCGTCAAGGATCTGCTCTTGGGTGTAGAGATTTTGTGCGCCACTTATATGACCACCCTCGTATTCGTACGGATACCGGCAGTCTATGATTTTAAAGGTTGCTACACTATCCCCAAATTCACCACGGATCAGCATAGCCATGGTATCGCATGAAATTGATTTCAGGTCCTGGTGACGTCCCTCGGTCAGCGGCAAGCAAAACGGTTTGCTGAAGTCTCCGATCAGATCGGGTTCCGAGGACGATCGCGCCAATGCTGTCATTATATGAGCATCGTTCATGGACACCGATTTTCGCAGGATGGGTCTGGCCGTTTCACACAGGAATTGTTGCGAGTTAATGATGGAATTTTCCTTCTCATCCAAATCGGGCTTGTAACGTTTGCATTTGATGGGACTGTGGCTGGGTGGTTCCGGTCGCTTGAAGCAACGTTCCCCGAACAGTGTCGATCGCGGCGAGTTGTCAGTGATGGTCTTGAGGATTTCAGGAGTCTTAGGCTCGAAAAGCAAGCTTCTCGCTTGCAGTTTTTCATTTGACAGGCTCAAACAGCGTCGTACAACGGGTCGTTTTATATCCGGAGTGGTTTTCACGTTCTTGATGTCCCCACTAATAAGCGAACACAAATCAGTCGGAAAATTGGATTCATCCTCGATGGCTTCCATCTCGAACAATTCCATGTAGTCATCGTCCATGGACTCTGTCGACGTGGAGCTAAGACTATTGAATATCCTGAAATTGTTCTTCGGCGAATTACGAGTCTTGATGTATTCATTTTGCTGCGTTTTCGGTGACTTTTGATCGAAGGGCCTGGGAAGACGCGGTTCAATGAACTGGAACTTTTGGAAAGTCCTTGCTTCCAACGAATCGCCACTATTCGAACAGCTATCGCCACTTCGAAGACGATCATTATCAACGATTGTCACGGTATCGTTAAGGACTGTGAACCGTTGCGGACTACCTTCTGGCGGCAAATAAGCGATATCCATTATTGGGCTGGGACATGGTCGTGGGCTTTCCGATCTTGCATTGTTGCTGGTGTAGAAGGACACATCGTCGATTGGCATCATATCGTAGTTTTTGTCGAAGAGGTTATTCTCGTCGTAGTTACTGCTCGAGCTCGCCTCCAAGATATCGTCCAAGCGACGCTGTGCGAAACGTGATCGCAAAGGTTCAGACGAGCGACGATCCTGACGCGATCGCGGCAAAACATTGCGATGCGAGTTGATTGAACCGAGGGTGAAATTATTCGAAATTAGGCTGAAATGAGAGAAAGGAAATGAACAAATTAGGAACACTTTAGTTAAATTGAGGTTTATTATTACATTAATCGAAAAGAGGACGAAGAAAATACAATCCGCACACAAAACACTAAACAAGCACACATAATCGGTTTTGTTGTCTTCGTCCACAGTGCAACACAGAGAAACTGAAAATGAGATCAATACACCCGGCCGTATTAATGAACTGCTGCTGCACTAAAACAAAACCATCCCCCGTTGCAAACAAACTGGCACGCTAATGGGGGTCTAAAAATATATTATTCCTTGCGCGGTCCTGATGGCATAGCGCTAACTGTACACAGCACTTCTCTTTCCTGACTTGACTTCAACTACTTGTACTATACTATGCTATGGCCATGCGGCTGCTATGCTATGCTACCCTCGTGTACCGGCTGTGTTTTGTATCCTCGCGCCTCGCTTGGTTTCATATGATGATGGTTTTTAGTGAACCAGCCGCCGCCGCTACCACGCTGCTGCTATACCAGCAGTCTGGTCGCAGTCTGTCCGCTTGGGTACAACATGCATACATCGACAATTTGCTTCAATGAGGGACGCGCTTGACTTGCTTGAGGTTCAGGAAAATTATAGTAAAAACGCAACGCAGACAACTTTACGCTATGAAAATGTGTAGGATCAGAACGGACGAATGGATGGATGGGTGGATGAATGGCGTATGAGGGGCTCGAGACGCAAGGAGTTTGATGACGAAATGTGTGCCAATAATTTTTATCTTTCTATGTTTATCGAAGAGTTTGTGCTTGGGTGGGAATAGGAAGAGCCAGGGGAGTAGTATCCTTCACAGTTTAGTTTGGTATTAATGGGCTTTTTTCCCAAGCGACTGTATGCAGTTCAGGTTAAAATACTTCGAATATTTCATTGTAGTGCAGTGGTGGCGAGGAGGTGATAATGGATTCTGGGAGTTGAAAAATGAAAGGATAAAAATAATACACTATGTAAATAAGTTATTATTTTTTAATGTTTTTATTTTTCGTCGCTTGGCAGTATTGTAATGCATTTTGACGCTGAGTTTGATCGCAATCTGTCATTTAATTTGTTGGAGGACTCCTGCTTTTCCTTCGGGAATCGCAACTTGTACAAAAGGGGTGGCATCTCACACGTTCCTCGGCTGGTGTATGGAGGGTCATTCTCGCTTGCGAGAGTCTTAAGGGAGCAGAGACTCTCTTCACCTCTCCTTGGGGCGGTGAGGAGGCTTGTGAGGACCCAGTGGCCTTTCCTATGAACATGAATTCTGCAAGCCTACTCATGGTATTTGGGCATAACATTTCAGAAAAGTCTCTTGTTACGGAAAATTGAGGACGTAGGATAATATTTGGAAAGCAGTTAAGTAATGGAAGTTCGATCGAGTTTTTGCTAACTGGGCAGATGATCGTTAACAGTAGCAGCATAACAAGGTGAACAGAAATGAAATAGCTGCGGTGGATATGACGAAGAGATGGTTGAAGACCGAATGAAACTTGAAGTTGCACAAAGTAGTAAAGAAATGTCGAAAAATTTTGTGAGCCCGAATTTAGTAGGCAAAGTAGGACGAAATGAGCGGCCTAAAGAAGTAATGAAAGTTTGATACGAAGTCAACACTGTATGTGGGCGCACAGACAGTTTTTGACAAGATGAAGTAGGAAGAGATGTAAGAATTGCAATTGAAGAAATGAAAAACAAGAGGTAATGAATTGGAAGTAACAAGAGACTAAGTATGATTTTGAGGGCACAGGTGCCAAAAAAAGCGGTGAAGCGAGTAGTTGAGAGGTTTGGTGGGATGCCAAAAAGCATTTCTCGACATAGTCCCAGAGATCATCCCTGTGCCTGCATGGAACCTAGTTCCGGGGTTGTAAAAGATACGAGACCACTGAGTAAGGAGCCTCTGGACTTTGTCCAGCCTTACCATTGGATAGGCTTCCTAGTGGGAACGTCGCGGGGGCTTATGATTTTAGAACCTAACCAAGAGGATTACTGCATTCCAGTAGTTCTCTAGGCGCTTGGTTAGTCAAGTTGACACTTGGTTAGTCAAGGAGACGTGGAGCCGGGTTAATGGCCGAGTGTTATACCCTTCAGTATAGCAGAGGTTTGGATAGGCTTCGCATCTACCATTATGGTATCTGGGCCTGCCCCCAACACGAACTGGTAGACAGGAGTAGCAACGGTTTGCCCTTGTTTACTCAGTCGACGCCGGCTGTTGACACAGTCCAGTCCTTAAGTGGGCTAGCAGGTAAAGCTTCACGACAGGTACTGCCATAAAACAAAAACCCTTGACCAGCACTAATAATAAAGAAGGTTCTTGTTAGTATGTGGCGAGATTGTTCTGGAATGAAACACTATGAATTGCTTGAACCTGGTCAGACCGTTACAATGACAGTGTGTTGTGAACGATGTTCGGGAGGTGAAAATGCACTTGGAAAAGTTTTGTAATTAACAATGGAAATCCAATACCTGCCTTTACGCTGGCAACAAGTGTTGGAAAATGATGTGGATTGTTTTTTGATGAATATTTTTTTAATAAATAAATGTTTCTCGTCACCAAAAAACAATTTTGATTCCTTTTTTGTACCTCTAATACAAAGAAATCAAAGGGAGAAAATAGAAATATGGAAGGATAAAATAAAATTGTGTAGATGGTAATAAAAAAATGAAGTGATGAAAAAAATTAAGGACAAAAGTAAAAATGATGGAATAGCACAAAATAAATAAAGCACAAAAAATGATATTGAATTCTTCTAGTATTATATTTGCCTCAAATATTCGAGTTCAGTCCAGAAGGGACAACCTACAACATGTTTGGGGATTTGGGAAGTAGAAGTGGCAGTGATTTCATTTGCATAATATAAATTTTTGCGAAATTTTGAAGTTATTAGTTTCACGCCTCACTTTGCCCCTGACTTTACTCAGGTATCTATTCCGAGCAAGTTTAATCCAAAGTCCAGTGCGCGGTCTCTTGTCCGCACCTAGATTCGAGCTACTCACTAGGCTACAAGTGTTTTTTTTTATCGTAGTCTGATTTTCAGTGTTTATTGGATAATTGGCCTCCATAGTCACGAATCAGTCTATTTGGGAGCAATTTGTGTGGATATTGATGATTTTTTTAATCTTTTGATTTATTTTCTCCAAAAACCCCTGTCCGTCCTACGTCACTGTTCATCACTTTTTTCAAGTACATTGCCCTCCTGATTACATTCGTCTATAACAACTTCTATAGTCTCCCTCTCAAAACCTGTATTCCATCAGATGTTTCGTTTCATGTTGTACTATTTTCTTTTCCTTTTTCCTCTTTGAGATTCTTAGGCATTTCGATCGTTTTTCTTTCAATACGTCTTTTCCTTCGTATAGTTTTCTCATTGCCGCCAAAACATATCAAAAGGAACAAATCGAAAGGGAATTTTCACATTACAAAATATACTACGCACACGTACTTATATTGTTGGTCTTCTTATGTTTCATTATCATCCTTGTCACGAGACTATATAGAAAACGATCGATACCAACCAGCCGGGCCTATAACATTTCGTACATCTGTACATTTTTACAGAGTCCGATGGATGGATGCATGGAGGAAGATTGTATGTGGTGTGCAAGTTTTTGGTGTATCTAGGAAGGAATATGATGCGGATGCAAAAGGCCACAGAACTCAAGGTCCAATGATGACTGTGTAGAGAATGTGTATTTGAATGGTCTGAGGAAATTCCAAGGTGAAGACTAGTTAGACGAATAAGACGCGTAAAGGGCCCCTTCGAAGACGCAGAAGAAAGGCTAGACGAGAGAGACCAGACGACCCCATGCATGAATAAGTATGTTAAAATCGTAATTTGAATGAAAATTGCCGCACAGTGACAGAGTGAATTGTATGTGAGGATGGTAACATAGTATTTTTCGTTGGGTAGAGAGTGCTTTGATCGAAGTGTGCTAAAAACAAGAAAATGATCAGATGATTTTTTGAAGAGTTTTTAATTCAGTCGAATATAATGGAAATTAAAATAAATGTGTTTTCGTGATGATGAGATCAGCTGCGGCAAGGAAGTATTCCCAAAGACAAGTTGAGTCCGAAATCATAGCACAGTTTGGCAGGGTTTTCAAAACAGCGATGATATATTCCCTGATATACAGAAAAATATTGCCGAAAATAGTCCAGTTTCTATGAATAAATTTAAAAAAAATAATAAAAATAAATAATCACAAAAATCTAGCAATTGAAATACTAAAATCGGGCAGTAAACTAGCTAAAGAATGTTTTGCTTCAAAATCTGAAAGGTATTGATCCTTCCTGATCCTTCATCCTCACTGACTGACCAATCTCATTCAAATAAATAAACCTCTAAAAATATATCATACTAACGGAGAGTGATTAAATTTCACAGCAAAGTTAAAGCCACATCATCCATATTTGTCAACACTTTCTGCAAGAGTGGGGATGGAACTAGTTAGGATTTTCTCAAATAAAAAGAAAGTAGAAGAAACGAATGGAAAATATCTATTCTACGTAATTGATCGATAGTCTTTGTCATTGAAGACTTAACCTTCGCAAAGAAGTTTTGTTTTTAATTCAAATTGGTTGCAATGTCTTGACATTTTCAAGTGGTAATTTCTATAAGTACACCGGATTTACCGTATTAGTCACCCGAGGCTTGAAAAAAATGGCCGCCCTTGCTCTGCATGTAAAATTACAGTTGCAATAAAAAGAACCCGAACAGATCTAAAGAAACAACAAAGTACCTGAAAACAATCTATAGAATACCAAAAGGACCTATAAAGAACCTGAGCAATACCCAAAAATCTTAAAAAAGTAAGTCCGTACGTCAGTAAATCCGACTCAATTCCAAGAACAGCCAGATCATTCAGCCAGTAAAAAAGTCCGATTTATATCCAGAACGATCAGCATTTTCAATGGGCTTCAAGAAAGGGATGGTCAACCTGGCATTGGAGAAAGCAATCTGAAACTCTGTCTCAAGTCCAGCCAGATACTGGCTTCTGCATGATGGAAGATCCGACTAGCTGTACAAGAATCCTTCATTCAGATTGGATGATGTGTGGGCGGCATAAATGCTGGGGCTGCACTTAAATGAAGAAAATACTAACTACGTGGTACATTTGGTGGGCCTATACCATAACGGTCACGAGTAGAATACGATCTTCTCAGAAGCGAAAATTTTGCGATATAAAGCTCGTTAGACTCCAATAGGCTGGTTAATTCCTACGAGTGAAGACGAGCCTGTTCGGAAAACTCTTTGTGGCATATTTTTACTTGGTTGACATTGGCTTGTGATCTGGACGGTTGGAAAGATTTCTTGAGAGAGGCCAGGGCCGGATCGGACAACGGTTGGAGTGCTAGTGATGATACGGTATCACAACGCTTCATGAAACATCATGAGGATTCGGTAGCTCTTATGAGCAGGGCTACTTGCCCAGGGCGGCAAATTTAAGGGGTGGTTACCTGTGTCATCGGTAATTTTCAAGGGGCGCCTAGTTTTTAAAGAGACTGATTATTTGTTGCATTAATTTTTTGAAATATTATTGGAAAATCTAGTTTGTTATTAATTTAAAAAACTTTTATTTAAATTGGGGAAAAAGGCAGATCAAGAGTCTGAAATTATAAAAAAAAGAAGAAGATTCTTCGTTTTCAAATGATTTAACTAAAAATATTATAAAGGAAGATTCGAACAAAACAGCAAATACTCAGAAGACCCAAGACGAAAATTCTGAAAATTGACCTAATTTCGTGAAAGTGGCAAAATATGAAAAAATTATCCTCGAAAATCTGAGTTCATTGACTGACTTTGACTGACGTATATCGTCCGATCCATCTCAGTGGCCAAAAATTCTGCGATGCCAGATTAGCCGTTACACATGGACCGGTGAAAAATCGATATCATGCAGTTTCTAGTTTGCCACTCTATGCACAAAGCGATATTCCTCTATGAAACTCACCTTGAGAAAATTTGATAATGGGTCAGATATTTAAAAAAAAATGGTTTGTAAATTCGAAAAGCGCTTGTAAAATGCAGGGCAAAGTTGCCCCGCCACAGCCTATTTGGGGTCTTGGGGAGGAGAAATAGAAGAGACTCAATTTTGCCAATCGGAACTTTTTAGTGTGAAATGATTATTTTCACGCTTCACATTGCCCCTTGTTTGGCTTCGGCTCATATTCAGAAATAGGTGAACTGAAATTCTCGCATTTATCGATGGAAATCCTGCTATAGATTTGGTTTCATCTTTGAATATTGCTGACTTTGTCAGTGATTGTTGTTAGTGGAGAACCGAGTTTTTGTTTTAAAAATTGAAGCTTATCTAGACGTATCTGAGATCAACTATGAGATCAAATTGAGTTCTTTAGCATTTTTATTGATTGAAAAGATATACTATTGTGATTCAAAAAATAAGGTGACATTTGAATTTAAACTTATCGCGCTAACGGACTTGACAAAATCTTTTTATTTTTATGTTGGTAACACTGTGTTTGACATCTCTGTCAAATTTTATGTCAATATTTGCATTTGTTTAATATTTACGCACGTTTTTGTAGACAGCGAAAAGTGAATTTAGCGATTTTTACAATATGTGATTAATTTGCGGAATGAAATTTATGCTGCAGAAACATTGAAAATGTTGCAAAAAGACATTGGAGAGCAGGTTATGTCAAAAAAAAAATTGATAAGTGGCAAAGAAGGCAGAGAAAGCGTTAAAGACAAAGATCGGCCTGGACGACCATCAACTGATGAAGCATTGCATTTGGATCAGTTCGGACCATTTTGGTAGATGTTTTAGGCCTGAAAAGAGTGAAATCTCGTTTGGTGGCGAAAACACTCAATTTTGTTGGAAAAACAACATCGCGTTGATGTCTACGAAGAAATACTTTCTGATTATCAAGACAAGATGAAACGTATGATTACTGGAGATGAAACTTGGATTTATGCATATGATCCGGAAACAACCGACCAATCAAGCGAATACCGCGCAAAACCGAGTCATGACTTTGGACAAGATTGATTTTCTGATACCTTATTTACAATCTGAGTTTTTTTTTTTTAAATATTTTTTAAAACCAATAAAACACATCGCACCTACAAAACAAAATCCTACGATGTTGCATTATACAATATGGCTAGAGATGCTGAGATTAGTCTATCAGTTTTGGAACTAAAATTTGATGGATTTGTTCTGGGTGCACAATAATCATTTGTTTTAAGAAAAATTGGCTGGTTTTATGATATAAAACTGTTCAATTAATTGCTTTCCTTAACTTAGTCAACTAATCTCTCCTCATCTGCATTACATCTGATAATGTAAAAAATTTCAAACCGAAGAAGATGTTTTTTGTATCTCATAAGTCACAAATGTCACACCATTATTAAAATAAAAATTATTACTCACTGTCCTCAAAATCCCATAAATTACGCTTTCAATTTTTTTTTTGACGACAAATCCAAACGATCTCAAATGATATTTTGTTACTTCAACATATGCAAATTTATCCAGCTGCAACACAGTTGCCTACCAAATCTATACTGCCGCTTTAAAAATTTAGGTCACAACATTGTCACTATCGCCAAACCAACCATCTATATCTCAGACGTTCTATATACTTACAACAACTACGAACGGACCAAGTCAATTATAACAATAGTCCTAAAATTGACCTCTGATCACTCTATATTGTGGCTACTAGAAATTATCATAATATTCAAACTCTTTTTTTCCGCTCGGCAAAAAGCTGATCATGCTGAGATTGTACTGGTTTGACCTTTTTTTGACAAAATTAGATCGCGTCAAATAGCCTATGTATACATATTTTGACATCAAATACTTTAGAGATTATTGATCCGGGAAACGAAACTTTCGCTGAATTTGCAGCTGAAACTTCTATAGAAGAACATGCACAACAACAACAACGGGATCAATGAAGATCTAAATGATGATACTCACGACATGGGCACATATGGGCGCCAGTGGTGGTGTTTTTGAGTTGTTCAGTATTAATTTCACTTGTTATGCTTTCGTCTTCAGTTTGGAGTATGACACAAAAAAAACTATGTGATTTCGCTTTCATTTCAGCCAATTATGGTTTCATGCATTTGATTTTCTTGCGCGATCGCGATCTTTTTTTAAAATATTATGTGCTAGCCAAAAATATTGAAGTCTCTAAGTCAATCTCTCTGAGTAATCAAATGTATATGGCGTGTGATTATTTGAGTACCGAAGAGTTCGTGGACTGAGAAACGGAAGTAATCAATTCATTGGACAAGATCACCACAATCAGGTTAAGTAGCTTTTTTTGACAGACCGATTCTTATAGGTCTATAAAATTAGACTTTCCGATAACAACTTCATTTTCTTCTATTCTTTTCGACTCGCCAATCGTAACGTTAAAGCTCCAACACGCTTCAAGAATGTCTGGGCCATCGACACTCTCACTTTTAACAAGCTTTAATTTTTTTTTTTTAATGGTGAGCGATCGTGGTGGCCCGTTGGCCTTAAACGAATTCCATAATATTCTTACGGAGCCCCCAAGAGCAAAAGAAGCAAATAATAAGAGGAATTTCGAAATAGCCTTAAGAAACCAACCAAGATGGGATTTTAGCCGGTTTGCCGTAATAAAACGGCCGTTACAGTATGCTCAGATATGCTGGAGAGACATTGTTAATGGTTTGGGTTGATCGTGCACGGTGTTTCGTCTTGAACTAACAACAACAACAACAAAAGCAGCAGCAAATATGATGATCAATGGATCGTGGTGATCATGAGTTTTGTTGTTTATTTTTTTTTTTTTGGTTCGAGTCTCAGAGAGCTTCGTCTTGTTGTGGTCTTTCTAGTTTCTTTTTTCTTAAATCGTCTTATGCATTTTAACTTCGGCAATGATACTTGAGATCACTGGGTTTTGATTTTTTTTTTGTATAGGGTCGGTGTTTCTTGCCGGTATAAACAATGCACAAAGAAGAACAATATCATAGGAGCTTTAGACGTATATAGGCCCCAGTGGGCAACATTATAATGGCTAATCAACGCAATCCGGATGGTGGATTGAGATAAAAGTTTCGGAACGAAACTGCTAGTTGTGGGCCTTGGATTTGGTGGAATGGAAGAATGACGAAGATGATATCGACCGAGACTGGTTAAAGAACGAATCATGAAAACCGTTGAAGAGCCGTTTGATTATGCAGACCAGAATGAATACTGGACATTTTTCGTCAATTCTTTCAAACTGGGCACATAAATATGTATGAACGCAAAATGCCTTAACTGGTCGAGTTAGTTCGGCTGGCGATCGATAGTGAAAAAAGTCGTCGATTCGTTTTCGATTCCAGCAGAAGAAACGCTAAGCGAACGATCGATGAGGTTTTGCTGAAAAAGAACAGCACCACGAACCGACAAAACTGCTTTAAGTATGCAGATAAATTGATTTGATAATAACGATGACGACGATTCCGACGAGTGGTTAGTTGAATAGAAAACCAAAGAAGTGGTGTTGGGAGGAATGGGAGGAAGCGTGATGCAATCGTTTTTTTTTGTCGTTCTATTTCGAAAGTGAAAATATATGTTTAGAAAATCAATGGCAAGGTCGGTCAAGAGCTTTTATGTTCAAGAGAAATTTTCAGTTTTTTTTCCTCGTGCGATTTAGCATGCAAGTGTGAGAGCGGAAGTGATACGAGAGCGATGCTTGATATGATTTATTCTGAGGAAATGTGAACGGTTGATAAGAGTATTTTAATGGAATATAAGACAGCTGGTTTTCTGTAATTGGCGTTAGGAAGTCGATAAAAGATTAAATATATGCAAAGAACTATAAATAAACTATACGAAAAGAACGATAAGACTTCTATGGACTACATAGATACAGATCGGAAAATACCGAGAAAATAGAAGGACAGATATTATATGATTATGGTTAGTCATGTGTTCTTATAAAATGAGACCAGATTTTAATCCCATAATTATTTATAGTACAAAAAAAAGTTTTTTATCTCAAGAATTTAATAGGTCAATTTTAATGGTTTAATTTCTTTCAAAATAAATTTGAATCATCAATTGAATTTGACAGACAATTTTGCCAGTCTTCAAAGCCAAATATTTTGACTGAAAATCTAAGATTTTGACTGAAAGGCCAAAGAAGCTAGATATACTATATATATATCGATATTTCAAGGATAAACTGGTCTCTAATCAGAACGACAGACACGGAGAAAGAGGGTAATTATACACTTTCGCGGTTACCTGTTTTTTCGGCGATAAAAAATCCAAAATTCGATCGATCTTCATGATTTTTATTTTAGAATGTTTGTTTTTGTGGGGGATTTATGAAAAAATATCAAAAAATCAGTATTTCTAATAGTTTTTCAGCTTTGAATACTGAAAAATATTCGGTTTTTTTTTGAAAAAAAACCCCTCTACAGTTTTTTTAATGCAACCAAACCAACTTGTATTTTTTTTCGTAATCTACGAGAACAAAAAAAACGAAAAATAAACACATAAATACATTGATTTTTCGGTTTCTTAAGGCTGAACAAACAATTTCTTGAAAGAAAGGTTTCAGGTAAATGTCACATTAAACAATAAAGTTTAAAAACGATTAAAAAAATATTCTTCCACTTCGTATATGAATTTTTCAGACGAAAAGTGCATTGTGGGTGCCTGACACCCAACAACATTAAGTTAAAAAAAGCCATTTTTTCAACTTTTTTTCTTACAACAATTTTTTAAACAAATTAAAAATTAATAAATTAATATAAAATTTACATAACTTTGAAGGAGATTTTTTAAGGTACATTCCATAATTTTTTTGTAATAAAATATTCCATAGCGGCAGAGCAAATCAGCATAGAACACGTCAGAGTGTCGTACACCCAAGTGAGGTACCTAAGAAGTATGCACTTTAAGGATTAACATAAGTTGTATGATAAATCAAGCAAATTAAAAATAAAATTTCGATTTTTACAGTTCAAAACTTCCAAAAAAAAAATCGTAAAATCTACTTTACCTTTTTTCATTTTGTTCTTTTTGTTTCGTGTAGATTACGAAAAAAATATAAGAAGTTGGTTTGGTTGCATAAAAAAAAGTTGTAGAGGGTTTTTTTTGTTGTAAAAACCGAATATTTTTCAGCATTCAAAGCTGGAAAACTATTAGAAATACTGATTTTGAATTTTTTTCATAAATCCGCCGGATTTTCTTAAATTTTCATAAAATTTTTAAATATAAGATCATTTTCATAAAATTTAAAAAAAAAAAATCCTGAAGATCGGTCAAAGTTTGGAATTTTTTTATAGCCGAAAAATTAGGTGACCGCGAAGGTGTATAATTACCAAAAAGAGGGTAGGTTACCCCAAATCAATTGATATACTACTAAGAAATTGAAATATGTCAAGCTTTTGAAGAATAAAATGGACTTTCACCTAAAATCTTTGGGTTATCAATCCATACAAACAAGTTACACTCACAAATTTGACAAGTAACGAACATTGTGTAGGGTGAATGTTCCAAATGTCGGCCACCCAACTCTTTTTTGTCTCATAACAAGAATCAAAATCGTTAAAACGAAATCTAAAGTGAAATACTTGGAACCACTGGCACGGGCGGGGGAAATTGGCCTCTCTATTGCATAACCACTCTTATAAATCTGCTGTTAGACTCTACCACATACTATACTTTGCTCTGCTTTGACAGTAATTCACCGAAAATAAAGAAATATGTGCGCCAAATTTGACTGGATGCCTCCTCTATTTCAAAGTCCTGCGCATGATTATGCTTGGCGTAACAGCCACTGTACTTAATTCAGATGCCTTTTTGGCGTGTTTTGAAAAAAGGTTTATGGTGTGCGAAAGGGTTGACAAAAGAGAGTTTTCAAGCAGCAAGGGCCGACTTTTGGAACAATCACCCTACCCAGGTTGCATTTGAAATTTTTTTATCACACAATACGCGTTCAATTTTCGAAAATAAACTATGATCTTCATCTTCGTTAAAAAAAATCCTCCTTCATGAAAAATCCTCTTAAATAATTTTCTGTGTAATTGGCTAAGTAATATTATTATCGATATTATACGATAAAAAAATATTTATTGATTGTAGAACATTAAATTCCACAAATTTAATGAATAGAGAAATTACGAGAAAATCGCTAGCATTGGTATAACGAAGAAAAAATGATCTACCTATCAAGCTTGATCAAATATCAAGGCCAATTTCACCGAAAGTCAAAGAATTTTCCATTTCATTTTTGAATTTTAATTTTTTATTCTATTTTTCGTTGTTTTTACCCAAAAGAAATGAATGATTTCACCAAAAACTGATTGATCACTTTATAATTTACTATAACTCATAATATATCTTCGAAGATGTTGATAAAAGGGGAGGTCCATTTAAAATCGAGGCACCCACACTCTTTTAAAACTCTGGCTTGTTACTTTTTTATGGTTTCTTTTTCAGATAGTTTATGAAAATTATAGAAGAAAATGGACCGAATTCAAATTAATTTGTCAAAAAATCATCAATGTTTAACTTTTGCGATGAATTACTATCACATCTTTCATAAATTGCCTAATAATTTCACTAAATTCACCAGAAAATGATTGATTTTATCAAGTTCATATTTTACCAAAACTCACGATATCTTCGAAGACTTTGATAAAAGGATAGGCTCAGTTAAAAACAAATCACCCATATTCTTCTAGTCTTCGCATATTTTAGGCATTTTTCACATAATTTCTGAATATTATACAAGGGAAAACACTAGATTCTAATAAATTTGTTCAAAAATTATCAAAATTTGCCCAAAATTGTTTTTTGTGTTAAACCACTATCAAAAAAATCAAATTAAATTCATCAAAGAGCTAAATTGAACCATAGGAATTTTTAAACATTGTGAAAATGTTTGGAATTCACGTCAAAAAACTGTCGAATTTTCAAAATTTTAAGTTTTTCCCCAACAACACTGCCTCAAGCGAATAAAAATATATATAGCGAATAAAAATATATATAGAAATAACAATAGAAATTTATGAAAATTGTTGATAGGTATTTAAAATTTGACAAATCATCGGAAAATAGCACCTTAAAAGAATCAAGATTTAATTTAAATACATACTGAACGTTTTGGCAAGTTATTTTGAAGTACCATCGACTAATTTACATAGTTTTTATTCAAAAAAACTAGAGAGATTTGATTTTATATTGCACTTCTATGTTCAGGAATCAGTGCATCTACATTAATTGGCAAAATGAATGAAAAATCGAATTAATTTCTCTCTAAATTTGCGTCAAATATTGCCCGAATTTGTGTCAAATATTGTCGTCTAAATTCAATTAAATAGTGTCGCAGTCAACAGTTTTCCTCAAAATTTACGTCTGATCTAGGCACTGCACTAAAATATGAAGCATACACTTTAAAAATAAATAGATTAAACACTTCAGCACTTGATGGTTATTAGTTCTTAAAGTATTAGACTTTTCAAAACTACCAAAAACGACGATCTGAACCTCTTGTAAATTCAACATATTTTTGCACTCATTCCAAAACAAAAAACCAAAATATTTTCACTCATTCCAAATTATAAATCAATTCAGATAAATCGGTAATTACCTCGTACACTCCATAGCACCGCAAGTTTCATCGACAATCGATTCCCACAACATTCTGACGATAACGAATTTAATCGAAGTCGTCGACGAAACAGATGATCGAGAAATCGATCAATTTAATAAAAATAAAATAAAATTTATTTTTAAATATTTAATCCACCACACGGATCACTAGTACGCGTCAACTTCTGCTTCTTAATCCCAAGCAACGAACTATACAAGTGTCCCACCAGTAGTAGCCGAAAGCTCCTTTGTTAATTCCAGCATTGAACACAAGAACACATTTTTCTGCTTTATTTTCGATAGCTTTAGACTCCGAAATTCCAAGAGCAGATTGTTGTCCCCCGCACGACAGCTAGATTATCCGATTTTAATCATTCGATCAGTACATTGATTATTCAATATCACACCAATACTGTTCACTGACACTATTAACATTTTCCTTGGGTTCTTGCTGCACTTTGATTTTCTTTCATAATCCACGAGAATTAAACCGATTATGATTCGATTTTTTATTGTTGTAGATCTAGGCACTTTATTTTTGCACACTAGCCTTAGCTAGCATGTATCTAAGAAGAAAGTCGTCATTCTCAGTCGATTTGTGATGAGAGTTTTCGTTAATTTTTAGTCCTTTTTGAAAACTTTTTTAATTCTTATCTTGATAAAACCGGTATCCGAAATCTGTTACGAACGAATTGTGGTGGTATATTTGAGAAGAGATGCGGAGGAGTATGTGAGGCATATGCACCCCGAAACGTGGTCTGAACTCAAATGACTATGACAAATAATTCGTTGAGGCCTTTTATCAGTTCGACGAGTTCTTCGAAGAGAGTATATACCCGACCCGGTCGGTTGGTTGCTGCTGGTGCGCCCCCTTTTCGAAAAACTTACACTAAACGAATATAGTTATCGTACAGGCGAATAGACAGATACTGTTCTGAGGAGAGCCAGTGCCTATATGATGATGATTGCCTGCTCAACCCTCCATCCAGCCGGCGGCCGGATCGAACTAAACTCACACACATCATACACACTGTGCGACATACATACGAACACACATGCGTATCGAAACAAGAAATACACCACCGACCGGCAAACAGCGCCAGCAGCACCTCTCTCTGACCGCCGACCGAGCAATAACAACAAAACCGGGTAAGTATGTATTGTTGTCGGGGTATGGTAAATCAAAAGAATTTCCTCTTCAGATGATCGAAGAAGGCCAACTTCTCCTTCAGTCTTCCTTGGAATGTACATACATATGTAGGCTCGGTGGCGGCGGGTCCAGCAGCAGCCTCCCGATTAGCGAAGAGTTTACCTTACCTACTTACCTGACGAAGCAACATTTCCATATGTGTGTTTGTACAGCCCAGAAACTGAAGAAATCATATGATCGTGCTGATCATGTGTGAGCGCTCAGAAAGGACTAACCCGACTCGTTCCTGGGGAGGAATGTGGTTGGATCATAAAAATATACACAAACACTACCCGTTTCACGGTCTATATACGCTCCTAAAACCAACTACAAAGTCAAGATTTTATGCATCTTCAAGACCATTTTTTCCAATACTCATTTACCACGGAACAAGTGCGTGCATGAATTCGTTTTATCAAAAGAAATAACCTGACCATCTCTTTCCGTTCTCTCGAATCAATTTATTTCATTCGATCTGTACAGCTGATTCGAGAACAGTTCGCTGAAACGAGAAACGTATTTGGCTCAGTCCATATGAGGAGCCCGAAATATTTTTCCCACAATGCATCTACTCCTTCGGTGGAGCCAAGCTAATGCATTCCAATCTTATGTAATGATGAATCGTACGGCAAGGAAGAAGTAATGATATGTACTGGCACATTCCACTGATAAATTTTATTTCGTGACTTGCTACAGGGCAGCGGTAGAATTTCCGAGTTAAAAGTAAAATAAACAAAAAAAAAACCAATTCGTCGAAACGTTTTGGTTTGACCAGTCAAGGATGGAAGGTTTTTATAAAAATCATGTTGAAATATAGTTTAGCACAAGAAATATTAATCAGGATATTAAAAAAATGGTTCAATATTACCGATAGCGATTCTATTGATCCAAATATTATCATCAATCAAAGTTACTAAATCTAATTGATCAATTTTATTATTCAGATTTTTTTTTAAATTAAAATATTTCTAAATTTATTATATTAAAAATCTTTCCAAATTTATGAAAAGGACGAAATTGTTTTGTAATTGAACCTCATCAATGTATCACAAATAACACAAACATTTTCAAGAAGTTTAGTTCAGATAATAGATGTGTTTGATGACTGTGAAAAAGGAGCACAGCAAGGCAAATCAAAATAGAGCAGCTGTCAAAAAAAAAAAGCAGCTGTCAAAAAAAGTCAAGAAATTGAGAGGCAAAAAAAAGTTGAACAAAAAAGAGCAATTGAGAGGCAATTCTCAATATTGATCGCTTGTGGGAAATTCAACCTGTCAATTCACTAATAAAAACTACTTCTGTCACAATTTCGACAGTTGGCAAACAGCTGGTTCCTTGCTCGAACTTGCTCTACCAAAAAAGTTAGAGTAGAAATCGTGCTCTAAATTGCTCTAATTCAACTTAGAGCAGCCTCATGAAGCACATTTTGCTGAAATATCTCAACCCAGCTCAACCTAGAGTAGATCATTAAACACAGCTAATATAACGTGAAGAGTGTTATTCGTGTCGCAAAAATTTTAAGGTACGACGATGACATTGACAGTTGGTAAAATTTTATATATGTATGTGCCTTATTTGGGGTCTTTGATGGCTGATTTGTTACGTGAGAAACCAACCTAATCTTCGTAGAACTGGATTTAGTATACATTAAAGTAAAAAAATAACAAAAAATATAATCCGTTACGATAAAAAATTAATAAAAATCCAGATAAGAGCTGATTTTGACCTTAGCCAAAATGATGTGAAACGGTTTTTCCTAGAAAAAGTACCGCTAATTCAAATGATCAGTTTGAGAGGAAAGAACAACGCCATTCAATTCGCGATGGGTGGTCACACTTCTATTGAAGAGCGAGAGTTATTAAGAAACCATTTCAAGGACGGGAAATCATAAAAAAAAATTGCTCACAATGTTTAGAGAGTGCTTCAACGGTGCAGCACATTATTGAACGTTTTGTGCGCGAAAAACGTGCACAAAAAAAGCTTACAACAACATTTTTTCCTGAAATGGATAAATGTTGGATCGTGAGGCAGTCAAAAAAGAATCCTACATTCAGTGCCCCCAAATTGGCAGAGTTGGCTGAAAGGACTCGCGGTAAAAAGAGCAACCCCCAAACTATAAGGGGAATACTCAGGAATGTCAATTTACGTGGTAGAATTGCCCGGAAGAAACCTTTCATAAATCGCAAAAACAGATTGCGCAGGATTGATTACGCTCGTGAACATTGGAGAAACGATACTGTTTTTTTGGGAAACCGTAATTTTCTCTGATGAAAGTAAATTTAATTTATTTTGATCTGACGGGCAAAAATAAATACGTCTGGAGGCAACCAAATATAGAGCTCAATCCAAAACATTTAAGGACCACTGTGAAACACGGAGGTGGACATGTTATGGTATGGGCATGTATGTCACAAGCAATGGGTCGGAAATCTGGCTTTCGTCGGTGGTATCCTGGACAAACACCAGTATTTGAATATTTTGGAAGGAAACTTACTGCAAAGTACAAACAAATTGAATATAAGGGCTAATTTTCGATTTTATCAAGACAATGATCCTCAGCATTTCTCTCAATTCGTTCAAACGTGGCTCATTTGGAATCAAAGATCACGCCTAGGTCCTTGAAACTATCAACAGTATTGATAGGGGAGCCAAAAATTAGGTTAAGGGAATAGCAGAGGAGATATTCTGTAGGTGAAGGACATTTGATGACACTTCGTAACATTCAGACTAAGGGAATTTGCAGAAAATAATTTTAGCGAAAACACTCAAATCGTTTTGCAACATGAAACAGTCACTAGCGAATTCAATCACTCTGAAAAGGCAAGGGGAATTAAAGAGAGAAGGAAGACCTTTTATAAACAAAAGGACCAAGGATGAATCCGCGCGGAACTCCTAACTTAGGAAAAACTTAGGATGTCGAAGATTAAGAGTTAACATTAACAATACAAGAGCGGTCACAAACGTTGGATGAGAACCGAGAAAACAAATACACCGTAGAGACCGAACTCAGCTAGCTTTGAAAGACGAATATCATACAGAGCTCACAGAATTGAAAGCTCGGGCAAAGTCTGTATATGGGACATCCGTTTATTTTTGCTGGTCGGTTTTCGCGGAAGCAACGGTGCAACGGGTTATTACCGTTGACTTGCCTTTGATGAATCCATGCAGTTCACTGGCTAGCAAGGGCTGGATGAAAGACTACACTCAATTTGTAAAAAACTCTTTCGAGGATCTTATAAAAACAGGGCAAAAGAATGTGGAGGGTAGTTAGAGATGCAAGAAACATCAGCAGTTTTATGCATGGGAAATATGTTGGCGGATTTCCAAACTGATGGAAAGAGTTGAAATGCTAGGATTAAAAATGATTGACAGAGGTAACACAAGAAAGATGAGAGCAAAAAGATGCGGAATGCAATCAGCACGAAAGCGAGTGCTGGCCTCAAGAGATCTCATTAAAAATTGAACTTTCAAAGAATTAGTAAAAAAGAATAAGACAGAGCTATCATATAATTACCAGAACCTAGTTTCATATAATTACGAGGGTTGATCCAAAAGTAGTGATAATCGATTATTTCCAGTTCGTATAGTATTTAAAAAAATATTTAAAAAATTGTATGCTGACTTAGTGGATATATGAGGTAGATCCATTAAGTCAGCATACAAAAACATAAATAGGCTACAATTCCAGAGAGGGAGCAGTGCAGACCCAGCCCAACATTCCGCAGCCGGCTATCATGGCTCAGATGTTCTGTAGCATGCAAGAGCAATTCCAGAGCATGATGGAGAAGATGGTGCAGGGGATGCTCGCTACATTCCCAAGCCCAAAAACTAATAAAAATCGCTAAAGTCCATTCCCAATCATATGTCCATTCTCACCTGGAATGCAAATTCCATCAGCAGCAAAACTGGAGAGCTGATGCAATTCCTATATGAATGTAGGGTTGATATCATGCTCATCCAAGAAATATTTCTTAAACCAGCTGATTGCCTCCACATCTCTAGCTACAATCTATATGGTAACGATAGATTGACAGGTCGAGGTGGAGGCACTGAAATTCTGGTGAGAAGGGGCATAAACCCCCATCACATCCAAACTCCTACCCTACATCAGATGGAAGCAACCGTCATCAAGGTGCACGCCGATTCTTTCGAGTTCATAGCGATTTCCGCGTATATCTATCCTAGGGAAATCAGCTTTGATCTCAGCAAGTTTTGTGAAGAAGAAAGTCCTGTGTTCCTTGCAGGAGACCTGAATGCACATCATCGCCAATGGGGAGACATGAGAAGCGGTCAAGTTGGAATCGAGCTTCAAAGATTCATCATGGAAAAATGTATAAGCCTGCATCACTCCGAGTTCATAGTCATGTCCTAGACATAAGATTTTCGCACAATTTCGACCAAAATCTGCGACTAACTGTCCTCGATGAACTCCCATCCGACCATCATAGTTCTCTTTGAATGAAGAAGAATACGAACTGGAAAGCTTTCCGTGACGCAATGGCGAATGAACAATATGAAGAAACACTAGAAACCGCCAGCGATATTAACAAAGCAGTAGAAGCTCAGACAGCCAAAATTAAGCAGACAAAAAAGGACAACTGGATTCAAACTCCGACATAGGGACATAACGCTTACGAACTCTCAAAAGATATAAAAGATCTCATAAGGAGGAGAGCTAGGAATACGGGTGAAGCTAGTATAAAAACGGAAGCAAATGATACTCGTTCATTAGCTGTCGGATCTCGTAGTTGCGCAACGAGAAATGGGGCGAGTTCTTACACAGCATGGAGTCTGGTGATGAGAGATACTGGCGCATGACAAAGTACTTTCGGCTCAAAAATAAAATTGTTGTGCCACCAATACATGGACCAAATGGGCTAAAGTACGACAGCCCAGGCAAAGCCGATACTTTCGCAGATGTGCTGAAGCTGCTGTTCCAAGAAAACCGCTCTTGGGAGGATGAAGATAGTGACGAAGAAAAGCTTTCTGAGTCTGTAGATCAAATCCTTGCATCTACACGCCAACAGGAGACTCTCGAATCAGGCTAACCAATACCGAAGGGATCAAACACTTGATAAGAGGTCTTAGTAAGCGAAAATCAAGTGGACCAGACAGCATTTGTAACACGTGGCTGAATCACCTTCTTCACAATACACTGACAACTTTGACAAACATAATAAACGCAATCTTTGATATGAAGAACTTCCCAGAGGTCTGGAAGTCAGCGACTACAATAGTATTACCTAAGCCAGGTAAATACCTCCATTTCCTCCAAAAATTCCGGAAGAACAGTTCGGCTTCAAGCCACTACACTCTACCGAACTCCAGCTCGCAAAAGTGGTGGTTTCAACCAACGAAAATCAACGGGTTTGGTCATGTTTGACGTGGCCAAGGCATTTGATGAAGTCTGGCATGCAGGACTGATTTTCGAAATGCATGCTTTCCAAATATCACTACCACTCGTGCAACTCATTGCATATTTTCTCCAGGGCAGAACTATCGGTGTTAGAATTAACAACCACATCTCTCTAGAATGCGGCCAATAAAAGCTGGAGTCCCGCAAGGTTCACCACTCTCCCCAATACTGTTTAGCATATACTCCGAAAATGCTCAATATAAATGTAGCTATGTAAGCTAACGACACATGCATATTCCACACCTCTAGGCAGGCAGATGCCATATCGTCAAATCTGCAATCCTATATTGATATGTTAATCGGATACTTACTGAAATGGAAGATTCAAATAAACGCTGAGAAGACGCAAGCCATCTTCATAACAACACGACGTAGACAACAATCACCACAGCTAACTATAAATGACCAGACAATTTATTTGTTGCGATTTTTAGATAAAAAGAAATAACCACGATTTCAGACCGATTTCATTTTATCTGTTAAGATTCGATGTTTTTTCTAAATCAGTTGCCAAGATTTAAAAAAAATTAAAAAAAAAATTGAAAAAACAAAAATTAAAAAATCTAAAACAAAATATGCATGAGTATGAATTGTACCATGTTTTTGTCTGTGTTTAATCAGTTTCAATATTTGACCATGTTTCATCAGCTTGCAAGTTCTCATATTCATTCGACTAGCCTACAGAAAAATAATCAGTTTCATTGTATGAGACAGAGGAATGAGAATGATGGTTAGGAATGAGAATTTGAAATATAATATCAAATAAAATTGATTTGATCACTTGCCTTTTAAATTAAACCCAAGAAAAATGTATAAGAAGTCAAAAAAGTCAACAGCTTTCAACAACTTCGAATGAAACAGGCACATATCTAAAGTGATCAGATGTAACAGGATAACAGTATATAGTATGCATACGGGCGATAGTCGCCATTTAAATGCAAACGAGTAGGGTATCTGATCGAAATTAGCAGCAGCAATGAATTGAACATCGATATTAGGACATACCAATCATATTTTTGTAGTTTTATGAGCAAAATTTACAAAGTTTTTAAACTCTACAAATTTTATTAGTAAGATATTGAATTAGCTTCTTTTTAATTGGAGGTTATCTTAATCAAAAAGCAACAACAACAAATTAAGTTCAAATCAAAGATTGGTCTGCAATAAGCATATTTTCTTAATTTACGATGCAATTTAAATATTGCAGTACATATTTTATTCAAACTATTCATATATGAGCTGATATGCTACAAAAAAATTCAATTAAATGTTATATATATTAGCTGAAAATTTGAATTTACTGCCATTGCACTCGTCTAGAAAATTCTAGAACAAATCAATTTAATTTCAACAACAGGTAATTATTCTTCGAAATTTTAAGCCGTTACGAAAAACAAGTGTTATCGCGCCAAAAATCCGGTTATCGTGAGAGAAAAACTCAATTTCTAATAAGATTCATTCTCCCTCTCATTTCCCATACATACGTAAATACAATGAAAATCATAGTAAAAAAAAATCTATCAGACTCATGACATCCTATCACAGTTTGCCTATATGAATTTCCGCGCATACCAGACTTGTACAAGTGTCTGTAGCTACACACCTTTTCTATTTTTCATCACGTCAATCTCTTTTATTTACCTGAAGCAAACATTTATAATTATCTCCTTCGGCAAACATTTCCCATACGTCTCTCGCGGCAAAGAAGTCAGTCGATCAGGTTTTCCTTGCAGTATTTCCCCGATGACAACAACAACACCAAAAAAAAAAAAAACAATCAATGCCACTCATCTATCCCTTCGTTCGATGGTAGGCAGGCATTTAGTCCAGGAGATCGGCACGGACCAGGATACGATCTCTGTCTGATCCTCCGGTTCTCAGGGCGCATAGTGCACACATGTGACAGTTTGCAGAAGATTTTTTAAATGGGGGTAATGGCTATAGATGGAAGTATGATTGTGTGCATTTTGACCCCCTGCCACACGATCAGCTGAGCGAAAAAGATTACCTTATCGTCCCTGGTGGTGAGGTGCGGCGGTATCAAACGCGAAAAAAATCCTGGCATGTAGTGTGAGCGGTAAAACGAGGTTGAACTGGAGGAGATCGACTGTTAAGAAAAAGAAAATCAAAAATGAAGGAATCAGATGATACTAAGGAGAGATTGGGTTTCTAGGCAGAGTTCCTTCTAGTATTGGACTGCCAGACATGACAAAAAAAAGCGGGAATCCAATAATTCACAACCGTTCACTGTATGTACTGAGTTAGTGTGTGCTGTGCACATGCCTATATGCATATGATCTTGAGATAGATGATAAAATCTAGTATATCGGCGATTTTGAATTTTGAGGGGTCAAAGTAACTTTTTTTTGTAATGTGGAACTGAACGGTCTGAGAAGGTTTTCGGGAACCTGTGTTTTTTGGTTTTGTTTTGGATGTTCGCTTTTTTTTCGTTGAGATTTTGGCGGGCTGATTACAGTTTGGCACGAGATTTATGGTGCATGATAGTATGTTAGATAAAGATGAATATTTTTATCATGATGCTGATTTAGGTATAAGAGATTTTAGACTTTATCTTCAAGTGTGCTAAAAATTGATATTAATAACAAAGGAGACTATAAGACAGCTCTATGAAGTGCTAATATTCGAGTTAAAGTCAAGTTAGAGTGGTGAGAGAGGGTATGCAATGTTGTGGAGCTACAATGGATAATATAATTAGCCAATATATTTATTTATTTATTTAAATTACAATACAAACATTACATAAATATAAATGTTAGATAAAACCAAAAAAAGATTTTAAAAAAGAAAAAAAATTAACAAATAATTGAAAATACTAGATAAAAAAATATTTGAAACTTCAACAAATTAAAGCCCATAGGCAAGTTAACATGGAAGAAAATCAAACATTATAAAAAGCTTTAAGGGGTTACCCCCACTTGTAACTTTGACATTTTTCTCTTTTTTGTGTTGTTGCATTTTTGTTAAGCATCTATCTGAGAATACGTCCTTCAAATTTCAAGTCGATCTGAACAAAATTGACCGAGATATGAGCGTTAAAAGAGAAGAAACCGTTACTTATATAACTGTTACTTATACTTATAAACGCTTTTTTCTCGAAATGACATTTTTGAAGTCGGTGACCAAAATTACTCGAAAATTACTGAACCGATCTTTTTGAAACTTGGCAATCTTATTCAATATATAAAAATGTAGTGTTTGATCGTTCGGTTTTTGTTTTTGATAAAAAATGGCCGTTTTATAGCAAAAAGATGACCGTTTTTTTAGTGAAAATCGAACCATTAAATTTGACTGTCCGCCATTTTGTAAAAAATGGATATTGTTTTAAATCCTTCGATCAAACACTAGTTTATACTGTTATTTAACTAAATCCTTCATAATTTTTTGCTTCAGATGAGCCAGTTCGACACAATGTTGGTCACCGCAAAAAGTAAAAATTAAAATACCATTGTTTTGACGGCCATTTTTAATTTAACAATGTAAAATTTTTCAATAAAAAAATTACTGGATAGTGTTCAATGTATGTACTTTAAGATAATATAAAAGTCGTTTAAAAAAGTTTCGTAGTTTTCTTAAAATGAAATTAAAATGACCTTTATTTTTGCGCAACAAGTGGGGGTAATCCCTTAAGAATTAAATCTTTAATTTGCGACTTAGATTGAGAGAACTTAAGCGGAAAAGGACCAAGTTGAAGATCGTTGTGCTTCCTGGGAATACGCACTAGCGGCGAGTTAAAATAAACTTCATCCGCATCCGCCAATCGAAGATAATATCAGACTTAATATGTCAATAATCAGCTAATATTTTCTCATCAGTCTGTCCAGGCTTGTATAGACGACACTGTATCTTCTTGAAAATTTACACTTTCGATTTTCATTCGAAATACAATAAATTCACTGATACATTTACTGTTCTGTAAACATATGGTATCGAATAAATGTATAACAGACTGCCTTTCATTCACACATGTGTATATACCTCTACATATATCCTTCAAGAAAATTTTCTTCTTTCCCATACATTCGCAATCCTATTCATCGAGTCCTTTTAGATGGAAAGCTTCTGTGACCTTGCCTTCCGACGTTGAAAAACAGCTGATTGCAGTTGCCTACACCCCATACACTCAAATGCTCTTCTGTTTACCCCTCTCACTCAGAGGGATGAAATCTCACAGCAAATAGAAAAAAAAACCAAACAAACATACACACAGGAGAAGTTAAATACGAAAGTGACAAAAAACAACCCTGTATATTGTCAGTTGGTAATTGCCCTATACTTGACTTGATCTTTTGGCGCCAAAATCCGGAATTTGACAGGAACCTGATTTTTTGGGAAAAATCCCAAATACATATGTAAGTACCGGTAGAAGAGAAGAGTGGGTGATTTATGTAGAGGCACGTATGAGAAGGATATTGTACATGCAGCAGCTAGTGGTTTATTGTGATTTTAGTTCTCATAGATTTTTTTCCTGATCTTTGGTGCTTGTTGGTATGTTCTATTAACAAGTGTAAACGAGAATAACAATGATTTTGAAATTTTATAATAGAAAATGAAAAGATATTTACTGATGTTGAAGAACCTGGACATATGCTACTATTTCTTCGAAAATGTTGTCTTTGTAGGATTGATGCAAATAAAAATCAGATTTAAGGAAATAACACTTTTTTCTAGAAGATAATTTAACTAAACGGAATTACTGCTGGGGGTTTTATATTTTTTTTTGTTTGGTTTTGTTTAGTTTTGAGATCTGGTCTTAAATTCGTCAAAAATGCTTGGGATTTTATTGAGGGTGGCATAGGCTTAGTGATACATTTTACCAATAGCATTTTAAGATCGATGATTTTAAAGTAAAATATAAGGCATTTTTAACCCTTTGGCGACGGCGAGCATTTTTAGCCATTTTCAGTTACTCATATATTTTGATGGAAAGAAATTTGAAAAAAAAAACTAAAATGCAAATTAAAAATGATTTTTGTAGTTCGGCTTTGATAACGTTTTGAAGGTTTTTAGTCCTAACAGGGCGCTGAGCGCCTAAAAATAGGCAAATAATTTTACACAAATTTCAATATGTGATATTTTCTAACGGAGTTATCAGGTTATTAAGAAACCTCCATGATATATTAACATTCATGGTAAAAACGCCTCTATGATTTTTGATGAATATGCGAGCAAACTATTGATAAAATCAATGAATTGCCTTCACTGTCAATTTGAAATTGCCGAGATTCCACACCCCAAAAGAACGTCAAACTCTTTACCGAGTTTTCTATAACACACTGAAAAAACACATAGCGCCAGACGCCATAATTTATAGTGATGGTCGATTTGGGGATTGTGATAAAATATAGCGCCACACGCCATAATACATGGCGAAAAGTACATAGGAGCAGGCGCTATGCTTATAGTCCTCCACGCCATGTAACATAGTCCTCCACGCCATGCAGATGGCGTGGAGGACTATAGTACATGGCGTGGAGGACTATAGTATATGGCGTGGAGGGCTATAAGCATAGCGTGTGCTCCTATGTGCTATGGCGTGTGGTGCTATATTTTTTCACAAATCGACCGAAATTGACTATGTACATGGCGCCAGGAGTCTATAGATTATGGCGTCTGGCGCTATGTGTTTTTTCAGTGCAATAACATGCTTTTCGAGCGGAATGATAACAATTGATTTGCAGCTTATTTTGATTTTTAATTGAAGTTTTATTCGATTAAAATTCATTTGTAAAAATTATTTGACACCCGGTCTCAGTTTTGATTATCGAAATTTTCGCAGTTATTAGCTAAACAATCTTACTGTAGTCAACTAATCTACTACAATAAAATTTCTCCTATACTCAAGAAGCTTGCTGACATTTATACACCTCCTCAGACAGTATGGCTGCGAGTTATAATTGGCGTGCCATGAGCCATATTACATGGCTCATGGCACTATGTAATATGGCGTGTGGGGCCATAATTTTTGCGCCATGTAAATATGGCGCTGGGAGCCATACTGCATGGCTCAGGGCACTATGTACACAGCGGGTGGAACCATAAATGCTGCGCCATGTTACATGGGACCACGCGCTATGTAGATTCTGACATTATGGCGCTGGGAGCCATTTTGCATGGCTAAGAGTACTATGTACATGGCGTATGGAACCATAAATAATTCGTTATGTTACATGGCTCTGGGCGCCATGAGGATTTTTTTCAGTGCAGTACGGTTTATCTAATAAACCCTACATGTTGACGTTTAACGACGATAGACGACAATGAAAAAGAAAAATACTACGCCGATAAAAAAGAGGAATATCAAACACTGATAATCGCTTATTGTAGATGCAACTGGAAAGGTTACGCTAAAAAAAAAATAAGGCAACGTATCAATCTTTTCTAGACAGATTAAACAGCCTCTGAGAGGCAATGAGAGATAGAGCGAACAAAAGAAAGAAAAAGGTCAGTACAAGTGGAAATGAGAAAGGATTTTTGGCTAATAAGTATAATAAAATCAGGGATATCAAAAGCTGAAAAAGGACCGAAAACTGAAAAAATTACAGTCACACCAAAAAACGAAAGCATTGAAATCATTTTAACGAGGAATATCACCAGAAGGAGTCTTGTTCGCACAAGTTGTCTTTATCTTTATCAAGTTGTCAGTATACATTAGACAAGAAGAAGCAAAAAAAAAATCATGGAAGAACATTGATTAATAGATTAAAATACTATAATCATAGGATAGATCTTTGAGATCCATCTGAAGAAGTAGGCGTTCAAATTAGTGGCACAAGCGTCCACAAGCTATAAAGAAACATGAAAAGATTGTCATAGGATGATATATCTTAATATCACTATATCTTAATCTATACATTCCAAAATAGGAGAAACTGTTCGTTGAAAATGATGGATAAAGGAAAACAAAAATAAATTTCGTATAAAATTGTTGGAAATGCCATTAAGACCAAGAGAAAACATGAAATCCGGCGAAAATATGACAAACTCAACTTCGATGGAAATGTGCTGCAAGTAAAAAATGCTCAGAGTTAAGTTAGAATAGAACCGTTCCAAAAGAACTGTTTCATATATAAATCGATAGGAGAGTGATGATTTCAAACTAAAAACATATAAATAGCCATAGCCTTTTGGAGTCCTTTAAGTTGATTAGGGGTAGTTACGCAAGCCTATTTCAGTTTCCTTTTGAATAGCAGTTCGCAAGTGAAAATAAAAGGATTAATCTTCTTAATTTGTATGAAAAACGCAAAAGAGATATTATAACAAGATTTGTCACAATGAGAAAAGAGCTAAGTTAAAATTACCACAGATGATAATGGAAAGGGGGAGTAACTAACATTTACACAAACTGCTAGTTCACAGAAAAACTTTTCGTTAATGGAATCGTAAAGTGCATTTGCAAGGATCATGTCCAGAATCAATAAAAAGGATTTGCCCGAGGAGACGCAAAATGAAACGTATTTATTAGGAGATAGAATAGATCAACGCTGAGCTTACCTTCCCGAGAATTGAAAACGGCAAGAAGGACACCACCAATGCCAGGTGAGGTTTCAGAAAAGTTAAATTTCACCACATTTCACATCCAAAATTTGAAGGTACAGATAAACCAAACGGGGAAAAAACCTGACACTGTATGTTTCAACATAGTAGCATAGAAAAACCGCAGGAACTTTACATATTTTTATGGACATTTTGAAATGAAAGCGACTTGACCTGCTTCTCGATCCTAATTTCTAGAGAGAAAAAAAACCTCATTGAAATGTCATCAGTTCTGCTTGATTCGCATTTTTAATAATGTTTGCTCTATAAATCCAGAAATAGACATTACCTAAACGCTATCTGCTGTCAAAGGATACTCAAGTGAAAACCTGGTATATAATGCAATATAGCCTTGCACAAGGATTTTAGAAATTATTTTCTCATTAAATTGTTAACTAAATACTAAATTTTGCTACCTGTCTTTTTTTCGTATCTACGTTTGACGTGCTGCTATGGACTCTCATTTAAATATGATTTTGTATTCAGATTAAAATTAAATTATATTTTATTGACCAAATGTTTGATTTGGTAATATTTTATATATGTCCCACATATACTCTAGACATAATTCATAAACAGATTATGTCAGAATTTCTGCAGTGGGGAAAAGATTTTTTTTCGGCCTGTGGGCATTTAGATATTTTATACTAAACACACGAAAATCCAGAGGATGTCTAGATACCTGAAAAAGGATTAAAAATTTGTTGCAGCTGTTACTAATTGAAATGTTAACTATCGTTTTGTTCAGATACTACATAGAGATTAAACCAGATCTTTAACTTGTTACACAAGTTTTATTTGCCTTAATACAGCTATATTTTACGCTTTTAATTACCGTCACGTATTGTTCGGATTATAAATTATGAATATATTTCGCATTATTTTCAGGACTAAATCGATTCAGATTAAATTGATAAATTATTCCATTTTTTTTGGCGAAATGCGTTGATAGTATAAATGTTAATAGAAAAATTAATCTTTCCAATTCATTATAAGATTGCATATCGATGATTCGGAGCAATTTTTTAACGGAAGTTATAGTTGGTCGAATATGCTCTTTTTATCTTTCATTTTTGACACAAAATTATATGATCTGTGAGATTGGAGGACCCAGGTGGCTACTTAAAAGCACCTCAAAAATGATCTCCATTATTCAAATTGAATATTTCTAGGCCATAATGGTTTGGAGTAACTTCATGTTGATTCCTCAGTCTATTCACTTTGATAAACAGTAAAAGCAAAGTTTGTTCCTTCTGAGTTTTTTAAACGCTCAGCAATACTGAATGAAAATGCCATTTTGAATGATTTGTCAATCTGAATGTTGCCAATAAAATTTGATTCCACTCGGTTCGGTTCCAAAATTTACTCAAGGCGCAGGCTTATTTTTGGGTAATTTTTGTAATGGAGATCCTGGACACTATTTCGTTTATTCAGTAAATTTCAGGTGATGGTTTTGACGAACTGGAGATACCAAATGGATAATCTTAGATTTTCGTCTTGCGAGCTTAAAACGGGAAATAAGATAGTCAACCTTGAAAACTGTTTTTTTGTGCATAGTGGTGCTTTGCAAATCCTTGAAAAGTCTAATGAGTGGACTGGATTAGACACGGGCTGAAATGTGAACACTGATGTTCAGACTCTTGACAGGTCTAATAAGTCTAAGTCCGGGCCAAGTAAACCGCAAAACTTATTTAAATTTGTACTGTACGTTTCTTTCCATATATTCAAATATATAGTATACAGGAATAACTATTTTTTCTTTTCTCTCTATGTGAATAGTTTGAAATATTACCAATGATTTATGGTTTGCTTATTTTCCAAAAATTAAATCTTTTCCTTTAATTTTTTTTACTATAAATTATTTGTATTTTTATTAAATATACATATTTTATATTTAAATTTTATATCGAGAACAAAAATTATTTATTATTTAGTTCCATCATAATTGATTTTCTGCCAATGTTTTCCGATAAATTAAATCTTTTAATTTCATTGGGCAAGTGTCATGTGATTTGGAGGAATATCAATGATTATCTTCACGGAAAACATATGCAGGCTAATACGATTTTAACTCAGATTAAATTAGCCCAATCATGTTTATTGAATCCGGCCGACATTTTCATATCCCAATATTGGTTTATCTCATCTTAATTTCATTTCTGAATTCCTTATGAGAATCGTAGTTTTACCACTAGTGAACAAAGTAGTTGATGATTGATTTTTATTAACTATTCAGCGAATCACTTTGCCCAAACATTTTCAGAATTCATTGATATATGTGTGGAATAGGTTTAGGTACCACTAAAATTTAGTTATCTTTAACCCTTTGGCGCCAATGGTTATTTGATAGTGATATTTTTGGTACCCTTATAATAATATCAAGAAAATACTCTCGAAAAAAAACAAGTATAATATATAAAATGAAATTTGAATCTTCTAAAAACTTGGCCATGATAAATTTTTGGAAAATGTTAACCAAATGTGAGCATTGAGTGTTTAAAAGTAGGCAAAACATTTTTTGCTACTGTTCGAAGAACATTATTATTAAAATCACTTTGGGAAATAAATTATATTTGAATATATGTATATATATATATATATATATATATATATATATATATATATATATATATATATATATATATATATATAAATATATAAATATAAATATATATATATATATAAATATATAAATATATATATATATATATATATATATATATAAATATATAAATATATATATATATATATATATATATATATATATATATATATATATAAATATATATATATATATATATATATATATATATATATATATATATATATATATATATGGTATATATATATATATATATATATATATATATATATATATATATATATATATATATATATATATATATATATATATATATATATATATATATACAGTCTGTCAAGAATGAGTTTACACATAGGGAAAAAAATCATTTTTTGATCTTTCTAATTATAAAATACTACTTTTTATTTATGTAAATGAATTTTTTTTTCTTAATTATCGTTATTTGCATTATTTCCAACCGATATATACAAAAAAAAAGTACCACTTCAATGCAAAAAAAGAACGAAAATAGCAACGAAAACAACTATTACAATTCTTGAAGTGTCAAGAAACTCTTTACACAACTGTTTTTGTTTGCATTACGGCAACGATGCGGTAAATTTACCGTAATTTTTGGTCTGTATTGTAAAGTTCTATGAATATGATCATTAGTGTGTGATTAATTTTTGGCTAATACGCATAAATAAGTGAGATATTGTGTTTTAAAATGCCAGGCAAAAGATTATCCTTTGAGTTGGTTCAGATGATGCACTATTATCACCAATTAGGTAAAAGTGCACAGGAACTGTCGGAAATATTTTGTGTAGCACGAATGGCAGTCTGAAAATGAGGATAGATTGGAGCCAAAGTGTGGAGGTGGCCCAAAACCAAAAATATCTAAACGTATAGAGCGCCTTATGATAAGGAAGCTTGATAAAAACCCCTGGATTTCGACCAGAACACTTGCTAACGAGCTCAAGGAAGAGTGTGATGCTGCTGTTTACCATGAAACAGTACGACAGGCCATCCTACGAAATAAGTTCTCATCAAGAGCTGCACGAAAGAAAACACTGTTTTCTGCACTAAACATCGAAAAGCGTTTTTTCTTCGCTATGATGCACCTTTCTCAACCCGTTGACTTCTGGGACGACGTCATATTCTGGGATGAGACAAAAATGATGTTGTACTATAATGATGGACCGGCTAGAGTGTGGCGCAAGCCTTTAACATCGTTGGAAAATCGAAATATCATTCCGGCTGTAAAATTTGGTAAGTTATCCGTTATGATTTGGGGGTTCTTCTCAAGCAGAGGAGTAGGAGACTTGGCATTCATCGAGTCAACCATGGACGCCCAACAATATTTGCATATCTTTAAAACATATTTGGCAAGCAGTGCGCAGAAATTCGGGTTTATGCATAACAACAAACCAAATTTTAAGTTTTACCAGGACAACGATCCCAAACATAAGGCGAACATGGTGCGAATGTGGCCCTTATACAACTGCAGAAAAGTGATGGATACGCCAGCCAAGAGTCCGGACTTAAATCCCATCGAGAATTTATGGGCCAACTTAAAGCAACAAGTCGCTAAAAGGCAACCCAAAAACCGAACTGCCTTAAAAATTGCGATTCTCGAAGAATGGCAAAAAATACCAACCACGTATGACCTGCAAAAGTTGATTCATTCAATGAAAAATCGGTTGCGATGCGTGGTTGATGCCAAAGGTGGCCATACCAAATATTAAATATACCAAATAATATTAAATATCCTGTAAATATGTAAATATTAAATACAATAATAATTTGTGTAAAGAGTTTCTTGACACTTCAAGAATTGCAATACTTGTTTTCGTTGGCTTTTTCGTTCTTTTTTTTGCATTGATGTTGTCCTTTTTTTTTATCTATCGGTTGGAAATAATGTAAGTAACTATAATTAAGAAAAAAAAAATTCATTTACGTAAATAAAAAGTAGTATTTTATAATTAGAAAGATGAAAAATTGATTTTTTTCCTATGTGTAAACTCATTCTTGACAGACTGTATATATATATAATATAATATATAAATCATCAAAAAATTTCAGTGACTTAATTGATTGAGCTGAAATTTTCAGGACACATTAGTGCATTTGCAAAATAGTGCACGGTTTCCCCAAATGTTAATAATCTTCAGCCCTTTGGCGCCGGCGCCCATTTTAGTGATATTCTAAGTATACCTATTATTCTGTCAACAAATAATTTTTGCCAAAAATAAGCTAGCGAAATGAATTTTGAACCTGTTTTAAATGTGCATATGATAATTTTGTTTGGAAATTTTTAACCCTATGTGTGCGTTTAGTGTCTAAAAAGAGATCGGGCAAAATTTGAAAATTTTTCAATTCCGATAACTTTTGACAGAGCTATCAAATCATTATGAAACTTACAGGACATATTGGTATTACTAAGTTGTAAATTCATGTCGTTTTTTTATGAGCGTGTTGGCAACCCTGTAGCTATGGCAACCACTGAAAGTAAAACCCTTCAAATCATCGACTCTCCTGAAGAATTGTCGCTTTTTAGAAAAAAAGCAACTCATATATAAATTTTATGCTTTGTCTGCATAGTCAAAGTAAAACTTTTGAAATTTTACATCGGGCAAGAACGGTAACTCTTCCTCAATTCACCTATATTTTTAGCATCAGAAGCTTTTGTTCACGAGAAATCAGGACTCGATAATCAGAAACAGCTGAAACTCACAGATTGTATTGTTTTAGGGTAAGACCAGGTCTGATCGGAGTGATTTTGAAATGTGTGCCAATCTGTGCCATCTTGGCTTAGGGTCTATTATTACTTAAGGGGTTAGTCCACTGTTAAACTGCTCAAAATGAACTTTTTTTTCAAACAACTACCAAGTTTTGAGTATAAAGGACTGCACGGGCCTATTTTTAGAACAAAAAAAAATTTTTGACGATTTGGGAAACATTTTTTTGATTGAAAAAACGCGAAAAACTGGATAACCAATATTCAAAAGTATACCAATTTTTTTTAATCACTTTAGGGCTGTAAACTAATGAAATATTTTTGATAGTTTGTGCACAGATGCTTATTTTGTCCAGGAATTTACGAGGCGCAATTTGCTTTTTTGCGGCGATCCTTGGGGCGGTCGCCATTTTGTTTTCTAATAATTTTTTCCAATGAAAATGTTAACTTTAAACTTCAATAAAGATGCATGTAAAATTTCAAATCGATATCTTGAATATTTTTTTTTGGTAGCTGTTTAAAAAAAAAGTTCGTTTTGAGCATTTTAACAGTGGACTAACCCCTTAAGGTGCATTGGTCTTAAGTAGGAGAAGTAGCCAGCGGTAGAATATACATTCAAAATCTGCACAAATCCTCTACTGTTTTTCGAACATTAGTGTTTCTAGCTGTTTTATTTTTATTTCAAGTTATATATTTATATTTATTGACTGATTTTATATTTTAATTTTAAATGCAAAATAAAGCTATCTATTATTTAATTATCTTATAGTTAATTTTATCTATTATTAAAAAAAAGGACAAAATGAATAATACAAATTTTACATTATTATTCAGTAAGATCTATTCTAGTTAGACTATTTTACAGATTTCAAGACAGGTTTTAGTTTAAAAAATATTTTTTTAAATACAAATCTGACATTTTCCAATAAAAAAAAAAAACAAATTGTCAAAGACAGAAGTTTTCGACACTCGACACTTTAAAAAAAACTGGGTCGCTTTAAGTAGTTAGACATTTTGGTATAAGTAGAAAGTTTTTAGGTAGATAAAATAGGAAGTTCGTTTTTTTACATTATACAACTTTCAGTTTCGCATAGGTTAGGAATTTCGGGACTAGAGCACGATCAAATATTTTCCGATGAATTAAATTGTTTTTATTTAACTGAGCAAGTGTCATGTGCGTCAGAGGATATGCCAAAAAAAAATTTTGGTTTTTCGTTATTCTCACGGAAGGTTTTGGATATCAGAAACCTTTAAGAAAAAGAAATATATGTTGGTTAATACGACACGGGTTGTGGGAATAGTTGAGTTCCCTTTAATTTTTTTCAAAATCAGATCCCATCAAGATCTCTACGTTATGTGCAATAAATCTACGCAAAATGCTCAAATTAACCCTATCATGTTTAACATCTCTGGCCAAACATTTCAATTGCTTGTAATAGATATCAATAAGTTAATTATCCAAAAGTCTTGGCCCCAAAGTAATTAACTGTATTCCATTTCATAATCGTTTAAAAATTTAAAAAGTTCCATAAAGATGACTAGCTAAAAATATAACTATCCGCTTGTGAATTAATAACGCTTTCTTTCAATTTAAGACCTTTTGCACCTTAGTAGTAGAATCTATTTTCAAAATAGTACAAATTCCTTTTATTGTACTTTTCAGATTAACATAGATATGCCTTTGCTAATTAAAAAATCATTTGACCCCAGACCTTTCAAGTTTACACATTTTTGAAGTTAGCGAATTTACATTTCGAGTTCATATCGGTACATTTCAAATTCAAAGATTTGTCTTTGATTTCAAAATTGAAAAATCAGTCGTTAGTAAAGTTGCACAAATACCTTTGTATGTGCGATTCAAATTCGCACTATTGCTTCGTCGCGAAGATATGTATAATGTCACTACTACTTCCCAAATTCACAGTTTTTCTTACATTTTGTCCATTTCAAATTCATACTTTTGCCGTCTTTCAAAATTACCTATTCATTCCCACATTTGAAAATAAAATGAAATTTCATATCATGTTTAGATTCGCATGCTTGTTTTCAAATCTATTTCCTTTATTTTTCAAATTCATTTCTTGTACTTTTCAAATTCATGGAAGTGATAACGATAGAAAAATTTATGTTTTTCGATGAGAATTCTCTAAAAGCCTTAGTTGAGTACGAATTTATTTGGTGATAGACGATTGATTAATTTAAATTTGTACGGGTTTCATGACCCAGGTACAAAACAGAACCGAACCCAGGATATTAGAGGAAAATTTAAATAAGTTTACCGGGAAAATTCGTTGTTAATGATAATTTATTATTTTGTTTCTTAAAAAAATGACTATTCAGAGCAATACTTTTCGTTCTAAATACCAACTTACAATCATAGCGGACCCTAAAGACCATTCTGGGGACCAAATTGTAAGGGTAAATTGAACCCAATGTAGCAGATTTGAATAAGGATGTGCCCTTTCCCAACTAAAACATTGGAATCAGCTAAACTTTTCCAAAATGGAGCTGGTATTATTTTGAAGGAGGTCCTTTTTATGTAAGGATTTATGACTCTCTCCCCATTAACATTCTCGAGTTTTATTACGCAGCACAAAACTATAAAAGCTAGGACGTCAACTGAATCGTTACCTCCTTCTGTTTACAAATCTTTGCCTGGTTAAAGAAATTTTGGGTTTGATCGAAGCGCTGAAAATTTGCTCAGTTTACTTGCAGATACATATTTTTACATGAATTAAACGTTAGTTTAGAAAATTATTTTTAAAATAATGTATCTGAACCGAATTCGCTTGTACATTTTCACATCTTTCTGTTGCGAAAAGATGCCAATTACTTTTTGCTCAATTTCATAATTTTATCGTATCGAAAAAGAACGCAATTTTAAACGATATTTATGGAGCCATAATTCGTGGAACTTTATTTTACCTAAAAAAAAAAGACCCTTTGCACACATGATCCAAACCCTGAAATTCACGAGATTCCCAACAACATCCCACCCGAAAACGTTCGTTGACCTTATTTTCGCTTGGGAATCGACTCCAGCCTAGGGTTCTACAATCAATTTTTAGGGACCATACCAACTGACAAATACCCTTTTCTAAAATATACTCTTCATTAATATATTTTCATATCCCGATTTTTTCTGAACCGTTTACCGTTCTTCAAACCTCTTCGACAAGTAAGAACATTAAGATCGTATTAAAACTACACAAAACCTAGGTAGTAGATACGAAATTTTAGCCCCGTTTCATTTGCAATGCACTTCAGGTCTACGAAATTATTTTTAGGATCGGTAATATCATCAGACTTAAAAACAAGATTCAGATATGACTATGTCACGAAAAGATGCCGAAATTGACAAATGTCTTTTACCTGGATGCTTTACTGGCTGACTCCTCAGAAGGTATACACAGAATAGAACAGAGAAGAACCTTGCCGTTGTCTGGCTGGGGTTCATTGAATTGTTGTTGTTGCTCCTCTTGTCGTTGACTGGACATTTGCATAACTAGGCAATAGTCGAAGTCGTTTTGACGAGAGAAGGTTAACGCATATTGCTCCTTGCATCAAATCGGTACATCCATGCATATATCGATGCATATAGACAAAATTTGGGTCTGTTTGGAATCAGGTTTTTGGGAACATTATGCTGATGATGAACATCATCATCCGTCCAGACTACGAAGGAAAAAAGCTTATGGGTTTAGTTGTTTTAAAGAAACGGGGTACGATGATACCGTTTAAGCTGAGATTGGATTAGAAAAAGGATACTTCGAAATTTCTTATTGTTTTAGTCGTTGTTGAGCACCCGACCATTCTGAGAAGTTTTTTAATGCACCGTGGCACATGGATGATTTATACATTCGTGTGGTTAGGAAACAAATGACCGAGACCAAATAAACTCGATGGATTTTATTTAATGGGGTCTAGAAATAATTGATTGCATTTGAGCGGGTGTTTCAGAGCTGATGTTTTTGGGATTTTTCGGTTAAAGAAAAGATACGTACTCCATTTTTCTGTTCCATCAGTTTTCGTAATCTCCTCACCATATTTTCCCTGGTGCAGTATTCATTAAATTATTCAATCTTCAAAAATTTAATGGTATTTCATCCGAATCTCATGGCTTAGATTCAACAATACTACCCTCATTAAGGATCTTCTGGTCATATATTTCAATCTGTCACTGCAGTATCAAACCCTTCGCACATATTCAGAAATCGCACTCAAAACTCACCCCAATCGGGTTGATAACAGTAACAGAATAAAAATATGATGGTGCTTAGAATAATAAGCGTACGGTGCATGCGCATCACTTGTTATCATCTGTATGTCCAGGTGCAGCTGCCAGTTGTTTCATCCCCATCAACAATCGTCCAATCTACTACTCTATCCGCGCAGGACTATACGAAATTATATAGGGGCTAAATAATATACGCATACAGCTTCATTGATGTACACGCATATATTTTCTACTCTCCCTTCTAATCCACACCGGTTCGGCCAGGATAACAGCAACCGAAATCTTCAGTAGAAAATTCGATCCCTGGGCAACGTTGTCACTTGGTCCTGACTGCACGAGGACGACAACGATACAAGAACCAATACTACCTGGACCACGAGAAAACGGACACGTGCCATTTCAGGCGCGCAGAACTTTTACGATACGGTGAATAGGCGGCGCTCATAGATCAATGCACCCCGAACAAATCGCAATAAGCCACCAATTGTTTTGTCTGCGCCCATTCTAGGACTACTATACACATATTTTTCTAATTCACCCCCAGCATTTCGAACTTTTATGCGAAATTGCAGATGCATCGAGCTCGGATTCTGTGCAGGATTGGATTGAGTGACACGATAATATTGCGGGTATTTTTGAGTGGTCGTGTTGGTGCAAGGATCCGGTTCAAGGATAATAAGTGGCAGCTTTATATGCACCATAACATTTTTATGAAAGGATGCTTTCAAAAAAAAAATACGATTTTTATGGTGGTGTATTGTAGCAAGCAGGATTTCGGAAGTGCACTGACAATGTGGGTAGTTTTTAGGGGCGCAGTTGAAATAAAGTGAAGTTCGATATTGTTTCAATCGGTTCGGTTGATTAAGGACACATCTGCGATTTTCACCCAGCGAAACTAAATATTCATTATTAGGTTTGGAGAGTTTTACGTTTAAAGATGGAATAAATTTCTGCGGTGGTGGAATAAGTTTCTCTTTTAAAAAGAGTTGAAATTTCAACTAGCGGTGTTGTCTTAAAATTGAAGTTTTTAAATCTGAGTTTGGATGCTGGATGGGATCATATATTAATCCGTATCGTTTCATCGGCACAGTGTTGATCTCCCAAAATTACGGAGAATGTATTATCTTAAAATGATCTCAGCTGATTTTTTTGCTTTATCAACCCTAATCAGCAGCCAATTGCTTTGAGTTAGGAAAAAGTGCTTCGTAATACACACATGTATTGCCACAGAAGACTGCCAACTCATTTGCGGTGAAGGTTTCGTTCAGAGTCAAATTGTTTCCATATAAAGAACAGTCCAAACATGACGAAAATTCTCGTAGATAAGGATCCGAAACAAGAAATTGCAAAAGAAATGAAGAAAGGTGTGAATCTCATAAGAGTCAAATCGATGGCTGCGGTATGTAATTTATATGTCCTAATTGCGAAGGAAAACACTCAGCCAACGATAAATAGTTGCATAGATAAATAGTGAAAAATATACATATTGGCTAACTACGTAACAAAACCTCAGTTACAAGTATTTTAAAGCCATTTTACATTAAATTAGTTTTGATGCTGAAGATAGTTTACAAATACAATTTGAATCTCAAGGGACTATAGAAAAATTTCAAATTACCAAGGGTTCAATATAACAGGAGTTTAAATAACCAAAAGGAAGAGAGGAAAAGAGGGAAAAAAATGAACAAGAATTTAGTTAAAATTCTTGATTTATTATTCCAAACATTCGTAAAATTGATCACGAATGTTCATTGTGAGAAGAAGTCCTTAATTTTCTGTTGAGTGAGCGACTTTCGTCTATCATTGTCCAACGAATTTTCGATAGTGGTGAGACCTGAGAGCAAATCGTCACTTGTGTCGGTTCTGAAGACGTAGAATCATAGGGTAGTAAAAGATCTCCTTACCTCGCTCAATGTGAATACTGATGTCATCGTCAAAATGAGCATAATCCTCAAATGTTAACTCTCCATACTTAGGTAGAAGTCCTAAACTTCCTCAATCTCGGCTCTGATGACTATTCTACGTTTTCGGTTTCCTTAAACCCGCACTTTCTGAAGCAGTTGTAAATAATGGTAGGGTTGTCTCACCTTTTTCTATGCTATCCAGTACAAGGAAAACAGTTTCTCGACGGCAGAGAGTTTTAACATTTTGAATTACACCTTGGTCACATGGCTGCAATCTTGATGTCGTGTTGGCTGAAAAAAATCAGTTTTCCTTTGTCTAATGGTGGTGGGGTATTATGCAGGGTGCAGTTGTCTCAAAACAATATGATTTTGCATTTTTCCTTTTTCATGTCACTTTTAACTGAGGTCAGCCATTCATTAAACAACTCTGTTGTCATCCACGATTTTTCGTTTGACTTATAAGTTGTGGTCAGCGATTTGATTCCTTTAAAAAAGACTGGTAAATAAAATATAGTATGTGCATGAAAAACGCTTTAAATTACAGAGAGTAGGCAAGTCCGACTTCAAATTATTGAATGTCGGCGGGCAATATACTATCGCTTCAACTTCAAACTACCGATGGGATCAAATAATATTGATTTTATTCAATTTGTCGAATGTTTTTCAAGGGAGTGTAAAATTGTCGAGAATCGACTGTAGCGGCTTCTAGCAACGGATTTACAAAAGGATGATCGCAGCCGACTGTCAGCCAAATAGGGGGATTACTATACAGCTAATGAAAATATGCACGAATCTCAGTATAACATTTTAGTGGTGACTGCGGTAAACAATATTTCCAAAACGAGCTTTGGAGAGTGAAACCCTAACACAAAAAATTTCCAAAAAGATGGTGGAACAGCATATACCAAGGGCTGAGGATGAAGCAATCGCTAGTATGCGAATTCGGCTGTCTGATGGCAATAGCCCGTCTAATTTCATGTCTAGGAGAGGGGTCAAATTATTAACGAAAAACAAATTATTAAAGGAGGAGACAGCTTCAAGTGCCCAAAATCTAATGGTTCCAGAACCTTTAAACAATAGGGTTTCAGTGTTGCTCAGTGAATCAGCAATAGACCAAGGGACAAGCCAAGGACCAATTCTCATTACCGAACTAAAAAAAAACCGGAAGAATCAGAGACCAGGCGATGACAAAAAAAGGAGACTCCATACAAAAAAAAAGGTTGAGACAGCAAGGGCCAATAATCCCTGGCCAAACCCAATGAAGTAAGAGGTGAACCTGAAGAGAAGGCAATATAGGCTTCCGAAGCTTCTCCTATGACGGCAGATTCTCAGACGAAATTGGAAAGGAGCTTACTCGAGTCATGGAAGCGCACAACAGGGGCTTAAAGTAGCCATCGAAGCACACTCCAAAATCGAAGAACATGAACAATGAATGAGCTTATCGGCATGTCCAAAGAATAGGCAAGGAAAAGGCACTTTTAGCAATGACACTAGAAGCCAATAGAAAAAGGTCTACACCCAAGAATTATACTCCAGAGGACTGGCCAACGAAGCAGACAAGGGGCACGAATGAGGCACTAAAACAGTTGGAACATTGTCAACTCAACAAGAGGCAACAACAGGTAATCTATAGCGTAGACTCCCAGAATGTTGAAATGGCGATCTTGCTGCAGGATTTTCCCCAAGGAATGCTTACGAGCAACCGAATAAATGAAGTACGAAAGGCCTCAGAGGAAAGAGTGCTAACGGACCAAGAGACAGGCATTGCTCCCTGCTGCTTTAGCATCAACCACAAAGTAGGCTACGCGTCTCTTCGTAGCAAAGAGAGGCCAACCACAGAATGGAGAAGGACGGAAGTTTTAACCAGCTTGGAGCCAGCTTGGCTATGAGGGGCATGAGGAAACGAGAAATCTGATACCAAGTCCTAAGAACTGAACCCACTTCGTATTGGGGCTTAGCAAAGGTTGATGAACAAATTGAAAACTATTGCTTTAATCTGGAGGGTTTGATAAACTCAAAATACGAGCTCAGCATCGACACAAGAAGAGCAAATGAAGCAGTGGTTCATCGTAAAAGTGGCATAAGAGGCCAATGTGGAGCTTTAACAGGATATCTTCTTTGCAAAAAGTACTTCCATAGGACAGGTGAAGAACGAAATGAGTGCTGTAAATAGTGCAGAGAAGCGCCAGTGCATGAGTGATGCTAACGAAATGAAGACTAGAGCTGCTTTGCTCTACTCTTCCCCCTATCCGGGACATCAGAAAAATATCGTCCGTTTTCAAGTTCACGAAAATTTGGAAATCCTATCGGGCAGAGCGCTGAGGAAGCACAATATATCTGGGATGTGGCAGAGCTAGAGATTATCTGGGCCTACTCCATACATTCAATCAAAACCCAGAATAGCGCTATAATGGATGGTCCCTCGAAGCTAAGCTTCCACTTAAATAACTAATCAATTTTAAATTCAATCAGTTAGAAACTATAAATGTGCTACTTGGCGTAAATTGCTGTTCAGACTGTCTCAAAGAGTTGAAAACAAAATTATCTAACCACTACTACCCAACCATGTATAAAGAATTTTCATTGCTTCTAGATATATTTTTAGAGGAACGATTTTTGGAACTCTTAACTTTTTAAACCTGCTGAAAATTTCTTCAATTTTCTCTGCAACAATTTTTAATACACTGCATCAAAATACTGCAATTTCAATCATAACTATATCTTCACCTTAATGAATACAAAAAATTCAGACAAATCAAAACAATCTTCAAAGCATCTCTACAATCTTTAAATAGCTCGCTTTCAAACTGACTTAAGCCACATCTGCACATGAAATCGTTTCAATCTTCATCGAACCAAATGAAAAACAGAAAGGGTTCGAAAAATACCTTAACAACCGTTATAATCCCGAAACATCCAATTAGTTTTCTCAATTTAACTCAACGATTAGATTCTATATTTGGAATCCAAGCCACCACCACCCTCACCGCCAACAGACCATGCAACGTTTAGTTTCTTGGTTTTCCGTTGAAAATCATTAGCTTCCCGAAAATCACGTATTTTAATCAATGCTCCCTCAAATGTATCTTATGTTCGCCCGCCGTCAGAAGGTCATTACTCTTGTTCTTCGTTATTTTTAACCGAAACACAAACATGTACCGAAACTGAATGCATCCATGGCCCAAAGTCATCGTCACCTACCCCAATTGCAGCTTCAGTCTGTAGTCAGATGTGCCAGACATACATCCGAAAAATGCATTTTACTTCCGAATCGCTTAAGCTAGGCCATGGCAGGATAATAAATTATAAGATATTCGTTGTTTAGATTCCCTGTTCTTTTCATCTCGAAGAGAAGTAGAATCCAGCTGCTTGCGCTGCGTCTCTCCTTTATCAACTTTTCTTAGTTTCTTTTCGGCCCAAGAGCTTCTCGTCATCGTCAATCTCCCTTCGTAGAGTGATGTGTACATTCGAAGAGATTTTCTTTTGGAAAAGTCTTAAATTAAAAGAAAACCATAAGACGTCACTACAGTCTACATACTAACAAAATTTCTACAATCTTTCAGTGCAAATCCCGTATTTTTCAGCCCCATGATCAACGAGAGCAAATCTTTTAAATTCGTTTTACGAAACAAACTGTATTACAGCATTGCAAGACGATGCACCCCTTAAAATATTCGCCCAGAGGAAAAACGTCTTCGATCCTTGCAAACATACTCGCAGAAAAAAAAAATACATATTTTTCTTGAAGGTGATGAGGAAGTAGCATCTGCTCGAACGGATCTTGAAGGACATTTGATTGTGACTATTGTTGTTCAATGGGATGATGTATGCAAAAAGTCTTTATCGAAAGTCTGGCCAACGTCACACACAAACGCCATTCAATGTCTTTAATTGTCCAAGAAACAAAATCACCGGACAATACAAGGGACATCGATATCCCTTTCAAACGATCCGGACGCGGAACAATTTGCGTGTAATTCGCTAATCTATCATTCATCTCTATATCATAGATAGAGTTCGGCCAGATCTTTACTATGTTCCGTTGTATCTAAAACGGAATAGATTTTCTTTAGTTTCAGCGATCCTACCTGAATAGGATCCGGAAAACCGTTAATTTCACCTGTTACGGATCTTATGGTCTGATGAGCTATTGACGGAAAGGGTCTGCAGGATATTTTTCTGTTCTCCTGGTTTCCTTTTCAGATATGTATTAGCAGGCCCGATTAAATCCTTGGAGATTTGATGGAAAAGACGATTTTTCAAAAGGAGATAGATTTTTTGTTGTGTTGCTTAGCATTTGATGTGGTGAATCCTTTTTTTTTTTTGGCACGTTGATGATTTTTGATTTCGTGTTTGCGGGACAGTATTCATCCGTATTTGATTTCGTGTTCGAAAAGTTTGCTCTTTGTTAGATATTTTAACAATTAAATTCATCAGATTGATTTACGAGAAAGGAAGGGTTGTAATAATGTAAATCATAGGATATATTGATGGCAGAAGGTGGCACATGCCAAAAGTAGCAGATGTGATTAGTTTTAGATTAATTGAAATAGATAATAAAATCTACAGCGTAATGAAAAGTCTCAAGAGTAATGAATTAAAATTTAATAAAGATGGTACTTACACTTAAAAATGATTTGTAAGTATTCAGGTTAATTCACTGGTAGAAATATTTTTACTTTATCTTAAGGAGGTAGTATGGTTTATAATTTTTAAAAAAATCATTTTTTTTTTGTTTTTTGCATTTTTCAATTTATTATAGCTTCAGAAATCACGTCTCAAAATTTTATTAAGATATTCCCAAAAAGTAAGAAGTTACGGCAGTTAGCGGTAGACCGCTGCTTTTAATTACTGCGAAAAAAAAAAGACGAAGAGCGCATAAGGCAGACAGAAAAAGCGGCAAAAGAAGCGCGTTTGGCCAAAAATAAACTTCCCAACTGCAAGAGCAACTGACTTATGTGGACTCAAGAATACTTATGTATGGTCCAGGGATTGCAGACTGAGCAATTGAAGGTGATAAAAATATATTTTTTAAATAATATTCAATAAATAAATGGAAAAAAACTTTAAAAGCGTTTTTCTCGATATGACGTTTTTTCACAATGCGGACACTTATTCTCCGGATTGGCAGAACCGATTTAAGTTAAATTTGGTGCACTACTTTATTCAAGTATCTTGTGTGGTAATCTACCACAATATAGGCCAAAAATTGACCCAAACAAATTTGGCAAGCGAAAAAAAGAGAAAAAAAATAACGATTTTTCGAACAAAAATTTCAAGCAACCGCCATTTTTTTTTTGATAATTTTCTTAAAATATTGTGGTAGATTACCACGTAAGAAACATTCCTCTTTAGAATGCGGTTTAGTTTTTTTTTGTTTCAGATTCTTCATTCCAGAGATTATCTGTCTGAAGTATGACGAGGCATTTTTCGAGACATCAACTTTGACGCCCTCTACAAATAAGTAGAAAAATGAAAAAAAAAAAAAAAATATTTTTTTTTATAATCTTCAAAATGTGTATTTTACCCATGCAAATTTTAAAATTTATGCACAATAAAGGAGGTGAAAAAAAATATTGAAAATTAGGTGGCTTTTTAGCATTCTAACCCGTACTACCCCTTAATGGATACATATTATTCTAGCGAAATTTTTTCACACACTATTTCCAAGTTCTACAAAATATTTTTTATGTTTTTCATCTTTTTAGTTTACCGAATATTTTCTGTATTTTCTGTAAAAACTAGGTAGCATTTCTACCTAGTTAGATAAGATCTGTTTTATGATAGTGTATCCGCATTCATCAGTTTGGTTGTGAGTTTACATTAGCTAAAAGTATATACCACTCTTAAAGAGATATTGAATTTCACAAATTAGAGTTGAATTAGATATTTTTCAGTTACTGCTAAGACACGAAAAGCTATTGTAGTTGAGTGTCTAGAACATCAGCTGTTAGTTTGTGCAGTCCCTGGTTCGAATCCAGCCATGGACAATCAACCATGCTCAAACACCAGACTTTTAGTTGACCTAGTTGAGAGTAGGTATCTCTCTAAAAACTCTCAAAACTGATCTTGGGCTAGATCTATACCAACTTCAGTCCCAAAATTTACAATGAGTTGTAGTGTTACAACCTTACTTTTATTTTTTGGAAGATTCATAAGACCTCGAGGTCGCTTACCGTTTAAATGTACTTATCTCTTTTGCTGTTTGATCTTTTCAATAATTAAGGAGCATTAACAACATTCAATTTTTTTTATAAGCAGTAAATTTTTTTTTATAGAAATCTGGCTACAATTGTATGGAGTCCCAGGTTCGAATCTGACTACCGAGCACGCCGGAGTTAAATTAGCCTAACTGTGAGTTGGCCGAATAAGAGGTAAAGTGAACACCATGCACGTGAAACATTGATTGTGAACGAATTCTCTACCAACTTTAACCTCTAGATGTGATAAAGGTTGTGCTGGGGTGACTTTAGTTTTTTCTTTCTTTTGGGGCTTTATTTTATGTAGTGGTACTGAAAGAGCACAATGATTGGTAGCTATATCCTTTTCCTGTTGCTGTTTGATAGTCTCGAAACTGCCATTGGGATGACAGGCAATGAAAAGAGAAGTGAAACTGCTAAAAGAAGTAACGATAAACTGAATCCATGTTAGTGTCAATCGAAACGATAGCTTCTAATAATATTTTGGAGTCGACTTTGGGGTTTTCTCATTTCAGGCGTACATCAAAAGTTTCTAATCATAAATAAGAGTTTTAGGTTAGGTTAGTGAAGAGGGCTACCGGGAACGCGGCCAGCATTAGGCCACCAGTTTGGGCCCATTTACCACCCTCATAGACAATCACACACATTCACACTTACAGCCATGACACTGGCTCGAACCCGCAGGCCCCGTTGCACGCCGCTTTTCGGCCTGACGCCTTAGCGAGCAGAGCTACCGGGTCCCCTTAAATAAGAGTTTACTATCTTAAGATTTTAAATCAAATTTGATTGACGCTCAACAATTTGGATTCGTCAGCATATAAGAAGAAAAATCAACAGATAGGAAGAATTCCCAAAAAAGGCAGAGAACTAATAAAAACTAAAACAAAAAACACTGAGCCAAAGAGAGATCCTTGCGGAACAACAGAAAAAAAGACGAAATGAAGTAGAAGGAAAGTTGTATATAGTAACTCGGCATATGCGATAATTGATATAAAACGAAATAAAAAAATAAACAGGCAAGATGGAGGACAGCTGTGTTGAAGGTTTCCGAAAAGTTGGCATACACAACTGGTGATCAAAGGCAAATATTTTTTTCTCTACTGATCCAAGGCTAGTGCAAATGTGAAGAAGATGAAGTTAGTCAAAGAGGACTTACATCTCGTAAATACATACGGTCAAATATATACTCTAACTTACTAAAACAAGATAAAGGAATGTTGAAACGCAGGAAAGATGGTAGCTAATTTCCTCCACAATCTTTCCTCCACAGACATACGAAACTAACTGCAACCTTACTTTTCCTCCCTGTCATTAATTTTTTTTTCCTCCACTTTATTAATTCGCTCCTAGTGTTGCTCCAAAAATGAAGTTTTTGGGGGGTTTTACTGGGCTTTCTCCTCTATAATATAAGTTAGGTTAAGAATTTCAGATACGTAATACGTACATATTAATATTAGGCTAAGATCTTGGTATAGTTTTAAAACTGTTAGACCTAAGACACATCAAGCTAGTACATTAGGTATAAGCCATATTTATAATTTAATTTAAGCCCAATAAAATGTTTGTTTGTTAAAAAAAAATGTTTGTTTGGAGCTACTTCGTTGGAAAGTTGGAACTCTTGCATTGATACACGCTGAGAAATGACCGAAATCAATATATTAACATCTTAATATTGCTATAGTAACAGCATTGTCCCTAATACATAATTTTAACAGCTCAATATTTAATGTTAGGAAGTTACAATATTATATTTGCAGTTTAACATTATACATTAAGCTGTTAACTTTTTATATTAAGAACTCCTGTAAATATAAATGTTTTAACATCTTAACATAAATATATTACTATGCCAATATAAATGTATTAACCAAGGGTGGTGAAATTGTTGGTCATACAGCAAAGTGCATTGCTTGTATTGTTAGTTAGGATGTTAAGGTTAAATACGGCAATAGCACACTGGAATAGCATAATCTTGTTCGATCATCGAAGTTAAGCAGTGTTAGGCGCGGTTAGTACTTAGATTGGGGACCTCTTGCGACTATGGAAAAATCGTATCGACGGCGTGTTAATATTAATTATTGGTATACGAATATACTATTGTAAGACGTTAATATAACTTATTGCCATGTTACTATAATATATTGGCATGTTAATATTAATTATTGGTATGTCAATATAGTATTGTAAGATGCTAATATAACTTATTGCCATGCTACTATTTAATATTGGCCTACTAATATAATATTGTAACAGAAAAATTCACCACACGCATGTCAATATATAACATTTTAAGAATGCTATGTGCTGGCAATATAATGTTATTGCTAGGTCAATATAATAATGTTAAGAAATGTTTTTAATATAAATATATTAGCTGCAAAATATATTAAGGGTAGAACAATGATTTTTCAGCGTGTAATAGAGCAGTGGATGTAAGCCCCTAACAGAAGCCATTCGTACAAGGAGTTACCTTTAAAGTTGCGTGTGTAGTCTCCCCAGTGAGCTGAACAATTATGAGTAGTGAAGTCAATCATTAATCACGTGAAGTTTCTAACAACTTTAGTTGCCAGACTTACATCGGATTGTAACGGGTGAAACTGCATATTTTTTATCGATAGTATTTCGTTTTTACGAAAAAATAAAATCTAAAAACTTCACTTGACAAAATCCGGCAAAAATGAAAAAAAAAATGCACCAACACCATCAATACTTCATACTCAAAACCATCCACCGAAAATATTGTCCCCTTTGCAGATAAATTCGATCAGCTTGCACAAATCTCATTTTTTCACTTGAATAGACCTATCAAGATGTAAAATTGCATCTATAATCGCATCAGGCATAACTTTCATAAATTTTCCTATTCAAATTTTCTTTTCAAATCTTTCACACTCTACACGATCAAAATAATATTCGTTCATGCCTTCGTTGACTATTCAAAAAACTGACAGTGCTGTTATTGCTCAAGAATCAAATAAAAAATATGCAAAAAAAAAAACATTAGCATGCTTGGCTGACTGATTTCGCAAGCTTGCACGCACATTTTAAGTAGTATCTTTTGTTCGCACTAATAAAATCAATTTCGTTCAATTAGCATTAAAATAGAACTGCATGTAGGTATAGATCTCTCTATGAAATGGCAATTTATCATCATTTGATGCAACGACGCGAAATACTTTCCTGCAATAAATGTCATAGTGGTGCATCATTAATTTCAGGGAATTTCAATTCGTAGGATATGTAGACGAGATGGCAGCAAATGAGATGTGGTTGAAGAAGGGTAGAAAATCGGTAAGAAATCAAAAGGACAATAAAGAAATCGGTTGCAGACATCAGTTTCTTGTGTGTACATTGTATGCAATTTTTGCCGAAGCGAATCAATAGCGATGGGAAACAGAATCGAAGAAGGATAATGCAATTTCGGGTGATCGTGGTTTGATCGGTTGATTTTAAGGGTCATGTTACATGATTCAAATTTTAATTGAAAATTTAAGAAGCAAAAATATGTTTGGCTCCAAATATAAGCTGTTAGTAGCTTTAATGGACAGAATAGATTTTATTAAGAACTCTCTTTTACTAAAGAACATTCAGTGTTTTTGACGATCGAAAAGATTTCCATCCGACTACACATTAGCAGTGTTTTGAATTCAAGAATCATCAGTTCTAAAATTTTTCCATGCAACCTCACCTTTAGAAATGAAATTCCGTTGCTCCCAATCCGACATGCATTCGCAAAATCTTCGATTCCATCACTTTTCGCTTATCCCGAATGTCAGACCCAAGTTCAATGTTCCGTAACCCAATGAAATTTGTGTGTGCGGAAATTTATTTCGCACGGGAACCCCTTGTCAATTGAAAAGGATCGATCCGATAGGGTGAAAGTAGAAACAACTATCTTTTCTTCAAGATGCATGCACTATATTTCAAACACGATGCTCTATATCTTCGACGATGTCCCAAAAGGACTTGCAACAGAAACAAAAATATTAATCTGTGTACCAAGAATAGTTGTCCCGATTTCGGCCAAGATCAAAATCGGGGGATATAAATGTTGGACCCTTCGTCGTCGTTCGAATTTTCATCATCTTTATTTTCAATTCAACATTTATTTTTTTGTCCTGTGTGAAATATAAGACCCAACGGGATAAAACGGGCAAAGGCCAGTGAACCTTTACGCGATGATTCACAGTACCCGTCATGGAACGCATCTGGAAAACTGATGCAATGATGTACCCGAAAATATTTAATGAGATACGTTAAGGAAATAGTTTCTCATAGCCTTTTTCTCAAACCCATCGAGACACAAATGTCAGAACGTGTGTTTTTGTCATAATAGTGTTGTGTTGGCACATCGGGCTCATTGCATCTGAAAGGTATTTGAAGCGCGAGAAATTCTCAGATCGGGCTCATTAAATCGACGTAAGACTCATTTGAGACGATTGACACATTTTCGTCCTAGTTGTTGTTTTTACAATCGAGATAGGAGTAAAAAAATGGTTGTCAGGAAATTGACGAGACTAATTTCGAAACAGGAGATAAGTGTTTAGAGACAAATGTTAAAAAAATATTTTGAATTTTGGTGGATACGATGAATGGTTCGCGTTCAGTCACGTGGGTTAAATTTTACCGGAGTAGAAGAAATATTTCGAATTTGATGTAAAATGATGTTCAGTTTCTACCGCAGATATCGAGAAATATTTTTTTATTGCACGCAAATTAGTTTAGATGATAGAAGAAATGCGATATTCAGTAGCAAAGGAAGGTTCTTTCAGGCTGCAAGCAAAGCGAGCAAATTGACTTAAAATTCGCTATACCACATACCAACAGATTTATGCTTCTTACACACTCTTGGCGAGACATTCGACGAGTCGATTTCTTTAACTCGGGACCGAAAACCAACAAAATTTCAATCGCTCATCGGTCAATACGAGCAAGTAAGGATCGTACTCGACGAAAGTCTAGATCTAACATTACAGGTATTTTGAAACTTCATAGCAAAGAAAATCTATCTATATAAAGCTATCTATATCAATGATGGCTCATAATGTGATTTTATTGTTTAGATTGAAGAAAATGAATAATGTTGTTGAAGTTAAGTTGGAATTGTCTACTGCTGCTGAAACATTTGGTGCTGGCTAGTCGCCAGTTGTCGTGAGTATTTCGAAAGGACAAGTCATGGCCCTTCCTGTGCCATGCATCCATCATTGAACATGGAACAACACAAAAAAAAAAACAAAAGAAAAATCTGCGGAAAACAAATGGAAATCTAATATCTAACTGAACCTGAACTCATTGAGTCTAATTTTATTGATTTATCAATCCACCTTCTGGTCAACGTAATTTCGAAAAAAAAATACAAGAAAGCCCAGCTCACAAATAAACAAAAGAAACTTTTTGAACCATCTTGGCTGCGAAAGAATGCCAATACTTTTCACATCTAGCTAGTAATCAAGTGGCTGAAATTTTTGTCGTAAAAATCACTTTTGTTGCGAGAACTGGCCTAAAAGCAGAAAACATCCTCTACGACGAATTTGGTTTACCTTTTTGGTGGTGAGCAGAACATTTTTTCAATTAAAACTGTCTATAAAGCAATCTAACAAGGAACAATGACTATGAAGTCAAAAGCTCGATGAAGTCTTTCGAACGGTACAACTTTCAATTTTCAACCTCTTCGGCTCACAGGCGAAAATTCAGCTAACCTAGAATCTGTCTTTAAGCACAAGCAACAAATTTTTAAAGGTGATTTATAAAATAAAAACATCCATTTTCTCAATCTCTTACGGCGACAGTTGAGAAAAACAATTTTTTTCCACAACTGTCAACTGATACCATCGTCGCCGATGGTTGAAATCAAACTCCACGATCGTCTGCTATTGCGCAATCAACCAGCTACTAATACCGTCAAAATAACAACCGGTTATCGCAATAATATGCAGAATAATATAAATGGATAAAAAGGGTGTCCCGTTATCATAGTAAATTAGCACAATTGCATTCGAACTGCATTCTTCCGCATAAGTGCAAGCGGTGGCGAAGAGCTGCCCGTAATAGAGTTTCACTCAAAGAACCACTCTTTAGCAGGTTGTTAGTATAGGTATTTGAGCAGAATTGGGTCTCAGAAAGTTGAACATGTAAGCAAATTATATACAAACAAGCAACATTTTATTGATTGAGATGATTATTTTCTTTGCAGAAAGATTTGGCACCTCAAAAAATCTTGACTAGAAAATGTATGTTTCAAAAAATCTGCCTACTTAGAAAATGTCTGCTCATTCTAATACGCCACACTGACATACATCCTCATTCAAACTGTAGAGGTTGGAAGCACCCTTCGAAGTGAAAAAGTTACCATTATATTCTGATTTTAATATTTTCCTTCCGAAATGAATATACACGGTGTCCAATATATTTGAATACAAAAAGATATTGAAATATAAGACGAAGTATTTAATATTTTGCCAAGATTTTTATTAAAAAAAAACCTACAATAAATGTTTGTTAATAATACCTTCTTTTGCTTTTTTACCAATATTAATCTTTTTTCGAAAGATCTACAGGCGACACGAACGTTTTCTATGGGCATTTCCTTTCAAATTTTAGAAATAACTTGCTTGAACTGCTTTAAACAATTGATTTTTCGGCCCAAGAGTTTCGCTGCCATATAGCCCCGAGCAAAGAAATCCAAAGGATTTCAATCTGGGCTACTTGGAGGCCATTCATCCTTCGGTAAAAAGTCGGTTAAGTTATCAGCACACCACCTGTGAACTACATTCGCGGTTTGCGAAGGCGTTCCGTCTTGTTGAAAGCAGTAATAATCATCTCTAAATCACTTTTTGCAGCTTGGAAGGACAACTGCTTCAAGAACTTGCTTCTGGTAATATTCAGCGTTGTCCGGTACACCCTTTTCAAAAAAAAAACAAGAAGAAGTTTGCCTCTCGTACAAAAACCGCCCCAAACCATGACTGAGGATGAATTTTTATATCGGGGCACATAAACTTCATTTTCGGAAATGTCCTCCATTCTGACTGCCCACAAACGATCATTTTGTGGACTGTGATCTCGAAAATGAATAGCTTTTCACCACCGTGCCAAGCAAGTATGGTTTCAACTCTAGCAGCTCTTTTTTCCTTGGATGAGGCTGAAACTCCATGAATTTTCTGTTTTTTTGTAAGGGTTTGCTCCTAGATCGTTGGTGAGTAATAACTCTGCTGAAGACTTTAAGATTCCCGATTTCGCAGCTATTTTTCTCACCAAATGACTTTTTTTTTTCTACGAATCTGCTCTCTTACAATCTTAGTGCGTTGCTTAGTACGCGCAGTGTGTGGACGTTCACTTCTCTTACGATCCTTAACTGAGGATGTTTCCTTATAACGTTTGATGGTTTTACATATGAAGTCCCGCTTTATCTCTTCTTTTCGTAGATCCCAAAACATTTCACATGGTCTCATTCCTTTGATAGTTTTTTAGCAACTAGTTCACGTATGGATTCTATCGCGCTTCACTATCTAAATAAGACAGATACAAATCGTATTTTTTGTTAAAGCATGTGGAATGATAACGGGACTTTTTTTTTGTGAAACTATGAGAAAGAACAATTTTTGTTTCACATTTAAACAGTAAATCACTCTTGTATTCGAATTTATAGGACACCGTATAAATAGTACTTGGAAAGTTTACAAGGAAGCTTATGTAGCTGAATCGGTGATCACCGGATGTTAGCGAGTGTAGTACTTGGTTCAAATCCAACCATAATGTCAAAAATCATGATCACATGCTGGGCTTTGAATCGACTTAGTTGTGAGTGGGTACTTGAGTTAGATCAGGGGTTAAATGAGTCTTAGAATTAATAACTTCCGACTCCTACATTGATTGAAAATGAAGTCTTTACTAACTCGACCCATAGACCCGAAGAGAGGTTTACTGCACGTCAGCTGTGTATAACCCCATTCGCTCCACACAAATGCAGTCTAATTGAGGTAGATCGAATGTAACGTGCAAATGCATCTTCCTGTATAATCGGTCGTAGATTGCATTGATCAACACTAATTAGCAGGGACTATAAACGCACACGTGGAAATGTGAGTTGTGATCCTGTGTGACTAGCTGACCGGTGAAGCATATTTGGTAGGCAGGCAGGTTCGTTGACCTGAGAATGAATGTTTTGATTTGTAAATAATCGTAGGACCTGCTCTTTGGTGATGGGACCGGTAGCCGACGACACAGGATGGATTGCAGCCCTTTGCTGAGAGTTTGATTCCAACCATCGGTGGCGACGGTTCGATCGACAGTTGAAAAAAAACAATTGTTTGAGTTGATCGAGAGGTTGGTTAGAGAGGTCGAGAAAGACAGTTGCAAGTGAGAACCAGAAAACTAAAAGGCCTATTCATCAAAAAATCCATGCTAGTGCAGCAAGAGCGTCACTGGATTTGGGAATAAGCTCGTAAGTTCGACTGCCACAAAATTCTTAGCGAACGGAGGGAGAAATTTGTCACTTTTTCAGACACTTCAGCGATATTTTTTAGTAGATTTTCTTTTATTTTCTGAAAGCTAGCATGATTTTTTGAATTAAATTTTATTTGGTATTAAATGATACAAATAATTTAATTCAGTAAGAATTTATACTTTTAATCTGTGTATTTCAAATAATTTTATTATTTTATTTGATTTTATTATTATATTAGGTTGATTTCAAATTTAGAACTTGATTTTTTTTATTTTTTATTTTGAATTAATTGATTTTTACTTAAGTAAAAAAAAAATATTAGGCTGCTAAACACGAAAAGTTAGGCTTAGTGGTGCCCCGTTAATGTCGACTCTTAATTTTCCTCCCCTTTTAGTTTTTTGGTGTCCGATATTTTTCGATAACGTGACACAATTAGGGTCATGGTCTGTCCCTCCAAAGCACCTGCGACAGCGGTGACTAGCTGGCCCCAAATATCACGCGCGGAGTGCAACAATTCGGGCTGTAAAATTCTGTTGTGATGGCGGCTGCACAGAATTTTCACCAACAAATTGCAGACAAAACACTCTCTCGTATATCTAAGTGAAAATAACACTGGCTTACGCCATTTTCATTTATTATTAATTAGTATGGGGAAAAGGTGTTCAGGAAATAAATAAAATAGTCTCCTTGGATCTATGAGCTAGATTTGAAAAAAAAAATGTTTCATTTTCTTTGATTCTGAGCTCGTCTACATTGATGAATCATCAAGAATCATTTAAATTTTTATCGTAGTTACAAATTAATCAAACCTAACCAATACCGCTAGATTGATCCACACGTTAATTTCCAACCAAAAATACTCACAACGCAAAAAAAAGATTCATTCTTACATCATACTGCATTCTAATTCAATATTGCACCCTTCAAATAAGATCTAATCAAACCGTTTTGTTATTACACCTAACCCTAATAAATTCCTATTTTTTTCTCTCTCCGAATATTAGAAAAAAATCGTTTTTTTTCATTCCGACCATTTTATTTTTTTTATGTTTTCATATCGGTTTCACCCGAAGGCAAGAATTTAATCCCGTTTTTTCGCTACAAAAAACACTTTTTCAAAAACTATCCTACAATTATGTTATAAATAATAAAACCCCACAAAATTCTGTTCTTGTCGAATCAAAAAGAAAAAAAAAACGAAATTGAAAAATTGAAAAAAAAAATGACAGGGTTGCATGCATTCAGTCAAACCCTGTTTTTTCGCGCATTCGACACTTCTTTAATCCCCACACGGAACGGTGTGAAGAAAAGCAAACCTCAATGACACTTTTTTCTCTCGATTCACTCTGTACCAAAAAGATATATAACTGCACAGACTCTAAATTTGTTTTTTTCATTCGTTCTTTGTCTTGAATGTCATTCGTATGTTGGTTCGTTCTTTTCATCACGCACAACTCAAGGAAATTTTCTTCAACCCTTTAAGAGTTTCTGTCTACAAAGCGACTAAAACTCATTTCATAAAAAAAATCAAAGAAACGGTTTTTTCGATCCGATGACAAGAAGATGAAAAAACCAGAAGTGCATTATGCTAAACATGTAATCTACATACATGTCTGTGGAATGTTCAGTTCTAACTTCAAATTGAGTATTATATCATGGCGCGAAGATTTTGAATTGAAAATAGGATAAATAGTAATTGCATCTTTCGAACTAAAATTTTTTTTTTCGGGGATGCAGGAAAAAAATGATGGCAGCATATTCGTTGTTTTGTTTTTTTTTTGTTGGTTTATAGGCAATTTGAAACAGAACTCATTATTAATTCGTTTTTCTTGCCACCTCTTTTTTGCTTTTGATCGGAATTTATGAGCTGTAAAGGGCTGAGTGATGTTGAAAGAATCTTATTTAGGAGGCTGAACCTTTTGTCAGATTTGAAGTACTTTCAGTGCAGGAAACGTTACATTAATTATCATTTTCCACTTGCTTTTTTTTTAGGGAGATTTGAAATGTCATATTTATTGCGTCGAAAGGATTTAAAAAACTGCTTGAAGAATGAATTTGGAGTTTTTTGTTCGTTTGAGATAAAGTATTTTTAATTTTACGTTAAAATTTGTATCGCTTGAATTGATCGTATCTAATAATAAGTTTAGCATGACTTCTAGGTTTGATTTTGTCCAATTGTATTAGTGGTTTGAACAAAAATTGCTGATGAAATATTGCAGCATATATAAACGTCATGTTTATCATAGTTTTAAATTAATAAATACTATTTCGTACTTATGGAAGCCAGATGCAGAATAATTTATTACCGGGTATTTATATTTAACTATAAGCTACTTCGATTGAAAGCAATGTTAGTCTGAAAAAAGACCCTATAAATGAAAAGATTATGATTTTTTGTTTTGTGATTTAGCTTTCAATAAATATTTTTTATTTACAGAATGATCAAACTTGTTTTCTTCAAGATGATTTTGATAATTGCTTCCCTTAACCGGAGACTTTCATTGACTAGACAGATCGTCTGAGTCCAACCAATAGAGAATGTCACTGTACATGTCTTTCAATTCCTTGATACATGTCGACATTTCGGAGGTGGTCCATCCTCTATTTTAGCATCAGTCAGATCAATATCGGACCAAAATATTGAAATCTTAAACAGGTGGCAAGGCTGACCAAGGAGTGAGCTGATTTTGAAGAATGAGTTTAGTGTAATAGGTTAAATTTTTGAAAGCAGATAGATTCGGTTTACTAAATGGTTGCACTCGACTTAAGGCGTGTTTTTTTGCTCCCCCTATCTATAACAGAACAATGCAGACGCATTGGGAACAACACCAGCTCCCCCTTTCCATAACAGGAGTTGTTGTTGTTTCCAATGCGTCTGCATTGTTCTGTTATGGATAAGGGGAACAATAAAACGCGCCTTTAGATTTATTAGTGGAGGAAACCCAACTCCTAAATATTTAATGTAAAAAAAATATATTTACGCAATTTTTTAGCAATATAATTTAGAAAGCCTTTATATATTTTTAAAGACCCTCATATTAAATTCCAAGCTGGAAAATATTTGTAGCACATGAAATTTATTTATCATCATAAATAAATAATCATAAATAAATAAATTATAAGGACAAGGACAAGGTAAGAACTACCTCCTCTACTAACAAAACCAACGTTCTTCTTCTATAAAAAAAATAATTGCTAACACTGCATTGTGAACAGATGGTAGCAGATGTATCAAAATGTTGGATATCCGCATGCTACATGAAACAATACATTTTATTAATAAGAGTAATACAAAATAGAGCTCATAATTTTAGGTTTTACTAGTTTTTCCCTCAACCAGTGATCAGTTCTGGCATAAGAGGCAAATATAAATTATAAAAAAAACTCTGGAACAATTTTCCTGTACCAAATAAAATGATTCAAGTGTAGGAATATTTTAAAAACCGTTGCTACAAAACTATGAGGGTTTTTAAAAAATAATAAAAATACTTAAAAAGAAATATTAAACAGAACCTAAAAAAAAAAAAAATTAAAAAAAAAGAAATGTTATAAAGAATACAAAAATAAAAAAATAGTATAAAGAAAAGACAAAATAATTCAGTAAAAAGAAATAATAAACAGAAAATATTAAGCAGAATTCAGAAAAAAGAAATAAAATTGAATAAAAATAGTGCATAGATTTCAGTAAACATAAAAAAGAGAATAAGGTTCAAGAAATAAAAACCGTCAAGACGAGTCAGAAAAATACCTAGTTTTCCTTGTGAATAGCTTGTGATAAAGACATGTTTTCAGTAATCGCACAGTACAGGTTGTCACATTTAAACTGTGGATTACTTTGATCAAAAAAGTATAGAAAATATTAAAATAAATATAGAACTTCTTAAAAAAAATGCATAAACAACTTAAAAGTGTGGAAAAACATATAAATACCAAAAAGAAAAAAAAATAGAAAAAACCTACTCAAGTCGCGGTTGCTGTTAGCAGTCAAATTAGCTGATGATCTTTCTGACAGGCAGCCCGGTTTTTGGAAAGGGCTACAATTGATGATTCATGTCAAAGGTTTTTGTGTTAGTAGCAGCAGCAAAGGGGGCAGCTCACAGCACCAGGCCGGTTGTCCTGTTGGCAACGCTGAACGACCAAAACGCCTTAGCTCGGCCCAGTGGACAAACATCATTCGGGTCCATGAGCAGAAGTTTCATATTTCTGTTTGCTTGTTGGCCATAATGGGGGACTATCTCAGATACCGATGATGCAAAATAAGGCACTATGATCTGCTGCACATGGAAATGCCTGCGGATGTGTTTCTGGTAGGTTTCCGCTATATCGAATTTGCACAACTCAGACTTAATCAAGCCATGAGTTGGGTGGAGCGATGGATAACCGATCATGGCTTCTAGCCAACGGTCACAAAGGAGATTGTCATGCTGACAAAACGGAGGATACCGCCTATCATAGTCATGACAGTTGGCTCCGGCGAGATCCAGATCAGCAAGTTGGTCAGGTATCTGGGAGGAACGGTGGATACCAAATTGGCTTTTAAGTGTCGTCACTTCGCTGAGTAGGTTAGCTTGTACTGGCTGGCACAAGGCCACACATAGACCTACTGGTCCATAGTGATACCAGATAAATGGACCACGAGAAAGAAAGTTCAGTCCAAGCGGCCATCAAAGGCCCCGGACTTTTTCACGAACTGAAGAATGTCCTTCAGCTTTTGCTCCGCCACGTATCGCAAGCTGGTTTTCCCCTGTGCCGGGCAGTGACACAGGAGATGCTGGATTGTTTCTGAGACCACCGGCTCTTGATACATCCTACAGTTGTCGCTGGTTAGGAGTCCATTTTCATAGCATGTGCTGCTACAAGACAGTGGCCAGTAATGATGTCAACCAGTTGTTTGCAGTCAGTCCGCTTTAACTCGAGGAGGTATTTAGTCGATGCGAGATTGTATGACCCCCACATAATTTTAGTTATCTTGAAAGTCAATGCCCCATCTGCACGTCGCACCTTGCATCATTTTGGAGTCGATTGAGTACTTAATCTTTTGGATAAGAGTTGGGATGTCTACCGATCCTGACAGAGGAAGAATAGCCCCATACATGGCTAACGCATCCGCCCTCTCATTTCCATCAATGCCCTTGTGACCGGGAACCCAGAAGATTCTGACTCTTCTGCTGTTACCCAGTCTGTTTAGGGCCTGAATGCAATCGAGTACACACTTCGATTTGTATAGGTGAGACATCAGTGCTTTTACCGCCGCTTGACTGTCCTTAAAGATATTTATTTCCTCACATATAGTATCTTTGGCATATAACAAATCTGCGGCTTTACGTATCGCAAAAACCTCCTTCCATAGCTGCATCTGCAGAATATGGTGCAGCACCCACTCCTGCAGCCGTTTTAGAGCTGTCAGTGTAGATGCTAAGAGCTGCTGGGCACATTTGCTGATTCCATTCCTGCTGATCTCCCACATTCGCTTAGTACCCCCGCTCGAAGCACAGAGTGGGAGCCAGGTAGTCAGTGCTTCCTGCGTATCCCCGTTCAATATTGCTGTGGCCGAAGGCTCCTGACTCGAAGTGTCCTAATTCCCTAAGCCTGACAGCAGCTTTTGCGGCAGTACCTCTAACAAAGAGATCAAGCGGAGGAAGATTAAGCAGGACGTTCACAGCAGACGAAGGAGTCGAGGCTAAAGCACCTTTAGTGCAAAGGTCTGAAAACCGCTGAACTCTATTCGCCATGCTAGCAAAGGAAGTTTTATTCACTGCTAGCCACCAGACCAAGTATCCGTAAACAAGAATCGGCCAAGCTATAGCCAAGTAGATCCAGTGCGTTAGACCCCACGTTTTACCCAGCACTCTCTCGCTGGCGAAAATCGCGTTGCTTGCCCGCTTAACTCTTTTCTCTGACATCGCCTTCCATGTGAGCTTGCTGTCCAGAATAAGAACCAAGTACGTAGTTTGTAACTTGAGACCCAACCTGGAGCCGCCCAGCAAGATCCGTCTTATTGGGGTTGATGCCAAGGCCCACGGTATTCGCCCACTCCTCAACCAGCCCTAGAGAGTACTCGATCAGCTGGCCAAGGGTATGTGGAAACCTACCCGAGACTAAAATAGCAATGTCGTCAGCATAGGCCACAACCGTGAGCCCCTTGCTTTCGAGCTTTTCCAGAATTGAGTTTGTAACAAGGTTCCACAAGAGAGGGGATTTGGACCATTCTTGTGATTTGTGGACCATCTTGTGATTTGCGCACCCGATTTGAGTAGGCTAATGGTCAACATCGGCGGACCAAATGAGATGGGACGGAGGCGACTTGTAGCTGCGATTAATTCCGTCTTGCTATATGGGGCCGAAATTTGGGCATCGCAAGAGAACTAGCTTAAAAGTACCACCTGTAGCTTCCGCACGGTCTCCGAAAAAGCCGTGATGTTGATATCGAGAGTAATCCCGATAGATCTATTAGCATGAGAACGCAAAGAAGGCTCCCTCTCCTACCTTGAAATCTTGCTACCTTGAAACACTGACGCGCGCATCTACGCCAACAGTCCAACTTTGGCAACAACATTGGAGTAAAAGTAGTCATGGACGCTGGACAACTAAGCTAATTGGCCTTATTGAGCCTCGGGTTTGAGACAAAAAATCTACCTCTGATCGGGTCGCATCAAAGACCGATCGTGAATGAAATGCTGCAAAACAAAGAGAGCTAGCACGTAGTCCCAATGCACATTGAGAAACTACTTAAAGTTTGAGAAAGTGCATAAAGTAAATGGAGGACTTTCTTACCGATCCATGAGCAGTGGTTGAAGTCCGAGTCAAAGCAATGCTCAGGTGGGCCTTGACTCAGAGCTTCGTGGACTAGAAGATGGTTTTTTATGAGTTAAACCTCAAATACCCTGAAGTCTGATAGGTCACTCGCGTATAGCATATTTTTTGCCATCGACACTAGGGGGAAAATAAGGATATTTTTTTACTTACTTTTTCCAGCACTATTCTGGACCTTTGTTTTTATTTTTGATTAAGAAAAAAATCAAGTTGTCTCTCTACAGCTCGTTGTGGGTGAGAAAAGTGAAGTTAGTAGAAACTTCATTAACAACCCAAGTTTATCAGGGTGGGGTGACAATTTTCACATCTCTTTTTATCCTCGATCTCAAACAGATAATATAGTAGGCAAAAGTCAACGTCGGAAGATTCGTCCGCGGCTGGATTCGAATCAGGGACCACACCTACTTGGCTACAGAAGCTTTGGGCCGAAAAATTCATTCAAATTTTTAGGTTTGAGGATGGACTTTCGATAATATTTTGGAAATTTGCCCGATTTATTGCAGTCATGAGAATAGCCCAGAGGATTTTGTTGTTTGTATAAGCTATATTGGTTTTTTTATTTGCCACTGGCTGCTTTTATTCGACTTCCAGAAAGTTGTTTAGTATTTTAAGCAGGCTACATCATTTAGGTTTCGCAACATTTCCCCTTTCAAGGTTCCCCTTTTGAAAATATTTTTGATATATTTTTGGTGTGTTCACGCATTTAAAATGTTACCCGAATTTGAATACTACCTCCACTTCGATTTTTTTTTCATTCATACGCTAATAGTTCATACTATTGACAAACGTTGGGAGTGTTCATTTTTTTAAAACAAAACCCTTATCCTACAAATCGATACGAACCGTTATGAATCGATTTTGGCGAATTGATAAAATTCATTATTGATCTTTCTGTCAGCATAGCAATTAACCGCCCAGCTCACCACCACCTACCAACACCACCATCATCAACAGCCATATCATGTAGAGTAGCACCCTTATAAAAGTCATTCGATTAAGTACTACTCGGCCTGTGCGCAATATTGTTTGTCAATTTGCAACCCTATATGAGTGTCTGATATCGATTTATAACGGTCTTCGCCCCGTAAAGAGGGATGAATTCGAATCGATTGAGAAAATCGCGTGTATTTATATCGTGCCGTTTCGTTCGAAGCGTGTATTTATACTTCTATAGCGCACGTTTTTAGCGTGGGTCGCTCCAACAGATGCACTTTCATTGAAACGAGGGTGGATTACGCCTGTCGTATTGACTTGCTGGAAGCCGTTAACATTTCAAGAATTTGTGAGTCATGCGCGATGTTAGTAGACATTGAAATAATCCAGTTGTCAGTTTTGTCCGGGACAAGGGGGTGTTGAAACTAATTAGAGTTCGATGGGCTCGAAATAAAAGTAGATCAATTGATTTTTAAATTTTGAATTGAAATGAAACAAAGCATTTCACCGTTTATGGAGGATTGGAGATAATCGGCATTCGACTAATTTGTTCTAAAAAAAATCAACGACGGAGTACAAAGGTGTAAAAACAATTTTGGCAACCTGAATGGAAGGTCCACAAAATTACTTTTTGATTCAAATTTAAGTCTCTAGGGCTCTAAAAATTTTAGTTTGCTCGGGATGATAGCATTTTTCGTTCGGTCCAAATAAAGTTTAATTAAATTTTGGCAGCCTATTTCATTTAAATCACCATCGAATTCCATCCATCAGATCTTTCAACTCCAATCTGCCTCCCATTTTTCATCAAACTACACAACAACTGCCTAAGACATTCCAATCTTAAAACACATCACAACAAGTGGTCCCGAAAAAAATCATCCGTTTAAATTCAATCAAACCACCAATTCAGCCCTTGCAGCTTCAGACGCCAACTTATTTCAATCGACTCAGAGTTTTATCGCGTCGCTTTGTCGCAGCCACGGAGCGACATATGTACATTCTGTATGCCCAAAAAGTGGATCAAGGCTTATGAAAACAATTTGATTCCGAATTAGTCACGTTCGAAGACACTAAAATGATACTTATGACGACTATGAGTAATCATGTGTTCCCATCGCATACGCTAGCAGTTCGTAAATTAGTTCTAGGGACAACAGACATAGCAAACAGATTGCTCCAAAAAATGATTCCAATGATTGAGAGAGTGTCTCGAAAACCATTTCAACCACTTAGCGTTCGGTTTTTTCTTCAAACAAGTTTCAATTAAACTGATATCGTCAAGTGATCTGAGAAGAAAGACGGTTTTTCAAAAGATTTTTTTTTTTCAGATGGCTTATTGAGCAATTAGTGGGAATGATGGTGATTTGGAGTAGTTGGAGTCAGAGTTTGTCTGGGAGGTTTTTTTTTTCAATTTTTGAAGAGCATACCACTAGATTGTTTCAATGCAATGTAAAATATAACTGGGAGAGCTGAGAAACAATTCATTTGGTAATATTGAAATAATTTGGTAATATTGAAATATTTTGTTAATATGAAGCGGAAAACAAGCGGCTACCCCTCTTCAATGTCCACTGAAAATTCAATGTTGTCTTCTTCTCCTCAGGAGATATGCAACTTTTTTGCTGACCAGTTTCAAGAAGTTTTTAGTCCAGTTAGCATCCCAACATTGTATCGATTCCCGGGTGCGACTCAAACAATTTTTGCTGAGGATATGACCATATCGAGGAGTGAAATATTTACTGCCATTATGGAGCTTGACAGTAACAAGGGTCCTGGACCTGACCTCCTCGCATCTATTTTTCTGATCATGTGTGTAAAACAAATGATCTCGCCCCTTCATACTATATTCAATAATTCTCTCTCCTCTCGACTATTTCCTTGGTATTGGAAATCTTCTTATATTACACCTATTTATATAAGTGGCGATAGACGTCTTATTCAAAATTATAGAGGCATCGCCATTCTATCTGCTATTCCCAGACTATTTGAAAAAATCATCTACTGCAAAATTTCTCCTATGATCGACGCTCGACTGAACGAGCAGCAGCATGGATTTAGGAAAGGTCGTTCTACTACAACTAATCTTATGATACTTGTTTCTGATGTTTTGTGCAAAATGAAGAAAGGTGATCAAATTGACGCAGTCTATACAGACTTTAGCAAAGCATTCGACCGAGTTGATCACTCCATTTTGATCCCCAAGCTGAAACAATTCGGAATTGCAGGATCCTTACTAAAGTGGCTTGGCTCCTACCTACACGACCGCTTGCAATTCGTGAAATTCCAAGGTCTCATTTCTAAGAAAGTCGTCGTTAAATCCGGTGTACCTCAAGGAAGTCATCTTGGCCCTCTTCTTTTTAATATCTTTATATCTGACATATCGGAGGTTTTATCTGATATTCATCATTTACTATATGCGGACGACCTCAAAATCTACCATGTCATTAGGTCACAATCTGACGCGGCGTTTTTTCAGTCTAAACTGTTTTCTCTAGACCATTGGTGCTCGACGAGCAAACTCCTTCTTAACATTGCCAAATGCCGCGCAATCAGCTTCTCCTGCAAAACTGCACGCGTTCATTATACGTACAGCCTCAACAACACGGCACTCAGCAGGGTTGATAACATATTAGATCTCGGTGTCACCCTGGATGAAAAGCTCCGCTTCGATCTACATTACGATAGAGTGCTTTCCCGAGCAAGTAAACAACTTGGTTTCATCAAGCGACGAGCCAAAGAGTTTAAGAATCTCTGGGTTACTAAATCCTTATATATTTCACTTGTTCGCTCTCTTCTTGAATATGCGTGCACTATCTGGAACCCGGCTTTCGAAATTCACAGCCAAAGATTTGAGTCTGTTCAGAAGCAGTTTTTACTGTTCGCTCTGAGAGATCTTTTCAGCCCTTATGATTTCAGTAATCTACCACCATACGAATATCGCCTTAAATGTATTAACTTGTTACCCCTTGCATCGAGAAGATTAATCTTGTCTGCCTGCTTCAGCTTCGATGTCATTAGAGACGTGGTTAATGTCGTCTACTTGAAAGAAAAGTTTGTGCTCAATCAGCCCTTGAGAGTCACTAGATACCGACGATTGCTTATTGAATACCAACACAACACAACATATGCAGCAAACGAGCCAATAAATAGGTGCTGCAGGCTATTCAATAGCATGAGCGAGAACTTTTCCCCTACGATATCTAAGGCAACTTTTAACAAAAATATTATGAAGGCTCTCTCTTCATAGTCTCTCCCTTTCCCCCGCCATACTAATATATGTATGTATTATAAATTTAATAATATAATAATAATAATAGATGCTTTATTGATGAAATGAAATAGTGCGAAATTTACAATAGTGCGTTAGGGGATTTTAGGAAAAATTAGCTTAAAACCTAATGAAGTGCTTAGCCTAACCTAAATAAACTTAAAACTATTGCTTAAAACTAGCCTTAAGATTAACTGACCAAATGATTGGAGCATAAGGAGGACACCAGGGGGTTAGAAGAAGTGTTACACCTTGTTAAAAATTTTGAGGCACAAGTCTGAATCATTTGACGAATTGTTCTAAGTTTAGCCATCTTGTGGAGCATATATGTAGAATAGTAAAAAGGTTTTTTGAGGATTATTTTAAGACACTTATTTTGGATGATCTGAAGTTTAAGCTTGTGAGTGTTAGCACATTTATACCAGGCTGGGCAGCCGTAAAGAATTATTGGTAGGAAGACTTGCTTGTAAATAAGTAGTTTATTTTCAGTTGAAAGTTTCGATTTTCTGTTTATCAGTGGGTAGTTTGACAAAATGCACTTCAATATTTTAGATTTAATCATTTCCGTGTTTTTGTTGAATGTTAATTTGGAATCAAGATGCAAACCAAGGTATTTTATGTCTTTCGACCACGAGATATTGGACCCTAAGATATTAAGCTGCGGGTTTGGAAGATTTTTTTAGAAAAAAATATAGCCTGGGTTTTTTCAGAATTGATTTGAATTTTCCACTTGTTGCAGAAGTTGCTTATGTGTTGAAGCTGAAGCTGCAGATTATTGACTATGTAATCTGGATTGCTACTGCTAGAGAATATGGCGGTGTCATCAGCGTACATAGCAATATTGCAGAGGGGAAGTTTGTTCAGATCGGACATGAATAAGTTGAAGAGGGTAGGACTTAAAACTGATCCCTGAGGGACTCCAGCAGGAATTTCGTGTTTGTTTGAGAAAGACTGTAGCTTGACAGAGTAAGATCTAGACGATAAGAACGAGCTTATAATCTTGCAAAGATAGACGGGGAATGAGAACTTGATTAGCTTATAAATAAGACCATCGTGCCAGACCGAGTCAAAAGCCTTTTCTATATCCAAACCAATTAGTCCAGTGGATTTTTTCATAGAAAAGTTACCTTGAATGTGTTTGACGACTCTGAACAACTGATGAGCTGTCGAAATGCCAGGCCTGAATCCAAACTGAAAGTCTGGGATGACTGCAAAATTTTGAAGATGCTGCTGGACCCGAGAGAGAATTACTCTTTCGAAAAGTTTACTCAATATTGGTAGCAAACTAATTGGTCTGTAGCTGCTAGGTAACTGAGGATTCTTACCTGGTTTCAAAATAGGTATAATGGTAGCATTTTTCCACTTGCTGGGGAAATAACCTAGCTTCAAGCAACAGTTGAAAGTGAAAGAAAGTAAGACAACTGCTTTCCTTGGCAGGTTTTTTAAAAGGATGTTAGGTAATCCATCAGATCCTGCAGATGACTTAACTTTTAAGCCTTTGAGAAGGGAACGCAGCTCAGCAGGGGAGCAAAAACACAGAGGTTGAAAGTCGGACGGGCACCAGGCAAGCTTAAGAATTTCATCGGCAACTATTTTTCTAGTTACAGGATCATCTTTATGCAGAGTTAGTGTGTGTGATTTAAAGAATTGGGAGGCAAGAAGATTAGCCTTGTCTTTCTCAGAAAACGTAAACATATTATCTCTGATTTTTAAAGCAGGGATCGCGCGTGATCTGTTTTTGAGGTGCTTATGTATGCTCCAGAGCTTTCGGGAGCCTTTCATTTGTTCAGAAAGAATGTTGTTCCAGCGAGCATTGCGAATTCCGAGGAAAACTGCGCTTATTTGTGCATTAAGTAGATTTAAGTGAGACTTCAAAGTTGGATCCCGCAATCTTTGCCATTTACGGCGGATGTTGTTACGGTGCTTAATAAGTGCAGTAGTAGCAGCATCAAGAGGAGGTGAACGGGGGCTGGTATAAGTTCTAGGAGTAGCAATCTCGCGGGCTGCTTGGATGTTTTTTAATAGATTGGAGAGGAGAGTGTCTATTTGACTCTCGTCGACGAAGCACTGGAGATTCAAGTTTTGAAGGCTAAGCACTGCATTTAGATGGTCACGGTATTTATCCCAGGACGTTGCTCCATATCTAAAGAAAGAGTGTCTGATCAGAGAGATAGTACTATTTATTTCGAATAAAACAGGCAGGTGAATGGATGACAGATCATTGATAACGATTGGGGAAGTTAAAGGGAGTTGACCGTTGGTGATTACAATATCTAGCGTTGATGGGTTGCCATTGGGAGGGAAGCAAGTTGGACTGCCTGACGAGTGAACAAAAACATTTTTTTTCAGGGATAAATCAAAGAGAATCTTCTCGGGTTTGTTGGCTTTCAGGCAGTTCTAGTGGTAGTGTCATGCATTTAGGTCACCGCAGACAATCCAGTTACTATTCAGACTAAAGAGCAGCTGTAAGTCATCTTCAAATAATTTAAGTTTACTAGAATTAAGCTTTGTCCCACTGAAGTAAACAGCAATCATTGTAGCATTTAATTCATCAATTTGAACTGCGACTGATTCGATAATCTGAGTACGAAGATTACTTAGTCTCACGAACTTAATGCCTTTTTTGATAAAGATCGCAACACCACCCCCCGGCGCTTCCTTCCGATCACATCTCAAAATATTATAACTAGAATTTACAAGCTTGTCACCATCTTTCAGCCAAGATTCGCATAGGAAAAATAAGTCTATTTTCTTTTCAGACAGGAAGTTGAATGTTTCAAATTGCTTATTAAATTAAATCAAATCTTAACTAATTTATTTTTGCGTTATTTATTAATCTTGTATTCATATATAGTTTTGTTTTTTACTTTGTTTCGTATATTATTTTATTTTATTTTGTTTCGGAATTTTATTCATGTACTATATTATTTTCTTCTGTACATGTACACCTTGCTTGGTGAATAAATAAATAAATAAATAAATAAATTAAAATGAGATCAATTACATTTTTGATAAATTTTTCGAAATAAATCAATGGAAATTTAGGGACCAAAAACTATTCATTGATGTCTAATTTGCTTCAAGGAGCAATCAATTTGGTAATTCGTGGCACGTGTCACACAATCGACAAGTTCTAATTAGACCGATTATTCCTGGAAACCGTTGACTAATGTACACACCTACTTCCTAATTGAAACTGATACGAACCATACCGCCACCTCGGAAACGCATAATCCCCGAGCGTGTGAGAATTTCTGTCAGTTGATTTTCCCTATTTGCGGACATACATTCCATCATCACATCTCCTTAACGTCATCCCAACATGCATGATGCTCATCGACTCGTCGAGTATTTACCATCCACCTTGGAGCATCCATTTGAATGGCTTGGTCGTCATGTGAACAATTCCCGCGCTTCCTTCTTTTGTTTGCACTATTTCGGTGATAAAATAATGTAAATTATCCCGTTTGTTCGCCGGTCCGTTCTCGAGATGTGTCGGCTGGCTGTTGTTGTGGCGGTAACGCATTTCAAGACCTGCGTCTGTACTGTACCGCACTATTTGCCAAGAGATCTTCTCGTCTAATGGAAGTATATATATATATTTAACAATGCCATGCTATTGTGTGTGCTATTTAAATATGGTTTTTGTAACGAAGAATGAACCCAACTGACCTCGACTGGCAATTGCAACAACTTGGGAACAACGATAGACGACATTCCACTACAATAAAAATGAGTCGCGACCGCAAATCGTACGGACTACTAACACGATGGACTTATAGTAAGGGTGATACAGTGAATGGCGATTGCTTATGAACGTCAAACAGTATGACTCTTGCCAATTTAACATATTTTAACTCCAACATTCAATTCATTTCCACATCATCTAAAAGTCTGATTTAAATGCTTTCAAAACTCTTTAAACAAGCTGTCCGAATTCAACTATGCACCACTGTTTCTTCCTTTCTAGGAATATTCAAGATCCTTCAAAATATGCGCAAAGGAGACACTACCTTTGTGTGTCCCGAAACTTTACCTATTAATATTTACGCTGATCGCAAACGAGGCTACCGTCATCACAACAGTATCTCCTTGCAAACTAACTGAGTGGGAACTTCTCTTCCTGTTCGTCCTGCTGCTGCTGAGGAAGCTACCTATTAACGGAACCACCACACAAACCCGGAAGGACATTATGCAAAATAGAGCGCAGTAGCAATCACGTATGGATTTAGTGCGAGAGCAGGTGACGTATGATAGAGAAAAAAAAGGATCCACTGATGGTAATTGAATAAATAAATTCCTTACGGTGCGCAATTCGGAACAAGGAAACGATGGCCAAGTCGATTGTGAAGTATGGTTTTATTGACGTCGTTTTGATGTGAATTGATAGTTAACGTATTCTCAGAGACAAAAAGCAAGTATGGAAACCAGTTTTTTTTTTCATTTTGGATCCTGAAAGGGTAGTGGTTCAATAGGTAATGTATTTAAAAAGTATTGTTGTAATTGTGGTTTTTTCAAACCCGGAAGACAATGAAATGGAAAGAACAGGTTGTACTTGAAAGGAATATGGTATTGAGTTTTGTATGAAATATGAATACATTAGCAACGTTATGGTAATATAATTATTGAAGGACAATGCACTTTGGACTCTATTGAGAATATTATTAATGCATTTTATAGGAATTATCGAAGCGTATTCACCCTTTGAGTGCTGTCGAACGTGTAGCTCTTGATGAGTCCCATCTAAAGTGTATGGTTACGGGTATTCAGAATACGCACCATCAAACAGAGCATATTGTATTGTAAACGCATACTGTAATCAGCAGCGGCAACTCTACTTTTACGATTAAATTATCTGTCAAAGGCACTTCTTGTAGACAACCAGATGTTTCGTTCAGTGAAAATTTTGAACAAAATTCCAAAAAGTTTAAATTTTTCTTCCTTTTATGAAGTGCTTAAGAAAACGAACGCTTCGAAAGCTTTCGACAAGGTCAGCCATGATATCCTGCTTGATAAGCTCACTTGTTTCGTCCGCCTTTTCCTGGTTTTCGTCCTTCTGTATCTTCATCTACGTGCTTAATTTTTGTGGACGATCTTAAGCCGTTTTATGATATTGTAGTTATATTTGTAGTTATATAACTTACGGTTTAAAAGGAACACTCTTCTTTTTACTATAACCAAATGTACAGTTATATCCTTTTCTTTCAAGCACAACTTATTGTTCTTTGCAGGATTTTTTCACGTTCCTGCCGTAGCAACAGGGTTGCCTGCACAGTCTTTAAAACCCATGTGTATTAAGTTTTAGTCTACATCAAAATGCTCGGCAAATTTCACGATGATCCAATGTTTCTATCAGAAGTTATGACAAATCGAAATTTGAAAAAAAAACCTTGCCTACTTTTAGGCACTCAGCGCCCACATAAGGTTCATAATATCGATTTTTTTTTTATCATGGACAAACATAAAACATAGTTAGTTATTAATAATTTCCAATGCAACAAAAATGAGCTCTGCGTAGAAATAAATGGGTACCGGAAACAAAACGATGGTTTGATCCTTTTTCCAGGTAAAAAAAAAATATTGGCGGGTAAGAGGTGTAAAGGTGTCAGTTTTTGAAGTGCTTAAAATTAATTGGCTGTGTTCTTTTGGTGTCTTAATTGGAGGAGTTTTGTTAGTTTGGTGACTTCATATTTGTGTAGGTAGTGAAACTGTGGAACTTTTTAACACTATTATGATACAAAATGGCAAAATTAAAGAACATTCACATATTTTTTTCAGATTACTTAATGGGATGAGAAGCCGCTTTCCCCAATGGGGGAAAAAGTGCAATATCCGCACTACTGAAATTGGAGAATCACTCAATAAGAAAAATTTCTCTCATGCAGGGAATTTCATCGTATGTAGTGGTCCCAACCGCGGAAAAAATAAATGAAACTTCTTCGGTGACGTCTTCGAAACGGGCGAATTGCGGACGATAAAAAGAAGACCACGCCCAGAGCAGGCCATAAAGTGGTGTCAAATGCTGCTGCAAACCGCAGGGCATCTTTGCACGATGTAAATAAAATGGTCCATGAGGTTGGTGCGACAATTTGAAACTGAACTTTGCGTTGGAGATTGAAGGATGCCAATATTGAATTTTGGAGACCGTAGTGTTGCCATATTTTGATGAAATCGGCTTTTGGGTATATTCGTTTATCTTTATGCAAGATGACGCCCCATTTTTTGGTATATTGGCATGGGGCGACTGAGACAAAAGAATAGAGTGTATACCAAGCAGAATCGATGCAGTGAAATTAGCAAAGTGTAGCAACACTAAACATTAATTAATATTATTATAATTATTTATATATGTATATTCCTGTTATGTGTTTCTTTGATTTTAAATTAAATTGTGCATAAATATTTATTTATTTCAAACCAAACAAGGTGTATACATAAAAAAATAACAATTTACATTTTTCTTAAGCTAAACTAAAATAAAATAACATAAATGAACACAGTAAAATGTCCCAGACTTTTGTCTGGTTTTCAATTTGAGGCGGAGATTCCAAGGAAAGGAAATAATATATAAACTATTATATTGGAAAATATACTTAAAAAATATATGGTAAATTTTGAAAGGGGCTTAGAAATTTAACGGCCATGGACTATACATGTTCAGTGTTCCCTCATTTCCTTCGCATTTCTCTTTCCTAAGTCACCGTAAATCGCCAATAAAATTTTCCTACTAATTGCTCAACGGCTTTTCCCCTTCTTATGTCTGTTAACCTCAATTTTTGAGTCATCCAAAACGATCGTGAAGTCATCGAGCTGTCTTTAATGTTCCGTTCGCTCTTACAGAAGCATACTTTCACTCCTCCTTTTACGTATGCTTCTAGATATGATGAGCTTTTGATATAAAAGCCATATTTTTTGGACCACCTTTTTTGCTCTTGATCCAGTTTAATATGGCATCACGCACTTGAAACGTTTGATGAACCGGTCGAAAAATAGCTTTCCATCCTCCTGTTTGACTGGTGCCCAAAAATTCTTGAACAAATTCTAAGGATTTCACCAATTCAAATTATGTGATGTGAAATCTGGTCCCCTCGTTTTAAATACCTATCTGATACAATTGAATCGGTTCAGCGTAAGTTAACCTGCTCTCTATTTTTTAAATTTAATATTCCCTATCATCCCTATTTTTCTCGTCTTTCTATCCTTCACACATCCTTTTTGGATACAAGTAGCGTGTTCCTCGACGAGTGTTTTCTTTTCAAACTCTTGCTAGACTTTTTCTGGTCAGATCTTGACTCCCAAATAATATAACTTAAGAGGACATAGCACCTTCAAATTGAAAAAAAATGTTTTTTTTTTCAAAGGTTAGTTTTTAATTGAATAAAAAGACATAACTTAATGAAACTTTGTACATATACTTAATTTGCCTTAAACTATATAAAAAAAAATTGTTAAAAATTTGTTATGGTCCCCTGTCGTCTGCTACAATTTTTTTGAAAAAACACCAAAAAAACCTGGCGTGCACTATAACTGCCCTCAGAAAAGGCTGGGAAAAAAAACAAAACCGGAGTTTTTATCAGCATCAAAGCGGCCTTGGAATTAATAAAAAAAAAAATTTGGATGAAAAATAACAAAATCGCGGCGTTTTTTCGAAAATCGAGGCTTTTTCCCCCCAGAAATCTGTTATAACTAAAAAGATGTAATGGCGATTTTTTCATCCGTAGTTCATTCTGAGCATTAAAATTTCAGGACGATTGGATAAAAACATTTTTCTTAATCATGCACGCCAACTTGAAAAAGGTTGTCTCGATAAAATCGCGTTTAAAGTTAAAATTGAATATTTTTTGTAATAAATCTTACCGAAATTTAATCTGCTTGGTCTGGACCATACAATATACCTTTCTCTTGCTCATACTCCTCCTCTTCCAAAGATTTTGGCTCCCTTCGAGCAGTTCTGACCTCTTTAGATGACTCAGTGGAGTGTTTTTCCGGCTGGTTGATTCTTGCAGCATCTCTTTTTTCTGCATGTTCCAGCGCACGTTGGCCAATTGTAATTCCCATGACTTGCATTATTTTCAAGATAGCCATAAATCCTTTATTGAATGTACATGCAGAAATATTTGCAGCCATATTTATGATATTTTTTCCACAAAAAGTATGTTTAGGGGTCAAATTCCAAATACAAGAATTATAGCTTTTGTTATTATTCTGCGTAAAATTGCCCAAGCAGCGTTTTAATAAATCTTCTGATGATAAGTCTTCATAAATAGGCTTTAAAGTTTCTTGTACCTCATCATCTAAGGGTGGAGGATGCTTGAAATTTTTTAAAGCATTACCACCAGCTGCCTCCGCCTTGCCCCAGTTACACCAAGTCTTTTCTCCAACAGGACAATAAGAGTGTTGAGGGTTCTCATCAGTTGAAATTTTTTGGGAATATGCTGCCCAAATTTCCTTGCGCATGTTTTCAACCGAATTAGAATTTCGTCGCATAGGTAGGCCATAATATGTTGATAAATTTTTCATTAATTTTAGTGACAGTTGAACTTTTTTTGGAGTTTCAACACTTTTTTTAGAAGAATCTTTTTCAGCCATTTTTTTTTTGTTTTTTTGCCAAGGCTAACTTTTTTTTTTGCTCCTACTTTCACTCTCCCTTCATAGAAAGCACAATACTCTTAAGCTTGGTATGTCTTGAAGCACGTATTGATTTTATTCATCTTCTAAATTTGATATTTTGGATCTTACTCTAATTATGTTCTTACGCTTAAATAGATGTATAGTATTGTTAGATTGTTTCATTTGCTGTGATTGGAATTTTTCTGTAGCGGAATGAATGAAATAAATAAATAAATCAATACTTATCACTACATATGATCAAAACCATCTCATTTTTCTGAGCCAATAACACTTTATTTACCAAACAATCAACTCATCACATAAACCAAATTCTTCATTTTGCAGAGCCTACCTATATATTTACCAAAGACATTTTCACAACTAATCAACTTGATTCCGCTTTATAATTCAAATATTGACTCAATAAGTTTCACTCCAGGAACTAGAACTAACCATCTCTCATTATTCATTTATGCCCCCGAGCGAAATAACAAAATGGGACCCTGACTGGCACCCTGAGCCTATCCATCTATCCCAATACAAGTCCACACTGAAGACTAGAATGAGTACGTAAATTTCTTGTCGTTCATGTTTACTAGCGAAAAAAAAATCGGTTTCCTGTTTTTTCTTCAACTCGACCACTCTATAATGAGAACTTTGTACTGGTGAAACTATGATTTTTTCATTCATCGCTAGAATCACGTTTTCCATCGAAGACGGCAACGAAAACGACGATTTTGATTTCATAGCGCAAGTAAATATCTCTTTTCAACGTGCCCACGGTCAAATTAAATGTTCAAATAGTCAAATATTATTCTTAGGATTTTCTATAAAAATTTTTATTGATAAAATCACACAAATATTTCAGGAGATACATAGATATGAATGAATGGAAAAAAATTCCCTTGAAATTTTGTTGAGATAAAAAAAATGTCACATTTGAATTTTTGGCAAGTGTTCGTAAAATGATGGTTAAAAAATTCAAAAGACTTTTTGATTGCGATAGCTTGCGAATTGCTTGGGTTGTTCGAAGAAGCTTTGAAAACGAGTGCTAATACCGCGATAGGTACGTGAGAATTTACTTTAAACATTTCGGGCCTAAGTGAAATGTAAATAAAATTATTTCTGCAAAAATTTGTTAGAGACTAGCCGTTAGGGTAATTTTAGTTCATGATGACTGAAACTATATAAAGCCTGAAATTATATTAAGAGCCAAAAGATGATGCCACTTGATTACATTTCAAAAATTTAACTAAATATCTTGATTTTAAAATTGAATATCACTTCGTGGGGATAGAACCCTGAAGTAAAAACTGAATTTTATTTGATATTTGATAATCTTGTTTATTTTTTTTGTACAACAAAACACCAATTTGTAGATTTATGATCCTTAATTTTTGATTCCCCATCGATAATTTTTCAGTCGGCAGTTTCAATAAGATAGCTTTTGTCGATGAACAAAAATAGTTTGGTAGCCATAATAAATTAATTCGAAATTTTTTAATAAATTCAAAAAAAAAACTCCTAATAACCAATTGTTGACGTCGGCGCTTACGCAAGCAAGGAATTGCAAAAACAAAAATCACCAAAAGCTGTTGAACTCTACGCGGCATACATTATATGGTCTTTTGAATATATTCATGTTTCCATGGAAGCTGGTGTGACACAATCCAAATCCTCGCATCTACAACGCAAACCCAACAACAAATCCAATAAATTTGAAATCAATCTTTTAGTTTTAAAATCAACGAAAATAGAAAACGAGAATCATAAAAACATAAAAACTAGTTTCAAGGAGTCGTCGTAATGAATGCGTGTGGCGTAGGAATTTTTTTTTTTTTGAAACTCGTTTTTTGTTAAAAGCTTAGAAAAGACTTTATTTGGAAATTTGTACGATTTTATTTGTAATAGGCCTATTTTGATGTAAATTCTGGTGTGTTAATAGTTTACAGGAAAGAAGCGTTTGAGGTCTTTGAACAGGTCAAGAACCGTGGCAGGATGTGGCAGGTCTTTAGTTTTTTTTTTGGCTAAAAATACTGGTTGATGAAATTAATATACTTGAAAGAATCCAGTGGCGGCGGGAGCATTTATTATATAAAATTATGTTAATTTTTATGTATTTTTTCTTAGGCTTTAATGTTAGACAAGCTTATTCTCGAAATCTATCCAACATTGAAATTCTTACATATTTTTGCAATAAGCAGATGACGATGCTTCATTCTGAAGCACAATAACCCCATCCTCTACGCCTCTGGAACAACTAAAATATCTTAACCACACCAAAGCAATATGTTCCCAAGCTTCAAAACTCATACTCTATGGACTATTATTCGTAATGAGATTTCTAGCTTTACATGCGTATCGGTCTGAGATTAATGGACTTAACTTGTGGGCCTAGAGTCCTAAATAGCCCACGCAACATTCATATAATTTTTTTGTGGGGATTTATTTAATTGTGTAGGCGAGACACGGTGCGGTCGGTTTGGTTCAAGCTGCGCGCACAGGAAATTGTGCGTAAACTTTTTTTTTTGCAGGCGAGCATAGCAAATGCTAAGTAAATTTTCGAATATGATCAGTACTTTATGGTTTATTACTTTATTTTCAAATTCCAATGCAGTACATATGAATAGAATCCAACTTTAAATGGTGAATGGATTGGGTTGTTTGTGATGTTTTTAGCATCATGGGATTTACTTTGGGCATTAAATTGACTTGTTATCCGGTTTTTATTGTTCAAATTTAGTTGGTCTTATTTCCGGTGGATGTAGATATTATTGATGTACCCGATTTCTGGGCAAGCACAGAAAAGAGTTAATTTCAGAAGATTGGAATTTGTTCACGAATCTAGCGCGAATTATTTAAGGTCCATCCTAAAAAAAAACATTTATTTATTATTAAACAAGGCGTACAAAACACATACACTTAATATTTAACAAATCAAATACATTTAAAATGTACAAAACATAAATTTGAAAAATATAACCAACTTTGGTAGGGAATTGGATAGGGACATTTATGATGTGAGCACCTTAGTCAGAGCTGTTTTAAACCTAGTTCTGGAAATGGTTGGGGAATAGTATTTTGCGAAGCTGTTGAATATTTTGCAGCATCTGTTGATTGTGATTAAACTGTGTGGTGTCGGTGTTCATTCAATAAACGTGTGTACCTCTTCCGCCTTACTGATTCGCTGAAGGTTATCATATTGGGCAGGGACATAACATTGATCAAGTCCCCAATAACAGCAAAAGTAAAGCAGGAGCAAATGACTATCCTCCGCCAAGATAGACTTAATTTAAAAGATTTAGCCTGTATCTGTATAAAGGTAAATTATCAAATTTGTATGGATTATACAGATCTCTTAACGCAAAGAGCAAGAAGTGCTTCAAAGATAGGGTGCCAGACAATACATGCATATTCGAGCAATGGTCGAACTAGAGCTATGTATAATAACTTAGTGACCCATAGATTTTGAATTCCATCGCACGTCTTTTGATGAATCCCAGCTGCTTATTAACCCTCCGAGAACACAGGAGGTCAAATTGACCCCAATGACCTTTTTGGCCGATCGCAGCACTTAGGCCTGCGGGAAATTGGGGGTACTATAGGCTCCTAAGTGTATTTCTGTGTCTTGACTATAATTTTACATCGTTCGCATACAGTCCCAAGTCGTCAGTCGTCATTGAGAAGCCTTTGAAGCAGATTAAGGGGTCAAACAGACCCCATATGTACTCGACGTCAATTTTGAGGGAAACATTCAATTTTTTTTTACTTAATAAATCGATAGATTAATTTAAAAAACCCAAAAATAAGTTTGCATGTGCTTTTATTTTTTTGTTTTTAGCAATATCACGTATAATCTGCGTTCTAGTGTACGCAATAATTTGTTAGCTGAAGACAATGATAACAATTTTGGCGACAATGATTCCTCCGAAGACGACCATGTCTCGGAGCAATCAGAATCTGATTATTTAGAAGATTACACCTTTTTTTGCAACTCTTTGTATTATTAATCTACTATCTCTTGAGAGTATCCATATACATTTTTAGCTTAAAATATTAAAAACTGACAAAGTTACGATTTTTTTTTAAATGTGCAAATTTTAAAATCCTCACAATCGCCACCGTAAATATGGAAAATAAATACTTTTTTTTCAAGGGTCACTATAGGGCTAATTTTTTTTATGGTTTTGTCATACCTTGAGTGTATCCCCCTAAATTTATAGCCAAAAATAATGAAAATTGACAAAGTTACGATTTTTTTGTAAAAAGCTGATTTTTGATAAAACTGTTTTTTTCGCGAATGTTTTCAGGTATGTTAAGGACATTTAGGCCACTTCCAATGCATGAGAACTACTAAAAAAGGCTTCCATCTATACCTACAATTTTTTTCAAATGAAAATCTTCAGTGGCGGCGATTCTATAGACGTTCAAAAGTGGTTGGGGTCAATTTGACCCCAATTGTTCTCGATGATCGAAAAAATAGGTGTGTTCTCAGAAGGTTAAAGACCTTAAATTAAAACGCAGCTTTTTATCCAAACTAACCCCGCGGTCGATGACACTATCAACGTTATTTATTGAAACATTATTGAGGCGGTAATCAAAATTTATATTACTGATTTTGCGGGAAAAGTTAATGATTTGACATTTATTAACATTATTGTCAAGATTATTTCGTTTGCCCCACTGCTCAAGAGATAGCAGTTTCGATTGAAGGAAAACTGAGTCTAATTTCGATTTTATAGTGAGGTACATTTTCAGATCATCTGCATAAAAAAGGCGAGGATTGTCTGATAAAACTTCAGAAAGATCCGATATGAAAATATTAAATAAAAGGGGCCCCAAGTGACTACCTTGTGGTACACCTGATGAAATTTCGATTTTTTTATATAAGATACCCTGAAACTTAACGTACTGTGTCTTTTTTGGAAGATAAGAGTCTAAACAGTTTAATAAAAGACCAGATATACCAAATTTCTGTAGTTTAATTCGAAGAATATCAAGATCAACGCGATCATTACGTGAATTACCGACTATCATACGGGCTTAAAATGTCCAATGTGACAATTCACACAACTTACGAAGGTGATTCCGGTGCTTTGGAGGGTTGTTTGGACTTAAACGAAGAGCAATTGAAGGAAGGAGTGTTGGAGGAGGTTGATATTGCGGTTGATGGTCTTTCGAATCTTGAATGGCCATTAATTATCACATTATTATCAATAAGTAATTTAGAACATTTCTTTAAAACGACGGAAAATTGAAGAATTTGGTGATTGACAGAACACAAATGTTGAGAAGAAGGAAAAAATACCATAGTTTCGGTATTCAATTGCGACAGAACTTCAATTTAAGGATAATTATAAAAAATAAATTAAAAGTATTTGGAAAAGAAAAATGAAATTAAAAACATATTTAAGTAAATTGCTTTTTGAATTCGTGGTGTGAGTAAATCGCTGTAAAAGGTTTTATATTTGTTCTTCTATTGTTTTTATATTCTTTTCTTTTTTTCTTTTTTTTCTGATGCACACTTGAAAATCCTTTATTTAATATATTATTATTACTGTTACATGTTGAGGGCGCCCGCTAGCTCTGCTCGCTAAGGCGTCAGGCCAAAAAGCGGCGTGCTTCGGGGCCTGCGGGTTCGAATCCCGCCAGTGCCATGGCTGTAAGTGTGAATGCGTATGATTGTGTATGAGGGTGGCAAATGGGCCCAAACTGGTGGCCTAATGCTGGCCGCGTTCCCGGCAGCCCTCTTCAGTAACCTAACCTAACCTACATGTTGTATGATCGGTTTAAACTGATCCCGGCCGGGATTGGGACGAAACTGAGCCCACCTAATTTCACAAATAATTTGATTCCTTCTTTCACTCCAATAGTTTTTCCAGTACGCGAAAAATTTTGTTTTTTTTTGTTTTAAATATTTAATGAAAAGGGGATTGTGATAACTCTATTCGTCTTTCATTCACTTGTTTTTTTTTTATTATTTCATTCTTGTTTCAATCTAGTAGTCTCAAATAAACAATCACAAAAAAAGAATTCAGAGTAATTTTACTTTTAATAATGCCTCCTACGTAGAATCTTTCCTTCTTCTCATTTTTTTGTTATGTCCGCGAGCGTGTTTGGAGTAGTGATGGGCTCAAAAACGCCAAACAGTTTGAAAAAAACGTTTGGCAACAAAAAACGAACGAACAGTTTTTCCAAATAGCGACAAACAGTTTTTCTAAAACGAAATTTTTTTTCTAAAACGAACAGCATTTCTAAAACGAACCATTTTCTACAACAAATAGTATTTCTAAAACCAATTATTCCAACTATTCTGCAACGAATAGTTTTTCTAAAGCCAATCGTTTTTCTAAAACGAATCGTTTTTTTAAAACGAACTGTTTTTTTCAAACGAATCGTTTTTCGTTTTTCTCCAACGAATCGTTTTTTTCAAAGGAACTGTTTTTTTCAAACGAAACGTTTGTCGTTTTTTCAAACGAATCGTTTTTTTTCAAACGAACTGTTTTTTTCAAACGAAACGTTTGTCGTTTTTTTCAAACGAATCGTTTTTTTCAAACGAATCGTTTTTTTCAAACGAACTGTTTTTTTCAAACGAAACATTTGTCGTTTTTTTCAAACGAACTGTTTTTTTCAAACGAACTGTTTTTTTCAAACGAAACATTTTTCGTTTTTCTCAAACGAATCGTTTTTTAAAAACGAACTGTTTTTTTTAAAACGAATGGTTTTTCGTTTTTTTTAAACGAACCGTTTTTCGCTTGTTAAAACGAACTGATTGGCAGTTGAAAACTGTTTAGCTGCGGAAAACAATATTTTCGTACTTGCGAGCATTTTCGTACTTGCAAGTATTTTATTTAATATTCAAAAAGTTTTTAGGGCAAAAGGAGCTGAAATCGGACAAAATCGGCCAATTTTGGGTTAGAGTGGTTTGGGACATAACGGGCCAATACCTATTGCTGTGATAAAAAAATTTCGGTTTTGTAGGGGAGTAAGGGGTTTTTTGGCCATAGTTTGGAAAAAAACGAACTTTACGGCGCTTTCGATGATTGAAAGTGTTCGGGGAGTACAATAGTGATATTTTAAGGGCAACATTTTTTTTATAGGGGAATTTGGGCAAAAACGTCAATTTAAAAAAAAAAAAAAAAATTTTGGTCTAGCATGAATTCAGGGACCAATCTGAGTTGTTTCGGACAAAATTTCCATACAAGTTTGGGAAAAAGGCGGCTTAGTTTCGAAGATACGGCAAAATGAAATCCTCCGGAAAAACTAAAAGTAGCACTAAAAGTGCCAAGGAGGATAAGGTTGAGATCCTATTTGGATCACCAGTTGGCGTCTCTGGGAGTGCTGAGGCCCTCCTCGTGACTGGAGGCCGCCACGAGGGTGTCTCCAACCCTACCGAGGTCGTAAAATTAACGAAACCGCGGGAGGTAGGGTGCCCCTTGGTCTCATGTCCAGCCTTACGAAAAAGGTTGGCCCTTTAGTGGGTGCATGTTTAATAAACGAAAATTTTTTTTTTATAATTTCTTAATAAAATTTTCGGCAAACTTCATGCTCCAGTGAGGTGAAGTGGAAATGCGACTGTTTTAGATTAGCCAGAAAAAGTTTGGTATCAGAGACTCAATGAAAAGTCATATAGATGACAACAGGATTAGTTGGTCCTATTTTAGTAATTTTTTTACTTTGGAAATTTGAACGAATACAGGAGGTGTTTTCTGCATATAATAAAAAGAAAAACAAATTAAATTGATTGAATTTGATTGTTTTCTTCTAGATGGCCCCTAGATTGGAGAAAGACTTGCCAAATTAATGACCGACCATTGGAAAGTTACGGACAAGCTGCACAGACTAATGACTCGGTATTCTTTGAAGGTAATCGTGCACCATCACCATTCTAGCTTGGGAACGTTGTGTCTCGAGGGTGGAGGAGGGCATATTAGTCCATTTCATTACATTACTGCAAATCGTATGCAGTGTATGTATACATGTACATACTTCAAATAGGTATTTAGAACAGGTATTTTTTCGTACTCGTACTAGTTATACCTAGTATGTGAAAATCCTAGTACGACCCAGCTCTAATTGTCGTACAGCATAAAATTTGTTTCTCTCGTTAATTCAAACTGTTTTTTTTTAAACAGTTTTAAAAAACAGTTGTTTTTGAAAAAAAAACAGTTCGTTTTCGTTTTTTGAAAACAACAGAAACGCCCATCACTAGTTTGTAGTACGAAAGGATCGTTGACCCAAATGCCCATGACCAGACTGAGCTAGTCGGTTTGGCTCATACACGCAGGGTAAGACATAAGATGATCTCTTAAATTTAATACATATTGCACTGAAGGCGGCTCAACTGCTCGCAGATATCCCAACAAAATGTATGTTCGAATCACTTCCCAAACTGCCGAGTTCGCAGAATTCTGACTTAACGAGGTCATAAGACGGGTGGACAAAATCGGCCAATTTTGGGTTAGAGTGGTTTGGGACATAACGGGCCAATACCTATTGCTGTGATAAAAAAATTTCGGTTTTGTAGGGGAGTAAGGGTTTTTTGGCCATAGTTTGGAAAAAAACGAACTTTACGGCGCTTTCGATGATTGAAAGTGTTCGGGGAGTACAATAGTGATATTTTAAGGGCAAAATTTTTTTATAGGGGAATTTGGGCAAACACGTCAATTTTTTCAAAAAAAAATTTTTTTTGTCTAGCATGAATTTAGTTTAGTGGAATGATAGATGTCCGACCATAACCTGCAATTGGCGCTATATTCCAACTCTCATCCCAATGACAGCAGGCTCTGCAGAGGTCCAGATCGTAAGTACGCTATATAAATCAGTGGTGTACCTCGGAGTGATACTGGACACTAAACTGACCCACTGGGTCCATATTCGATAGGTATGTTCTCTAGGCTCTCTGAACAGATTGATCGGCAAGTTGGTGGGGGACTACTGATGGCGACGACCAACTCCATTTATCTGGGCGATCATTCCAAAAGAAAAAGTTTAGAGCCTGGGTTGCTAGCGCCCAGTTAGCGGTAGCGAAGAATGTCGTGTTGGTGATATCGGGAGAAATTCCGGTAGGTTTACTTACGCGAGAGCGCAGAGCAGGCTACCTCACACGTTCCGGGCCGGATGGAACATGAGCTCTAGCGCACACACCTAAACGAATTCTACAACTTTGGCGACAAAGCTAGAGGGCAAGGACCAAGACTACCCAGGAGGCCAGCCGTGGCCACGGAGAGTTAAATTTCTACCGGTGCCAATTCCTAACTGAACATGACTAATTCAGAAGGTACTTTAACAGAATGGGTAAATGGGAATGGTTCGTGGCTTTTAGATGGGCTTGTTTTAGTAAGTAAAAATTAAACATAGCCCGCCATTTGGGAACCCGAGTATCTTTTGGAGTTTTTGTTTTTGGGGAATCGACAAAAAATAGCAATGCCAAAAAATTGACTACACGTCTACATTTTCCAAAAATTTCCAAATTTAAGGATTTGCTTCAAGTGTTAAACAGAATATAGTGTCCTAGTTGTCTTAGTGGATTGATTCTCAGTAGACTGAGGAAATTCAGACATCTTGGTGACTGGAAGATGAATTGTGTTTCTGAAAGAAATCTGCGGGTATGTAAGTACATTATCTTTCACAGATTCACTTCAAATAGTCCCAATGAATCAAGCCGATTCCAAAAAAAAAAATTAGCACTCAGCTAAAATAAAGTCCGCAAAATGCACATTTTTTCAGGCATCCTATCTGTTTTGTTTACCACTGAATCAATTCATTCATCAAAGTTTCGCAGTTCTTTCATAAATTCACTAGGAATAGTTTATGTTCAACCGTTACACTTTAATAGCTTTAATACATCTGGATCGTCTGCCTCGAGGCGGCCTTGAAAGAATTCAACAAAAAACAAAAAAGCAGACTAAACCAAAACATATCACCAAGAATTTTCTGCATTTTGTCTTTCACCATTTCGTCGCAGCATGTTCAAACGTGATTGTGCCTGTTCGAGCGCATCTTCTCTTCGAACGAGAGAAATCTTGTAAATAACAGCGGCCAACTCATATAATCTTTGCACCAAAGACCAAGCACGTTCTTTATGCCAAAATGAAAATAACAAACATTCTATGAAAAATCTCTGAAATCTTTTTGCATTTATTTCAAGAAGAAAATACGTTAATAACAACTTGTGCGAATATTATGTTGTGGCTGTAGCTATTTGAAAAGTCGAGAAAAATAAGATAATTTTTTTTAGTGGACATAAATACTGCAATGAAGTGGAAGTGCAAGTCGAGAACAGGATTTCTAATACCAAAAGACGGTAATAATGGAGACTGAAGATGCGGTTGATGGGCACTGGGGGCAGTTTTTATCTTTATCGAAATGATTGATTGAGATATATGGAATGGAATAGAATGAAGCAAGATAAATTTATACCGGTATGTCCTCAGGAAGTAAAAATCATTTGATTTTGCTAGGTAATGAATGGATGGCATGATGGATTCCACCAAGTCATAATAAATGTTGGGCGGTAGTTAGGGGATGTAAGCATCTTTGATGAACGTTGATTAGTTTTAGATGCGGTTACTATGCTTAAAGGTAAGATTTAGATGTTTTGCTGAACAAGTAATCCATCATTCGGAGAAGCCATTGGCAAAGAGGTTAGAAAAAGATCTGATGTATGAATTTTAGTTTTTTTTTATCAAAAATATAGCCAAAAAGGAAGCTGAGTTCCGCTAAATAAATTTTTGAGTCCAAATTCAGCACATAATTTTCGACAGCCATTATTCTTACAGTTTCAAATTAAGCACAAAAACAGTCAGACAACATATGCTCTACATCGAAACCTAGAAAGAAATTTTCAAATAAACCACTTGAAATTTCCCAGAACCGTATTTATTCAACGGTAATGAAATTCAAGTACAATACAAATACAAAAGAACACAAAAAATCTCTTCATGAAACACTGACCAGGCACAACAAATCCTATAAATCTGCAAAGCAACAGCCAATTTCACTCCAGGAAGAAGAAAAAGTTAAGCAAAAAGACAACAAAACACTCGAATATCAAGTAACGGTTGGTTCTGAGTCAATAGTTCCAGGTCTTTTTCTAAGTCTTCCTTTGATTTCATCTGTTATAGGACACTTGATGTCCTGTTAGGTGCAAGATTGCATTTCCTCCGATCTGATGGACTATTTTCCTTCGAAAGGATCTTTCTTTCTTCGTTTGCAACGATCGGTGGTCAAGTGCTTCCGTCTGGACAGTTATACTACGGAGACGAGAAGAAAGTACACTGCACAGTGGTAGGTTGCCATTTGGGCTGCGAATTCAAACAAACGGTCAAATTAAGAGTGCCGTTTGAAGAGAATTTTGTGATTTTCACACGGATATTGAATGTAGATCGATAGGCGGAGGGTTTTATTTGTTTTAAAACGGTATGGGGTAGATTGATTTTGAAGTAATTTTTTTTAGGGGGTTGATGATGGCTCCAATTTACAGACTTTTTAGCATTCATTCAATTAATATATCCTTAGGTTGATAAGTAAGAAAGTAAACGGAAGTTAAGGTTCAAAATCGGAATAAGGAAATCTAGCTCAGTCCTCTATGTATGTGGAAGTAAATATTTTGAGAAAAACGATTGAAAACTTGTAGATGGTATTTTTGCACACTTGTATTTTTACGTACAAGTAAACTGAAGCAATACAAAAACGTGCATTTCTAAATTTTTGGAGTATCTCTAGCTCTCAATAATACTATGGCCACATATACCGCAGCAAGCTCTTCGTTACACAGGATTTTTTAGCCAAAACAGCATATTTTTTTATTTGTAGAAGATTTTGATTTGAAATGATCAGGGACTTCAAGGAAAAATGGACAATATCGCCTAGCTTATCATCATCGCGTATACTGGCATCATATGATTTTTTTTTTACCAAAATCAGTATTTGAGATCACTTTGCCCGAAAATTAAATTGAAAATGTTAGAGATGATGATGGATGTAAGTTGGAGGTTTTTCTTAGGTTAAAGTAACCTTTTAACGGCAATAGCGGTTTCAGTGAAGTTTTAGGTACTCCTATCTTTATAAGGGGGAGAAATATTTGGCAAAACAATTACTCGTAATGAAAATTAATCAAACTTTTAGCTTGGCTATGTAGCATACCTATTGAAATTGTTTAACCCCATGGGCGTTTGAGTGCCTAAAAGTAGGCAAATCTATTTTTTCTAAATAATTTTAAAATTTAGGGGGTAGGAGACTTTTGGTGGCAGTGAGTAGGCGGTTTGGAAATTTTTGTACTGAAAAATGCTAGCGTTTCGTTAAAAATGTTTTCTTTCTATTAGTTACTATGCGCTAGTTTTTTATGCGCTCGCCTTTTTACTAATTCTTTTTTTACTGATTTTCGAAGAAAATTACTATTAGACTTTTTTCGCCGAAAATGCACATATCTTTATATATATCAGCAAAAAGATTAAGAGAGATAATCTTAGGAGTGGCCGATCCGATTGAGCTGGAATTTTCAGAGGACATAAATCTATGTTGGGACTAGGACCATGTTTTGTTAGAACTAAGATGTTTTTAACCTTTTGGCGGCGGCGGGTATATTAATGAATTTTCAGGTACCCCTATATTTCTATGCAGAGTACATTTTTGTCAGAAATAAGTACTGAAAATGAAAACTAATTATGTTTTATGCTTGTGCATGATAAAAAAAAATTGAAAATTATGAACTCTATGCAGGTGCTGAGTGCCTACAAGTAGGCAAGGATTTTTTTCAAACTTTGATTTGTCATAACTTTTGACAGAAACATTGGATCATCGTAAAATTTACAGAGCGTATTGATGTTTAAATAAAATTATACGTCGAAGACTGTGCGGGCAACCCTGTAGCGAAGGCAGGCACGTGAAAAAAATCCTTCAAATCATCGACGCTCCGACAAAATTTTTGCTTTTTGACGAAAAATTCGAATTATTGTCTACCATGTCAATTGGAAATTTTCAAAATGCAGATTTGCACAAGAACGGCAACCCATCACCAAATAACCTCTATTTTCAGCACTCGAAATTTCTGTTCACGAGAACTGACTAACTAACAGGACATGTTGGTATTATTAAGGACCAGGCCTGATAGAAGTGATTTTGAAATGCGGGCAACTCTGTGGCAGTGATGCCATCTTGAAAACTGTTTTTTTAGCCTATAACTTTCGATTCAGCCAACAAATTTGAGCCTTACTCTAAGACATTTTTGGTAGAAATTTGGTTGGAAAATTAGAAACTAAATCTAAATCTTACAAATTTGCTCAGCGAAATAAAGTTTTTTTCCCTATAACTTCCGGACAAGTCATGAAATCAAAATAAAGTTCATGCAGTAAACGAACCTTATTGTAAACCAAATGACGTAGGAATTTCCTAAAACAAATCATGAAAGGGCTGCCAGCTATGACCATTTTTGTAATATTTTGGCATTTCTTTAGTTCATATGTATGTATATGTTTCAATGGTTGATACTACGTTTTTCAAGTTTCTTCGAAAATCAGTTTTCTAGCGATTCTAATGCGCTAGAGTTTTTTTAATTGTTTGACGACCCGTTCGGGTGACCTTTAAATTTTATGTTCTGTCATTTTATGGTTTAAATTTATTATTTTGACCTTTTGTTTTGTTTTAAGTCAATTTTTTCTTTTAGTTTTTGCTGCTTTGGTGAGCAAAAGATTATCTACGAGTAAAGAAACAAGATTTATTTTGGATCAGAGTATCCCTAAGTTTGTTTTCGAGGATTTGGATTTGATGCCATATTCGATGTAATCAAATAAACATTTCATCTCTTCAAAAAGTCTTAAATTTGACGCCACAGCAGGCAATGTTTCAGGTCCATCTTCAGTTTGCCTTATTTGATTGGCAGCAGCATAGGCTGCGTCTGGATTGAAGGGATTTTTCCAGGAGATCGAACACCTAAAACTGCCTTTTCTACAATTGACACTTTCATAAAGGTTTCTAAAAAAATAGCTATGCTATACCACACACCACTATTTTTTATGTCCCTTGGTAGAGATACAAAGATCACTCATTCTGTAAAATACATCTTTTCAAAAGCTGAAGAAAATAACCGAGAGGTTGAAGAAGACCACATTAAGAAGCTGAAGATGGTCCGAAGTATCGGGAGGCAGTGAAACGGAATTTATCGTTTTAGCAACTAGAATATGCTTCCAAAGAATTGTGATAATAAAAGCCATTCAAAATCAGAAGAGAAGGGTCCGCTTTACATGATTTTGAAAGTGAGAGAGCTAGTCTTTAAAAAGTTTGCTGCAGATCTATGCATTATTTTAGCACTTGTATAGAGGCCTAACAGGTCTATTAAGCTAGAGCAGATAAAGCATTCATTCAACCGTTCGGCCTCTTTCACCCGAAGAAGTTGTAGATATTTATTGACGCCCTTAGGTCTATAAGCTTGTGAAAATTTATTTTGAACGGCCGTAACTCCAAATTTATACATCTACTTCTTCAAAAAAGAAAATTGTGCCTGAGATTTTCGCTCGTTAAGGCCAATGACACACACGGCGGTTCTACCGAAGCGTTTCGTTGGAAAACCCAGTCGGGATAGTCGTGTATTACTTTAGCATTGTGATGACACACACCGCGGTTTGGCCGCCTCTCGGTTTTGCAATGCACAACTAAACCGACTCGGTTTTTTTTTCGGGAAACGTGTCGGTAGAACCGCCTTGTCCTAAGAAGAAGAATTGTATTCTAATCATCATTTTTTTGCTGAAGGATGATTTGAGTCAATTTCAAGATATAAATATGAGTATTGAGAGACAGACACCAGGTTCAGACATATATTAAGGCAGTTTCGCATTAATTCGATTGTTTATTTTTGAACAATTGACTTTTTAATGGTAATAGTTTCAAAGAATACTTATTCCAAATTTCGGTTAGATTAACCAAAAACATTTTGAAAATACTCAAACATTCATAGATTTCATAGATGACAGAGACTGTACTCTGATTCAAAGTGTACTCTTTTAAAGTGATGCAGCTTAGTCCTGAAAGGTTTTAAATTTTATTCTTTTATTGACATATTCTGATTTTTAGGCATTTTTTTTTGACAAGTTTATTTATGTGAAAGATTGTTGGACGGTTTCGGCCGAATTTGAAGAAAAGATTAATTCAGCCACTAACCCATCTTTATTCAGCTTTTGATAGAAAGGGAACGAAAAAGAAGAAAAACAAAAAAGGGGAAAAACAAAAAGGGGGAAACAAGAAGAAAGAAAAGATACATAATAGAGGGAAGAAAAAAATTTGGCGGGATAAAGCTCAATTTACGAGCTTTGATTATATTGCAGGGAATCAATTGACCTGAACAGGACAAGTTGAAATTCATGCGTTGGTAGACTCAGGTAGTTATAGCCTTGTTGTTCTCACAATTGAGTTTTCTGCTTCCCGGAACATATTCTCTGCGTTTGCCATATTTACTTGCATTGCTCTTGTTGCAATTGTGGATCCTGTCCTTAATAAGGAATGGATTCCTATTTCGAATTTTTTGGTGGAGTTTTCGTCTGTGTTTGAGCCGAAGTCATAGTGCATGCATGTGGCTAATCCCATTTCAGTCCTAAGACCTGTCTGTTTTTGCGATACATTTTGTATGCATGTTCTGTGCTATGCTTCAGTATTCCCTGTTTGAAATTCGGACATTTTTGGCTCTTAATTGGGTCTGGCTGGGTCAGTTAAGTTTTGAGAACTAGTTCTTTTAGTTTTGTATAAACAAATCAATTTTTTTGCTTTCTGTTTTTGTTTCTTACACTCTAGAGCAGGTCAACTTCTTCAAGATCCTCAAAAGCCAAGGGTCCTAAAATAGCCTTCAAGCACGTGGAGGTAGAACCCTGCAGTTAAATCGCCAACAGTTAACTACAGGGTGCTCGGGCAATGCGGACTTAGATCAATACCATTTTCAGGGCAGTCTAGGGTCAATGGCTTTCATGGCTGCCCTTCACTCTTGAGCTCTTCCAGTATCGACTCTAATTTAAATATAGAATCGCAAGGTACCTCCGTCAAACTTCCTTAAGCTTCTGTACGTTCACTTTCAGACTGATATCCTCAGTAGTTGTCATGAAATTTTTATCAATAATTCCCGGCATAGCGCCTTGCATTATGTATGCCATGTTTTTCGACACTCATTAATAAAACAATTGATTTGTTTGAAATAGCCAAATTTAAATTATTCGTATTGTGATTTGTGAACCCTATGAAATACAGCATTTTTTTCCTAACAAAAACAGCATTCTCGCAACAGTTAATCTTTTTACTTCTTTCCATCCTATTACCAACTCCTCCCAACTTCCTAACTCAAACTACTAATTCACACTATTTCCCGCTATAAATCATTTTCATTGCAACATTAATAAGATTTATCGTCATCACTTTCCTTTTTGTCGTTAGCCGTTGAAGCGATCTTCTTTGCATAGACGACAACGAAACAGCAAACGAACTATGGGCTCTGATCTTGACGTGCAAATATTTCACTTAAGGACAACGATAACTGAACTGCTTCATGCAGAGTGCTGTTGCTGATTTTTCATAGATTGATTTTTTTTTTTTGAACCTCAGGTGTTCGGTGTTTGTCAGTTCGGTGTTTGTCAGTTGAAAAGGAAATCGGTGAGTTGGTGGTTTGTTTAATATAAAGGTTTTACTGCGATTTTGACGAGTTTCTTCAATGACAAGTATATCTTGACTATGGATGTGAAGGTTATTTGATATATTGTCTGAAAATAGTGATAGTGATTGAGCACTGGTTTTGAAAAATTCCATATGACAGCCAAAAGATACATCCTAAGCCATTTGTATTCAATGAAATATTTGACAGGACATCGTTTTATTTTCTTAGCAACTAGAATTCCATCGACACTTCCGGAATTACTGCACTCAACATTTTTAATTTTCAATTTAAGCAACCAATTAGCACTGAAACATCAAAGTCAGCCTCCCAGAACATTGAAAGTCTTCACAAAATAAATAGCAAATAACTCGAAACGCCTAATAGAACGTCGTTCATCAAATCTTCAAATTTCACATAAAAGTGCGTATCACCTTGCCACAATACGATATACATATACATTCCTATGAAAACCACAAAAATTTTAAAAATCTGCTAATCGTGTCGTAATTTTTATTTGCCTATTAACCAATATATTTCTAGATAAACAGATACATCCCCGATGAAAACGAAGAACTCAAGAACAAACCATCTTCTCCACATCTCAGATGAATGGCTACGTGATAGAAGAAAAAGAACCGGCTCGCCGACAGAATACTTACCATAACATTCATTTATAACTATCTTTTTCTCAGAAACCGAAAGTTAAAGAAGAAAAAAAGATTCATGTATGTATATTAAGCGATCGTTTGCTTGTTGCCTTGTTGTTTTTTTTTTGTTTTGTTTCGTTACAGAACGACGACACTTTTTATCCATGCGGCGATACATGCTGCATATGTATGTATCTATCTAAACAAAATTTTTGCGTTAACAACGGATTAGATTACATTTTCAAGATAACGAAATTAACTCTTTTGAAATTTGCTCGAAAAATTAATGGAATTTTTAAGGATTTATCTAAACAATTTATCTTTTTATTTAGAAGAATGATAGTTGTGATTTGTTGAGATGGTTTTTGATATGACAACGGGAAAAAGATGAAGCATCTATGAATTAAATGGTAAGATTTGTAGGAATGAGTAGTCGAGTTGAGTGAAATGAAATTGAATTTAGTCAAAAAAAAACCAAGTGTTTTAATTCGTGTGTGGTAGAAGGATGTATGTAATTGCGTGGGAAAATTACTTTTTACAGATAATGAAAAAATAGATAAATTTTATCATATGCAAGAATTTGGAGATTTGCATAGTCAACAAATTTTGAAATTGATATAAATAGGGATTTCCCAATAATTTATGATTTCTTTGTCCATGTGTATTACCACTACAGGAAATTCATTCACCATTCCGTAAACAAATTGAACACTTGGTCTTGAAAATATGCATTTCTGGGAAGTGTTGACCCTATGTTTGATAAGTTTGCATATTTTAATCGATAAATAGCTATTAGTATTAATCAAAATACCGAATTATTTTTTTGTGCAGTGAGTGTTTATTAGGCATTTGGTTATTTTATCAAGTTTCAATTTTATCGATTACTCTATTCATTTTCATACATATCCGATAAGTATTTAGAAAAATAAAACTCTAGCTCACAGAAGCCGCTAGGAACTCTGAATGTTGTAAATTTTGAATGTTCGTTCTTCTTACAACCGACCTGTATCGAAGGTCAAGTATGATTTTGATCCGATGACTGCATCGAAATTCGTAGGGTAAGAATGTTTCCAGGGGTACCACTCGTATGAATTTCAAAATTTAAGGGAGTATAACGCTTGCTGCTTATTTTCATCACAGGATGTTTATCATATTAAAATTTGATGATAGCATCTCGAAGGGTTACTCAAGCCTCGGCTACTGGCAGCAGTGAGATCAGCTGGTGATCTTTCTTGCAGGCAGCACCGCTTCCGGAAAGGGCATTTAACAATCGATGCTATCTCAGAGGTTATTAAGGCTGTAGCAAGAGCAGAAGAGGCACTTCATCAAGCCAGACCGGTCGTTGTACTGGCAACGCTTTACCTGCAAAACACCTTCAACTCAACAAGGTAGACGGACATCCTCCGAGCCCTTGAGCAGAGGCTGTACCCCTGGCTACTTGCTAGCCGTGATGCAGGACTACCTCAGGGACCGATGGTTGCTCTACGACACTGAGGACGAAGTCAAAAGGAGGCCTGTCACCTCAGGTGTGGCAAAAAGGTCAATCTTAGGACCTGACCTCTGGAACATCATGTACGATGATCTGCTGCGTCTGGAAATGCCTGCGGGTGTGTTCCTAGTAGTTTACGCTGATGATATCGCAGCTGTAATCACTTCTAGATCTGCCGATTTCGCTCAACTTAAACTTAACTAAGTTATGTGGAGGGTGGATGACTGAGCACGGTCTGCAACTGGCAGTTTCGAAGACAGAGATTGTCATGCTGACGAAGCGGTGATACCATCTGTCATACCTATGGCAGTTGACACCGTGGAGGTCCAGACCAGCAAGCCGGCCAGGTATCTGGGAGTGACGTTGGACACCAAGCTGACGGATTGGGATCATATCCGCAAAGCATGTAACAGGGCTCTAGTAGTTGAGCAAGAGGCTGCTGATGGTGACGACTAATTCCATCTTGCTATAAGGAGCCGAAATTTGGGGAGTTGCGCTCCGCATTAAGAAGTTCCGGAAGCGCATTGCCAGTGGCCAGCGCAGGAGTGACCTGTGAATCGCTTGTAGCTACCGTACGGTCTCAGAAGAAGCTGTGATGGTGGTATCGGGAGTAATCCCGATCAACCTAATAGCGCGAGAACGCAAAGAAGGGTACCTCTCTTGCTCAGAGCTAAGTAGAGCTGAGGCTCTGACGCACGCGCGTACGATTACCCCCCAACTTTGGCAACAATGTTGGAGTGAGTTATAAAGGACACTGGATGGCTAAGCTAATTGGTCTCATTAAGCCTTGGTTTAACCGGAGCCATGGAGAGGTAAACTTTTACCTTGGTCAATTACTCTAGGAAATACCTAAACAGAATGGGTAAGGTGGTAAAACCGTACTGCCGGTACTGTGTGACTGAGCTCGATGATGCTCAGCACACATTCTTTATGCGCAGTCGCTTCGTAAGTTTAAGGCGCAGCATTGAGTCTCCGATCGGCTTGGCAACGCCTGAGACGATCGTGGATGCAATGCTGCAAAACGAGGAGAACTGGCGCGCAGTCTCAGCATACATTGAGAAAATACTGCGCATAAAGCGGGAGGAGGATTGCCTTACCGACCCATAAGCTGTGATAGTTCTTGACGTCAGTGGTTACCAACCGGTGAGTCAGCGCGACCGGGTCGAAGCAGTGCTTAGGTGGGTGCCCACTCGCAACTTTGTGGGATTCTAGATGGTCCTTTATTTAGTGAGTCAGACCTCACATACCTTGTGGTGATAAGTCATCCGGGGATCTGGTAAGCAGATTTATTTTTTGGCCATTTACACTAGGGGGAAAAATCTCTTGATACAAAAACGAAGAATATGCTCAGCGATGTTAACACTTTACGAGCACTGCGATCAAAAGTCTATTGCAATTACTTCACGTCAAGGTCAGCATATCCTGTGAATTTTGATTTTACCTGATGACTACATCGGAAGTTACAAGATTTTTGGAGCTGACATCCGCGAAACGTAAAAATTTTGATAATTGAATTTTTTTTACTTATTTTCATTTTATATATTATCTAAAATTAATTAGTAGCTGGCAGCCCTTTGAGACCACCGCAGCCATATACCAATTTTTTTGCTTCAGAATAAGGCCAACCTACCTTGTAAATTTCGTTTCGATCTAATGGAAGTTATAGAGGTGGTACAATTTATTTGGGTTGCCATCCACGAAAAATAGAAAATATAAACATTTGTTGTTCAGTTTTACTACAAGATTATCATTAAATACTACAAGATTATCATTAAACATATATCTGCGCCAGCGCTTTACGTTCCGCCTGACATGTATCATTCTTCTCTTTCCATTGTTGTTACTACCGAGTTCTAAAATTACCGTGAGTTCCTTACATTTCGATTATAATAAAGCTGACTTCGAAAGTATGGATAACGAAAGCAACCTCTTCAATTGAAACTCTTATGTCAACGACCTTTCTTTTGACGAATTTACTTTAAAATTTTATGATTTCTTTTCCTTCTTAAACTCGAGATTTACTCCTACCAGCCGTCCGCGCATACAGAATTATACTCCTTGACTTTTGTCCGATGTGTTGTCTATCCTAAAGACGTAGCTCAAGTGGAGAATTTTCAGGACTCATGATGGTTTCATAAAATTTTCAAGGCTACAATCAGCGACCAAAATTATCGCTAAACAAACAATTTGTAATATTTTCGACAATATTGAGTCATTTATTTGTTCCAATCATATCCACATCCAACCTCATAGCATTTCCCATTTTTTTCGCTTCTGCTTTGGGTCAACAGAAACAATTTGATGTAAAGGTTATTGATTTGTGATCACGGTTCCGTTCTTGTCTAAGTCGGAGATGTTAAAATTTGTCACAACCAGCGTAAATAACAATCAATGATTTCCAACTGCAAGTGGTCACACCAGTCAAGTATGCACTGTGTGCTGGCGTCTGATGAGAATCAGTGCATGCTTTCGAAAACACTTTGTCAAATAAAAATTTTCAAGATAAATACATTTTTTTTTCAATTTTAATCATCCCGCAAAAACAATTCCAATTTGATGTAATTTACGCTGATTGTTCAAGAGCATTTAATTCTTTATCGCAAGATTATTCTTTCGAAACTCGAGTGTTTAATTTATTCTAATTAGCTTCTTTTTTTGGTCTTCCTGCTATGTTTCAGGTCGTATTTGTACTTTAAATGCACTTTTCTTTTTATGAATTTTGCCTTCAATACGGTGTTCCGCAGGGTTCGATTCTCCGTCCTCTCTTATTTATTGATTTGTTTTTTTTGAACGACCTAAACTCTGTTTTTCGTTCGTCTTGCCTTCTGTATGCTGATGATTTTTTAACTGTTAAGGGTAGTTGAGTCTCTCAACGATTGCCTACAACTACGAAACGATACGTGCACTTTAGATGATTGATGCCCAAGGAACTTACTTGATCTGAACATATCGAAATGTCATTTAATGTGTTTTACATGTAAAAAAAGCTTCCCTTTAACTTTCTTTACCTTCTTTCTGGATTCCCTCTGATGATCACCTTGGTGTGATTTTTGATTTGAAACTTAAGTATATAGCAAACATTATATTTAAGGCTTATCGGTTGCCCGGTTTTGCTAATTTATCAGTGTATACATCTGTTTTATTCCGTAGTTTGTAGTGTCCTCGAGCATTGCTTTCAAGTCTGGCCTTCTTACCATAAACTTATAAATGATGCGGTAGAACATGTACAACGTAGATTCACCAGCTCTTTATTGTTTAAATTCCGCATCTATGATTGGGAATATAGTGATCGTTTATCTTGGCTGCAAATCCCGTCTTTGGAATTCCATGGAGTGTTCCTAGACGAGAATTCGTTTTTTAAATTTCTTCGTTGCTTTACGCTATCTGACTTAGGCTCTAAACTGCGAAACGAGGAGCTCCAGCTTGGTCCTCTATCAAAATATTCTCACAATTTTTTTTTCTTTTTTTTCATAGTGCTTCCCAGACAACTGGTTTGTTGGTATAAGGGACAGCACAAAGATTTTACGTGCCAATTTTAATTTTAAGCGTCTAATCAGAAATTCACGTTTTGTTACTCGTCTGCCATAAATTTTATGTTAGATCTCGATTAAATTTAATTCATCGGCTTCATTGGATAGATTATATTCAGCTTATTTTAATTGTAGCTATTATTATTAATATATTCTTCACTACTATTATATACATTACTAATTTCACTACTATTATATATATTACTAATTTTATCCTCTATTAACTCTTTGGATTTATCATGTTTTCTGTATTTTTTTTCATATTATATTTATATTTTTGTTATTGGGCTCCAGTCTGTAAAAATATGTAGATAGTAGATAAATAAACAAATCATTTAGAACTTTAATGGTAACCTCTATGCGTGAATATATGACAAAAATTTGCCATAGCTGACAACCCTAACCTAATTTTTCAACTAAAACCTCTGCAAAGCTGGCTTACGATAAAGTCCATCAACTGTGTGAATTCCGTTAAAATTTGATTATTGCGTCAGAAATTACAGGGCATGTTAAAATTTGTCACAACTAGCATATATAAAAATGTAATGATTTCCACCTGCAAGTGGTCACGCCAGTCAAGTATGCACTGTGTGCTGGTGTCTGATGAGAAGCAGTGCATACTTTCGAAACCACTTTGTCAAAATAGAATTTTCAATGTAGATTAAAATTTTTAATGTAAATAAAAAGTTGTTCAATTTTAATCATCCCGCAAAAACAATTCCAATTTCATAAAATACTAGTTTATCGGAGCAATTTTTCAATGTGGCACTACTGCCGCAGGGTTGCCAGCATAGTAATTAAACTTCTATCAGACCTGGTCCTACTTAAATCAATTAAGTCTAAGACTTATCATTGGATCTGATTATCGGGTCGTGAATTCCCGTGAACACATATTTCGAATGCTAAAAATATAAGCAAATCAGAGAAGGGTTACCGTTCTTAGGCAATGTGGAATTTCATAAATTTTAATTCGGCTGTGCAGATAAAGCATAAAATTTATACATCAGTTCAATTTTTTTTGTAAAGCGTGAACATTTTTTAGGAGGATCGATGATTTGAAGGTTTTTGTCATCCAGTGCGTGCCGTAGTCACAGAGTTGCCAGCATAGTCCTAAATGCAAATCTACATCTTAATAACATCAGTGCGTCCTGTAAATTTCGTAATTATCTGATTACTTTTTCAGAAGTTATCGTAATTTGAAATTTCGCAAATTTTCTGTACCTTTGTTCAGGCACCCACCGCACATATAGGGTTAAAAAATTTCCAAAACCTTATCATTGCTATGTTTGAAACACGCTCAAAATTCATTTCGCATACTTGGTTTTCTGAAAATTTATTTGTTGATAGAATTATAAGGGTACTTAAAATATCAATAAAATGATTGCCGAAACCAAAGAGTTAAATGCAATTAACATTTTGTAATTTACCTCAAAAATCAGTAAAAGCAATATGAAAATACATTTTTTTCGTTAAAAAAAAAAATTAAAGTGAATAAAAGATCTCAACTTATATATGTTAAACAGTTTTGAATTCGAAACACGTCTCCGATGAAATTTATCCTGTGTTACATCGAATAAGAGACACGTGCTTATATGTTAAATGCCGTTTACTTATTACTATTCTAGACACAATTATCTAGATGTTTGACAAAGCATTAGAATGTTAAATCTAGCAATTTCCTGTGGAGCAGAATGTGATACCAAAGATAGAAAATTCTAAGCAGGTCTTAAAGTTTCCTTTCTAAATTGACTTTAAGATGCATCAATGGATAATAGAGGGGGTTGTCTCTAGATCCAACTCGAACCTAAAGCCTGCAAAAGTTAAATCTCTCTTCAAATCTTAACACCATTCAGAATGACGTTATCAGCCCAATCATTATTCTCATTCCATCCTTCACAGAAATCCAATATCTAACATCCTCCCCAAACAGGAATTCTTTCGAATACAAATTTTCTCACAGTCCGCCAGGCAACAAATCCAACAACCCCCTCCCCCTCCCCACGCTCTCCAAATTGAATCAATTCACTTAGTGATTTTATCACATTTCAAACGGACACGAATCATTGCCATAAACAAAGACCCGAAATCCATCTCTCGAAATCGACTGCGTTGTGCGTTCTATCCACTAGCCGCCGCTGCTGACTAATCCAGAGCAACAGTTTCTGAATACGAAATCAACTCCGCTTCGAAATCGCCTGCTACAAAAAAAAATCCAATCTGAAGACTTCGCCAAGATATGAAGACTTCTAATTCGCAAACTTCAGCAATAATTCAACAATTGCCTTAAGGCGGATTTTATGTGCAGAGGGGTGGTAGATAGGCAAGGTTCAAGACGCCTTACGCAACGATCATCATCATCATCATCCCAAAGCAGGCCGCACAGGCAAAACACGTCTTCGCTGGTGTGTTTATGATCATTTTGCTAATCTACCATTTCCTGCTAGTTATCATATTCTAATTTCGCATTCTTGAAGAGATGCAGGCGCCTGCGCCCGACTTACAATTTACTTACCGCGTGTGTGTGTGTGTGTGTGTCTAGTCGCCAACCGGCCATCGATAATGGTTATTTGAATTTCGTGCAATCAAATCCGATTGATAAAATTTCAAGAGGGACGAATTGCTGATGGCTACGATATATGGAGCCTATGGAGCCGGCTTGGGCACACTACATACATATGACAGTAATTGGGGAAGTAAATATTTGATCAAAGCGGTAGGTAAGTGACCTCACGTATGTACATACAATCTAGGTTATCTGAAATGGAGTTTATGAATGAAAATTATGGAAATGAATGAAGGCACGATAGTGATGAATGAATTTGATATGATTTGTTTGCTTTGGAGGCTTTTTTGTGTGGAGCCAAGCACCAAATTTGCCATACTCCGAAAAATTCATTTAGGTTCCTGAGCATATGTGAGTTTTCAGAGGTTACTGGATGTCTTGAATCATCTTTTAATGCTGCAACGTATCAATATCATATGAAATGTTAGATAGATTGCAGAGCTGTTTATTTGAATAGGAAGAGTGGACTGAAATGGCTGAAATGATTATGAAAATGCTCTTTATTGTTTCCCTTTATTTTTTCATTTTGGTAACCAATATTCTTAGCAAGATATTTAGCAGAACAAAAAAAAATCATAAGCTTCGAATTTGGTAGATATAGCTTCCATTTTAAGGTCCAGAAAATCTTGGCAACAAACAAGAGGTATATTTTCCTTTTTGAATCTACCGTTATAAACATATCCTTCGAATAATTCTGCGATTTAATTATTACCTGATTTGACTGAATTCTCTACTCACAGCTAAACTAAAGCTCACCGCTTGGTGTATGATCATATTTTTTCGTCAACGGCTAGATTCGAACTAGGGACCCACCATACACAGTAGCAACTGGTGCTCTCACCACTCGACCACATAAGCTACGTATATTAGAAAAAAAATCAAAGTAGTTCCAGTACAAATCTTTTTGAGTTTGGAGGTTAATGTTTATAGAGGTTACAACTAAGGTTGGTAGGCTTCGAACAATATTTTCGAAAATAACGACACTTCATCAAGTCTTCCTTGGACCATCGTCGTTAATAAGAGCCTATCTGAGGGTCGTTTTCCTTCCCTCTGGAACAGGCTATAATTCATCCAATTCCTAAATCAGATGATGTGTCCTCTGCAAACAATTTTTGCCCAATATCGATTCTTCCATCTTTTTCAAGACCCTTGAACGGTATCTACATGATCGTAATTCAATACGGGCATCTAATTGCAAAAGAACAGCCCGGTTTCTTCCCAGGTCGCTCACAACAAAAAACAAACCTCATATATTTCACGAATTTTGTTGCTGAAGCTTTGGACGGTCAGCTTGAAGTTCACGGTGTATATACGGACTTCTCTAAAGCTTTTGATCATGTTGACCACAATCTTCTTCTTTCTAAACTACACAGACTTGGCTTTTCTTTATTCATTATTAAATGGATAGAATCATACCTATGCGATCGATTTTGCTATGTTCGATACGATTCCTGTATGTCCCATCCTTTCGAGCCTAGAACCGGTGTTCCACAAGGTTCCATTCTGGGTCCTCTTTTTTTCCTGTTTTATGTAAATAATCTGCCGCCGCTTCTTTCTTGTGGATGTCTATTTTATGCTGATAATTTGAAACTCTTTGTGACCATAAGGTCCATTGATGACTATAATCTTCTTCAATGCAATGCATTGCAATGCATTGCAAAGCCTTGCAAAGCTGGTGTAAGGAAAACAAGCTTCTTCTGAATACAAAGAAATGTCAAACAATGTTTTTTTTTCATAAAACTCCGCTTACTCATGGGCCCTTGCGTGGCCTACGTGAGTCTTCTGCTCAGTCCGTTTGAAGGTGTAGCCGCGTAACCTATTTGCTATCCATTGCCAAATTCTTCTTCAGTCACCGCTTTTATGAACAGATACGCACGTTTGCTCTGCAATTAAATCTTCACTTCAGGGACATTTCGGGAACTCATGTCCTTATTTTTTATAACATGCTGGCTGCTTTAGATAGACTACGGCCAATATTTTTGAATGATGCAAGCACTTCAATAAACCCTTGTTTGTCGAAGAGTGAGAGATAAATTTTAGAGGTGCTCCTTCGCACATAAAATATTTCGGTCCATCCTATTCCTAAGCCATGCGGTGTATCTTCAGCAGATAATCTTTGTGGAATATCACACCTTCTATATTTTTCAAATATCCTGGAGCGATGCATGTATAACACTATTATGAATGAGTTATAGTATCTCATAGTTTAGGAGCAACAACTTCCAGGTCCTCAACAACAACAAATTTCCAGCACATGATGAGCTTTGGTACTAAAACACTTGTCTTGGAAGTTCATTCTATACATCCAAACTATTATTCTTTACGGATCTAGTTTTGTTTATTTTTCTTTTTTTATTATTTTGTCCTTTTATTTTGTCCTTTTTGCATAGAAAATGAATATTGCATTTTGCTGTCAAAGGCATCTATACCGTTCATTCGATGACTATGAAATTTCATGTTTATGTGCTTGCAATGGTTCTACGGTATTGAATATAAGAGGGTACAAAAGGAGTGTACCAGTTTCAACCTGAATCCACATGACGTTGGAGCAGATTTGACTAAAGTCTAAAAACTTATGTACGTGGGACCTTCTTGCAAAAATAATGAAAAGCACAGACTCGAAAGAGCGGAACCGAGTCGTAGCAATTTGATTTTTCAACCTTTGGCTCATCAATGTGCACGCTCCCACTGAAGTTAAAGAAGACTCAGTAAAAGACGAGTTTTTTTCCTCATCGACTCACTTCCATCAGACGATGTAAAAATGCTGCTGGGAGATTTCAATGCAAAAGTCGGGAATGAAAGTTGGCATCGTGGAACCCTTTTTGTAAGCTAAACTTTCTTCCACATCGTCGCATTCATAAGTAGACCTGGAAATCTCCAGACGCACATACCGTCAACCAAATCGACCACGTCCTTATTAGCCAGAGATGGGCGTCTAGTGTGATGGATGTTCGATCGTACCGCGGAGCTAACTGCGACTCCGATCATTACCTGGTGAAAGCAACTTACCGGTGCAGTTTCCTCAGAGCTCCAACGCAGAAAACTTCACGGTTGAGAATCTGCTGAACGATGATAAGCCGCAGGCATATACGTAAGAAACGGAAATACTTTGACGCGCAGTTGCTGAACATTAATATAATCCTAGCTAGGGAGAGCACCAGACAAGCGTACAGACTAGTAAATACTATCAAAAACGGCTACCAACCCAGGACTAGCCTCTGTAAGGACAAAGAAGGAAGTATTATCAGCGACACCAAAAGTGTTCACAAACGATGGGCGTCCGAAGAGCTCCTGAATCCACCATCAAATATCTCTGAGGTGATCCCAGACGCTTGGCGCAAAAGCATCATATGTCCCATACATAAAAAGGGAGATAAACTGCGTTGTGAGGATTACAGAGGCATCTTCTTAGTCTGTATGGCCTACAAAATTTTGGCAAAAATTCTGGAGAATAGAATTACACTTTTCGCTGAATGGCAATGGCAAACCTTTTCGCTGAATGGCGCAATGGCGAGTATGAAGGCGGTTTCAAGTCTGATCGCTTCACAATCGGCCAGCTCTTCAACGTCAAGCTAATTTTGCAAAACCGCTGAGAATACAAGGTCGACGTATACCAAAACTTTGTCAACTTTCAAGAAGCATATGACAGCATTGACTGAGGCGACCAACTACTGCGATTCCAAGACTGGAGGACGCGATTACGTGACCGAGATAATTGGAACGATCCAGGCGGCCAGGACCCGAAGTCGGGCTGTTGTGCAACGATGATGGTATAGTAAAAAAAAAAACCAAGGGAGACTTAGCACTCGATATGCTGGGGTCTCCTAAAAAAAATTAATAAATACATTATGTGGCTTTTGGCTCCAACCCAAATGTGCGAAAATAAGGTGTGACAGATTTGAGAATTTTGAGGTTTTCTCAAACAAAAAAATAATGTCTTTTGTAAAAATTGGGTAACACCTATTTTAGTTTTTTAGCAATTTAGATTCAAAATGGCGGGGAAGAGGCGTGGCACTTTCACTCTAAATTACTAAATTTTGAAATTAGACTGCTAAATCTAAAACCTTGTCTCAGATTTAGTTATATAAAGGATAGATACTCAGCTTGATAATTGAACAAATAAGAAAAAAGGAAAATCCGCTTTGAAAAGTCAAAGGGGCAATGACAATTTAACACAACACGAGTAACATTTCTTCGAGCAATAAAATTTAGTTTGGATAAATTTAATGTCAAAAGAGTAGAAAATAATTCAATTTTTGTGCTATAGGAAGCAATTAAACATAAGCACTTCAATAATATACTATTATTATATAATAAATCAGCTTAAAAAAATTATTTTTAGTGACCTAGACAGCAGGGATCTTCCTAGTATTTTGGAAAATTGATTGAATTTTATTTATACGCTTCATTTTGTTATTTCCGTTGCTCAAGCTCAGAATCGGCATTCCGCAAGGCTCTAACCTGGGTCCTTTTTTAATTTATCTTAATAACATTGGCCCTTTATTGCAGTTTTTTTTGCGGTTTCAACAATAGATAAATTTTACAACAGCATGTAATTGGATTTTTGGATAGGATTTGTGTGGTTCACTGCAAAAAATGACACAAAATATCGCTCATCTTATAATCGGTGTTGTTGTTCGGTCTCCCAAAACGAATGCCGAATTTGAAGCCCTCATTTATCTTCACATGTTGTTTGTTGTGGAAGAGACATATTTTACTAGCTGGTGAAAAAATGACCCTGTCAAATTTTAAAAATAATCCTCAAGGATTTCCATATCATCAAATAATCTTTTCATCGTATAGGTACCTTAGTTTCAAATTGCCAGAATTTCGTCCGCACTAACATCATTAATAACTTCTGTCTCATTGAAAACGCGAATATATCATCATCATCATCAATGCTACCGACTAGCCGGTCAACTAACCACTCAGTCAAACCGATTCCAACGACCAAAGTCAATGTGCGTTTCGAGGTCACATCGCATATGGATATTTTTTCTTGCTTTCAAACAAAAGACTCTCACCACTCTCTGCGAAATCATATATTCAAACAAATATTCTCACTACATCATCATATCTAAGTATGTTTTTCATATCCGCAAAGTATTCTAAGAGAATGTTTACTTTTTTTTACTAGTCGACTGTCGACGGTAATTTCATTCTTAGGAGGCAAGGTGCGACGGCGGTCGCAAGCCTTTTGACTACACCACCGAATTCGATTCGATGCCTGAATGATGAAAAGACATGAAGCTGCGTACCACAACACTCCTCCGCATGGTCTCCATCAAATACCAAATACCAATAGCCATCACCTTTGTTCGCACCACCACCATATCACCCAACACTTCAATCGAAGCAGCATGCGAGCCTTGCGAACTCGTAAAAAAGATAAAAACTTTCAGTCAGATCTATCTAAATATTCAATTATGTGTTTTTCCTATCGCAACAAGCCTAGCCCGCCCGGCAGCCATACGAGCACGGACGTGGATTTGCATGCGAATCACACATCACAGATGACCAGCCAGGCTGCTGAAACTGGGCGGCTTGCAGGCACAGCACACGAATTTTTTTTCAATGAGTGCGTAAAAAGTCAGCGAAAGGCGAGAGTTGTCATGCAAATTAGCGGACTCGATCAAAGGCAGGACGAGATGAAGCGCGCCGGATGTCAATGGACCCTGCGCAGGGGATACGTCTTGAGGGGACGACCGACTGGAGAACTGCGTGACATACTCCATTATTCCACAGTGAGAAAAAAATCTCGGCATGGGACTTCTAACGTCAGCTACTTAGCAATTACTACCCTTTAAAACTTTTCCCATCAACACATTCTGCAGATTGAATTTCTGCACTGTGATCAGATCGATCTGCAACCGCAACATCGTATTATGTTCCTTACAAGCATTGCACAATCCGTGCCCCTTTTCAAGATCGACTTTTCCTCGACACGACAATCGAGAAGGCTCTGGCAGGCCGCCGACTTGGCTCGATTGGGCTCCTCCTTGTCGGTCTGCGCACCACTCTTCGCAAATTAACGAACAAAAATTCCACAAAGTCGTTTTTAGTAGTCTTCGACGTCTTTTTAGCCTTTTTCATTTATTTCGAGTCGAACGTTAAGATGCCTTTGAAGGTGAAACAGGTTCCTCCTTGAGTGCCTCTGTGGTGCGCCGGCCGGCCAGCCAGCTAGCCTGTCTCAGTTTCCTACCGGTTGGTCACTGATCGTGAGAACGAAAATATATATAGTTGACAAGATCATTTAGCACAAAAACGCGTCGTGCGTGTGTCTACTTCTAGCGATATGTGTTATAGTCGAACAAGAACTTTGGAATTTTTTCCACAGACACACCAAACCAGTCAGCTGATTGCTTCCAGCCAGGTAAAAATTTGTCTGAATGGTATCTTTAGTCTCCTTTTTTCCTTCTGGACCAGCAAACAATAATGATGGTTTTTGCTTTTACTTTTCAGAAAAATCGATCAGCTTTTTCGCACCATAATCGAAGTCGTTCAAGAAATGTTTCTTATTGACAACGTTGACGGACGGTGCTATTATGTTTCGAGGAATAATAAGAAAGTGGCACTGCGGACAGGTTCTGGGTTTGAACAACCTGAATGAACAGCTGATCAGATCAGAAACATGGTGGTCGCTCCTTGTTGGCATAAATATGACTTGAACTCACTTTTTGTCAGGAAGTGTTAAGTTCACCGGAGATTCGATAATTATCGAACAAATTGCAAGAACGGTGACATGATGATTTGCGGTCAACGCTTGGGTGATCTCTATTCAAATCTTTGCAATGTATGATACAAAGACTGGGAATTAGATGAGGTGACCAGTTCTTCCGGAATTTGCTATGATTCGATAAGGATTTTTTTTAAATCGGATTGGACCATGGTTACCATGATCACTTGAGGGAATGTTACATCGAGAAAGGTGAAAGAGTTTCACCTGAAGCGTTGAAATTGTTTTTGTCCGCTTTTCGTTCCTGTGCAATACCAGAAACATCTTTGAGGATTAGGTTCAACTAAGATTTTTTTTAATTTTGTAATATATCACATCAACAAACTTTTTCTTTGAACATACCTGAGTAATTCGAACAGCAGAACATGACTTACCTGAAACAATAAGAAAATTTGATTAATATTTTTTTATTAATTATCAAATAAAAGGAGAAACATCAATTTATCAAAGAAATAAGAGTCTTTTAGTATTAAAATTTTCATATTTAAATTTTTTATCATCCATTGTAAAAATATAAATTCTAACCCACCAAGCCATGGCATAGTTCTAAATTAGCAGTAAACTAGCTTAGTATACACCTAGGCAATAATTTATAATTAATTTTGATTGATTTGCTTTTTAAAACTGTATGAAAACTGAGAAATAATATGCGCTAACCACTTGTCGCATGGACCAATTTATTTTCAACTTTTTTTCCGGTATAGTTGCACCCACGTTGGACGCTTTTATGACACTATGATTTTTTCCATTATCTCTAGTCGTAATACTATGAGATACTAGGAAATACTTAATGTACAAGAGACGAAGATGAATCAGGAGTGGAAGAGGAATTAGGAGTGGAAGAGGAATCAGGAGAGAAAGAGGAATCAGGAGAGAAAGAGGAATCAGGAGAGAAAGAGGAATCAGGAGAGGAAGAGGAATCAGGAGAGGAATCAGGAGAGAAAGAGGAATCAGGAGAAGAAGAGGAATCAGGAGAGGAAGATGAATCAGGAGTGGAAGAGGAATTAGGAGTGGAAGAGGCATCAGAAGAGATAGAGGAATCAGGAGAGATAGAGGAATCAGGAGAGGAAGAGGAATCAGGAGAGGAAGAGGAATCAGGAGAGGAAGGGGAATCAGGAGAGGAAGAGGAATCAGGAGAGGAAGAGGAATCAGGAGAGGAAGAGGAACCAAGAGACAACGAGGAATGAGCAGAGGAATAGGAATCAGCGAAAAAGCTGGAAAATTAAAATATAATAGAAGGAAATATATGAGAAACAACAAAAAAAAAATAAAGAGATAAATACGAACATGTAAATCAGGAAGAATGAAGAACAATAGGTAATATAAAATGCACAAGGGAAAACAAAAGCTATAAATTCAATAAATTATAAAAAGCATAAAAGGGAAATTGGAAAACAAGAGAAGAGGAAAAAAGGAGAAGAGGAAAAAGGGAGAAGAGCGAAAAAAGGAGAAGGGGAATAAGGAGAAGGAAAAGGGAGAAGATGGACAAAAGGAGAAGAGGGAAAAGGGAGAAGATGGACAAAAGTAGAGGAGGAAAAAAGAAGAGGAAAAAAAGGAGAAGAGGAAAAAAGGAGAAGAGGAAAATAGGAGAAGAGGAAAAAAGGAGAAGAGGAAAAAAGGAGAAGAGGAAAAAAGGAGAAGAGGAAAAAAGGAGAAGAGGAAAAAGAAGAAGAGAAAAAATGGAGAAGAGGAAAAAAGAAGGAGAGGAAAAAAGGAGAAGAGGAAAATAGGAGATGAGGAAAAAAGGAGAAGAGGAAAACAAGAGAAGAGCAGAGAAGGAGAAGAGGATAACAAGAGAAGAGCAGATAAGGACAAGAGCAGAAAAGGACAAGAGTAGAAAAGGCCAAGAGCAGAAAAGGACAAGAGGAAATAAAAGAAAAGATATATATATATATATATATATATATATATATTAGGGCGGGCCAATTTGTATGGAGCCGAAAAATTCGATTAGACCTGCCCCCTAGGATGATTCTATGGACAATTCTAAGCAACTTTGCCGAAGGAACCATAGGTCTATCTCGATTTTCGAGTCTCCCACTTTTCAAAAAAAGATTTTTTCCCTATAACATCATTTTGATTCAAAATTCGTTTTTTTATTCATCGTTATATTATCTTTTTTATGTGTATATGGGGGGTTTTTGGGGTCGAGAAATTCATTTCTGATCTTTATTTTTACCTATGACTACCGCCAGAGGGCGTTTCATGCATATTTTAACTATTTTTCGTCTATTTTCCGAGAAAAATTACAAGTTTTTCGGTAAAATTGATCTTTATTTAATTTTTTTCAATGAAAATTCAAATTAAAAAATAAGAACATGTGTAAAAAATAAAAAAAATGAATTTAGTGAGAAAAAAAGCGACAAAGTGTTGTTGCTTTCAAGTCAACAACGCATTTATTTAAAAAAAAACATCGGTAAAACATCATTACCGACATATTTTGTGAAAGAGCACAACACAATGACATTTATGAGTGTTCAGTTCATTAGTGTTTGAGCATCATTTCAGTGAAAGTGAATTATAAATTTCCTGCCAGTGAATAATTGTGAAATTCAAAAAGAATTAAAAGGTATGTGTTAAAATTTTGTAATTTAATACACATAGGCATCGATGTTGTTCTCTTGCTTGGTTACTTTAAAATTGGGTACATTGATTGACAAGTATCAAATCGAAACTAAACATTCAAATATCGCCTCATTCAGAACGTTCGAGCAATCTACAAAAGAATTATTTTACATCGGCAAATGTCAATGTGACTTGAAAGCAGAATTATGCTCATGTGGATTGATTCCAGATCATTTGAAAGAGTTCATGCGAGATCAAAATAATGACAGAAGATTGACGATACCGGAATTCGTGCTAGAAGTTGAAGAGCCAGCACCAACGTCAACAATAATACCAACAAGCGTTGAACAGAGCCATTCAGCATATGAACCAAGTACTGATATAGATCAGCCAAGTTCAAATCCACAAGATATTCCGCCAATGATACGAGGACCGTATACTCCCAGATACGATGCTTCGAACTTCGCTGCGATGTGTGATCGATTTGGTGTGTCTGATAGAATAGCAGCAGCACTCGCAACATCTCTTATGCAAGACATTGACGTAAAAGATGCACATGGCAATCCTATCATCATGGATAAAAATAAAGTGCGTCGAGAAAAGGCCAAATGCAGAGAAGAACTGCTTCGTAAGCAGTATGATGCATCCAATTTGATAGCATTTTCATTCGACGGCCGAAAAAATGATGCTTTAACAATGGAAAAAATCGATGAGAAGTTGCATGCAAGGATGGTGAAAGAACCACATCTAGTTGTTTTGAAGGAACCAAATTCTCAATTGATAGGCTACACAAAAGTCGAAAATGAAGATGCTGAACACAAATTGATGACATTTAATGCATTCTTCGTCGAAAAAGAAATTGCTCTCGATGCATTAATCGGCATATGCTGTGATGGTGAGCCAACAAATACTGGCGTAAGAAATGGGATTTTGCGTCGATTTGAATTGCATTTGAATAGACCGCTGCATTGGTTTGTGTGCATGCTGCACTTTAACGAGCTGCCATTTCGTCATTTGTTTGACACTTTGGAAAGATCATCGACCACTGGACCACGAACAACAACTGGAACGTTGGGCAAACAAATTGAAACTTGTGAAAATCTTCCGGTATGTATCATTTGTCATTTTTCTCATCGATTTTTTCCATTATTAAATGGTAAAATTTAATTCATCTCATTTCTTTTTTTTCAGCTTGTAGATGAATTCGAGATAATCGTGCTAGAGAACATGCCACCTGATTTAGATCCATTTGAATTATCCACCGATTCAAAGTACTTATACAAAATGGCCAATGCAATTTCGAATGGTGTTGTTCCTGCGGATTTATCTCACAATAAACCAGGACCAATAGCACATTCACGTTGGCTCACCAAGGCGAATAGATTGTTGCGGTTGTATGTGTCAACTGAAAATCTATCAAGGAATTTGAAAATTTTGGCAACATACATAATGAAAGTGTATGTGCCGATGTACTTCAACATCAAGTACTATAATTCGGTGGTCTTCGGTAGTGTATTATTTTACAAATTCATTCGTTGGACACAATATTTGGATACAAATCTACGCGGAGTTGTGAATAATGTCATTAAAAACAATTCATATTACGCACATTCCGAAAATATTTTGTTAGCGATGTTATTTGATGATAAAAAAGAGACACGAAAAATCGCAATCAAGAAAATTTTACACTACCGAAGAAATCTGTACGACCCGGCACATCTTAGAGTTTATCAAAAACCTTTGATAAACTTCAATTGTACAGATTATACGAATATGATTGATTTAAATAGAGATGATGTCTTATTCGAACCACCGTTTACGTATAGCATTCCGTATGATCATTTGGAACAATATTTAGAATGCGATGATCCACCATTGCCTGATCCAAGAATTCCGGTACACATACAAGCAACGGAAAGACATGTTCAATTGCTGGCTAGCGTTTCTAAACGTGTTTTAGAAAAGAGTCGACACAGTGTTATGGCAGTTACATCAGAAAGCCGTGCAAAATACCCCCGACTTGAAAGCAAAAAAGACTTTCAAAAATAAGTTATTTCGCTTTTCTTCCACTAAATTCATTTTTTTTTTATTTTTTACACATGTTCTTATTTTTTAAGTTGAATTTTTGTTGAAAAAAATAAAATAAAGATCAATTTTACCGAAAAACTTGTAATTTTTCTCGGAAAATAGACGAAAAATAGTTAAAATATGCATGAAACGCCCTCTGGCGGTAGTTATAGGTAAAAATAAAGATCAGAAATGAATTTCTCGACCCCAAAAACCCCCCATATACACATAAAAAAGATAATATAACGATGAATAAAAAAACGAATTTTGAATCAAAATGATGTTATAGGGAAAAAATCTTTTTTTGAAAAGTGGGAGACTCGAAAATCGAGATAGACCTATGGTTCCTTCGGCAAAGTTGCTTAGAATTGTCCATATAATCATCTTAGGGGGCAGGTCTAATCGACACAAAATTTGGCCCGCCCTAATATATATATATATAAAAGGATATAAAAGAGAAAATAGACAGAAGAAAAATAACAAAAGTAAAAAAAGAAGAAGAGAAAACAGAAAAATAATAGAAAAAAAAACAGACTGGAAAAAGAAAACAGAAAAGAGAATAAAAAACAGGAAAATAAAAGAAAAAAATACGATAAAAGAAGAAGCTGTTAAAATAAAAGAAACAAAGATAAAAGAAGAAGCTGAGTAAATAAAAGAAGCAGAGAAAAAAGAAGGTGTGGAAATCAAAGAAGCAGAGAAAAAGGAGGAAGCAAGAGAAGTAGAAAAAAGTATGCACAAAAAAGCTAGCAAGAGAGGTAGAAGAAAATAGGACGCCAAAAAGCGGAAAAAATTGAAAAATTTATTAAATATGAAGTAATAAACATAAGAAGAACAAAAATAAAAACATCCAGATATAAAGATAAAAACAGAAAAATAAAACAAAAAAAGAAATAAAAGAAAAAATGAAGGAATAATATAAAAATACGAGAAAAAAATAAGAACCGATGGAAATATGGGAGTTGACAAAAAGAAGTAAGAAATCAATCGACAAGAAAAGATAGGTAGAGAATAGTAAAAGCAGGAATCAATAAATTTGGAAATATGGGGGAAAAAGAAGCAGGATAAGCAAAAGAATGAAACATTTTAAAATTTGGAATCTATACAGTACTAATTTTGCTGGAAAAAGTTCTACATAGTTACGATTTCATTTCAACTGTAGCAAACTGAAATTTTGATGATTTTGCCAAAAAATACAACGACTTGCAATATAGGAACTCTGGTAGTACACAAGAAAAATCCAGAAAAATCAATTATTTTCCACTAATAATTTTGGAGCATAGTCGAGCTATTATAAAAAATGTTAAGAGATAGTAAAAATTTGTAAAGAAAGCGAACTCATTACTTCTTGAGTTAGTAAAGTCATACTTTCAAAATTAAAAGAATCGCGGCCAGTCACCAACGAGGCCCATAATAGAAATGATGAAATAAATACCAAAGCAGCATTAAGCTCACAATTCCATCGAGGGACAAATGGGAGGATGGCCCACATCGCTCGTGCAAAAGAGCGCAAATGTGGTATACGGATGGTTCAAAAATGGATTGTGGACTAAGAGCAGGGATCGTAGGTCTCAAGTACGAAATGCATTTTCCTTTCCCAAAGAAGGTCACCATCTATCAAGCAGAAATATCTGCGATGTTTAGAGTCTCAAAAATAATAGAAATAAGGAATACTAAAAGGGTCAGAATTAATATCTTATCGGATAGTCAAGCAATCATTATTGCTCCAGTGTTTTATGTCGTTACGTAACTCTAGGTCTTCAACGACAGTCCAACATTAGGACAGTGTCTATTAATTTGAACGGACGACATCGTATTGTGCGCTACAATACTACCATTTTTGATTAAACCCATGGAAACTAACTTATTAATGGTAAAATAATGCACCTACACTCATGCGGTTTTTATAGCCCATTCACCCGGGTCCAGGCTGATAATGAGCTTTCGACAACATTACTCCTAAGCCAGCGCCGGATCCGGAATTGATATATTGCCAGTTAAGATAACAATTACATACCAGTAGCTTATAAACCACAGCTACTGCAGAGCTCTCACTCCCAACTGCAGGATCTACCTTCGAAGTAGGTAGGGGCTACACCTGCCCCCACACTACCGATACTTAGTCACATAGGTCGTGCAGACCAAGTGACTGTTCTTTTTCGGGTGAAGCAAATATCTTTTAGTATGGAGACATGAAAGCCTTTATTCATACAGATGTTCTCTGGAGCACTTGTCCATGGTCGTGGTTTAAAGTCAGGTCCTAATGTTGCTCTGAGATTCTTTAATTACATTATTGATAAACATAATTTTATCACTCATGCTGCTAATTTACCAGGGAGGGGTTACCTGAAGAACATATTTAGTTCAACCTGCGCTTTATTAACCAAACCCCCCCCCCCCTGCGGTGCCAAGCGATCAAATAAATTCAACTATACTCCTAGCGGTGAGAGAGGCCCTAAATGCATTAGGGGCACATAAGAGAATCGAGTTGATATGGATTCCCACCCATGAGGGGTACCAACGAAACATGGAAGCTGATACCCAAAGCCCAAGAAGGAGCGAGAATGCCCTTCACAGGTCCTGCTCCGTATTGGGACTTTACAAAAGCAGATACGGACAAGGAAAATAGAACATGGATCAAGAAAAGGATCGAAAGCTACTGGCTTAATCTTGAGGGTTTAAAACACTCAAAAACACTTTAACTTCGATAGGGAAAGAGCAAAAGAAGCAGTGGTTCTCCGCAAAAGTGGCATAGGAGTCTCATGTGGAGCACTGACAGGCCACCTTCTTTGCAAAAAGTATCTAGACAGAATAAGTAAGGAGCGGGACGACTGCGGCAGATACTGAGGGGGAATGACAGAGTGTATAGAACATCTTGTCATCTTCTGTCCAGCTCTAGCAAGACGAAGATTAGAGCTACTTGGTTCTGCTCTTCTCTCCATCAGGGACATAACAATCGTCTCGTCAAGGAACATATCCAAATTCAAAAGAAGCCTGGACACGCTATAAGACATTAAGCGGAGGAGGCACAATAGACCCAGGAAGTCGCAGTGCTAGAGGCCTTCTGGACCCACTCCAGGCTATCAATCAATCAATCGGTTGATGATAATGCAATTCTAAAATGACCTGATATGTCTGGGACTTTTGAACCTATTTGCTCTACTACCAGATCTGTCAAGATGAACCCGTGTACAAACTACGGAGACGGCTTTACACACCATTTTTAAGCAATTGGCCCTTGCCGAAAAAAAGTTTAAATAGTATCAGCTTTAAAAAGGGAGTTTTCAGGATATTGATTAGTCATTCAAACAAATTTTGACAAAATAAAAGTGTGCTTTTGTTAAATTACGTGGCTAATCAAATTAAATATTATCATAAGAGCTCAATTAGTTCTTCACAAAACTAATCGATACGGATGCTGATTGAAGATAAATCTGCAGATGATTTGCAAACAGAAAAAAAACTGTGGAAGTATCGCAGGATCATCATGAGAGTTAGACATTGAAGCATAAAATTTATGCACCCGAATACAAACAATCAGCCAGGCAAGTCAAACAATTTACTTCTCTACCACAAAAAAGAGAGTTAAAACAATCACCATCCCCATTACTTATCAACTACTTTGTAATATCCACTTATCAGCTTTGAAATTGGCTTTTTCATCACTTTTTCCCGCCCTAAAAAAAACTAACACCGTCTGAGAATCGACTTTGAAGCAATTCCTCCCAAAAACCACGACAAAAAGAGCCGAGAGAAAATTACCTTTCAAGTAATTTAATAATGATGTGATTAAGTAGTGGAGAGCATGGTACACGCAATCATCGAAAAAAGAACTTACGTTTCAGTTTCGATTCCGAACGAAAAAGGAGTGAAATTAAATCTTTAAACGTCGACGATGTAGACGATGAAATTAAAGGAAAGGGGCTAATGGTGAGAATGGTTCTCGTTGAATCAGCATGATCAGCATATTTATGATGGACATCCGCCTTAGTTGCGTCTGAATGATTGTCTGCCTATTGAATTGCCTCCTGCTGATAAGATCTATGAAAGTATCTATTAAAATCGTCTGGCGAGTAAATCACCACAAAATTATATAAAAACTACTTTTGTGGGGGCGTCGACAATAGGGTGAATGTTCAAAGCGGTTTACTCTGTGATCGATCGGTTGTGGATGCAGCCCTTTTCAGGAGGATGCATGGGGAATGCAAATGAGATTCATAGTTCATTGAGTTAATTGAAGGATAGATTTACTTACACGCGTTGATCTCCCAAACTAACATCTGGTCCTAAATCACAAACTAAATACCATCTTTTGTCTGCTCAACACACAATATTTAATCCTTCGGCAAAACCATTAATTAAAATATTCTCCATCAAATTTTTAAATAATTCATAAATGCATGTGGTTCTTTTCAAAAACCAGTCCGGCTAATGAATTCGAATTTGTCTCAATACGATTCGAATTCATGTTCGGAATGATGATCAAAGCGAAAAAATGTCACGCAGTAGACGCACATTGCGCGTTTTATCAGTGTCGCGAATCTTTTATTCCAGGATGAAACCAGAAATTCGGTATTTTTACATTAGTTTATGGTTTTCGATCTTTCGCCGATTCGAAGACCTGATCAGAAGAGAAAGTACAACGACTTTTCGACTGACAATGACGTTTTCTTCAAATATAAAGGTCCACACACGAGTTATGCAAATCTTTGAAATTATTTTACTGTCATTTTTAGTAGATAAGATTCTTAGAAGTGTCAAATAGTGAATGTGACTGTTTTTGTTTTATAATAGTTCGATTGGTGGTTTTCCGGTAGTGGAGATATTTTTATGGATTGAGAGGATGTTCATTTTTTTTTTTTTGGTGCTCGAAGAGAAATAATTCTCATCGCTAGACCGCGAGACAAGTTGGCGTATTAGATAACTTTTTGTGTCTCTAGTCTGTGGGGAGATTAGAAGATACCTTTGAATGGCTGTTGCGATTTATGAACAATTCTATTTGAAAGGATGAAAGATATATGTGGTTGTCTAGCAGCAAATTGTGTTTAGAGCTTAAATAAATAACTAATAAACTTGAATGTAAATAACTGAAAATAATACTATTGAATAATTCTCAAGAGCTCAGCCAATTTTATCTTTTCATTGAATCAGACATCTTCTAACTGGTATTCAAAATATTTTTGGGTCCCAGACGAATAACTTCTGCTGTCTGTTTTTTTTTGTCTGGTTAAAAATTAACATGCAACATGCAGCTCAATATTATTATTTTTTTGCTTTTTCCAGTGAATCGGACGTATTCAACCGAAAAATCGATTCCTAAAAGCGTTAGCTGCATAACAACTCAGTCTTTTGCATTTCATGCTTATCGTATCGGTCTCAGGAGCTGTCTCGTTTTGATGACTTGTGAATATAAATGCTGTCTGATTTTGACTTCTGGACAGAAGTGCCAGTAAAGAATGTGTGATGGGTGCTGGGAGAAATAAATACTTGTCATCTCCCGCATATTTTTGGAATATATATATTTTGATTACAATTAAATTTAATTTTTTTGTTTTCTACGTAACCCATTCCCATATCTGTTTTTTATCTTTAGTGATTCCATCTTCAAAAAACATTATTTCATAAAATCATCGACAACACATTCTGCTCACATTTAATTTACTCCATCCATAATTTTACACAAAACACATGCAGTGCAGAAAAATGCATTCAGACCAAAGTGTCTTGCTGCTACTTTGCATGGGCCCGAAAAAAAAATCCATATCAATCATTCAGTAGCCTTAGCGAGCATTGCAATTAAATTTAAACTTACAAATGCATAAATGTACATGAAACATATGGAGACGGTATTTATTTTTTTTTTTTGTCACTGGCAGCGATTATGGATGGCCACATGTGTTGATTTTCGTATTTTTGCATTACCAGACTGTTAATTTTTTTTTTTTTTTTGAAGAATGCAAGTGAAGATTATCTCCTACAAGGATGAAGATACTTTCGAAAATGTGCATAATTACTGTTTTTTTTTGCTTTTGATTAAATTTTATTGCAGAAATATGAGTATTAAAGCAGTGGCGTGCGCAGGGAGGGGCAAATGGGCCTGATTGCCTCCTCAATTGCATAGCAAACTTTGGAAAAATTTACTGGCATTTTATCACGTACTCCACCTTCCCTGTGCGTTCATAGTAGTTTACTGAAAATAAAGGAAACTGCGAGCCGAATTTGAGTGTTTGCCCCTTCATTTTTCAAGTTTTGTGCACGCCTATGTATTAAAAATGATACGGTATATGCTGGTAGAAATCAAAGTAGGTGCAGAGTGAAATCGGAGGTTTTCTTTGTTGAAAATACGAACTTTCGAAGCAAAGACAAGCAATTTCCTGTAAATTTCCAATGTGTATTATCTAGACAGGAGGTCGACCCACAATTATAGCTGGGGTCTCGTCAATCTTCAGTAACAATAAACCAGAGATCCGTGGATTTTTTAGCTAATTAATCAGCTATCTCTACCTTGTGCTAATAACTGAAGACCAAACGCACTACTCTCATTCCCAGAAGTTCAATCCTACTCAACATTACATTGGACATCTATATCATCTTTCATCTATGCTTAAACTTTCTTTTGAATTCTCAGTATAAGATTTAGGAGCAGTTATTCCCTTTAAACACTTCAGTTTAACAAAAACACATTAATATCAAAATTCTTTATCTAGTTTTTGGTAATTTTCTTATATCCTCTTTTCATTTAAATACTAATGTAAATCATTAACCCCACAATTCCTCTTTTATTGAATCTATTTCCTTGAATCATTTCCTCAGGACTGACTTTGATTCTATAGCCAATATAATTAAAGCCTTTAACTAGTTGGTAAAGTAGACCCTTGACAACCCTTTTTGGCTTAAATCTGATGTAGGCTGTGCTTTGAAAATCAAGGAACCAAATGCTTTCTAAATTCAAAGGCTGACCCGGCTCAACCATCTACGAAGACGGTTGTCAAAGTTGAATTTTTAATTAGCCATCTTCGCAAATGGTTGGAGTCCTGATTGAAAAAGAAGTTCGACTGAATCAGCTCACAGCCGAATGCTGTCGAAAGAGTGAAAAGAGGAATTCAGGGTTTGGACAGACGAGGAGAGAGCAGCATCTACAGAGTTATCTGGAGCCTAGTTTTAAAAGTTTTTGGTTTTCGACCATCGAAATGCTAGTCTGAGGGTATGGAAGCAAGTTCACAAAGAAACCAATTTGTTAAATTCTCAATGAAATAGAGCAGGAAGATTGACAAATAGAGTTGGTGCGAAAAGTTTGGCGTGTTTAGAAGAAAATTTCGCAAACTTTGGGAATTAATTATTTTATTGCGGTTAGTTAGTGTATCCGTCTAGCAATCGGATTGAAGAGCAATTTACATCTAATTATTAGTTGTCAGTGTAGCTATCCTGTCAAGTGGAAGTATGAGTGATTTGACGAAAAATTAAAGGTTCATTTTCAAGTTTGTCATATAAACAGTGGATTTATGGCAGTTAGATGTAAGAAGTAAAATTTCTTCGAGTTAAATTTTCAGAACATTAGTAACAAAATCATTTACATTCTGTCAGTTAAACATGTATCTTTAATCTTACTTATGCTATATATAATTACGTATAAGTCTAGTTGAACAGTTCATTCCTATTATTTCTTTTCAAAGCAGGATTTGAAGGACCAGATTGAATACCGAGTAGAATCAAACACTTTCATATGTAAATTAACAAAACCCATATAGAGCTGAGCTATCTGGCGGGTTAAGGGACGCATTTTTCTGGGAAAATATTCTCTACTCCAGATATCGGTTTGAAAACTGTGGCCAATTTCGCGCTAAGACCTTGAATTTCACACTGACAAGATTACAATTAGTCAAGAATTGAGGGCAGCAAATTGGAGAAATTTAGAGTAGAGATTTTTCTAATGTGATCCTCACAGTTGTCCCTCCTATTGGTGGTGTGTGGGGTAGCGAAAAAGCGAATTTCCGCTTTTTTGGCACTGTTAATAAGCAGGATATTCGCTATTGGGCTATAGAAACTCCCGGAAATCTTTATAAACGATTTTTTGGCAGCTGAAAAGTCATCGTTTGGCGGGTTTTGATCTCTGTAAAAGGATGCTTTGTCGTCTGTAGGAGGAGAAATGATGGCATCACTTTTACTGACACTTCCAAACGATACTGCAACATATTGAAAAATTATTAGCGTCTTAAAATAAAAAAGTCCGACACACATGGCTTTTGGAGAACGATATTATCGCTTCAAAAAGAGATATTATCGCTTCACTGACTTGAGCCTCAGCGACTTTTCTAAGGAAAGGGGTATCTCAAAGCAGAGGTTTTTAGCTGTAACGCGTTCGCAAGCCAAACCACCTTCACATTTGACACACCAAGACTGTACATGACAATTATTTGAGGGATGGCCAAATTGTTAGCAACTAAGAACAACATTAAGTTGTTGTTCCTCTGGTAGATAGTATGTGTGGTACTGCACTTTGAGGTAAGTGAAAGTCTTCGTGATCAGCCTGTGATCATTTGGAATTTTTGGCATAATTTTGATGCCAAGGTAACCTCGCTTTACCGAGACAAAATTGGCATTTTTGGAGCTCGATCCAGTCCTGTCCACTGTTCAGGCTGGCGGATAATTATTGGGACTACCTTTGGGATAGTCCCTAGAAACGTTTTTTTTCCAGGAGGTGAACTCTGGGTGTTAAGTAGAGGCTGTGTAGCTTGCAAAGAAGCTGAATTTTGGGATATCTTGGGATTTTTTAGACAGCAAGATTTTGGGTTTAACGGCGGGAAATCTTCATTTGTCAAAGCTTTGGCCTTAAGAACTGACCGAAGTATGTTGCTTAGTGCTCAGTACTGTTCGTTAAGGACTTACTGAGGGACTTTCCGAGTCTTTTTTTAGGCTTTTTAGAATGACGGACATTTCCGAAGAGCTGTCTTTGGAACAGGAAGATTCATCAGGTCTGGAAGTATTGGCTTCTTCTGCATTAGATGAAGTGGTCGTTTGTACAGATGAGGTTTGAAGCCTCCTTCGATTCTTATTTTTGGGAGGAAGAATATTTGTTGGAAGCTTTTACCGCTTTATTTTCTCTTCATCTTGTGTTTTTTTATGGGCTCTTCTAAGAGCTTTCGTTGATTTGACATTGGACGTCAATAGTACTATCATAAGCATCCTTTGATGGAAATAAGTAAGAAGGGTTTTAATTTCCTAAATTTTGGAATTCATACAAATGTTTATCATGCGAACATTTTTACCCTTTGAGTTTTGATGCAATCATCGGATCATAGTCAAAATTGTCTTATCAGCTTCAACCCTTGGGTTCGCCAAGTGTTGTCGGAGGAATACTTTACATATTAGTAACTTGCATCTATTTCTTTAACTTGCTTAAGTTGTAGAAGTTGACAAGATGTTTCAGACAGCAATTAGAACAGGAACCTTTTTGCAAGAGCCAGAGTCCATGATTGTTTTTGACGATACCTTTGGTTCAATATTTATAAACAATAGGTTTTGTGTCCAAAGTCTTCCAAACAAGTGTTCTGGTAGTTTTATAAAAGAAACTTAAACAAAAGCACACACAGCCATTACAAAAATAAAAATAACTACTTACCAAAATATAAAAGCAACCACATCAATATTTCACCCCTTATTGCATTCACTCACATTGCTTTGACAATCTGTTCAGTGCTCCTGCTGATCATTGCATCGCATACTGTTCCACGAACAATGCTTTGTGACTACTCATGTTGCATTATTTCTGAATTATTCCTCGCTCCTGCCAACCGTCCTATAAAAGGACAAGTGAATGGTCTTTGATTTCATTGCCGCTTCACCCACACCCTCCATCCGCGTTGCATTCGGCTCAAGTTACCTCTTGAGCCATTCGCATCATCATCGCCGTCATCGTCATCAGCATGATCCCCATTGTCACTGTCGGTCCCGATCTCGAGTACCAGTGGACCCAGCTCATGAATTGTTTGTTACAAACTCACAGCTGTGGAAACAATCCTCAAAACAGTCAAGCCATCAGAAAAACAAAACGAATGAGAATTCGTTCAAGACTTGTCAGAAATGGATACATGCACGATACAAACTTCTATGGATCTGCTGTGCTCTCGATATAGCATCCAAACCATCTCTCGATCTATAGCAGTTGTGTTCATGCAAAAGTGCATTCCTGGTATTTCTTCACTATCCACATCAAACAATAAACAGATATGCTTCGTGTATACGGAATAATGTTATGCTGGCATACAAGTCGCGCGAGATGGAGCACATAAACATTCATGAATCAAAACAGAATTGTTTAACGGCCAAAACAACGACTAAAAACAAACCTCTTATAAACGTTCTGAATTGGCTGGCTGACTGGCGAGGAAGTTGCGCCGTTACAAGTTCAAGATCGAAGAATTTGTTTTCGCAAAAAACTAACGCCTGCATGGAAAATCGTTTGTTTGGTTCATACCTCGAAGGGAATGTGCAAAGAAGAAGTTGTAGGAGTATCTTAAATTCAAATCAAACCCCCCATATTTTGTTGAATGAATGAATGAATGGAAAATGTGCATGCAAAAGATGTTGTTTCGATTTGTTTTTGTTTGGTGTGTGTGTGTGTGGGATTTGTTGGAGTTAATTTTATTATTGCCCGGACGGAAGTACAAATCACTTTTAGTCTCGATTAATTGTTGATTTCAGAATCGTGTATTGTTGATTCGATAGTAGGAAATGTTGAAGGATGTATGGGAATTGATTGAGATTAAGTTTCAATTTTCACAGAAATTGTTCATAGAGTGGAAGACGTATTTCAGTAAATGAATCTTATAGCCACCTCAAGAAATCCCTTTCATTCTGCTGCAGAAAGCAACATTTAATGTCAATCTAGGAGAGCTATTTTGCTGGAAACAATATCTAAAATGAATAGATACTTCTTACCAAGAGGGGATATATGAACTTATGGAAATCCAAGTGGAGGTATGGAATGATCTTCCATGATCTTCCGGGATCTTCTATGGGACCTCCTGAACTTCTTCGGTCTCCAAAGTCCCTCATCTCGACGTATCTGCTAGGAATGCTGATGCTGCTTGTGTTGCCTCATCTATTGCTTCTTTGCAATCGAATCTACCTACATCTCAATTATATGTTGCTGTTAACGACTCCGCTGATGATCTCGCTTTGCATATAGTCGTGGCTCCTCTCCAAATTTTTGTATCGCGATTTGCTTATGATACTTCTGTGGCTACAGTTGCAAGAAGCTTGGCTACACTCCTCATATTTTAGATTGCGTCAAATTTACGAAAGATAGCCAGCCTAGAAGATATGTGGCTTCTTTTAAAATAACATTACCTGCCAACCTCGATATTGTCGCTGACTCCAAATTTTGGCCTCCTGGTACGTTAGTCAAAATTTTTGAAAACCGGCGGAGAGCTCGAACCTAGTTCTTAAGCGTAAACAAGTTTCTCTGTATTACCAAAATGTTCGTGGCATGAGGACCAAATTTGAAGACTTTAAAACTGCAGCTATTCTTGAAAATGATCACCTGATTTGCTTGTCGGAAACTTGGCTGAATGATGACATTTTTAGCTCCGAGTTTTTCCCTGCATACAATGTTTACCGCTGTGATCGCAATCGTTTGGGATCTAATAAGGCTGATGATGGTGGCGTGCTTATTGCTGTGCTTAGGGCTTTTAACAGTAAACTTTGCGCTGATTTTATCCCTAATCCACCTGTTGAATCTGTTGCTGTTTCCATCTCTTTGTCGCCTACATCCTCTTTGTTTGTTGCGTCCTTATATATTCCCTGTAACTTGTCCTTCCCGACTTATGATAAGTTCTTTTCTGAACTTTCCACTTACCTTAATAGCAACTATCCCTCGTCCTCAATCATTATCTGTGGCGACTTTGCCTTCTGTTCAATGGGACTCTTCTTTTCTTCGTATTATGTCCACCAACAACCTTTCTATTGCTTAATCTTCCTTTCTTTCTTCCTGTTCTCTTTCTCAATTTAACTGTTTCCCTAATGCTAATAACAAGATCCTTGTGCTCATCCTTTCTAATCTTGAGTCCTCTTCGATTTCTCTATCCTCTGTTCCAACCCCTACACGCACTTTGACCCCCATCATCCTCCCCTTTCAATTAATTTGTCTGCTAGCTTTTCGAATCGTATTAAATCATCCACTGCGCGTCGGTTTAACTTTAAAAAACTAATTTTGACTGCTTGTCTAATGATTTGAATTCAATTAATTGGTTTGATTGCTTCCGTGGTCTCGATATTGACTTTGCTGTATCCAAATTTTACGGTATTCTTACTGAGTTGATCTAGTCGTATACTCCTGTCTTCAGTTCTCGTAGCTCCCGTGACTCCTCTTGGTTTACCGCGAGGGTAAAGTGTGCCCTTAGAGATAAAAATTCAGCGCGTTTGAAATTTTTGATTTCTCGGTCTGGTGAAGATTATGCTATTTTCTCCCGTTTTCGATCCTCTGCCAAGAAAGAAATTAGATTAGCACTACTCAACTATTCCTCGTCTGTTAAATCTTCTTTAAACTCGAACAACCCTAAATGTTTCTGGTCTTTTGTCCGCTCCTTAAAAGCTTCCTCCTCTCTTCCTGACTCCTTAGTGTATAATGCCTTTACTACTTCCAACCCTCTTGACATTTGCAATCTCTTTGCTATGTTTTTTTCTTCTGTTTACATTATTCCATTGATTCCTGCTACTGACTGCTTTTCCTTTGATTTTCCTGCTAGCCTCTCCTCAGTCGTAACTGACCCCGTAGAGGTTGAATTGTTTTTGTCCTCACTTCCCCGGGCCCGGACGGAATTCCCAATGTTTTTATAAAAAATCTCGCTTCTTCACTTTGTGTCCCTTTAGTTATCTTATTCAATGTCAGTCTCTGTGCTGGTAAATTTTCATCTTCTTGGAAGCTCTCTAACATTCTTCCCATTTTCAAATCGGGTGATCGGAACCTTGCCTCTAACTATAGCCCTATCTCCATTCTTCCTTGCCTTGCCAAAATTGTGGAACGCCTTGTTTACAATCATATCTATGATTTCCTCTTTTGTGTCTTTGCAGCGCAGCAACATGGTTTTGTAAAAGGCCGGAGCACCTCTACGAACCTTCTTGAGTTTACTTATGTAGTCGCTTCTGCAATTGACAGCAATAATCAAGTTGATGTCATTTAGACTGATTTTGCCAAAGCTTTTGACACTGTTAATCATAAGCTGCTTCTTATCAAACTGAAGGATTATGGCATTCGCGAACCTCTGCTTTCCTGGATCTCTTCATTTTTAACTGATCGCATTTGTGTTGTCTCCCTCTTTGGCTTCTCGTCCCCACCTTTCTCCCCTTCTCCTGGTGTTCCTCAAGGTTCCATTTTAGGACCACTTTTGTTCCCACGGTTTTTAAGTCTTCATGTCTTCTATATGCAGATGATTTAAAAATCTTCTGAGTGATGAAAAATAATGCTGACTCCCTGCTTCTTCAGGATGATTTGTATGCTCTCTCTGGTTGGTGTAACGTTAACTGTTTGTCCCTTAATGTTTCCAAGTGTTTTTCTATGTCTTTTTCCCTTAAGCTTCACACTCATGTCTTTCCTTATGCTATTGATGGTACTATGCTTTCTTCTGTCAATCATTTCTCAGATCTTGGGGTCACATTTGATCGCAAACTGAAATTCAAGGTTCATGTCCTTACTATCACTAGAAAAGCTTCTCGAATTGCTGGCTTCGTGGTTCGTTCCTGCCACAATTCATTTAGTATTTCTACTTGTGTCCACCTGTTTATTACCCTAGTCCGTTCTGTACTTGAATACTGCAGTCAAGTGTGGTGTCCTCATTTCAAATACCTCGCTGACGCTGTTGAATCAATTCAGCGCAGGTTTACACGTACTTTACTTTTTAAGTATAGTCTGCCGTATTTACCATATAGTGAACGTCGCTCTCTTCTTAACATTCCTCTCCTTACGCTGCGCAGAGTTTACTTGGATGAGTGTTTCCTGTTCAAAATCTGTCGCGGCTACATATCTTCCTCATTAGCATTTTTGTTCATTGAGCGGGATTCCGTAAGGCCAATCAGGTCCTCCATTTTATTTGAAGTACCGTATGCTCGTACTGACACTTTCTTCTACTCTCCCGTTTTGCGATTTTTACGCACTCATAACAGTCTTCAACTTGATACTCTTCCACAATCTATTGCCATTTTCAAAAATATGGTCTGTAGTAAAATTTTCGATTCTAATTAATTAGTTTTATTTTCTATTCTTGTTTATAATGGATTCTTTCTTATCTTTTTTGCTCTACTTAATTTTACTTTCTTATTTATTACTTGAATTTTTTGTATATTTTTTATTTTTATATATAGTTATATATTTTTCTAATTAGTTTTATTTCCTATTTTCTTAATTTTCTTCTTTTTTTTCTACTTAATTTTACTTTATTTAATTTACCACTTTAATTATATATATATTTTTTTTACATACTTATATTTATATTTGCTCATTTACTTCTTACTATTTTTTAGTAGGTCGATTTATTGTAGAATTGGACATTCATGTTTGTAATGGATTTTTTTTTCTTTTTTACTTTACTTTACATTTTATTATTTTATCTTATTTTAACTTTAATTATTTTATGTACTTATATTTATATATTCTTATTTAGTTCTTGTTATTTCATTTTGTTCATGTTATCCAATCTGTAATTGGGCAGTTTTGCCTGTTGTATTGAATACGTATCAAATAAATAAATAAATAAAATAAATAAAACTCATACAAACCCAATGTACAAGACGTCCATACTGGTCCTGATCATCGACCTAGCTTTAATCGCGATTCCAATTTCATATAATGATCAAGACTCATTCTTTGACCTGACCGATACCGACGACAGCATAATTGTCAACGCAGACCACCAAATAAAACGTTTCGATTCCCAAATAATATCGAAGTAAATAATTCGACGTCGTCGCCGTGGCACTCTTGCCTTTCCTAAGGAGATATGCTACGTGTGTAGTTCGTGCTTTGACTTTCATGTATTCCTTGCCATTCTTCTCGAATGGCCTTTATGGGAATTTTCCGATTTTGTTTCACTATCTCCTTTCGGCATTTTCGTCAGAGAGATCTTGCTTTATTACTTCTTGTTGCCCGATGGAATGCAGTCGAAACAAGTCCTTTTTGGTCAATGGTTAATCCATTCCGCATGCCGCGACCCCGCCCCAACAATACATTCTTATATGACTGGGGCGAATTGAAATCCACCGGTGTAGGGGAGAGTCTCGTCATGATGCGACTTGAATTTTTATACCTTGGTAAACAAATAAATCCTAGCTTCGAAATAGTCAAACCAAGTTAATTCACAATTTGGACTATTTTCATCATAGGAATGCATATTGTTTCTAGTGAACTGTATTATCCTTTGATTCCTGGAGATAATTTTATTTAAACGCCGAAAACTTCCCACTCCCCTAAATCCTCTCGCCAGTTAAGAACGTAAATGTTTGATCTTCAATTCGATCTAAAGAAGCATGAAAAAGTCACAGCGATAACGATGGCCACAGTGTCGGCAAAACTAAAACACTTTGAGGAGATAAAAAATTTCAGTATGATCAAGAAACAGACAAGACTCCACCACATATGAGAAAGAAAGTTTGCAATTTCGGTCAGGGATAATCTTCTTCAATGACGTTCGCAATCGGGATCGACGGAAAGGGTGAAGATGAATAAGAAGTGCTAAGTGACGGCATGAGAAGTTCAATTAAATGCAAGGTAAATCTCAGCTGACCACCGGCATGTATGCATTTATATGGAACAATCAATCGAACACACATAGTCATTAGCAATCTTATCATATGAAATTAGAAAATCCACTCTATATAACTCAGCCATTTCGATTGATCCCCTGTACACTCGAAAGGAAGTGCAGCAGTAGTTTGCTGTTGTAGTTAGTTAATCATGTCCGGCGGAAGAAATCAAAAAACAGAAAAGAAGTCTCGAAATCTTTCGTAGTGCTGATGCTTTTGTTGGGAGGCATGTCTGCTGAATGTGCGATATGCTCGGTAGTGTTATCCAAATAAATCATATCCGGCATCCGAGACATGATAAAATGATAAAAACGGGCCAGTTTGGCAGTTGAAGATTTCGAAATGAAAGACATGAGACATTTAGATAATTGAGTGATTATAGCAGTAATTGTATTCAGAATTAATTTTGATACTACTAGGGATTTGAATCATGCTAATTTCGAAAATATTTAATTCTGTAGGATAAAATTTTTCGGATCATGCTATTTTCGAAAGTATTTAATTCTATAGAAAGAAAATTCTTGGAATATCTAGGCTTAGTCCACACTTCATCATAGAATTAGTTTTTGTCTATTCTCATATCGAGGGCCATATATCTATCGGAGGATTCTCTCGAACGCAGATAAGAGCTCGCAATTTGCCTCGCTAAGAATTCATGTTTCCATCCAAGTCTTGTTTAGCAGGAGCGTGGACTTATTTGAGAGGCTTGAGCGGAATAACTTTGGTAAACTGAAGAAAATTTTGTTGGCTGATTTCTTCATCGTAGTTGTTATCGACTGTAATTGTTGTGAAATGCACCCACCTTTTTTATTTCCTTCTAGCCTCGTTTGTTTTTAGTAGTCTGCTTGATTTTCATGAAGGATTCTTCGACAACTCGTTCATTCCAACACAAAATGTCAACGTAGTTTGAATAAGCCAGCAGACTTAATGAAGATGGCACCTCTCATGCTCTCATTTTGATGATGTTATTGCTTCCAATCTTCAAGCTATTTTATTTTTATCCGCGCCTTTTTTACTCCTCCTCTAAAACAATCAACTAAATACCTCAATAACTTCTGTTTTCTTCCGCACAACTCCGGCCTTATCCTAGTTTAGTAAAATTATTTGGAAGTTGAGACTCTGATATATACCAAGCTAGTTCCTGTCCTAATCCTTTCTCTATGTTCCTAATATCCTTTCTCTATGTTCGTTTAGCTATCCTTGCGATTCTGGATCAGATTTTCCAGCGCAGACAACGCAGAATAGGACATCCTCTTGCTGTATGCCGTTTTTGTATTTAAATAGCTACGATAAGGATCTAGCTAACTTAATTCGGCTTTGCAAATTCGTCATGGCCAGCCTCTTCAGTCTGGTCAATTTAATTTGGGTATCAAACTGTCTTGTGGCCGTGTAAAATTTATCTGGCTATGATATCCAGGGCTGCTTTAAAGTCAACGAATTTATGGCATAGCTTAGGTCGCATTCAAACCAAGTAAAAAAAAAATTAGTTTTAAAAAATAAACTAAGCGAAAATAGTAGAATGTTAAATGTAATGAATGAAACAGTAAAAGTAATAAGAGTAACCAGGATAAAAACAAATTAAATGGATAAAAAACTAAAATAAATAAAATATGCACAAAATATATTATGAAATAATACCTGTTTATTATCTAGCAATGTCTCTGTTTACTATTCTGCAATCACCTCTCTCTCTCTCTCTCTCTCTCTCTTGCGTCTTTTTCCCTCGTTTCACTTTGTTCTTGTTCTCCAAATTAACTACCTTCAAAATACCAACAACAAAATCTTCGATTTAGTTCTGTCTAGCATTAGTTTAGATTCTCTTTCTCTTTCTTGTGCTCCTTTTCCATATGTTTCCCTTTCTTGTGCTCCTTTTCTCCTAGTTGATGTTGACCTTAACTTCCAGGTAAGGAATAAACATCTTTCTATCTCTATTTAAATCTGTTTTTTTTTATAGAAAACGTCCCCTGACATTAGTTTTATCTATTGGCATTCATTTTTCAAAAGATAGGATGTTGATTGTGCATTGTCCAAGTTCTACTCTTTATTTTCTAATCTTATCTTTCATTTTACTCTTACTTTACTTAAACCTCTTGAACATTAAGGCTTCAATCCTTTTTCCACCAGAATCAACCAGAATCCTTTTAGTCCTACATCCGTTCCCTAAAGTCGAATTCCTCAGTTTCTGATACAATGCATCTTGATGATGCTATTGCTTCCAATCCTCAGGCTATTTTATTTTTATTTGCTGCCTTTTTTTACTCTTTATTGAAAACAATCCACTAAATATATTAATAACTTATGTTTTCTCCCGTACCACTCCTGCCTTATCCTAGTTTAGTATCAACCATTTGGAAGTTCAGACTCAGATGCATACCAAGCTAGTTCCGGCCCTGACGGAATTCCCAATATCTTTGAGAAATCCCTATCATCCTTTTTCTATGTTCCTTTATATCAGCCTTTTGAACATTCGTCTTGCATCTGGTGTATTCTCTTCATTATCATAAGCTGCCAATATCTTCCCAATTTTCAAATCTGGTGATCCATCTGTCGTTTTCAACTATCGTCCTATATCCCTCCTTTGCAGTTCCAGTAAGCTTCTTGACCGACTTGTTTATAACAGAGTTCATCACTTGCCTTAGCACAATACTTACAGAACTCCGTCCTGATTTTCCCCATTCTGTGAAGATATATCCTGAAGTAGCCGTGGCCTGATAGGAACTGGCACAAATAGAAATTTATTTCACCGTGGTCGCGATTATGCCAAGGTTTTAAGGCGCGAATTAGCTTAAACGTCCATGCTACCTTCGAGCTCGTAGCCCAGCGCTCTTCACAAAGCACAAGCGTTCGCCGAAATTTCTCTTTCCACTTCTGCTCTGTTCAGAAATGCCTCCCTGCGTTCGCTTGCCAGTAGATCAATTGGGATTACTCCCGCTATCACTAACACGGTGTTTGTTGAAACTGTTCTGTAGCTGCTTGCAATTTGCAGTGCTACCCTACGCCTGGACGCTCAACATCCTAGCTCGATACTTTTCAAACTTTTACGTAGTGGCCCATAACTCCGCGCCTTACAGCAGCATTGAATGAGCCACCGTCATAAGGAGCTTAGGTTTACTCGCACTAAACACTGGCCCAAGAATGGACCCTTGTGCTTCTCCAGCTGTAATGGTTTTGCGTACAGTTCCCTGATTCGTTTCATAAATCAAATAGCGATCCTTCATGTAGTCTCATACCATTGCCAGCAAATATTCCTCTATCTGAAAATGTCGCAGAGTTAAAAGCGTTACGGATGTCCAGTCTTACCAAAAACACTATGGGTCTAGCTCCATGACAAGCGGCCTCTGCGCGATCTACTGCGCTAATAACTTCACAGATCGCACTTGTTGTTAAGCGGTCTCTGCGGAATCAATGTTGGTTTTTTGAAAGGTCACCAGCCTTTCGTATAGCCGCCTTTAATCGAGGTTTCAGCAACCCTTCCAGAAATTTCCCCCAGTATCAAGCATGCAGAGAGGTCTGTACGCTGATGGTGTGTTAGAATCTCCCTTTCTCTTTGCAATTAGGCCAAGTCGTGCCACTTTCCAGGGGGACGGAAAGACACCCGCCAATAAGCATTCATTATACATACGTAGTAATGTTGACGGGTGTCACTCCATCAGTACTTTTAGAACTTCTACTGGAATATTGTTCGGGACTGGGGCTTTTCGGTTTTTCATTCTGACACTCGCGCTTCATAGTTCTTCTTCAGTGAACAAAGGGATATCTTCCTGGCGGACTGTGGGGTCATTTTTTGCTCTCACCTAGTGGGCTGGGAAGAACGAATCTACAATATTCCTCGGGACATCCGCCTCCATGGGTGGGTCGGGACCCATGCGGTTCAGCCTACATTATACGACTTTGCAGCCCTGGTCCCATGGGTCCCAGTCCACTTCCTCACATAGAGTTTGCCACATTTGCTTTTTCCTCCACTTTTAAGATATTTCCACTTCTTATTTTGCCTTTTTGTGCAAGTAGCGACGCTTCTGATCGTCCAATAGACCGCTGTGCCTTACGCCTGCATGCTAGAGCTCTTCGTCTTAGTTCCGCTATACGCTCAGTCCACCAATAAGCGCTCTGTTTGCCCAGTAGTGACCTTCGAAGTGGCATCGACGCATCGTACACTCGCCGAATTTCGCCCATAGTAAAATTTACGATCGTACCTATTTCCCCGGGGCCCATTGCTACCCCTGCTTGTCTTGCGCTGACTTCCTCAGCCAAGCTGTTGCCAAGGGACTCTAATAGCTTTCTCCTGTCCAACTTCGAAATATTCCACCCGAGTATCTTCCGTCTAGAGTTCTGAGGGACTGGGCTTTGCTCCGACAACCAGAAGGTAAAATAGTTGTGGTCACTTCCAGTGTACTCCTCCATCACCCTCCAGCCCCTTGCCATCATGGATAACGTCTCCGAAACAAGAATTATATCGGGAATGGACTCACCGAAGCTTAGTCTACGGTACGTTGGTGCTGAGCCCCTGTTCACCACACCCATACTCAACCTGGACACCATTTCCATAATTAATCTTCCCCTTGTGTTTTGAAGCTCTCGCATTGAAGTCACCAGCTAATACCAGTCTGCCAGGAAGATCTCGAAGAGCGTCTTCTAATGCTTTTGTCTTTCTACGAAATTCCCTTATTGCGTCGTTCGGTGACAAATAGCAGCTGACAAAGCTGATGTCGCGGCTTTCAATCCATGCATATTCATCACCCGAACCTCGCCGACTAACCCGGACTTTCTGAGTATTCGCAACCCATAAGGCTGCATAGCCCGAACTGTCTAAATACCATGTCTTTGGACTTCTCCTTCGATATGGTTCGCTAATCAGTGCGATTTGAGCTCTGGATTCCATGCATAAGCTGCGCGAATAAGTCGTCCGCAGTGTGGCATCTTTGCAGATTCCCCTGGAGAACCCTCATCCACGCAGCAACTTCTTCTGCGCATCGAGCGCCTCTCGGAAAGCTTTGCATGCTCCTGACCCCAGAACATGCTTTGCTTTCCCTGTTTTGTCTTTGTTGTTGCACAGCAAGCAGAATCGGTCCGCCGAGCATACCTTTGCAACGTGTCCAACTTGTCCGCACTTCCAGCAGTTCGTGCTACGGCTTAATCAAATTTGAATCAAATAAAAACTAAGTTAATGTTAAATAGAGTTAAAAATGAATAGAATATAAACAAAATAAAATTGTGTTTTACTAAATGATATCAAAAATATGGGGCAATATTCTCTTTGGTAAAAGAATCCAACAAGGCGCAATTTCGATGCTCCCAAAGAGAGATGGCTATCTTTTGATGTGGCCAGGCACATGAAGATTTTCCTCTCTGAGTTTATCAATGAAACTATAAGTTTCTTCCTCAACAAAGCATGATAGGCTTACTAACTGGGCACAACCACCGAGGAGGGCATACCCATCCATTTTGCTGAGAAGAGACTGACTCTGCGGAGTATTTTTGTTAAATTTGTTTAGCATTAGTACGCATCAGACACCAGCGCTTTGATTAAGATAATGCGCGTTTGCAGTTATTTGCTTCTTAGGTTTTATAATTGATTTTGAAGTTCATTAATAGATCAGGGAAAATCTGATGAGCTCATAAATTAGTAACATTCACATTTTTATGTCTTGGCGAATCTTTCTTACAATTCAAAATTGTTTATTTGGCTTTTGATATCGAGGCTACTGTATCTTTAGCTAGCTTCAGCCATTTTATTGTCAAATTTTGCACGTATTTGAAAGATTCTCACCGTAAAGTTTTCATATGATCTTTAAATCTATAATCTAAATTTTACCTAACATAAAAGTTCGAAAATCTAATTATACATCCTAAATTAAGGCATTTAGAATGTTTTGTAAGAATATATGCTAATACCTATTCGATTCATTCGGAAAGCAATAAAAGTAACGGCAGGACTTCCATATTCTCACTTATACTGCCTAAAAGTACCGATATTGGTCCGAAAAATCAATCAATCAAACAACCTTCTGTTTCCACGGAAATTCACGCTGTGAATTCTTGTAAAATCTCAAAAATATTTCGTTTATGCCACACATTTCCTGGCGCCTTCTGCGAAAAACAACCCATCTTTTCTCATCATCCACTACGGCCTTTTAAAACCGATCAATACACTCAAAATCGTAACAACAAATTCGTACAATAACCAATTTTTCATACTCTTCTGAAATTTTCATGAATGAATTCGAAAAACCCGACCAAATAATTGAATGAAGATGCCACCGGAACAAGTGAAATACACCGGAGCAATACTCGTGGAACCTTAATAATTCCGACGGTATTCACGGAATTCTATGAAAACCACTATTCTCTACGAACAAATTCATTCACATGTTCCGGCGGCCTCGTTCGTTTACCATTCATGAAAACGAACAGTGATAGCCTTTTGTGCGAACCTGACCTATAAATATTTTCGCAAAACAACGTTCAAGTGTACTTACAGGCCCTAAGTACGGTACGACTAGAGTTGTCAATAGGCAGTTTTGCGGCATCGTTACAAATGCCCACCCTCGGCGCGAGAGACTCTGACGGAGCTAGTTCCCATTGATTGAGATTCTCAGGAAGACTTTGCAGGATTGGAATGTGTTTCGGTATCAATTAGGTTATTGTAACACGTATTCATTCGAATCATATGGATTGACTAGAAGAGTATGCCGCAAAAATCAGTACTTGTTAATTGTTGGAGGGACCCCGAAAAAAATAACGTGAAAAGCCAATAAGGATCTGAAGCAGCTATGTGGGATAATGCCGATGGATTAGCGTTTTTCATTCGTGTTGTGACGAAGCTGTCATTGCATTTTGACTTGATGAGAGAATTGGTACATACAGTGAATTATATTTAAAGTCGTCCAAAAATGAACCTCTATCTCTTAGAGGTAAGCTATAAACACTTAGTAAATTTAGCACTAAAAAGATTTAGAGGTCCGTTAGTATGTCTGGTACTAAAACTGTAACTATTGTAGGCAAATCAGAGTTATCGTTACGAAGGTCCTTGTCCTCATATAGATCAGCCATTATAAAACGCTTTTCAAATTTTGGATTCGTCAAAAAAATTGTAGCCTTAACTGTAATTTCGCTCTACTTCGCACTTCTCATCAATAATCCACTGTGCGAAAAAATCAGATCACATACTTCCCGTTCAAATTTTCTCAGACACTCAGCAATAAAAACAGTGTCCCATTGTCCTCTGGTCAGCCTTTGCAATTATCAATGGTATTTTTGGAGCTTTACGTGACATTCTCTATCAAGTCTAAATTTTCGTCTCGCGGTACTTATTAATAAAAAAAAAAGCATCAACAAAAATTCCTCTCAATTCTGTCGAAATTCCAGTGAAATTCAACATTCTCATAATAACAAGTCATCTTCGTATGGCCCCTGGACCTGTAAACCTTCATATTTGGTACGTGCACAATACAGTGTACAAAGGACCAACTAAAAGGAAATCTTGATAAGCCTCTGATCCGAGACAGAATTGAAAAAAAAAACGACGGAGGATGTAATTGAAGATCGCCCCGAAAAAAGACAGCGACAGGTTTCCTCTGATGGACACGGACGATGTAAGGAAGGATTTCTTGGAACTTTCATTGATTTGAAATTGAATGAGATCGAGGAATGAAAGCAGTGAGAATGACGGCGACGAACGGCGGAAGGATCACGACGGTTTATGAATAGTAAAAACGGTCAAAAATTGGCGGTAACCTCTGAGAGATTTTTCGGAAGAGGCTTTGCGCTAAGTACGTGTAGTTTATGGTAGTAGTATGTGCGAGAGAGTCGATGAAGGATTGAAGGGAACATAGTGAATGTGGATTAAATAGTAAGGCGTAATACTGATTAATTGTCGTCTTTTTCCGTGATTAAGTTCAGGTGATAGCACCTGAAATAACATGAAACTGGTGTAATAGAAGAAGCGAAGCGGAAGGATAATGTACTTATGGGTGAAGAACGCGAAGGAAATTGGAGCGAAAGATGACCATTATTGAGAAAATGAGTTTTTTAGTGTCATAACGTTGGTTTTTTTTTAAAAAAAATCCCGAAACCACAATATTCAAGAATCAAGATTAAACATGGTAAGGTTTTGAAAATTCGAAAACTCTTTTATCCGTACTTCTGCTCAATCCGACCATAACCACTTTGAATCATACCATCGTATTGGGTCAATAAAGTTAAATTGTTAGCCTCTTATCTTCTACTCCTAATTCGGTGAAAATCTCTCAGGTGATCTTATTCGTTTTTTACTAATGTTCGAGGATGAACAAACGAACACGATACATTGGTGTATATGCAGAATAGTGCCAGGTTTCACAAAAAAATTATAATTTTTAACCCTTTGGCGACTATTTTAGTGATATTTCAAATATACCTATTTTTCGGTCAACATATAACTTTTGCAAAAATAAAGTTTATGGAATGAATTGTGAACGTGATCTAAATGTGAATATGTTAATATTTTTGAAATTTTTAACCCTTTGTGTGCGCTAGGCACCTAAAATGAGATTGAGAAAATTTGAAAATTTTTGAATCGCGATAACGTTTGACCAAATTATCAAATCATTATGAAACTGACAGGGTATATTGTTGTTAATAAGTTGTAGACACGCGTGATACGTTTATGAACGTGCTGGCAACCCTGCAGCTATGGCAGGCATTGGAAGTGAAAATCTTCAAACCATCGACTCTAATGAAAAATTTTCGTCTGTTACAGTGAAAACCAGCTCATATAGAAATTTTATGCTTTGTCTATAAAACCAAAGGAACACTTTTGAAATTTCACATTGGACAAGAACGGTAGCCCTCCTCCAATTTACCTATATTTTATGCGTCAAAAACATATGTTCACGAGAACTCACGATCCAATTATCAGATATGAATGAAATTCACAGAATGAATTGGTATTGAGTAGGACCAGGTCTGATAGAAGCGATTTTAAAATGCAGATAGCTCTGTGCCAGTGGTGCCATCTTGGAAAACTATAAAGAAAAAAAATTGCTTTTTGCCCTATGAATTCTGATTCAGTTACCATATTTTCATGAAATTGACACAGTAGCTGAACCCTGCTCTAAGCCTTGCTCAAGCTGAACCTTGCCAAATTCGGTTGGTGCTGCCAGCTATGGTAATTTTGGTGTGTTGGGTTTTGAAAATTCACAAATTTTCAAACGGTAATGATCTTGTAGTGACAGTAAGCAACACATATTAAGTTTTCGAAAATTTGAAAACTTTTGCGACTGGTAACCCTAAATTTCTTTGTACAACTTCCAATGCAGTAATCGGATCAAAATGAAATTCGCATAGTAGGTTGATTTCAATGTTAGGCAGGTGTGATATATTTTTGGCTTTGATGCTAACAAAGGGTTGCCAGCGCTAGGCGTTTTTCGCTATTTTCGTATCAATAAATGCTTACATTACGTATTCATATCGCGAACATTTACAATGAAAATAAGTTACCAATGTTTAAATTTTCTAAGTTCTAGAAAATTTTTGGTTCCAAACATCTTTCATTAAACATCTTTCTATTCCTGCAAATTTTGAGGAAGTCATCAGATAAAATCGAAATCGATAGAGCTATTTGGTTTTAACGTGAGACTTTTAGTTGCAGTAATGGTAAAGTGTTGCAAGCACTAAGCATTTTCTTTGTTTATCTTATGTTATGCTGCTTTCAAAGTTTTGAAGTGGTTGGCTTTCCTAAATCTTGAAATTCCTGAAATCCTTTCCACTCAATGAGTTTAAATGCATTGTTCAGATCAAAGTGATTTTCACTCGAAACAGGTTGCATTCAAAATCTGCACGATGCTTCTACTTTTTTTTTTAGCGGTTCAGGTGCGCTAGAGTTTTTTCTTTCTTAAGCGTCCAATCAGCACGTACTTTAGCTTTGAAAGCCCGTAATCGAACATAATTGCTCCAAACGGCACTTTAATGATCACGATGTTAAACTGATACAAGTACTACATAATTGCACTTTAAATGCTCTTTTGGATTTCGCACAGCAATAGCTGTGTCTCATCAAAATTTTGTTAATTTTCTCTGTAATCTCCTGTATCTGCATTTCTGTAATTTTTGTCAAAATCAAATTATAAAAAAAAAAAAAAACAACATGACTGATGTCGTCGCTTCATTCACAACAGAATACTATTTTAGCTGAACGGAAGTGATTCAGCTTGTCATTTTAATTAGGGGGAAACTGCAATAAAAAACATGGAATTCTGTTAAACGCTTATGAAGTATGTGCAACTGACCGTCCATCAAACGGTAAGCGTTGAAAACGGCGACGATGCATTCACGCGTTTCAGATAATGATTGGCAATCAACATAATGTTAATGGACTTTAATCGAACGGCAGAGAAGTTGTAAGTGATACAGGATGCAATCTTTAGATTATATCTCCATCAATTTTTTTTGTCACACAACTCTTGAAGGAAAATAATGTGACTAAATTCTTTTGTTAGAAAGATAGTTTTTTTCTGTATTTCCTGACTATTTTATCATACCCTCCTCCACCACAATCATTTCATATTGTAGATTCTCCATTAGCTTCCACCGTACCCTCACATATTCCTCTCATATCCTCCAACGATCAGAAAATCTCCAACGCGTCCATTGTTACATCTCGTGAGGATTCTGCGTATAATAAGGTCTAATTGAAACCAATTTGTGTGCTCTTCAATAAAACAAAGTATCCATGGGGAAGATGCAATTTAACAATGCATACAGTTAATACTACTACTCTCGGCTCAGACTTGATGAGCCGTTCGCTCCATCAAAGTGGACATTCCTGACCCCGGGCACTTTTGTTTCAAGCTGGACGACAACGAAGCGATGCGGTGGTAGGTACATTAGCCTATGCAATGTAACGACATCATTGATACGATTGTTACTGTTGCTGCTGCTGATGCTGTTGCCGCTAATAATGACAGGATGTCGATTGAAGATCTTTATAACGAGGAGTCGCATTTAAGTAGATTGCTTTTAAAAGAAGGCGATATTAAAAACGCGAAGAGACTACAATAAAATCATTTCGAGTATGGTATTGTATGACTGTAGTATGGGGTAATTAAAAAGATCGTTCATTGAGTAATAAGAGTTAGATACATATTTCAGATAAATTGAAAATTCTTGCAAGTGAAATACCAAATGCAGAAGACAGAATGAGGTCCAACGATAGTACAAGTGATTATGGTTTGATTAGTTAGAGAGAATAATATAATTTAATAACTAAAATAAAGAGCATCTGTTGATACATATCACAATCTTCCCAACCACACCAAAAGACTGGTGCAAAACAGACCCTGATCAGTCAGCATTTTTGCAGTAAGGTTCAAAAATATCATACACTTTGCATGATTATATTTTTAAGATGATTTGTCAGCTATAACTCCATAACTACATAAAAGGAATGTCAGCATCGCAGTCTTAGTGTTGCAGTAAATATCGATATAGTTTCCCTTCCACCTTTCGTCCATTGTTCAGCAGAGGGTTCTGAAGATGGTAAATACCTCTGCTTGAGCAACCGAAGCATACTCAGCGATATAAAAACCTGAGATACACGTCAGCTCCAGATTTAAAATCTATCTTGGAGTCCTCCATGACTAATATACTCAACATAAACGGCGATGAGAATAAACCTTATTAAGGACATTTATTCGTCACTTCCATTCTCCAGTAGCACTCGGCTCCAGCCTCTGACAGCAACAATCTCTGCGCCAGCATGGCATGTATCCATTGATCATAGCTTTCTAAATGGCACGTAGTCAAACCCCATCTCAATGTCTCCCTCGCGTACTCAACATTAGAAACACCTCCCCAAACTTTGGAAAACCAGAGAATAAAGGGCGACTTGCATGGCTTTTCTCCCAGGTATGCATGTTTCTCGTCATCAAAGGTATTTAACTTAAACGGATAGATGCCATCCAGGCCCGGTGATTTGAGGACATGATTGCGTCCCTGACCACAGATCTAGTTATTTACCAGCATTTTTTACTGCCACGAAGCGCCGGGTGTTTGATCAGAGACACAGAAAGCTTTTGCATTTCAGCCACTGGAGCGCCCGGATAAAGATTCTCAAGTAAAGTCCATAGAGAGATTCCTTTTTGGACTTTGGAAAGGAAAATCTTTTTGGACTGGGCGTTTTAGACAGTCCAGATAAGCTGACACGTCCTTTTGCAAGACCTTGCACAGCCTGGAAGTATCTCTTACACAGGCCCTCAAAAAACGATCTGAATGTTTCATTATTGGAGGTATTCGACAAGTTTTTATATATTTTCTATGAGGTTCTGTGGGCGATCCATTGATCATCTATACCCTACACCAACCCTACACCAACCCTGACCCCCATCATCCTCCTCTTTCTATTCATTTGTCCATCTCATTTTCAAATCGTGTTAAAACTTCCTCTGCGCGACGATTTAACTTTAAAAAAACTAATTTTGACCGCATGTCTAATGATTTGAATTCAATCAATTGGTTTAATTCCTTCCGTGGTCTCGATATTGACTCTGCTGTATCTAAATTTTACAGTATTCTTACAGAGTTGATCTCGACGTATACTCCTGTTTACAGTTCTCGTAAGCTCCGTGACCCCCCTTGGTTTACCGTGAGGGTAAAGTGTGCCCTTAGAGATAAAAATTCAGCACGCTCGAAATTTTCGAATTCTCGATCTAGTGAAGATTATGCAATCTTCTCTCGTTTACGTGCCTCTGCCAAGAAAGAAATTAGATTAGCACTACGCAGATATTCCTCGTCTGTTGAAGCTTTCTTGAACTCGAATAACCCAAAAAATTTCTGGTCTTTTGTCCGCTCCTTAAAATCTTCCTCCTCTCTTCCTGACTCACTAGTGTTTAATGCCTTTACTGCTTCCAACCCTCTCGACATTTGTAATCTTTTTGCTATGTATTTTTCTTCTGTTTATACTATCCCATCGATTCCTGCTACTGACTGCTTTTCCTTTGATTTCCCTGCTTGTCTCTCCTCAGTCGTAACTAACCCCGTAGAGGTTGAATTGCTTTTGTCCTCACTTGACACTAACTGTTCCCCGGGCCCGGATGGTATTCCCAATTTTTTCGTAAAAAGTCTTGCGTCTTCCCTTTGTGTCCCTTTAGCCATCTTATTCAATGTCAGTCTCTGTGCTGGTAAATTTCCGTCCTCTTGGAAGCTCTCTAGCATTCTTCCCATTTTCAAATCGGGTGATAGGAACCTTGCTTCTAACTATCGCCCCATCTCCATTCTTCCTTGCCTTTCCAAAATTTTGGAACGCCTCGTTTTCAATCGTATCTATGATACCCTCTACTGTGTCTTTGCAGCGCAGCAACATGGCTTTGTAAAAGGCCGGAGCACCTCTACGAACCTTGTTGAGTTTACTCATGTAATCGCTTCTGCAATTGACAGCAACAATCAAGTTGACGTCATTTATACTGATTTTGCCAAAGCTTTTGACTCTGTTAATCATATGCTGCTTCTTGTCAAACTGAAGCATTATGGCATTCGTGAACCTCTGCTCTCCTGGATCTCTTCCTTTTTAACTGATCGCACTTGTTTCGTCTCCCTCTTTGGCTTGGCGTCCTCACCTTTCTCCCCTTCTTCTGGTGTTCCTCAAGGTTCCATCTTGGGATCTCTTCTGTTCAATATTTTTATCAATGACCTTCCCCCTATTTTTAAGTCTTCATGTCTTCTTTATGCAGATGATTTAAAAATCTTCCGAATCATCAAAAATACTGCTGACTCTCTGCTTCTTCAGGATGATTTGCAAGCTCTCTCTGGTTGGTGTAACTTGAACTGTTTGTCCCTTAATGTTTCCAAGTGTATTTCTATGTCTTTTTCCCTAAAGCTTCACACTTATGTCTTTCCTTATGCTATTGATGGCACTGTCCTCTCTTGTGTCGATCATTTCTCAGATCTTGGGGTCACCTTTGATCGTAAACTGAAATTCGACGTTCATGTCCTTACTATCACTAGGAAAGCTTCTCGGATATCTGGTTTCGTGATTCGTTCCTGCCACAATTCATTTAGTGTTTCTACTTGTGTCCACCTATTTATTAGCCTAGTCCGTCCTGTACTGGAATACTGCAGTCAAGTGTGGTGTCCTCGTTTCAAATACCTCTCTGACGCTGTTGAATCTGTTCAGCGCAGGTTTACGCGTACTTTACTTTTTAAATATAGTCTGCCGTATTTACCCTATTGTGAACGTCTATCTCTTTTTAACATTCCTCTCCTTGAGCAGCGCAGAGTTTACTTGGATGAGTGTTTCCTGTTCAAAATCTGTCGCGGCAACCTATCTTCCTCATTAGCATTTTTGTTCATTGAGCGGGACTCCGTAAGGCCAATCAGGTCCTTCATTCTATTTGAAGTGCCGTATGCCCGTACTGACACTTTCTTTTACTCTCCCGTTTTACGACTCTTACGCACTCATAATAGTCTTCAACTTGGTCCTCTTCCACAATCTATTGCCATTTTCAAAAATATGGTTCGAAGTAAAATTTTTGTTTCTAATTAATGAATTTTATCTTCTATTCTTGTTATTAATGGTTTCTTTCTTTTCTTTTTTTTGCTCTACTTAATTTTACTTCATTATTTACTACTTTAAGATCTTTTGTATATTTTTAATTTTATATATACTCACATATGTATATGAATTTTTCTTTTTTCTTTTTTGTTCCTAATTTAATTTTATTTCCTATTCCTTTAATGGATTCTTTCTTTTTTTTTTTTTTTTTTTTTTTGTTTGCCTTATCTCTTCTTAATTTAATTTACCACTTCAATTATTTTTTATATATTTATATTTATATTTACTCATTTATTTCTTAGTATTTTTTTTTTTGTCATTGTATCCTATCATTTTTGAATTGATTATTCGTGATTGTAATGAATTTTTTGCTTTAGTTAATTTTACTTTATTTTATTCTAACTTTAATTATTTTACATACTTATATTTATATATTCTTATTTAGTTCTTGTTATTTTATTTTTTTGATTGTATCCAATCTGTAACTGGGCAGTTTTGCCTGTTGAATTGTATACGCACCAAATAAATAAATAAATAAATAAATAAATCTGATTTGCTGTTAAAAAAAACCCAATAGAAGAATTTCCTGGTATTTTTCCTGACCTTCTCCAGTTCCTTCTTCCATCAAAGAATCGTCTTACCACATCTGCTCTTGCTGATTGTGCAGACCTTTTCAAAGTTACCTATTATGACTCCATTTAATGTGCCCAAGCGAGACTCTATTGACTTTGGCGACTTCATCCTACCACTAGGACACCCTGTGTCTACCAAAAGTTGATTGAACTAAGCCCAATCAATCTTTCTAAACCCAAGAAATACTGATTAGGTTAAGTTCTTTGGAACATAAGTGTTGGATCCGCAGCCATACGCGCCATTACTATTCCAGATATACATAGTGATGTGTCAACAACCGCAGTTCAGTTAGGAGTAACAAAGGCATGAGAAATCCCAGTTTTTACTGTAGTTAGCCCGCAGAAGTTGCAAAATCAAATAGTCTGTCTCTTCTGGTGTAACATTTTTTTGCTGTCCTAACTGGTATGCTGGAAAATAGCATCGCAGCCTACTTGAAGTTCCAGTTTCTCCGATTCAGCGTACTGAACCAGGTCTTCCAGCTCCTGTGTTGGCGGCAGGAGTAAGGTGTCAAAAAGGAGGTAAGCTAAGGCGACAATCACGCGTTTCAGCCTGCCATTTTCCCGGTATTGCACGACGACTGCTGACAAGCCTTGACTTCAAAATTGTCTGAGCGTGGTAGCATCAAACAGGTTGGAAACCAGAACACAGGTCGTTGGCCTTATTAATCTTTTATCAGAAATTTTTTCGAACTTTCTTTGAACTGAGTTCGCTGATCATGCTGCCACGAACCTGCAAGTGCAATGTAGGAGGAAGCTTTTTTTCGCTCAAAACATAGGACGAAGCCTTAGTATGCTGCAAGTTGATTTGATCAAACATTATATCTTTGGGAATATAAATGTCCGGGATTGATGGCTCTGGACCCCCTTTTTATGGACCATTAGACAATGGACTCCAGTAAAAGAGATTCTATAGGAGAGAAGTTCCCTGAATCTTTGCATTTTGCTCTGGAGACATATTCATAAACAGTCACCAAGAGTAGATGCTTCACATCTTCTTGATTGGATTGAATATACTATAAGTAGCTCAGCATCAGGTGGCATCTGTTCCTGAGCACCTAGAAACTTCTCTGGTCAACGAAGGTCACCAGACTGATACCATCTTCAAAAGTGGTGGGGTTCTTCCTGGAATTTATGTACTCGATGCTCTATTGTTTTGCATCGATGGCCAGATTCAGTTTACCGAACATGCCAGCGATATCACTTGCATTCTTTCGAAGACCAGTGATCCAACAACGAGCAAGAAAGGGTTCGGCAAAATCGAGGTCCAAAATTGTAAATTTGGGGCAATTGTCAGTACCTGATTTCGGAGCAATCCATGTGAGCCACTCACTCCTTCGATTTGAAGGTGACCATTTGCTCACATCTCCACTATCTCTATCCACAGCTCGTTTCCAAAAATAGCGCAATAGTTCGCCATCTTTGTTGGAACGGTGAAAGAGGACGCAGCTTTGGCGTACATTTTCTGCCCTACTTTCGCGTACGATGTGTTGGCACCTGAGGGACCAGATTCAGCAAGGTCTTTGTCGCTTATTTTGGCACTTTTTATTTTGGTGCTTAAGAACGCCGTCAACGGCTTTCGCCTATGTCTTCCGTTTGTTTCGCGTTCCACCGCTGATAAATTTGGCAACTGTGCTAACCAGCAGGGAGCTTGTTGATGAAGCCGAACCCACTTTACCTTTTAGCTTCTCTGTTTCTCGACTTGCATCGGTAGGCATCGACTCCTTACATAGAACCTCCCTCTGCTGACAACTGAGACCTTTCTTTGGTTCACAATGTCCAGTTTGTGTGGCTTTTCTCCCAGACATCATTTCAATATATTTTTGCCTCGAACAGATTTCTGAGGTTTCACTAACAAACAACTGTTTTCAAGCAAAACACATTTACGCCCCTGTCCACTTCCGGCAGTAACATACCCCTTTGGGGTTTCCACAGGTTTCAAGGTTTCGGAGCAACAAGCACTCTTACTTTTTTTTTGTATGATGATGCCAATGCTCAGGGGATGCCCTATTTTATGCTATAGCACAGCCTTGGTGGAAGAAAATTTAAGGAAAGGGAGAAAGGAAGGGTTAAGTTTGCAGGAGATAGCGATGCACGATTCGCTTGAATAATTGTGGACATCTCGTTTGCACTATCCGGAGTTGTCTTCTGCAGTACATCCTTCTTTCTCTTTTGTGAGGATTTAGGATAAGGTGTCTTTTTCCAAGACACGGCCATAATCGGACTTGCAGCAGGTTTGAAAGCTTGCTGGCCATGGAATCTTTTTCGATGGCAACTTGTGATCTTCCACTGCAACCAAGGTCCTCCATTGCCTTAGATTGGGACCTGGATGCCACTTGCAGACCTCAAATTATTCAGATTAATCTTTATTCTGTTTACCAGGGACTCTTGGTGTCAGACCTTGTTATGAACAGGGTATCTCCACAAAGACAAGGTGGTGATCAATCGGAGGGTATGAAATGCTACTCTCTAACGCTTTGGTATTATCGTGGAAAAGGCATTAAATGGTTCAGGATGCAGCAGAAGCATTACAAAAAGGACAGGTCAACTACTTTCTAAGCAATTCTCCATTGATATTAAACGGTATTTACTGTGAGACTATTGATTTCTTTAAAACTATTGGCAACAGGTTATGGCATCCAGCAATAGCTACACCACTTGTAAAATCTCTCCCGGAAGAAACGTAGTAATTGTTTTAGTAGTTATAATCAAATGGTGGAATTTTTCGGGATGGTTTATTTGCGATTAGAAATATCCTCTTCACTTCAAGAAATGGGTGCGAAGAGAATGACACCAGGCGCATAGGTTCTTAGTCCTCATTTTCAAGAGCACACAATGAATTGAAGTTTTACCCGTAAATATCTTATTTTGGTGTGGTCATAATTGTTTTACTCAATTGTACCGCATAAACCTTAACTTACGATTACATGTCGCATAAATACATAAAAACCTTTTATTTACCATAAACACATATCTTTAACGTCATAATTCACATCACCTGGTATTCAACAAAAAATTCCATTCAATAATAAAATCAACACATTTTCATTTCTGCATTATTCAAATTTTTGCATTCTTTCTATCGAAAAAATTTTCATTTTTCTTTTTCTTCAGTTAGATGTATCGAATTTTTAGTCAAATCAAACCGATAAACTTAATGACTTTGACGATAACGTGACGTCACATTAACCGCAAATACGAATTCCATAGAATCTTCGATAGTATCATCGACAAGAAACCCAAAGAATTAAGACCAAAAACTAAAAGAATTCTAGATACAAAAATAAAAGAAAATAGCAACAAGAAAAAAACAAACAAAAGACTAAAAAAACGATTCAAACATATTTCATTCAGTCTGAATGTTTCGCTTGTTCAAAGCGTACGAAAAAAGACAACCAAGAATAGATTGGGGAATGCAGCTAGGTAGCTTGCCTGGACTAGAAGAACTAGGCGTTAGAAAAGATCTATTCAAAGATTTATGAAAAGTAGAGATGTTAACCCTTTGGTATTTGAAATTACAAATATGCAGCCTGGATATTGCTGCGACACTACAATATGATTTATTTTAGAAATAAATCCGAAGATAATAATTTATCATCCAGATTTTTTTTAAGTACTAATATAGGACTATAGGTCTAAATTTTATTTAAGGACTCTAAAGTCACCCGTTTTTTTTCAACTAAAAATGCACCAATTTCTAAATTTACAGTAATAATGAATAAGGTTTAGCTGTCGTCCGCTAGGAAAAATATGTTAAATTCTGTTTTTTAAAAAAAAGATAAAGATATTTGTTAGCTTTCTTGACAAGAAAAATCTTAAAGTAATGCATACTTCGGAAGACCATTTCATCAACTAGATTAAGCTTATTTCATCATTTTTTGAATAGCTTGTGTAGAGAGAATCACCAAGAAGGCAACACTGGCGTTGACATAAGTGTTAATTTCCATAAAAAAAATCTGATTCCAGCGAAACAAAAGACCTTTTATCATCTTTTTCAGAAAAAACCCGAAAACCAGCTTGCCCCGCAGCTACTTAACACCGAAACTCAGCTATGATTCACACTCTCTCCTGAAGAAACCTGATGAAGATTACCCGAGTTACAGGCACAATACTCTAGCTATATATACACAAACTAAAGATATAGATAGCTACACTAAAATCTAGTTTCAGTATTACATACATGTGCCTTTCAATCCAGCACTATGAAATTGGCGCGAAAAACCACCAATTCAAAAAGTTGAATGAAAATCACAGATTTTAACGGCTCGCTTCGTATGACATGGGCCCGAACTGAGTTTGCGACATAGTTCTACACAGAGAGAGGCCGCATATAGCGCTAGCGGCAATTATATAACGATATCAATGAAAGTGAAAAAAGTCGTTAAGTTGACAAAAACCATACGTGAGATAATGTTGGAATAGGAATGATGATGGTTAATGGTTTATGTTGTCGATTTCGTTCGTTCTAGCTAGATTCTAGATTGTGTTCAGCGCGAATGGACGGCGGCGTACGTGCGAACGGTGCTTTGACGCGATTCGACCATTTTAGACTAGATTTTGATTCTGCCGAAATGACGGTTACGTGGACAATTTAGATAAAATATGGTGATTTCGGATGACTGGCACAGATTTTTTTCTTAGTTCGAATTAGAAGATAGTTTAATGGGAGGTTTTACGCGTGTTTAGGCTGAGCAAGTGGAGATCATGGAATGATTTGGTTGTCCAGAGTCGACGGCTTTTTATAGCAGGAAAGAGTATGGTTTTTGCAGAAAATTTAGTTGTGCAGATAGAGACGTTAGATTTTAGGTGATTAAGCTATCGCGTGCGAATTTGAATATGATTAGTATTAAATGATGTCTTCAGCATTTCAAGTGAATGATGGATTGTAGCCTGGAAATAGCGACATCGATCTCCACTTGTAGCTATCAATGAGTAAAAAAATATCCAACCAGACTTTGAGTGAATCCAGTCCGTATGTGACTACCTGAGTAAAATTTGGGGACTAATTGACCTTTTAAACAGCAGCACGAGTATAATATCTAGTCTATAGTCAATCCCTAAAGTACCGCAGAGATTTAAAGATTGAAATGATTTTCCTAAAAAATTAAAAGAGTTCTGCAGTGAAACTTCACCTAAAATACATTCTGTCATTTACCGTGCATGACATTTGATTGAAAATTTTTTTACAAGGCTGAAAATTTCTCTAAAATATACCCTTAACAATAAAATTATTTTCTAGAATTTTCTTCTGATGCCATCTTGCTGCGTAGCGCCATTTTGATTTTTTTGGATTCACTTTTTCAGTAAATAAATACTTTTATACAATATTCTGCCAAAAACTACGCATTTTGCAACTTAAACTTTGCATTTTCACAACAAACCCATTTAATTCTTCAAGTCTTGTGCACCTAATAACATCCTTTTCGAAAACCTGCTCATCAGATGTTTTTTTTTATCTTCCAGTTTGGATATTTATAGTCCTTTTTTTTCATTTATCTCCAGCAATCTTTTTTCTTTGCTATTTTTTTTCAATTTCATTATTCTCAGGATCGTCGTATGCTTGGCTGTCGGTTGTCCACTCTTCTTCAATGAACCGAAAGACAATATTTCGGACGGACAACGCAGAAGACGACATGGCCCATCAAGGATGATGTCTACGATGATTTTTTTTATTACACAGTCGTCTAGGTCCATTTTTGCAAAAGAAAGAAAAAATAGACTGAAAACGGAGATTCTCACGAAATAATTCATACAAGAGTTGGCAGCTTGGTTTCGAATTTTGCTCGACTTGCCCCTGGTCTTGTTAGATATATGGTCTTTGTTAGATATACTTGTGTTTTTAAAATAAATGATGTAGAAGTACGTCAACTGAAGTGAAAAGATGCAAGGTTTATGTGGAGAAAAAGGTTGGTCCAGTGTTATTTAGCAACAAGATACATTTTTTAAACAATAAAATAATAGTTGCGCAGTAGCATGTGTTTCAAATCGGGTAGGTATCTATCAATATGATGATGAGATTTTATGAGAAATTTACTATATTGAGAGTCCTTTGAACTGTTAAACAATCAGCAACAGGATATTCAATTCTGTAAAAAAAAAAATGTCGAAGAAAAAACAGAAATATCAAATGCGTTTGATATTATTGCTGATGAAGTTGAGACGACATCAAAAGTTGAGAGAAAACTAGTTGATTTAAGCAGAGATCAAAGACGAAATAGTGCTAACAAATGAAAAAGAGGAACAATAAGAAATAGAGATAAAAGAAGGAACAGAAAAAAAACATAGATAAAATAAAGAACAGAGATAAAAGAAGGAACAGAGATAAAAGATGGAACAAAGAGAAAAGAAGGAACAGAGAAAAATGAAAGAACAAAGAAAATGAGGAATCAAGGAAAAAGATGAAATGGTAAAATAGGGGAAGGCAGCGAAATAAGGGGAAAAAAGGAAACAGTGATAACAGAGGAATAAGAGGAAGCAGAGAAATCAGATAAAACAGAGGAAGTAGAGAAAAAAGAGGAAACAAAGAAAAAAGAGGAAGCAGAGAAAAAGAGGAAGCAGAGAAAACAGAGGAATCAGAGAAAAAAGAGGAAGCAGAGGAGAAAGAGAAAGCAGAGTGAAAAGAGGAAGTAGAGTGAAAAGAGGAAGCAGCCAAAAATAGGTACAGTGAAAAAAGAAAAATAAACCGAGAAAAACGGAGAACCAGAGAAAAGCGGAAAAACAGTAAATAGAAGAATAAGGAAAAAGAGGAAACAGGGAAAAAAGAAACAAAACTTCGAGCACAAACAGAGTTAGCAGACGAAACCGAAATACCAGTCGGTGCGGAAATGATCGTGGGGAGAGTAGATGTTAAAACAATTGAAGGGACAAACGGCAATGATGTAAGGAAATTCAAACAAAATTGTGAAATGGACAGAGCAAATATTCTAAGTATGGAACTATTAAAATAATAGTTGCCATATGGCAAGCAAAAAAATCATCCCATATCAAAAAAGTTAGCAGATAGTATAACGAGCATAGCGTCTTATAAAATTATTGATAAATCTCTAATGCCGGGTTTCCACCAAAGAGACAAAACAAGAAACACGGACAAAAAAAGGTGTTTTGTTTACTAAAACAGTTTTCAGAGACAAAAATGCTCGCGAAACTGGTCAGTTTTTACAAAACATTCGTGTTTTTGTTCAGAAAAACATGTTTTGTCCGTGTTTTTTGTTTTGTCTCTTTGGTGGAAACCCGGCATAATAGATTTTAATTTTAAATTTATATTGTAACATTTATAATTAATTTGTGAAACAATTTTGAACAAGGATAAAAAATAAGTAGCATTGCATCCTGAACGAGATTACATGTTAAATGAAAATTTCAATAATAAATTATCAAAGCAAGCTTAGGGGAATAATTTAAAATAATACAAGGTAAGTAATTAAATATAATAAAAGAAACAAAAATATGGATGGAACGACCTAATAAAAAATAAAAAATATGGATAAAATATTTGATGTGAAAATAGTAATTAAAATAAACTATGTACAAAAATAAATAAACCAAAAATTTAACAATTAAAAAATAAATTTTAATAAATAAAAAAAATTATAAATAAAGTCAAATGAAAAGACCAATAAATAAAATAAGGTATGCAAAGACAAAAATAGAAAGAATAAAAATATAAATAATAAAAACAGAAAAGAGTAAAGCAATAAAATATATAAAATTAAATGGGTAGTAGTAAATACTAAAAAAATATAAAAGTAATAATAAGAATAAAAGCAGCTAACTATTATGAAAAGAAATGGCAATGAAAATTATTATAATTTCCTGACAAGAAATTTGTAACTAAATAAGGAACTGGAAAATAATAAATTAAAATTATATATTTTTAAATAAAATTAATAAAGAAAATATGAAATAAAAGGATACAAATGATTTTTTTTTTTTTGAAAAAAAGGAAGCTATGATACAATAAAACCAACAGCAAATATATAAAAAAATCACCAATATTTAAAAAGAAATAAAAAAACATCAAATGTCAGTAATAATATGCAAAAAAAAATTTTGAAAAACTGAAAAAGGAAACAATAGGAACAATTTTTTTTATAATTGGAATAGAAAAAACCCATGACAAATAAAAAGTAAGTAAAAATCAAAGAAGGAAAAAAAATTGTTAAGAAGATACCAAAATTTTCAAAATGTAGGGAAAAATTGGGACACAAGAAAAAAAAGAATACAAAGTGAGAAAACAAGAAATAAAAAAGAAAAAAGATGTGATGTAATGAAAAATAATAAGGATGTTATAAAAACAGGAAGTACTAAAAGCTCTTGTAGTCTAGTCTGTGAGAGCCTTGGTTCGAATTCAGTCCCGACAAGGGACCAGGCTTCGAGTCTTGAGCTAGTCTAGCTCTAAAAGTAGCGACATATGGTTAAGTTTTTTCCGGGATGGCAAAGCATTTCTGGTTTTTCAAGTCGCCGTGATCACACGGTACAGGGACAGGTTTTTCTCGAGCAGTATGCGGTCGCGAGTCATTAATGTACCACGCAGCTACTACTCGGATGAATCGAATTTTAACCCTAGAATGGTACGGTCAATTTTTGGATGATTTTAGGTAAATGTTTCTACTAAAAAGAAGGCAACAATTGTATAATGTACATTTTTTATTTTATCATTAAACATAAAAAGATTATATAGCTTCCAGCCTCATGGCAGTCAGAGTGGCCAACTGGCTGATGCGCGACGAAATATATACCGCATGTGAGTTCTAGGGTTAATAAACCGTTCCGGGAAAACCTAATCGTATGTCGCACTACATTGAATTCAATGAATGTGGATGCTTTCGGTCGCAAAACCGAGGTGTAAAGGGTGGGATTGCTATACAATTTGTAGGAGTTGGTTTTACATGGAGATTGAAGCAATGTCACTAAATTTTCCGCACCTTTGCTCTTAACCTCTCCATTTGGTGTGATATAAAGAATTAGACTAATTAAGGAAAACTGTGGGAAATGATAGGATGAAATAGTTTCTTGTAGGAATTGCTGACGTACGAATGTTGTTCACATGATGTATTGCTGACAGTTTGTTGTGCAGAACAACTCCCACATTTATGTAACGGTGTTATGTCTAGGAATGAGATTCATGTTCATTTTTAGGGTTATGGAGAATGATGATGGATTCGGATTGAATGGGATAGGTATAAGGTGCCATGAAAGAAAGTAGTAGTGAAGTGTGAAGAGGTGCGTAGATATACGCCCCGTGTGAATTTTTATGCTATAAGTAAGTGAATAAACGATGAGGTTAGCACCAACCTGTAGAATTTTGAGAGGGTGTTGAGGACGTGGAATATTGGCTTTACAGCTGGCAAAAACGATGAAAGACAGGACAAATCCTGGGGAGATAACAGCTGTGTTAGTTTATGGATTTGATAGAATATTGTTTATTTTCAATACAGTAAATAGTTTTACACAAGTGTAGATGAAAGTAGAAGAGGGAGATCATTTTGCGTATGAACTCCGAGGAGACAAGCGGTGATGGAAGTACGATTGTTTAGGTGGCTTTTTCGATTAAGAGGGAATTATTGACGGAAACTATGAAGGGTTTGCGAATTGAAATGGTGGAATGACTTCGAATGTGTCACAATGGAACATCACACGTTCCTTTAAGAAAAAAAAAATGTTTTACTGGTTTTGGATAGGAGGGGAAATGAGTCTGTAGCTTTAGGATAAAGCTGGGTACTTGTTCTTTCTAGGAATTGGAAAAATTTTGACAGTTTCCTAGTTACTGGGAGTCCATTGATAATGCAATGATTAAAGAGTGTGAAATGGAGAGATGGAATTCAGCACAACGTTTGAAATCTTATCAGGACCGGTAGACTTTTTATTATCCAACGATTGGACTAATTTTTAAATATGGAATGGCTGATAATAAATTAGTAATTACAATTGCTCCTCAAAAAGATATTTGTCCTCATGGTAATACATATGCTAGCAAGGCCGTTGCTATTACAGCGAATAGAATAAGTACTCCAACTATTCATGTGTGAGTAAATAAAAATGAACTATAATAAATTCCCCGACCAATTTGAATATAAATACAAGGTTCAATAAGGTTCGTAATAATCATCCAAAATGTACATCTCGGCAGATATGAGCCACTCTATTAAATGCCATTTCAATATCAGCAGTATAGTTTATAGCTAGAAATAATCCTGTAACAATTTGAATAATTAAACATATTCCTAGTAAAGACCCGTAATTTCATCAAGCTGAAATATTTATGGGTGCTGGCAGATCAACTAATGTATTATTGGCAATTTTAAATAGGGGGTGTTTTAGACGTATTGGTTAACAACAAATATTGACGTTTCGAAAATGTGAAAAAAAAACTAAAATTCTGTTCCAGCGCAGTCATTCAATCAAAATGAAATTCACAGGATGGATTTAACTTAACGTGAAGCAGATTTAGTATATTTTTGGCTATGCTGCTAACACAGAGTTGCCAGCACTAGACATTTTCGTAAATATTGCAACAACAGATGCTTCCATTATACATTCATATGCAAAGCATTTTTATGATAAACTTATTACTGATTCGTTGGAAAAGTGTTGCCAGCACTGAAGGAGATTTTTTCTTGACGTTTCGGCAGTAGTTTTCTGGGTTAAAAATTTGCCACACGATAATAAGTGTTTTCGTGCTCCTGAAGATGATGATAAATAATCTCTTTTTTGGGGAGTTTTGGTTTTAGTTTTTTTCTTCAAAATTACCCATATGCTTAAACGAGAAAATTTGAAAACCAAGCAATCCCGATGAATATCGGGATGAATGAATTAAGCTTATCTTATCAATCCGAGTAGATGAGTTCCAAGTGTTATGTAATCTATTTGTATTTGCTTTTCTAGGCTGGCAAATATGTGTAAAGTCTTTCAAAGAGGAAATCAAACTACGAAACGTTGTGTTTTTTTTTTAAGTTCGAATCTATTAGGCTAGCTTCGAATTTGGTATTTGAACAGTCGACATATTTCTAATGCATGAGCAGACTGATCAAATGGTAGTGCAAAAAATATATAGGCTTCCAGGTGTTTCATCCAGAAGAGTATTTATGCAAACATAGAGAAGTCACACGTGCCTACTTTTCGCTAATCGAATAGCGATAAACATTCTGCCAACAATCCATTTAAATTAGATCAAATGACAAATCGCTCAGCACTCAGTTCATGTCCAGAAAAAACCTTTCTGTCTAAGTTGGATTAGATACCGATGGAATTTATGTTGATAGACATTTATTCTAATTGATTCGACTGATCATGTTGGCAAAAATGTTCTGCAATCGTAATAGAAAATTCGTATCTATGGGGGAACGAATCAATTAAAAGGAACTGATTAATGTCAAAATCTATCAGAATCAGAAATTAAATATGATATTAGCAAATTGACATGGATTTAGCAAATACAATTTTTTTGAGGTGATTGAGATTTAGGCGGATCAACTGATCTCTTTGAACTTAGATTTTGTCAAGTTTTCGTTTTTAATGCAATAGTGCTTAGTTTGGTATGCTTTTTTTGTCATTTTTAGGATAGCACATTGGCCGATTCTCTAATATAAAGTAAGAAGTTAGGATTTGACAAAGCTCCAGGTTTTTTTCTATGGGATATTTAAATTTACGTAGCTTGACAACTCTTTTGTTTGCACATTTTTGGTATTAGATGGGGACAGTTCCTGTCCTGCCTTTTGAAAGAACGCCTCAAATCATAGCGCCTCATGAATACCTCTGCTGTTACTTACTGCACTGGATCAGGATTAGAATTAGAGATGACGCGTATATACTGGAACAGGTATATGGAACAGGTATTTTTTTGAAACAGCCAGTATTTAGTACGAAATTCAAAAATACTAGGTACGAATATTATTGTGAACTAAACATATAATCAAGAATTTACCCAATAAATTTCTTCCATTTGATTCATTTCAATCAAACAGTGACGAAATAGTACCCTAATATTAACATGCACTTGTATTTCATACTCGTATTTCATACTTTCGTACTCACGAGTATTTCGTAATTGCAAGTATTTTCGTATCGAGTATTTTCGTACTTGCAAGTATTTTCATATCGAGTATTTTCGTACTTGCAAGTATTTTCGTATCGCGTATTTTTGTATCGAGTATTTTCGTACTTGCAAGTATTTTCGTATCGAGTATTTTCGTATCGCGTATTTTCGTACTTGCAAGTATTTTCGTATCGCGTATTTTTGTATCGAGTATTTTCGTACTTGCAAGTATTTTCGTATAGAGTATTTTCGTATCGCGTATTTTCGTATCGAGTATTTTCGTACTTGCAAGTATTTTCGTATCGCGTATTTTCGTATCGAGTATTTTCGTACTTGCGAGTATTTTCGTACTTGCGAGTATTTTCGTACTTCCAAGATACGGCAAACTGACATCCGCCGGAAAACCGTCCGGAAAAACCGAAAGTAGCAATAAAAGTGCTAAGGAGGAAAATGTTGAGATCCTTTTTGGTTCGCCAGTTGGCCTTTCCGGCTGTGCTGAGGCCCTCCTCGTGACTGCAAGTCGCCACGAGAGTATCTCCAACCCTACCGGGGTTGTAAAATGTACGAGACCGCGGGAGTTAACGTGCCCCTGGACTCATGTCCAGCCTTACCGAAGAGGTCGGCCCCCTAGTGGGTGCGTGTTTAATAGGCGAAACATTTTGTTTTTATTATTTCTTAATAAAATTTTGGACAAACTTCATGCTTCAGTGAGGTGAAGTGGAAATCCGACTGTTTTAGATTAGCCAGGAAAAGTTTGGTATCAGAGATCGATCGATGAAAAGCCATATAGATGGCAAAAGGATTAGTTGGCCCTATTTTAGTAAATTTTTCGACATTAGTAATTTCAACGAATACAGGAGGTGTTTTGTGCATATAATAAAATGAAAATCAAACTAAATCGAGTGAATTTGATTGTTTTCCCTTAGATGGCTCCTAGATTCGAGAAAGACTTGCCAAATAAGTGACGGACCATTGGAAAGTTACGGACAAACTGCACGGACTAATGACTCGGTATCCTTTCACGGTCATCTGCACCATCACCATTCTAACTTGGGAACTTTGTGTCTGGTGAGTGGGGGAGGGCATTCATACCGTTTCATTACATCACTGCAAATCGCATGTACTTGTGGGTATATATGTGCATACTTCAAAAAATACTAGCTAGTATTTTTGGAACAGGTATTTGGAACAGGTATTTTTTTGTACTCGTTCTAGGAATACCTAGTATGTGAAAATCCGAGTACGACCCAACTCTAATCAGAATCCACCTTCAATCATTTCTCACAGTAACCTGCTTATGATAATCCATTTATTATCGCACCAACGCCAAAATAAACACATTCCAGCTCCGGGGACAAAAAAGAATCCGAGAAATCCCCTAAATCATCATGAAACAGCAACGGAAAATTTTTCAGACTATCCACCTTATCCTCTTCTCAATTTTTTTGAAATTCGTTCTTATCACGAAGGGTGGTATGCAGGCCATTATACACAATTCTTAGTTCGCACATAAATCTGGTGCTCTGTGTCTCGACGACGACCATCTCGGATTAACACAAAGATTGCCGACGGATTATTCGGAAAGTTCGTTGTGCCCAGCGAAAAAAAACAAAACACATTTTGAGCATGATCTCTCGCAACGTGAGCCATTGAGCCTTGCAAGCGAAATGCATGCATCCATGCACCATTTCCACTGCTGCTGGTGCAAGACCATTATAAAATACATTTTCAATTCAGTTGAGCTCAATACGCAGATAAAAGATCTACTGGTGAAATCACAGCAGCAACAAAAAAAAACAAAACAAAATCCACCAAAACTCGACGATCTTCTGCAAAGTCGTCGGAACGTACGATGAGATTCAAAAAACGAAATCTCAACCGAAAAAATACTTCTGGTACACCAAAAGAAGACGACCACTAGTCTTGTTGTCGTTCAAGTCCAGGTCCTTCTTCCTGCTGAGATTCCGCACACACTATCTGGAGAAAACAAAGACTGAGACGACGAGAAACACAAGCGAAAAAACGAACAGAACAAAAAAAAACATATAAAACGGTCAGAAACCATGCGAAACAAGTGCTGCTGGGATATGCTTAAATTCCTTCCGTGTGGGTGCATATGGGAGGCGATATTCAAGTGGATTCCTGCGTCATTCTCTGGGTTCTGTTGTGTTCGATGGTCTGGTCGGTGGTCTTGAATTTGTTATGCGAAGCAATAATAAACCATAATATGGACCAGCAGTCGAAGCCAGGAAACATGCGAATACTTGGAACTGTAAGACAAATGATCTTCACGGTGAGATTGCAGTCTTCGTAACGGACAATTGAGAAGTGTAAAATGAGCATATTCATGTTGCTTCCGTTAGGACTATCATAGTTCCGCACTATGATACCATTAAGTGACCAGAGAAAATTCGAAGTGAAATGAATCAAAAACACAAAGCTACTAATAGTTCCGAAAAAAGTTCGATATCATTTCAGATTACCAACGAACATGGAGCTCCCGCTACGTTGGAGCTCGAATCGAGCACTGATTTGAATTCCGCTTCATCACTCCTATATATAAAACTGAAATTTTGGCGGGAAAATCAATATAACGACAATCCTAACCGGCTTGAAACATTCCAGAGGAATTCTGAGAAATCTACCGCCCGTTCGACTGGTCTTTGCTGGAATGGATCGCGATATACATACATACGTATATGCATGCTTAAATAAATATATGAATACATGTCAGACTTAGCCATAACAACAAACGTTACTAGATATTCTTATGATTTTTATTTTAGAAGATCTTTGGTGAATTCTTTGGTCGTGTACTTTTGTGCGGTGTTGTTTTGTATGTGAGAAGAGGGTACAAATATCGGAGTGGGAAGTTTGATGGAGGTAATTTTGGCTTTGGTGAATACAGACTGGAAGGAACTTCTGTTGGCAAACCTCAATTACTGCATTTTAGTAAGTGTCATTACAGGGACTCTGAATGAATAATTAAAGCTCACAGAATGAATTGGATAGCAGACCGTGCAACCTACAATATTTTCTTAGTTTTTCATTTTTATGAAATTGACTTTTTGTCCCTAAATTAACGCATTTCAGTGATATTTTGGCTTTCGCATCTAAGTATTTCTGCATTATCCAAAACTTAACCATATAATTTTTCTTTTCTCCATCTACATAACATCTACAAACTACCCGCATCAACCAATCCCGCTCAAATTCATCCCCAAGGTCCCAATCCAATTTTAGCCACCCCTCCCCGAAAAAAAAATCGCTAATCACATGTTTTCAATGTTTATCTCTCTCGTCAGCCGAGAAACGAACGTTACAATCAGCCGGTACGACAGTCCTAACCGGCCGTCCGACTGGCGGTAAGAATAAAAACATATGATCGTCACACCGATATATTTCTCGAGCGCAACAACCAAGATTGAGACCCCCTCAACATGCATCTTCTCTTCCACATTAGTGAGTGCTTTTTCATCATCTTCGTCTTGTTCTCCTTGATGATATTGGCTAGCCAGCAGTATGAAATACGTTGTGCAAGATCGTGCCCCGGCTTGAGACGACGAAAAAACGTTAAATGGAATCGGAATCACAACAGAAAAATCAAAAAATAAACTAAACAACATATTCGGAGGAACCGGCAAAAAAGAAGAAGCATGCTTTTGACATTGTGTGTAGATATCTTTGGCAGTCGTTTGGAGCGTATGCAGATATATACTTTGTACGAGTCCTCAGTGCGATCATGTTTTTAATGAGTAGCAATTCTTTTAGGTATTCTCATAATGTTTTAGCAGCAGCTAATATGAGTAGATGATTGCTTAATGAAATTCATTTCGAGGTTAAGGTGTTGAAAAACATGATTTCGTACAACCATTGAATTATCTGGGTAGGTATGCAGAAGAATGACAAGTGTAATGTTGCATCGAGAGTGTATGTACGATCAATCTGGCCGGTTATGAATGAAATGTTGCGATAAGGAAATATGTAGTCATGATATGCATTATAATGGCAGTTGAATGAAAAAGAATTGGTGGTTTTTTTTCGAAAGGCAAGCAGTGAATACAAATTTTGATAGGCAGTTTAAATCAACTTTTGATGGGAATTATCTTGTAGATCTGATTGGCTTCGGTACTTACAATGAATTTATGCAATTCAGATTTCCTTTGAATTTCCACTATCTTTTGACGTTGGATTTTTATTTGTCAATCTTTGGATCATATTCTTCAGAGATCGCATTATAAAATAAATTCTGTCTAGAGCTCGTGTTTTATTTTTTGGCATTTCAGAAAATCACAGTAATAAACTCTTATGATAAGAAAAGGCTTATATATTTAATTTATGAGCCCTTTGTAAGCGCAACGAGTGCACCGTTGAATAAATCCTAACATCCTTGAAGCGTAACATTTTATATATTGTACATGGAGATCAAATTTTAGACGAAGATTAAAAACTACGCCAAGGTTTTTATGTTGACCTATATGGCAATCAATTAGGTCTTAATGAAATCGCAGACATGCAATAATGGATGAAAAGCTGCTTAAGATTTAATGCTGCTTAAGATCTAATGGTAAAGAAGGATACAACGGAGTTGACCCAACTGAGAAAGTTATTTACGAATAACATGAATAAGAGAGGCCCTAGAATGGAACCTTTGGGAACACCAGGCGTTATATATAAGGTGAAGCAGCACACCCATTGAAGAAAACGCAGCAAGCATGATTAACAATATAGAAGAAGAAACAAGAGTGTAATACATCATATATGCCAATTTGAACAAGCTTATCCAACAACACTTTATAATTGACCTGGGCAATTCGCTTAGTAAAATCCGTGTGAATTATTGTTTCGCCCCTAATCTGGATCTGGAATATTGGAAAAAATAGGTCCAAAGGACGTTTATTAACATTTGCAATATAGTTAAATTGAGAAATAGTCCAGTTGAGTAGAAAAGAGGAAACTTATATGGACACTGGATTTCTAGACACGATTGTCAATGGTGTTAAACCCCAAGTTGATACATCTACAGGCAACCATTATGGAATGATAAAAAAATACACTCGTAAGAATATAAAAGAATGTAAACAGTAACAAGCAGTAGACAGGACATCAAGCGAGAGAGAAATAGAGAAGCAGACACTGGCAAACATTCAAGAAGAAAGGATGCAACAAAGTCACAGAGTGCACATTGAATCGATTTACGAACAATTACTAGAACCACACCATCATCCGCTTTGCGGTTAGGGATCTATCTCGGCCATTTCTAAGCAGACAGTATAGAGGTTAAAAATTTTTCATTGAAAATCGCACCAGAGTTAAGGTTCGGTTACCCTTACACGTTTTGGTTGTGATTAAAAATAAATCTGTTGTCTGCAAGATTTTGGATACTTGATTGCTTGAAGCATGAGCTCAAATTTATCGAAAATTAACAGAATGTTGTCGATCATAAAAGGTCTTGATAAGAACACCAATGGGTCACAAAACGTTCATTTGACGTTCGATTCCAGCAATGAATGTTAGTAGAACTACACAGTATTCGGTGAATGTGCTTTATAATGACAGTTCGAGACACATCATCATCATCATAAAATGCCAATTACTTACTAGAACGCACCAAATTATTTGAATAAATCCAATGGCCATGGCAGGACAACCTGATAAAAGATTTCTGTACAGCTGTTTTTGTATGTTTGTAAGGTGACTTTCCTGAACTTTTCTAAAGTATCAATTAAAAGTGAGTGATGAGGCACAGACATCTAGAGTCGGTAAAGAGCGATGTCACCATTGCCAAAAATTTGGCTAGTTTTCTAACAACTGTTATGTCTATGTGTGTCAAATGCGATGGTCTCCAAATGGAAACTTTCGTACAAAACGACCAGAGCAGAAGCCAAAGTGCGTTAACTGCGGAGGTGATGATCCTGCAAGCTACAGAGGTTGCAAAAAACGGCAATATTTAAAAAAATAATATTTAGATAGGAAGAACCAACTCCAATCCTCTGCGACCAAATACAAGTAATCTGCTCATGCCTACTATATTTTCCAACACGAATGAACAATTCAAAAAAGCAAATTTTCAAGCATAGACTTCACCATGAAAATAGATAGTTATGAAGGTTGTCCTCTTATTTTAGAATGAAAAACCAAGTCGAATATGCCACCCCCGTTTACGAAGCTACTGGAATAAAGTATAGTAAATCAGGCAAAACTGAGGCCTTCACCGATGCTTTAGAGCTCCTTTAGTAAACAACAATGCAGACGATGACCTTAAAGAGGAAGGCCATATCGAGTAGACAGCGTCAAACCTTATCTATGAGAGAGCGCAGACTGGGTTGAGGATGATACTTCCAATACTCCTTGATAAAGTGAAACTCGTGATAGATGGTCTCAACAAAAGGAAACCCCCAAGATTAAACAAAGTCGCCAGGCTCTACCTTTCCCACTGACTCCGTTTAGGGTGGCTCTGTAGGGACGGCTAAAAAGAGGAGAAACAGGAAAAAATGTGGTCAAAGATTCCGAAACCTTCAAGTTTTTTGAGAAGCAAGTTGTGGTTCCAGAAATCAAAGGTCTTCAAAAAGTTTGCATGTATTACATCAACTTGAAGTCTGGAATCGAAAGTTGAGGCAACATAATTTGAAAATACTACAAGGTTAGTCGTTATGGAGCGGCTTTTAAGAAAATCATGATGTTCGGCGACACGAAAAAGATGGAGAGGAGGATGTACTCTGTTATAGATAAGACGTTCAAGGAATTTATTGAAACAGTAAAGAAAAGAAATAGGACGATAGCTTAAAATATTTGAGGCACCAGAGTAAAGGTTAATGTTGAACATACTAGATAATTGAACAACAAAAGAAGACGAAATTGATTTTACCAGTACATACGAAATACTATTAGGATCGGAACAAATTATTATTAATCAAGAAGATGGTAGATGGAGTAAGACAGAAATCTGTAGGAGGCAAATTTGTTGCTGCATTTTTAAAAAAGGAAGAGGAAAAAGCAGTAAATAGATCGCAAATAGACTGTGGAGTTACCACAACTGTGTCATCAAGTTGCATCAAATCAGGAATAGAGGAACTGGATTTCAAGGAACGGATGTGGAACTAAAAGGGCTGTTTTTTTATTAGTGTGTGAAGTTTCGATGTTCAAAAAGAAATCCCGCACTTTTTTTAGCAAATCGTAAAACATGAATTTTATGATTATCTGCGAATAAGCCCATCTTTTATCATTTTAAAGGAGCTTTTTTCTTTAGTTTCATCAAAGAGTTCCTTTTTATTTCAGAGGACGATGGATAAGATTAAAATGAGAGCTGATATTACAAAAAAAAAAAGAGATAAAACTTAGATAATCCATGATCTACATTCAAACGTTTGAAAAAAGAAAAGCAGTTAATAAGACTGATTTCAGTTGACAAGGTTCTGCAAACCAGTTTTGTGGAAGTTGTATCGACAGATGGAAGAGCGTTTAGAAATTATTTCGAATTTAAGATCAATTCCAACGAAGAGTGGAAGCTGATGGAGATCAAGTTTTAGCGTACTCTAATCACTTCAATATATCTCAAAAGCAATATCCTTTTCTTGGATTTCATCCTTCGTTTTTCAAATCCAACTAACAACAATTGAAAACATTTCCCGCTTTTCTTTTGCTTAAAATTGTTCAAAGGGACCCGATATTTTTCGTTTCATCTAATACAAGGTGATTTATTATGAGGTTTGATTTTCGATAGGCTTTTTTTGACAGATCACGCATGACTCCTGTCAAACTGTAATGTAATTTTTATTCACTATTGTTTGATAAATGATCATGGAAAGACTTACACCGCAACAACGTATTCAAATTGTTCGCGAAATTTTGTTCAGTGGTGGGCGCATTTTTTTTAATAATCAATCCTCCGGCAAAATGGGACGAGTTAGAAAGCGAAGTCATCGTACGAGACAAAAATCACTCTGTATCCGACATTGACCATGATATTCTGAGCTTTTCTATTGGCAGTATCATTGTCCTTCGAGCAGCCAGAAATTTTGTTTACCACAATCTCGAGGATTAAGTTGTTGGTTTACATACAACAAGAGATTTGAACAGAAACATTGATGAGCCGGGTATAGATAAGTTGTTGGTTTACATACAACAAGAGATTTGAACAGAAACATTGATGAGATATGCATTTGGAAATCAATAGAATCAGCAGAAGAGACCACGCTTCAACTTTCACAGTTGATGGTAGGCCCTTCCCTGATGACAGTGCTACAGCCGCACCGTGACTGCAAACCACTTCTCTGAAAGATTCGCAGGTGCCCAACTCAGTGAAGATCCTGACTTCGAAGTTTGGCTTCAAAAAAAATCAAGACCCCATCAATGCCTTACAGGTCTTCATAACAAGCTGACGACAAAATCATCACGGCCTTTTGAACCGTTATGGAGAAAGCATTCGATTCTGTTGGGTTCAAACTTATTACCCTTGATCTCTTTAGATGTCTTATTAAATTTGTTGCGAGCTTTCTTCACGACAGAGAGGCTTTTGTAAAGAGGAAAATGCCAGGAAAAATCAATGAAATAAAAAAAAATTGCAATGAGGGAAAATTCAGGATATCTTCACTTGACCCTGGTATCCCACAAGGTTCTATCTTTATACCCATTCTTTTTATTTGATATTATATTTATAACTACATATAAATAACTTTGGTAATGTTTAGGTAAATTTGTACGCTAACGATCTCTTAGCGTGGTGTAAGGAATGGCAATATATGTAGGTACGAGGTCGGTCCCATAATGAACTGTCCTGATATAGTTCTACACGACATGTCCATACATGTTATGTTGCATCGAATAGTTCGTTTATCATATACTTTGTGTACGAGCACCCATGGACTTGAAGAGCGTAGTCGCAGTTTAACAGTGGTTTGAACAACAAGTCACGTATATTTTCAAAATGTCGAAAACCGAGTATCGAAGTGTCATAAAGTTTCTGTTTAAAGAAGGCTTATCTCGCGCCCAAATAAAAGAACGATTAGATGGCGTGTACAAGGAGTGTTCCCCCTCTTACAGCACAGTGAAAAATTAGGTGACAGAGTTTCGCTTCGGGAGAGAAACTGTCAATGATATCGGCCATGGCGGTCGACCGGTGAAAGTACTCACTCCTGAAACTATTACTCTAAACGAGGAACAGGGTTTGAGCGACCGTCGTTTGAGGATTAGGGAGATTGCAGCTAGATTTGGGCTCTCTAAAAGTACAGTCCATCGTGCAATCTATGAACATCTTCATATGAAAAAAGTCAGAGCAAGATGAGTCCCGAAACTTCTTTCAGATACACAGGGACAGGAAAGAGTGCGCTGTGCTTCCGAGTTTTTGGATCTTTGTCGGAAAAACCCAAAGAATGTGATCGAGCAACTAGTGACTGCTGATGAAACTATGGTCCTGTATTATGATCCAGAAAGCAAGCGCGAGTTAATTGAATAGCGTCGTAGGGGTGAAGTCACCAAGAAAGGCAAAGGTGCAACAATCTGCCAAAAAAAAAAGTCATGTGCAAAATCTTTTGGGATTTCCAAGGTATTTAGAGGGTGGATTTCAAAGAATGCAATACAGTCGTAAACAGCGAATGTTATTCATCATTAATATGCAAACTGCGAGGCATGATAAAAGAGAAACGCAGAGGCAGTCTGTCTAAAGGCGTCCCGTTGGTTCAAGACAACACCCCCGTTCACACCGCCAGTGTTTCAAAGTATGCACTTCATGAATGTGAGTTCATGGAGCTCGACCACTCACCTTATAGTCCAGATATGGACTAATTTAAAGCGGGACTTAAGAGGACGAAAATTTTCAAGTGATGAAGACTTGCAGGCGGCCGTCTTCAGTCATTTTGAAGACAAAGATTATGCTTATTTTTATAAAGGCTTAGAAATGTTAGTTCACAGATGTCAGAAGTGTGTCAGAATTAGTGGAGATTATATTGAAAAATAAAAATGGTTTCATTTCATTTTCTTTGTTATTTCATAGTTAGGCCACTTTATTATGGAACCGACCACGTATGAGGGCAATATACCCAAGGATATATGAATGATAATGTATTCAAGGATGACAACAATAAAACTCCAGTGACATGTCGACGATCTCTGCCAATATAGCTTCAAATGGGAAATGAAAATGAGCGCGAAAAAAACAAGTTTAAAGTCCATTAGAAACTTGAAGCTTGGGATCCGTGATAGAGACGTTGTCAAAAAGGATCAAATACCTTGCGATAATTTTGAACACTTTTCAAATCAAGTCTGCCTAATTTTAAATTAAAATTGAAAAAATATAGATAAAACCAGCCATAATTTGAACGGGATCATTTAAAATTTTCAAAACTTTCAACCGTTTTTTTTTTTGGTTCACTAAAATCCATAATATATTCTTTATCATTTCTGATTATAATTTACTTCCACATTTTTCTGCCAAATCGTTTTGATTTCTGACTATCGATACGCAAAAATCTAAACGCGTCCAGAGCAACAGAGATAATAAACGGATAAAAACTGCCGAAGAAAAAATCATCTACCCGGGATGTTTTTTTTTCGACGGGCCTATCAAATAAACAGCAGGCAGTTGTGAGCTTCAAAGAAGAAGAAAAAAATATGAAATATATACATGCCTACATTGTAAGCGCGAGCTTGTTTCTTCTTTCCCGAAAAAAATTCAAATATTTTTTTTTACTGCCGCTAGCATGTAAAGTAGAAGAATTTGCTAGTGGATCGCGTACTCATGTCAGCGCCAACCGCGCTTATCACGTACTTTCCTACAACATATACGACGAATGGTTTGGTTCCACATACGAATCTCGGATTATTCAGTACGATTCGAATAATCATATATAGGAGACTCGCTGTATGTATGGACATATTTGAAGAAATGTATCGCAATCGGACCGAACAGGAACTTCTACAAGAGCTCGAAAACTTGAAAAGTTCCCATGGCCATAATCCATCCATCCAGCCAACCAAAATGGACTTGAGAAAAAGTTTTGTAACCGAAAAAATATTTGAAATTTTAACGGTCATTTGGCGGAATCAAAAGTTTTATTCGTATGGACGATCGATGAGTTAGCTTGTGGTGACCATGGTGGATATTATGGTTGAGTTGCGTTTTGCAGGAATGCCATACATACAGGGAATCCAGAGTTTGAATCAAAGTTGATTCGCGTTTGTCGATGGGGAGCAGAGATTGAAATGCCTTCGATTTGAGGTTGAAATTTTGAAGTATCTTATCCGGTAACCAGTTTCTTGGTTGTGGAAGTACCTGGCATTGATGTAGATATGTATTGTGTGGCTAGCGGGCAGATATGCTTTAGGTTTGTTAATTAGTAAGAAATTAATTTGATGAATATTTCAATAGATTTACGAAAGGGCTTTATAAGTCTCATGACAAAGTGTCAGGGAAGATACACCTCTTCTGAACGGAATGCTCGATTCTTAATCTGAAATCAGCAGTAATTCCAAACTCACATAGAACTCTTTTCTCACATTCCTGATCATGGAGCTCAAAACTGCTTTGATATTTTTAACGAGTCTAAGAATAATTGATAGTGCCATTAACCTGTTCTTGTAATCAAAAAGGTCCCGCAAAACTCAGCCCGAAAATTCCCAAAGCCAAACATTTGCGTTCCATTGGTTCGCATCCAACAAACTACCATTTGATATCTCGCAAACTATGACGACCATATAATCAAGCACCACTGCGATATGGAGCGCTTGGGGTCAAGGTAGGCACGTTTGCACGCACCTCGACGAATCAAATCATCTCAAAATTCGCGGGCACGTTCTTTTCGTGGTTTACGTCATCCCCTCGACTACCACCGTCTCCAGTCACCATAAAATTGCGATTAATAAGTGGAATAACATCAAATGTTAACATTTCTTGCGCAAAGATCGCAGCATACCTACCTACCCGGTGCCAAATAGCAATTTAGATAAAACTGTTGTTGAGAACAGATTAAATGCCGCCACCACATAGTCGTCTTCGTTGTCTCGCCGTGGGTGAGATCTCGCGGATTATGCAATAAAATTCCAGTTGAGTTTTTATCCTTTTTCCACCCCCGGAGGTGCGAAAAGTTTTTCGTATCAATGCGTGAATGGTGTGTGGTCGTTTGTGGATTCCTTTTTTGTTTGTTAATTAGTTCATCTAAGGCTGCGACGTTGAACTGCGTGAGCTCTATTGTTCTTGACTTTATTGCTACCATGGACCATTTAATTAGATGCTGTTGCTTAGATATCAAGGTAAAAACAAAGTTAAGGAAGAAAAATGCTTGAGAAATTAAATAAATCCCCAGTTTTTAAATTAAATATTTATCAGCTAAAAAAATATATTTCAACAATTTACAATAATAAAAATCGGTACATACTTAAATCTTTAAATTGAAATGTTATAGTTAAATGTAATAAATTTCTGTTCAATGAACATTTAGAATCAAAAACCCCGTTTTTATTTTGAGTCCAAAATTAAATTAATCAATAGCCAGATTATTTTTTTTGCAAAGTGAAACTGCACATAATCATCATTTCACATATTTGTCTACGTGCGAACATACATACGGCCATCAAATCAGGCCTCACTTTTTTTGTTTGCAAAGATCCGAAAATCCGTTGAAACCCCTTATCAAAACTAATCCACTAGTAAGAACGTACATACAGAGCTGATAACCAATCGACAAAAAAAAATACGTTACACCAGCGCAGTTCTTATCCGTTATTGATGCAAATTCTTAGTTTTCAGCAACGACCGGCCATCTAAACATCTCTTTCCGGTATCGGTTTAACGTCTTATTTCAGATTTCCCAAACGCCGAGAGTCGCCGTTGCCGATAAATTCTTTTGCTCTTTCGCATAAACTTGAATCATAATGAGCCGGTGGCCGCGGACCATTGAGCCAGTACGGCCTAGGGGCTATATGGCTCGTCACTTTGAAGCTCATTAGCACACGTATGCGTACATACATGTGCAGTATTCGAATTTTTCATCCGTCGGGCTCCAGATATAGTTGAATTTCACGCGACAGCCCGGCGCTGATGGTCAACGTCACATAACACCATAATCTCCTTCTTCTCTTGATAATCGCTTATCAAGCAACATTCGCGGGTGCATATTGTGTTATCATTAACTGACTGTTAGACCACTCCACCTCTTTTACGAGTCAGAGGCGAGTGTGGTGATTACATGGGCGTTTGCTGCTAAAATGACCGTTACAAAAAAAAAGTATCGATAAAATTGGCAGTATTGGATTTCATTAATGGTTCCGGCGCTCGATATTGTCTGTGGCCGTTGATTGACCGATGACCACTACGGAAAAATGCACGAAAACCGGTGACAACCGTCTTTTCGGTTATCGGTCTTTTCGATCACGGCCGAAATGTGGGAAATAAGAAACAACAAAGCAAAAGAAAAAAAAATGTATCTGAAATGCAATCATTCGAATGCGGCAAAAGCAATTTATGCAGAGATTGGAGCGCCAACGGACCTTTCTGATCGTCCCCAGAAGAAATTAATTGATTTTTTTTTTAGCGATCCGAGTGGTGTTCGATAGTAAATATATTCACTTGATTAGAAATATGTACATATATCAGTAGTGGGTGAATAGCATCAATTTCAACCGAAAAGCACGTGACAATTTAACCATAAGACTAGATATTTTTAATCTTATCAAAATTGAGATACAGTTTGAAATTTCGCAGCGTTTTTCTTAACAATTTAGTTTTTTTAAACAATGCTCATTTCTCCAAGTTCGTATACATCAAGATACCAAAACTAACGAACGGCTAAATCAATTGATTACCAGTAAATTAGACCCTAACCATGCTGTGCCAAAAATTGAAAAGAAAATTGGCTTCTGGCGGCATGCCAGTTGATGCCTGGCTTAGTACTAGAATTGAAAGTGAAGCAATCGTAGAATACATCTACTAGAATAGATAGAATATATCTACCACCAGACCTAGCTTGTCGTAAGAGGCGACTAATGGAGACAAGCATGAGGAAGAATCCAAAGGATGTTATCTCTGCAGGTGGCAGCCAGACCGAGTCTGCAAATCCACCCGTGCTGGGAGTGCTCAGTGCGGCAGGGGCTCGAATTCTGCAGGCCCCAACCTCATGTACGACTGCAATGGAGGACTCTGGTTGCAATGGAAGATTACAGAGTACGATCGTGGAAGATCCCTGGTCAGCAAGTTTTCGAACTTGCAGATAGCATCGCTTTTGGTCACAGGCTCCGGAAAGGCGAGTACAGCATCAGCTGGAAGTCCAATTACGGTCGTACCAGGGAAAGATGTTTCCTCCCGAATCCTCACAAAAGATGAGAAGGAATAAACTAAAGGAGGTACCTCCGGCTAGTGTAAATGAGACACCTGCAGGTAGTACAGAAAGTAAAAATGGTCGTTAATCTGAACTCTGGAAACCTGTGGAAGCTCTCAGTCTCAGGCAACGTAAGAAAATGCGCAAAAGGGGCAAGCTGCCGGCGAAGGTGGACAGAGAAACCAATGCAGTAAGCAGGTGCTTCCCACGAGACTGGATGACAGGTAGCGAAACCCTTGATCCTACCTGGAGTAGCGAAAAAAAAGGTTGGTGATGCTAAGGCTTCTTCGGAGCAGAAATGTTCTGAACTGATGACTGAAAACCACTCCGATTGGACATTGTGAGCCAGCGAAGGCTCTCAACCGTCGACAGAAGATGACTCTGTTCAAGAAGTCGATGATTCCCGATGCAAAGCGGGAATCAGCAACAACGCTGAAAGGTAAGGAGGGACCGGCACCAACTCAGAAGCCAAATCTGTCCGCGGTGGTATGCGGAGGAAACGCAAGGTTGAAGCGAAATCCGATGCCTGTGCTTCTAAGCAGATCTACTCTAAATTCTCTTCTGCAGAGTTTCTTTCACTAAGAGCACGCGGACATTGTCTAAGGGTCTCTGCAAAGGGATCTAAAGATACCAATTCCAGACATTTCTATGCCTGAAGATTTCAAATTTGTTCAGATCAACTTGCAGTATGCCAAGGTTCGTCCTATCTTTTGAGCGAAAGATTGGCAAAACTGTAAGCTTCCATATTGCACTAGTACAAGATTTACGGCTCAGTACAACCACGGCGTCAAAGATCTTTTATGACGAAAGATCAACACGGTCGAGGATTTGCGTTCTGGTTTCCAATCTGCTTAGTGTCAGTTTTCAAGTCGGGACCTGTCAGCGGTTGTCGTGCAGTACCAGGAAAATGGCAGGCTTAAAAGCACGATTGTGTTGATATGCTAGGTTGATAGGTTGATTCGATTCAGCAAATTCCACCTTAGCTTTCCCTTTGACTCCTTACTCCCGCCACTGACACAGGAGTTGAAGAACCTGGTCCAGAAGGCTGAATTGGAGAGACTAGACCTTCAACTCCTATGTCGGTGGCGGGAGTAAGGAGTCAAAGCGAAAGCTAAGGTGAACTCAAAAGTAAGCTGGTACTTGGTCCAGAACTCTGAATCGGAGATACTAGAACTTCTGGTGGGCTGCGAAGCTAACTCCCACCATACCAGCTGGGACAGCAACAAATGTAACGCCACAGGAGACAGGCTCTTCGATTTTATAGCTTCTGCGGGGCTGATCATTTTAAACACTGGCATTTCTTCCACATTTGTCACTCCTAAGAGAAGGGCGGATATTGATGTAGCACTATGTCCGTCTGGAATAGTTAGAACAATAACTTGATGGCATGTATCGGATGAGATTTCACTCTCTGATCATCGCTACTGGGTGTTCCCTTGAGCCACCGATCTAACACCCGTGGTGGAAAAAAGAAATCCACGAAATACTGATTGGGCTTAGTTCAATCGGCTTCTTGCAGACAGAGCGTGTCCCAGTGGTAAGATAAAATCGTCAAAGTGAATAGAATCCGGGTTGGGCACTCTGAATAGAGACCTAAAAAGTAGCTATGAAGAGGCCTCTGCCCGATGAGTTAAGCCAGATGTGGCAAGACGGTTCGCTGATGGAACCGGGAACTACAGAAGCTACTAGGAAAGTACTGTAAGAGCAACAATGATGATGACTGGGTTCCCTACAGAGCCTCACAGAGAACATTACATTATCTAGTGAAGACTTCCAAGAGGGAATCATTTAGATTGCTCTGTGAGGGACTGGAAGGTGCACGGGAGATGTCGGGGCTTTGCAAAGTCCTAGAGAAGGATCAATCAGCTAAGCTGAACTCTCTAAAATGCTGGGATGTTGACTTTACCAAGTTCAAAAAGGAATCTCTGCAGACTTTACTTGGGATTGACTTTCCGGATGCTCCGGTGATTGAAACGCAGAAGGAATCTGCGCCTCTGACCAAACCTCCTGTTCTTTGCAGCAGATATTGTATACTGTTCTACGCCGGCACCTGCCGTTAGGCTCTATCCGGCGGTGCAACATTAGGACAGTGACAGTGATAGCTTCACGGATCAACAGCGTATCAACTTCGGTCAGTACTACCAGTTTTAGTTTAACGCATAATGTTATTTTGTAGCCCATTTTCACGGGTCCAGGCCGAAAAATATACCATGCTATATTACTCCTAAGCCAGCGCCAGGTCCGGAAACGATTTCTGGCCATTTCAAATAACGAATCCATACTGGTAGCCTATAAACTCACCCATTGAGGGGGGTCTTTCCCATATGACAGGAAGCACCTTCCACTGGAAAGTACAGCCTAATCCTGACCCCGCGGTACCGACACTTGTCGGAATCAGTTGACCTCGTGAGCTGTCTAACTTATTCTTTCGGGTGAAGGTCATCATCCATTATCAAGGCACGAAGGTCTATTGCTCATAAGGATGTACTCCGGAGCACCTTTTCATGGATAATGCTTGAACCCGTGAAGGAAGTTTTAAATCCCATAAGCCATTTTCGCAAGCGAACCATACACCAATATTGCAGTGATTTACCAGAAGAACACATATAGTTCAATTGGCGCTTATAAGGTTTCAAATGAATTTAACGAAGGATTTGACAGATAATTTAGAAATCGTTCGGGAATAAAAATTATTACAATTGAGCGCGGATGGTTGAACCGGATAAAAACCAATGGGCAAACTGCAGCACTGTTCTACTGGAGACATTCTACCTTCGAATCTGGTTTTGCGAAACTCTTTGAGTGTTTATGTCAAGCATAGGAAATTCAAAAGCCTTAAGCTCATAGGAGATTCGCGAAGTCAGATTCGATTATGGTCCAAAGAAACTTCAATTTTTAGAGAAAGGACCGGCTAGGTGACTTGAGGGGAAAACACTAGATAAGACGACGGTCCCAGAAGACCAAACGGCCCGTCTAAACTGTCACTACACAGCGCCACAATATTCTGGACCAACCTCAGACACAAAAAACTAGTTACTAGCTCTAAGTTAGTAACTAGTTGTAAGAAAAACTGTTCTGTCTAGTTTTGTTAGACGTTTTCGACAAGGAACTACCAGTCAAAAAGTTTGCTTAAATTTCGCTCGTAAAAGTTCTTCAATAGGTTAACGATAAGCTCCAACATAAGGACTGAAGTTAAGTCGAATGACAATTTTTTGCTTCATTTTTATGTATTGGAGGCCGGCCTAGCGCTATTGCATTACCTAGCAAGATCTAGTCGCGCCTCTATTGTAATAAGTTATCTTCAACACCGGGTTTGATTTGCGACTCGAGATAGATACCTGAACAGAGTCTATTATGAGCTCCTATATCCAAAGTAAGCAAGAACTGATAAAATGAAAAGGTTTAGAAATGAACACCAAGAGGCTAACCTCTACTGAAGAAACCTCTACTGAAGATCGAACTGAATTTAAGGGCATTTTTGGTGCACAGGGTGCTGGAAGTTCAATGACCAACGAGTAGAATTGGCCAACCAAAAAGGCTAGCATAGTACTTTTTACTTTCGCCAACGACACAAGCCTTTAACCCTCTCTTCACAAACAATTTATAGCAATAATTCGAAACAATGAAAATTTCATTAAAAGCCAAAAAAAACTCTAGCAATTTAATTACTGTCCTACTCCAACATCACACCGACGACCGGTTAGAATTTTGGCGTATCCCAGCCATGGCAAGGTCTTCAGCATGGCAAGATTTAAATAAGCAAGGCTTTTAATCAATATATTTGAACAAAATCTTCTGCGTGTAAATTACGAAAATACTGTCATGTAATCGTTTTTTTATCATTTTGGGTGATAAAAAGCTCATATCAGTTGTATTAGTACTATTTATTATTAGTATTATTATTAGTATCGGAAGTATTAGTATTATTTACTTATTATTATAGTATTATAGTCGATAGTATTATATTATTATAGCATTATAGTATATAGTATTATATAATTCTAGTATATAGTATTAGTTTTATTATTAGTAGTATCGGAATTAGTACGTAAATGGCTATTTCGTGCAAACCATGTTTTTTTTAAATTTAAACATTTAAAAAAATTAAAAAGGTATATCAAACAATTTTAGCAAAGTGATCCCACTATAAACTGTTGCTGAATCGAGGATGAAAGTTGGCTGAACTTTTCTTCTATAATCAAGATATACCAACATGGAGTAGTTACTTATCAATTACTCAGTTACCCACGTAGAATAGAATTGCTTCGTCCATGGCTGGATTTGAATCAGGGACTAGACACTTTAGTAGCCAGTAGCCTCTGATAAAATTTAAGAACACTTGGAAAGACGTAGGACGTTGCTTTATTAGTAATGTTTAGTAATAAGTAGTAAGCTCTTGTTGGAAGAACGATAAGCTAGCTTCTTTTTCTGCAACCAATCACATATAATCCCAAAATACTTTTGCTCTATCAAACACGAAAATAATACATTCTTGTTATTTCATATTACCTGAACATTCACACAAAATACACCAAACAATGCAGCTCATAGCACCAACAAACAATCTCTTACAAAAATTTTGGCGCGCTCTAATTTTCCCATTAATACTCTTATAATACACAAACATTGTAATCTCAACATTTCAATGTCCTTCTTATCCTGAAATTTTTTTTTCTTAACCACCTGACCACCAACTCTGATATTAATACACAGCCACCAAAACTATTCATCGTCCCGCACATCTATGAACCGTTTTATGATCCTTCTTCGAATTACCTTTCAATGTATCCTTTTATCGAGGGCAGGATATTACAATTAAACCTATTCTTCAAGCTTGAATGCCCGATTGGAATGTGCTCTGGCGCGCCGAAGGCTAAAACTTCCTACGGCAGTTTCGTCCTCCTTCACAGTCCGAGGAATACTACTATTTTATCGTTTCCTTATAGTTTCCTTGAGTTACAATGTTGTGGAATATCTTCCTAAAAATTTTCCAAAAAATTTTCTCTCTCTCGATAGTTTAGTCCCTGAATCTGATGCGGTGGCGGCACTTTAAAACCTGACCCCGGGTCATCAATTCGACAAAAATTTCACCTTCGTAGCCAAAACTAAAGAAGATTAGCCTCGGCCGTCATAGTGTACATAGACGTGAAGTATGAGCGTCTACAATGGCAAGGACATTCGGTGGATTAAATTCGAATAAAAGAATATAGCGGAGGCTAGATAAGAAAAGATAATTGTAAATTGTGTGAATTTTTCGGGAAAAAATTTCAATTTTCGAGGGAATTTTCCTATGCAGAGAGAAGATATTTTTTTTATTTGACCGAATGATGAAAAGGAGGAATTTGCTAGTCTTTTTTTTCTTGTCGGAATGATGGTGATTCGCAAGTGTGGCGCCCCCGACAATGAATGGTGATTTTTTTGTTCGATTTTTAATTTCATGGTGGATGAGATTTTCGTTTGATGGGAATATCAGGATATGAGATTGTGGAATGTGAAAATTGATACGATTGTGCCAATTGTTTGAATGTGAGAATTGAGGAAGTTGTGGAAATGTGATTTTTTTGGGTATATTTTTATTTCTTGGGGAATTTAACGAGCAAAGATACTTCAAGACGTATACTATTGAAAATTATAATGATACAGCTTTACTAAATTAATTTTTTGGATTTACCATCGAATATTTTACTCATTGTTTGATGTTTTTGGCATTTTTTTTTTTTTTTTTTTTGAAAAAGCATTTATTTTACCTGACTTGTTATAATCATTGATATGTTCAAGGATTTCGAGAAAAATTACCAAATGAGAGTTTTTTGAAAAATGTCAGACGTCAGAGAAATGTCAAAAAATGTCTTGATGAATCCTTGACGAAAATATTGAAAAAAAGATATTTTTTAAGTAGGTCAAATATTAAAAAAATTGCAGAAAAAACTTAGAAGGTAGTAAACAAAATCCGGCGTTAAAAATAAATTACTCAAATTAATCGCACCGATCGCTCTTTCGTTCATGGTGGTGGTGTGGAAATTGCTGTCCATGGTTCTATTAGCCAATGTGCGCGACCAGCTTCGATCGTAATTTCCTTTTCCTATTTTCCAGGCGGAAATAGCAACCATACTAAAGAACGTCTGTTCATAAATGATCTGAAAGTATTCGATCGCATGGAAAACAATTTTTTAGTTGCAGGGGATTTGAACTGCAGGAGCAAAGTTTGGAAATGCTTTCGTAGCAATCGCTAGGGGGATCATACTTGAGCATAAACTTACTTTTTCTGCCTTCAACATTTTTTTTAGTCCAACTCCTACTTTTTATCCTAAATCTAGAGGCAACCCATCTACGATCGACGTAATATTGACAAATTGCATTCAGTTTATATCTCCTCCATTTGCCCGAACTGCTCTATCTTCGGACCACATTCCGGTTTACTTTAGTATTCTCGACTGAGGGATTGAAAAAGCTTGTTTAAAAAAGGTTGCCTTCCATAGAGCAAATTGGGAAAAATTTTCGCGGCTCACTAGTGAACTAACCAACTTAAAATAGATAGCTAGACCTCTCTACGCCGCGAATAAGCGACATCGATGACCACATAGTAAAGTTCAATAGCATTTTACTATCTGCAGCACAGAGTTCGATTCCTGTGACTATAGCAAAACCGTGGTGCAAAAATTTATCTCTGAATTCTACTATTAAAACAGGCATTTCCCGGCGTAATTTTTTACGCAGACAATCATCTCTGAAGAAGGAAATTAATCGCCTCCAAAGAAATATTAAGGAAGCCATTTTTGTGCTTCGTAACAAACTACTAAACAACTAAAGGTAGTAAAAGCTTTTGGAACATCTCTAAAGCTCTCAAAAAAAAGTGCTCTCAATTTTATCCAATTAAAGTAAACGTTTCAAATAACGTGTCTAAGGCGTTAGCCTTTGCTCAACATCTGCATAACGTTCACACGTCAGCCATTATTAATAGTGATAGTGACACTGAATCTCAAGTGGCTTCTTCTCTCGATGATATCGAAAGTAGTAGCAGCCCCTTTATCCCCTTCATTTCTGTTTCCTCTCTAAAGAGCATCATAGCAGATTTAAAATCGAGTAAGGCAACGACATCTACATTTTATTTCTAAAAAAATATGCATAGGAAAGCGTTTATATACCTATCAAAGATATTAAATGCTTGCCTTGAAACATCTTACTTTCCGACTGCTTGGAAAATTGCAAAAGTTGTTTGGATGCCGAAACCTAATAAACCCAAGTCCGAAATCGGCAGCTACATGCCAATAAGCCTCATCAATGTGATTGGAAAAGTATTTGAAAGCTTCATCAAGATTCAGCTCCAAACCTTTATTGAGTCGCAAAATATCTACCCCACAAAGCAGTTTGCTTTCAGAAGCAGGCACAGTACTACTCATCAAGTTCGAAGAATTACAAACATAATCACTACGAACTTTGAAGAACTAAAAAATTCCACTGGTTTGCTTACCCTCGACATGGAAAAGGCATTTGACTTCGTCTGGCATCAAGCCTTAATTTGCAAAATGCAAATTCTTAATTTCCCTCTGTCCCTTACTAAAATTATCATGACCTTCCTGCGTGACCGATACTTTTACGCTAATATCAATGGTTCAGAGTCACTTAAGTTCCCGATACCAGCTGGTGTTCCCCAAGGCTCGGCGCTAAGCCCCATATTATTTAACATTTTCTTATACGACATACCACTACCAGTTAATTGCATTATCAGTCTGCTTGCTGATGACACAGCCCTTTTGTCTTCAAATCAATGTCCGATATCTGTAATAACCTCTCTAGAAAATTGATTCACAACACTGTCCAATTATTTAACTAGATGGAAGTTGAGAATATACCCTACCAAAACTGAGGCAATATTCTTCACTTGCAAGCGCAAGCAATGCCTACACCTCAGTTCTCTAAATGTAGATGGTAACTTTGTCGGTTGGAACCCGGAATACATAAAATATCTAGGAATTTACCTCGACAAAAAGCTTACCTTCAAAGCCCATATCGGGTTCATCTTCAAAAAATGGGACCTTCTGGTCAAATCCTTGTACCCGTTAGTAAATAAGCGCTCGCAGCTGTCAATAGCAACCAAATTGATTTTATTCGAAACAGTTTTTTAGTCTGTCATGCTCTAGCAGCATTAACCGCATTAATACCAAATTTTTCAACAGTTGTGCTGCATCAAACATTTGATTCGAGCTCTAGTTTAAAGAACTTCAACTTTAAAAGCACCCACATTATAAATGACCCTCATTTATATCAGACTATCTAAAATTAGCAACAATGCTACTCTTTCGTTTCTTTGTTTAAGTTAGTACGCAGTTAGCACTAAGATAGTAAATATATTCATTCAAATAAAAGGTTTTCCCCGTTTCTTTTTACAAATCCATTGTAATCACACAAAATTCATTCAGCTAAGATTGTTTAGGACTGCAAGAGCCAAAGCCCGATTCACCTACTGTAATATTTCGTACAATTTGTAGTACATTTAATGAATGGTTGAATAAATAAATCTAATCTACAACAATTTCATTCCATTTTTCCTTTCGTTACAGTAGAAGTAATCTCAAGAAACGTGTCCACCAACTTTGATCAATTTGATTCCTTTGTTTCGTATCTGCTAGAGCGGATCGCCCTTCATTCACGTCACCAGCAACAATAACTACAACAACTACAACAACTACAACAACAACAACAATAATAATCAACCACATTTTTTCATCCTTCGTCTGTGATTACATGTTTTATTTCGTGAAAAAGAGTAGCATAAAAAGAAACAATTCAAACGTGAGACGTGACTCTTAAATATATCTCTTCTTTGTTTTCTGTGGTGGTTTCGTTTTACTACCATCCTATCAAGTTTTTTCTGTAACTTGTTGCGTTGTAATAGTACCCTTGAAAATGTCGATAAGATATGCCCTGTGCAAGCTGAATATTGATCAGAACATGTTTTTGTCTAGGATGCTGCAGGAGATGCATCATCATCATCGTCATCATCATCAACAACATAGGATAGATGGTTAGTGGTTGCATCTCGGGCAGTATAAAATCATTAGGCGCGTTTTTTTGCTCCTCTATCCAGCGGAGAGTAGAATGAGAGTAGAGTAGACGCATTGAAAACAACAACACTCCTACACCAGTGAATTCACTGGTGTAGGAGTGTTGTTGTTGTTTTCAATGCGTCTACTCTACTCTCATTCTACTCTCCGCTGGATAGAGGAGCAAAAAAACGCGCCTATTATCAATTGTAGATGCTATGCTGAGTAACTCCAGACGAGATTTACTAAAGGGTTTGTTGATTAACCCTTGAATGGAGCAGACGGAGTCCTAGTTCGTATTGAATTTAACTAGGTTTTATCTAGACTCTGTGACTCTACTTCTTTACACCACGGGTTAATTCGAGATATCTTTACAATTCTTCTTTGATTCGAAGATTAAAATGAAAACAGACTGCGTCAAATGGTATCTATCCATTGTAATTACGCAATCAGGTTTCAAGAGATCAAATTGAAGAACTATCCGTACGCAGTTGCATAATGACTGACAAAGTTAACTATGAGTTCGGGTTCTTCGGTGTTGAGATTTTTCTTGTAGAACGATGGCTAGTCACTCTGATGACTATGGTGGAAGGCTTCATATAAGTGGTTACGTCTTTGATTGAAAGATAAATGGAAGTTATGCTATCGCTGCTGTTAGCACAACAATCCTTTTTCGGTGTGAACAACCTGTCTGGAGGTAGCCAGAGATGGAATGTTCTTATATGTATAGAAGTGTTTGTAGAAAATGCTATTTTCGGGATGGTATGGAGGATTGGATTGATATCTGAAAAAAGTTTGTGTGGAGTAATGGTAACTACAATGGTAAATGATACTCGGCTAATTTCGAAGGAAAAGAGTCAATTTGTCTCAAAACTGAAATAATCACAATGCAATTGATATCCATCAAGATAAAATTAAATGGCAGTAGATTTAAATTCTCACCATTTCATAAAAAGATACATTCTGTAGATATGTAGATTTGAGGTCGTATTTACTTGAATTTATGTTTATGAAGCACTGACGGATTCTCAGACAGAACATCCGTACAATCACTAGAAAGTATAATTCACTGAATCAAAATGCGTTCTTCGGCTCTTGTGATTGTTTTTTTTTCGCATTGCATCAAAGGTGCCAATAATGACAAAATTGCTATAAAAGAACGAAATGAATGCCTTCATGGTAAAGGATGTTGTACGCGTAGCAATGCTCACACTAATGCCTTGTCTACACTAAACCAAATCGCTGGCGAAACAAAGAATTCGTTCTTGACTTATTCATGCAAAAGTGGAGACATGACCCTGATACGACGAGCGTAAAAAACCAGTCCCTCAGTCGACTGAGCAATTCAACCAAATATTCATTTAGTGTAAACTATCCATCATTCATGCCAAATCCGCAGCGAGTTGTTGAAAAGATGCAGTGAAATCCATCCTGCACTTTTCTTATGAATTCACTACATTACCAGTAATTGCAGGTGCTTCGAAGTCATATTCAAATTGAAATTCGTATTTTTATATATCTACCATGTAATTGCGATTGAAATTGAAATCGTTTTGCAATTCGGTCGGGTAACAAACTGTAATTTCAGCGTATAATCGAGTTGATTGATTTTGAAATCTGTTGAAGCTTGCTATTTTGGGTACATGGAAATGATTGGGTACATAAATGTGTTTCGAGTAGAGAGAAAATGGTTAAAGGTTATAAAAAAATAAACTCAATAATTTTATAGTTATACAGTTTACAAAATTGAAATAAAAATGATTTATTACTTATGGTTTACCCATTCTAGACAAAGAACAAAACTTAAAAAAAAAGTATGCTGTATTGAAAAAATGAATTCTATTGAATGATAAAAAATTTTTTTATATGTAGGTAAGTAGATATAAAATCCAGTTTTGGCACACTTAGGAGCAAAGAGAAGCGAAAAGAGGAGCCAACAGAGGAGCAAAGAGGAGCAAAAGAGGACCGAAGAGGAGCAAGCCGGCACTTAAAAGGAGCAAAGAGGAGCACGATGACGTCCCAAATGAGGATGAGGATATCGTCAGCGATTATCAGCAAAAGAGGAGCAAGTCGCTTTTAATGTACTTCAGAGTAGCAAATAGGAGAAGCAAAAGATAGTGTATGTTGTCAGCGATTAATCACTCAAAAGGAGCAAAAGATGAGTAAAAGATGAGTAAAAGGTTGGCACTTACAGGAACTGATTGCATTATGGTTGAGATGGTGTCATGTGTTTGTATGATGGCCACACATGTCGTCAGCGATTATGCTTCCGAATATTATTACTACTAGTAAACAGGAAGTGTCGCTATCCTTCCCCTTGCCAAAGCCGGGCACTGGCACATGAGATAGAGTACGGATTCCGCCTCGTCCTTAGAACCACAACTTCGACAGAAATTGTCCTATGAGGCAGTGGCCCGTAAGAACACCCGCGGTGCAACGCAGAGAGCTTCGATTCAAGTCTAAAAGATGCTTGGTGCGATGCACATCCATGGCTACCCAGGACTGCCTTGCTAACGCACAAAATGATTCATCTGCTCAGGACTTCCTAGCGTCTTCAAGATATTTTTACCTGATGGCCAATTTGACCGATGTCATTGGTATATCTATTGAGAAGGAGCATGAGACAAGTTAACAAGCCTAGCAAGTTCATCGGCATTCAGCAACAATCATGGACATTGTACAATGACTAGCAAGGGAGTTAATAGCCACTTGGCTATCGGTGAAAATACCATTATTGATCCCGAATATTCGATTACACAGAAGCCAGTCAATTGCTTCAAAAGATAGCCGCAACCTCCGCCTGAAAGACACTATAGTGGACTGGTAGACGGAGAGACAGCTTGAGATTCAAGACAGCTTGAGATTCACCACGCCATCGATGGCCGAACTCTGTTCTATTCCATGCTGAGATACAATTCAGCCTCACAGCAGAAAGATTAGTAGATTGGTTGGTAGAGGATTAGTAGATTGGTTGGTAGCCAATGAAGCAACATGAATAGTGCCTTAGTAGGGGTGGAGCGGAGCACCTTAGTTACCAGTAGTGTAGCCATTCTCCGCATTTTTTCAAGCTGCCGTTTGCAGGTAGCCTGCCATCAGAACGCCACCCCAAACAATAGAAGTGGCAGCGGTATAAAGCCGAGCAACAATAAAAGGCTGTAGTCCCTAAAGTGCATTGAAAGCCTTCCGCGCTCTTTCTGCTATATTGTAGCTCCACAGTAACTTTGAGTCGAGGATGAGCCTTAAGTACTTGACCCTCTGGCTCAGGTCAATGTATACCCCGTTAATTTTTAGTAAATCAAAAGAAGGAACTTTGTACTTTCTTGTTAACAGCACTAGCTTCGTTTTGTCAGGATTCACAGTCAAGCCGCTCCCACGGCTCCAATTTTTTTTATGTAATTTTTAAGTAATTTCATCCGTTTGTAGTGAGAGAAAATATACGAATCTAGCTTTTGATTTATGGAATCCATTTGAAATTGAGAAAAAGAATCAAATAAATTCACATTTATCTTTGTGACGAATAGAAAATATCATTAAAAGAGATGATACTAATATATTCATATTCGTTAATATATTAGTAATAACAGGATGTATTAGTAGTATTAACAGTAGGTGGTATTAGAATGTATTCTAATCGAAAGTATAAACATTAGTTTTGGAAAAAGTTAATATTCGTTTAAGTTTTATGCGTAGAATCAGTATTCCGAAATTTTATTAATTTATTCTCAGATACCTGACAAATTTATTGGAGAATATTTTACATTCAAAAAAATTTTATTGAAATATTTTTTGAATAATTCTAATTATTTTTTAATAATCATATTTTTTCAATAATATTTTTATTTAAAATATGTTTCTTTTTTAATTATTAACGGCTTTAATTTATTTTCTCAGATGATTTATGATCAGGGTGAACTAGTTCTATTGAGCTAATTTCATTTTGCATGTGTTATGCATAGATATTCATATACACATTTTGGAAATTAATTGAAAATAATCCACTAAAAAATTAATCAAATTAATCATTAATTTTTTCGTTAATTTTTTGTGGTAATTGAAATTGTTTTTCGAGCTTTGCAAAATTTTTTATATTTTGAGAAAACGATGATTCATCAAAAATAATCGACAGTGTACGAAATAATTTTAACATACAAACTATTAAAGATCACGTCATAACATTATTGCATCGAATGAAATGTAACGGCACTTGAGGCTTTTTTATTAATTTTTCGTTTAGTGACCTGGTTTGCAATAAGAAGACTAAGGGAATAACATTGCCAGCTGAAGAGCGAACTAAAATTTTAGCTTACAGCGATTGTAAGGCAACAATTAGGAGTTGAACAGGGATAAAAGTAACTTGAAACTATCAAGCTATTTTCCTTCTCTTTCGACGTAATCTTCTTTCTCTTTTGACGCTATCTTCCTTCTCTTTTGACTTTGTATTCCTTCTCTTTCAACTCTATCCTCCTCTTCTTTAAGTTGTTTCATTCGTCTCTATCTTCAATCTTTTTCGTCTCCATCTTCTACATCCTTCGATTCCTTCTGCGTTTCAGGGAGAATCGAAAGAAATGGAAGATAGAGATGAATGATAAAGCCGAAAAAAAGGAGTAGGATAGAGTTGAAAGGGAAAGAGAAACAAATGGCTACTTCAATTGAAGATGAGGATAAAATCGAAAGAGAAGGAGGATAGAATCGAAAAAGAGGTAAGATTGAATCGAAAGGGTCAGAACATAGAATCGGAAGAGAGCAGAAAGGAATCGAAAGAGAAGAAAGCTACAGTCGAAAGAGGAGGTTAGAGTCGAAGGAGAAGAAGGATAGGGTCGATAGAGTAGGAGGATAAAGTCGAAAGAGAAGGTAAATCTAGTCGAATGAGAGGGCAGACAGAGTCGAACGGAATATAGAGTCGAAAGAGATAGAAGAATAAAGAGAAGGAAAATGTAGTCGAAGGAGAAGGAAAGTATACTCAAAAGAGAAACAAGATAAAGTCGTATAGAACTGAAGGGAAACATGAAAGCAAAAACTCACACATGGAAAACGGTTGTCGCTTTTAAATAACAACGAGTTTTCAAAGATGTATTAAATGCCCATTTATTTAAAGGCTCTATAAGGCTTTCTCTCCTTCGCTTTTCTTTATTTATAACAAAAAAATTTTGTTTCGACAGAAAAAGTCGAAAACAAGTGCCAAAAAGGTGCCACGCAATAATTTGTTCAAAATTTAAGAAAAATTTGTTTACTTTGAATTCCGAAATCATCGGAAAAAAGAATCAATTCCCGTGTATGTGGGCTGTGCAGAGACATTTGATGGTCAAAATGACTCATTGCACTCTTAGAACCTGCTTACCATATTTTCTCAAATTTCTCAACGAAATGCAGGAGAAATGATAGGGGGGGGGGGGGATTGTTAGAGAAACCGCCTCTTTTAGTTGTTTTCTTCTAGGCAGTTGTTTTCTTCTAGGCAGTTGTGTCCAGTCAGTATGTACGTCATGGCTCTGCAAATGTTTATGCTTTTGCTGAGGAGAAATCCCCTAGTCGCATGGTTGGGAATTCTTCCTCAGCAAAAAAAGGAAGACCTTAGTGTGCCTGGTCACATCAAAAGACTACCATCTCTCTTTGTGGGCTTCACTTCCGAAAAATGGCATGTGCAATTGTCATCGGTACATCTAAGGGGAGTTCACGGCACTGTAGTGGAAGCACCGATCCTTGCTCAGAGGAGAAAAATCGACTTTAATATTTTCTTGCTATGAAACAATTGGCTTAGTATACACCCGACGAATGTGCGACAAATTTGAGAGCTTACGGCGATCCTGAGCAAATTACTTTTGGAATTTCAATAGTTTAGTTTTGAGCCCTTTTTTGTATTAGTTTTGAGCCCTTTTTCGCCTTCAAAAATCAATGGAAATATCATGCAACTTCAGAAGGAGTCATTTTTTAAAATCAAAATGAAAAAAAAAACCACAATAAGTTTACCTAGATGAGCATAATAGGAATAAAATCACTGTTGTGATTAATAAAAAAAATAGAAAGATTCACATTCAATGGAACATTTTATTGAAAACCAAGGTGTCTTCAGAATCTTCCATTTCCACAAGTAGACTTTAAATATATTTTGTCAAAAAGGCAAACTTTACGGTTCCTGCATACAACTATACCCCAAGTGTGGCTCTTGGATTTCAAAACCAATATAATGGAAAAATAGTGCCATTCTCAATTTTTATACTTAGTAAATAGTACCGTTATGCACCATCTTTATCAAAAAATGGGAGCCCAGTTCTCATGCGAATACGATCACTTCCAGCAATTTCGTTTACAAGCTACTGGTCCCTAAAGTAGCTGCCAAACCCATATTAACACATTACCCTTTTTAATTTACTATGACTCCTACTTTTCGCCAGTCAATACTATTAACTTAAATTTTCGTAGTTCCTGATTACGATTGGTCAAACCATATCACTTTTTTTTTAATTCTAAATTTGCTTACTCATCCCCATGATTTCAAAATAGTGCGTCCAACCTGACTTCCTGTCCAAACATCGCAACAAATGAATTTTACTAGCCTGTAATGAGTTTGCAAACTTTCCACCTATTATCCAACACTGTTCCATAATGATTTCCCAACAGGCGCAACATTGGGCAAAATTTCGAAAACAAAAATCATTTCTTCAAAGTTTTTAACAAAGGATCATAAATCTTTCCGGAACCTTCCACATATCTTCTGTTATATTTTTCCCCCAACTAAAAAAAACTGCATCATATTACATTAACTTGAAATCATTTCATTTCTCAACCGAAACATTTTTTCCCAATTTCACATTAAAAGACATTTTTATAATTGCTGCTTCTTGAAATCATTGATTCCACACATTTCTCAAATGTCCCGAGAGGGGACCACAAATGAGAATCATCATCATCATCATCAACCTCATCTTCAGAATCGTTATCAACATCAAGTTGAAACATAACTACACCATGCACTTTTCCCAACTTGTTTGCAATGCCGCCGCCGTCACCGTTACATTCATAGTCATTCCAAAAAGAAAAATCAAATGTCTTTGGCAACAATACGAAACCGATCTTAAAAGATTTTTGAAAGAAATCAAACCTCTTTAGAGCCCCGTCAAACAAACTACTTCTCAAGTCCATCCATCGATCGAAAGTGCACAGGCAGGGTGGACTAACAAAGCACCAAAAAAAACTGGGACCAAGTCCAGGAGACTAAGTAACATGATTTTCCCATGCCCAGAAAAAAAAACCGTTCATCCTCAATGCAATTCCTAAGAAATTCACCAATCAATGAGAGAGTGGATTCCTTGATGCTGTTGATGAATGTGAGTGCGCAAGGTGCAACTTAGTCATTCCTTATCACGTTCCCAAGTCGTATACTGTGATTATATGGAATATTAGGAAATGTAGCCAAAGATTGGTCTTGTATTTTTCCATGATAGTTTCGAATTTGGCGGGATCCAAAGAAGTTTTTGTGTCAAAACGGGTAACGACTTACTCATTCTGGAAGGGTATACCCATAAAATCGGGATTCTTGTAACCAATGTTTTCTATTATTCGACTCGTTTATTAGAAAGTATTTTAATGGTTTGATTTTACTTTTATTACTCTTCATTCTGCTTTATTGCTGGGTGATGTGATAAAATCAGCTGATTTGTCTAATGTCATTTTTATAGGAGGAGTTCCCGCCAAAATATGTCAAAATACAGGCAGTGTCAAAAAAAGTGAATCCCATTCGATCAGCTGAGATTTGTTCAAAATGTTAATTCAAGGACGAAGTACAAGATCTCAAAAGTCATTGCGTTTAGTTAGCTTTGTGCAACACATCCTGTTTATTAGTTTAACATACTATCATAGATTCACCAGCCGTTTTTGAAAACCAATCACTGCCCAAACTTTTCCGTTTATTTCTTGTCCAGACTGTACACATATCCTTTTTACTAACTCCTCTTTGGTTCGTGTCGATCTTGTGGCTAGTCTGCGTTGTTTTTGTTGTTATCACCGAAAATAAGATGCTATTAACACAGAACCATTACAAAAGGACGAGGTTAACGATCTTACAATTTCACAAATGGCACACACAACCAAAGAATGGCTAGTAAATTGTACCTGCTCGTATTGTTACTCGTTGAAAGAAGTAAATATTGTGGTGTTGGGTTTTTTCTTCTCTTGAATGGAACAGCCGATCCTGTGAATAATGTTCGAAAAGGTGTTTCCTTATTTATCACTTCGGTTTGATATTTTGCTGTTTTGCTCGGAGAATCAAAAAACGAACTTGAAATGTAGGTTCGGGGCAGTGATACGCGAGGGAGTCGTTGAATTAATTGAGCAAGTTACTTGTACCTGTGCACAATGCAACCGAGACCAAAGGTTGTGATAAATGATGAAAGTTGAGTAATAATGATTTGATCGAATCGATGATATTCTTGAAAGGGAGTTACCTTTAATGGTCGTGAGAATTTTGGGAATATTATGGTGTATGTGGTGGAAGATTTCGAAGAAATTGTGATGAGGTGAGATTGTGGAATTTTTTGGAAGATTAGTGAAAATGAGCGGGAGAGTGAATTTTGGGATGAAGTAGTTTTGATTGGATTTTAATTTGCTAGATTTAATTTGTGTTTCTTTTAACATAACCTATTATTATGGAAAAATCTGTGCACAAAGTTCCTTTTGAGGAACTTAAACAATCATTATTTGTTTGGCCAGTGCCTTATCAGCTAATTTTTATTGCAATGAAATGATTCAAAAATATTTGATGGAAGGAAATAATTCTTAATGGGCTTTTTAGTTTGACATGCTGTATACCTTCATCTCAAGTGACTTTGAAATTAGAATTTGTAAGAAATTCGCCCTTAAAAATGGTGTGGTAGCGAGATTATCACCATATAAGCAAACAATCGTTTTTTTGTACCAACAGTAAAGGAAAAAATGGATCACCTATACGAAGATGCTGCCAACAACTGATAGGGATCTGTGTATAGGATTGTCGTCAAATTCATAAAACGATAGTCGAGGGCATTATAGCGGTACTTTTGCCTCAACTGTCAGTGCCTACCGGGCTACAACGAAAAAGTAGTGTCGGTAACGGCAGACGAACTGAAAGAGATCTCCAGAGCATTTGGAGACCAATAAATTTGGAGACCTAAAATATCAGTATTCTGTAAGCCTTTGACAAATACTTGGATAAGGAAATATTCCCAAAGTAATGGAAGCAGCAAAAGCCTCTGCTTATATAAAAGAGCGGAAAACTTTCCTGGAGTCCAACCGCCCAATTTGCCTAATGGACACGATTGGCAAAATTCTTTTCGGATTACCAATAATAGACTTCAAAACTGCTTCCACTTTAGAAGAAAAAACCCCTCTTTCCTACGCCAATACGAAAAGAGGTGATTGAGCACAACTGTGATAAGAATCATATCTTGTAAAAGTGAACTATTTCTACAACAGGAAGCTGATATACGAAAGTTATGATGGAATATAAAAACACGAAATTACCGCCGGTGTTCCACAGGGTTCTGTATTCGGTCTCCTCTTATTGAAAATAACATAGGACGAAGTTCTAAAACTTCAACTGCCATTTGGATGCACTATTAGTAGATTCACTGACGATCTAGCCAAAGTCACCGTAACTAAAGCTGTCGATAATAACGTTATTGCCGAAATGGAAGCAGGGCTTCAGACAGTTGGACTTAAGCTTCGCTGATCACAAAACATAGACTGATCTCTTTATTAGCTGGAAGCAAGTAGAGGGCTGCGGTTATTCACAGCAAAAGGATAGTTAAATTATATTAGTACGAAGACGGCAAGTTACAGGCGACGTTAGCCAGCAACTAAAACCGATGTGACCCAAACTAGTGGCGACTGTGGTCAATTCTATCGTTCTACATCCATCTTCAGTATGGGCTACTGGTGTAACAGTCAAGCCATAAAGGCAGAAACTGACACAAACCGATAGGCTTAGCGTATTTAAGACCATAAGCGATTCTATAAAGACGCTGGCGGTGTCAACTGAAAACATAAGGAAACATGTGCTTTCGCTTCTAAAGAAATTCAGTCTCCGATTCGCGAAAAGAAGGCGTAGCAGCTTATCATAGAAATGATTGCGACTAAAGAATTTTGAAATCGATGATTCAACATTCAAGAGGACACATATTTCAATCCATTTTATAAATCACTCTAAAAATTCAGGAAAAAATTCATTAATCAGATTTTGATTGTAGGCTCTGAGAAGTTCTTGAGAGTTTCGTAACCTTCGGGCAAAAAATGGAGAGAGGGCGGATTGGGATTGAAATTTAATATGCAATTCTTTCTCAAAAATATAATCAAGCACTTGGTTTAGTGTTTTTTGGAAATTTGGCCTAGAAAGGAATGAAAGGAGGCAGAGAAGAGCGTGATGCCTAAAATTCAGAAGCGAATGTCTTATGAAGAGCAAAAGTAAGGGCATTAAAAACTCCAAAGAATCATAGTCCTCTCCAACCTACGCGTCGCACTTTTCACTGCCTCTAAAAATCTCAAACTTTCAATTGAGGTGGACCATAAACTCCATTGAGCCATTCAAATCTTCAAGTCCTGATGGTGCGCTTCCAGCTCATATCTAGCAGTCTAAAGAAATAGAGGCCGTGGTTGAAGGGTATATTGAATGCGCTCTTGCGCTTTTCAAATGTTCCCGTTAGATGGCGGGAAGTCAGAATTGCTTCCCGCCGAAACTCCGGTGAACAGCTCCGAACCACCCCTACTAAAACATTTCACATACTAATCTTATCTTGTCGGAGAGGGACTGGTCTAGATTTTGGCATGGACTAGAATAGAGTTTGAATATGGAATGATTTTATCTGTGGGAGCTCTCGTTGTAGTGGACGTTGTCTGAAAAGACACTCAACTGGATTTAGGGTATTCGACTCGCATTCCTATAAGGAAACTATCAACTGATATCTGTCAAATCGAATATTCAGAGTTGATCTTGGTACTCGAATTCCCTTGCTTTGGATACCTGAACATAGGTAGTATTGGGAAATGCCGTGATTTTTCAATAACCGGTGAAACGGTGATTGTGATATTCAAATCACTGTGATTTTAAGCAGTGATTTTTAATCACAACAGTGATTGAGGCACATTGTTTTTATGGGAAAAGGATAGGATGAGAAAAAGTTAATTTAAAAATACAAAATGGAAGGATAACAATTGTCTCAAACACAATAAGAATAGCTTCAAAATGAGAAGTATTTTGAGAAGTATACTTCTCACACTAAAACAACGTCCCATACTCACGACCAAATCATGACTTCAGACATATAGCATATGAAAACCTAATGATAGCATTATGAATACATCGGTAGCTATAGGAGCAGAAAGATTTTAAGAGTTACCGTCCGTAAAAATTTCAGTACGTAAGAACTTCAAACAATTGCTTCTTGTTTCAATTATAAGGTCTTCATCGCATGAAGGTAGCATCTCTTGGTATAAAAACAACCAAATCATCGTAAAATTTTTAACTATCCAACCAAAAATCTGTCATACTTCAACCAATAAAATCAACCAACAATGTGAATTTCATTTTCATCTGTTTTTTTTATTGACAATGTTTGAACATGGCACCACATCGTGAGTTTTCGCGAACATAAATTTCGGGTGCTCAAAAAGTGGATAGTTTAGTAAGAGGTTGCCGTTCCTGTGGAAATTTTGTAATTATTTGGGGTTTTTTTTGTTACTTTTATCAACTCCAAAACTGCTATAAGATCTTTATTAGATTTTTCTCCAAATCAACCCTAGCTTGGATAACCAAATTTCTGGCGTCATCATCGGGTTGAGCATTTCTTTACTTCAACTTAACAACCTACTCCTTATATACGAGGGGCATTCAAATATAAATGAGCCTATTATTTTTGAGGACTTAGAAAGCGTGTTGAAGATAGGTAGAGCGTCGGGAAGGATAGAGGGAATCATCTAGTCGGGTACTCCTCTAACCTTCCCGACGCTCCGCCTATCTTCGACATGCTTTCTAAGTCCTCAAAAGTAAAAAGCTCGTTTATATCAAGGCCAAGCCGACCGTCCGACGGTTTTGTTTAGTTGTTCTCACAATCAGCGAAAGAGAGGTTCATCCTTCAGTTGCGCAACGCTTTATAATAAAGTTTTTAACGAACGAAGGCATTAAACCAGCCGAAATTCGGGACCGAGTGCGTGCACAGTTCGAGTTCAAAGGAAGGCGTGGAAAAGTAGAAAATGTGAGTCATCGAAGACGCCGACACTCCAGCATTACGCCTGGCAATATCAGAGCTATTTGCGTCCTCATTGAAAGAAATCGTCGCTCCTCTGTAGCACCAATCAGTAAGGAAACTGGAACCAGTGTTGGACGCCGAGAAATCTCGACGAGGTGGGTTCCACGACTACTTACCGAAGAGAACAAAAATGCGAGAGCTGAAGTTTGTCAAACGCTTCTTGCTCGTTTTCAAAATGAAGGGCCGACTTTTTAGCAACGCATTGTGACGTGCAATAAAACTTGCATTCACCACTATACTCTCGAGTCGAAAAGGGACTTTATGGAGTGGGGAAAAAAGGGGGAGCCAGGACCACAATGAACGCTGCTTACTACTGTGAACTTCTTGACCAGATTCGAGCTGCATATCGGTCAAAAAGGTGCCGTCAACTCATCCGAGACGTCCTGCTCTTGCACGCATTATCATTGTGTTGATAAACACCCCACACTGCAGCTCTAACAACCCAAACATTAGATGAAATGCATTGGATAGTATTTGACCATCCTCCCTACAGGCCTGATTTTCACCTTACGTTTTCCATATGTCTGGGCCTCTCAAGAGCATTTTGCGAACGATCAACAGGTGGAACAGTTTGGTTGGATACCCGTCCAAAGTCATTCTTCGAAAACAGCATGAACAAACTAGCTGAGAAAAATGCATTACTACGGAGGGTAACTATGTAGAAAAGTAACTATTAAATGTGTTTTTTTCTTAAATGTAAAATAAATTTCTTTTTGAAAAAGGCTCTTTTATATTTGACTACCCCTCGTACATAAAAATTTACTGAAAATTACGATTGGATTGGATCACGCAGTCCTGAGATAATTTCGTTCACAAAACACTACACGAACATGAGCACGATATCGAAACTCGAAAATCAAAACGAACAAAATCACAGCAAGCGGAATGATAGCGAACAAAATCACAGCGACGACATTGGACGGAATCACAGGTTTCGTAGACTGTGACTTCGTTCATTGTGATTTCGCTGGCTTTGTGACCATGCTCGCTGTGCTTTCAATCACTGTGATTTCGATGGCTGTGATTTTTTGCTATGAATTCTTGTTGTGATTTTTTGCTGTGAGATTTAGTTTTTAGATTTAGTTCGCTGGCGCTTTGCTCGCTGTGATTTCGTCCAGTCACTTTGAATATTTAGTCACTGTTGCAGCTAGTGATTTTTCAATCACTGTGAAAAGTAACAGAGCTTGATCTATCGACTCAACACTGGAAACAGAAGTATTCTGGGTAACTGTATGACCGCCTTTTTTCCACTTCAATTTCATCGGTAAAACTAACAATCAGTCAGAAATCCATGTGGATGCTAAGAAGTCCTGGGGCTGCAGGCGTACCGATTGGGTGAATGGCTCGAAGGATGAAGAGAAATCCGTTCTGCGTTTTACAAGACAGCGTCCGGCTCTTACGAGGAGACGAATGACCACACTGTGAACGCCCTACCTCTCAGATCTGACTGATCTATCAACTATTAAACATGAAGCAAATTTCATTAATTTAACAGTGAGAAAAATTCTGTCACATTCTGTGATGAATTTAAAAACTTTGCAAGAAACCCCGTGCTCTTTATGCAGCTTTTGGTGAAAATTTTGTTCTAAAATATACCGCGCGAGTCGTCAAAATTGGACAATAATTCCGAAACCATTAAGTACCGGCTCCTTTTTTACTGTTAGATGTGAGCAATACAATTTTAATTGTTCAATAACATTCACCCATCAGTCCTTCGAAAATTTTGAAATATACTCAACTTCATTACAATTAATTTCGAAATAACAAAAAGTGTCCCTGGAGATATCATTCACATAACAATACCGTCCCAAATAAAAAAATCATGTCAAAATACAAACTGTAATCAATCAAATTACTTTCACTATCTTAGGCCTTTTTTGAGATATTTTCTCTACTGTGGTTACACTAATTCATGTTACGGTCGATTTTCCACCTATCAAGCTACACGATCACTGTCGCCCGAACAAGATAAGATTATCATGTCCCTGGGGGTATCTATGGCCAACAAACTGGTATATCACAGTTACATCAATCCTTCAAGTTGAATGCTCAACAACTAATTTCCCAAACACTTTCCCCGATAGAGTACAGTAAACTTTCAGCTGTTCAATGTCCCATACGCAAATGCCGGCCAAAGTAACATGTTTATTATGCAAGGATCTACGATAGCAACCTGACCCTACACTACTTCCATTACGTGTCCCTTGTCAAATGTCGTATGCGTTGAACATGTCACCTTGCCAGATAATTCCAGTCGGACGTGTTTCTATTGCAATTTTTACCTATCTGAAGAATTTTTCGGTTACACAATATTTTTTTTAAAAATAGATGTATATAGTCTCAGGAATATTTATTGGTGACGTGAGTCTGCGTAACGCACTCTAGGGCAATGACTGAAAAGACATTTTAATTTGCATAAACTAATGACTAGGATTTATCAGAAAAATCTATATTTCGATAGAATTAATGAGACAATAAATATGAAACACGTTTCTATGAAAGTTTTTAAGATGATGAAATTGTTAGTTGTGGAATTAGTAGTGACTTTTATCTTAGAGCTGATTGGCTCCATTGAAGCGAACAGAATCTAAAATTTCAGATCCGTGGTCGTAGTGTTCGAAATGATGACGCAAATTCAGGGATTATGTTGTGCTTTCATTTTCTGAATTATTGGATATTTTAAATAATTTGGAATTATGTTTGAAAAATGGAGACAAAAATCGAATGGCGTCAGACGTTGACTTTATTTGACTCGATTTGAATTTTAGAATTAATGTGAGTACAAAAAAATACCCGGGAAAAAAGTATCTGATCGAAAACGCGATAAGTGTTTGTTAAAAATAATCAGTTATTGATAAATTCGCCGCACATTATGTCTTATAAGCAAAATTTATTGTATTTTATTTATTTTTTTTTAAAAGAGCACTTATCGGTTCCTTTTTTGTTTTGAAGGTTTAGATATCTTTCGTTTGATTTAAAATTCAAGACTTGAGGTAGAATAATAATCGTTTCGTTAGCTCTTTGGTCATCTGACTATCGAAGATTAATCAATCTGGCCAAGTAAAGACTAAATCAATTCTCTTTTTTTTTTCAAAATAACGTCAAGTTTAAAAGTTATGGTCCCACGACAACTTAAATAGAAAATCAAAAAAATTTAAATCAAACAAAACTACAATACAAAGAACTAATCAATCTCAATATACTTTCATTAAAACTCCAAAATAACAACAAAACCACACATGCCAAAAGCCAATGTCCGATTAATCTCAATTCTAATCGATATCGTTCATATTTCGTTTGTGGACAATTGCAATTAGATTCCGTTCGGAATAGCACGTGGTCAATGGACTTGAAAACGATCTTACTCGTATTATGTCTACAGCGAAATCGATGAGCACCACTTCAATGCGTCCAGACCATAAACGAGCTTAAAGCCAAATATTGACCAGAAACCAAATTAAAAACAGCTCTACCAATATTGATTGTCGATGCATTTTATGTATTGACATTTTATTTGAAAAAAAAATATGAACAGAACAGATGAGCAACCAACGATGAATTCGAGCTTTTGCAGATTGATGTTTATGTAAACATAAGAAACAATGTAGAATGTCAGTGCGGATTGAAAGTCGAATTGAAAGAAACGATCTTCGAAAATGATGAGTCTGACATTGATGAGGTCGAATTATTGTTGAAAATTGTTGAGACCATTTTTTAACAGATGCTGTGTCTAGCAAATGTTGCACAAACAAATAAGTTTTATAATGTCCCCCCCAAATAACTACGTGCATAATTTTTAAATCTTTTTATTAAAACAAGTAAAAAACATTGTTTCATTATTTAGTCACCCGAATCATATTTCTAACACTTAATTATGAAATTCGATGATGAATTGAAAAAGTGGAAATTCTATTTCTTTTGAAATTATCAAGCAAACTAAAAACCTAAAATGCTTCCGCTAATGTTCTCGTTTATTTAAAGCGCAATTCAGCTTATCTGCATCAAATGCAGATTAAGTTTTTTCTTCTGCATTCAATAGCCTTGTGAATTATATTCGACAAATATGCCCCGGATTGATAGTGTTATCTCGAGGTAGGACTGCATTGACAGTATATAAATAAATTTTAAGTTTAAGCCAACTTAAAATTTATTTTATAGAAAATTTCAGTAAAATAATTTGAATGGTTGAGTCGGTTGAAGTTTAAATACTATAGATCACTTTTTTAGTAATGATGCTTTTGTTTTTAACATTGAACAATCCATTGAACGTTAATAAACACAAGGTGCAATGAGTGAAAATTTCAATGCGAAAATCTGTGGTAAGGCGAGGAATTAGATAGTATTAATAATTCCAGTCAGATAATGTTAGCAAAAACAAAACTAGTTTACAATATAAATGAAACCATTATAATTAAAAATATTTTACATAAAGTTTATTTTATTCCCTTTGACAAAACAATAAATTGATTTTTCGTCGTACACTATAAAAAACTAAATCTTGCCCAAACAAAAGAGTACTATCGACTACTGGCATTTTGTGTACTATGAAAAATATACTTCACCTTCATAAAAATGAGAACAGGCCCGACAACGGTACCTTGTGAAATACCATATTGGTACTTTTCTGTTTTCCCGCCCCCCCCCCCCCCCCCCCCCCCATTTTTTACACATTTGGTTGTTGCAATGCTTCTAAAATTGATTAGAAAGTAGTAATTAACCAAAATTATGGTGGAAAAACACGTTTAAAAGAAAAAAAAATTTTTTTTTTTATTTTTTTTAAATTAATTTTTTAATTTAAAAATTAATTAAATTAATTTAAATTTTATATTAATGTCACATAACAGTGAGAATAAATTTTGCTCTATTTTTGACGTCTTACCTTTCCGAAGCTTCAACGCAATTTACAATTAAGCAATTATTTTACAATTTATTTTACAATTATTTTACAGCAGGCCTCCCCAACAACACATTAACTTTTGAAAAACTCATTCTGCCACATAAAAATGGAAAAAAAATTTAAAATCGGAAAAAAAATGTTTTTTTTAAATGCATTTTCCCATCTCATTTTTTGTGGAGTAACACTTTTTAACCCATTTCGAGCAGTTTTCATTAAAAAAATTAACAAAAATGGAGGGGAAAAAACAGAAAAGTACCAAAATTTATTCTCACTGTTATGTGACATTAATTCCAAATTTATATTAATTTAATTAATTTTTAAATTAAAAAATTAATTTAAATTTAATTTTTCTTTTTTTAAACGTGTTTTCCATCATAATTTTGGTTAATTACTACTTTCTAATCAATTTTAGAAGCATTGCAACAACAAAAAGTGAAAAAAATGGGGGGGGGGGGGGGACAGAAAAGTACCACCATATTTAACTGAGTGCTGAGAGCTTTTGTATCCGGCCACTGTTAGATTTTGTCTTGACAGCCAAATTCACCATATATATATTTGAATTTAGTTTAGGACATTTTCAGAATGTCTTCTGTCGCAGAATTTAATCAAAGGCTTTAACTTAATGTGGAGACTTGTGTCCTTTATTTATTGATAAGAAAAAATAATAATATAGCAAAAACAGTAAGTGTCAGCAGGCCAAAAAAATATATAGCCGCAAGTTGTTGTTTTTTACTAATGGTAATATATAAATATATAAATATACATATATATATATATATATATATATATATATATATATATATATATATATATATATACATATATATATATATATATATATATATATATATATATATATATATATATATATACATATATATATATATATATATATATATATATATATATATATATATATATATATATATATAAATATCATCAAAAAACTTCAGTGACTATTTCTCGGGATCGCGCCATCCGATTAAGATGAAACGTTCAGGATACATTGGTGTATATGCAGAATAGGTTCAGGTCTCACTAAATGTCAATTATCTTTAACCCTTTGTCGGCGGCGGCCATTTTAGTGATATTTTTAATATACCCCACACAAATAATTTTTGCAAAGATTAAGGTAGCATAATGAATTACGAACGTGTTTTAAATGTGAATCGGATAGTGTTTTGGAATTTTTTAACCCCATGTGTGCGCTAGGTGCCTAAAAAAAGAACGGGAATATTTTAAAATTTTTAAATCGCGATAACTTTTAACAGAGCTATTCAATCATTATGAAATTCTCAGAACATATTGATACTATTTAGTTGTAAATTTGTGTAGCTTTTGATGAGCATGTTGGCAACTCTGTAGCTAGGGCAGGCGCTGAAAGTGAAAACCTTCAAATCATCCGCTCTCCGGAAAAAATGTCGTTTCTTGGAGAAAAAGCCACTCATATACAAATCTTATGCTTTAACTACATAGTCAAAGTAAAAAATTTGAAATTTTACAACGGGCACGCCTATTAACCCTTTCCCAATTAACCCATATTTTTAACATCAAAATCTTCTGTTCACGGAACCTCACGATCCAATTATCAAAATTAATTGAAATTTACAGAATGTATTGGTCTTACGTAGGACCAGGCCTGATAGAAGTGATTTTGACATGAGGGCGATTTTGTGCCAGTGGTGCCATTTTGAAAAATCACAAAGGAAAATTACTGCTTTTGGCCCTATAAATTCTGATTTAGTCATTCGATTTTGAAGAAATTCACACATAAGCTGAAACTTACTTTAAACCACGTTTGGTAGAAACAAAAATTCGCTTGGAGCTGCCAGCTATGGTAATTTTGGTGTCTTAAATTTGAAAAATTCCTGAGGAAAATAAAGCTCTTTGCCCTATAGCTTCCACTACAGTCATTGAATCATATCGAAATTCAAATGGGAAATAAAACTTATTGTAGGCAATATTCAGTAGAAATTTAATTTCACAATAATGATAGGGTTGCCAGCTATGCTCATTTTTGTATTTTTTGACATACCTTGAGTAAGCGATTTTATCATAGAATTTTCAAATCGTAATGATCTTATAGTGAAAATAAACACCAAATATTAAGATCCAGCAAATTTGAAAACTTTTGCGAATGGTAATCCTAAATTTCTTTGCATCTCTATAGATTCCAATGCAGTCATTGGGTCAATACGAAATTCGCACTGCAAGTTGACTTTAACGTAAGGCAGATGCGACATTTTTTTCGCTACGGTGCTAGCAAATGGCTGCCAGCACTAGGCCTTTTTGTTATTTTCGATCCAATAAATGCTTGCATTAAGTATTTTCATCGCAAACATTTGCAATGAAAATAAGTAAACAATGTATAAATTTTTTTAGATCTGCACACTTTTTGGATGACAATCCCAAACACCTTTCTATCGCTGTAAATTTCGATGAAGTCACCGAAATTAAAATAAGCTTAGATTCTATTATTACTTAGGATGTATTAGTTTTAAGAAGGAAAAAAGAAGTAGTGAAAGAATACACACTCAAAATCTGTACAAATCCTCTACTGTTCTTCGAACATTAGTGTTTCTAGCGGTTCTGATGCCCTAGGGTTTTTATTTATAGTTAATAGTGCTTAGTAAGAATGTAATAGTAAGAATGAACATATCAATATAACATAAAATTTTTTATCTTTTTTCATATTTTCAGTTATCCATCTGCAATGCAAGTAACAACCTAATCAAAATCAAATCGCATCCAATTATCAGCCAATTCTAAAAATTCTAATCAAATCTTGTCAGTATATCCTTTTTTCGTCACCTCTCCAAATCGAATCCTAAATGCTTCCAATTCTAGCAATCACCATCCACCATTCAAACCTGATACCATTTATCTCAAAATATTTGCAATCATTATTTTCCCCCACAAAACGATTATCCATTTACTTTGTGCCATTGATTAATCTCTGATGATCGCTTATTACACAAGATCAATTCATTCGCTTAACTCTGCCACCTTGCATCTACTCCACTACAAGAAGTATCGCATCGACTGGTGGCATGTCAGCCAATTGCGAGAGAAAGACCATAACACCATCATTGACAGTATGTTTGGCAAATAATATGAATGACTGCGTCAATTCTCGTTCACATCAATTTGCTACGATTTGTAATGAAGACGAAGTGACGACCCGAACACGAAATCAAGTGATCAGAATCTAGGAGAGAACAGGTTGTTAAGTAATCACCCGAGTAAAGAGCAGAAAAAAGATGTGCAATAAAAAAAAATATTAGCACCAAAGCAGGATGTTTTATGTATAGAGATATAGATTTGCATGTCAAGTGGTGGAGTGGTCCATGTAAGTACTGAGTATGATGTTGGATTAATTGTTCGTAAAGTGTTACCAGTGTATTGTTTTTTTAAAAATCTTTAATTTGCTTGTAGATGGGATCTGGAGGCTTTTGGAAAATTTTGTGCAATACCTCGCTTAGGACGAATTCAAAGAAAGGACCAATTCAAAAAAGGACAAATCCAAAAAAGGATAATTTAAAGATAGGACAAATTCAGAGGGCTCTCGATTTTTTTCTTCAGAAGCTAGCTCCCAATTTGAGTCCAAGCAAGATACTTTCAAAGCCGGCAGCCCTCATCCGTATCAAAACTTTCAAACCCAAAAACACTTTTATCGGCAATCACCATATTTTTTATGAATGAAATATCTTCAATTCACTTGAAGAAGTTTCCCTTTTTTGCCCGTTTAAAGACATTCCGCGCTGGAGCCCGATTTTCTGAAGAAGTTCGCGATTAATTATGCACATAACTCTGTCAAGGTATACATACGTCTAAGTCTTCCTATATGCATGTCTACCTTTCGCAGAGACCTTCCAACTTGATTTCATAATATTCCTGACAGTGTTCTTAACGCATGAACGGTAACGACCGTTTTCACTGCTCTCTACTGCTTTTGGGTCCACATCTTGGTCGCAATTTTTTGCAGTCTTTGTTTTTTGTACTTCGACTGCTTAGTCTGCAAGTCCTCCGGGCGGTAGTTGTTTATCGTTTGGTATTGCTTTGGACGATAGAGTTCAATATGTTCTGTGTCGAATGTCGGTTGCGGCAACGTCAATAGCGGCGCCCCAAGTGGAATGTTCGTTGAAATGATGATGACCGGGGATCATATGGAAATACGCATCGAAAATGATGAAAAGGAAATTTTGACAGATCCCATCAAGAGTGAACGATACTTCAGTGATTTTCGTAAATTACATGCGATCGAATGGGAAGATGATTCGGTTCTGGTCCGATTTCTGCGTTTCTTTTTTGCGTTATGACTGGGTGGCATGATTGGGGAACTCTCGTGCTTCAAATATGCGATAATCATCATTGCGTTAATGTTTGACATGCGAAGAGTTAGTCGTTTTTTTTGCGTTATTATTTCAGGTAGAGTTAAGGTGAATTTATTTTGAATATAGCACTTTCAGCAGGAAGCTCATTATGGGATTTGGTCAGTAGTAGAGAGTGTTTGTCCACTTGCGACTAATGAAAAATTATGTTTGAAAGCAAATAGAGGTATCTGTTGGCTTATGGATTTTGAAAATCGAAGAATTTTTCAAGAATTCTTAAGAAACTTTTTTCATAAATGCTTAAGATTTATGTTTGAATCATTTACATGCTCTTCATAAGTGATAACATGATAGCGTCTATGGTAAACATTCATCAAATATCAGCACCAAACGTGATTCTAGCAGTTTCATATTTTCAATAATCAAAATACCGTTTTTTTTTCTTCAGAAAATATCTTCGACAAATCGTCCTTAAAATCCACCGACGATAATCAATGGAACTTCAAATAAAAGCCGAACAAAAGGCAGCAAAATATCTCATTACGAATCTAATCCAATAATAATGAGTCAAACTCCTCGAAAAAAGTCTCCTCCCAATTTCACACTAACTCTACAATCAGAAGAAAAAAAAACGGAGTCATCGACAGCCACAAGAAGTACGTGTGTATTATTCAAAAAGAAAAATTTATCAACCATCAACCATTCCTCATAAAAATATCTAAATCAAATCGTTTATTATTCGATAGATTCGAAGATGACCACCATAATTCCTCCTCAACGATGATTCGATCGAATCACTTCGACTGATGATTTATTATTTTGCAATTAATTTCGAATCAAGGTCGTGTTACGGCTCATAATGGACACTGGTGAGATGAAGGTGGTGGTTGGCCTGCCTGCGATAGTGTTCGTCGTGGCAACGGCGGTGGTGGTGGTGGTGGTGGTGGTGGTTACGCTCAATTTGAAAAAAAAAGAAGATTATTGGTAGAACACAAAGTTAATGGTTATTTTCCAAGGCTTATGACGGCTTGATGGGCCGACTCAAGTATCCGAATTAATTATGTGCGTTAGAAGTCGATCTTGTTTAATGAAAAGACTAATCCGCGCTTTGATTGTGAGCCTCTTGGCGTGGTCGAGTTAAAGATGATTGAATGATACGTTTTCAAGGTCAGATTGATGAATGGGTAGGCTGATTTTGTATTGGGATTTACTTATTGCTGTTGTAAATAATGTTCTCATGATACTCAGTTTTCGGGGAGCATAAAATTATTGCGAATAAGATATGATTTCAAAGTTTGATAGGAGATAGTCATTTCTTTTCGGTTTTTGTGTTTGGTTATAGTATTTTCATTGTCGAAATATTTCCGAAGCAGATCTCTACGAATATCTTAGAATTCAGTGAGCTGCGCACAAAAAAAAAACTGGTGGCTTAAAATAAGCATTGATTCTCTATACAAAATATTTTTGAATCTCGAAGGAAATCGATCAAGTGCAAACGCAAATTCAAACAAACCATGAATATCTTAGCCTCTGTCTTGATTGAAAAAAAAATCTGTTTAATCCGATGTCACGAAACGACCTAGTCTGAAACTAGTCTCCCACAAAATATTTTCGAACCTGAAATGGCGAAAACAAAGAACAGCAAGAGGGCAACCGAAAGAGCAAAACACACAAAAAAAAACTTTAAAAAACTCAAGTTTCTACAAACAATATGGAACAAAAAAGGAACATGCAACTTAAACAGTTGTGCATAAAAATTTTGAGCGATAACGAACAAAATAGCAGAAATGCATAGACTAACTCTTAAATCTGCAAAGTCTCAAATTTTTTTCTTGAATATCGAGATTCGATTTCTAGAGTCCCCTGATTTGTTTTCACACAATCCGAGGATTTTTTCTGGAGTGTTTTTATTTTTCACAAACTTCCATGATTTTTTCTTAGACTCCAATTTTTTTTTTTAGAATCTCTTGATTTTTTCTAAGCTCCCATAATTTTTTCCTAGGCTCTCGAAATTTTTTTAACTGCCATAATTTTATTCCAGACTATCGAGAGATTTTTTTTTGAGATAACCGCGAACCCTTGATTTTTTTCTAAGGCCCTATATTTATTTTCTTACATCCTAGAGGGTTTTTTTTAAAGTTCCTTGATTTTTTCTTTGTTCCTATGATTTTTTTCGTAACTTCCTAGATTGCTTTTAAGTCGACCGAGACTCCTGAGTTTTTCTCGGTTACCGTGATTTCCAAAATCTTGTGATTTCTATAGTCTTTGAATTTTTCGCAAAAGACTCCCGATATTTTTTGTAGACTCCCGAAATTTTTCCTAAGCTTACGGGATTTTATCAAAGCTCCCGTAGTTTTTTGCTAGACTCCCGATATTTTTTCTAAACTCTCAAAATTTTTTCTAAGCTCCCATAATTTTTTCTTTGACTCTCGAGATTTTTTGGTGGGTTAGGAACAGAGATAGTAGGACCCTGGTGCGAAATGCATTTCCCCCTTCATAAGATGGCAATCATTTTCCAGACAGAATTATCTGCAATATTTAAGGTTATGCATATAATAAAGAAAAGGAACGCTAAAAAGGGTATAATTAAGATCTGCTTGGATAGCCAAACGGTTGTCAAGGCTATGAACCACCATCATATAAATTTACGTAACTCTTAGAGGCGATGAAGATCCTAAATGAAATAGCAGCATAGAATAGTCTCGAGCTTAGATGGACCTCCGACCATGTGGACCAAAAAGAAAACCAGGAAGCTGACACGAAAGCCAAATCTGAGGTTGAAATGTCCTGCATTGCACTTCAAAAAATCAAACCAGAAACAAAGAGGAATAATTTTTCTTAACCAATTTGAACGTCGAGCCAGCAACCTACAACACTGAGAAAACACATGGCGCCAGACGCCATAATTTATAGACTTCTGGCGCCATGTACATAGTCGATTTAGGGACTGTGATAAAATATAGCGCCACACGCCATAATACATGGCGAAAAGTACATAGGCCTACACACCATGTACTATAGTCCTCCACGCCATGTACATGGCGTGGCGGACTATATTACATGGCGTGGAGGACTATAGTACATGGCGTGGAGGGCTATAAGCATAGCGTCTGCTCCTATGTACTATGGCGTGTGGCGCTATATTTTATCACAAATTGACCGAAATCGACTATGTACATGGCGCCAGAAGTCTATAAATTATGGCGTCTGCAGCTATGTGTTTTTTCAGTGCATCTAAAAATGATTCAGTTTGCATCCAATAAAAGGCCACGAACCTTTTCAGTTCGGAGCATCTGGAGGTAGAGCACTTGATGTTAGGGGAAGGAATTCTACCAAAGAAATTCCCGAGGGATTTATGACATCAAAGATCATATCCTCTCCTATATTCAAGAAGCTTGCTGATATTTATACATCTCACACAGCATGGCTGCGAGTTATAATTGTAGTGCCATGAGCCATATTACCTGGCTCATGGCACTATGTAATATGGCGTGTGGGCCCATAATTTCTGCGCCATGTAATTATGGCGCTGGGAACTATACTGCATGGCTCAGGGTACTATGTACATAGCGTGGGGCACCATAAATGCTGCGCCATGTAACATGGGACCACGCGCTATGTAGATTCTGACATTATGGCGCTGGGAGCCGTATTGCATGGCTCAGAGTACTATGTACATGGCGTATGGGGCCATAAATAATGCGCTATGTTACATGGCTCTGGGCGCTATGTGGATTTTTTTCAGTGAAGAAGAACAAAATTTACAGCAACTTATGAGTCAGGCATTATTGGGCTATCGACAAAAAAATTGGAACTTGCGATCAAATTACGTATATAGCAAGATTAGCTTGACAGAGGGGAGCCTCTGACATCTGGGACTCAGTGACTCTAGCAGCAGTAGAGGCTGCTGCTGACAGAACCATGGGGTGGATTTGCACAGTGTGTGAGGCTTTAATGCCCAAACGGAAGCCCTTTCGTAGGAGGCAGCATCCGTATTGGTGGAACGATGAAATCGCTAAACTGCAACTCAGCGAGCCAGGAACAGACCGGGAGTAGCTGAGCTATCTGCCGCTTACATTGCGGAAAAGAAGAAGGCCATCACGAAGAGCAAACGTGCCAAATGGCAGGCTCTTTGTGAGGAAGTCAACTCGGACCCGTGCGGAGATGGCTATAGATCAGTTACTCGTATACTTGGCTGCATGCGAGCTCTCATGAATGCGATATCTATGGAGCGTATCGTTGGTTCGCTGTTCCCAGCGCATCCACCAAGGACTGATGATTCTATCATCGTCAACCAGGCGGATGTTCCTCCATTTACGGAAGAGGAGCTGAACAGTGCAGTGTCCAGGATGAAGAACCGGAAGGCTCCGGGGTCTAATGGGGTGCCGGTCAAGGCGCTTAAAGTCGTGAAAACCACATCTATTATTGGGTTTGTATAATTCATGTTTAGTCGCGCGGATCTTCTCGTCGTGGTCGAAAATAGCTCGACAGGTGGTGGTAAACAAAGGGAAGGGTAACCCGGGAGATCAATCGGTATATCATCCTCTGTGCATGCTGGAAACTGCGGAGAAGCTTCTCGAGGGGTTGCTCAATACACGGCTGCCATGAGCTCTGCTGGCGTGCAGTGGTGAGATCTGCTGGCGATTTTTCTTGCAGGCAGCACGGCTTCCGGAAAGGGCATTCAAAAATCGATGCGAGCTGAGAGGTTGATGGGGCTGTAGCAAAAGCGGAAAAGGTATGTCATCAAGCCAGACCGGTCGTCCTGCCGGTAACGCTGGACGTGCAAAAGGCTGTCAACTCGGCGAGGTGGACGGACATCCTCTGGGCTCTTGAGCAGATTTTCCGTATCGCTGACTACTTACTAGCTATGATGCGGGACTACCTCTACGACTCCGACCAAGGAATCAAAAGGAGGTATGTCACCGCAGGTGCGGCACAGGATCGATCTTAGGACCTGACCTCTGAAACACCATGTACGATGATCAGCTGCGACTGGAAATGTCAGAACATGCTCCAACGTCGGAACATGGACATATGTACACGACTATCGTATTGAAGAATGAGCAATGTGACTAGTGTGTGAAGAATGAATGAGAGCACTGAGCTAGCTCTGAATGATGAGTACTGTGCGAATGATGAATATTGATCGTGTGCGGCCACCGCCATGTTTTACAGATTTAAGTCTCGTATACCTCCCAGGAAGCCACTGCTAAGTGCACTAAATCGCAGAAAACGTTTAGATTTCGCTCGGCAATACCAATATGCATATTTCGAGTTCTGCCACAATGTTATATTTTCTGATAAGCTCAAATACAACATTTTTGGATCTGATGAGAGGCTTAATGTGTGGAGAAAGCCAGTGGAAGCTAACAACCCAAAAAACCACCATCAAAACTGTGAAACATGGCGGCGGCGGCGGCGTAATGTTATGGGGCTGTATGCCAGCGGCGTTGGAAACTTAGAAATAATTGAAGGAATCATGGATCATCAGACATATACTGAAATTCTCAAGAGAGATTTGGAACCAAGTGCTGAAAAATTGGGTGTATAAAAGGATTTTTACTTTCAACAAGATAATGATCCTAAGCACATGGCTCATAATGCTAGGATTTTCTTGGCGTACAAAACTCCACATTTGCTTAAAACACCACCGCAAAGTCCTGACCTCAATCCCATTGAGCACATGTGAAACATGATGAAAAAAAGGATCAGGACTCATCATATCAGCTCGAAACCTACGTTGAAACAGGCTCTTTACCAGGAATGGGCGAAAATAGAGCCAAGCCATGCAAAAAAAAACTTGTAGAACCGATACCACCCCGCCTTAAAGCCGTGATTAAAAATAAAGACTACCCCAACTATATATCAACAAAAAATGTATCTATGGTTTTAAGATTTTTTATAACCTGTTTCGTAAGTGTAGGAAGACATTATTGGAGGTAAATTGTCGACTTTGTTTTACTTTTAGTTAATAACTTTGTAATGAATAATTTAAATGGATCAGTTTTTGTTTCTAAATTAAATAAAAATGATCAATGGATAAATCTGCATTAAAACTTTTTCAAATTTCTTGCAATAATTTATTGTTTTTTAACAATTGAGTTTCAAATAGCTGCTTTCGGAAGACATTATGGGTACACTGTAGATATGATAACATTTTTGGGTCTTTTTAACCCTATGTGTGTGTTAAGTGCCTAAAAAAGGAGCTCGTATATAAATTTTACCCATATTTTTAGCAAAAAGTGGATACGTGTTTACTGAAAAGAGATCTCGCTCATCGCCAAAAAGAACATCACGAGTGTTGTTTTTACACTATAATTTATGAGATACAAAGATTTGCATATATTATTATAGCTAGTAATCCCATTAATTTTGAATTCATGATTTATTTTCAAAGTTATGTTATATATTATGTTATCTTATGTGATCTTTTTAAAGTTATGTTAATTACATTTTGATTTCTTTTTATTATTAAAACAACAAAAACAGCGTTTGAGTTTACACCTTTGCAAGCATTAAAAAAGTTGCTTGAAATGGCTATTTTGAATGGCTCTAAAAGAGCAACTTAGTAAAATGAGTGAGCTTTACGGAGCTGGCTCACTTGAAAGAGCCATTTCGCCCATCACTAGTTTTAACGGTGCCCTTTAGTGCGACTTCTGTTGGAAGTGTAGATGGGAGTAGGATAAGGAAACAGTTATTCACCTAGTGTGTGAATTTGGTTAGAAGAAGGATGCAGTTCTTTAACTCATGCTGCTTCGCAGGCCCAACCGACATAGTTTCGGCCAAATTGAAGAGGATGAACTAGTTTATCAAAGATACAGGGTAGTTTTCTATCCAATATTGATTGTACGCTAAACATTTGGTCCGTGTGCCTAAGTGTGTCTTCATCCAGATTCGGTCCGGAAGTATGAAAAAACTGTCTGCGTGATGGGTACCGCTTACTCTAACAATTTATCAGCAATCAATTCAGTTGTTCATCTTTCAACAAGAAGATGAATTACCGAATTACCCATTTGAAGTCGTTTCATTTTCTGTTGCCTGAGTTAAGAATGCGATGTCTTTTTTTCAGCTGCTTCATTTTTTTTGGCAACACAAAATTATTGCAACATCAAAAATTTTCTTAGATGATTGAAAAAGAACACACTGAGACTTACTTTCAAAAAATGCACTCTTCTTTAAGAAGCCCTTTGAAATTGTATAAGATCATTCAGAATTACAGAATGGTTTTAGCATTCTTCCTGCATGTGTCAATTCAAAATCAACAGCTGAAGAACCAATTATGGGTATGAACTTGAATTTTATCAGGAAATTTACATTTCTTTGCGTAGTTTATTCTAGATAAAATCGAACCTTCAATATCACGCGAATTTAGATTAGGCTTATGACCTAAATATACCAATTTCCAATTTATCTTCACAGCCTTTAAGCTTTTTCACTTCTTTATTAGTTTATGTAAAATACCCTCCTGCGTCGCATCCATTCATTTAGTCCCACCTATTAAACATACCTTAGCTCGAGTACTAAAAAGAGCTCCCTCTTCTGGCCTCAATCATACATATTCATGTTGTAAAGCACGTGTATTATCTTCTTTTCGTTTACAACACACAAAAAAAAAGATTGAGCAAATATGAAAAATTGAAGTTTTATTTGAATACCAACCGACTCTGATTTCCCATTCACAACAACCCAGGGCAAGTTCGTCTTATGTCCGTCCAGTTGTTTTTTTATTTTTTTGGTTGGTGTGTTGTTCTTGTAAAGAATCGTGGGAAGATGGCTGCTAACGATTTTTGTTGCCGTCAGGGTCAAGCCTATGTACATAGATTCGCACAGACCGATTTAAGTACTAGTTGTAAAATCACACTTTTGTCTAGTGAAATATTTTATCAGTTCTTGTAACACGTTCGTCAAATTGTGTTTATATGAGGTAGATCTAAGAGAGATCCAGCTTGATGCCGGCATCTCGAAGGAATAGTTAGTTACGATCTGTATTTGCAAGTCGTAACTTTTATTTAGACGCGGATATGATCACTTCAAGGTTTTGAATATGAGCAGGCTTTAGATTTTGGACAAGGGAAGGGTAGGAGTAGTAGTAGTCTTCTCGTCGTCTAAATTTTTAGTGAGAGATGATTGTGATGATGATAACTAATGACTTAAGGAGGGGACTTTGAATTGGAGTTGGGATTTTACTATCAGTTTCAGAGTTTTCTGTTATTTATTTAGAAACTGTACTAGTTATGGTAAAGAATTTCGAATTGACAAACCTATAAACAACCTGCCCGTGTTAAGGCTAAAAATAAAAAATATACAAAAATTATGGAATGTGTTAAAGATACTTTACTATTGGCTCTTTCGTCAACACATTTCTCACCACCATCAGATTCCAAAATACATCTGACTATCCAAATCAAACATTTCCAAAATTTCCACCAATCCAACTGACTTCCACCTTAACTTTAACAGCCACATTAACAATCCCCGGCTACTTCTGACTATGGGGGCCCTGACTGCGCGAGGTTCAAGTGGTCCCGCCTGTACAATCAGGTTTTTCGCAGGAGATAATCCTACGTATAGTCAGCTTTCGTGGAATTCCTTTGTGATTTTGAAGATGATAGCCGTGTTTACAATATCCCGACGAGAAGAAGAATCGTGTTACGCAAGTGCCCCGGCGAACGAACGCTCTTATTGAGACTCAAAAAAAAACTATAACATCATTAGACAGCAGAGTCTATGCGTATCAAATACAATTATATCGCACACACCGTGCTCAAGAATCATCTTTTGAGGAGCTTTGTAGAACGACCCCGGGCGTTTCTTTTTCGTAGACTAACTAAACTCCTCATCTAATCTAAAGAATTCGCTGAGTAAACTGGTATGGTTTACACGAGCCCATGTGAATTGCTTCCTTTTCGGAATCATTGGATTTTATTATGATATCGCTCGGCTCGACGTGTTGCGTGAAAATGAGACAGTAGACAAAAACAGATGTTCTCAGGGTGTTTTAACAGTCATAACTATCATTTGAGCTTTTTTGATAGTGCAACGAACTAATTCGGCCTTTATTTGCTCAACTGCTGAGTGAATTTCAAAGGTATGTATTTCGTTCATGACCTCATTCACATTCAGACAGCTGATCGTTGCACGTCTTTCGCAAGTTATTTGCACAGACCACTTTTCAAGTTCAGCTTGTGCTTGATAAATTGCTCGTATTTATTTTTCACCAACGGAATCATCCGCCCCGAATTCCGGTTATGTTGAATTTCCATATTGACAGGACCGTCGTCGTCGTGGTCTTGGATGTCGCGTGTCTTGATAAAATTGCAAAACCCACTAAGACGATAAGACCGATTTGTTGGGCAGTTCCCCTCACTAAGAAATCACAGCTGTTTCAGTCGCTACTCCCGAAACGGAAGTACATTCATGAATGTCTGCAACAGCAGCAAATATGTACAACGGTTCATAGTCATATGAACATCATCTTCTTCACTGATAAGACGACGATAATTCGACAGCGACAGTGTCCTTATCTTGGCACCGAGCATGCTCCGCGCCAGCGTTGCAATGATGAATGAATTGCAAAAGACGCAACAAGATTAGTGAAATGTGCTGGATGAAATTTTGATGAAAAGTAGGTTAATTGCTTTTGATGACCTTCGGAAATAACCAGGCACAGATCAGATAGAATGGTAAGGAAATGCGTTGTTTGGTTTGAGGATGTGTTGACTGACTTATTTGCAAGTTTAATTTTAGAAATTTTAGTTGGTCAGTTGGAGTGACCTTTTGATCTAATTATTTTAGCTAAGTATTAAAATTGAGATTATATAAATGGTTGGCTTTTGATCTGGATGATAGAGTAAGAGTAGAAAGTACTGAAAGGGAATTATTTAAAATGAAGTGGAGGAAAAAATTGACTTAAGGGAGCATTCTGGATTAGAAATTAGAAAAAATTGATTTTTTTTGTTTGCATATTTTCAAAGTTTAGATCTTTAAGAATAAGCCTTTAAGAGGACTTTTTTGAAATTCGAATTATTTTTGGAGTTACAGTTATTATTGTAACGCGCCAACTAAACCAACAAACGCAATCAACAACGAATTAACCGCTCCGAGCTACGAGCTTCTCAAGCTTCTAAAGAAGTTCGAACTGCTCGTATGGCTGAAAGAGCTTCAGAAAATCTCGCTTTTGACGTGGAAGGAAAAACATTACACTAGGCAGAGATCACTGATCAAAAAAAATATGTAATTATAACATACCATTAAATACTCAGACTGCTCGAAACGAGAATCCAAATTTTAAACGCGTTTTTCTCGAAACTACTTTTTTCGATACGATTGACATGATATCTCAAGTTCTAATACATCGATTTACTTGAAATTTTGCACAAACCCTTTTAACCCTATTAGAATTTTTCTGACGTAAGGATTTTCGAAAATGTTTTTTTATTATTTAAAAAAAAACCCAAAGCTGAAAAACTGAGTCAAAAACCGACCTCTTCTTTAAAAAAATGGACGCCATTTTGCGACTAAAAAATTTTCAAATCGTCTACGTCAGACTAATTCTACATCCTTCTTTTTACAGAATTCACAAAACATTTATGCTTCAGATCACCAGGAGGGTTGGAAACACGTCAACCAGAAGAAACCTTTTTTTTGAGTTTCCACTTCGCCGGCCTGTACTTGTTTCAATTTTGAATTTTTTCGTTTTTTTATTTTTATTACTTTTAAAATGTTAGTAAAAAACTGATAAAAAATAGATACTAAAAATGTTTATTGTTTTTTTTTATTGCGTAAGTAAAATCACCTCAAAATCGAGCCTCAGAACCAGTGCTGCCAACTAAAAATCCGGTGAGTAAGTAGATTTCCTACAGAAAAGTAAGTAGAACAGCAAAAACGGTAAGTAGAAAAATAGTTTTAATTTTCTTTAAAAATCGGGCATGATTTTTTTATTAAAACAAATCAGATACATTTTATTTATTATTATTTTTTTAAAAGTATACATGTTTCGGGAAAATTTCTTAATTATATCAGGCGTTACTTTAAAGTCATAACAGTTTGAAATATTCATTTTCAACAGAGCTTTTACTTGCTGGCAGCCTCTAATTATTTCATTACAAAAATAATTTCTAGTTTTAGTTTTAATTAGACTGTCATGAGAAAATATTATCTCAGTGCAAGCAGAAAAGTGTGGAAGCATTAAGATATTGAATATAAAAGCACACAATGCATCAAATGCACCCTGATCAACTATTGTAATTGACTTTATATGAGTCCAAAATTCTTCTTTGTTCTCTGAATTCCAATCACTTTCTTCTAAAAAACAATTACAGTAAGATTTTGTAATAATCCGGAACTGAAGTGAATCGAATTGGTCAACTAAACTGGATACAACAGATTCTAGTGAAAGCCATCCTGTTTGCGAAGGGAAGAGAAATCGAAGTAGTTTCATATCAAAAAGTGTTTGCAATGACTTGAAGTTCGAAAGGCGCTTGGAACTTCTCAGATAATTACATAGGTCTCTCGCCAAATTTCCCATATATCCTGGTCGCTTTTCACATGCTTAAAAAGCACAGAGATGGAAACAGTGGCAGACACATTTTCTTGTATTGAAATATCAGGAGCCTCATCTATAATGAGTAAAAATTTAGACTTATTTAAAATTCCAGCCAATTTTTCCACATAATTTGCCCCCAAAACATTCGTCAGAATAGCAGTAAACTTCGTACGACCGCACCTATGTAAATCGTTTAAGAATTTCAGATTCAATGCCATTGCACTTAGAAACCGCGGAAAATATTCCATCAAAGTAAATGACAAATTGTGCGCTGCCAAAAAGAGAGCAGAACCAGTGAGGTAGTAGGAAACAACTTACGGTGAAGGATACACTTTCAAATGGAAAACGGTGTGCAAGCAAAAGTTTGTTCTATTCAGCCCCTGGACATGGACGGTATAGCTTTCCACCATTAGCCCCTTCAATCCTTTTGCGCACAAAGCATGTTAAAAATGCCTAGTATTCATTGTCAAATTGGAAGGGAACTACTTGGATTTGACCCGATTTGACAATGAGTAGCTAAAAAATTACTACAATCTCCTTCAATGTAAATCTTATGGGCATGTCCACTCCATTTCTACTACCTCACTGGATAAACTAGGTTTGTCATAATGTTAAATGTCTATATCCAAAACGGTATTTCCCGGATAACACAGGATTTATTTCACTTTATATTTCTCATGCTATGCAACTCTGCATCTTATTCTTCTTGTTGTGCGAAAGCTTTAAAGTTTTGAGCTACATATTTGTATTGAAAATTTGAAAAAACAACAAAAGTTTGTTTCTTTCAACAAAACAAAAGTAACTCACCTAGAGCAAATATAAGTAGATTAGTAAGTAGATAGGTTATAAAAGGAAAAAGTAAGTAGATCGAGAAGTATAGTAAGTAGGTTTGTTATGAAGGGCAAAAGTAAGTAGATATACTTACTTTTAGCTAGAGTTGGCAGCACTGCTCAGAACCCTCTTAAAATACACGGTTCACATATGATCCTTCAAAATATAATTACAATGATCCTTTAAATGATCCTTTAAAATATAATTACAATAATTTGTTTGTTGATAAATATCCACAATCCTTACAAAAAGTCTAATAATAATTGTTTGCAATATTTTACAGCCTAGTGTTGAATTATGGTAAAAAAGAACAGCCAGTAAAAAAATGGACGAAAAAAGTTACAAAAAGGAAATAAAAAAATTTTGAAACAAATAAAAATTAAAAGCACATAATTAATACCAAACAAAAACTAGAAATAAAAAAATATTTAAAACACAAACAAGTGAAAGAAACAAAAACAAAAGCAAGCGTAAAGAGGATTGAACAAAAACACAAGTAAATAATTAAAAAAGCAAGTCAAAATGTTAAAAACCAATAAAAAAAATAAATAGGTGGATAATTTAAAAAAATATATAAAAATAGGAAAAGTCAAAATGACAAAGTAATTAAATAAAATAACTTGTGATATAAACGAGTATTCAGAAAAAATTAAGTAAAAAGCATGAAAAACTAGAACATTATAAATTTTAGCCCTAAAAATATATAAAGGACCACAACAAACAATGAAATAGAAAAACAAGTAAAAAGGATTTTCAAAAACACAAATAAAAAAAATTTAACAAGAGTAAACATTGATAATAAGGATAAAAACATTTTTTAAATAGCAAATAAAAAAAGAGAGACAATCTTAGTCTGCTTGCCGACACAGAAAATAGATAACCAAATTTAAAAAACTAAGTAAAAAATATTAAAAAAAAAATTATAAAAAAATTTTAACAAAAAAAGTAATAAAAGTAAAAAAGATTCAAACTAAAAAATAAGTGAAAGATATTTAAAATATATTCAAAAGATCAAAACATGAAAATAAATAAAATATTAAATATATGTATAAGAAATAAATAGATAACAGGTAACTAAATTTAAAAACAGGTAAATCGACAAAAACCGGTAAATAAATAACATAAAAGTAAACAAATAATATAAAAGTAAATAAATAAACTAACAATAAATAATTAAATGTAATAAAAACAAGTTTATAAATAAAACAGAAAACAGGTTAATAAATTAAAATAGAAAATTAAAAGAGGAGAAGAAAAAATTAAAAGAAGAGAAGAAAAAATTACAAGAAGAGAGCAAATATAAAATAAGATAATGAAAAAATTAGTTACAGAAAAACTAGAGTTAAGAAATGTAGAATTAAAGAAAAAATTGAAAGAGATAAGGAAAATAAATAATTAACATCAATGAGAAAAATTAGGTCAAGAAAAAAAACTAAATAACAAGGAAAAAATACATAGAGAGGGGAAAATGAAATGAAAAAAATATATAAAACACAGGGAAAATGATTTAGTCATGAAAGATATAAATTGAAAAAAAAGGAAGAAAATCAAACTAAAAGAAAAACAAATAAATCAAATTAAATAAAGAAATAAAAAGGAAAAAGACAAGGAAAAAAAGCAGGAAAAAAAGTTAAGGAAAAAAAATGATAAATCCGAGTAATAAGAAGCAAAAAATTTAATAAGAAGCAAAAAATAAAGACAGACCGAATAGTATAAGAAAATACAAGGGTTTATGTGGTGGGTTTATTCCGACTCTCGCGATGCCTTCTTACGCCCGGGTGCCCTTACTGGAAACCACAAGTAGAAATGAAGCCATCTTCTTGAGCAGATGTTACTGGGAGCATCCAGATATATAGACGAGGGGATTCTCCGAGATCTTCTTCACGGTCGGCTGAAAGACGGATGTTGGATCTGGAGCTGGTGCTCATTGGATGACATGTGAGCTTCTTTTCTCAGAGAGAACGTTTTAGATTTTCAAGCAGAAATATTCGCTGTCTTGATAGCTACCTGCTGAGCGATTGATGAAATTTGGTCGGCAAAGTTGCGCTGTTGGCGCTACGTAGGCCTCAAATTAAAATTGCCCAAGAGTCGGGGGCACGAGTGAGCTCTGTTGGCAGATTCAATAAAGTGTACTGCGACAATGTGGTGGCGAGGAAAATGAAATTACGGCGCTTCCACTACAGTGCCCTGAAACTGCCTTGGTGTCCCAACCGCATCTGCACATGCCATTTTTCAGTAGGGGATAGTTGATGCTCACAAAGAAAGATGGATGTCTTCTGATGTGGCCAAGCATACTAAGGTCCTTCTTTCAGGGCTAAACCAAACGACTGCCCGATTCCTCCTCAACAAGAATAAGAAAGTTTACAGAGCTATGGTCGACGATCTGACTGGAAACAAGTGCCTAGGAGGACATATGACATCCATCTATCTTGTATAGAAGAGACGGACCCTGCAGAGCATTTACTCTGTGAATGCTGAGCGTTTGCGCATCTTAGATATCGATGCTTTGACTGAGATGTGACGCGTATGCAGAAGATATTAATCCTGGATTTCATTAAAAAATCTGGAAAACTTTGGTATACTGGGGGTATGGGTACAATGGGTCTTTTGGCCTGGGTGCTTCGAGGTGCCAGGCGTCTCTCAGCCACCCCTCACACACACGCACACAAACAAGAATAAAATAAATAGAAGCAATGAACAAAATAAAATTAAAGAAAACCACAATCCTTATTATATCCCTATAAGTAAAAAAAAGCCTAGGAATTTGATAAAATAAAAAGAGCCAAGGAATAAAGAAAGGAGAAAAGTAAAAATTAAATAAGGGGGAAAAAAATTGGCAAAATATGCAGAAAAGTAACAAGGAAAAAATAAGCAAAAAAGGAACAAAGCGACAAATGCAAGGAAATATATAAATAAAAAAGAAGGAAAAAAATTTAAAAGAAACGGAAGAAAATAAAAGGAGAAAATGTAGGGAAACGAAGAAATTAAATAAAAAGAAAAAAATTGGAAAGACAGCGGAAAGAACCACATTAATAGCTAGAAAAAAATTGAAAGACTAAAAAACTATGAAGCATGAAAGTAAAATTAACGTAAATAATTATGAAAAAAAAGAAGAAAATAATTGAAAAAGTAATGCAATCAGTATTTCAAAATACTTAAACTACGTTTTAGTCGAATCAAAATCAGCCGTTATTTTTAAGTCAAATTTTAGAGTGTCTTTAAGGTCTGAATTTTTAAGAGCTTTGAATTCTGTTCGGTTATCTAAAAAAAAACAAAATATTACCTAAAAGAAATCTAAAAGGCTCCGGTGATATATCTAAGGGATTTGGATTGAAGTCTTTGGTTTATATCGGCATTGGATGAGCATGTTCGAGGTGGACTTCATACTTGAGTATGCACCTATGGATAAGATGCAATTTATCGATTGTAACTTAAAGACTACTTATAAAAACTAAAATTAAATTTTGGTACTAGAACTAATGAAATTGGGCTCTTCCATCTCCAAAACCGAAGACCCGATATGAGTTGTGGTACTTACTTTTTGTTTTTGTAACGATAGCCAAAGTAATAATGAATACAACATTTTTTAACAAATAAAACCAGGCTGCATCATAGAGACCGTAAGTGGACTCAGAACATTTCATTGAGGTACTTGTTTTAAATATAGATCAGGTGATTGTGAAACTCTAATCGCTGAATTAGAAAATTTACCTCGTTAAGTAGGAGAAGGGAGTGTAGTAGAAAAAGCATGATACTGTACTTTTTATGTTCTGCAAGTCTATGATACCAGACCACATCAGAAGATTGAAACAAATTGAAGAAAACAGTAGAGCAGTAATTTTTATTTTAAAAAAGCAAATTTGATGTCAAAGACGATATTGTGATCTTGCTAGAGAATACTACATTGTCTACAGAAATGAAATTAATATTTCAGCATACGGCTAATGCTTTTTAGGATCGATGTCAGCTTCCGAAGCCAAAACATCTACAGAGCTTTAGAAACAGTTTATTGAATCTTCCAGCAATTTGAAGTCAGTCAAGATGGCAATAAATGTGAAAGTTGAATATTACCGCCTTTTGACAGATTGATTTTTAGTCATGACAGCCTCTGAAGCTGCCAGCATGATTCTCATCACACTTGCCACATTTTTCCGAAGTTGTTATTCGGTATTTTGGGGGCTTCGCCAGAGATGATACCCAAACTAGTTAAATAATTATAAATAATAGAAGCACATAAATGATGAATATATCATCAACCAAGAGTAAAATTATTCCTAAGCAAAATGCAATATTGCAGCCATTTCCCACCTCTAGGCTACAGTGTAGTATGAGTATTTAAAATATGTAGATACTAGCATAAGTGTAAAACATGATGTAGGTATAGGTCCCTCTATATCTACGATTAATAATCAAAGTTTAAAACGATCAGTTACACACAGAAAACTCAAAGTAGCATATTTCAGTTTTGCTACGAATTTCAGAAAATAAGTCACAGGGTGAAACCCCACCCCGATACATCGTGAGGCTTTACATGGTCTTCTCATGAGTAAATGTCACTCTCATTAGATTATGTGCTGGGTGGATTTGGGCTAGCTATTATTATTTGGAGAGTTGTTAGCCCAAACAGAATTTCAAACCAATTCGCATCATTGCGGGAATTTGGGAGGAAAATGATGGAGATAATTCAAAGTCAGATAGTAGATAAACTTATTTCCTCAACGGTTATCACCTCGCCGATTTCAGACAGTTCTCCCCAAAACACCCAAGATTCTACTATCACCATCCGGCTGATCAGAGGGTCTTCGTATCTATCTACATATTCATCATCTACCCACAGCATATATCACATCGAAACATTCCCATGTGGTCTTTTCGAGCTACAAAACGCCCAAACGAACGTTGATGGTGCTATTGCATTTGGAGGAGTCCATTCTTGCTTCTCAGCTGAGTTCTTCGAGATTCGTCTTCCCAAATCCAATTCAATTCAACATCACGACGACCACGACGACAGAACGATTCATTCGACGGATGGTTTAAGGTATTTTGCTCCACCATCGCACAATCGACAACGTATGTAGCTAGCGGCGTGGCGGTGGCATTGCAAGATGATGATCTACAACGGCTACGATAACGATGCAGACTGGCAATGGTACCGCCCGGGCGGGCGGCCGGACCTCCAACAATAAGCAACGAACTTGTTTCTTTAAGCGAAATCGACCGTTGATATCCATTTAGAGGCCTGTCACACCAACGGTCGTAACGGACAATTTATTTTTGAGTTGAAGCGCTCTTCTGAGCTCATCTTGGGAGCTCATCGCTCCCAAAGACACCAAGCCCAAGCCCTTCTTCTTCTTCGAACGACGACCATACTTAATATTGGCTTGTAGAAGATCGGCCGGATGATAGACGACGCCAAAGCATGCTTCATTAGGAGCAACGATGCTAGAAGATTATCTTCGATGAGGAGGAAAGACCAAGTTGCTTCACTTTCCCTAAACAAATCGACGATGTTGTGGATGATGATGATAATGATGCAAAAGTTCGTTGGTGCGTTGAAAGGTATGGTGCATTGTATGTATTCGTTTGTTTTGTAGGTGAAGTTCATGCGAACGAAAATAAACAGTGTACAGTACTTAACGTTAGCATGATTTTAAGCAGACAGAATTTTTTACATGTATCGGTACATTCGCTGATAGACAGCGTCATTGACTCTAATAGTATTATTGAACCAAATTTGGGGCACATATTTGGCACCCTAGAAATTACTAACGAATGTATACATGCAAATGTTGCCAAAATTAGATTTTAAACTAATTTTAGCAGCATTTGCTTGTCAACAGAAACATAGGCCTACCACCATTCCTCTAAATCAATCAATTCCAACGATATCTGCAAGCTCAATTCTTTTAACATCTCCCAAAAGAGTGCAATTTTATCTAGTGCTACTGTTTGCCCCTTTCTTTCTTCCAATCAAACCAAGATCAAAACATAAACCGTTCATGTTTACGATTTCATGCCTAGATACGTATCTAATTCTGTCCCGGGCATATCGTTTGTTGGTTTCTAGTAAGACTAGTCTGCAAGTAAAACAATTTTGTTGCACTTATCTTGTAACTGCAGCACGACGAAGAAGAAGAAGAAGAAAAAAATCGAAGTCGTCTTCTCACCATCGTCACCGGATGCTGGTGCATTTTCATTGCAATAATCCTGTCTTGTGTCGATGGCGAATTATAGCTTTTTATGCGCATTGGTTGCATCGATAGTCATGCGGACTGAAATAAGAGAATTAGCCTTTGAGCCGCGGCGGGAGCAACAGTACTTGCGGTTAAACGAAGAATGGAAAAATCTGCTGTAAGAAATATCTACAATATACCTATATCTTATTTTCCTAGATTTTCATGGTCAATTGTTGTTGTCTTGGATATCAACCAATATGGTTGGTTTTTCCATTGTTGAGTAGTCAATGTGCATTTTAATTTCGTTTTTATTGACAGTTTGTGGGTTTTAATTTGTTGAAGACTATTGTTTTGTTGGTGGAGATGAATGGTCGCAGAGTTTGTTGCGGGCTCTTTGTGCTATGATATTGACGACTAACGAAACAATTTGCGAATGTAAGACAAAGTGAAACAAAGTAGCTGTGATTCGTTTGGTCTATTCAAATCAAATTTAGCATACATAGAAGAGTTAGATGGAACATGCACGTCAAAAATTCAAGGTAACACATTCAGTATTGAAACTTCAACATTTAAATGTCCTAAATGCAACGAGCAACATTTTGCCAACGACTGTGCCTGCAACGACCGGTGGTCTGCGCTGCAATTGTCAAAAAAACGTCTGTAGGCAAGTGAATGACCAATGTTTAGAGATTGTTTTTTTAGAGTCATCTAATCTGATCTACATTATTATAATAAATTAAACAAAATTGCATATTAAAAATTCATGACATTTATTAAAAACAAAACTAAAATATTGAGAATTTATTCATAACATTTTTGTTTGCCTTAGCCTTCTTGTCATAGAAATTTTGATGTTAGTGTCAAAATTTTAGTGTTTGGCAGAGAGTTGTGGATTATGTGTGAAATCAAGAGTATTTATATAAGAGTATCCACAATACTCCCATGACGCATAAGTGAATGGAACCGTTTGGGATTCGACAAGACAAGGAGACGTTTGTACTTTTTCGCTGAGGTTAAGACAGCAATAGTGTGTTTGGTGTTTTGTGTGTATTTTTAGGTCGTTACTTTTCGAGAGGATCGTCAAGAGGTTCCCTTGAGGTTGACGAGTAACAGGGCTTGAGTTTCTCAGTAGAAACATTAACCGATTAATTTTTCATGTGGAGAGTAAAGTAAGAACAGGAGTTGTGCTGGTAGCGCGGTTAATTCTTACAGGGTTAGAGATCTTAGTTCAAGATAAATAAAGGGCAGTGTTCTGGTCCAGGAAGCAACGTTGTGAGCCATGATAGTCAATGTTAGAATACGATACCAATATTTTCAAGAAGAAGTTGGCCTATGAGTGTGTAGCGCGAAAGTTCGTTTCAGAGTCAACCTAGGCTAGTGTGGAGCGCCTACCTGTTCGTGATGATGTATTTGAGAACTCCGAATAGAGTAATCCTGGTGTTCAGCAGACTAGCAGTGCAGTACAGTATAAAGTCGAATGGTTGAGCCAGATATTACATTTAAAAAAATGGACGTTGGTACTGAAAATAGGTTGCTTCCCAAAGGTGTGAGTCCTTTTTGATCTCCTAAAAATCTCTTTGTTAGAATTTTGATATGAGTCGAGATTACTGTGAAGGATAATTTCTTTTGGATTTCTTTTGTGTCGGCAACAACGTTGTTGTAACCGAAGACATGCCGATTATCAAAAGTGAGCTCACTAATGTAACTTAGATGTTTAAGTTGACAAGGTGTGCCCTTTTCTGGCTATTGCTTGAATGCAAAAGTGTGTGGTTTATGGTATATGGCCAGTATGAACCTCTGGCCTTCAAAAAAATACCGAAAATTGCGAATGCCCAAATAAGCCACTAAGAGCCAGCGGTCCTATTCACAATACTTCTAATGTACGTCGATCAACTTGGTCGAGTAAAAGCAGAGTTGTTGCAAAGAACCTGAACCGGAGATGTTGCAAAGAACCTGATGCGTCTACGAATAGACCAGGATCGGCATTTGAGTCCACAAAGAACAATAGAATGATTGGCTTTTGTGTGGCCAGTATTGACGTGGTCGAAAGCTTTCCCAGCATCCGGTGACCAGTTTATAGTCTGAACCATAATAGATAGGTATGGAGTAACAGTTCTATCTTAGCTGTGTAGCAAAGGAAGCGACGGCAGAACGCTATGCCCAAAAATCTCCTTCGGTCTTTAACCATCTTGAAGGTGTCTTGAGTGACTTTCGACAAAAACTTAACTGAAGATTAAAAGAAGTAACATTCACCTAGATATATGATTAATCCATGGTCCGCTAATCGTTTGAACAATTGTTCAAGGTAAACTATGTGCTCATCTTTGAAGTCGAAGCTACCAAAATGTCGTCGTGGTAGATAAAGAAGAATTTCAGTTGGTGTAAGGCTTCGCTTATAAACCACTGAAGCGACAGATCTTCACTGCAAAGTTCAAAGGTCACTCAAGTGAACTCAAAGAGTCCGAAGGCTGCTCAAATGGCGGTCTTGATGATGGAGTTTAATGGTAGCCCTTAGTCAGGTCAATGGTAGAGAAGATTATTTTTTCATGCAGTTCATGATAGGGGTCTTGTATAATTGGGACCGAATATCTTCCAGGACGGGTATGGCGTTAAAGCGTCTGTGATTGCCGAAAAGAACATCCAAACCTCATCGGCCTGACGAACCATAAGAAGTAAGGACAACCAGTTACTGTTGGAGGGGCGACATACACCCAGCTATACCAGGAAATCAAATTATTTTGTAGCCGAAGCGAGCTAGTCTGATGCTGGCCATCGTAGTCTCAACACTATTGGAGGGCTAGTGGTCACTTGGTCAATAAGTGGTGTGTTATTTTGTATTTGCAGGATTAGAAGAAAGCTATGTTGACCGTTATGGCACGATATGTTTGGGATAGGATATGTATTCATATATCAGAGGGTCTCAAGCAAAATGCTAAGTTTTGGGAGATTGTACAGGGTGTCCGCACCTTTCTTTGAAAGTGAAGTGAGAGATTCCACTCAGATATCGTTTGCCAAGTCTACGGTTAGCCCATAGCAGTAGAGGAAGCCTGCGCCTAAAATGGATCTAGAGAAATCATCAATATTGAAGAGCCATAAGAGCTCACGACTAGTTTTTCGAAGACCAGAGAGACGCAGTTCTCTGATGAATGTCAGCACTTTTGGCTATAAGGTATTGTCGTTTGGGTAAGCGAACGTAATAAGTGTCGTTGACCCACCATCTGAAAAAAGCAGCATCTAAATTTTTTCCGGATCGGTGAGATAAGCCTTGTAGTTGCATGAAGGAGAGAACTTCTGAGCCGAATTTGCTGTGGTAATAACATATTTGGTATCGTGATTGCGATCGAGAGTGGGACGCAGAGCACAGCTTTGTTTGTTGATGATGTATTTTAAGTTAGGCCCCTTCCAACCGCATTGCCTCAAACGGCGACCTCGTATTATAGAGATTGAACTAAACCCAGCGATTTTGTCAGCCATTTCCACTAGTTTGACAAAGCACCCTTCCGGCGAACACACCTAGAATGACCTGTGTTTGCTCCGCAAGTTGCTGCAGTCAGATGATTTTCATAGGTACAACTCAAGAATCTCCCAACGGAATTACCTCCCAACTGCTGCGGTAGATGAAGGTATCCGGTCACTTAGGCTGAGGTTTTCCAGAAGGTGTTTTAGCTTAGCAGTGTTTATGGCTCATAGTCGCGATATGAGAGTTCGCTTGAGGTCCTCATACAGCGTCTTTGGGTCAGGACCAGCAATCACGTCCAATACCGTCCTCAACTGCACAGAGCTTAGCGAAGGGATCACATAGTTGCACTTTTTTAGTGATGCTTTGTTCGCTGACAAAGCAAACTAGCTCCTCAACTTGTCAAACTACAAAGATAGCTCGTCTGGCCAGAATGACAGGGGCTAACTAGAGGGCTCCCTCCTCTTCAAACGACGTCTACTCGAAATACTCCGTGGAATGGAAACGCAACTAAAAGCGGCAGAAGGGATAAGAAGGTAATATTGGGAATACATAATATTTGAAGAAGAGAAGAAGTTGAATTTTGTTGAAGAAGTGAATGAACTGTGTGAACCGAATGCGGAAGTGAATCAACTGTAAGTGAATGTGACTATCAGCTGCCAATCAATAACGACTGTCAGCCCTAAGTGTTTTTCAGGGAGATGTTATAGTCCTTGTTTTGGAAACTCCTAAGCCTGAAATTGCATTTTTCTTTCAATAGGCGTGTTTTTTTGCTCCCCCTATCTATAACAGAACAATGCAGACGCATTGGGAACAACAACAACTCCCCCTTTCCATAACAGGATTTGTTGTTGTTTCCAATGCGTCTGCATTGTTCTGTTATGGATAAGGGGAGCAAAAACATGCGCCTAATATATTTCAAGGTTTCTTTTTACACACGATCATAATTTTAACAACTTAAGCCTGACGGAAACCATGTCTAATTATTTTATGCAATATTATTGATTAAACTTTCTTAGAATCTTACTTCTAGTACATCTTGGGTTCGATCTTACATAGACGAAACATCTTATTTGATTGTGGACTTCAATTTCTAACTGACCTTTAGTTGAGTTCCTATGTTTTGATCTAATGTATATTTTCCTGAGAATTTTTAAATCATAACAGCCTAATGCGAATTTTGATTCCTATAATATTAAGGTTTTTCGTCCTTTCGATTCCTGATTTCCTATAGCTTTTCGACTTTTCTATTATCACTTTCAACTTCTATTGTCACTTTGTCCCAAAAAAAATTGTCATCTTTAACTATCCTCTGCTCCAACATAATTTCCCTCTCTCCCAAATAACCCCACACTGCATGTAACAATGCAACGAAACACTTTCCGACACACAATCTTTTTTATTTTTTATATGCAGTGAATCGACATAGGCTCTTCTAACGGCATACTAGCGGCCAAAATGCAATTTCTGTTCTTATTTCACTCTTTTCGCCCTGGATGTTTTCTGCTAACACGTTTATTGGAACCTTCAACACAACATGAGACTTCTGCATGCACCACGATGCTCATGATGGAATCAGATGGGGAATGGAGATTGAAACATGGGAGCATGGGAGAATGGGGCTCGTGTTGCTAACCGTCGCGATGGAATTTAAAGTTCGTTACGTTCCTGTTATGACACATTATGGGGCATTTCAAGTGGTCTTTTGTCGGTTATTAAATTGCTGTTCCCTGTGATTCAATATTCAGACGATTGTGTGATGATGCACATGAATAGGGGAGGAGTGCGTGTTTTGTATGTTTATGTAATGTATGATAACTTGGTGCAAATATTTATCGTCGTTGCACTTTATGCAGATTATAGTTTCATAACATATGGATTGTTGGTATCTGATGTACATTCAGAAGAATGAAACCATAAAAACAGCTGAATGGATTGTAATCGCTTTCGTTGGTTGTATGACAAAAGATACATACTGTTGGTGGGCGCCCGCGTTAAAAATTTTGCAAGACAGTAATTTTAGTTCGGAATAAGAAAAGTTAAGTGCGTGGTTTATGCGAACAGTTATAGGAGGCATGTATGATAAGGAGCATTGTTTTAAGAGAATATGCATTGTTCTGAGCCCGCATTAGTGGGATAATTTTTTTTTTTCTGCATCTATGTACTTTCTTTATGTTTCAGAAAATTTCAATTGAATGGGGGCTGACTTTTTTGAAATAAAGATATTTTAAATGAACTCGCAGTTTTGAGTTAGTTTGAATGAATCTTTTATAGACGCAGTATTGCTTTATGAGAAAATATATAGTAAGAGCCTTAAAAAAGTTATATTCCATTCGAAATTCAGTTCTTAAGATGACATCACGACCTAACCGACTCTGACCAAATTGAATAAGATAAATCCTTCTATTCATGCACTATCTTATCTTCCATCAGCTCCGAGTCCAAAACCATTTGTCGATTGTCGTCCGGTCTAATTGTTCCACAACGAACAACTAGTCAACTTCAATACAGGACGCACGTACGTACATCTTCAAACCAAAATTTCCATGGACCTCCTTGAAAATAAGCTTATAGCTCATTCTCATCACAGTACTTCCTCTTCCATTCTAAATATCTCAAGAATACACCTATTCTCGATTTTTTCAGCCTTCTCTTTTAACGCACACCTGAAATCTCGTTAGCAATTCATATTCCCAAAATACACATTAGTCCAAAACATAAATTTCCAGCTCTCCGATAAAGAATAGTGCACAACAACCGACACTATAGAGCTCTTTCTGCTAGTCATAAATTTTACTTTGAGATTCAAATCTAAACGTTTTTTCCTTTTTTTTTACAGATCATCGACGACACAATACGCCGAACGGACACTGACGAAGTGCTATGTATGCGCGTTTTCGGAGAATACGTCTTAGGAATCACTTTAACCTGTGCCGCCGCTGCCGCCGTCAGGTTCAACCAGACCAACGAACCTGATCACCAGACAGACAGACAATACGGTAAAAACACCCACATTCGATTTCTTGACGAATGTCTCAAGGCAGGGAAATAACAACCCCTTTCGGTTGCAATGGTTGAGTAGCGAACGTCTTGGAAGTCGTTTCACATAACAATAAGGAAAGAAAAGAAAGTGTTCGCAAAAACTTAAAGAACCTGAAAAAAAATTAAGCTGTGTCAAATTTTAGGTTCGAGTGAAAGAAAGAAACACGAAAGACTCGTGGCGCAGAAAGTAATATTCTTTTGGTTTCGATTTAATCCTTCTGAATGTCTCCGGGATAGCGTTGACAATGGGTTTCATGCTAGGTTGAAGAAAGGATAATCAGTAGAATGACACCTGAGCCGTGGCTGTAGATAATTACTTGACGGATTTAGATATTGTCTTGTGAATTGGTTCTTAGTAAAAGATAATAAACAAACTTTATAGAAGGTAGGTAGTATTATTGGTGGGCGAGTTAGGAGAAAGTGTGACAAAGATTGTTTCGAAAGAATGTTTTTGTTCAATTACACCTATGTCCAGTTGGAATTTACATAACTTATTTTTGTAAATGAAACTTTTGAGAATATATTTTTACAGTTTAATCAAAAGTCTAAAGAGTTGTCTCAAAAATAAAAAGTCAGTAGCCCAATGTGTCCTTTGGTACTAGATATCATTCGAAGCAAACGTATAAAAGTTTTTCATAGCAAAAATTGTTAACAAACGAAACTAGTGAAATGGTACACTGATAGTGCAGTTTGAATGTTTAAACTTGATCGCAAAATAACTGCCAATAGTGGCTACTACTACGCCTGACAATATTCCAAGGAAATGTTCTGGATGCGAAGTGAGATTTCCTTGTACGAAAAATATCTCGTCTCAGAACAATCTCCTTGTATGAAATCCTCGTATGAAATTGTTACGTGATAATTATTGTCTCAGAGCAATCTCAGCTTCGACGTAGCGAATTTAACCGCCCCTACTAGTGTCGGCTGAGATTTGCTCAAGTTAATGGAAAAGACAACTACGAAGTTTCTTTCAAAAGTCTTTTTGGTCGCCGACCGATTTTGGCATACCACAATAGACTGTCCTTTATTGTAAATTATTCCATCTTTTATATCAATGATAATACAGTTATATCAAATTCAAAAACTGCGCGAAACAAAAATAATTATGTAGTTCCGAGAATTTACCACCGCGTGCAATTAGGGCGCTCTAGTCGCCATCAATGTAGATGACATTTCGGCAAGTGTCGAAACGTCAGTTTTGTTTTGAAGTTACACTACACTAGAAAATCCAGCGAAAATAGAACTTGGCGAAAAAGAATAACGATGAAAATATAATATGATAGCGATATAATAATGGCCATAAAAAAGGGTACATCTTATAGCCCTAGAATAGATGACACCATGTAAACAAAAAAATATCTATGTATTAGCTTCTTTCGAAATTTTAAACGCGTTTTTCTGAAAACTATGTTAAGATTTCTAAAAAACGGCTCAGCCGAACGGTTTCAAATTTTAACACAATTTTCCCAGATATATTCCTCAGATATAAGTAGAAGGAATAAGATTGCGGATAATTATTTCTATTTTTTTAAACAATTTTAAATGGCAATTTTGGTCAAAAATTCGATTTTTTTTTTTTTACGAAGCTGCCATTTTGTCAAAAATCTAACTTTCGATTAGTCCTTCGGTCACTAGTTTTATCTATCCACTAAGATAATCTTTTTGGTTTTTTGAATTCAGATGAACTATACCGGAGAAATCGTGGTCACCGCCGAACACCTTTTTTAGGAAGAACTTCAGGAGATCGTCTGGAGGAACGCACCAGATCCATATTTTTACAAATCATTAGTGCCATTATAAACTTAGATGTTGCGACTAAATGCAGATATACTTTTTGTTTCTGTGAAATAAAATACATTTTCACAGAAAATTTATTTAAAAAAACGTCTTTTATCGGCCTTCTAACTGCGTATAACCACTTAAACTACTTAAAAAACAAAATAAATTCGGCAATATATCGGTAAATTCGATAAAAAAAAATTTATTGAATTAATTCATTTCAATTTATCTTTCTATTTACGGGCGAACAATGCCAATTTTTTGAAAATGAGTAATTTTTTCACCGAACAAAAGTACAAGTCAATCGGCATTAATTTATCATTTATTTACACAGAAACTCCGTTGAAAGAAAAATTCGATTTCTGGTCAAAATCTATAGAAACACGTGCGAAGAAAGAATTTTCATTTTGCTTATGTCAAGCGTAAAAGTATTTTACATTTCTTTTTCATTTCGTTTCCGACAACTATTTCCTTTTCTTTTTCAAAGAGAAATTAATGAAAGAAAATATCTTTCTTGTATTAAAATATCTTTTCAACGACAAACTGTATGTGATAATTTATCATTTTTGTAGTCATTTGATAACCAAGATGATATTATTTTCTTATTTGAATGCAATTGAAAAGTTGTTGAAAGATCATTTTCACAGCTCATTTTAGTGTTAACGACTTGTTGATGACAAACTAATATTTTACGCTTTGGCCATTTTTTTAGGAATATTTTTCGCACAAGAAAAAAATATTGACTATAGTCAGCTCAGGTAGAAGGATGTTAGATTTTTGAAGTAGATTTAAGATCAAAAAGAAAAAAAGGAAAAAGAAAAAAAAGAAAAAAAAATCAGTCAATAAATGTCGATAGAAAAAGATACAATTTGCATTTGTTTATTTTTCTCTCATCAAGAGGCAAAGATATACGAAGAGAACTCAGCATCGAGAGAACTATTGAGTTAACAGCGGAAATAATTGAAAAGGATAATCCTAGTATCGGAAATATCAAAAACTGCAAGTTAGCTTCATAAGGCTAAAACTTGGCGCGCAGTTTACACAAAATGGAAATATAATGAGCCAAATATATAAATCAAAATTTAATGTTAAAATTTTTATATGTGTTTATTTTGTATTATAATAAAAAAAGTTAAATATATAGAAATGTATACAAAAATAAAATTAAATGTAGACAAAAAAACATGAGATATAAATATTGGATAAACTTCCGAAAAGCATTTACCTCCGATTGGTCTGCAAATTTGTGTACTTATGTATTTTGACGTGCTGATTAAATTACAGCAAATCTGTTTTTATATAGGATTTTCCATGATTTTGCCATTTTTCTTCTACTTTTCAACCGATTTGAAAATTGGTGTGCTTGTTTACCTTAGCGTGCTGATAACGAATACAACCATGAAAATTACCGCAAATAGTTTTTGTATAGTATTTTCCATGTTTTTTCCATGTTCCCCCTATTATTCCAATCAGCAATATCAGCGTAAATTCTATGGCTCTGATCGATGTGAAAATCGGTGTATTTAGCAAAAAATATGTGAGAGAAGAAATGATGTGTAAAGGATATATAAAAAAATAATTTTATAAAAAATATTATATGGAAAAAAATTGTAAAAATATAAATAATAAAATAAAATAAATAATCGAAAAAAAAAATAAATAAAAAAAAAAAACAAAAAAAATATAAGAAATTAAAAAATAAACGCAAAAAGAACGAACACATATAAATAAAAATGAAAAATAGAGAAACGAAATATGTAAAACAATTTAAACAAATGGAAAAAAAGAAATAAAGAATTTGGAGGGAGGAAATACGAAAATAGCAAAAATTATTGCAGAAAAAATATAGAAAGATTAAGTAAAGAGGCTGAAAAGAGACTTTGAAAAATAGTGAAGAAATAACAATAGGATATAACAAAAAATTATTTGTACCAATAGAAAGAAAAATAATAGAAAAAGGTAAAAAGAGTAAAACAAGAAAAAGGTCAAAGGAAGAAAACAAGAGATAGAAAACAAGGGAGAAAAAGAGACAAAAGGGGAAAAATAATCCAAAAAATTGAGGAAATATAACAAAAAAAATAATAAAGGAAAGTAAAAAGAAACATACACACTGGGGTCGCATTGTGCATTTAGCATATGCTGAAGGGTGACAAAACCATTTATCCGAACTATCAAGCCAAAATCGATAAGGACATCGTAGGGGTGGAGCAAGAAATCAGTAGAGACGATCGTCTGTGGTATTCGAGACATACAACGCACGCCCAAAAATAGTCCTTCGGTGAATTGAGCCGTTCGATCTAACTAATCGAAGGATGCACCGCGAAATACAGAGATTTATTTTGAATATTGAGTTGCGATTAAAGCTCCAATATGTACGGAGGAGATGATTCGATCTCTCTTGCTGGCATCAATTACATCCCAAACTATGCATTCTTTGGCCATTTCGTTAAATCCCTGAAGGAGCTGCCATAAGTTTCTGCTTTTTGCAGCCCTGTTTGCCTTGATTCTTGTGAGTTTAGAGGAATTTGCAGAGTTAAGAGGGAAGGGATGCTCCCCAAATTGTGTTTTGCCCTTTGAGGGGACATTTTTGTCCTTGTCAGACATTGTGTCAGGGGGAGGGACGTTTACTAACTTCCTCAGAACTTTGAAGGCTGCCTTATAGTAAGAGTTGGCGGAGGAGCGTTTCGTGCCTGAAAATGAGGCGACATCGGAGGTAGCACTTATTGACGGACGAGTTGGCTCATTCGCCGTAACCTTTCCGCTACACTGGCCACAATCAGGCTTCTTGGCTTTCCCTAGGCAAGTCTCGGTAACCAAAGCTTAGGAACCACCTGAAACAGGGTTGAGGATATGCTGGAGGGCAGTGGAGCTGGAGATTAGTGGAGCTGGAGATTAGTCGAGCTGGAGGTTAGTAGAGCTGGCTCAGTCGTCATATCTTCAAATGTTCTGCAAGCTTAGCAGCTGTGCCGGTAAACAGTGGAGCTGACTCATTCGTCATGTCTCCACTTGCTGAAGCTTTAGCAGCAACCGACGGTACAGCTATTTTAGGATATACCCCCCCTTGGACATTAGAGGTAAATTTGGTCTATTGCCAGGCCTCTGTAAGTTTTAATTTGTTTGAGGTATTTTTTATTCAGAGAGGGTCCCCACTCAAACCCATTACCTCAAATTCAAACGTGTAATCACCTTGATGATCCCATGAATATCTATGCAAGCAGGTAGGTCATGCGAGGGTTGACACAAGCCCTTATGAGGACAAGTAGTCAGAGCCAGATCGGTGTTAATGAGAAGTTCGCCTCAACAGAACCTACACCACCAACTTAATAGCGACGAGACTGAGAACGTACTCTGAGGTTTGCCAGGGTTTTAACGGGACAGAGATGATCGTATTGACTCGGAGCGGATTTCACTCCGTCGCTACCGAGCCTGAAGACCACTAGAGCCGGAATGCTACGACCACTAGCCCCAATGCAAAGAGAACATCAAGTCCGAGGACGAAAGCAGTCGCAAAAAGAAAGAGAATCTAGATAATTTAGGGTAACCCAGGATGCACTGCAAGGAAGCGATCTATTTTACAAGCCCAACTATAAAATATGTAGGGAAAAAAATGTAACTCAACACAAATTATGAAACTGATCCAGGGCGCGGACATAAATAAATAAGTATAGTAGATCAAAGTTCGGGTTGGCAAATAGAAAAACAAAAGGGTTATGGATGACCAAATAATAAAAGCTCCAAAATTCACAACACATATGAAGGAAAATTGTTCTTCAAATGTGTAAACTGCTTAAAATTTCCTCCGCAAATAAGGTTATGAAGAAATTATTTCAAGGAAAAAGGCTGATAGAGTACTATAGACAAGAAAGGACGAAAATGGAGCGATTGCGAAAAAATATTTTTTTATTGCGAATGAAAGCTTTTTGGGTCTGATAAGACCAGATTTGTTGTCCAATTAAGAAGTTAAAATGAGCAAACATTTTTGGGAATCTGATTTTATCGAAGGCTATATGGACAAAAACAACTAGGTGGAAATATTTAATCTCAATATAAAAAACCAGCAATTTGAAATTTGGTTTCAGTAATGAATTTTCATTGGTTGAAGACAGTGCAGTGTCAAAAAACATTTTTTGAAATTATGACAGAAGGAATGCTACTCCCTTTGTGCTTTTTCATATTCATTTTTTTTTTTAAGTAGAGAGATTCAAACTAAACTTACTACCATATTTTTCGACTCGGAAAAAAAGGATCACGCAGAGTATATTTACTATGAATCGTTTTAAATAATTTTTAATATATTAAATTCAATTAAATATTTATTTTATATTTTCAATTAAATATTTATTTAATATTTTCAATAAAAAGATTTATATAAATATTCTCTGCAGCCCCTGCAAACATTATTTTACCGTGAAAATTCTCACAAAAATGATAGAAGAGCAGTCGGATTCGTCTACTGATCCGTAAATTCATTATAATCTGATGAAGAATTTTCACCAAACAAAAGTATCTTACTCCGCATAATACAGCTCTTCGTCCATTCAATTTATTGATTACCCATACCTTGTTATCATCAATCTGCCTACGATCTAACAGCTAATAGCATGTATTTATATACATCCATACGATCATTGAAACCTTGAAAATCACGAAATTACGAAATTCCATTATAGCTTACACACACATCAGGATATGTGATCCCAGTGATTCGATATGTTACAGAAGGAAATTATATACTGAATTATGAACATTTTTTGCGTGTAAATAGATCAATTTTTCGAGCTACACTAGACTAATTTGGATGATTTGATTAAGTAGCCATGGATAGGAGAAGTTGGTGTTTATCGGATACTTTAAGTGAGAGTTTTTTTGATATCAAATGAGTAAGTCTGACTGAACTATTTCGAGAGAAACGATCATGACGTTTTAGTGAGAGGCTAATTTTGAGGTTATGTGATCGTTACAGCAACGGAGCCATAGGTTTATATAAAATACCGACACCTAGAGTTTTATATAATCTCTTCATTATTACAAACGAGCGATCAAAGGGTTGCAGAATGTGGCCCGATGGTTCATTTATAACATTTTAAGAAAATAATTTTACGAAAAAATGCATTACTGGTTAAAGTCTTAGAATACAGTTATGTCGCTGCTAGCTCCTAATACACTCCTGCAAAATTTTTTACGATTTCGTTGCTATCCTAAGCTAGACTAAATTATGAACGCGATTTGAAAGAACATAAATTTTTAATATTCTACGTTTCTATAGTTGACGATCTAATTCCAATCATTCTTTATCTTCTCCTACTTTTCCTTAAAGCTCTGGAACACACAACTTCACCAATCACCTGTTCCAACAAAAGGCTCAAGACCGTACTGAATTTCAATTGAATGAACTTTAATCGATCGAATTAGGCCTGATTCACATCCATCTCATCTCTTTCTCTCATTTATTTTCAGGAAATACAAAGACTACAATTTACAATTCAATTTATCTGTATCTAAAGCAATTCGATTTTCTTTTCTTTTTTGCTTTTTTCGCTTCAAATTTTCCCATCGATCCGTCAAGTACGCGTGGTGCGTACCAGAGTAAGTGATCAGTTAATGGTAATCAGAACGTAATGGATCATTTTTTTGTGAAATCCTAGGTGGAAACAGTGGAGGTCACACGCTAGTAAATTTGCACTCATTTGCTTTTATATTCAAGAGTACCGTGAAAAATTTGCAAGTTTTTTTTTGTTACAGGAGTATTCGATAGATTTAGTACGGCTTTCTACTCAATCTATTAGCAGCTGACACAAATTGTCTGGGGACTGGTGCCAGCTGAAAGTAATTCGTCGCGGATTTTTGGCGTCGAGGTGGCGTCAGTCAGAAATTGAAATTTTATTTCGGATTGTTAAAGTAAAGTTGATTTAGATTTCGATCAATGGCGAAAACGATCCGATTTGAATTTGGGTCAGATTTGAGTAAGCTCATGAGTTGCAAATTCAGGTATTGACGTTTATTTTAAATCTAATGTTTTTTGTTTTACGATGACATTTAAGTTCATATTGAGTGAAGATTTCACAGAATTCACAGCTGATGAAAATTTAGAGCAATAAAAACTCACTTTTTTGCATGAAAACTGTGGCTCAAAAAAGTTCAATTACCTGTTTTTTGTTTCCATAGAATTAACTATTACGTACACAAGCTAAATGTAGCATTAATGAATAGAACAGTGTCGTGCTTGGGATTTTCTGTTCAAAATAGTCTTGTTCTCATCAATTTTTCTAAGTAAAATGCCAAAATAATCCATCTTTTGATTTTTGAGCCCATTATGTCACAATAAAAAAAATTACAGTAAAAGACCTCAATTATTACAGTAATTTACATTAAGTGGTGTTAATCGACATTGCCGACACTTATCAAGTCGAGTAGAGAGAGTCAACTGCTAGCGTATGTGATCCATGGTTCAAATCCAGCCATGAACGTTAATTTTGGAACTAATTCCTCCACATTCGTCCGAATTAGTTTTGAATGAAGCCTCTATTATCAACTTCAACCACCAAATCGGGTTGTACATTTTTCCGACTTTTCAACCTATGGCTTTTTGGGTACCTTCAATCGATTTTCTGCACTTCGTCGATTCTGTCGATTCTGTTGTTAGAGCCAAGAATAAACTACAAAAAATTCACTTGTTGATAGCAAAGAACAGTGAATTTATAGATGACACATGCTCCTTCGCATCACCTCAGTCGTCCTTTTTCAAAAGAATTATGGAAGCATTTTTTTAAAAATCATTTAAGACCATTGCTACAGAGGTTAAAGGATAAAATCTGCCCTTTTTATGACAGACAACAGTGAAGGAGAACTTTTTTGCCTTGGAGTGATGATGCTGACCAAGACACTTGGAGCTTAGGGGCTTGCAACTGGATATCCTCGACTTTCGATCGATATAGATGGAAAAATTTGTTGAGGGAGGCCAGGATCGGATGATGATTTGACAACTCTCACACCAAGATATTTTTTGATGGGTGAACCTTGAAATTCTTTATCAGACTGAAGGACATCAAAGAGGGTATCAACAGAACATTATCAAAAATTAAATAGCAGAGTAAGGACAGCATTTTATCATCCCAAAAATCTGAGGGATCATCAGAAACATGTGAAGCGGACTGAAGAATGAGACCTATGGTGTTATTTTGAAGGCTAATATTATCCTATTTGAATGGACAATGGTCTCGTTGTTGAAATAGTTTCTGGTGAAGACAAACTAGTACGTTCAACTATGTTCAACTATTGTAATAGACCCAGATTTTATCCCCCGTTACAAATCATCTCAAAACATTATCATACAGGATACAGAGTTCGATTGAATCCCGATTCGTGAGTCTCGTTGAGCTTTTAGAATTGCCCCAAGTGTTATATAAGTTACCCCTAGACCCGGCAAGGTTTGTCGTGGGATTACTTGATTTTATATAAATTAATTCGTTACTCGTGTATCTACTTGAAAAAGCAAAGTTGTCCCACTGCAGCCCATTCGGATTGAACATGGTTGGTCAACTCAAAGCTCGATACACGGCCCCACGTCCGTGCTTGGATTCAAACCCGGGACCCCACACACTAGGACTCAATGTCCTGTCCACTAAGCTGCACGAGTTTATTGCATATGAGGGGGGACCCAAAAGTAACGAGACTGCTCTCAGTGTCCTTACATGGGGAAAGGTGGGGTGGTGACTGAGGTCATTTCCCCTCTCCTACATCTCTATCAGTCAGTAGCTCGCTGTCTGCCATCCACAGCTACTTTTGCTCTCTCTACGTGATGTTTCTTCCAAAGTGGTTTTTTTATCACGGTCGAAATCATCATGTCTAATTTTAAAGAATTTGTTTGAAATTTTGTTTTTTAATAGGGTAAAAGGCGCCACTTGAAATGCTTCAAAAAGCTTACGGAGACGAAGCTCTTAGTCGTGCACGAGTGGTTTTCTCATTTCAAACGTGGAGATTTGAGCATCGACGACCAATCTCACACTGGTCGCCCTTCAACAAGAAGAAATGACGAAAGTGTTTTTCAAAAGTCCGGGGAAAAAATTAATGAAGATCGTCAATACACCATTGACGAATTATCTGAGGCTACTGGTATTAGTTGGAGTTCAATTCAGCGCATTTTGACAGAAGTCTTGGGCATGAGGCGTGTTTCAGCGAAATTAGTTCCACGGCTGCTCATAAAAGATCAAAGAAACAACCGATTGATTGTGTACCAGGAGCTAAAAAATGAGGCTGGAAGATATCCTAATTTCTTGCCTAGGGTCATAACAGGTGACGAGAATTTTTGCTACGGTTACGACCCCCGAAACAAAACAGACATTCAGTGAATTCACCCCGTCCAAAAAAAAAGCCAGGCAAGTCAGATTGAATGTGAAGACCATGTTGATCTGTTTTTTTTTTGACATCAAGCGAATCGTCCACAAGGAAATGTCCCAAGAGATCGGACGGTGAACCAACTGTATTTGAGACGACTGTGACAGTGAGGAGGGCCAATCGAGTGAGCAGCTACTTCATCACAACGCACCTGCGCATACAGCTCTTCGAATTCCTCAATTTCTGACGTCACAAGGATGGACATTCGTTCTTCACCCTCCTTACTCTCCGGACCTGGCACCATGTGTTTTTTTCCCCCGAATGAAAAGAGACTTGTAAGGGCGTCGATTTGTGACTGTGGATGAGGTGATAACGGCTTCGACGAGTCCTTTAGACAATATCACAGTTGAAGAGCTCCAGGAGTGTTTCAGTCAGTGGAAAAATAGATTGGACAAGTGCATTTTTTCTAATGGACCGTACTTTGAAGGAGATTAATCACTATTTGTAAATATCTGCAATAAATAAATCGTAATAAAAGTAGTTTCTCTTGAGTCCCCTTCGTGCTTAATGGCTGATTGTCTACAGAGCTAATCTTTTTTTCCACTATATTTATATACCCATTTTTTTTGTGTTTATTAAGGGCATAGAATGCATCCAAATCTTACGGGGTTTCCCCAAACGAAGAATCTAAACGACTGGTGATCGCATTTTTGGCTTCTTCTATGCTTAGCTGCGCGCGAAAAGCTTCCAATTTCACATATTGATAGTTTAGGAATGAAAAGGTTCGTTGAATTTTGACCAGTTTAACCCACTGTAGAGAATTTATATCAGATTACATGAACATTTTTTAGCTATCAGAAAACTATTCAGGATATTAACTGTCCTAACAAAAGCGACTTGGTTCTTTTCAATTTAACTCCAATAAAATTCTTCTCTGGATAAAGTATGGTACTTGTCCAATAAAAGGATTACCAAAACTAGACGATTTAACTTTTTTTCAAATCGATTTCTTCATTATTTGTAAATATTTATTGCAAAGAAATAAAACAGCTAGTTCATTGGTCGATTCGGACTAAATCGTATTATTAAATTTTGTAGGTTTCTCCACTGAGTAGTGATAAGTCTCCACTGACAATGCAACAAACTCTCCACGAAGTAAGGAATAATTTACTCATTTTTTCTAATTTTGGCAAATGTTAATAATATTTGTTATTGTTTGGCAATAAAGCAGCTGTTCTATAGGCAAATGAAGCTTTATTTCTCTAGATAAACCTACATGAGTCCTGCAAGTACGGAAATCGAAATTCGTCAAAAGATTTTACGATCACAAAGACCAGATCGTGTGAGCGCTCACGGCCTCAACAACATAACTCTGAGTCAGCCTTCCAATGGCAATACTCAACCCAAGATGAAACAATACCCCTTTGAAATTCTTCTACACATTACGACTGCACTGCTTGATAATCCTCACCTAAATATTTCTCCGATTCATCATGGCTTTTAGTCAGAGTAATAAAACTCCCGTTTCTAAGATATTAAATCCATTAGACAGTCACATTACTACTGCCACGTTGTCGATCCACTTTGTTCCATACATGCACTATCAAGTGATTTTCTTTTTCAGATACCATTTCTTTGTGATGGATGATTGACATTTAGTCCCTTTCCCTTTACAAGAGTCGACTGGAAACCGAGAGTAGATTCGTGGGAGCGATGAACAGTAAAGCTATGCAACTACAACGCAATAAGGAAGCTGGATCTCCTTCTGACATGTGCACGTCGTCATGGAGTGTAAAAATTTAACAACGCATGAAACGCTACAAAGCCGTTTGTTCTTCTCCAGCCATCGGCGGAGCTGATGATGGAGTAAGAGGAAAATTAACTGGTTAAACTTATGAGTGATGCTATCAATAGAATAACCTGTCACACAATGCATAGTACTCTCGCGATGAATGGAATTCGAAACGGGAGGCTGTTCAACCTGTATCAGACGCTATGGAAAGTGATCAACTCTTGGTTCTTTCAATCACATCATACAATGTTTAATATATCTGAAAGATCAAGATAAATCGGCTTCGTCTACTTTTTCTACGGGTAACACTCGTAATCTGAGCTAAAAAGGGTTTTGGGTTGAACATCTAAAGAATGAATACGACCACATAAATTGACTCATAAAACGAATGAATTTTTATGGTTCATTGGAATGGCGAGGAACGTCGTAAAAAAATCATATCATTTGAAATACTTTTTCAAAAAAATTCCCAAAAGAAGTCACAGAAACTTCTGAGACATTGTACAATTAGACAAATTCAGCCAATCCAACTTCGAGTTGGCTTCATCCATAAAACCTGATCAACCGATTACATTACGAATGTAACCGAAACGAAAATCGTCGTCGACATCGTGACGTTATATACTAACAATTCATTTGAATACATATACCATAAAAATATAACTTATATATTCGTCCATCTACCGAATTAAGTGAGGAGGACTTAACAAAAGTAGCATGAAATTTCTATTAGTATCTGACGCGAGAATATTTTACATCAGAAAATGATGGTTCGTTGTTGATATGATAGAATTACCTATGTATCAGTAAACACGAGCATATATAGTCCTCCGATGGATAGATTCGAGATCTATTAGTCGACAATAAACGTTAAAACGACCAGTAAACCTGTTCTTCGATATCCTCCGACAATACCTACCTACTACAATATACGTAAGCACTGGATCGAATCAAAACAAAACACCGTCATTTACAATGTTGAATCATGATGCGATGATAGTAGTGTTCGTTGTAACCACGAAGAAGAAGCGACGACGACGACGAAGAAGATTCTTTAATCTTCGTCGAGCAACAAGTGCGCGAGACAGGAGAAACGAACAAAACACGAAAGCGGCTAAGTTCAATGGGTTTTCGATGTAACTAAGATTTCTAACGAACTTTTTTCTTAACGGTCGATCGATACTGATTTGAATTTGAAAGTTCGGTGTTTATATGAAATTCAGTTTATTGAACTTCATGTGGAATGACGTGGTTGCGATATCATCGCAAAAAAAAATATATTTTGAAAAACGTAACGTGTTATTTTAAATAAAAACCGATTTTTTTCTCTTTGATATATTTTGAAAAAAGATTCGATGATTATTTAATCCCCAGAGCAAGGTTTTTACTGAGATCGATTGACACAATTGGATAAGTAAAACAAATAATAGTTAAAGCTGTAACACCATTTTTCGATTTGCAAAAAAAAACGCACACAAAACGCGATTTAGCAAAAATGAATTTTCAAGTTACACATGGACGAAAGGGCGGATGAGGACATAAGAATAACATGAAATCTAATGTTTTCAATATCATCAATCTGTGAAGATAAATCTCGCACTTTCTTGCTTTTGTATCTGATAAAATTATAAAAAATGTTACGTAAAATAATTTTTTTTTTTAAGTATAATTCTTATAGCTTTTGCACTATTTCAAACGTAATAAAATAAGTAGGCGATGTATTTTCTGAAATTCTATTGTTTTTACGTTCAAAAGCTTAATTTTAAATGTATCACCTTGGACTCTTGCACAAATGATGTTCACTTACGTGTTTTAACGATTTGTTTGTTTACTGTACAGCACTCAGCGATGTGAACTAAGGTATCATAAATCGTAAATTTAGCTCACTATAACTCTATTTGGGTTTTGGCGGTTGAATTTGGTAGAGACTATTCAAAATCAATATATACGGGTGTGGGAGTGATTAGTTCCAATATTAACCTTGCCTTTAATTTGTCTTCGCTAGATTAATTAAAATCTCGGCATGCGGTCATAGCTGGATTTGAACCAGCAGCCACACACGCTACCGGCCGGTGATATGCCCACTCTGCATCACGCTTGGGCAATTCATCCTGCACAATAAATTCAACACTTCACTGGTATACAATAAAAGGCATGTTTTTCACTTATGTTTCGGGACGTAGGTTTTGCGGCAGTGAAATAGATAACCTAAAACTATTTCTTAACCTGATATTCAACATTTGAGCTGTGCCTCTAATGGCTTATGGCTCGAAATTCTTACCTTTTCAGGAGTTTTCTTCACTAATAAATGTGAATTGCAAATGAGCTCGATTATTTAACCTGGATGTTAAAGAGAAAAGAAGAGAAGAGAGAAAAAGAGAGAAGTCGGTACGTGTTCGGGTTTAGTTTTTAAGAGGGAAATGAGGAATGCAAGTGATGCTTGGATCAGGTGAATAAAAAACAAACAAGTTCACTGGGAACTTTATGGGTGGTGAGTGCGTAGCTCATTGCCTATGAGGTATTCCTAAGATGAAAGTTGCATGATGGGGTTGGGGTGCTGTGTGGCACGGTGAATTGCATTGTTTTCCATTTGAGCCAAATAAAAGAGAGGCGTTATCACTATTCTTATAACAGTGGTCATTGGCCTTAAAGTAAAGGAACGTGATATTACGGAGTATACGGCGTTCGAATTTTGCCAGCTTCTCCAATTCGCTAGGTGGAGCCGAAGACCAGATTGGGGCACGTAAATAAGGATCGGTCAAATCGATTGCTTATAGGCAATAATTTTAGCTTAAGCAGATATAATGGAGAGATACAGCCTATGAGATGATATGCGCTGGTTGCCCTATTGAGGCTTGTCTGATCATGCCGGCTGCAGCTCAAGCGAGAGTCGAGATTTATGCCGAGATATTTTACCGTCTGTGAAGGGGTGATTGCCTGTTCATTGATAGTTATTTTAGATTTTTTGAGAGGTTTAATTCTCTTCCTGAAATCTGTGTGGTTACCTCTGAAAAATCTCAGCTCACTTTTGGTGGCATTTATATGCAACATAATATACAACAAGCTGATTCGCGTGCTTTTGTAACACCGCCGCTTGATAGAAATACCTGTTGGGAAAATCGTTTGAAATTCCTGGGATATATGCAGTGAAAATGTTGAATAAAATAGGACCGAGAACGAAGCCTTGAGGCACACCTGATTCGATTAGAAATTCGCCAGAAAAAAGCCACATTGAAGGTGACGAAAATTATCAACGAATATGATTAACGTTGCTGGAATTGATCATTTTGTGCAGGAGTCCTTCAATCCAAACAGAGTTGAAGGCCTTGTGTAGATCCATCAGACAGACGCCCAAACTCCTTTTGTATTGGTTGCTTTCCTCAACTGCGCTTTTCAAAACCATTACCGCGTGTCTGGCTTTAAAGCTGAATTGTCTTCCAGGTATGAGTTGGTTCTCTTCTATGGAGTGATTCAGATGTGTTTTTATGACCATTTCTAGTAGTTTTCTCAACTTTGAGAAGAGAGAGACCGCAGGATCCTGACGCTTTTGGAATAGGAAATATTTTCGCACGCTCCCAAGCAGTGGGATAATATCCGATATTTAGACAAGAGTTGAATAGAACAGAGAGGTGCTCACAGAAGCAAGTAGGGAGCCTTTTTAAAATAAAGTGGAAAATGTTTTCTTCTCTGGAAGATTTTTTTAGAAGAGAGGGTCGAAACCAGGGTACATAAAGTTTCCTTATTCACGAAGGTTCTGTTGACTTGAGGATTTGTGGGAGGATTGTCAGGACTGAACCTAGAAAGAGTCAACGATTGTTTTTCTTTCCGAAAGTTGAAAACATAAGTTTTGACGACTGAAGCAAAATTGGGATCAGAGCTACGCTTCTCACCACGATAGATGATAGAAAAGGTGGCAGCAGTAGCACCTGCGATGGCTTTATCATCAGCGAGTGAATAGCCGTTAGAAGTGAAATTACATTTGAATCTTTCACGGCCTGTGATTTTATTAATTTCCCGAAACATGTCTATTCCAGGTACTATTTTTTGGAGACGTTTTTCGAATTTCTTGATGGTCAGGGCTCTGGTCTTGACCATGATGAGAATATTTGAGCCTTTGATGAGGACAGAAGTGTCCCTATATATGTTATTTTCGGTATTGAGGTATCTGTGATATTCTGATAAAACGTCGTCTTAATGATTTCTGCCGAAATTATATCGTGCAGTTGATCACGGAAATTGTCGACTTCAGCCAAAGTCCCAGAAATTGTCAGAACGTGTAACGGAGAATCCAAAGCTGGAATAAGGATCATTTGTCGAGATATTTTACATGTAAACAACATTTGATGCCATTTAGATACATTCAGAGTTAATGAGTGCACAAAGATCATTTTGTACATGTGATTTAATTAATCTGAACACTTCCCCGTTTCCTGTATATAAAATTCAAGACGAAGAGAGCAAAAATTGTTGTTGATAAGTAAATGAAATAGTAATTGACTAAGAATCATTCCCTGCTGAATTACGGAGAGGGGACGAAACGTTGAGGAAATACGAATAAAAATCTTAATTATACCAACGATATGATTAAAAACAGGAGGAAACTCAGCACAGACAGAATACAGATACACCAAAAAAAGTTCTCAGCTGTTGATTGTTTCTAAAAAAAAAATGATCAACAGAATCAACAACTATAGACAAATCAGTGAACAAAACATCAACTTATTCCTGTACATATAAAGCAGAAGCAATTAATCTATTGACGGTTATGAGATCAGAAATAGAAGAGCTACCATTGATGAGCCTAAATTTTTCAGGATCGAGGAAAAACCATCGTCCATCTCTTCTTCGCTCCTGAAAAACGTGAGAAGCAGCTTTGCAAACAATGTTTTCAATGGCAATGAATTACAGAATTCGATTGTAGTGGGAAATGCAACTTAAATTACCAAATTCAACCAGATTTCCAGAGAAACGGAGACGAGCTAGAGGGTAAAATAAGATCGAAAATAATCGACACCAACTGCTGAAAGGAGCTTAGTTAAAAAGTTCCGAACGTCGCCAGGAGAACCAATACTAACGTGTCATTCAAAATTAAACTTAATACGAGAAAAATACCGGAAAATTTCAATACTCGGGAATTTTTTTTTGAGAAAGCCAAAACAGATTGATGGTGCGGCAGCCGATATTATTGTAAAACATAAACGTTCTGTGCACAAAAATCAGGTCCTCAAGTGTCATGAACACATATATGTTGAGCCAAGGGGTGAAATGCAAGAGAAGTGGCGTTGCTGAAATTAAAGACAGCAAAAATAACGAGAATACGATTGGGAAGTAATGAGGAAATCGTTGGTTGGTCGATGAATACTTGGCGAGTTCGGACAACTGCTGGATGGTCAAAGCTAAGTACCGAATAATTTGCTTCAAGGTCCGGATGTATTTGGTTGATATACGCATGAGAATTGTTATTTTCACAATTTTAATTTCATATACAAGTATGAGGGAACAAAAAAACATCGAATTATGATTGAATTAGATATGCCATTAAAAATAATGATTCCTACATGGAATTTCCGCTATCCTTTCCCTTGGTATGTTTTTATTTGTTTATTTCGTTTGTGTGCCGTAGCATGAAGGAATCGTAGCTCCAAATGCCCACGACCAAACTGAGCTAGTCGTCGGGGCCAAAGCACGCAGGATGAATTTTCATACGATTCCTTAATTCAAATCATGCTGCACTGACGATTGCATTCGGACGCAACAGTACTGTGGAATATTGGAGATTATGGTGGTGAACGATACCAGAGAAAATAACCGAAATATTTTGAAATTAATGTTTTTAAAGTATCTCTTTGAAGAGAATACAACATCATTTATCATTTCTTAACAATATTTTTTGTTAATTATTTTTCCCTTCTATCTTTCATTTTCTATATTTTTCGAATTTTATGAGATAGTATAATCAACTTTGACAGACGCATAAGGAAGCTCTGGTTTGAACCCAGCCGCGGACGGCTAATTGAAATCACTACAAACATCAAACCACAAGACGCACGTCGGTTTATATATTTTTATATTTTACGGAAAAATTCGTTGGTCTTTGTTGTAATTTGGTAGCTCCGCATTTCAATTCATTGAATAATAATAGAATATCATAATTAATATCACTGGCCATTGATTAGACAAAATGTTCCATTGTATTCCATTGTATTTTAAACCGGGAGAATTTTCACTATAACTTCCTTTTGTTTCAATTTTCTCGAGTTTCGGTGGTCCTCGAGTTAATAGAAGTTGAAAGGCTGTCGATAAAAGCTAAGGTTAATATTTTTTTAGTGGATTGAAACAGATATTTCGTAATCCACAAATTCAAGGACGAAAATCACCTCAATGAATCCTTACTAGTTTAGTGTCAACATAAAATATTAAATTAGTTACGGTCATGTAATATATTACCATATTTCACAAAAAAAAAATAAACCAGGAACTAATGCAAGTTTATATTTAGCGTTTTCTCATTATCGTCATCTATAGATAGTATTGCACCTTTAAATTTATTACACCCAAAAAGCCGACATTCATAATTCACTACAAACAGTCATTATTTCGAAAAGCAATATCTGACTTAGTTTATTTCCACTATTGACTAATCGACTTCAAACACAAAAACCTAATTGCAAAGGTCAAACCGCCTTCATTTGCTTAACATAACACAGGTCTTTATATTTTCGCGATGTCCTTTTCGAAAAATTGACTTTGTGAAAATCACCTCGTCAAATTTCACATTTATTACTATGCGAAACTGATCCATTGACATTCAAACCTGCGAACACAAAAATACCTTCAAACAACTTTATTAGAGTGTGAAATTCGAAAAACCGCCAGTATGGCATCCTTCAACGCAGGATACGCCGGATCAGCATGTGTCAAGCAGGATATCAATGAAGTTTTATTGCAGGAAATAAAACTGAAGATTTGTATTGTAAAAGAGAAACTCTCCTGAACTTAGATGTCAATATTCGAAATTTCATTCTGAAATATTTTTCGAGCACACGTCAGGCAGAAGATAACTTGGAATGTGTAAAGACCTGCTATTTTGGCAAGGTGTCTTAATTTGTCTCAAACGTAAAAAAATAGCAGCTGGTATGTTTAGGTTTGTAAGGTATAGTAGGAAGTGTCATGCTATGGTTTTGTAAGTAATTTCATTGACAAAACAAATTGGTTCCTGTTGAAGAATATGTAGTGATAATATCCTTTGAGTGACTAGACTGTGTAATTTTCACAATGATTACACACAGGGCTCAACAGTTTTTAAACAATAATCAAAACTTGTCCTTCGCTCTATAAGAGTAGTAGGTTTTTAGTAGACAAAACACAGTTGTCAATAAATACCAAGGCCATCTGTCAGTACCCAAATCTTCCAATTACCACATTGATTGGTCTAGGAAATTTGGTCCCATAGAAGAAACTACACTAGTTTGCTTCAAAAAAAATGTTCTATGTTATTTAATACTCTGAAAACTAATAATCTTCCACAAACACTTAAGGAAGCACAGTGTGTACGCTATTTTTGAATTTTGGCGCCAAAATCGCACATGCAACACCATACCTCACCAACTAAATCACACAACTACTAACAAATTCCTCGTATAATTCAAAGACGTGTGGCTTGATGTGAACCTATGCGTTTCCCGCCAAAAGACAAAAGACGGAAACATATTAGTATCGGCCTAGTACAAAGACAGATCTTCCAGGAAATTCGATAATGAACCTGATACCCAACCTTTTCACTCTCTCCGCCACTTTATATTCAAGTCATGGATCGTATCTTTAGTCGAAAATTCGAGTGTTTCATACATCAAAGTCTCTAAGAAGCAAAACAAGGACCTCCCTCAGAATGTTCATCCTTAAATTCAATTCATGTAATCTAAACATGAACCTGACTTTAATAATAAACCAAACGCAATTTCTGGTCGTCATTGTGTGTTTATTTGAAAATTCCTTCGATCTATAAGAATCGAAGGCTATTAACGGACGTTTAGAAAATCACGTACAGGATAAATGCTTGCTCGATTCAAACGACTACTGGCAACAATCGAAATGCATTTTGTTTCGGAATGCAACAAGTGTTTCGTTCGAATCATGAATCAAAGTGACCCATTCAACACGATGAGATGAAGATTTGTCTTTTGGTCCTAGTTTTGGAAAAGTTTGAAGGTTTGTTGTTGCTATTGCTTGAAAAGACAAATGCTAGATATTTTAGGTTCATGTGGATTACGTCAGGCACTTATTTATGGATTATCGTTCGAAATCAGGACGCATTTTTTTTCAAGTGTTGTTTCAGTAATTTGCTCCTTTTTAAGTAGTTTTATGGTCTGACACTGTTTGACAAGCATGTGAGGAGTAGTCATACGATCTTGAAAGATTTCAACTGCCAATAATGCGAAGGAGAGTATTTTTTGCCAAAAAAATGATATACTATTCTTCCGAAGGACTTCTAGCAATTGAATTTTTCATTCGAATCATAGTGCGGATCGGACTAAAATGCCAAAAACCGAATATGCCTGACATATGTAAGGTTTCAAATAATTTGTCTTCACTAATAATCAGAATACTTTACCGCTAAAAAATCATCCAAGCAACAACCTGCCACTGCACGTCATCATATTACACCACCAATAGGCGACAATTGCTACATATTTTCGGTTAGGTTACACAAGTGGTCAACATGAATTAACCGAATGTTAACACAATACCATCCTCATTTGAAAAATCAACCAATAAATCAATATCCACTTCAAAAACAACTCACTCGGCCTAGTCTGAATTTCGTGAAAAACATCATATGTCTACTGTTATGCATTAGTCGGGTAATTATCGTATTTTCCCGCCAAACAAATTTTTGGCGCCAATTTCGATTCGGATATTTTTATCCTTTTCTTGGTCCTTTTTTTTTTTGGTTTCATCGTCCCAAGTATAGAGCATTGGAGTTATTCCCGAAGCAAATTCGACATACAATGCACATGGACTGCGACGAGTATGTGCATGTAGGTTGCTGATTATTTTTGATGGGATTTTTTTTCTCGGGAAATAGAAAAGAACCCGTGCCACCCGCAATCCAGGACAATACGTTGAATGACACTTTTCAATGAATAATAGTTGTCACTTTAAAAAGACGTCCACAAAAGGATTTTTTTTGTGTTGTTGTGGATATTGAAACGTGTCACTTTGGACATTGATTGTAGAGTTGTGCGAGAAAGAAGGTCGTGACATGTGTTTTTGCACTTTGCTACCTGACAGGTAGTAGCAGAAGTTGTTAGTGGGGACTTAACAGAACTCTTTGAATTTTTTGTTTCAAATAAACAGAAGAATCGACCGAATGATGGTTTGGGAAATTGGTTAGATTTTAGGTTTTTCGTTCGAAAAAAACCTTGAAACATGTCTGAAATATTTTTTAAATCAGCAGAACTTCGATTTCACAAACGTTTTGAAATAATTTGTTGTTAAAAAACGAAATCATTTTCATCTGATTTGAGAAAATCTATTTTATATTTTTCCAATAGATTACGTCCTCAAACCCTAACCAAAAAAATTATAATGGTTTTCTTCCGATTCTACTACTACTATTTTCCAATGAAAACAAGGTGAACGTACCTTCACCTCAACAATTTATTTACCTTAAGCAAACATAAACACTTCGACGACTATTTTTTCTTTCTAGAAAGTGAAGTGAAGGAAAGACGTGATAAAATGAACCGACCACAATGTTCTTCTCTACAAGTGTAGATACAAGTAAATAAGAAAACTAAACTACAAAAGTTCTTCTGTGCAACTACAATAATGCACTTCAAGCCATACTCTATAGACTACTAGAGCTAGAGTTGAAGTGCATCTGAGGAAAAAAAAAGTGTAGAGAGGAAGCCATATACGCACTACGCACTTCTGATGAATAAATTATATTGCGGCAAGATATTGTCATTATAGGGTATTGCACCGAAGCCACAATGTTCGATAAGAAAACCTAACCGTCAACCATTAAGAAGTGTTAGGTCTTAGCTAGATGTGATGATAGCGATGGCTACCGGTAGCGATGGATATAACTCTGGTCTTGGTGGTCGGTTGAAATGAAAGTAACGTATAAATAAGCTTGGATACCACATTTAAGTGATAAGAAATGTTTTTGAGATTCCAGTCAACATATATGGGATCATCGTAATGCCAGTTATTTCTATGGTTACAGCCTTTGCAGGATTTCCATCATTGGGAGAGAAAAAAAATCCTGCAAAAATACCGAAGCCGCAATGCAAGCGAGTATCTAACATAGTTGATTGCACTTAGCTAGTACTGGTTCATCAAGGAATTGCTTACTGATTGCAATGCTGACTTGCCGTCATACTAGCATTGATCAAAGGCATTAACCAGATGCACATACCTATTTGAATAGGCAGTTTTTTTTATTTTTCTATAATTATTCTCATCAATTATTATGATAATTACAAAGAAATTGCATTTGATTTGCCGGGAAACAGGTTGTCACGTCCTCCAAGGCATTCTAAGATATTTTAGCATGAATATAGATGGGAATTTAGTTACGCAGCACTTTTTCATACGTAATGTACGTTTTGACATTCGGAAACGTGAGAAGACATCTAGGTAGATTCTTTGGAATAGGATACATTGATGCTTCACTCAAATTAAATAAAAGGTGTTTGATTTGAATATTTGCTAATAATTACGAATTTATTTGAAAGACTTGTTTATTTATTTATTTATTATTCAAGCGAAGATAGAAATTCAAAGAAATTCATTTCGAAATTTTTCATAAATCTAATTGGATCCAAATTTTACTGTAGACAGTTCCTCTTCGAATTGATATGTGAAATATTGGGTTGGAAATTTGACACATTTGAGTGTTCCGGATTTGATGAAAAAAAAATTGACAATCACACACATTCACACTTACAGCCATGGCACTGGCGGGATTCGAAACCGCAGGCCCCGCAACACGCCGCTTTTCGGCCTGACGCCTTAGCGAGCAGAGCTTCCAGTGTGTTTTAGTCACTGAAAGCTTGATGAGTATTGTGGGAACCACAGTCGACTTAAAAAAATTCTATAGGTAAGTGATTTAAGGTAGTTTCTGAACCCAAGTTGTTTCCTTAGAAGAGGCTGAAGATTTGCAAGCCCAACCTACATTTCGTGCAGCACTTCTTTGGTATGACCACTAAATGAGAGATCATCGGTAAATAAAATATCAAGGTATTTTGCCCCTTTCACATTCTTTGCCGCATAAGATTCAGCATACACGACATCAACAAGAACTCGATAAAATCCAGTCATAAAGTAGTATAATATAGTTTGAAGAAGGCTTCGTTGCAACCTCAGAACGATTCGACTTCTATTGAGTAAAAGGCGGAACAATATGAACTAATTTTTATTCAGGGATATTTTATATCCATATTATCTATAGTATTAGTTGTTTGAAACCAAGAAATCTTGCAGAGTGCTAATTATACGGTGAGGACTGATGTGTAATATCAAATCATTCTGATATAGCAGTATTGAAACTGTCCGGTTTTTTAATTTCTAGCATGCAGTAGGCCAGACAAAACGAGATTAAATAGCAAAGGGCATAGAATCGAACCTTGAGGTACTCCTACAGATTGCATTTTTTTCTTCTCTAAATGGACATTTTTAATGCCAGGCAAGAAGCTGTATATAAATCGATCGAGATGTCAAATTAAACATTTGGTCCAAATTGCCATAGGTTAGGTTAACTAATCAACGAGGAGTACTTGACTTTTTCCATGAATATTTGCCAAGGCGTCAACTGAATTCTGTGCTGAACGAAACCTTCAAACTGGGTTATGGCTTGAATCTAACCATAATTTGAGATTAGGATTATATATTGGTTACTAAATGTATTCAGATCCCTCTTTCAAATGAGAGTTGATACGATACATTTTTAAAATTAACTGAATATGACTAGAAAGGACCTCCAAAGCAAGGATTGGATTTAATGATTCAGATTGATTCACAATGGATGTTGAGTTTTGAATTTAAATTTTTAACCAGGCCACCAATTTTAAGTATGAGTAACGTAAGATACAACAGTGTCTACTAGTTCAAATTGATTTCTAGCTTGGCCTTTAAACTGTTGGCAGTCTACAGAATCCTAATTGACAAGACATGTAGGATCCAATATAGAGGGGTACCTCATTGATGTGCAAGCACATGTCAACCTATTTTTAGAGTACCAGAGCGACATTATTTTCAGTTTTTAGTCTCGAAGCTGAATGGCGGCCATTGAAATCGTCACTAATTGCATTGTAGTCAAAGCTCTTCGAGAAAATTTTCACTGCATTTAAGCCTATAATTTTTCACGATTACCTGGGCCAAACACCTAGGCCATATATATTTAAGTTAGGGAAGAATAAGCGTCCTTGCTCGGATATTCTCTTTTCAGGCACAGAAGTCTGGTGAATTTCTCCCATAAATTCAACACCTCCTGTAAAATTGTCCCTCTCAAATGAAACGCGATGTTTTAGACAGAGACGAGTCTCGCATAGGTTCGACGGTGATTTTATTAACAACAAACTTATATTGATGCAGGAGAGCAAAGGATCATATTCTGAATTTTTCTTGCCGATCCGAGAAAAGATCTGCGGAGGAAAAGACCCGAGGAGGAAAAGAACCGAAAAGAAATATAAGACGAAGAGGAAAGAAGTAGAAAAAATCGGGGGAAAACGAACTGAGAATAAAATCCAAGAAAAAATAATTAAGAAAAAGGAACTGGAAAACAACCTAGAGAAAAATGATGAAGAGAAATAAAAGCTATGATATAAAATGCAAAGAAAAAATAAGAGAACAGGAATTGACGAAGGAAAAAACAGAGAGAGAAACTAAAAGAAAAGTAACACTAAGAGAAAAGCTGAAGTAACAGAAAAAAGACTATGAAATAATGAGAAGAGAGAAACAAAATAAAGCAAATATGAGATAAAAAATATGAGAGAACAAATATTTACACAAAATAAAGACTAAGAAAAAAAAACCGAGGGAAAATAGCCTGAGGACAAATAGGCTAAGCGAGAAAAAGGCTACGGGAAAAGAAGGTTAAGGGGAAAAATGGCAAAGAGAAAAAAGACTAAGAGGAAAGAAATAATAAGTAAGACAGAAAAAGAAGCAGAGAAAAAAGACTAAGAGAACAAGACTAAGAGAGAAAAAAGACTAAGAGAACAAGACTAAGAGAGAAAAAAGACTACGAGAAAAAGACTAAGAGAAAAACGACTAAGAGAAAAAATACTGAGAAAAAATACGAGTGAACATTTATGAATGGTTCACAGCGGAGACAACCGTTTATAGTTTTCACAATCAAAGGAAAAATCGGAGATAGAAAAGTCGATTAAAACGTTTTAGTTTTGACCTACTGCCGCAAGGGTCAAAGCTCGATAGGTGGAAGCATAATGGAAAACTCCTTTTTAAAGATTTCGTTTTATGTAAGATGTAATATATATTTCTGTTTTATTTTGGTGTTTTCTTATTTAAAGGCCGAATAAATGGAAAATATTTAATTAGAAAAGGGTGCTATATGAATGAATGAAAATTCAGTTAAATGATTAAATCGATTGTTTTTTTTTTTGTGAATTGTAGATGCAAAAGAAAAGCGAACTTTTGAACAGTTCCGTCCTTTTATCAAATTTTTCTATTAGTTATTTATTTATGCATTATTTATTTATACCTTATATTTTTTTTTGATTATTAGTATTGCATTCATTTGTAGTTGTTTTCCTTTTTTTATTTTAATCTGGTTCCTGTTTATATATAAATTTATGCCTTGTTTGGCTAATAAATAAATAAAAAATTAATAAATAAAAAATTTATTTTAAAATTTATTTTTATAACAAAATGATTTGTTCGTTATCGTACTTCTCAATTTGCTAAACTTTGAGACACAACAATTGAGTAAATTCACTTTTTAGTTATTCACTTTAAAGTTATACTTTTTTTCGATAAGTTACGGAATAAACATTCCACGTTATTTATCGGTATCATTTCTTGTGCCTTCTCTGTACTTCACCGAAAACTAAGGGAATTGTGTTCTGAATATTTATTTTTGCCCTCTCTATTCCTAAGGCCTATGAGTTATATTATCATGTCCGGCCTCTAGCAAATTCAAGGATAATATTCTGGGCTAGGGGAAACCTACTACGGCACAACGTTTTATCAGTAAGTGAAAGAGGCTGAGTCTGGAACAGGCTACGCAAGCAAACAAAATTTTTAATTTCTAATATCTTATTTTCCAATAAATTGAAAGTTTGGAACTATTAATATTCATAAAGGCAAAATTTAAATCAAAATTAAAATACCACATACAACATATCAAACAAACTAATTTATAAGTGTAACGAGAACTAGATTCCGGGCAGAAAATTATACTTTTTCAAACAATACACTCAATATGTATTGAATAACCGACACTAATTCTTTTTAAGTCTTCACTTTTCAACCTTTTCTAATAAAATAGGTACAATATGAAAAATAAAATCCTTAAGGATACCTTTTCTTCAATTCGTCACATTAAACTATTATTTTATGGGCTTCGACGAAGTGTGAAATTTTCAACGGATTTTCTAGACAAAAGAGGAATACTGAAAACGGCGTTAGAATACCAAAAACACAGTTTTTCGAAACAAAACGATTTTTTTTTTTGCTTCGAATGAAGCACACCCAATCAGCATTATTTCATGAGTATCAGCTACAATTGGGTGTGATACTAGCTACAGTATCTCATTGATGGCATAGATGTTTGTAAATTTGAAAATTTGATGAATGCAGAAGAGGGTCCATACCCTCTAAAATCTCGTAGGTTTGATCATAAAAACTGTTGCACAAGGGTTTCAATTACATACTCGCCTTCTTACCCCCATTTTCTTTTCATATTTCCCTCGTGAAGTGTTTCTCGAAAAATCGTAACAATAATGAGACAATATTTTTTTCCAATTTTATGGAAAACGGTTTTTTTTAAGAAAATAACGATTTTCGGGAGAAATAATTTACAATCCTGAAAGAATATACTGAGTTGTTATTGCAGAATTGTTAGGGATTAAATCTATTCTGAAAATATGATTTTTGAAAATTCAGTTAAGAGGCCAAAATAAATTTCTTTCGTTGCCAAAGTATTGCAGCCCACGCAAAGCCTAGGTGCCAGCACACAGAAAATAATACAGAATGTTTTAAAGATTTTTATAAAAATATACATAAAAATATGTATATATATAAAATATGTATATATATAAATATGTAAATTTGAAGAATATATACGAAAATATATACATACACGAAAATATACTCCACTGAAACCTTAATTTATCTTAATTCATCTTATTGTAAATAATACGATACAGTTTTCAGTCACTAAATTTTCCACTTGAGCTCTCAATTAATTTTCGTACCTTAGGCTCTCATATAAGTGACCACCTGTTGATCGTTTTCCTGAAATATCCTCAATTAATCTGTGATTTTCACGCAACATGCTGCTAATCTCATTTTGATACAAATAAATTATATGAAATCTAAGATAGCAGACCACCTGCAATTGATTGATTTACGAAATTTGATATTTTTCTTTGCAGAACTTCATCAATTCAGTGGTCCGGCAAATTGAGTCAAGCATCAGTTTTTTTATAGAGACATGTGCCATATGGTGGTTTGGGAGAGACTTTCAATTTGAAAAATTTGTTGGAATTAATTAATGATAACATATGCTGTTATCATTAATTAACGGAGGTAACGGAGGTTGTAGTTTTTTTTGGTGCGGAAGCTCTTTTTGAACTTTAATTCTTTTTTATTATGGTGTGAAAGAGTTGTGTTTTCAAAAAACAAAATGCTTTCAAACTCTATTGGTGAAACGAAGCGTTGCAGGCCCAATAATGGTCATCATTTCATTTCCTGAGTTGGTTTGAGGCTAGTGATGGGAAAAATGATTCTTATGAGTGAGACAGCTCAACTCATTTTATTGAGCCGCTCTTTTAGAGTCATTCAAAAGAGCTATAATTGGCCAGCACATACGGCGGTCTGATGGTGATGTTATGATGAACTAGCTCAAAGCTTACCAAAGCTATGAAATCAATGATCGTTTACCAGCTCACCGCTCTTAATTCTGTGCGATGAACGGCTTTCAACATGAATTCAATACCTCTTTAGCGATATGAGATACTCCATACTAGAAATGTGACTGCTCTTGCGATCACTGCTACTAATCACATTGTTCTTTGAAAAGAACAGTGCGCAGTATGATTGCTATTTGCTTATGCTGCTCAACTGCTTACTGCACGTTCGCAGAACACATAGTTTCGGAAAGAGCAGTGAGCAATGTGATTGCTCATTGCTCGTGCTGTTAAGTTCCTGACTGTTCTCTTATACAACGGAACGGTTTGAAAAGAGCAATTAGCAATGATGTTGTTCTTTGCCCATGATATTCAACTGCTCACTGTTCCGTTGCAGAACAGAAAGTTCTATTCACTCATCTGCTCAATTGCTTTTCTTCCTATCCTGTGCTGTGACTTTCACATTGACATACTTGCTATCTGCTACGGTCTCGTTTAGCGCTGATCGTGGACATCGTCAACTCGGCATGAATGCTTTGTCTAATCAAAGATAGATACCATACAAGTAGATACTATTGAAAATGAATTTGTTTTCTGAGACGTGATAAGATGCACATTCGTTTGTGTATCTGTACATGGTTAAGGTATTAAAGAACTTACTTTTGGGTTTTGGGAGTTTTTGTGGTTTTATTGCTCTAATGGGTTTACATTAATGTTTTTATGCGGAAGTTTTTGTGGCTTTAATGTGCGCAAATCACACCTATCTAAATAATAAGTACAAAAGGGGGATATAAGTATATGATACTAAAGAATTTAATTTTAAATTTTTAGGGAATTTATTATGATTTCTCCAATATTTATTTTTCTTTTTTAATCTATTGATATTTTGGCACGTACGTTTTTTTGAGCCCAAAAGTGAAAATTTAAATTAAATTTAAGTTCAAAACTAAGTACGCACATCCAAATCATAACATTTTCGAAACCTTAAAACTACCAGGTGATATACCAACCACTTAGCAGCACATTCTGATGCTAGCAAGTACCAACGAATGCTTTGTATGTGCATTCCGAAACCATTTCAAATCTTTTCACAGCATAAATATTCATCGTGACAGCAAACCGAAATCGCATTGTAAGCATTCAATGCGGGAAACATCAATCACAGACAATGAGCAATTACAGACAGTACAGCAAGCAGTTTTACGCACGCACGAAACTACGATCGCGACTGTGATCAAAATCACTGCTACTTTAAACTGCTCTTTGCTCTAACTGTTCTCTGCGATCACTGCTCAGTAAAACTAACAGTTTAGCATATCTCTACTCCATACATATTTCAACAGTCCAAAAGCTTGCTTGGAATAAGAATTTCGATCGAGCATTGAATAGGGATAGTATTTCTGAAATGATAATGTTTTTGCAATATGGATAGTATTTCTTGATAATAGCTAAGCACTGTATGGTGAGTGGCTTCGACCAAATGAAATCTGCTTACTTAAATAGATCAGCTAAGTGAGCGGCTCTTTTTGATTGACTCATTTCTGAGTCACTATTTGAGATCCAAGAATTAAAGTCTTGAAAAAAAATAACAAATCCGATACAACACAAAAATCATTTCCAATTTTTGCGGTCACCTAATCCTGACAATCACTCTCCATGGTCTCAAGACAACAAAGAAATATCATATTGTTGCACAATACCTGAAAACCCTATATTTCCACCTTGCGAACTGTGATTTATTTATATTTACAACATTTCGTAAACAAAAAAGAAAATAATCTAGATCTGAGTTTATGTTGACCGGCGCCAGTGCACTGCAGGGCACGAGATCAACAATCATTCGAAATATCCTTGAACCAACGTCAAACAGATCGAACAATGTACCTGTACCTGAGATAATTACACCTGAGATAATGCTCGAAACACAAGCGAAATCCACTTTCCAATTTTCCGCAACACTGTAATTTACCTCGCCACCACATACAATTCAGCACTAGCGAAGACCATTTTTAACAAAAGGATTCATTATGCAGTATTATATTCAAGTTTTAAAAAAATCTGCTAAATAAATGACAAGTAGTTAATGCGGATTCAATGAGAAAACTAGAGAGTCCTGAACAAATGACTCCTGCGAATGATGAAGCAAAACCACCACGTACTTAACGCAAAATTAAAAAGTACTTCGACCCGAATGCGGCTTTCTTTATGCCCAGTTTCGGTTTGCCGAAAGGATATCAGAGTCAATCCTGCCAAAGTCAAAATCTATGAGCCATGACTTTTAAGATCAAAGTCGGTTTCAACGATCATCGTTTAATGCTTGGTATGGCGTCCGATTTACCAATTTCACTTGAGTGCAAAAAGATAATTTGTCTTCGAGGACGACAAGGACGCTGATGACGCAGGCGCAAGAGACGCAAACGAAATTCGAAATGGTGACATACAAAAACACTTACCTTGACTCGTCGCGAACCTCTTTGTCTGGTGAACATATGTTGGTCGCTTCAAGTGATTGTTCTTCTTGATCGTAGGGTTCTTTCGAGTCCTGATCGCTATGATCAATTGTTGAGCATGCACTTGATGAATTGTCTGTAAAAATTTGGATTTAGAAAATTATACAGTTTTTGCAATTGTTTAGAAAATATATATGAAGTTGTTGGAGCCAAAATAAGGTTATAGCCGAGAAAATTTTTCGTTCAGATTGTATGTGATTTTTATGCTTTACAATATCTGAACTTCTGATTGTCCTAAAAAAAAATTAAATTCGATCAGGAAATCCATTCAACGAATCTCTAAATAAAAAAAATCTTATTTCATTCATCTGATCCTATTATTGAAGTAATTCGATCTTGAAGAAAAAATCACAAAATTTCATCATCATCAGCACAACAATTCATGTGTCCAACTTCAAAATACCAGCCATCGCTACTTCCTCACTACATCTAGGATTACATTAGCGGTTCAATCATGTTCGTGTGCGGTTTTCCGTTGATGTTGTTGTTGTTTTTGGCGCTGATCGACGTCGCTGTCTTCCTGTACGTTGCACTTGTTGTACAGGTCGATTCAGATTTTCTCATGCATAACCTGATACACGGGATGGCAGCCAGTTGAGCGTTACATGGGGGTTATGATATACGATAGCCTTATGTTTTTGGGAAGCCCCAAAAGGGTTGAAGTGAAATGAACAAAAAATACCAAAATGGTTTTAGTTTAACTGTAAATTGGAATACAATGGAGAAATTTTGAGAACCTGCATATTTCGGTGGTATCGAACGATTTAAAAGACAATAGGCAAGGAAGTGATTTGATCTTGTAAGATATTGTTAATGTGTGAATGAAAACTAAGAAAGAATTATTGGGAAATCTGTTGAATTGGAGACTTGTCCAAATGTGACAAGGATGACGGTAGGAATAAAAAAATTGGGTTGATATTCAATAACTATCTATGGTCGTTTGAGTGGGAAAAAAGCAGTAGATTATGTTCGTTCTGATAAACATATAATAATTTTTGCTAAACAGCATGAATGATTGATTTTTTGTTAAGAAAATGGCGTCGACTTCTATCACAGACGACCAAGAAACGCATGACTAAAACAAACTCTAGCGCACCAGAGCCGCTAGGAATACTGATTTTCGAAGAATTTGTAGCTAAACAAACAAAATACAGTTTTGCTGTGGTGTCATCTCAATCATTTCTCCAACAAAAATGCAGAATACTCGCAGCACTGCTTGCTCCCCAGCCAAAAGTATACCAAATCTTCTTCACAATAAAGTCAACCCGTGAATTTGGTTTAAATCCATTGACTGCGTTTTGAGTTATACCGGCAAAAAGAATTTTAGGGTTACCGCACGCCAAAATTTTCGAAATTTAAATATTTGATGATATATAGGATCATTACAATTATCCATACGTTCATTATAATTTGAAAATTTAATTATGGCAATTCTTCGCCTAAAAAATGAAAAAAAAACGCCATAGCTAGCAGCCCTATCCTAAATATTCAACTAAATCTTCAACTAAATATTCTTAAATGTTCAACTAATCAAAATTTGATGACTGTATCGCAGGTTGTAGTGCTAAAAACCTTTATTTTTTCCAGTGATTTTTTTTTTCTGTCCCAAAGTCTGCCCCAAGCGGAAACCTAAGCCACCCTGGTGGAAACTCTTCAGGTCCCCAGGACCGGATGGAATTCTGCCAGTCATGCTTCAAAAGGCAGGTATATTTGCCGTTTCCTGGCTAACACAAATTTACAGAGATTGCCTAGGGCTAAGTTGCGTATCTGCAGCCTGGAGGACCAATAAGGTTGTATTTATACCCACGGCGGGTAAAGTCAACCATGTGTTGTGGAACCATGTCACAAACTCAATTCTGGAAAGGCTGGAAAGCAAGAGACTGACGGTACTTGGGTCTTATTCTGGACAGCAAGCTTACATGGAAGGCGAATTTAGAGGAAAGAGTTAAGCGAGCAAGCAACACGATTTACGCTAGCAAGAGAGTGCTGGGTAAAACGTGGGAGAGAGGGCGGATGTGTTAGCCAAGCATGGGGCTAGTGTTTTCCTGTCAGGATCAGTAAACATTAAGTACTCAATCGACTCCAAAATGATGCAAGGTACGACGCGCAGATGGGGTACAACTCAGACCTGCAAGGTAACCAAAATCATGTGAGGGTCATACAATTTCGCATCGACTAAATACCTCTTCGAATTAACGCGGATTGACTGCAAACAGCTGGTTGGCATCATTACTGGCCATTGTTTTGTAATAGCACATGCTATGAAAATGGGTCTCAGAAACAATCCAGCACTGGAGAAAACCAGACTGCGCTGCTTCACTGAACCCTGGCTGGTGGATCTCTCGCACGTGACGGAGCAAAAGCTAAAGGACATCCTTCAGTTCGTGAAGGGCCTCAGCTCACCCTTCAGTCCTCCGCTTCGATGGCCGTTTGGACTGAACTTTCCTTCTTCCGGTCCACTTATCTAGTATCACTACGGACTAAATAGGTCGATGAGTGGCGTTGTGTCAGCCTAACCTATCATATTCAAGCTCTAACCTATCATATTCAATGCGAAGGCGGATACAGAATTTAAAAAGTAGTTTTCGATTAAGTACCGAATTCAAAATTATACTTTTCGATGAGACAACTTTTAATTCCTTCCTATTCAAATGGTCAACTAAATCAAGCGAAAGTATAAAACATTTTAAACACTTATCCACTAGCGTGCGAAAGCAGGAGCAAAGGGGAGGCATTTTACCCTTCTTTATCATAAATACTCTTGAACTATTTTCAGTTTAATTGTACCACCCGTACAACTCTTTTCTGATGCCTTCGCAGTGTCAGTGCCCTGAAAATTATGGAAATTGTGTGCTTAATTTGAGTGTTTGTCCCCTATATTTTAATGTCTAATGCGCACCTATGGAATAATCGCGCGGATGAATGATGTATCAGCTGTATCATTGATTCCACAGATTGGCAGAGACAGGCATTTGGAACATTAATGGATCAGCGTTAAAATCCCCGTAAAAATAGTGGAGGCTGTACTTTTAATGACTGGCATTGAACGAGGGGCTTTAGTTCAAGAAGAGAATGATTTAGTTTATTTTTATTTATTTATTGCAACTATTTGTTTTACAAAGTTAAGTAGCTTATATTTATTTTTAGCTCGCTACTCGCAGAAGTGAAATACTAGTGCGCGAGTGCAAGGATCATTATTTGCTTAATATTTTAAAAATTTTGGTCTGGGTACTTCTTCAGGCATAAATCATATGTATACAAATTAATAAGTAATTGATAAAAAGGAAATGAATAGTAAAAAAAAATGTGAAAGAAGATGAAGAAAATAAAGTGAAGGTATACGAAAACAAAGACAAAGATTAATTCCAAAATTGTATGATATAAAAAAACACCCAAGGAAAATAACTTCTTCAACTTAGTTTGTCATTTGAGGGGACCCGGTAGCTCTGCTCGCTAAGGCATCAGGCCAAAAAACGGCGTGCTACGGGGCCTGCGGGTTCGAATCCCGCCAATGCTGTGGCTGTAAGTGTGAATGCGTGTGATTGTCTATGAGGATGGCAAATGGGTCCAAACTGGTGGCCTAATTCTGGCCGCGTTCCCGGCAGCCCTCTTCACTAACCTAACCTAGTTTGTCATTTAGAATTACGCATAAATGATTAATTTCACTAACGCGCGTTATCTCCTTATTGTTTAGATTGAAACTAATCTCGTCCAGTCTGTTCATGATACCAAAGGCTAAGAAGCATGTTTTCTTTGTATTTAAGACAAGTTTATGTGAGCTTAGCCATTCGGAAATTATTTCAAGACCCCTGTTTGCCTCGCAGAAAATTCTTTCGCAAGTACTCTTTTTAAAGATTGTTATAGTGTCGTCAGCTTATGAGATTACTTGGCCGCTAAAATCATGAATAATGTGCTGTAATAAGTCGTTTATATAGAAGTTAAACAGTATCGGGCCTAATACCGTTCCTCGTGGGATTCTGCTTTTGACTTCTGCAAAATCATTGACTCTCCGATGCTCCGGTGCTCCGATTTTAAATTTCTGTTTACGTTTACGTAGGTAAGTAATACTCCCAAACCCGATACACATTATTTGCTGGTGCCAGTTGTCCCAACTTTTGCAATAGTATATCGTGATTGGTCGTATCAAATGCCTCTTTTAAGTCTAGAAAGACCGCAATGGTTTTTTTATTTATATCTAAGACCCAATTTATAATATTCGTTACGTGGTATATTCCATCTGAAGTTCGTTCACCCTCACAGAACCAGAATAGATTACAATGCCGGACTAAAAGCGGACTCCATGAGGCACTGATAGAGCCAATTCAAAAGTAATTTGTCCCGAAAGTTCTGAGATCGTAAGCAGTAATGATGATTTATGGTTCGTTAAGTGCCAAAACATGTCATCGAAACGTTAAAGTAGCTTCAGTAATAAAGATATTCTGCTTATTTAGTGCAGAAGAAATAGAAACCAGAAAAATAAGTGCATACGACGATCGTTGTACTTTATCGCTGAATTTCTTTTTATAAAAAGGCAACATCTTTTAAGGAGAACTTCTCTATTCTCGACACAAAGGGGGGCCAATCAAAAAAACAACTGTGAATTCTTTTACATTATCGGAGTTTTGATAAAAAAAATTGTTGTCGCAAGATGGCGTAGCACAAGAAAGACACCAAAATTATCGAACCAGAAAGGAATATACTTCTTCCGGTCACTATATTATTGCGACTGAACGGCGCAGACCACAACTCTTTTATATGTGTCCCTTTAAAGAGTTTATACTCCAGCTTTTTCCAATTTCTGGGTTATTCAGAGCCCTCTCTCCAAAAACGAAAAAGTACCTCTGTTGAAAAGTGTCAAATTTTTAATTGAAGCAGGTAGCTCCGCTCATCCTTTTTGTTCCTGTAAATCTAACTGACATTTTGCGATAGTCAACGATGATGTTAGTTTTTGTCTTCATGACATATATCATGATAGTTTACATCACCAAAGAACTACATATTTTGATTGACTTCGAAACATGATCCTGTCTTCGGCCTGGATAATTGACATTTTCTTAGAAACCATGTTGTGGCACATGCTTTCCGCAATGAAATGTGTCTGTAACATTTTATTTCTATCAAATCCAACCCCAACCTCACTACCTTAATCAGCTTCACCCAACAGAAATGTCGTTTTTTCGGATACAATTCCTTCAAGTTGTCTCAGACTGACCAGGATTTTTCCGTAATTCACTCCTCCCATCATTCTTGAGGGTCCATTTGTGGCAAATTTCTTGAGCTCTACATGTTTTGATGTGCCATTCGGTGTGGCCAGACACTCGTAGCTTACGAAACTTGATTATAGTCGACACTGCTGGATCACCAAACAGCTGCTTCAACTCATTATTGTATCGGATTCTCCAATCATATTTTTTTTACTGGCCTGTATGATTTCTGAAAAAAGCGTCCCTTGAATGTGTCGAGAGACTGCGAAAGTGCTCTCGTAAGTATGTGTAAGTGCACTAAAGACTCCGTTTATGACAATTTAATATTTTAGAAATACGTATTTTATTATTTCTGAGGTCTTTTTTCGACTATATAATGCCGCGTGAACAGCCTTCTTGACAGCCGTGATTTTTTGATGAATTTCGTCACGTTCACTACGATATTTTCTGGGTTTCTGTTCACTGAGGCAGCATTTCTGACGACATATTCCAGCACCAAATTTTACTACAAAATCGCCACAAAATCACACTCAGCAAATAGTTGCTATATTAAAAGATACACCTCACAAAATATATTTCGTTGCTTTTCAGTTACTGAAAGCTATCAAAAAAACTGTCGTGAGGTGACTTACGAAAATCTTGTAATATGTCAGAAAATAGCGATTTTCAATCAACATTCTCCTCCCCTTTCACATGCATTTTTGAACATTATTTTTTTTGCCGAAAACTGATTGTATCTTCTCCCTATCCCTGAATACTTTAAATCTGAAGGAATATCCGGCCCTAGTTTTAAATCTTCCCAGGCATCAATTGTCCAAAAAATCAAAGTAACTTCAAAAACTGGTCGTTGATGATATGGAGTCATTCATTTAACGGCCGATATCGTTTATAAGGTGACTACCTGAATGAAGATTGCTCGTATAGTCTGGTCCGCGTAACACCCTACTGAAGAAACTTCAATGACGAAGTGTCATGGTGACGTGATACATCTTCAAAATCGACTATAATATTTCGAACAATCTACATGATGGCAGAATGGGGTGCAATTGCAACGAATCTTTCATTATGCAAATTGTGATGGAAATCTTGACCAGGAAGACGTTGTTCCTAGGACGACTGATGCCCGTTATTAAATAAATCTTCATCAGTGTCATAACAGAAGGTTTGGTGAGAATAGCTTGTGTTGAAGTTTTCGGGTTGGTAAAAGATATCTCGGTATAAATTTTGAAGGACTTTTTTGTTCAATAAATTCAAAGGATACTACATTAGAGTGGAGGAATCTGATTTAGGCATATGCACTAATTTAGCAAGGAATATAAATATTATAAAAAAAACCACTCATTTTCTGTAAATATCTGCTTTTCACAATTATCTTTATTTGTTCATTACAAGGAATTAAGTTTCATTTGAACGTTTATTGAAGCACGGGAAACTATTCTATGTTTGTAATCAAATAAAAAAATTTTAACGTTGAAAACTGTTCGTTACTTCTTGCAAACTTCTGTTCCACCACATTTGCTTCTAATATTTCAAACAAAGACTATATTCCAACGACTCCCCAAAAGTCACTTGACCATTGAACCCCTCGATCAACTTCTCCACACTCTAGTTGCGACCCTAGCATTGCTCAGACCAACCTGCTGCACTTCTAAGAAATTACATGTCAAGATATCAACAAAAAAAACTACAACAACCTGTCGCTACCATCGAATGACCGCCACCACTCAACCCTAGACCTCTTTCCTTTCATATTTCCATTGTTTTTTTTTGCGCCAAGGCAAAATCAATGGACTTTGACGCTGAATTTCCGTCATTACACCACTAGATACATCATGCACAATAATTCAACACACGCAGTCGTTGTTGTTGTCGTAATTGTGAAAAGTCTTGTCCTTTTAACTTATTGGCGCGACGCACAACTCTTAAAATACACTTGCCGGGACAAACTCATAGTCACTCAAGTGAAACTATATGCTAAGTACTCACATGCCACAAATATTCTAAAGTAACTAAGAAAACGGGAAAACACACCCGCGAAATTCAACGTAAACTACCAGACGATTATCGTTACATATCGTATAAAAATAGGAATATTTTGAAATGAACTTGACGTTAATTATCCTGGAGTAAGTTTTGCAACATATGCATTTACATACGAGGTGGATGAATTAGCTTGCGTAATAGCTGAAGGGATCATAGAAACGGACTTAATAAATAAATATGTTAAGAATATTTCTTTTTTGGAAAAAAAGATATAGAGATAGTCGAAGGTCAGTGCCCTCCGAGTAGTGCAAGGTGTTAAAAAAATAAGATATTACTAAAGCTGCTGAAAATGTCATTAGAATTCGCGTATATATGGTACGTTAGATGGCCAAAATTGCTATCCCATAGTATATTACCAATCCAATTGAATTTTGCATAGTGCCTTAAGAAAAATACTCAACTTAGCTACAAAATAAAATAACTAGAACATTTCCCCCATAAAACCACAACGAAAATCTGAAATACTTTCCGTACGTTTTCTTTCGAACTAATGATTAGCTTACTTCCGGACGACTCATAAAAATTTTCCTCAACTGGAAATGAGCAATTTTGTTTCCGCTCACTGAATTTCGTCATTACTCCTCTGTATCCGCGTATGAATAAAAACGTGTCTATAGATACGGATTTCGGTATGCAAACACATGAAGATGCAGCCAAGCATTTTCAAGAAGAAGAAGATGAAAAAAAAATTAGTATTTGATTGAGGGCAGGAAATTTGCATGACAACGCACTTGCTCTCCCTCTTGGGTAGGGGCCACCAGGTTTTTTTTTTTTTTTTTGAAAATAATACTACCATAGAAGGGAAGCACATCTTGGCCGCCTTCGTTTTCTCTTCGTTTTATTTTGTCGCGAGGAAGATATGTGATTTCATGTCTTGTGGCAAACACGTGTTCATTGAAGCAAGCAAAAGCATTAAGTAGGTGGAACAGTTTTTTTTTCTTTGTTGAGTTCCTTTTTTTGTTCGTTGGAGATAATAATAGTGATAATGATGAGTATCTCAAAGGGTATGGTGGTGGTATTGTTATGAAAACATCAAAAATGTAGATATTATGTAAGGATTTTAAATTGAGATATTCTTTTGTTATCAAGAAATACCGTTGTTAGCACATTATTCGTTGACAGTTAACGCCACAAGATTATTAAACAAAAACTGTTTCAGGAAAAAAATGGTTTTATTTTATTACACAATTTTAAAATTTTAATAAAATAGTCTGAGTTTTTGTTACTCATTATACATATATAAGAAACTTATATTAAATACCATTAGTGTTCTCTATCTTTCTTAAACATTTTTGCGCGGTATTTTCACTATTTTCACAATCATAGATCATCTCTTTACAAAAAAAAATAATACATAGGTGTACACAGGACTTTGCAATTTGTCAAATACTCAAATTCGGCATAAACTTCCCTTAAATTTCAGTTAAGTTACAGGAAATATGTAGTATGGGGTAAAATTCAGCAAAGATATTCAAGGAACAGTTTACAATAGAAGGGCAATTGAATCCCTTTGCCCCCTCCGACGCACGCCACTGCTTTTAGTACTATTCTCACGACAAATAGTTGCCGCGAAATTATCCTTCGCTTTTAGTAGAGAAGTTTGGGATAAGTTTAAAAAAGGGTCTACACAAGAGACCTTTCAATCAACTTTTACTGTCATTATCAACAGCCTTAAGTCTGGGCTATGCTTGGTTGATTCAAGTTTGATTCAAGTTTAGTTAATTTTATCTATCACCTTAAAGACACTCACCCCTACGCTGGACATAATTTGGCTTTTCTCACTAGAAATCAAAAAATTGCAGTCAGTAGCAAATTAGTAACTAAGCTAGCAGATTCTAGAGTATATCACCAACTTTGAAGGACGAATTTTATAAAAATTTTCGTACATTCTAGTCTAGTCTGATATATAGGTTGTCTTTTTAGGAGCTTGAGAGCATTAAATTGAAAGAAAACATCAAAAAATAGATGAAATGTTTTGTTTATTAATATTTTCTGAAAGTAAATTCAATGCCATTTATGATTTAAAAATGATTTCCAGCCAGTGATCACCACGACTATTCGTTACGAAGCTCATCCGATCAGTCCAATTTTTTACCACTTTTTCCAATAATTGTGGCCTTATCTCACCAAATACTCCCTCAACATTGTCCCCCAAATGCTGCCAGAGTTGTTGGTTTGTCAGCATAACCCAGAGACTTAACATACCCCCAAAGAAAATAAGCAGGAGGCGTCAGATCACACGATCTTGGAGGCCATTGACGGGACCATTCCTTGAAATAATCTTTTCATCAAATTGTCTTTTCAATGAATGGTTGGTGTCGTTGGCTGTGTAGCACGTAGCGCCATCCTGTTGGAACCATAGGTTGTCGATGTTTGGCTCTTGGATTTTTGTAAACAAAAATGTATTGAGCATGTGTCGATATCGCACACCATTAACCGTAACGGAGCTCCTTCCTCATTTCGAAAGAAATAAGGACCGATGATGCCGTTGGCGTGTATTTCATACCAAAGTGTCAATTTCTTTGTCGTGTTGGTGGTCTTACATCAAGCAATGAATAAGTGGTATGAAATTTATCCATTACAGCACGAATAGCCTGCTCTGAAGGACGATTATGTCGACTATAAAATGCACGCAGAGCTCTTTGGGTCTCGCGAGCTGAACTCTGATTTAAAATAAATTTCCACAATTTGGTAGCATTGCTCAGGTTTCAATCTATTTATGATTAAAATGGCAAACTTTACTGAGCGCAAAGGTAAAACAACTGTCACTTTGACAAACGTTGTTCAAAAGCTCTCTCTACCGAAAGTTCTCATGAAGCTAAAAAAAAAAAACACCCTATACTAAGAAAACTATACTTTATTAAGTAATTTTAGGCGATGGCATCAGGTAAAACTTTCGCACCAATTAAAATTTAGAAACTTTGAAAATAAAGTAAGAAGAAGATTTGCACATTCTTGATAAGTAGGTGGGTACAAAAACCCTGGACATAGTAGACCACGAAGGAAGAGAAGTATGAATCTTTTTTGGATGGACTTTATTTGGTGATATGGTACCAAGACAAGATCCAACGCAAATCCGTCTAACTAGACTACAAAAGAAAGCATTCGTCAGGAAAATGTCCATCAAAATTTTGGGCTAACTTATTCCCAAATTGCCAAGTAACGGGTACCCTTTTTAACAATTTAATCGATATGATACATTCAGCAGTACACTTTATTACAATTTTGCTGCTGATTTCTTTAAATGTGCAATCAAAAGTAAGTACGCTAGTTAGTGGATTAATTTTTGATACATAAGACGCAATATGATACAGGAAAATTGCTCCAATTTTAGACGACAGTAAATTCAAAAAAAATAAAGATACGGAAACAAATATGTCTGAAAAATACATTAAAGGCCATTTCAACTTCGAAAACATTTTTATTTACGCCATTTTGATTCAAGAAGTTATGAATATTATGGCGCTTAAGTCATTGTCGTTAATTTCAACATAGTTTTAAAATCGCTTCCAAAAGTTCTTTTGAATCATGTCCCGTGAATTTGGTTTGATTTCTTGAGTACCTTCTTTTCCCGGTCCTGATTTAAAGTACCTCCAGAAAAAAACGGATCTGGTACCCAATATTACCTCACGGGGTATCGAAACCCAATATCTCCTCGGATTACTTGGAAACTGTGTTTGGGCATTTCCAAGTGCTAAGTTGTAATACATTTATCGAACCATACATCTTCCAAATCATCGTCTTTGAGGGCTGTCGAATAATGAAGTCTTTGGTCTGATAGAATTGCAGACGGCGAAGATCCTCGAATAATCCATAATACTGATTTGCTGTAACAGCTACTGTATCGACTTCAGCTCCAAAAAAAATAAGGTCACACACGTCGAAATCACGACGCACGGCACACTATCAGTCACTTTTAGATTGATATGCGATCTCTAGCGGACCTCACCAGGGTTATATAGTCAGACCAATACCTAAAGTCCTGTTTATTAACCAGCTTCGATAAATGGAGATGAGCTCACTACATATCAAAACAGTAGTTAGAAGAATGTCTGGTAGGCTGCTCTATATATGCCCCCAGTGCTGCGAATTCCCCTGGACCTGTAGCAGTCTTAGGCCGACTAGAATTTTTGAAGATGATTCTTCGCCATAAGGTTGGCAACCTAACGAAGAATTGTTTTTTTTTTATTTCAGAACCCTATCACGACAGCCAAGCACAAAGTGTCCTCGGAAGGATTGTTGTGTCACAATCATAGAGTCATAATTTTTCAAAAATTATTCTCCAACAAAAGTGCGATTTCCAAAACTCCTCGCTTTGCTGTTACCTGAAAATCGCTTGATTCCACCCATCTCAAGCTTACACTGATCTACTTTCATCACATACTGTGCAATCTTTCATCCAAATCAAAGCAACCTTTCTGCCGCATCCTGTATAATAGGGGATTATTTTCGGAATACCAAATGGAAAGTATGTGTCGATCTGTCAGAAAATCATTTCAAACTATTCCAAACATATTTTTAAGTTCAACCCTTATGACTTTTTGAAGCGTTATCAAAGCAAACTAAAGAGATGACTGCAGAATGGAAGCTATACCATTAATAAATAATGTAAATGGTAACCTTGTGGAGCACCAGATGTAAATATTATTTCCAAAAACAAGACATCACGAAAGAGTATGCATGCAATTCTATTTTGGCGTGGTGGACTATAGTACATGGCGTGGAGGGCTATAAGCATATCGTCTGCTCCTATGTACTTTTCGCCATGTACTATGGCGTGCGGCGCTATATTTTATCACAAACCCGAAATCGACTATGTACATGGCGCTAGAAGTCTATAAACGATGGCGTCTGGCGCTGTTTTTTTCAGTGTTGATGGGAAAATGCTAGAAACTTTGTTGCGTCAAATCTACCTTTCATAAAAATCAAAGCAATTTTGTCCCTATAGCCTATTTTGCGTCTTGATGATTGGAGATGGGAGAGACTCTATCTTGACATATTTCGTAGATTTGTTTTATAAAACATGCTCCAAACTCTACGTTGAATGCATGGTAAATCACCCAGAAAGCGGCAGCCTCAGCAAGTCTTGGAACTGTTTCATGTATTGTTCAGTACGGACCTTATCTGCGTAGGTGGCAATTGACGCAAAAATAACTACGACAACAATAAGAAAGCCAAGTTGACATTTTATCAAAAACTGCTTTAGGATGGATTTGACTGAATGAAGTCCTCTTCACAAATGAACAAAGTTCAGTTTAGATATATCCAGCGGCTGTGGGTTTTATTTTCAGCACCTAAGAAGAAAAGGAATTTATTCATCGCGACGTCGTAGCGCCCTTGGAGCTGTTATGTCAGAGGCTGTCATTGGAACACTATGGAAGATTTGTTAATTTAATTCCACCAGACGGTCGACAGGATTGAACAAACTACATTCAACTACTGCGGAACGGAGAGAGTAATATTTAACAGGGCAACTTGAATATTTTAATAAGTTTATCTAAGGGTTTTTACGCGAAACTATCGGTAGAAAGATGGTTCCTGGAAAAGGGCTTACAAATTCTGGGCAGACCTGTTTTTTTCGCCCAATATTAATGTCATAAAAATTCTCTGGAGATTGAATCCTGTCAAGTTAACAACGACGCAATATGATTCAACAGATAAAATGAACTGGTTTCCGAGTTACAAGCAGCGTGGGATAGAATCATATTAAATATTTTAAAAATAGAAAAACTCTTCTTATAACTAATCATGAGCCAGCCGCCTCTAAATAGCACAATCAAAGCACCCACAAGGACCAACATTCGAGGCATAATTTTTGAGTCTCTCCAAACTATGTCTGTGCTCCAAACACATGACCAAGCACCAGGCATAAATCTTCCAAAGCGATGATTCAAAGCACTGCCGTCAGCAAATACTCTTTAAAATTTCTATCCCTTCACTGTAGCACAACAAAATTCAAACCAAAATCGAATAAAGTGTAGAAGGAAACAGCTAAATTTTTCCATTTTTATTCTTTCAGCGTGAAAATAAACGTCAGAATAAAACCCAGCAGGCATTTAATGTCCAGATCCAGACTTTGAAAACCAAATATCCACTTCCAATCTAAAATTTTCCTTCCAAAACTATCAATTTTTTCTTATTTCGAATGCATCAACTTTCCCAAACGTTTCATTTATAACCTTACTGACAAGAAGAACTATAAATAGAGCAGAACTAACATTTTCTCATTTGAGTGCTGAATTAATGTCATATTTATAAGCCGAAGTATAATTTGCAATTTCGAAAAAAAATTAAGACAAACTTCACTAAAATCCCAGCATCAGAATATCTTGGACTTGTCCATCCACGTGATTTGTTGCGCACCCTTTTCGTCCAGACCATTTTTTATAATAAAATCACCAGGTGAACGTGAATTGGCATGACATAAAACGCATCAAGATGGAAAATTTGCCCTCAATTACCAAGCTCTGAAGTCAGAACACCACAAAGATTTTTTCCTTGCAACTAAGCAAACTAACTTCCAGAATCAACTTACAATTTAGTCTCAACACTTCATTTCATACTGTTTTCAACAGCCCCACCTATAGTATATTTGGCAATTAAAAATTTCTTTTCACTTCCAACCGATTCGCACGATAAAACAGAACCAAAAAAAAACACTTGAAAAAAAAACTTTTAAAAAAACATGCCCATATCTCACGAGGGTGCATGAAATAGCCCGTATTGTTTTTCTTAAGGACATTCAATTCTCGAAAAAAATAAATTCTTTCATGTCTTGGGCCATATTGTGACCATATGGTAGTTTTGACACACATACTAACCAATATGTATGCCAAACCTATACGGCACATATTATTCAACCCCTAAATATTCGCTCGAGTCCTTAAAACAATGACCTGATTAAAATACAGACCGTGAAGTGTCCGCTTTGGGAAATTTTTTCCAATGCTCAAGGCACCACCAGCACGAGCCAAAAGCCCATGCGGTGCCGTTATAGACGTTAGTGCATTTTATCGTGCCGGGAACCCCCTGGAATTACAATGTTTTATATAAGGAGTTGGCACAGGACGATGACGACAGCACTATGAAAAAAATTCTGCACCGCACGAACAAATATAATTCCTTTTAGTACTCATACAACATTCATGCAACATTTCCACACCGATGAACATGTCTCGTCGCGCATTGCGCTATTTCTGTGCGCGCAAAGGATAACGTTCGGATTTGAATATTCGTATTCACGAGCGGGATAATAAGTTTATGGTAATTATTAGCGTATTACAGCAGGTCTTAGTGGAATTATTGGGTTTGTGGTGGTAGTGCGAAAGGCGAACGAATTATTTCGGAATAAATTTAGTTGCGCTAGAATGAACGCAATAGTAGTGTCGGCGATCGAGTCGAGTTTTTCTGTTAATTCGAGCGGGAATAGCAGAAGGTGGCCAGGACATTATTCAACGAGTAGTGTTTTCGAAATGTAGATCGATGAACTTGGAAATTACCGTTTCAGGGCTAATTATTGTAAAACAGAGAGCATATGCAGTTTGTATGTATGCATGTATAGCAGTTTGTCTCGTGCCATCCGTGCTTATCTAGGGGGTGATTCAACTCTCTGATTACGCTGGTCAATGACCATGCTCGTGACGTGAACATTTGTCGGAACCGTTACAGAAGCTAGGTGGTGATATAGTTTACATCAGATGCTCTCTATTTAAAAATGAGCTTGAAAGATGATATCGGGAAATATGATAAAAGATGTAAATAGGTGACTATTTTGCATAATAAATGTGCCATGGGACCTTTAATGGCTCAACTTTGCTGTTCTAATTTTAAAGGACGAAAATGTGGACAAGGATGAACATGAATATAGACATAACGTTTGGTAAAATGTGCAGGGCCTTTTGAATTTTTTTACTCCAATAACCAAAGCTCTATTGGATGTCCTTTTAATGGTAAAACGACAATATGTGAGAAGCTTAAACACTTTCCATAAAATGTTATTACCTCATTAAGTGAGAGAAAAACTAAGTTTATTTTTACACTAACATTCCTAAATCCTTGGAATTCGAAAGTTTTGGCTTATCTAGCTTCTATTCTGGTTTTCCTCTAACTCGAGTGATTGAATTTGTTTAGTAATTATTGATTCCTTTTCTTCATTCCTCCTTCAGTCAATATCTGGTGTTCCGTAAGGTTCTATTCTTAATCGAACTTATTTTTATTTTATTTTTATTAACCTCCATTGCATATTGAGCAACTGGTTTGAAATCTTGTCAGATATTTTATCCTCTTTAATGTCTGCTTACTGTCTCTCTGACTTCCATATTGATGTGCCCAAGGCACTCAAGGACCTTTGTATTGTGTTGGATTCAAAGGTTAAATTTGGCTACCAAATCATCGCTACCGTTACTTCCATATCGCAATATGTTTTTATTCTAGACCCCCCAAAAACTCTTTCTTGAGCCCTGAGCACCTTTTCTTATCCGTTGGTAATGTCCTTAATCATCGTTGTTACGTAGGGTACTCGTAATATGTCTTAAATCCAACGTAGGTTCACTGATTCTCTAGACCCAAATTTAGTCTTCTTTAGGTTGGGCACAGTAAATTTCTAACTTTCCTAACAAGTTCTGTCTCCAGGACAAAGAAGTATTTTTAAATGAATTATTTTAGCTTAAATTTCATTCTCAACAATTATCTAACCTCTGGCTCTGAGTTTTTATTTTCCAAATGGATAGCTTAAATCGATTATTAAATCAAAAATTAAATAAAATAATTACTAAATAATTAACAAATTAATAGAAAAAAGAAATACTAAAACTTAATAAAGTGCAAATTAAAGTAAGTAAAAAATTCTTAATCATGAAAATTAAAAATGGGCGATAAAAAAATTAAAATGCGCGATAAAAAATAATAAAATGAGCGATAAAAAAATTAAATGAGCGATAAAAAAAATAAAATGGGCGATAATAAATAAAATGGGCGATCAAATAAAATAAAATGGACGATAAAAAAATAAAATCGACGACAAAAAATAAAATGGACGAATAAAAAAATTTTATAAGGGGCGATAAAAAATAAAATGGGCGGTAAAAAAGAAAATGGGCGGTAAAAAAATAAAATGGGCAGTAAAAAAATAATATGGGCGATAAAAACATAAAATGGGCGATAAAAAAATAAAATGGGCGATACAAAAATAATATGGTCGATAAAAAAATTAAGTGGGCGATAAGAAAATAAAATGGGCGATAAAAAAATTTACAGGGCGACAAAGAAAACATAATGGGGAGCAAAAAAAAATTAAAATTAATAAATAAAATGATTTATTATTAAGCTAAATTGGGTAATAATTTAGCTAGAAAATCAATGAGTCGCAACGAGAGAAAAAGCGTAAGAGCAGCTCACTCAACAGATATTGAAATTACTTCCTTTTTCAGGATATAGACTGCAAGCAAGAGCTATACGATGGGGATTCAAAAGTAACGGAAATTGGGTTGCAGTGGGGAGGGAGAATAGGGGAACCCATTGTTCCAGCAAGTGTCCGTTAAGGCCACGACTTTTGAGTCATTGTGCAAATTTTGTCGTTGTGAGTGAATGCGTTTGCTCGTGAAAATATTTTTGGTAAGACAGCATTTTCCATTTCGTCGAAAACGTGATACCGGATTGGCGGGAGCAATGCGCGGCTGTGACATTTTGTTTCCTGTTAGCGAAATTGGCCGCAAAAACTATTGAAATGCTTAAGACTACTTATGGCGATGCTGCCCTAAGTAAAACCAAAGTCTACGGGTGGTTCTCACGTTATAAAAATGGAGAAAAGTCCAATCCAATCCCGTTCAGGACGCCCCTCAACATCAAGAACTGACGAAAACGTCGATAAAATCAGTGTCCTCATTCGTGAAGACTATCGCCCAACCATTGATCAACTCTGTGAGATGTCTAGAATGTCATGGAGCTCAATTCAGAGGATTTTATCCAAAAATTTGCACATGAGAAGGATTGCAGCCAAATTTGTCCCTCGCCTTCTCACAGAAGAGGAAAGGGAGTGTCGATTTCAGGCATGTTTTGAGCTTCAAAATCAGCTCGAAGAGGACCCTGCATTTTTTCGAAGGTGATTACTGGTGATGAATCGAAATGCTATGGATACGGCCCCAAAACAAAGCAGCGATCAAGCCAATGGAAGAGTCCCACTTCTCCGCGTTCCAAAAAAGCTTGCCAAGTGAAGTCAAACATTTTTTCTTCAAACATTTGTTTCTTCGATTGCAGAGGTATTATGCACGCGGAGTTCGTTCCTTCGGGTCAAACTGTCAACCAGAAGTTCTACTTGGAGGTTTTGAAAAGATTGAGGGAGAGTATCCAGAAGAAAAGGGCAGATCTTTGGGGCACAGACGACTGGTTTTTCCATCATGACATTACGCTGACCCGCACCGCCCTCTCCCTAAAGCAGTTTTTGACCAAAAACGGCATGATACCGATAAGTGAATTCGAAAACTGTTTTGAACAATGAAAGATTCGTTTGCAGAAGTGCGTTGTGGTCAATGGAGAATAATTTGAAGGTGATCAAAATTTGATGTAAAAATATTAAGAGATAAGGAAGTTATGACGAAATTCCTGTTTTTTTGGGTCCTCCTTCGTATTGTTGAAGACACAGTCGTTTCATGCAGAAAATTTGTTGTGTTTGATGGCTTGGTCGGTGTGATAGACCATAAGGAAAATGCATGTTTTCGGGGAAAATATTTTCTGCAAACTTTATCAGCAGCAGATCAATTCTAATAGATTGATGAAAATTTCCTAGATCAAATTTACAACTGTGATGCAAATATACTATTAACTGTGATGCAAATATATTATTAAAAGCCTTCATAAAAAAAAATGTTGGGTTTCAGAAGAGGATATGTCATACTCTGGACATACACGTATCAGACAGCGAATTGCTATAACTACCTGCGGCAATGTTTCAGATAGAGAAAATTCCTCAAATACTGCTGGGCAAGCTAGCGTAGGCAAGCTAGCGTGGCCAAGCATTATAAAAAAATATAGTACCTAACGCCCTTTCTGTCCATATTTTTTTTTATAAGTTCGTCCCTGCAGTAAGGAAGTTGTGGCAATGCTGCAGAGAAATGGGAGAAAAGTGTCTTCCCAAAAAAAAAGCAGTTTTATAAATGGATAATGACCTTTTACAGCCAAGTGAAAAAGAACTAAGGTAGCCTCAAGTTTTCTTCATCTTACGTAATTACTGTACTTCAACGATTGGATCAACATATAGCCAAGACTATAATTTGAAACTATAGACGCTTTTTTCTTGAAAGTCATGGATTAAAGTTGTCCCACTACAACCCTCACCGGGTCTATAGGTTCAAGTTGGTGAGCACTTGATTCACAATCAATCTTTGCAAGTGTCGAGAGATAAGTTCTACGCCTTACTTTACACCTACTTTGTCTCAATTACCTACTCCTAGCTACGTTAATTCAAAGATTGGTGTGTGACCCTGGTCGGATTCGAACCAGTGACTACACACGATAGCAGTCGGTGTTCTATCTACTCGGCTGCACAAGCCGAAAATGATGTTCCAAACGAAAGAATGTGCTGGAAATATAACTTTGGTGTGAAAAATATACAAAAGTCAAAGCAGCCGATATCTTACTTCTTAAAAGATGATGTAAAGTAGCAGCAAGAAAGAGACAGAACAATTTAAGGCAAACGTCATTTGAAAGTTTTTTCTCTCTATTGCCAATTACTACTTTATTAAATAGGAAATCTAATACTAAATTAATTAATAATACGTAAGTAAAGAACTAATCAAGAATATAAACTTAAAAAACTACAATCTGATATAAATAAAAGTAAAAAAAAAACATTAAAATAAAATTCATAAAAATACGCAGCGGTGTATTTGAAAGTCCTAAATATTTTATTCAGTCGCTGTCTACCCTCAGAATACCATGCTCTTAGCCCAGTGAAATCCGACGTAAAAAAGGCGAAACTTCGGAAAAATTAGGGGAAAGCTGAATTTTGGTGTGAACCTTGGTACTGGCGTGTTGTTCAAAATGTCAAAAGTCCCCATCGATCCGAATGCTGCGTTACTTTTTATACGGGGTCAAAGTTCACCAAAAGTGACCTTTCCTAAATATCTCAGTAACGGTCACGTCTTCAGAAAAACAATGTATGACGAATTTGTAGCTTAAAAAATTTCCAACAAAAAAAATTATATAACTTTTTCTTGTAACCATAACCGTTTTCCAGATATATTGATCTAAACATTTGGTACTAACAGCATCCTCTTTCTCAACGGCATGTTGATATTATCCAATTTTGATGACGACTTGGAATATTTGTGAGTTTTTTTTCTATGTTTAAGAGGCACATAATAAAAAAACATGCAAACTAACTTATCTACCAGACTCTAGAGTAGGTGGAATGGTGTGCTCCGAAAAGTTCCCACCACCCCCCGCCCCCCTTTGCCTTAAAACTTGTAGGGACATCTGCTCGCTACTCTCTTCTCGGAAATAAACTGTATTGCTGCATCATGTATAGGATATTCCACGAAGGACCAGGACAAGACAACAACATTACAGGTGCGAATAGGTTTTGTAACATATCAGGGCCCTAGGAGTATGAAAAAGCAAGATAATATCATGGCATAATTCTGTAAACGCTCATTCTTGACATTATAGGAGCTCAACCCGCTGTAGACTATCCCCGAATAATCAGTTTTTTTACCAATCCTGTGATGACTGCATAGCGCCAAAGGGACATGGCACGTCTCGAAACCAATTTGTACCTGAAACTACGTGACCTTGCCCTAATCGTTCATGGGATAAGACGGTATGGGAAAAAAAACTGAAAAACCGGGTATTTCGGGGTGGTTCGTTTGCGGGGGTGGGTAGGGTGTGGGTGTAGAACTGGTCCTGCAATGTCAAGAATAGGCAATTAACAGGATAAAAAGTGATCTTATCTTGTTTAACAGTGGGCAAAGAGTAGGCAACGAGCTCATTTCTGAAGATTTGTGATGGAAGCTCCGGGATACCATTTTATGGAAGAGAGGGGGGGATAACTTTTCGGAGCACACTTTTTCATCTATCCTGGAGTCTGGTAGATAAGTTTGTTTACATGTTTTTTTTCATGCGCCTCTTAAACATATGTAGAAAAACAAACCCACAAACATTCCAAGTCGTAATAAAAATTGGATAATATCAACATGCCGTTGAGAAAGAGGATGCTGTTAGTAGCAAATGTTTAGATCAATATATCTCAAAAACGGTTATAGTTACAACAAAAAGTTCTGATTTTTTTTGTAGGAAATTTTCTAAGCTACAAATTCGTCATACATTGTTTTTCTGAAGACGTGAACGTTACTGAGATATTTAGAGAAGGTCACTTTTGGTGAATTTTGACCCCGTATAAAAAGTAACGCAGCATTCGGATCGATGGAGACTTTTGACATTTTGAACAACACGCCAGTACCAAGGTTCACACCAAAATTCAGTTTTCCCCTAACTTTTCCGAAGCACCATGTTAAATTTCCCCGGACTAGCTGTGTTTATAGCAAGATACACATATCCCACTAAATACTCGAGCTTTACATGGACGGCGGGAGGGCTTTTATTTGGTGCGTATCTTATTCATAGTACTTAGTGGTTAGGTTATGGGCTTGCTGAATATACATTTTAATCGTGCTTTGGAACTCTTTTGATTTGCAGGAAAAATTCACCATTCAACAAACCAATAGTACAACAACTATCGCAACACTTCTCTTCTTCATTCTTAACCCGATTCAGAAGTGTGATAAATATGAGGTCCAAGTAACACTTTAAATTATAAGAATACCGAACATCAAAACGACTCCCTCCTGAGTGATTTTTCACGGTTTTCAATAACCGAATCACATCGACTCAGTCGTTTTAATCAGTCAATCGGTAAATTCGTTGGATTCTTCTGACATTGATTTAATGTCTACCGAAAAATTTTCGAATTTCATAAGGGTACGAGAATAAGCGCATACATATTTCAATCTCAATTTGACCCGACTTTGAACAAATACAATACCGACTGTGCTGGAGATGCGTAAATCTTGACGTCTTGAAATTGTTCTTCGGTTTTCTTCATTTCTTTTCAAGACAGCATGGATTCCTTCCGTTTTTAGGGAAAAATTGAACCAAGAATGTCTACTAAGACTTCATATGGTCGAATCGAAGAAAACTACTCTTGGGGTTTGTATCAATTAAATAGAAGGCATCGTTGACGTTGCCCCGGTGTTGACGTCGCGTCGTTGCAGTGACAAAGTTACCATGATCATGTCATCTGTCGCGTACAGTGTTTAGGAGGGCTCAGAAGTGAATGACCTATGGATAAGGGGTAGTTGGACGAGTGAAATTTATTTTATTAGTTTTATTTATTTGTTAGTCGAAAGAATTTCAAGATTTTTAAGATGGTTTTAGTGCAGAATCTTGCAATGAATTATAATCATAAATGTTAGCTCTGCTCAGAATTTATTTGTTTGAAGAAAACATCCGAATTGTCTTGGCACCCTTAAGGGGGATTCCACAACTTACCGATTTCTACACAACGGTACACATTCCACCGGCGAAAAAGGTAAAGGAAACCGATCGGCATCGTCGTCTGCGCGTAAGATATGATGTGCACCGAAATGGAACAATGACAGGGACTTTTTCTTAAAAACCACGGATATTTAACGCCACCGTTCATCGTCATACGTTTGTTACAGTTTCCTTTTATTTGAGACATTGAATTTGTATTATATATATATTTTTCTCTTCTGTTCAGCTCAGTTCGTAGGCAGATGTAAGTTTCTTTTGCTCTTCAAGTGAATGTAACAGTACCGATGTGTAATGTAAATAATAATGATTATTTTAACTTCAGTTGTTGCAGTAAGTATATCGGACCAGGGTAAGTATACGGACGAGGGATGATCGGGGTGGATGATCAATAAATAATGGCACGAGTCCAAAGAAAAATATATGAAACAGTTTGCACAGATGTTTCGTTACCGTAGGTTATGGTTGGTGGACTTGACTGTTGACAATGTCACCTGTATTGTTACTTTGCCGCTCTTTTATTATATTCGGTACTTTCATTTCGATATGATCGGGAATAGATGAAAATGAAAGTAAATTAATAAGCAATTGATGTTGTATAGGTCTAGTTCGATCAGTTGTTTTTGATTTAATGAACCTTCGATCAGGGTTAATGAGCCTTATTCTACTCATTTATTGACTTCAGACGTTGAAGACTCTGAAAGATCCTATGAATATTTGGAGAAAGATAAAACAGATACAGGACCTTGTTATATAAAAACGAATAAATATACATATGAACTCATGCTTGCTTGCTCATGATTTGTTTTCGATATGCTACGAGATTTAGGCAATTAATGGGACGATAAGCTGATTTTATTGAACGTTTTATAGGGAGAGTTTTTTTTTTTAATTTTAAAGTACAAGTAACCATCGCCTCATTCCGGACTACAATTCGTGCTGGAATAATTTGTGGTACCTTAGTTAAGGAGTTAAGATCCGTCGCTCTAACTCATCGCACAATTTTCGTAGTTAATAAATTTATACATACTATCAGGATATTCGTGGTTTGAGGACTAATTTAAGCACAGTGGACCTGTCTTCTTTTCTGTTTTCCAAATATATCGCCTGCTTAATCGAAACATGGTTGATTGGAGATATTTACGATAACAAGCTTTTCCATGTTCACAGAGTCTTTCGCCGTGATCAAGTTTCATTAGGAAAAAACGATGACGACGATGTGTTAATTTTCCGTGCTCCCTCTCCCCGTATCTTCTTACCGAAGTTATTGCTGTTCGCGTTTTCCTTGCTCCCATCCAAATTCTCATTGATTCCCCAGTATATGTTCCTTGTAATTCCACAGTTGAGGTTTACGGCAAATTCTTCGGTGAGCTATCCAACTACCCCAACAATAGCTTCCGCTTTGTCTCGTTTTTCATATGTGGTGATTTCTACTTACCGAACCTAGTATGGAATCACAACTTTTCTTCCCTAATCTCATCCAACATTTCCTTGATTACCTCATTTTTTCTTTTATTGCGTTCTCTTTTCCAATTCAACTCTGCCTTCAATATAAACAATAAAATTCTTCACTTTGCCCTATCTAATTTCATCATACCACTGGCAACACTGCTCCCGTTTCTAACGTCCCCATTGACTTGCATCATCCTCTGCTTTCAATCGCAATTTATGTTGATCTTGAGAGCAGTAAACCTCTTTCTTGAGCCGTACACTATATATATACCATAAGACAGGCTTTCCTGGTATGACTGGCCTCACTGTTGATGAACTTGTCCTCAAATTTCATAAATTCCTTTCCAACCTAATCTCCCGCATCACTCGATTCAGCCGTCTTCGAAAACTTAATGACACGCCTTAGTTCCGACGTGTTGTGGCGTCTGCTCTCAAGGTTAAGGATGCACCTCGCGCTAGATTTAGAATCAGAGACACTTATAATAACTTCATTGAATTTTCCACGCATCGTTCTTCGTATCATTGCAGGATCATTTCTATTTGCAAATCTAATGACATAATCGCTCAGTAAAACAATTGCAAAAAATTACAAAAATTGTCATAGCTGGCAGCCCTTTCATAATTCTTTAACGAAATTCCTACGGCATATGGTTTACATTAAGGTCCATTTACTGCATGAGCTTCGTTTTGATTTCATGACAGGACCGGAAGTTAAAGGGGAAAAAGCTTTATTTTGCTGAGCAAATTTGCAAGATTTAGGAGACAAAAATCACCATAGCTGGCAACTCTATTCTAATTTTTCAACCAAATTTTCACCGAATGTTGTCTAGAGTAGGGCCCAAATATTGTGTGAATTTTGTTAAAATGTGATAGCTGAATCGGGGAATTTTATAGGCCAAAAAGCAGTTTTTTTTTTCTCAGTGATTTTTCAAGATGGTACCACTGCCACAGGGTTGCCCGCATTTCAAAATCACTTCTATCAGACCTGGTCCTAGTTCTTATTTACTAATATGTCCTGTAAATTTCATTATAATCGGATTATCCGGTCGTCAGTTCTCGTGAAGAGAAGTTTCGAATGCTGAATATAGAGGTAATTTGATGATGGGTTGCCGTTCTTGTGCAAATCGGAATTTTAGTCGGAAAAATCGGAAAATTAGTAAAATTTCAATTTGACATGATGGGTAAAGGTTAAAATTTATCAATGATTTTTGTCAAAAAGCAAAAATTTATGTATATATATATATATATATATATATATATATATATATATATATATATATATATATATATATATATATATATATATAGATATATATATATATAGATACATAAAAAAATATGAATTTTCGGCGAAACGAGTTTAATACTAAATTTTCTTCGAAAATCAGTAAAAAATGCCTTTGAACAGTCATAGAAAGCCGGGCTTACATTTTCTACCTGAATCAATACAGTTAAATTGAGTGATGGGGAGTAGGTATGGCTGTTAGAGGTTGTGTTTCTTTTTATAATTAGCAATGCCTTTTTATTTTAGTGTACGAGACTAACACATATTATTGTAAATTTAAAATGATGCAAAATAGCCAGTCCTGCTGACAAACTATTGAACTTTTATAGAATATCAGTGCTCTTTGAAATTGATAATAATATAAAAAATTAAGATCTTAGTTGTAATGTATATTTACAGGCATAGGATTGTATTGAAAACTGTTTTAATAAGTTTGGTTACTGTCTTGTCGCATAATACGAAGTACAGTACAATTATCATTATGTCTTAACTTTTATAGTTATTATTTTCATGAAAACTTCCAAGATGTTTTCTATATTGAAGTAGTTACGGACTATTGATTGCATAAGAACCATATGGTGCCTGATTATAATTTAGTATTTGCTCTAGTATTATATCTGAAACTCCATGAAATACGATTCGTTCATCGAAATTCGATTAAAGCTTCCTACATAATTATCAATCAAACAGCTGCTTGCTCATAGTTACTACCTACCACCCCTGCCTATTTCTTCAAATCGAAACACTGTTGTAGGCATACTTCAAGAACAAGAAGGGTCCTTCGTTATTGTCGTCGTCGCCCAACAAACTTAGCAAAAACTAATAAAGCACCCCATTTTCATGTACGACGAATAGTGTAGTATGTAAGAAATCTTCACCTGTGGAAAATTATTTAAGAAGCTGATGTGGTGGTACCTCTTGAGGTACGATAGTTACACATTAGGATGAATGCATGTATATGGAAAGCGCGCGCAGTTTTGTTGGTTGATTCGTTCGGGGGTTCGACGACCAGCACAGTCAGTCAGTCAGTAATTCAAAGGCAAGTAACGCATTTTCGCATCTGCTTCTCGACACATTTTCATTTTCGATTTTCCTTTCCATCATCATCATCTCGAAGAAGGAGTCGAGTATGGGTTGGGAATTGGTTGGGAGTCAGTCGGGTTTTCTTAAGAAATCCGCTCGGGCTCAAAATAGTCAACTAATAATTCCAAGCATATGGAGACGAGGATCTTGCACAGATCGTTCGCCTAATCGAATGATTATGTCTTCGACACGGACAATAATAACTGTAATGTATTTTCTGAAAATTATTAGCTAGTTGTATTATTTTTGTTTTGTTGTGTGAATATTTTTGAAGATTCGGATGCAGTAGGGGAGGAAAGTAAATATGATGTGCATTTCGCATGCGATTTTCTACGGTACTAATGTTCGGAATATACATTTCTCGAAATTTTATATCAGAATTAAATTATACATTCGCTCTGGTTGAATACACTTTCATCTGTTTCCGAGCCCTGCATCAATTTCGGAAAAAAATCGTTGGCGAAAAATTACACAGCATTCTACATTCCCCTAGATCAATCGATTTACTGACACTTCATTGGTCCCAAGACTCCTGACATCTTCGGAGGGAACATACAATCAAAAACTTCTTGCTGTATAGTGCCGGGCTCGAATGTAAAAGACTCTTTGATTATTAGTTATTGTTACACTCATTGAAGATAATTGTAGAAGTTGCATTGATTTTCTTCAATGGATTTTCATTTCTGATGGTTTACGATCCATCCACCGATGCAGCTCGAAATTGATAGAATAGAAACGGGGTCTTAAGACATTCACAAAAATGAGGGTTTCAATAAGAAACTCAAGCAACTTTAATCATACACGTAACCCTACACTAGACCATACCTCTTTGACTTAAAATCGTCGCTCCGTTATTAATTGATTGTTGATAGAATCCGTTCCAAGTCAAAAGGGTATTACGATGATGGTATACCGGCTGAAATTTTCTCTTGGCATTGATACAATCTTAACACACTGTGCATTTGACCGATTAATCGTGATGGTCAGTTTGGTCAATACACCATTTATAATACGTGCAGTGAATTTTCTTCGCGATCAAAGTGATAGCCTCGAAAGAATACACATCGCCACAATAGACCTGGTAATTTTCTTACAAATACAACTCGGAAAGGCCCTTCGTCTCAGATAAAAGGATTCACGCAGTGCGGTCAAAAAGCTGATTATAAGTGCCATTGAATGAAATTCATTTCCCAATACTCGCTTAGTATTTATTATGGTCAGCTATGGAACAAAAGAAAAGGAAATTCAAATGAATTTCTAAAAAAGATTGCACCACTTTCTATTAGGGGTATTTTATGGTTCTTCACTGAAACCTAATTGCAACATATAGTGTCTTGGAAAGTGCCCACAGATAAATTATAAACTTTCTTTGTAATTGTCAAGCATCTAATCTGGTTTCGAAAGGGTCACAAAAGATTTTTGAAATTGTGTTTTTTTTTTAATGGTATCTTTAATAGTTTTGACGGTTTTAATAAACTGAAAGGTCCGCGTGATTCTATTGTATGAACGAGTCGCGAATAGCATTACAACTTGACCCCATCATTTACTTTCACTCCTTATTTTCGTATGTCGCTGTTGTGAATATAATTTAATTTGAAATTAATGCAAATTGAAGTTGTAAAAATAAAACGATTTGACTCTTTGGGTGTGTACAAAGAAAGTATTTAGAGCGTGAATGATGGTAAAAGTTACTGGAAAAGATTGTAGTCTATGACCTTTTAACGGATCTTGATGAATTTAAATGGTAGTTTATTGCATTTGGTTATGGTTTGGAGTTTAAATTTTTTTTTTCTTTCGATGGTATTGGAGTTGTAAGCTAAGGGTCAGAGTGTGATACCGGGTTCTATTAGTGCAGGCTGTTTGAGTTTCAGATATTAGTTTTCTATTTTTCCTTTTTTTCTATTTTCCTTTGCTTCAAGAAATTACAGTGCGCTCTCCTAGCACTGTGCTTTGGTTTAGCTGGACATAATGATGTACTGGGAATACTGTGCAGCACTAAAAAATTGTGCGGTGTGCCATGGGCTGTTTGTCTCATCACTATTTGTATTGTACTTGGCACCAGAATATTTATTTATTTATTTAAATTCATATTGGCATGCTTATGCCCAATTTTAATTAAAGGAAATAAACAATGTATAGAGTTAAACAGATACATGTTTCAAACCTTAATGAATTAAAGGAATATATCAAATATAATATAGAAAAAAGTACAATAATAATTAAACAATTGATTTTGGATTTAAATTGAGAGAGCGTTAGGGGTAAAGGTCAATGCTGAAGGTCGTTGTGTTTTCTGGAGATTAAAGTAACCTCAGCGCGAAGGGCGGAGAAAACATTTTATCGCTTCATGGTGCATAGCTTATAGCCAAGATCACTTGAAAATCAAGCAATCGCCAAGGAACACTGGTCAGGACTCTAATGAAAAAAATCGACGATCACTATACTCACAGTAAGAGATGAGGAATATAAACAAAAATGAATTGTTGAACCTATTGTACCTTCCTTCATTCCTTCTACACTCAGAAAAATATGTTTCCGAAAATTAAAGAAAATATTTACTTGTTTACGAGATGTGAAATTTCTACAAATCAAATAAATTTTTATTTGACATCAGTAATTTGTATAAATATCATGTAAAAATTTCTAACATTCAACGGAATACAATTTTAACTTTACCTTATTTCAAGTAAGTAATTTTTCTCAAAACTTGTAAATTTTGTCTATGAATTTAGTAAATTATATCTACAACGCAAACATATTTTTATATGTTTCAACAACAACCACGCTTCAATATTCAACGAAAAAATTGATAGTTATTATGACTTCTATCAACATTTTCTCTACACAAATAAGGGGTCGATAGCAGTGCTGCCATTTATTTTTTTAGAATAATGCTAGATTCAATTTTATTTAATGCTAAATAATGCTAGATATTGTAAAATTATAATGCTAAATAATGCTTTCTTATTTAATTGAAATAAACATGATTCAATATGAAAATAATATGCATATTTATATGAGGGTTGATCAATAAGTAATGATAATCGGTTATTTCCAGTTCGCATAAAATAAAAAAAAAAAAATTTTTACTGCATATACTCACTAAGTCAGCATGAAAAAAACATACAAATAGGCCACGATTCCAGGGAGCTACATTCTTTTGAATACAAACAGTCGAAGAGAGAGCATCAAAATGGAGAAAAACGAAGTTAAAGCTGTTATTAAGTCCTTTGAGTCCTCCATTAAGACCTTTGTTTGAAAAAACTGTCTACCAGAGACATACACGGCCACATGGTGGAAACATAAGGGGACTCTGCTCCTCCATATTCCGCCGTTGCACGCTAGGCCAAGGAGTTTAAGCTGGGAGGAACATCTACTGAAGATGAACACCACGAAGATGTCGTGTTGGCAGATCAAAGAGTGACCCTCAGGCATGTAGCTGAGGTCACAGGGATCTCATATGGTAGTGTTCGAAAAATCTTTGCCAACAAATTACATATGAAGGTCTCTGCGCGTTGGGTACCGAGAAGGTTAACGGACGAGCATAAGAAGAAACGAATTGACATTTCAAGGATGAATCTCAAAAAGTTCCAGGCAGATCAGGAGAATTTTTGTCACATTTCGTGACCATGGACGAGACCTGGATCCATCATTTTGATCTGCAGAAACCGAAATCCAATCGATGACCTAGAAGCGACCTTCTTCATCGACGCTGAAGAAATTCAAAGTGTCAAGTTCCGCAGGAAAGGTTATGGCATCAGTTTTTGGGACGCTGAAGAAATTATTATGGTGGAATTCATTATGGTGGAATATTTGGAAAAGGAAGCCACTATTTCAGGCTCTTACTAAGCTGGCCAAATAAGAAGATTGCGAGAAGTAATGAAGGAGAAAAGACACGGCAAACTGCGAGCCAGAGTTCTGTTTCTTCAAAATAACGCACCGGCTCACAAGGCTGCAGTTGCGATGGATACAATTAAAGAAACAGGATTCGAACTGCTTGAACACCCACCCTAATCGCCAGATCTAGCTTTCAGTGGCTTGTACCTCTTTCCTTGACTCAAACATCACTTTCGGAATAAGAGATTTGAAGATGATAGGGAAGTGATGGCCGCTGTTGAGGCATTTTGGGAGAGTCAAGATAAATAATTTTTTTCCAAGGGTATCCTGGATTTGGAAAAAAGATGGACTAAATGTTTTAACTTGTTAGAAGACTATGTTGAAAAATAAATATATCTTTTAAATTTAATCAACTTGGTTTATATTCATTATCATTACTTATTGATCAACCCTCGTGTATAGAACAAAAACAAATTATAAGTTTAAAATGTACATCTCAAAATGATTCTATATCTATTACAGACATATCAGTTATATCTAAATCTTCTTCTCTTGTGTAAAGCTCATTTCTACCAATATTTTTCAAAACATCGTTTGGAATCTCTCAATCAAAACAGCAACAATTATTTATTTTTATGTGAAGAAAAAGTATTAATGTCGGATTTATCTCCAGCGTTACCCGTGCGATTGCTTTCATTTGAAGACCTAACAAAACAATTGATTCACATTATTCAGAAAAAAATATCTAACTAGAATGCACATACTTTGGTAAACTTGAACTTGTAGATGCCCGAGGCTCTTGGGAGTCCTGAAGTGAATGGGACCATATCACTGATTTTTAGCATCATCACGATTTAATGGAACGTTACCATATTTAAAGCAACATAGATGACTTTATAATCTTTATATTTTAGACTTTGTAATCACTATCATTATTTCAAAATCAGACAAATGCCACTTCTGGTTGTCACATCTACGAAAATGCCATGAGCTCGTTTTTGTATTTTTCATGAAACTCCTCCACCACATGATTCAGGAAGTTTCCTTTCATGAACGCGACTGAAAGTACACGAACAGAGCTATTATTGAGAAAAATTTGATGGGCGAGATTGTAAATAGATGAGTGCCAGATTATTCCGAAATCTAAATTTAAATGCTAAAAAATAATGCTAGATGCTAGCTCCGATTTGCGAGTGCCGTTTTGGAAAAAATAATGCTAGATCTAGTATTCAAAATGCTGAAATGGCAGCACTGGTCGATAGCTTAGCTCGCTAACGTGCATGGTTGACTTTGTTCGTCTTCATATGTCCTAACTCCATTGATTAAGTGTCACATTATAGCATTAAGTGGCGACTAGGAATAAATAATACTAGCGCTTCAGAAAATAAGACAAAAATGTGGCACTTAAAAAAAGGAAAAATGGAAGAATTGATATTGACTATATTTTTTTTACTTATTTTTTATTTTTTCACTCCCTTTAAAGTAAGCCACTCTTATGATATCAAGGGAGGGAGAGTTTTTGCGTGCCAACAACATGCGATGCTTTCAAGCGGTCCTCCATCTAAGTAGTAACCGCGCCCAGCACAGCTTAACTTCGGTGATCGTACGTGAACCGATTTATGCCAGATGCCAGATTTTCTTGAAGCTATATCAAAATTTACTCCGGGCAAGTTCAATATCAGTTCTTTGAATTTAATAAATTCTTTTCTTTGGATTGAGTAAATATTTCTTTGGCGCAGAATCATTACCAATTTTCTTTGATAATGCGTTCATTTTTCTGCAAAAAATAGAAGTATTTTTGTGAGTGTATCACATCCTCTCGGCTTCTAGCTGACCTATCACTAATCTTTCCTAATGATCTACGATCCGCTGCTTTGATGTCTACCACCAAGTCGTCTGTTGGAAATATTGGTTTGTTGACAACAAAATTTAGACCTTGGTTAAGCAGCGCCATTTGCTCTCCCGTGAATTGGACCGTGAACTCCACATAGTTTGGGTTAGTCTCGATGCCTTTATTTTTTCTGGTATACTTTCATCGCGTCACATCCTTCAGCTTCCTCGCGAGAAACTCCCTCTTTCAATCCTCATCACATTAGGAGGCCTTGTTCGCTTTCCCGAGAACTCAGATACCATCAGTAGCGAAACATCCTGGAGGAGTAAAACAAGATTATATGGGACAACTTTGAGGTGATCAAGGTGGTACAGAAAGTACGGAAATTAGATACATACGAGAGCCTAAAAGTTTGGAAAACCCCGAATCAAAAGCTTTTGAAAAATCGGTGTATATCATATCTACTTGTTTCTGTTGGTCTAAAGTAGAAGCAATCAAGCTAGTAACGGATATAAGATTAGAGGTAGGAGATCTACCTTTGATGAAACCATGTTGCTCAGGAGCAAGGAAAGAATGGAGACGACGATGCAGCTTATTGTGAACAACTGTTTCAAGAACTCTACCAAAGCAAGAAAGGAGGAAAATGGGACGATAATTGAAAATGTAGTTTGGGTCATTAGACTTGTTAATAGGTGAAATATAAGTATAAAAGACCAACAGATTCGGGATACCATCAGGACTACAACGTACATCGATATCTAGACAATCGAGTAAGTATTCAATTTCTAGAGGATTGGTATGAATAAAAGAGAAGGAAGATGATGAAGATGAAACAACATAAAGAACTTCACAATGTGAGACTAGATTGCGTTTGGAAAAGAAAGAAGAAAAGTATTTTGCAAAGAGGTCGCAAATTTCTCGTGGTTTAAAAAGCAGTGAAGGGAATTCTTCAGGGAGCGGACATAAGCAACATGAAAGCAGGAAAGCGATGGGAATATAATATCTGAAGGGTTTTTGTTAATTAAAGCATATATGGAGGACTCGACAGTTGCAAAGTAAGCGCGCATAGCCTGGTAAACGGCAATTTTTACAGAAGAACGAAGCATGGAAATATTAACGTTTTGAAAATTTGAGAATTTTTCAGAAGTTTTTCACCCACATAACTTCCAGCGCAGTGATCCAATCGAAACAAAATTCACAGGGTGGGTTTAACTTAACGTGAAGCAAATTTGGTATATATTTTGCTTTGCTGCTAACACAGGGTAACCAGCATCAGACATTTTCGTAAATGTTGCACCAACAGAAGCTGCAAATTACATACTCATGTGCAAAGCATTTGCAATAAAAATAAAGAACCTATTTTAAAATTTTTACCAAGTTTTGAAAATTTTTGGAATGGCAGCCTCACACAACGTTTAACCGCTACAACTTTCGATGAAATCCTGGGATAAGAACGAAATTTAAAGGATAAGTTGATTTAAGTATGAGCTTGTTATGGTAAACTTATTGCTGCTTCGTTGGAAAAGCGTTGCCAGCACTGAATATTTTGTTGCTTTGGATAAGGAATGGTTGAGATGATACTACAAAAAAGTGTATAACGTCTTTCCACATTTTTTTTGTCACTCAAAGACAATTTCTTCGAAAATCAGTTTTTTAGCGGTTTTTTTGCGCTCGAAACATCTTCGTTTGAAGTGCGTCCCCCTAAATTTCCATCCCGTAAAGCAATATAGAGTAGGTTGTCGCCATCAGCAGCCTCCGTCTCGTTTCGCCGGGACTACCGATTTTAGTTATGAACCTGCTCAGCGAGCTGACGGCTCTCAGAGCCTTGTCACAATACCTTACGGATGTGGTCTCAGTAGGACAGCTTAGTGTCCAGAGTCACTCCCAGATACCTTATCGACCTACTGGTCTGGACCTCTGCAAAACCCACTGTCATCGGGATGACAGTTAAGTCAGCATGACGATCTCTATCTTCGACAGTGCCAGCTGTAGACTATGATCGGTCATTCACCGTTCCGCCCTCTTCACAACTTGATTGAACTCGGTAGTTCTAGAGGAGATTATTGCTGCCACATCGGCATCGTAAAAGAAACACATCCGTTGGCATTTCCAAGCGCAGCAGTCCATCGTAAATGATATTCCAGAGGTTAAGTCCAAGGATAGACTCCTGTGCTGACCCTGTGGTGACAAGCCTCATCCGAACAACTTCGTGGAAGCTATGTTCGAGGGCCCAAAGCACATCTGTCCACTTCGTCGAATTGAAGGCATTTTGGATATCTAGCGTCACCAGCAGAACAACCGGTCGGGCGCTGTGGCATGCCTCCCTCGCTCATCACTGCTGAAATGGCATCAACAGTTGGATGCCCCTTTCGAAAGTCATGCTGTCTGTCTGACAGATCACCAATTGATTTAATTGCTGACAGCAGCAAAAGTAGGGGCTTCAGCAACCGCTCGAGGAGCTTCCCCGCCGTGTCCAGCATGTAAAACGGCCGGTACGCAGACGGATTGTCCGAGCCTCCTTTTCCTTTATCGATGAGCGCCAATCGAGCAACTTTCCATCGCAATGGGGAGACCCCAGCCACTAAACATGAATTATATACGTCGAGTAGTAGCTGCGGTTTACTCTTCACTACGACTTTAAGTGCTTCGATTGGCACTCCATCAGTTCCCGAGGCCTTCCCAGACACAAGCGATTCTGGTTACAGATTTCGTTTTTGCATTAGTTGTTACAAGGTTTTTTGATGACGATTACTAGTCATGGCAGCAGAGGCCATCAAAGGGCTAAGAGCCACATCATTAACTTGCAAAGCATCAACTGACGAGATTTTTGTTGTTCTATCGGAAATTCTTACGACCTCCATATCCTTACTATTAGCAGCATCAAACTTGTCGCACAAAATTGCGAAGAAACTATTCAGTTTGCTGAAAGTCTCACCAGCTAAGCTAAGTTTAGTTACGAATGTAGCCATCGAATTCTTTCTGCAAGATCGGCAATAGAATGGAGAGTCAGACACTATTGATTTATTTTTTACTAACACTTAACACTTATTTTGGCACCTTAGTATGTTATAAAACAGTTCATAGTATGGATCAAATAGATATGCAACCACTTGATGGTATCTGATTCAATTTTTCTAGTTTTTTTTTTAATTTAAAGACTAATAATTCCTTCAAAAATTAGATATATTTCAATGTTGTAACAAATTTCGATATTGAGAGGATGATCTGCCCTCTTCATCAATGTATATAGGTCTGATCGAAAGGTACAAGATTAATACACAATGAAGAAGACAGTAGATTATCCTCGAAATATGTATATCTATTAGAACATTGAAATAGATTGAAATTGTAAAGGAAAATACTGCCTTTAAATATTTTTTTTAAAAAAAAGGACTTTGAATCGACCTCTTTACTACTTTCCCAAATTGGTCATACAATTTGCTGCAAGCTAACTTTCCAACATACAATTCTACGTCAGCGTAACGTACTAAGTTCAATTAATGAACCTGTGATATCAGGAGTGCCGCAAGGTTCCATCACAGGACCAGTTTTTTACACGATCTTTACCACTGAACTCTCAACTCCAGTCGACTAGGCTGAAGTCAAAGTATTCCAATGAAACTAAGAAAATGCATAGCAAGTTTACCGCTGACCTATATATATGTATTAACCTTCTTCAACGAGATTTTTTTTAAAAATATTTATTAGTATTTTCTTTTCACATTTTAGAACGACATCTTACGAAACATACCACTTATCGCATTTTTGACATTGTCAATTTTTCTCGGCTTCTTTCATCGTTGCAATCAGTTCTGACTTGGTCTGCGGTCTATAACCTCTTTCTAAACCAGCCCAAATATTTTCAATGGGCCAGCGAACGATGTTATTGCTCCTTAGATTTTCCGTAAGTATCCTTGCTTGGATGCCTTATCATGGATGCTCACTCTTTCCCCAACCAATTTTTTTGTTACAGTGCAGTTAAATATTTATTGGCATTCATTATTTCGTCAACTACGTAGAGTAGGAAGACTTCTTTTGATGATATTATTGATCAAATCATAATACTGACTGGTTGTTCGGCAGAAAAAGATACCAACACTTGCATGGAAAATTACATTCCACCAAACCACTAAATGCAAAATTTGGTCTTTTCAAAACGTATTCATAAATTAAAAATCAAGCAAGTGAAGGATTTTCAAAATATACTATTTGCCATAATTCAATCAGTCAAGAGATAAATTTCAACAGCTTCAAAAGTCACAAGATAATCCATTGCATTCGTCAAAAAAAAAAATATATTTCTTTTCATACTTGACTACATTACCATGCTTTATTGTTTCCCTGCACTACAAAAATCCGCATTCCATCAAAATCCTATTCAAAACCGTCCATATACACAGCTATTCCAAGGATCATCTATCCAAATCGACTTCGGAAACCATATCAAAGAAAAACATCAAAACGAAGAAATGTGTATTTTCTCTATTGTCACAATAATAATAATAAGTCTGCGATGTGAAAAGTTATAGAAAACACCCTCTCTCGACTCGCTCGTAGTATAGCACGCGCCAAAAATGGACAATCTGGCAAATGCAGCCAGTCAACAAGCCCAACGGCTGCTCCTGGCCGTTGATCTTAATTTTTCTATTGTTACAAGGGTGCCAAATAAACGTCTTGACGAAATTTAACGACTCTACCGGTAACTATGGCGATAAGAAACAATCACTATGCTTCGGAAATTTCCTGAAATGCATTCATCGTACTGAAGGGGGTGATCAGCTTAGTTTTGTTCCAAGTCACAAAGATTCGATTTATGTGCATCAGGAAAAAAATGTCCATTAGACATTCTCTCAACGACCCCGGGATGCAAAAGATGTTGAGAAATGATCTTGGATAGTGGAACGAATAATATATGGTACAGTATACCAAATGCACCCTTTCGAAAGGAAAAGATGTTTGAAATCAAGCATGATTAATGGTCTTCACAAAAACAATTCTCATCATTCTTGAAGAAGGCAATCATCATACAAAAGAAACGGAAATAAATTGAATGATTACCGGACTAATATTCAAGCAGGAACAAAAGATGTAGAATGCATGAGTGCATCTGAGTTGAAAATGAACTCATCGCTTTCAAACATAACACCTTTTAATTGATTAACTGCAGGATTTTTTGCTTATCCAATACTAAACAATGCATCCAAAAAAAAATTCTTACAATAGTTTTTGTATCTTTAGAACCGAATCAGTATTCTTAAATTACTTGAACTTCCAAATTATCTCTCAAGCACGTGTAATTTTGAAGATACTCTATTCAAACAGAACTGTGTGATAAGAAACCAAGTTCATCAACCCTCCAAGAAAGTTACTGATTAGATTTCACATGCAATCTAACTTATTCATTCGATTCAACAAGATAAAGCTGCTGCGGCAATGTACTACACACATGGGAGTAAGCGCGGGTAATTACACCAGGTGCTTAGCTATGACCCTTTCTTTTATTTGCATATTGTAGTTCATTGCGCTACAGTAGTTGTTTTTTTTTTCTATCAAACATTCAAGTTATGTTTGTTGACATTCGTTCAGTTTTTAGTATGCACGTTTCCTATGCATCTATTCAAGAAAGGTTTTTATTCGTTACGAATACATACTACACACTTGTAAAATGCATTAAAATATCGATTAAGTAGATATGAGAATAGAATTGTTAAAAACAATTCAATCAAAAATATATTGTATTCGAAAATAAATTTCCATAAAATTACAGACAAATTTAAATAACAGTTATATAGCGTATTTAGAAAAAGCTTGAAAATAATGGAGTAAAAGTGGCTTGGACAAGGCAGGAGGATTTGAAGGATGATTGAAAAATCGTTGGAGCTATTGAAAATCCTGCAGCATCTGTTTTTCGGCTCATGTGGAATGTGGATATTCTGTTAGCAAAAGATAAGACCTTGCAGTCATTGTGGGGGATATTAGTCGCCTTCTTATTTTTCAGGAATTCCTATCAAAACGAACAATATACACTCCAATAACGCCTTTCATGACACCGACGTGAAGCAGACTGAAAAAAAAACATTTTTCTGGATGTAAGAGAAATTCATTTTAAATGACATAATCTAATATGAATCCTTAAGTGATATGAGAACAATGCTGGAAAATTATAGCAACTTTTGTTTTGAGAGAGTGATACAGATATTTATAATTTGAGCAATAGTAGTATAAAATTTATTAACAGAATCATCAAGAGACAATTCATCAAATGCATTAATCCCGTTTATTTCAATGAGAGCGACATTAACATGACATAGTTTGCTTTCTTAAGGTTATGTTCACAATTAGTTGAGTTCATGGTATAATTTGCATTTGAATCAATAATCAGAATATTGATGTGTAAAACAGAATGATATGGGTCAACAGGTAATAGAGAAAATTCACTGTGATTAACTGTAAAGTAATCAACATTAGAAAAAACTAGTCCAAGAGTCCTATTCGTGTAATTTCTAATCATAGAATACATTAAATTACTATCACATTTGCGATCGCACACCTGCAGCGACCAGCAGCTCACCTGAGCACCTATGATCGAGGACACCTCAACTCTTTGTGATAGATTGGGAGAGAACTGGCCTATCACCAGAAGTTCACTTGCAAAAAAAAACCCAGAAAAAAATGAGCGTATCGAAGTAATATCATAGCAAATAATTAACACATTAAAATTAAATTTCCATAGAAAAATCTGTCTCATGAAAAACAATCCAAATTTCACGCAAACATCTTCAATCGAATTTGAAAAGACTTATGACATCTCCGCCTTCTTTCAAACGTAACATTTTCTTATTCAATTGTCCATGCAATATCCATCGCAAGGAGTAATATCGAATTGTTGAAAAAAAATTAAAAAATTTCTTGGGCTGACCAAACCCGACTGCATTCATTCAATTGCACCCTTCAACGATATTCATATGTATATTGGATGGACGCATCCCTATATTACAAGTTGTTGTCGCATAGACGACCATACGGCACTTAACAAAATCAGAACCTGTAATTCTTGCTGCTCATATTTGTAGGTACCATCGACCTGTCCAAGACGATTATAACCGCGCGCGCCAAAATTTATTCCCGCTCATATGTTGGACTGGTTTTTCACTGACCAGTCTACGTTGCACTGGGATTTCGATCCTTTAAATAATCACCTTAACCAGACGAGCATACGTACAGCTGATAATCGAAAGAAGTTGGAAAAGGCGCTCAAAAACTGTAAGAAAAGCAAGTAGGCCGTGGTCAAGAAAAACCAGAAAATTGTTCGCAGACCCATCTGGTGGATGATAGGGTAAGTGATGTTAGCAAGAGCGAAGACATCAGTTAAGCCAACGGCTTGAGGCCATAGGCGTAGGCAATACATATGAAAAATAATATGAAAGTGTATCTTGCGATGCTACACACTATCATTTTAAGTCTAAAACAAGTAAAACCATACAGTTTCAAATCAAAAAACGATTAAATTATCATTTAAAATACTATATAATTAAAAACTTACCTTCATCGACATCAAACCATCTGTGCGACGACGTCGGCGTTCCAATTCTCGTACTTAGCAAATTCACAGCCAATTCCGACATTGGCGATGTAATTTCACTCGAATCAGCTTTTTTCACGACCGACAGGCTTTTCAAATGTAAATTCGAATGCAACAAATTATTTAGTGGCCGGCGCTCGTTATTCGAATGCAATTTCATTAGATTAGTCCGATTCACGATTGTCACATCATTACTAGCAGCATCTGCTTCGGATTCCACGATATCATCGTCGTGATGATTTTTCTTTTCGAGAGGTTGTTGTTGAGATTGTTGCATAGTTTTTTCCAGTTTACACGTTTCGGTCTGCTCGAGACCCATTTCCAGAAGTTTAGATAAAAATGAGTAGAGCTTTGAAATTAGTTTGAAGGATTTTGATTTTATTTTAAAGAACTAATTTTATAGTTAAGACGTTAATGTGTTTCGGAGAAGTTTTACGGAGCGAACGATTACAGTAACAAAACTTTACACTGATATTCTAGACTAAATCGCGTCAGAATTCATAAAACATAAATGGTAGTTAAAAGAATAAAAATGTTTAGTGATTTAGAACTGTAGCTATGTAATACGTATCAAACGGAACTAAACAACACGACATAACCACGAAACGATGTTAGAATATCACTGAAAAGAGAAAAAAAATATATATTTTAATTATTAATCTGTAATTGTATTAATAAATAGGTATTAAATTTAAATTGGAAATGTTTTTGCGGGATGATTAAAATTGAACAACTTTTTATTAACATTAAAAATTTTAATCTACATTGAAAATTCTATTTTGACAAAGTGGTTTCGAAAGTATGCACTGCCTCTCATCAGACACCAGCACACAGTGCATACTTGACTGGCGTGACCACTTGCAGGTGGAAATCATTACATTTTTATTTATGCTAGTTGTGACAAATTTTAACATCTCCGACTTATATCCATGGATATAATTTTACTTAGTAAAGGTAATTGAATTTGATCACGGTTCCCTTCTTGTCTATAAATCAGCATAGACAACGTATATCATTTCTACAGCATCGAAGCCGAGCATATTGAAACGGGAAACTTCGATCGTTTTGCGGAATCAGCCTCCGAAAGCAGAATCAAATTGGAAATGTTTTTAAATTTAATTTAATCTGATTTTTTTCCTCTACCTTTTAGAATCAAGTATTTTTATTTCAAGATCATTTTTCATTCTTTAGAAGCTAGATACATTTCTTGATAGATATTGATATTTCCCTGCCCGCTTCTTCAGTGTCTATCAGTCTTTATGTCCTGAAAATTCAATTAGTAGTTTATTCAATTGTAAACGGTGGCTGATGCTTGCTAGTCAGGAAGCCACGTCTATTTATTCTGACATAGTGAGAGAAACTCGCAGATAAAATTAGTAGTTTCTTTTAAAATTGATTTCTGATTTTAAAACCCTTAAAATCACCTGATATCTAGTCAGTTTGAAAATATGATTCAATTTTTCTTATCGTTTAGGCTTTTACATTGCTCAACTCAATTCGATTGCTTCGAAGGCGGGGGTGAAGCGAATAGGACGGGTACGTTGAGTGGTGTACCATCAACTTTTCGACAGTTTCTTTTCGCTCATCCTTATTGGCGTCTAGTGTCCTGAATGAGTTAATTTTTTTTTAATATTTTGCGACAATTTTATAATAATTTAGCTCATGTTTGCAACTAAATGCTATCAAAATTCAGAAAATCACTCAACTAATGACGAATGATAAAGCGCAATAATTTGAGTATTGGGTTGATAAACAGTAAGATCGACTTTCAAAGAATTTGAGAAACATTTTTTGCATGGAATTGGTTCGTCTAAAACACCTCTTTGGTTATTTGGTGAAATGAGTGGTGGAACCAGTGGTGAAGAGCCAACGTCTATGCACGCCAACAACGGCGAATGTAAACTCGGCAAATCTAAGAATCATCGCGGTCAGTTTGTAACTGACCGATGGGTTTTTAGAGATATTTTCCCCGAAACAAGGGAGATGTTTATAGTTCCTGGTGGTTAAAAAATGAATGGAGTCATCCGGCCTCCATCTATCCCCTGGGCGGAGTAAGATCAAAATTAAGGACGAGAAGGAAGAGGAGCAGGGGGAGGGGATACGGATGCCGTCATTCTGATGGACTAAATTTCCATGATTTTAAAGTGAATGGAGTCATCCAACCTACTTCAACCTTCTGAAGAGATTACTCCGTTCTAATGGCTAAAAATGGAGGCGGGAATGTAGTTTGCATTTTTAAATTATTAAAATATCAATCATTTACCTCAATCCTAAAAACTAAAAAACACTTTTATAGTATTGGGAAAGGTTAGACACATCGCCCACACCCCTTTTTACTACCCTTACCCTTTTTACTACCCTCTCTTTTTACTGCCCATCCTCTAGACATTTACCGAGTTGTGAAGTGTGGTGAGAAAAATTTTAAGACGTGTGGTGAGAAGAGTTATGCAAGGTGAGATGAGGATAGTGAAAATTGTGGTAAGAAGAGTGGTGAAAGTCAGGAAATAAGAGCTGTGAATTGTGAAAGCGTGATGGCGACAATCATAAGAGGAGTGATGGACATTTGAAGCGGATATAAAGAATCTTATTCGTTTCCGTCTTCAGCTTGTTATAATTAATTGTGACGTCAGCGGAATAGCTAAGGTATTATAACAGATCACCGCAAGCCAAGATATGGTAACGTAACCTACAAATACCAACAAGACAACACGAAGTCATTTGAAAACTAGATTTTGTGATCCAACCACGATTGCTTGTTGTGACCATAGGTCTGTTCCCGTACTTTCAGTCGCGTTCATGAACTGAATCTTCCTGAATCATGTGGTGGGGGAGATTCATGAAAAGTACGGGAACGCTCTCATCGGCAAACTCATGAAATATATAGACTTTACCAAGGCTTTCGATTCAGTGAACCATAAAGTCTTTCTCTCAAAACTTAATTTCTCTTCTTCTTTGCTGCACAGATTTAAAAAAAAAAACCAAGTGGCCCAGACTCTTTGAGTCTATACATGCTTTGATTAATTTTCAATTTAAGCTGTACACTCAGAAAAATGTCATTTAATAGAATCAAATTTAAATCAAAAGTTGAAATCACTTTGAAATAAAAAGCGAATCTTATTTGAATTCCACTTTATTATAAAAATTTTATTTTCAAATCAGAATTTTTCATCATTGAATTAAAAAGAAACGTATATGGAGCCAAATCATATTTGAAAATTTTTGAATCAAATATGTTCAAATATGATTTGGCGCCATATACGTTTCTTTTTAATTCAATGATGAAAAATTTTGATTTGAAAATAAAATTTTTATAATAAAGTGGAATTCAAATAAGATTCGCTTTTTATTTCAAAGTGATTTCAACTTTTGATTTAAAGTTATTCTAAAAAAGTGCTAAGTGGGGAAATTTTTCTGAGTGTACTTTAAATATCAAACTAAATTTATAATTTCTGATTTTTTAATTTTGCATTGTTAAATTTTCTCTTGTCTTATCTTTAATTGGATGCAAATCGTTTGACGAAGTCAATAATTAAAGCATTAATTTAGTGGAATTGATGATAAATGACAAAATGGACAAATAAGTCTAAATAAATAAATATGCTCTAATATAATAAGCTACTATATAACGGCCAAATGAACGCTGAGCCAGCTTAAGCTGCTTAAAATCAGAGCAGACCTCATCTGTTATACAGGACAGCAATGCCAAGACAAAGATAACTAAATTTGGATAAGCTCGACTTAGTTCTGTTCTATGAATCTAAAGACGAAGGCGAAGACGTCAATTTGGAAAGTTCCTTATTTCACTTTCACTTTCACCGGGCACTCAACCCCGGCATAGTCAATATATTCCCGGCATGGTGTGTCAATATATCCATGAAACATTACCCTGAACGGATATTAAAACGCGGAGGTCGTTTTTGACTTCAAGAGTTATCAAGTATTATTTATTTAAATGTTATTAAACACTAATCATTTTCGGAAAGGAGCGATCTTATAATTTTCCCTTGTTTGGGGGCTATTCGTTAAGCTTAAGATAAATAATACTTTCAACAATATTTGTTTTTACTTGACTACACTTGCAATAGACTCCAAGGAATCAAAACTATAAAATATGCTCACCAGGGTACAAGTTAATTGCGTGCAATTTTTTAAAAAAATTAATTCGCTCGTGAAAATGGATTTTGGGGAATGTGGCGAAGAATAAGAATGAATACGGGTGATAAAAACTGGTGAATACGGTGCGAAGAGGGCTCAAGGGCATGCTCAGGCAAAGAATAATGGATATTCCGCAAGCACTAGTGACTACGCCCAGGCAAGCACTAGTAAGTCGGGACGATGACTAATGGCCAAACTCAGGCAATGACTAGTGGGCATGCTCGAACACACAAATGTGAATCCAAGGACTTATAGTGATGATGTACAGTGTACAGTGAAATGTCGTTAGTGAAGATTTAATGGAGAATGGTGTTGTACGCGTCAGCGTTGGGATTGCTACAATAATACGTGATCATCATCAAAATTTATACAGGACTTGCAAGTAGTTCCAAATTGAACATTAGATATACATCTGAAATCAATCAGAGCGGCCTGCTTGAAATGGAATTTTAAAAAAAAATTGGCAAATGAGTTGACATAAAATTCCGAGAAACATAACTTTCTCTCTTTAATAATCAAGATCACTGAGATACTTTCAAGTACCTAGTATTTAAAGTATCTCACCCACTTCAAAATTCTGGTAATAAGTTTTAAACAAATACTCGTCTATACGAAAATAAAGAAAGCCTGCTATGGAAATACCGTTTTGGAACACACTACACACCAAACTATGGCTTTGTTGCGAAATCACACTAACAATTCAACCTTGGGTTCGGTTAGATGAGTTTTTCACACATCAATAATTTAGAATAACACGGTTTTAAGGTATAGTAGTTACTTTCTAACCCGCAAGGAAACCACATATCGTTGATGCGGCACCGAATGTTGTACAGTAACAATCTTTTTCACAACAAAACCCTTCAAAATATGATCGACTGACGAAAAGGTTATGGTGAAAAAGTTCCTTACTTGATCGAAAAATACGGAATTTCACATCAAACTATCAATTTCGACGAACACACGGCAACAAACTGAAAAACTGACTCACTTTTAACGACTTTTCGCAAACAAACATTTTGCAATTCGAATTCGTTACTTAATTTCACAAGAAAAACACAAACACTGTATCCACTTTGACACTGGACTTCAGATTACGTCTGAATTCCGCACGAAATTGGCGGGATTCTCACTACGATTTCTCCGCAAGTGGCCATTTTTCATCCAGCACAGCACCGCCCACACATTTTGGAAAAAACCGATTTACGAAAGGTTTGCGGTGCAATAGTCATTATATTTCAATTAATTCAATACTATACAGTTGTGTCAATCTACTCTACATACCAGTAATTAAATTCCGATGATAAAATCAACATTTATTTAACATATTTACTTAGCACAAGCACAACACACCCACGAGCAATCACGTATCCACGGAACGGAACAATGACCGGCTGCTTGTTGAAAAGCCCTGTTCTGCAGATTGATTGGATCGGTCAAGTGTCAGGATCGATATTGATTCAATTCAACTAGATCGCCTGTGCTCCAGCTGGACGAGCGTAAGCTTCGTTGAACAGCTGATGCTGGTTTTGTGGAATCCCCGTTATGTTGATTGCGCTGAGTACATTTACTAGAACCAGCTGATTGAAGTTGTTGAATGTGAATGAACCTGAGGGGTATTTTGTATGATGCAAATTGATCGAGATGGGATGGAAAGCTGCTGAAGTTGACTTGGGACTTTTTAAAGTGTTATTAGGGAAATTTGATTGACATAATTTTGGATTTGGTTAGAGAGTTTTACTGAATGTGAGTTTTTTATTGTTTAAACTTCAAAGAAACTAAAAGCTAACTCCAATGGGCATTTTTAAATTCCGATGACAAAGTCAACTTTTATTTAACACCTTTGTTTAGCACAAGCACAACACACCCACGAGCAACCACGTATCCACGGAACGGAACAAACAATGACAGATTGCTTGTTGAAACGCCCTGTTCTGCAGATTGATTGGGTCGATCAAGTGTCAGGATCGATATTGATTCAATTCAACTAAATCGCCTGTGCTCTGGCTGGACGAGCAAAAGTTTCGTTGAACAGCTGATGCTCGTATTGTGGAATCCCCGTTACGTTAATTGCGCTGTGAACATTTACTAGAACCAGCTGATTGAAGTCGTTGAATGTGAATGCACCAGAGGGGTATTTTGAATGTTCAGTTTAGGTAGGATTTTATTCTTCTTATTTCTTTGTAGCTATGAGGCTATGAAGTAGCTAGTAATCTGAAGGATTAGCTAGTAAGCTGAAGGATTACTAGCTACTTGATAACCTCAATAAATATCGGTTGTGTTCCGTTATTCAACAGTTATTCGATTTGTGCGGAAAGATGGCATACAGTGACCGATGGCTCATACTGCGACATATTCACCCAATTGCCCGAAGCAATCAGAAGGAAACGGCTAGGACTTTTAACCGTGGACGTCGTCTTCTTTCGCGACCTCATACAGCTCCGAGGATCACCATGCTGTTGAAGCAGTTTCGCTAGGACATCATTTATCACCATCCTTACAGCGCTGACCTCGTTCCAATCAACTTTCACTTCTTTCCTCAGTTGAAGAAGTAAATGTACACATTTCAGTGCAGGTTTTTTTTTACAAAATTAGATTACATAATTAAACACAAGAGACTGCAGCATCCATGACTTAGCAAGTAACAATGGCTTCATTGGCTAAACCCCAATTATATAGCAGTACCTCGTGCTTCCCACACATGCATCCATATGAGGATATACAACAAAATTGGGCAACAATAATCCAATTAGACGTGATTTCCCAATTCCGAAATATGGTCCAAAAAATAACTAAATAAAAAACACTCATCCAATATAATACATACACTTTATTACAAATTAACAACTTATTTTCTTTTTATCACAATCTAAGAGAAAAAATTACATAGTTTGTAATTCGCATCGACATCAGTTTCGTGTCTCGTCTTTTACAAAAACGTATCATTTTTCTTCAATCACATCAAAATATGAACTGATCTATGCATCTTACTTCGTTCTTTCAACTTCTTATCTCACTGGATGGTTTATTTATTCTTATTTACATAAATATGCATTTCTTTCGTTACATCTGCGAATACTTTGTTTTAAATATCAGCTTTGAGCTTTTTTTACACACTCATATTCAAATAATTGATTTAAATCAAGATTTTTTCAGGTTTCTTATAATAACATTCAACATTGCTTAATGGTTTTGTAAATTAATAACAAAATATATTCTTCATTAGTATCTTTTTTTGTCAAATCGACGTGCCTGTTCGATATATTTAGGTAAATTACATATAAGATACACATAAACTAGGGTAAATAATAGTTTTATTTGCACAGAAAATAATGAAAATTAATCTCAACCGTTTTTCAAAAGAACTCAATTCTATAAGGACTATTATTCTGACATCCGTTACAGAATAAAACAATGCCTTGTCTATTGAGTATTGTAACTTTTTGCAAAAGCACAATACAAAATATCAATGATCTCATGACAAAACAAAACGTCATAAATTCATTCAGTGATCTTCTTTTCATCGAAAAACAAACGTGACATTGCTTGAATATATTTTTTTTTTGCTTAAAACAAATTCTTCGCGTCTACCATACATTCTAGCATATGAACGACAGGCATTCTAGCGTATACTAGACTATTATGACTTAATGGAATTTGTAAAAATTATCTACATACATTTTATATTCACATAAAACTAGTGGCAAAATACAGAGCACGTTATCTAGTTTACGATTCGAAGAGTACTGTCATCACGGCCATTAAGAGTATTCCGAAAATTAACGATACGAATTGTTTAACCGATTCACGTGGATCCTCTTCTTTGAGTAAATCAGGTAATACTGTAACCATAGCGATGTGCAAGAAACCGCCCGCAGTGAATGGCATAATCCAAGATGTTTTAGCCTCTGTAAAACAGAAAGAGGGAAATTAGATTGGGAAGATGAGACACTTTTCAATTGAAATTTACCTATTTCCGACGTCGCACCACTACCAAATATCGCAACTAATGCACCGATAAGTCCAGCACCAGCTGTAAGTAATTGTGCCCGTGCTGCGTCCCACCTACTGAAACCGGATCGCAACAAAATAGCGAAATCCCCTACTTCATGAGGTATCTCGTGCACTAATGGCAAAACAATCAATTAAATTCTCAAATATTATACAAATTACACAAAACTTACATAAAATAGCAAACGTAGCTAAAATTCCATGCCTGAAGGATACCAAAAACGATCCGGCAACTGCCAAGCCATGTGTGAAATTATCAATTGAATTCGCTAGTAAATTTAAATAGCCAGCAATCTTTCGTGGTTGTTCCTTCTCCTTTCGTTCACGTTCGCGTAGAAAACAACCATTCGGGACATCTTCAATATCACAGGAACCGTTCACGGAACAGCTTATCGATTTCTGACCATCTTCTAATTTACCACCGGATTTTCGTAGCAAGCAATTTGCGATTTCAACGCATTTCGGCTGTGGATTGTCTTGATCAGCGTTCGCATATCCTGAGAATATTTTTTCGACAATTGTGAAAATGAGAACGCCGGACAAAACCCACAGGCCGCTGCGTAATGGTGGATGACCAGATGATACGTCTAAAAGTAGAAGTAATAGGATTAGTTTTGATTTTGTTTTGTCAATGTCAAGTTATATTTTATATTTTTATTGGAATTTTATTTATATTGTTTCACAGAGAAATTTTTTTTAGAGCAGCATTTTGTATAACTTACCGGTTTTAGCGATATCCGTACTCCAAGCTTCCGGTAGTAAGTGTAGAAATACGTCGCCTAAAAGACCACCGACAGCAAAACTAAGTAGCACCTTAAGCGATTTTGATTCGGCAGCTGAAAGTACAATGTAACGTTAATTAATTCGGCTAAATTTAACAAGGGAAGTGAAGAATAGGCACAAATTCATAGTTTTAGCAATCATTCATAAAACAAATTATAATTATTTCGACTTAAATTTTTTAAAAACCTAAGCTTTTAGTTCATCTAGCATCTTTTAGGTCATCTAGCAAGATAAGTCCTTACTACGTCCTAATCTTTCGAGATTAATAAAAATGAATAGGGAAATAAGATCCCTACCAATTATTGACTTTCGTTCGAAATATTTTTGCGGCATATTTGCTTTTTAATTCGGCCAATATCACAAACAAATGCATTTTTTTCTCCAATCAAAGACTACTGTCATATAAAACAAAACTGTCTGTCTTGCAAAACATGGTCGATTATTTGGCAAATCAAAGCAAACAAATTAATTTGGACATTGCACTTTCTTTGACAAATACCTATCTCAGCCACAATTATCCCAGACAAGAGATTATTAGAATTTGATTGAACCGCACGTAAAAGATCGCATGTACTTGATAAAAAATTAAGATATCGAAATCAAAACGAATGCGCTATTTGTGGTGTGAAATAGCTGGAAATACATTTGAAGAGCCTATCGATGACACTGAGAAGGTTGCTGATAAATTACACTCTACAGAAATCATTCATGTTTATTCAATTTTGCCAATACAGAGGTGTTACAGATAATCATTATGTGAGGAGAAGCACTTTATTGATAATGAACAGTTTTGATGACGTTATAACTCAAATACGACTGGCAATACGATTAGGAAATTTGAAATTATCATATTTGTTGTTATATCAATTGTTATTTTAGAAGAAACAAATTACGGTTCAAAATAGGCTCGATCACTTCGTTCAACTGTCGTTCAAATTTTGTTTTTTTTTAAATAAACTTTTTTACTTCTAGTTTAGATAAAAACTGATCGCTTTGATCCATTGTCAACATATTTTTGAATACATTCTGAGAGTTAATGCTTAAATCAACAATTTTACTGGTAAGTCCAAACAACTCTTGTTTGATATCTGAACACAAATATAAAGGAACAGTAAACAAAATGAGCCGCCATGAATAAAATGATCCACCGCAAATATTTTCTGATTCTGAGATAAAATATTTGGCTTGGGATCTTAAATTTTGCAAATTAACAATTTAGAGTAGTTAGTGATTATTGAACAATGAGATGTAAATGGTAGGGTGTTGCTCGGTTGGCCACTTCATAGTAGCCCTCCTATTCTATTGCAAGTAGCTCCTCCAAAGTCACCGACCAAACCAAGTAGTAGCTCAATAATATATTTTTTTCGCCTGTCAGATGACCCACTGTAGGACTCGAGCAGGTATGTTCCCACACTGTAGGACAGCAGGTATGTCTGATCGTTTTACTGTGAAACTTAAAATATAGTTCCGCTCCTATTTCAGCCTCATGGAAAACTCCCAACGATACCAATTGAAAATACCGATTGAAGTAGTTTTCATCGTGACGTAGATAATGCGATAAAAAATCTTAATGTGTATGTGACGGAAAATTTGTCAAACCGTCAATTCGATAGTCTGATAGAATGCGTCAATGATAAGCTCCGCAGTTCATTTGAATGCCAGCTTGATTATAATTGATTAATAATAGGGTCACCCACTACTGCATGAAATTGTTAAGTACATGAAGATGAGAATTTTGCCGTTGCAAGTTGAAGCGGATTTTCCATAGGCATGGAAATAGGCACTCGCTGTACAGGTCACTTCTTTCGAATATCAGCTGTCTTAGCAAAATTATTGCTGAAATGGTTGGTCAATTTCGCTGTCAGCGTCTTGCAGAGCAGTTGGCTGCATTCGGACAGGCCTCGAAATGTGTAAAGAATTAAATTTGCTTCACGGTAAATACATCAACCGGGAGATAGCGGAAACGACTGATAATTTTTCTAAGTACAACCCCGAGCGATAAATCGAATTGTTCGCAGCAACATTCAATTCGCAATTAAGTTCGGTTTCGTCCAACTGTTCTGCTTGTTACAGGAAGAAGTCAACTTATTCCTTAATAGTTACAATGAGCTTCTGGTCACATTTTTTTCTGAAAATCCATGAGATAATCGGCAACACACACAGCTTTATTGTTCAACTTCGTCCACTCTCTGTGCTTAGGTAATTTTCATTATTTTCAACAGTACCCGAAACAGCGGCTAATTTCACGACTCATGGAAGTTACTTAGATTGTTCCCATCTACAAAAAACAGGCAAAATTTATAAGGCCAGTAAATTCCACCAAATCAGTCTGCTTCCCAATTTGAAAAAGCTCTTTGAAAGAAGAAAGTTAGAAATTATTTCCACTTACTGTGAATTCGCTAAAATTATACCCGATTGCCAATTTGAACGAAACACTACATCGGTTGTATGTGGCTTGGATATCGAGAAGCCTTCGACACCGTATAACACGAAATTCTTCTATACAAACTAATGAAGGTTGCATTTCCGCAAGAAGTAATATGACTCGCCGCAAACTTCCTTTGCAAAAGATAGTTTTATGTGAGCCGTTGACGCAAATTCACCATTCCACTGCGACAAGGTTCTGTAACTGGACCTGCTTTATATTCAATATTCACCACTAATCTCCCTATTCTAGTGTTCCATCCTCAATTCAAAGTTTTACAATATCCAGAGGACACGCTATTATCCGCGTCGCGCAGAGATCCACTCGAAGCTGCGAAGAGCCTTGAAAATTCCTTGATTCACCCTAAAATATACTTCGATGAATCGGATATTAAACTAAATAGGAGCAAAACACCGCTCGCTTGGTCAGGAACTCTTCCAAGTGCCGGGGATCACAAACCATTCGCAACAAGGCCAAAAAAAAGTCGTTATCTTGTTCGGAACTCCATCGGTTATCTTGGAGAATCCTTGCATGCATTCATGAAATTTCGTCATTATGAACGATATAGAATTATAGTGGCCAAACCTGCGTCTTAGCGCATCAGACATTTTTTCGCCAACAAGATGGGCATGATGACAAAGGTTAAATCCATTTGTTACAGGATACTTATTCGGTCAACCCTCACACATGCATCCTCATCGTGGATTGTCCATTCCAAATCTGCCATGGCAAAGGCGGAGATGTTTGAACGGAGAATTATGTTCTTCTGCACCATCAGATTTTTCAACTTGGTAAATAAAAGGTGGTCGAGAAACTCTCTTCTATATCAGGAGACTCTGAGCCAATCAAAGACCGGGCTGTGGATTTGTCGGCAATACTTTTACGCACAGACGACATTCGGAATATCGGACGCACGAGTGACTCTAATGGGCTATTGATGTGTCTGGTGGAGTTGGCAGGTCAACGGCGGCTCATGGACATATTGTTTAATTATGGAGGCATCTCGACAAACCGGAGGAGATAGAGTTAAGACCTAGGTTCAGTATGGGTCTGATTAGACTAAGCTATTTTTAGTTAGGTATAAGCTAGATTTAGTTCGGTAAATTAAGTTAGCTTTTGTTTAGCATATAGCTAAGATAGTCCTAGGTATTCATCGTACAACCTGGGTAAGATTTTAGATGTGTAAGCAAATAAAATAAATATTGTCACATTAAAAATGTACAACAAGAGTAGAGCCAGCAGGCCAAAATTTAAGATTTATTATGCTAAATATACCTAAGTTAAGTAATCTATGTACAAATATAATAAGTAAATATTATTATCTATCTATATGTAAACAAGCAAACTGTATAACGACAAAGAAGCTCATTTTGCTGAGTATTCTAAGGAGCGTAGTTTTTTGTTTAGTTTTCATATCGATAGTTTTATGGAAGCTCGTCGTCAGGACATGAAAGACAAAACACAAAGACCTATTCAGATCCATTAGATGAATTTAAAGGTCTCTTTTCAGACATTTATTACGTTAATGTAGTCTTAAGTGTGGCAAGCGCATCTTATAGTAATATTCGCCAAAACTAGAATCCATGTGAATGAAGGCATGGCATACGACAATAATACCGAATCTAACAATTTAGTTTATGATAAAGATTGTGCTTTTCCGTATACTAATGCGTTAGTTGTCTGGCAAGCACTATGGAATTTTCATCTGAGAGAAGAAAAAAAAATCCTTAACTGTCTGACAACTGTTGACTTGCCTCTGAAACTAAATGATTTTTCCACTTCGTAGGAACACACTAGCTACGAAAGAAAAACTCATTTAAATTCAGCATTAATATGCCGTGTTGTTATCATCAAGCGTCGGTTTTTGTTTTAATCTAAGGGTTAAGCTGTTAAGTCAAGTCTTTGTTCTAACTGATTTTTCGTGATATTTTACTGCAGTATCTTCGAATTCAGACATAGATAATTTTTAGGGGAAGTTTTGATAGCTATTCGAAGAAAAAATGATTTGTTGCCAACCATCAGTTATTTGATAACATCAATTTGAGGCGTTCAAAACAATTAAACAAACAACTGAGGATAATGTGTAATTGATCGGGGACAATAGATGATGTTTGAATGTAAATGAAGTGATATAATAAGTTAAGAGTTAACTATAAGAAAACACTGTAGATATTTCTAGTATTCTGGGGAATTCGGTAGGTCTTTGTCTTTGAAATAATAAAAATATAAGGCCAAGCATACCGTTCATATGATTTTTAGAAAAAATCTTTATTAAAGATTTTGAATGGAAGATCAGTTTTTTAGAAGCTAGATGTATTTCAATTTCTTGACAGACATCGATATTTCGGAGGTAATCTGGCTTTTTTTTTCAATGTCTACCAATTTAAAGATGAGAGCAGATTAAACTTCATTAAACATCGATATCAACAAGGAAATTGAAATATATCGAACTTCTTAGCAGAAACAGTACTTTAAATTTAACAGACAAATTTGCATACCATTAAAATGTTTGATTTTTGTTCATATATTCATATCAAAACAGCTCTATCCACCATTTTTTTTAAAATTACTAAGCAATAAATGTACAAAAACTATACTCACGATCCTTAAACTCGTCCTTTTTCGAACCATCTTTCTTTTCGCCCGTTTCGCCGGCATTGAACGCAGGTATAATAAATAATGGCAATATTCCACTTAATCCAATCAGTGCGGATCCCATCAATGAAAAAAGCCATGGCGTATAATGAAATTCTTTGACAAATTCAGGCAGGTATGTCGTTACAACTTCTCGATAAATGTATTTGAAATTCTCATCAATGAATGGCATTGATAGATTCATATTTGCTTTCCTATATTATTTTTTTAATATGTTAAACTAAAACCATACACTACAATTACAATTAAACACTGCTCGAAATTCGGAACACTTTAAAGGAAGATGTTTTTGATTTTACGACGGAAAACTAAAAAATAGCGATTAAGACAAAATTTTCAATTTCCGGATCGGAATTGCTCTTACTCCGTTGTTCTAAATGGTTTTCGTTCAATTTATTTTTAGGTTCTTATTTGCATATTATTGGGTTATAATGATTGAATTTAATAATTTTCGATGTAACTTCGAATTTTTCACACACAAACGATTTAATAGACACACTTCAACAATTTAATTCAAGTCATTTCCGTCAATATTCTGAAAATAGAAGAAAATAGGAAACGATTAGAAAAATATGTCAAAAATTGTATAAGTAGATATATAGTGATTTGGTGGTTGTATGTAGAGAAGTGAATATTGAAAACAATTGTATAAAAACAGCTTTTTGGTTCGCCTTGATTTTGAATAGCTAAAATCATGTAAGGTTGTCACACGATTTCCTAAAAGAGTTTCAGTATCAGCACTTGGAAAAGTTATCTGCATGAACCAAGTGAATATTACATGATTAACTTAAAGTTCAATACTCTCGAAAATGTGTATTTGAAATCATGTGATCGAAAGAACTTCATCGGCTGCCACCATGGCCCCTTATCAAGTGAAATGTATTTGATAAGTGGATAAAGACATCACATCTATCAATAGATTTCTATCTGAGCCAGTAAAAATGTGCACTTGTTAATTTAGATGTTAAAAAAAAATTCATAGACAACAACATATTAATAATTTAACTTATTTCACATTTTCATACACCACAGATACTATTATAACAGCAACGTAATTTTCTTCCGCAAACTAAATAACGTTGACACCCGTTCTGTCGATTTGCAGTCGTTTCAGCTAAAATAAATTAAAATTTCCTGTCAGGAATACTATGTGAAATTTTGCCGAGCTCTATTGTTGCCCAATAAAGACTGAAATTGAGAGCTTTCAGTAGACAGACGATGGTATTCTCTCATAAACGAATGCAGTTGAAATGTTTAACACCGTCAATCGATGATCAGTCATTGGTGATTATAATAGATATCATGAGCCGCTGATAATGTGAAACGAAAATTTATTTTTAGGAAGACTTTATGGTGAATGATTAAAAGAAAAACATTATGATCATAGAGATAATTTGTAAAACAGACAATTTTAAAATTAATGCAAAAACTAAACTACATAGTCCAGCTATTCGACATTGAAAACAAATTTTATAGTAACTAGTCTCTTGTGGTGATAGCTAGTTTTTCGAAGCATTTCTGATAGGTATATAACTTTATCAAAGAACAGTTTATGTATGCTTACTGCTTGCCGCCTCAAATGAGGCGATCACCAATCTAATAGTAATTTGTTCTACTTATTCATTATCGAAATTTACAGAAATAGCATTTCGCGCAACAAAAAAAAGGTGAAAATAGAATGAGATACTCTTTGCGCGTCCCGGACTTGGCTCAACCATCACACAGCCGTTAGAAAGCTTAAAGAGAAGCCACTCATCGAGGAACACTCTATATAGTACAGGCAAGGTCGAAATTGAGCTTAGAATCAAAGATCACGCTCATACCCTTAGAAGAGAAAGAAGACAGCTGGAACAGAGTAGCTTGCAACTAAAGATCACACCAAGATCCTGGATAGAGGCAGATGATCCTTGAAATAGAGATAATAACCGAAAACCAGTTGGATATTTTACAAGTGAGGGTCACTTGATGACACCTTGCAACATTCAGAGCAAGAGCGCCAGTACTGCACAAGTTAGGTAAAAAAAGACTTTTTGCAAATAGAAACAATCACCAATAGATTCAACCACTATGAATATTTTAAAATCAACAATATTCACAGGGAAAGGTGAGTTAAATAGAGAAGGAAAATCAAAAGGAACCATAAAGGACAAACAATGGATACTTGAAAAACTCTGGATATGGCGTAAAAAAAGACAGAAGAACCGAAGTAGCAGCAACCTCACATGCACGGTCACAAACGTAGGAGGAGAACACTGAAGAGACCGTACTTAACCAGATTTATTTAGATGAATTACATGGTTCACTGAAACGAACGCTTTGGCAAAGTCCGTGTATAAGACATAAGCATCTGCAAATATGTTGAACGCTTTCGAAAGACAAGTCCTGAGATGAATATTTGGGGCAAAACATGAGAGTTGCCAATGAGTGCTACCAATGAGAGCAACGACGAGCTGTACCAAATGTAAGAAAAATAAGAAATAAGTGAATAGCTCGAAAGTTTCCAGTGGAGAGGAGGCCAATATGTCATGCAGATATATAACAAAAGGGAAGGAAGTTTCAAGAGATTGGATATAGGACCAAGAAGCCTAGGAATACATACAAAAATTGTTGCAATTCAGAGTGTAAATTAGCTTTGTCCACTTTTTGTGGGAAAAAATGTATATATTTCAAAGCAAAATAAATGAACAGATTAATCAAAGTACTGTCCATCGCTGGCAATCAATTTTTCCCACTTCTCAAAGAATTTTCGAATTCCATTTTGAAAAAATATCTCGTCTTTTGAGACGATCTAAGTTAGAAGCCAATTTTCGATTTTTGCGAGAGAAGTAAACCGATGCCAGATCGTGCTACATTTGTCAGAACAACCAGTAATCAGAAGGAACTATGTTGATAAAACATCCCACTTAAGCGTTTACAAATATTTTTTACCGATTTTTTGCAACGCAAAGCCGCACACTGCATCCTTTTGGTCCAAACACAGGTCCATATTGAAGGTGGTATAATAGGATCAATTATAATGGCCATAGAGCGGTACATCATAGCCTGCATCCGAATTACACTAGCAAGACGGAATTAGAGGACATGGTGGGTGAAGCCATCAGAATAATACTTGAATCCTTTTCTAAAAAGAAATTCTCAGAATACAACAAAAAGCAAAGGAAATCTAAACAAAAGTAAAGTGCCCTATTATTATTCAACAGCATTCCAGAGACTGCAAAGATGCAGAACACTCGGTCCAAAGGCAACCAAAGGCATACAAGTTCGAAATACTCCAGATGGAGGGATGACGACTTCTTTCGGCAGGGATATTGAAAGTGTTGCTAAAAACACACTTTCCAGCGTGCACAATTAGTAATCATAGTGCGTTGAGGATGAGAACAACCGCCTTGAGCAACCAACTCACTTACTCACCACTGATTAAGAAATTCATCTCGTATGAAAAGGTTGAATGGGTAATTAATTCCTTCAAACCCTTTAAATCACCAAGACTAGATGGGATCATCTCGACTCTGCTACAAAGCGCCCCAGGGAAACTGAAAACCGTCCTGGTACATATAATATTTAAATTTTATTGGCGTATTTAAAGCGAAATTGAAACTCAGCTACATATCAGAATCGTGAAGACTAGCGCAGGTGGTGTGAAACCCCAAAGGTGAGTAGGTTGTGCGAATTCCCAAAGTGACAATCCGGCTGACCTTTCAAAATGATGCAGGTTTATTAGCCTCACATTCTTCATATTGAAGACCATGGAGCTAATCGACCTATACATACGGATTGGCCTCTAAGTGAAGAGGCTCCTACAAAAGTTTAAATTTACCTACCAAAACGACAAGAAAACTTTATTAGTTACACATAAGCTGGTACAAATAATGGAAATAGTTTTGAATGATAAGCAAAGTGTACTATGTGCTTTCATGGACATAGAAAGAGTCTTTGGCAATATAAGACACGGCACAGCAGAGGAGATAAACCCTTTAAGAGATAGTGAAATCGGCGAGTAAATCACTTAGGTACCGACACGTTTTCGTGAAGCTGGGGGAAGTAAACCTAAAGGGAAATACTGGGAAGGGATGTCCGTAGGGAGGGTCATTGTCCCCCTGCTATGATCCTTACTGGTTGACGGCCTTCTTGGACTCCTTAAAAGTAAAAGATTAATAACTTTCAGATACACGGATTATATCACGGTAATAATAAGGGGCTCACACTTGGATACTTAAAAACCCACAATGCAAAAGACCAACAATGCAAGAAGGAGGTTATATCCACAAATCATAAAAAAACCAACATAGTTTTAATTAGAGAATATCTCCAAGGCAGACACTTTGGGCATGGAAATAAAGGTGAGACCTATCATTTTGTATGGGTCTGCAGTGTGATGAAAGAAAACCTCCAGAAAAACAGCAGTTAACAGGCTCAACATGCGTTTAAATATGGCCTGCCTGCTAACTGCAGGAGCAATAAACTCCACTTATAAATCTTAAACCGGTACACCTTAAAAATCAAGAGGAAGCAGCAAAATAGGCGATAAGAATACAATAGGCCTGCAAATACAAATCGGGAGATCGAAAATGCCATCTTAGTTCTTGGAGAAAATCAAGCCCACAATGGAAATATAAATAAAGACTAACTGAATCAAGACTAAGGCAAACTTCGAAAAAAAAGATCGAAGATCATAATACCATTAAGGAGCAAATGTGAAAATACAACAACCTCCTCGTAGAAAGAACCGCAAATGTGTATACAGACGGCTGAAAGATGGATTGTGAAGTAAGAGTAGGTATCGAAGAATCAAGGTACAAATCTTCCTCGTCCCTTAAGAGGACACTACTTATCAAACAGAAATATCTTCTATGTTTAAGGCCACGCATATAATAAAGATAGGGAATACTAAAAGGCTCAGCATTAATATCCTAATGGAAAGCCAAGCGGTGATCAAATAAAGGGCGAAAAAGACCCTAAATGAAATAGAGGCACAAAACAGCTTCGAGCTGATGTGGGTCTCTGACCATGAGGGAAACCAAAGAAATTACGAAGCTGATACCAAAGCCAAGGAAAGGGTTAAATTGCCCTACATTGGTCTCACTCCGTACTAGGAGTTTTCTAAGGCGGATACGGACAGGGCACTTAAAATTATATGCCAAAATGCAGAAAAAGATAAATATCAGAAACATCATTTCTAATGGCACTGGCTTATTTCCAGTAGACTTGAATTTTTAAAATAATTACTTATATTTAAATGCGATGTTGCACAACATTGCTTTTTCTCATTATACTGCTTTTAATTACATTTTCTTATAGATTTTTACTTTTTTGGTTGTAAATAACCTTCTTAACTCAACTCAAAAAAAAATAAAATATTATTCGTGAATAGAATTCAATTTATAAAATCTGCTCGCAAGTGAAAGATCGACTTTCCACGTCGCTCGGCCTCAATTTATAGCGCACCCAATTTCCTTACTTTTGAATCATTTCCATGGATTTCAATCATACGCAAACTGTTTATTGAGCCACTTCCAGTGATTTTGCAAGCCCGAAATAATTTCCTACATGAATTATCATTTGCAGCAGAGTCACTATAAACTTCCACAAACATTCGAAGCGCTTCAGCTGCAGTTTTCTCCTAATTAAAGCATAGTACTGAGTTCGATTTCACGTGAAATTTTCATACAAAATTTCACGTGAAATTTAGCTTGAAAATAAGCAAGTTTGGTACTGTGTTCTTAGCATGAAAAGTTGCTTTGAAGTTGCTTTCGCTTCGAAAACATAGATGGCACTGAAACATGTTGTCAATCATTTCACGCCAATTTAGTTTGTGCAGTTCATTCTTTCGAGCGAAAAAGTGACATTTGGTGTTTCAATTTGAAAATGGAGCAGTGCAAATGTCTTTCCAATAAGAAAATCGATCGAAAATTGAAATTCTTGACATTTTATCCGTCAAGAATGAGCAGTGTCTCTGCTTTTCTCTGTTGTCAAAATTTTCGCTCGAAAGAATGGTCAGATAATGGGGAAGTGTCAAAATTTCACGTGAACTCGAACTCAGTACCAGCCTTAAAGCAGAAAACTAAAACCTCCTCAAAATGCTGCTCAGCTAATGCAAAATTTGACATATTTAACATAGGAAAAAACAAGGTTTTGTTAATGAAACTCAAAGCGATACAAACTTAATATAGTTGACAGATGTCTAACCTCTTTGAAACTACCAAAATGACCTATAACTATGTACATTCCTAACAGCCAGAGACATCTTTTCAGTGCTTTTTGTCCTAGAAATATTTTGGGAGCATTCTGGATTTTTAGTTGAGTCACTCGCTACAGATATTTAGCTAAAATAAATTTCTAGTATATTTGTATACTTCATTTACAGGAGAGAACTCATATCCTGATCATAGATTTTACTTGGTTGCCCTATTCACATCATGAGCAGAATCCTTGCAGTCTTATTTTGATTTATAATTGGACTTAAATGCGATCCTGCCTCTTTTACCCATAAGCATTTTGTACTAAGCTTAGTCAAAGGATGTCTTCGATAGAAATTTAAAATGATTGATTGTTTTCATTACTAATTTCGATAAATTTCGATAAATATCCCTGTGAGGAACACCAGGTCCAATCGTTTCCTAAAAGAATATTCACATTCGACGACATATGCAGCAAATGAGCCTATAAATAGATGCTGCAGAATATTCAACAGCATAAGTCACTTATATTCCCCTACGATTTCCAAATCATCCTTCAAATCCTCTCTTTTGCATGCCATCCATACCCCTAAACCTTAAGCCATAGCTATATGTCAATGTTTTTATTTATTGATTGTTATTTATTAATCTTTTTGTTACTTTTTTCATTTGTTTGTTACTTATTTAACTTGTTTGTTTTTACTTTTTACTTCACTTTACTTTTCCATTTTATTTTTATTTTGTTATTTTATATAAGATTTTGTACCTTGTTTGGTGAATTAATAAAATAAAATAATTAGTTTCGCAGGCTTGAAATAATATTTGCGCAATGGTTTATATTTGTCTTGAAATAGTTTCTTAATGAAATCAGCCCCCTGAAATTATAAACAAAAGAGCTTAATGTAGAAAACCATGTGCTTACAGGATAGGAAAATACTATTAAGGAGTTCAGATAGCGATCAATTTTAGATAGAGGCAGATATCGGATTCAATTGTGCGAAACCTAGTTACAACGGTCCTCGCATGTCAACTGAATTTCAAAATATTAAACAGAAAGCGCCTGAAATGCATCAAAGTCACAGTTTTACATTTAACTTTGAATTCAATCTGGCAAATCAACAGATAAGACTAAGTATCTTCTTATCAATTAATTAGAAGGATTATTTATCTTTTGTCTAAAATCGAAGCAGTCACGTTCTGCGGATAGTTCGTGGCGAATAAGCTGGAGGGTCTTAAATATTTCGTATTCATTCAGTTTTATCAAATCGATTTCATCACATATGCATATTCATGTAGGTTTCTTACTGTAACAACTGTAGTTCAAGCTAATGATAAACAGATTAGCACGTACTCAAGCGTGTTTTAAATCATTTATGATATTTGCAAAACTGTGAGTGATTTCTTTTAAAATAATAGATCATTATAGCACTTTCATTTCACACTGTTTATAAACTTGTAAAAAAATATACAAAACTCGTTAGCTTTTCTACGATTTTGCATGACCACCGGCACTATATTTAGTCTGGTTACTGAATCACAACAATTACGTTACTGTAGTAACCGTTTCACAGCAATTACGTTATACTGTAGTCTAAAAAATTTAATTGCATCTCGCGCATTCACGGTATGCACAATCAAACGCTAGCATACTCATATAAACAATAATCAAAATAAATTTTGCGTAGGTGAAGAGCTTGCGTCGAAAACGTGCGAATTCCTCAAGTTACACACTCATCACACCCAATGTAATCATACAAATATACATACAGTCACAAAATGCTTGACTGCTACTTGACGCAAACCAACGCTGCCTTTGATTTCTTTAATTTTGATTTACTACAGAAGAACACTACTTGGCAAATTGTCGATGTACAAACTTGACTCTGAAAAGCGTATCACTAACTGAAACTGATGCATCAAGAAATCGGAATTTCTTCAATAGAAGTATCATTGACTTCAAAATGAAGCGGCTGCTCTAGGCATGGGAGATCATCAAACCGATTGTTATCCAAAGTGGATTCTGCATTCAGATTGATCCCCGATACCCGAGGGACATAAGATGATAAATAGAATTCCTATTTTAAAGAAAAACAAAACAACTGAAACCATTCTTATATTTGGTGGGAGATAATGGAAAAAGAAAACAAACCAAAAAATCGATTAAAAGCCGCTACAAAACGTGATTCATGGCCCTCGGCGCGAAAAAAAATGCAATTCAGATGCAAATCTCTTAACAAATACATACATACTACTTTAAACCTGCAACGTTTAAAAAAAAGCAAATTGGCGATCGAATCGCTAATTTAGTTTTTTTCCGATCACATATATTTTTGATTAAATTCCGGACCATCGTTTAAGAAGAAAATTCTGGAATAAAGTTCCAGATTTTTCGTTTGGCTCTGGAAACATGTTCGAAATCACGTATGATGTGAAGGAGGCTGTTCCTGCCCCGAAATAAAAAGAGAAAAGAAACCAAAATTCTACTATGATTGTGACATCAAAAAGTGTTACGAAATTTATGATCAAGAAAACCAGTTACAGTTTCAAGAACAAAAACCAGTTATTTTACGTTATCGGGTCTTCGAAATTTCTAGGCGGAATATTTAGAGTGGTAATTAATTTAGAGATCTTTTTTCAGTGAAGCAGAACGGATTTCTGTTTCATATTGAGTTCAAATTTAGCTACATATTTTTGGGTTTGAATTTCATTGAAAACATTGAAAACATTGAAGTGATCTTTTATGGAAATAAAACTACTTAGTTTTTTTCATGATACAATTTAAATGATTGATTTCTTCACTTTGATGAGTAAATTTATTATGTTTCTTTGTATTAAATTATTTTTATTCACAATTGGCATGATCGAAATTAAGAATAAAAGTCAAGTTGGTACTCAGGAGGATAATCAAGCAGTAAGTTAAGCACATTTTGAAGTGTGTGGTTAAGAAAATAGGTCTTTAGATGATACTCATTGCATTAAGTTCGTTTAAGAACTGAAGATAGATGACTTTCGTGAAGTAGGATATGTCATCAAGCAAAATTTTCGAATTTGGGCTGATGAGCAGCCAGAACCGATCCAAGAGCTATGAATGCATTTAAACATACGGAAGAAGTACGTGTTAACCGCTGATGGTGCACGTTATAGAGCAATGACCAATGAATTTTTGTTGCGAAAATTCAAGAAATTGGTGTATTGTAGTAGAATGGCGCAACGTACCACACATAGCGATGGGTAGCTCAGAAGTGACAGTGAAAAAGAGCCAATCACCTAGCTGAGCTGTGTAAGCCAGCAAATTTCAATCAATCGAAATCACTCACCACATCACTCACTCAACCAGCATTAAGAAATTACGCACAGTGCAATGCACGACAACACACGCATATATCGTTAGTATACCTATCGAATTGGTGCTTCTTTCTTTGCACCATTGATAATGTATGTAGAATCTCATTCATGTCTATTGTACCAAAAATTAGATACGGTTACGATCAAATAGTCCTAATCTAGTATTGTGAATTAGATAGTACAGATCGGGTGGGGTGGAAGACCAATCATTGATAGATTACACTCAAATAAAAGTTGAGAAAATTGTGTGCTTTTAAGCTCTAAGAAGTAGTTGAAAGAAATATAACAACAACATGCATCCAGTAGACTAAATGGTGCAATTAATGGCTCTTTTGAATGACTCAGAAAGCGTAACTCAGTGAAAAGAGTGAGTGCAGCTGAGTTGACTCACTTAGAAGAAGCATTTTGCCCATCACTAGCCACACAGCAGACGAAACTATCGATTTATTCAAAAAAAAAGACCATTTTGATGATAATATACTTTCAAGAATTGGACCCGTAAATTGGCGTTCAATATTTTGTGATTTGACACCGTTGGACAATCGCAGAGAATGTGCTCGATGGTGTCCTCTTCCATTTCACACCTCTTGCAAAAATTGCTGGATGTCGGTCCCATTTTGTTCGTATGAGATGCGGTAAGGCAGTGCCCTGTGAGCAAGCTTGGATCAGGTGATGGCCATAATATCCTGGCTAACCTGCACTCTATACTGTTTTCCCATTCGGACTTTAGTTTGGCTCATATAGTGGCATCTAGTTTGCTTGTGGTGTTAGCGATTAATCGTCGGTACAGTGATGCAGGGGCTATTACTAGCTCCTGAACCTTCATCGACTTTTTCGTTGCCTTTGACTCCACCATGCCCTGGGACTCACATTATCCGGATATGAATATGCCTTGACTTTTGATTGCGAGTCACGTTAACAGTTTGTGAAGAATATCTGTAAGACGCAAGAGCAATAATGGCTGCCCTGTTGTCGACGCAAATTGTCGTTGGTTTGGTTCCGCTAATGGACTCAACTGCCAACTGTAACTGTCTCAGAAAGCTATCTCGTGAATCCACACGGACTCGTTCCAAAAGACTTCAATTTTCTTCAAATGGAGTATCGTAATCGAGTGTGTGAAGAATATGCTAGAACGAGTAAATTCAGATCTCACATTCATCGAACGCGTCCTTACAGGTGATGAGACTTGGGTCTATGAATATGATATGCAAACCAGTCAGCAATCATCAAAATGGTGCTTGCCAAACGGGTTGAAACCCAAAAAATCGAGGCAAAGTCTGTCCAAAATTCAGGTTTTTCTCACTGTTATTTTTATATTCGAGGAATTGTTTGCTGCGAATTCCCTCCGCAGGGACAAACAGTGAATAAGCAATTTTACTTGGGCTTTATGAGGTGTTTGAAAGAGAGCATTCGTAAAAAAGACCAGATATTTGGAAGAACAATTCATAAATTTTGCACCATGATAATGCACTGTCTCACAAAACAATCATTGTGGCCGAATTTTTGAATTAAAACGTCACGAATATCATCGAAGAACCACCATATTTACCAGGTTTGGGTCTGTGTGATTTTTTCATGTTCCTAAAATGTAAATTGCCGCTTGGAGGAACTCGTTTTAACTCCATTATATACATAAAAAACAAACCACTGAAGAAACTCAAAGAAATCCTGGAATATGACTTCACATAATGAATGGGTTATTGGATTATCCGTTAAAAGAAGTGTATCGCTTCAAATGTAGCCTATTTTGAAGAAGATTCAATAAATTTGGATGAATAATTAAAATTTTGTATTTTATTTGATCATTCCCGGGCCTTAATTGTCAGAATATATCTAGTATGCTTTGCATGGCTAGTAAAAGTAATTTTATGAGGCATATCATATCGCCTCTAATTGTGGTACTTGTGAGGGGTGGGTTTTCACAGACTATATCGGACCTTATGCAATCGGCGCTTGACAAGATCTAAATCTGAGCCAGAAAAGCCGGTCTTAGGGCAAACTCTAGAAAGACTGAAATTACACTCTTGACAAGGATACACAAGATGTTAATCCTCATGACTAGCTTCGTTTGGCATTGTATTTCCGATCACGACAGGCAAGAATCATCTCCAAGACTACTTTCTAAACATAAATATGCGTCACCCAATTGAAGCATATCATGTAAAAGAGGAAATTAATACTGAATTTAATCATTCTGATCATATAATTCATAACTTTATTAATGCATTTTAATACAGTTCAGAAAGAAACCTAATTTAAGAGAAAATGATAACTTTCATCGAAAATGGGCAGAAATGTATTCCACAATTCGATTTAAGGTCTTCAGAAAACGAGCGAGCTCTGTAAGTATTTGTTTACAAAATCTGATTGGCGCCTGAGTGTAAATCGCTACTAAACGACGATACGACCGTGTCTCACCAAATAAAAACAAAATGACGAAATTGCCATACTGTAATTTGCACGCGAATCTCAACAACACATTTCAACAGTGTGCTTCTCGAAATAGTATATACTTATTGTTGATTTGCAGACAAGATACATATCGATTAATGCAAGGAGTTATATATTTAATCAAAGTGTGCTACTCTTGATCTTATCTACAAGTGGTTTTGTCGAGATACTGATAGTTTTGGTTTTAGATAAAAAAAAAAAAAACAAACTTCTAGACTAAGATACTCGTTCAATATTTTTTTCTGTAGAATAATTGATTATTTCCAGAAATTTAGATAAATTATTATTTTCAGACTAACGACCTGATAGAAAAAAAAACAAAATAAGTGTTGGTATGTAGGATATACACTTCGAATGACGAGACATTTTTGCGACCATTCTTTTTGTGTTTTTTGATGACCAGGAATTGCAAGTTTACAGCCCTGTCGCATTACGAATTAAAAAAATGTAACAGGTCTTCTAAGCATACTTTTAAGAATATAAATTCTCTAGTAGTTCGTGTGTTTGTTTTCATGCTAGCTCTAGTTTTGGTGACACGTTTCGACGAAGTATATATGCAGTTCGTCACTCGAAATAGATATTACACAATGAATTGGAACGTAGTCTTAGCACGAACATTTAGCACGATGAATAGATCAGCTGATTATGGTTATGTTCTACGACTAAGCACATTGAAAATCAAATAACTAAGATGACATTACACAAAAAACAAATCACATTCCCATTTTTTACGTTAAATTCAATGCTAATGACCATTTTTACCTGTCTACAGCTTCGTCGGCTAGCTTTTACGCACTCAATTCAATCGTTAAAACTAGACAGCCTTGAGCCAACGATATCGTTCACCCTGTACGTATACTTAGATTGCAACTTCTCGACACATTTATTTACAACGCACTACCCCAACTTTTGGCTACCGACGCTTGTTCGTTCGGTCGCTCGAAACAACTTCCGCAAGCGGACCGCCGTAGACGAGCAGATGTTTCTCCTCACTGATAACACGAGAAGACAACGATAGACAATGATAACACCAAATATTGGTTCACACGACTAATTTAGGCCAAAATTAGTAGCAATTAGCCCAGAGAGCGAACGTACCGACTAACGCAGGTTTTTTTTTGGCAACTCACTACGATTGTAATCACGACTCAAATCCAACTGGACAAAGAACTATAGAAAATCTCATCTGACGTTGGGAACTGCGGCGCAGAGCGGTTAGGTCAGTTAGCCAGCTGGCTTCCATATTGCTAGTAGTCAGTCATATTGTTTTGCACTCAGCTCTCATGACTCGCATGGCTCGATCGTAGTGCTTGTTGTCGATGGCGGCGTCTAAGCTCCGAAGAAAACGGTGCTACGATGACAAATCTACATACACACTCGCTGATGAATTCGACGACTGATTTTACTTTTAATTGTTTTCCGATTTTCTCATGCAAGATCATCATCGTTATCGAAGGAATAATGGCAGACCGATCTAGCTGACATGTTTGTTGTTGTTTTTTTCGTTTGTTGGGAGCGTTGGGAGTGTGCTTTTCATGGAGCTGTGGCGGTGGACGCGATGAGATAGAATGGCCGCGTGCAAAACCGCATCGAATGCGGTGATTAACAGGGATTTAGTATGATAATAATATGGAACTATTCGAATGGATGATGTTTTTCAAAAGAATTAAATGATACTCAATTAATTATAGTTACTTTTTTTTTTTTTTTTTTCCCTCCGGTTTTTCTGCACTTTCGCAGAAAAGGTCTTGGCTTCCTGACCAGCAGGCATCAGCCAACGTGTACACGATTAGTAAACTTTCTTCAATTATCGATTTAATCGATTTATGCTTGAGTTACAATCAATGCAACCAACATTTGCTGCCAAGTTTTGTTGGTGGAACGAGTTACAATCAATGCAACACAACATTTACTGTCATCTGTCACTGGCTATATTCAAGAAATTGCTGTTCGATAATTTGGATCCTTTAAAGTCTCGGAAAGAGATATCAGTGAATATTTGATCCTCTAAAAGCTACGGAGTATAATGTAAAGCAAAAATGAGACAAAAAAATACAAATTCTGATTGTCATTTACGTATGACATTTCCCATTTCCCGGACTCTCATAGGAACAGGTGGAATTGGATATTTTCAAAAATGTTGTTGCCATGCCAAGTTTGAGATATGAGCAAACTCTGCTGCCAAGCAAAGTTGTGTTGCATCATTGTAACTGCTCTCATACGTTCTCATGGGTTCAAACTCATTTTGACGTGCAACAAATGTTGGTTGCATTGATTGTAACTCTAGCTTTAGTACAAACACAAATTGCGTATTAAGAACGCGCACTTTTTCATATAAAACAAACAAACATAGAACACAAAGGCATCTCGAACAACGCGACGACGCGAACACGCAGTTCAAGACACGATGATTCATGTCTTGTCAATTCCAGAGAAAGACCGTCCTTCGGAGAAAAACAGACACTGCAGTTCTCCGGCTACAACCTATCACCGCAAGAGACAACACACGAATGTATAGTTACTTACACGTTTTGTGATGACTTTCTACTTTTCTTTACGACACCGAATTGCAATATGTGTTTTCGTAGAATCCAGTCCAATTCCCGAAGGCAATACAATTGAAAATACGTCCGAATCGATATACTAACCAAGTCAGTAAGCGAAGAAATTATGCAAATTGGTTACCTCCACTTTTCCACTTCCACATAATAAACAAGACGCCGACATTTTCTTACATGATCGAAACTCGAATTTGACATTTGCAATAAGAAATTAGCGGGAATGTTTCGTTTTCGGTCGTTTCATTGTGCAGCGCTGCAAAGATAGGAATTCGTGCACTATTTGAAGCAGTGATGAGGAATTGAATGGGTTTGATTTTTTATCATAATTTTTCACATATTTTTACTATTCTTTTGTTAAGTATATTGAGCTAATGGATAATACTTGCGTGTTTTCATAATTTGTTGGTTATCAAGCTACGAAATCAATTTTATTCGCGTCCATACCTTGGTAGATGCAAGAGGGGAATCCCCTGATACCAGACAAGTTATTTACATAAATTGGAAGAATTGTAGCTTGAATAGATCACATATAGCTCACATATGTCAATAAAGACAAAAATATAAGCAATAATAGAGCTATAATGTCTTAAACCTCTATGTAATCAATTAATCCAATTGATTGAATGCTCTCATTCCCACTCATTCCACCAAAAACACTCATTCCCACATACTATGAAACATCGCATTCCACGAAGTTCCACCACAAGTACTTTGGCAGCCCGAAATTGCATTTTTCATCCAACCTGCAGAAAACGCTGAGAAAACGTCAACTTTCCACTGACAGATTGTTGACAAAGCAAATCACTGTCGCATTAAAAGTCAAATTATCAAGTTTTAATAGAAGCGGGTGGTTGTCGGTCATCGGTTTGCGGTAGTTTTCTCCTTCCTATTTTCTTCATCCTTTACCTAAGGATGTTCTAAATATAAGTATACACTACATAAAACTGTTTTCCCTACTTCTCAACCTTAGTTTCGCTTTTCGTGATCCTCCTAGCCGGTATTGGTTGTGTAGTGGTGATAGAAGTGTTGTTGTGTTCTGTGTAAATCTTGTGGAATTAGTGCTATTAAAATTATCAAAATGAGCGGCAATCATGATCGCAGTGGAGTTCTATTGGTGCGAAATGCTAGCGAGGATGATTCCGGTATCCTGTCGAGTAATTCGCCGACGTTAACTTCACTAAATAAGTTACGTGAAACATTTCGTCGTTCGGACAGTATGTCGTCGCAGTTGAGTGTCAATTCGAATGGGGGAGGTAATGGTGCCAGTGGAACGAATGTCCAGACATCGAAGAAAAAATCAAGTGAGTACATACATAATTGGATGATTTAATTTATTTTATTATGTTGTTTATGAACAAATTAGCCGGGGCTGAATGGCTAAGTGATAAAGTCCAGGGAGATAATTTGATCGCTACTTGTAATGTTACTGATAATGTTGCTATCGTCTCAAGTCCCGTTTGGCTTTTACGAAGAGATTAAGCAATTTTACAAGCAAATAATATTATATTTAGGCAAAGTAGTAAAACCTTCACGGGTCGCAAAAAGCGAAAACAGAAACAGAATCAATTAAAGAATCCAATATGAAAATATTTAGAGTGCCAAAATGCAATTCTTTATTCTATTACTAGCAGATAAGGTGCAATAAAACTTAGTCGAATCTTTATGTATGTTACTCAAATTGATTAGGATTAGTAATCAGATACATAAATTTTTTAACACCAATTTTTTCTTTAGATCCTTGTATATATATTTCAATTTATTGACTGCGATAGGCACTAAAAAGAGGGCAGATTATCATTGAAATATCGATGTCTATCAATGAAATTGCAATATATCGTGCTTCTAAAACGAAAACTAATCTTAAAATAGATTGATACCCAGAAAAATTTAAACAGATTAAATTTATTTATTAATGATCAGCGTCAAACTGTTATTTGAGATAAAACTAAAGAGACAACGCATAAATATTACGAAACTATTATGTGGATTTTCTAAAAATAGGGTTTAACAACTGCTACGTGTATTATGAAAATATCTTTGTCCTAATGTTTGTTGATAAAGTTGTTTTCTCGCAAAATCTGTGCCTCTTTTAAAATGCTCAAAAATGGGCTTGAGTATTCCCGGAGGGAGACCGAAAAGCTTCTCAAATTTGCGATAACCGACCGACCATCTACTTCAGCATCGCAAGATTTGCTAGCCGTTTGTGATCTAACTACGATCTCTACTAGGTGGAATCTGCACTAGCAGCCAAAAACAATTGCAACAAAATCATACCCAGCTGCAGCAATCTATAACTCAGGCACGGCTACCAGCAGAATGAGTGGCACACGTGGATATTCTTCAAATTAACTCACGGAATGTATAGCCACAAACAAAGTCTCAACCGCAACGTATGCATACCTGAAACCAGCATGCACCAAACCTACCGGCGCACCCTGATGATAAGTCTGGCTCCTATCACCGCTCCTGAAAAGCACGTATTTGCGCCGCGCGACGCACCACCAATATCCACCGTTTTGTTTCCTCCTCAAATTATGAGCCGGTTTAGACGAGCGGTTTTTTGCTGGATCCAGCACGAGCTTTCAGGCAAGAGAAGTGAAGGACGGAACGGAACAGCGAGCACGACTGATATAGTTGGCCATCGAGCACGGCAGCGATTTTTCTGTCATTTTCTTAGAAAAAATTTGAGGCACAGACATTTTTTTTGTAGAAAGCAGTCTGTATATATATAGCCCAGTGAAATCCTACATAAAAAAGGCGAAACTTCGGAAAAATTAGGGGAAAGCTGAATTTTGATATGAACCTTGGTACTGGTGTGTTGAACAAAATGTCAAAAGTCCCCATCGATCCGAGTGCTGCGTCACTTTTTATACGGGGTCAAAGGTCACCAAAAGTGACCTTTCCTAAATATCTCAGTAACGGTCAATTCTTTCGAAAAACAATGTATGACGAATTTGTAGCTTAAAAAATTTCCAACAAAAAAGATTCTATATAACTTTTTCCTGTAGTCATAACCGTTTTTGAGATATTTTGATCTAAACATTTGATACTAGCAGCATCCTCTTTCTCAGGGCATGTAAATATTATCCGATTTTGATTACGACTTGGCAAGTTTGTGAGTTTGTTTTTTTATGTTCAAGAGGCGCATGAAAAAAACAAGTAAACAAACTTATCTACCATACTCCAGGATAGGTGGAAAAGGGTGCTCCGAAAAGAGGATGCTGTTAGTTACAAATGTTTAGACCAATATATCTCAAAAACGGTTATGGTTACAGGAAAAAGTTATATAATCTTTTTTGTTGGGAATTTTTTAAGCTACAAATTTGTCATACATTGTTTTTCTGAAGACGTAACCGTTACTGAGATATTTTGGAAAGGTCACTTTTGGTGACCTTTGACCCCGTATAAAAAGTGACGCAGCGCTCGGATCGATGGGGACTTTTGACATTTTGTTCAACACGCCAGTACCAAGGTTCACACCAAAATTCAGCTTTCCCCTAATTTTTCCGAAGCAACATGTTAGATTTCCCCGGACTACTATATGTATATCTATACGAATATAAAAAACTGTGTGCTAGCACAGCCAGAAATCGCTCGTGAAAACTTGCAACGAGCACCATCGGCCAGCAAACTGTGTGCTGGCAAAGCACAACATCGCTCGTCTAAACCGGCTCTATCATTAGTCACGTAATCTGTGGAGTAACTAAAGAGGAGATCTTGAAATTTACCACGACTAGGCTTGGCTTTTCGCCTAGTCTTTTTACTGCATTAAACTGCACACCTAACAACTACCAGAAAGAGCTATTCCTCCGTTCAAGATCATTATAGACATCGTAATTGCGTCTTCAATGTGCCATCTGTGGAATGGGACTACAGCAACCTTCGTTTACTCTCTTACAATCACATCTCTGTTGTGACTTGTTTCTTCCTTTCATTTTGTTCGCAAATAAACTACCTTTGCATTTGATTCTTGATTTAGTTCTTTCTAGTATCCCTTTAGGTTTCTCTGCTCCTGCTTTCCCCTACTCCTTTTCCATATTTGTAGCCTGATCTTTATCAAATTTCACTCCTAATTGATGTTGACCTTAACTTCCAGGTAAGGAATAAACGTCCTTCTATTCCGCGTTATAACTTCTATAAAGCTGACTTTCTTTCAGAAAATGAAAGGGATTGGATCGTTGAAGTTGTCAAAATTTTACTCTTTAATCTTATCTTTCGCTTTACTCCCATCAAACGTCCACTCAAAACAAATTGTTTTCATTAGTTTACGTTGAATGACTCTGATACTTTAAACGCTTAAGAAGAAGCTCATGAAAACTGAAATAGACGGGTTTACGCACCGATCCTCAGGAATTCCGTAGTTTGCGTTATGAAGCTAAAAGTGTACCCAAGCAGGCGATGCGTGATTACCTCTTGAGCATCGAGGCTTCAATTTGGTTCTAATCAACCAAACTTTTTGGTCCTACATTCGTTCCCTTAACTCCAATTCCTCAGCTCCTAATTCTAAGCATCTTGATAACGCTATTGCTTCAAAATTTCAACGGGTTTTTCGTGATATTTCCTACCTATTTCTCATCTTTCTTCAAAAAATGCACAAATTCTTCGATGTCTTCTAATGTTTCCCGTACTTCACCTGCCTTATCCTTGTTTAGTACCAATCCTTTAGAAGACGAAACTCTGATGCTTATCTTAGATTTTAATGCTAGTTCCGATCCTCGTGGTATTCTCAATAACCGTATAAAATCCCTCTTATCATCTCTCTGCGTTCCTTTAGCTATCGTTTTCAATATTAGTCTTGTATCTGGTATATTCCCTTCATTATGGCAAGCCGCCAATATCTTCCCAATTTCCAAATCTGGGTTTCCATCTGTCGTTTCTATCGTTATATATCTCTCCCCTGCTGTTTCAGTAAACTCCTCAAGAGCCTTCATTATAACTGAGTTTAACCTTCTCTACAACTTTTTCTTGCTCTTGAGCAGCGTGGTTTTATCAAGGGTCACTCTACAACGACTAACCATATGGTATTCGTCGCCTTTGCCCTTGATTCCCAACGCGGTAATGTATACGGAATTCTTCAAGGCTTGAGACTCTGTGACCCAGAAGCTGCTACTGCTTGAAGGGTTCCCCTTATCTCCTAGTATTTGGTCCCCTTACCTCCCAGTTTTCTCTTATCTTTGTTGTCACCCTTGTAGAGTCACTTTTGTTCTTCTATATTTCCCACATCCGGAATTTCTCAATGAACTATCATAGGTCCCTTACTTTTTATCTGTTTATCAATGACATTCCTTCTGTTAGCAACTCTTTCTGCCTTCTATATACGGATTAATTCAAATTATACAGAACAATCAAGTCTACCGATGATTATCACTAATTGCAAGCTGATTTGTTTGACCAGTGAGGTCCCAAAACAACTTCTCACCACTAAAAATCATTCTCAAATAAAAAGGTCCCACATGTGCTTTTTTATTCCTTTCTGATATTTTCCTGCCAGTTGTCCAGCATTTTAAAGACCTTGGTAAGGTGTTTGATTCTAAATTGACATTTGATGAATGAATATCACTACCGGAACCTCTAGGATTGGTGGCTTTGTTTTGCATTCTGCATCCATTTAATTATTATTTCCACCTTTATTCATTTATTTGTACCATCGCAGGTTCATTCGATTCGTTTTTTTTAAATTGAGCATCCCCTACTGTCCCTACTCCTCTCATTTTTAATCCTTCTTATATCCTATTTAGAAACACGTAGCACGATCAGTGCTTACTTTTCAAACTTCGTCAAGGCTTTTTTTTTAATCGAGTCGTCCTAGTCGATCATCTGTGGTTTTGTCTATTCCTCTTGCACGTACAGAAATCTATTTTTTTTACTCATTAATCTTTGATCTTCTTAATGCTATATTAGAATTTAAAATGGAAAAGAGATCTTGTTAAATTGCTTATTTGAACTTAATATACACTGAAAGAAAAATCTTGGTAAAATCAACAATTTTCCTTAGTTGTTTTTGCGTCAACTACGGGCTATAGTTAAAACAACCATAAAAAAATAGTTGATTACTTTTATGCACCATGACGCGTGGTTGTTAAACAACGTCCGTGGTGCAAAAAAAATAAGCAACCACAAACAATGGTATTCCAACAATATATATAGTACGCTGTGTGCATAGTATGCAGTATGGAATTGTGTTTGTTGAATTTAGCATTTGTATAGTAACGCGCACAATGGCTGCGGCCGAATTTGCCGCTGCGGCAGAATTTACCAAATTTCTAATTTTGCCGCACCGCTAGCGGTGATACCTACCATAGGTTGGCATCACTACTAGGTTGAATGGTCTAATAGACAAGCAATGGCTGATTTGTATTGTGACAAGCCAACCTAATCCTCGTACAACAGGATTTAGCAATACAAAAGACAAAAAAATGGATGTATTGCCGCAGCCCACTGCGTTTGCCACAGTGGAAGACATTGTCATGTGATTAACTTATAAAGCGTCATGCAACGTAATATAAAGGCTTCACAGCATGACATGAATATGAATTATATCGAACAGCAAACCGAACACAATTTTGCCATGTAGTATATGAAACTTCTATGATAGAATAGGAGTATGAGTATGAGGAGTATGGAAAATCAACAGTTTTCCTTAGTTGTTTTCGCATCAACTAGGGCTATAGTTAAAACAACCATAAGAAAATTGTTGATTACTTTTATGCACCATGACGCGTGGTTGATAAACAATTTCATTCGGAGCATAAAAAACGTCCAAATGTTGAAACGATTCTACTTTGCGTAGAATAATTCCAAAGACGTTGCTCACTGAATTACGTTTGTTGAAATCAACTATTGCGAAGTAGTTTAAGTACCATAAAAACTGTTGATAATTCGAAACTTAATCATAAAAAAGTTTTGAGTGAATTGATGAATATTTTTCTATTTATCAACTAATTTTCGTGGTTATGAAACAATTAAAACAGTTGATTTCATGAACCAGAGCCAACTACTTTTATATCGTTAAATTAACTATATTAACATAATAAAAATAACTATTTTCCGTAGTTCGTTTAACGATTTTGAATGAATCGTTGCAATACCATTAAAAATAGTTGAACCAACCAAGAGTTTTTTTTTCAGTGTATATATAATTTTGCTATAACTAGAATACTAGCTAATTCAGTGACGTGCCCATTATTGTGTATGATCAAAATTGATTCTACTGAACTATAATGATTGAAAATTTGAAACATATCTCTGGTATTGGTATACTTCTGATAGAAAAATATTTGATGATCTTTGCCACCACTTCCAGGACCAAGTTCAATTTATTCCCCTGAAATTCTAAATTGCTTCCAATATGTAGACAGACCCCTCTGCATATACTGTCCATTCTACTTTTAGACACTATATTGAATCCACTAATGGGATTAAACTTATTCTTCTTACCAGTGATGAGTGTCTCTGAGATGATTACTTAATTAAATTATCCATTTTTCAGAAAATATTCTAAACTAAATTTATTTTAATATAGACCCTGAATGTTCTGTTGGATTAATTTTATTAGAATCTATTAAACTGTCAGGCTTATGTACATTATCAACATTCTTAGCAAATATTTCAAAAAGACTTTCTAGAATAGCCTCCTTGTTTTGGATGAGATTTTCTACTTTATTATTACTTAGTAGTTTACTGAAAAATCTTTCCACTTCAATTGTTACCTTATACATCGAGTTATCATATGCCGGCATTGGTCTTACTTTCCGGGGAAAACTTCCCACAGGAATATTGAAATCATTACTTTTAGTTTGTCTTAAGGACAGTCGAATACTCCTTTTTAGTAAATACTTTATTAATTTCTCTTTGTGGATTTCTTGTAGGTTCATTGCTCCCTGCCTCTAAAAATGAAAAAGAGCTAAGCTGCTTCTCATCTAGAAGGGAGAACCTATTAATATCCGAAACCAACTGCCTAGGCTCAAAGTATGATACATTGTTTTTGCCGCTATTTCTGGTATAATTGCCTCATCTTTCCACTTTTGACAATTCCTGTCTGATGCTGAGTGTTCTTTTGAATTACAAAGAACGCAGGTTATGGTATTGCAACCCCTCTCGCAATTAGATTCCCCACATTTCAAACATAATCTTTCCGATACCTTGCAGAATTTGGCAATGTGTCCCAACCTTCCGCATTTTAGGCATTGCCTGGGTTTGGCGATATAATGATCCACCTTGATCCTAAGATACTCAATCTTAATTAAATCTGGGAGATTTTCTCCTTCAAACAAAACCTTCACAGAATAAGACGGAATTAATTGGGGTTATTTTTATCTCTCATGGAGAACCTCTCTGCTGCCTTAATTTTAATAATATCTAATCTATTACCATACATATTACAATAACTACCAAGATCCACTAAATGCTTTACATCAAAATTAAGCGGAATATTTCGAACTACACCATATCTAAAGATAAAGTTATTCGGAATGTATGCCTTCAAACTATTGTCTTCTAGTATTTTGTTGCTGAGTAGATCATTTGCATCAGTCGCTGTTTTGAAATTGATCCTTATTCTACCATAACCATTGTTGAAAATTTGATCATTATTCTTGATTCTATTAGACCTAGTTAAGGCATAAAAAATTACATCATTCAGATTAATTTTAGTATCATCAGTCTTTACCCTTTCAACTATCACTGAGTATATTTTTTTGGTGTTTTCCAAATACCGATTACTGTTCCTATCTAAGTGTCCATTGTTTCTTTTTGATGGCATCTTGCCATCAAGTTGGCGTCACTCACTAATACATTGGTACCTTCAATGCTACTTACAAGCCCCAAACCATGCGATACAGTAGGCTCAAAATGTTTCTGAGCATCTATCATAACCTGACTAACCGTAGATTGTTCATCCGAATCAATTTGCTTAACCGTTGCCTTAGTAATCAAACCACCTCTATCTTCATTGTTTTTTCTTTTTAATTTCGGCTTAAAAAAGCTATCCATCACGTTATCTTCCATGAGGTCTGCCTCCTACATAACCTCCAAATAGAAGTAAAAGACGGCAGAAACCCAACTACATAGCCAAGCAAGCTTCCACAGTAGGAAGAAAATACCCAAAATTACCTCATTTGAAACCCAATAGAACAAAGCGACTAATTCAAAATTTCTTACTACACTGAAACTTATCAGATACACGATTTCTAAAACTTGAAAAACGCATTAGGAGCACTACACTTTATAAAGATACCCTGATCTACAGGATAGAATGCGCTTAAACTCAACTTAACATCACCAGTGGTAATCGTCGAAAGGGCACAATGCTCTTAAGCTTGGCCTTCTTCCCCATCCATTTTTAGAAATCAATGAAGTTATTTTGTTCTTGTTCTAGACCAGACACGAGTCATTTCTTTTTCAGCATGAAAATATTCCTCCACATGTTGCAAAACCGATTAAAAAGTACTTGGAAAAAACGAAATGGGAAATCTTACTCCACACACCGTATTCTCCCGAACTTACTCCTTCTAATTGCTATTTGCTTCGACCAATACAGAAACACCTTTCTGAAAAATGCTTCACTTCTGTTAAGGATATCAAAAATAATCTTGATTCGTTTCGAATACAGCTACTACTTTTACATTTTCTTAATTTTTTACAATAAAACCTCGATTTCACCAAAAATTCTTTTACAACTTACTTGTACACCCAAAAGAATCTGGCAAAAGGCACGGTCCATTAAGTTGAGACATTGGGAGGTAATAGATCCGGCACATGATAGACTGTAGAAGTACAAAAAAAACAGAGGAGACGAAATATGCCCTGTAAAAGTATGAAGATATTTAAGAAAAACTTGTCATTCCCATCTCCACCATAATCTAATTTCCATTTCATACAATTTTCTCAAAATGACAGGCTTAATTCGTCAATTCTTTAAGTTCATGGTTATATTCAAACTATATTTGAAGGTCTTTCGTCGCCTACTCGTGCTCCTTGCCAGGACGCTAATAATAATTTACATAGCTTATCATCTTACCGAAACTGTTGCCAAAATAATCGTCCGTTTCACCTCCAGCAAAATCAACTTACATAAACAGATCAATATCAATATTTTTTTACATATTATTTCTTTAGAATTTGCATATATTTCATTCCTAAGAGTATAATTAGCAATTCCCTTAGCTATTGTAAATACAATTAATTGCCTTCTGTAAAATAGCGATATGATTCCACTTGTTGAATTTCTAAAAAAAAAACATATCATACATTCGTGCAAGTATCCTGAAAAGTGGTCCACTTTCGCTTTTCTCACTTCCTAGCTGTCCTTCATTCGACTTGAAAGATTTTTAAATTAGCCTTTAAACAAGATACCTGTTCACATTCATCGACCCACTCATATCTGTAGACATACATGAAACATTTTGCAGAAAATCCACAACCTACATATACTTTACCTTTCTTTATTTGTACATGAGTCAATTCCGTTGTTGTCCTCTCAGCACCACCCCCAAACCATAAAACGGGAAATAAACTCACCCTTGCGCCAAACTGTCGCCGCTCGTAAAGATTTTGGTTAAAAATCGATACGATACGATTTTGACGGTTGCGTTTCTTTCTGTATCGTTTATCCTAGTCGAATGGTAGTGAACGTTTCAGTGGAAAGTTTTTAAAAGGATTTCTATAGAGCTGTAGAATCAGTTTTGTGTTAAAAATATTTAAATTGTCACGGCAATTTCGTGTATAAGGTATAAAAGAGTTTTTGATTTGCGAAAAGTGCAAAAATAGTGAAAAATCTGGTATTTACGTTGTACAATATTGATCCTCCAGTCAGGACAAATTGCAAATCAGGACATTATGTGTATGACAGGACCGAGTGTAGTTTGAGAAGGTGACGCATTATTTAAGTGTTTTTATTTTGATATTTACTCATTCTCCGTTTTTCTATTTTAGTTGTTTTCGAATAAATACACTCCACGAAATCGTCACAAGCTTGAAATGCGTGGCCTTAACGTTTCATCGCCGAAAAAGCAAGCGAATTCAACATCAGGTCCAAAAACTGCAGTAATAATGCAAGCCAATAACGCATCGAGTACAATTGCTCTGCCGAAAGCGCAACATGCTAATAATCCGGAAGAGATTGTTGGCGGTGTTCAAGATACAATCTATCTTTGTAATTTTCGTGTATCGGTCGATGGTGAATGGTTGTGCTTGAAGGAACTTCAAGATCTTGAGATACAAGATGGCAGCGGAGTTAGTCGGAGTGGTGGAGCAACTATTGGTGACGGAAAAAAATCGACATTGGATGAAAGTAATGGTCGAGGACAAGTAGAAAGCTTTGCTATTGATGGTGATGGCTTTAATAAATACGATCGTGATTGGGTACACTATTGTAGGTGGCTTTTTTCCCCACATTATTATTAATTTCTATGTATTTTATTTGTTCGGTTTCAAGTTTTTATTGTGATTTTATTTTTAAATGGCATTGGAATATAGTCGAGTGTTTGCTTTGAAAACTTTATAGTATGTCTTACATTTTAAACGCCATGCCCAAGTACACATGCGAAGATTTCTAACCATACAACTCTTTCAAATATTTTGCTTTCAAATCATTCTGTTCTTGAGCAACTATCGACTATAAAACCTTTGCCACTCACAAAGCTATTGAAAATATTCCACTACTATCACAATTGAGTGTGAATCCCTTTGCACACTCAAACAATTCGGAAAATACTTTTGAAATTAGAATCCTTTACCGTAATTTGTGTTTATATATATGCTTTGCTTATCACTGCAGAAATACTATAATATAAGCTTTTGCATTGAGATATTTGCTTAGCACCAATAACTCACTTCTAGTTATACTCGGAAATTCAATCTGAATATAAAATATACGAGACTGAATTTACTTTAACGAAATTGAATAATTTTAAATTCTTCATTTGTTAAGTAGCCTTATGTATTCTATTTTTGTTGCGCGTAAGAGTGTGTTATTTGCACTATATTCTATAACTGAAATGCAGCGCATAAGTAATATCGGCTTTTTGGCAATATTAGAAGTGGATTTGAATGGCTTTGATTTTGTGTAGTTATTATGTTTAGGATGATAAATTTCAAAGTTTTGAACATAAACTCAATGAAATTGAGTCGGCGTAGTAAAAATTAATGGACACGAAGGAGCAAGTCATTATATTTACACTGTATACCTTACTTAATTGTTTAATGTGCAAAGATATTTGGTTTATTTTCGACTAGAAGCTGTCTAAATTCTCTTGATTAAAAAAACCTTCTGAAATAGAAGCATCCGTATATAGTCCAAATATTTTAGAGATTCAAAAAGTAGGCAACCCTTACAGAAAAGTCTACACGCCGTTCAGTAGTTCATGTCTGCCTTTTCACTTAAAAAAATGATAAGTTATTTCATATAGAGCAAATAGAGGTGTTTAATCAGAGCCCAATTCCAAGAAAATAGCATTTCCAACAGAAGGTTTGGTGAAAAAAAGGTAAAATATCTGACCAAAGAAGAGAAAGTGCAAATCAGATGCATTCTGACTAGACTTATCAGAAAGGAAGGCGGTAGGCAGAGGAATGCAGATAAGGCGTAGAAGATACTCAAAGATTTGACCATCAAAGTTATATATTATCTGAGAGTGGATAAAGTAAACGCTGAGACCTGAATGGGCAATAGTGTAAGATTTCGACACTACTTTAGTACGATTGGTACTGGCAAAATACATCCTGGAGTTAGAATACTATATAACCTGGGCTAAACCTGAGTCGGTCAAAGATCTGCAGAAACGGATAATAAAATAATGGATTCTTCTGGGTTTGCTAGGCTTTTGCCAGAGCCTAAATATTTGAAAATCTTCGGTGAACAGATGATTGAACACCGAACAACTGCTTATCACCGTTAGGTTAGATTGTACTGGCTGGCACAAGGCCACACATAGACCTATTGATCCATAGTGATACCCAATAAATGGACCACGAGAAAGAAAGTTCAATCCAAGCGGCCATCGAAGACCCCGGACTTTTTTCACGAACTGAAGGATGTCCTACAGCTTTTGCTCCGCCACGTGCGAGAGATCCACCAGCCAGGGCTCACCGAAGCAGCGCAGTCTGCTTTTCCCCACTGCCGGGCAGTGACACTGGAGATGCTGGATTGTTTCTGAAACCCCGGCTCCTACAGGTGTCGCTGGTTAGGGGTCCCATTTTCATAGCATGTACTGCTACAAGACAATGGCCAGTAATGATACCAACCAGCCGTTTGCAGTCAGTCCGCGTTAATTCGATGCGAGATTGTATGACCCCAACATGATTTTGGTTATCCTGCGGCTCTGAGTTGCATCCCATATGCACGTCGCACCTTGCATCATTTTGGAGTCGATTGAGTACTTAATCGTTTGGATAGGAGCTGGGATGTCTACCAATCTTGACTGGAGAAGACTAGCCCCATGCTTGGCTAACGCCTCCGTCCTCTCATTTCCATCAATGTCCTTGTGATCGGGAACCCAGAAGATTCTGACTCTTCTGTTGTTATCCAGTCTGTTCAGGGCCTGAATGCAGTCGAGTACACACTTCGATATGTATGTATGAGACATCAGTCGCCGTTATTCAAGCCAGATATTTAATTGAAGCAAAACTAGGTGAAGTACAATTAGATATTGTAGAGGTAATAACAGGTAGTAAATAAAATAAAAGTAAGGCAAATACAAAAAAGGAATATTTAAAAAATGCAATTAAGAAAGCAGTCCTACGATCCCTGCTTCTACTCCACAATTTATCTGTGAGCCGTTCGTATAACATATTTGCGCTTTTTTGTGTGGGGGTAGGAGTATTCTTCCATATGTTCCTTAACATAATTGTGACCCTGGACCTATTATCCAACCTTATTTGACCACTGCAGCTCAGCTTTTCCATTCTGAGCCTAATGTCCATCAGGTTACTAGCAGATATAACTCTGTACCCCTGATTCCGGCTCCTATTTAAAATGTTTAACTGTTAGTGATCAGTTAGTTAAGATTTGTAATTTGATATCTTGTTTATCTGTTTCGTTTGTAAATTCAAAAAATATGCAAGTGGAAAACATAATTTTAACATTCGTTGTGTTTTGTCAAATTTGGAAAATTTTGATGAGATGATGAACTGTCTGCACCAAGCAATGATGATAATCTCAAAGTGGTGTAATGTAAAAGCAAACTTTTTGGTTAGAATATCTAGAAAATAAGAACCAGATCGTGAGATTGAACTTTTATTACTGGACGACAATTTTCCGGAACCTCACACCTTTCCATTTTTCGTCATTGTTTAATTTATAGATAGTGCAAACGAGTGTTCCCATAGGTTCTGCTCTAACGACCTCGAATCGAGGAAGTTTTTGAGAGACTTATTCTAGATGTCTATATCATCCTTGTGTGCGCTCTTACTGGAAGGATAAGGAAGGATAAGGATTTCAATCCATTATTGAAACAATGACCTTACATACTTAAATTTACCTTAAATATAAAATCAATACCTGTAATAAGTCATATTGCCGTGGCATTTGCTAAAGGACCATTGAATCAAAGGTTATCTATCAATGAGCAGATGCGCTCCACAAAAATCTTTACTTTATTATTCTCGTTAACTTGTTAGGCCTTTAATTTTGAAATATATACTAATGATGGGGGGCCGTTCTCAGGACAGATTTCTTGAAGAAATCGATTTAGAGGCTGTTGTTGTTATTGAATATCAGCCATATCAATTACTTTGTTAATTTTTATACGACTGTTCCACCGTTATAATGTTTCACCCTGACAAGATAGACCGACATACTAATAGCACCATGGACATTCTTAAATTCCCGACCAGGGCACACGAAATATACCCTCACCTCAGAAAAATCACTAGCTAGTGCAGTGTAAATCTAAGTACCCGATGTAGCCAAGATTCATAGCTGAGCGCAAGACCGCTCACCGAGAAAAGTGGAGTAAGGGTGAATCACTTCACCAGCTCCAAACGAACCCAGTTCCTCCTCATGTTTCACCATTTCACCAAAAAAAAGTCAAACTTCTGATAAAAGAAAGCTCTTATGAAGAACTCCATACCGAGAGAAAGTTACGAAAAATCCGTGACTACTTGTAAAGAGGTATTCATCTCTGCAGCTTCCTGGAAGGATAATAAGCTAGCTACTCTTGCTTCCATTTATACTGGATCTCGGTCGATTGACAAAATAAAAACATTTGACAAAAAAATGAATAAAGAGTGCTCATAGATTAGACCAAAACTATTTCCTTTTGCAATCTTCATATAAAGAGTCGATTTAATGGACAGCCACTTAAGGCGATATCATATAAGTTTAAAAGGAAGAAAGGTGTAAATCAGTTTATTCTTCATTGTTTTTAAACAAGCTCGTAATTAATGCCTGGATGCTATAAAAGGAAATCAAATTAAAAAAGGTAGTGATTATAAAGATTTGTTGTCCTTGGTTTATTTTTGCTCCAAATTGGTAGACACATTATGTTGCTATCAAAATGCTGAGGACATCAACAGTAGTTGACTTTTGACATCTAACATCGATAGACAAACAGATGCAAAGAACGGTGGGGATCCTCACAAAACATTCCGCCAAACGATGTAGGGATAAGTAAATAAAGATATTTGCCAACAATATCCAAGATATATAGAAGTAAGCTATGATTTAACCCCTCTCTGATGGATCCCACAGTAACTAATGTATCGATCTTACTTCGTAGCTTTTTTTACCTGATAAAATGGCGCAGATTTTTGACAGAAATATAAAATCTTCAGAAAATATAATGAAAATATTAAAATACAACTTTATTATTAATTTTCCATTAATCTACATGCCATTTACTCTCAATATTTTTTTATGGAACTCCTAAAAACACACATTTAAAAGTTAAATTAGTATTAACAGTCGTCTTTAGTGACTGAATGCTGACAATTCGTTAAAAAAGAGTAAAAACGTAATGGTAAAAAAACCCAATAGCTGGCACATGGGCCAGTACTTTTTATCTCTTGTAACTCTGTATTTTCACGAGTGTTTTTTTTACCAAAAATTTGATATCGTCGTTCTGAAAAAGAAAAATATTAAATAATTCTCTCTAGCACTATTTAACTTGATTTTTTTTACTTTTGTCACTCTTGCCTTTAACACAGTTTGCTTCTAAGCTTTTTTCAATAAAGTCAACCTTGAAATTAAATTAAAATCATAAAATTATCCTCGAACATGGCCAGTTTACACCAACAAATGTGCTATCTCTTACTATCAAGAGTTTCCCAACTACTAGTCACTCCGATCTCACGTTTATCTGTGAAATTTGGACAAGATTTTGGATAAACTGGTCGTCGTGATGGTTTACCAGGTTTTTGTGATGAGACTGTTGAACTTTTTGGCGGAGAATTTTTCAAAATTGATTTTGTTTTCGGTATTAAAGGCTGCGGTGATTGACTGGATGATAGAAACTCAGAAGATCGTGGTGTGTAAGCATTTATAGGACTGGAGATTGTCGTTGGTGGAGGTGACTGAAAGTGAATATTATTCAGTTTCTTCAGCACCTAAAGCGATAGACGCTCAAAACTTACCTTTTTTGCTGCAGCATTTGGTGTTTTCGGAACACGTTTATTATCCTCAGTTTGTTTTTTGGTTTTCTTTGATATACTGAATTTCGGAGGTGAAGGTGATAATTGATGAACAGGTTTGATACGAGGTGAGACACGTTTCGTAGACCTAGTCGCCGATGTTCCAGCTTGTGGAGGGAAGCACAAAGGCAAAGGGTATTTAGGGCTTATACGCCACTGAGAATTTGACGGCTCGTTCGGTTCTTCGGACTCGTTAAGAGTGTTCGTTTTTTGGCCGAAACAACCCATACAGGAACCGACTCTTCTAGCCGGATAGTCCTTGGTTGGATAATACGGTTGACCACAATATTTACACATTTCTGGTGAAATTTTGATACCACGCGGTGAATATTTGTTAGGGGACGATTTACGAGTCGTTTTCTTGATACTCTTCAGAGATTCGCCAAATAGTGGTTGGTTATGTTTGAAAATTGGTAAATAGAGACTTGATTGCTTTGAATCGATGTCATCTAAAGTTTAAAAAATTATTTGTGTAACGTTTAAAGTCATGTTGGCCACTTCATTTTCAAAACATTATTATGCAAGAACTGTTTGACCTGGCTGCAGATTAAAATTTTACACAGCTTTTTAATTTCAAATAAATGTTCATGTGATTATTATCATTACTTACTTACACTTCTCTCCACTTGTTCCCTCAAATCTTCTTATCCCCATATGCGAATCTTTCACACCACTCGAACTACTCGGTGGACTTGTGGTCTCTTCTACATCGCGCGGTGGCCTTCCAGTACCCTTGTATCGATTCTTCCGAAATAGCCATGAACCTTCCTGACCTCCTGCCTTACGCTCTTGAATTACGACCTTTCGTTGGTGTTTGCGTTTCTTTAGCCTCGCCCTTCCCTTGCACATCTCACACATATTTTTCGTGATGATCGCAACAACACAAACGAAAATCATCAAAACTACAGCTACTGCAACAGCAGCAATTATATAGTTCTTTCGTTTGGCCTTAAAATTTTCTTCGTCATCGAAACCTTTTTCGTCGAACTCGACGTCATTGGAAGAGGTGTCACTCTTTCTAGTGAATAGTTGACGGAAGAAATTGGTTTTTTTCTTCGTCGAGCGCAAAGGTGTGACTTGAAGCGGAGACACGGGGACATTCGCCGATTGATTTAATGATTTTTTGGACTTCAAACTTTCATGATTGGGTTTTTTGGGCTTTAAACTGTCAGTGCTCCATTTTATAGACTTCAAGCTGTCAAGACTTGTTTTTATAGACTTCAAGCTATCATGGTTCGATTTTTTTAGCTTCGAGGTGTCATGGTTCGATATTGTAGATTTAGTCGCTTTGACATGCTGTTTAGCTTGGTCCTGGCGTTTTTTCGTCACACCAACCTGAAGGATATTATTACTGCCCTGATCGATTGTCTCGATAATTCGTAGGACTGCGCCCAGTCCAGGGTAGAGTATTTCGTCTTGTAAGTGTGGCTCTATGTATTCCTCAATCCATTCTTTCAAACGCTGATTGAATTTCTTCTGACACACTCCCTGATATTGATAGCATCGTGAAACCAATACAAAATATTTCACCAAAATAAAGGCCGAAAGCTTCGATTTTAAATTGTAGCTGTGTTTCCGTTTGAATGGTAGCCAGATAATGGAAAGTCGTCCTTTTTCTTGAGGATCTAATTTCGGTAGCGATACGATCATTTCTTCATCGTTTTCAGATCGGATGTCGGTCAGATTCAGAGTTAAGCATGCTGTAGCTTCCGATTTATTTGTGTCGTTGGGGTGTTTGCAAAAAGCTCTTATTGGTTGAATGTTAAGATCGATGTTATAAAAGTCGGATGTGGGTTTTCGCCAACCGTTACCGTTTGTGTTTAGAAATCGTTTGCATTTATCTAGTACACTGAATACGTGCTCGGTAGTTCTGAGAGTGATAACGCCAGCGTAGTATGAAAGTTTGCAGAGCGGTATGATCAAGTAGTTAAAATAGCTGAAAATATAAAAAAAAGTTTTTTGATGAGTTTGAATGGATAGAAAACTTTTTGAATTGTTTCTAAATGAATTTGTGTTCTTTAGTTTTAAGATTCCAGTTGGTTATGCAAGATACTGAAAGGAGGATGTATACAGGAAGCGCTATTTCTATCTGGTCACTGGAACTATTGAATAACCTTGACAATTCTCGACTGGTTAGCGTCATCAAACACGTCAAATCAGTAAAATTTTAGTCATGCATCGATGCATACCGAAAAACATGCCGAAATAATGGCGCTTTGCATTGAAAACAATCATTCAGCTGTATTAAATCAGCGTGTATATCGTCAAAAATATTGTGGCCGTTTTGTCCTCAAAAGCGACATAGTTCGTCATTTAACGTCAAATTTTTTCGAGCATGGGTCTCTAGCAAATCACGTTAGACCTCGTCCACATCGTTTCAATCAAAATATTCAAGCTGTAAGAAAAAGTGTAGCCGAAAATCCAAATGCCCTGTGTCCCCGCCGGGCTTAGCAATCAAACATCAATGCAACAAATTTAAGGAAGCTCCTGACATGTTCCCATATAAAGCACAGTTGACTTAAATATTAATGAAAAAAGACAAGCTGCGCTGGAGTTACGGAATCGTTGAAGCTGAGTCGGATTTTTGGAGCAAATTCGGATGACCAACGAGGCACATTTCTCAAACAAACCTGTCCCTTTTGGGACTACGATAATCCTTAGATAATTCACGAAACGCCATTGCACGACGACAAAGTGACTGCTTAAGCCGCTATTTGCTCCAAAACCATCATTGGGCCATTTTTCATCAGAGCTGGTGAAACAGTCAATCGATATCTATGAATGTTGGCACTTTACGTTAAAAAGCCTTGAAAGCCTTCTAGTTCCAATAAGATAGTGCGACCTGATACTCTGTGCGCTCGACAATAGACTCATAGGGTCTGAAGTCCCCGGAACGTGCCGTATCAGAAAAAAGGCGATATTGACTGGCCACCAAAATCTGCAGATTCAACTCGATCGGACTTCTTCTTCTTGCGGTTATATTCGAAAAGTAAAATGTATGCTAATAAGCCAAATACAATAGAAGACCTTAAAGACAACGTTCGAGCCCAAACAGCAGCCATATTGCCCGAAACACTGACTAATGAGTTCGCTTTTTTTCTCACCAATAAAGTCGACCATTTTATCGATATTGTTTTCAGAAACTACTTAGGATAAATTGCAAAAGGGAAAGCTTAATAAAAAACACAGCTTTCCGAATCCTATTGATAATTGTCAAAGTTATTCAAAATTCTTTGGCCAAATGATTGCGCTCCTTGTACGAAATATAAATTCAATGTCAAATTCGAATGTGAGGCTGTTGATAAGCTTAAAAGTCGTGCCAGATTCTCGTTAAGAACAATAAGGCGTCTTATGCCTGGTTCGCCGACCTCACAGCAATCTCCCCTGAGTGAAAATCTTCTCACCTTTTCTGCTTGGATGATACTGATGGGGTGACACAATAATCAGAGCTCATGAAACTCAATGCTCTCTTGGTTGCTGGCTTGCAATCTGAGACGCAAGGATCGTCTTTTTGATGATAGGCTTAGTTTTGGTTGCTTTGATAAAAACCGTAGTGAATCGAGTGGTGAAGAAACTGTTACTTCATCCTCAGGTGATTCAACGGGTGCTTTCGAAGAATGATGTTCATCGAAAGTTGGCTTGAAGCGCTCTGGGGACACTTTAATGACGCAGCCATTAACTTCGATCGCTTAGCAAAATTCTGCGAGACAGTTAATGGTGTTTCGTAACCCACAGAATGGTTATATTAATGACATCGAACTGCATCACAAAAAACTTTGCTCTTAGTTAGCTTCCCCTCCCGCTAATTTACTAAGAATGCGTGAGGGACACTCTAGGTTCGATTATATTTATTGGTCTTTGGAAGGCATTCATTCAAACTACTTATTAAGCCAACTTAAATTTAACATTAATAATAAACGTGTCAGGCGGGTGAATTTTTGTCGAACCCCCAAGATCGGACCAATTATGGTGCCAATAAACCAGTCACTGCAATAAGTAGATGCTTTAACGAAGCTTACTATATGTTTGATTTTCATTTATTTAATTCTCTATAAGAATAATTAATTTCTATAGTAGGTGTAGATTTTGGATTAGACGAATTTAATAAAATGAATGAATGAACACAACATTAAATTTTTCTCCCCTCGTAGAATAGTAAAACAACACGTCTCACTGGATCTCAGCCAGCATCGACAACAGATTGCAATATTTTCAAAGAAACTAGACTAGTAGTATGTACCTCACTAATAACGCCATCGTTTCTCTCACTTTGCTCCCTGTTGCAATTTAGGAACATCCCTTGTGCCAGCAATAGAATCTTTGTATTGTCTACTCTTGCGAAATCATCCCTTTCTTTTTATGTGCCTCCTGATTCTTATCATCATCTTATCCTTAAAATCTACCTCAATGATCATTTGAAGAACGAAATCTCTTCCTCAGTTCGCTTTAACTTCCGCAATTTACCTTTAATCAATTACTGTTAACTGATTTTTTCCGTTAATTTTAAAGCTAAGAACCATTCTTGGAGCTATCAATTTAACCATAATAAATAAAAAAAACAATCAGTGTCTGCAGGCCAAAATGTTAGTAGCCGCTAAATTTCAGTAAACTAGATTCAGTAAACTAGATTAAAAAGGTCCAAATATTTCAAAATAAAACAAATATCATCCATTCTATACACAAAAATTAAAATAGCCATCGAAATACTTACCCTCCTACGGCATCATAAAAAGCCTTCTCAGCGTACCGTTTCTCGTCGCCTTCGGCCATATTATAAATCATCTTATTTACTTGATAGAAATATTGTAATAACGACTCAGCCTTATCATCGTCCAGTAGGCAAGTCAAATCTTTCGGTAGCAGAGACTGAAAAGAAAAAACGAACATGATTTTCAACTGTACTTGATTTGATTGTCACTTAAAAATAAAATCTAAATATATAATTAATTTTTTTTTTAAATCTCAACAAAGCTTCAAAAAACTACTTTAAATGATTTCAAGTAATAAGATGTCAAACAAATTTTCAAACTGAAACTCCTGTCATATTTTTTTTAAACTATTTGTTTATTGTAGGATTTAATTTTAACATAAAATACAAATAAGATAAATCTTAAGTAAATTACATTTTATTCAGAGACCGTCTCCCAGCTGCTCGTATGGCTCTGACTCTGTTTCACTATTGTCTCACGAGATGCATTATTGGTCTAGAAAAAATTAAATGTTAAAATCATAGTTTGAAGAAAAAAATGTATTTTCAAAACTAAAACTAGTAAAATTTAGGGCTTGCTAGAGCGAATTTTTTCATTCGAAAAGTTTGGAATTTATTTGAAACTCTCCAAAATATGTTTCAAATTAAGTAAAAGTGGATACCTGATTAGTTAAAGTGAACTTTTGTAACAAATATATACGTCTTCTTCCACATTATAAAATATCAAAATCACAGCTAATACTTAACTAAAATAAAAAAATAAATAAATTATTTCTCTACTTACCCTCATAGCATCAAAACTCTTTGATCGCTCCTTACCAAAATCTTTCGAACACTCTCCACTATATTCCGGTTCCAATGAAACTACACTGCAACAAACAAAACGTTTCATGCCTCGTTTCGATATCGAAAATGGTTTTGCAGTTTTCAATCGTGCACTGTAGACATTATTCAACTTAATCGATGATACAGGTTTAATTCGGGGCGATTTCATTAAACTCCAACAGCTATGACATTTCCGTTCTTCGATAGGACAATTTGGCTTCGTCATGTAAATCGGATCCGTTTCATTGATCGGGTTGGCACAATCAACACAATACCAGTCTGATTTTCGACAGCACATAGAACATTTCCTTTGATTTTTTGTGATGAAAGTTTCGCTACGATGATAGACTGGATCGTTTTCACTTATTATATTTTGACAGTTGGCACATCGTCCTTTTGCCTTCAATTGAGTTGTTCCCGCTCTTTCACGACAGCTGGCACATTTGCCTTCTTGCTTATGATCCTTTAGACTCGTTGTGTTGTTGGGATCAGTTTCATCAATCGATTTTCCACAAGACACGCAATTCGACTTCCGTTTTGATTTTTCATCACAGTCAGCACATTTTCTCTTGTCTTTAGGACAATTGGGACGTTTATAATGAATAGGATCATCAGCTTTTATTGACTGATCGCAGAGTACGCACTTCCATTTGGATTTGTTTTCTTTGGCACATTTAGGACATTTAGTAATACCGCCACTAAGAACCGCATCATCTTCCTCAATTGACTTCGAGCAAATTTCGCATTTTAAAGGTTCATTTTTCTCTTCACATCCAGCACAAATTCTCTTCTCCGTCTTCTTCGAACCTCCCCGGTCTTCCTGTTTGACTGGCTCCTTACAAATAAGACACGGTTTCGATTTATTCACTGCCTTGAAACCTCCCCGAACGCACATCTGACACTTCCGCCCTTCACTCGACTGTTGAAAATGTTCATTCTCTTTTATAGGTCTTGCGCATGAAATGCAATTCAGTTTAGCCTTTTGTCTACCGTGGCAGCCGGAACACATTCGCTTTTCTATCGGACAGCGCGGATCCCTGAAATATATAGGATCATCTCGTTTAATCGGCCTCTGACATTTGACACAAACCCAATTCGGATTAGTTTTGTCGCCATCGGCCTCAAACCCCGAGCCCATTCGTTTTCTACTCGATTTCCTTTCATCTATTTGAACGGAAGCAAGTGAAACAAATAATTGCTTTTGATTGTTTGACTTACCACAGCAACCGCAATCACCGGACTTAGTCTGACAGGCTGGCTTATTTGAACATTTCCGTCGCGGCGAATAAGGACAGGTTTGATCGTTACAGCTTCCAGCCGACTTTCGAGGACTTCTTTTAAGGTTGTCGTCTTTGGATTTGACTTTGGCTTTCTTCTTCAATGAGAATCTTGGTTGTTTGAGCGGAAGAGTCTCGTCAACTTGCTGAGCGCTATAAAGGCAGTTTTGACACTTTCGCTCTTCTACGGGACAATTTAGATTTTGTGTGTAGATAGGATCACTAGTGGGTATGATCTGCTGGCAGACTACACAAGTCCATTGTTCATTTGTTCGATCAGTATCTGCAACTTCTATGGATGTGGATCGGAACGAATTTTTCGAGTCATCTTAAATCCAAACAAAAATAAAACATTATGTAACTAAAACCCTTTTGCAATAATTTCTTACTTGATTCGAGTCGAGCGCTGGATGCTACCTCACCGCTCTTAATTCGAGCATTCCCATAATCCGGTATCACCGAAGAACTATTACTCCTCAAAGCGATTTCTTCATCTCGTCCCAAGCATAGTCCTTTTCTCTTATCACCTCTGTTCGCAAGAAATGTACACAAACCACCTTTCTTCCGATTAGAGACTTGCACTACTTCTACTTTTTCTTTACGTTTGCCATTCATACTGTCATTACTCTTACAGAGGTCCCGCATATACTTCATGATCATCGCAACTATAAAAATGATAACCAGTAGAATAAGTACAATCAGCAGTATAATCATCAGAATATCACGGCGTTTCGCTTTTCGCTGAAGCTCTTTGCGATTTTCGTCTTTCTCTTCAATATCATCATCTTTGTAGTCGTATACATCAGTCTCATCGTCGACTTTTGTACTTTTTCCGAACAGCCTACTCCATAGCCCGCATTTCTTATTTTGCTCCGTTATATTCTTTTTGCTCCGAACGATCACTATAGATTTATTCTGAGCACTAACGTCTCTAGTGACTTTGATGCTACTCCTCTTAGCTTTCACAATAGGTTCTGCGACATGCTGAATTGTCATCGAAATTCTTAAAACTGCCCCTAGGCCTGGGTACAGCATATCATCATTCAAATGGGGCTCAATATTATCCTCAAGCCATTGTTTCAGTCGAAAATTGAAAGCATCGGGACAAAGCTTTTGAAAGTGATAGCATCTAGTGACAGCAACAAAGTATCGAATTAAGATAAACGCCGAGGAAGCTGATTGCAAGTCGTAGAAATGCTTTCGTTTGAAAGGCAGCCAAATGTTTGTCAAAAGACCAAACTCATCCGGGTCTAACTTTGGTAGCGACACAATCATATCTTCATCGTTCTCCGATAGTTCGTCAGCTAAGCTCAAGCTCAGACATGCATTTTCCTCTTTCCGTTGACACTGGCATATGTTCGAAACATTCAAAGGATCAATATCGTCTTCGAATTCCTTCGAATACGGTATAGGGTGCCGCCAGCCTGTACCATAAGTATTCAAAGCTCTCTTGCAACGTTGAAGTAAATCGATAACCAATTCGGTTGTTTTCAGTGCAGTTAGGCCAGCGTAAAAAGAATATTTTGTGACAGGCATGAGATAACTATTAAGGTACCTGAAAATCAGATAAACTGTTAATAGGAGATAAACAAATGGTAATATGGCTTACCCTCCCACAGCATCGCTGAACGCTTTTTGACAATATTCTCGTTCAGGCTCGTCAGTAATCCTTGCAATGATTTTATGTACAACGTAGAAATGTTGAATCAAAAAATGAACTGATTCATCATCTAACAGGCACTTTTCCATATTTTTAGGAAGTAAGAACTACGTATGTAAAAATATTGTTAAAGCACTTTGTTGTGCTGAGAGGTCGAAATCAACAAGAAAATGTAGCAAAATGAATACAGTTATTTCTATTTACTGGTATGAAATATTAAAATTGAATAAATGTAAAAAAGTTCCCTGTTGACTCAGTTGTTCCTTCGATTAAAAAATGTTAATAATAATGCCCTTGCCCTTGAAGTGTAAATTATGTTCCATTAGAGATTTTGAAACACAGTAAACCACTGTGAAAAGCCTACAATAAATTAACACAATAAGCTCTCTGAGCTCCTTAACTTATGTAGTTAAGTCGTCAAACTTGGATGTCTGTGATGACACACTAGCAATGGGCAAAATACAGCATGCCACACACAGCACTATTTTACAGCTCGGCTCATTACTCCCACTACAGTGCCCAGTCAAACGGGCCCTGCGTATTGGGAATATGCTGAGGTACTATAATAGTGTACTCTGTGCGGTGTGCTGTTTTGCCCATCTCTATTATACACCTTGATTCTCATGCCCAGCAATATTAAAAATATAAATATGTTAAGCTCGCTCAACTATTCCATCGATTTTAAAAATCGTAACGATAAATTAATGTTAATTGGTAAAATGATTGTAATCTCTAAAATATACTCATAGCCATTTTTAGTCCTATTTCTGTGATATCCCATTAAAACAAGGTGCTACCGGAGCTGATTCTATGCCTTTGTGCCCTTGTAGATAAAAACAACAGAAGAGCCATTTTAGTAGAGACATAAAATCACATCAATGTTTTTCTTCAAAATATAACAAAAAAAAACCCTTTTACAGTACCCATTCTCAAGAATATCTTGTATATCAGCCTAATTTTTTTCTTAATCTCCGAGGAATCGTATCATTCCCACATATATCTGTGATGAATCTTAGGTTTCTATAATAGAGTTCATTTTGCCTCTTCATTTTGCCATTTTCTAGCAACTTTTCCGAGAAAAAAGTGGTGCCGCTGTAGGTGTGGCTCTAAACATTTTTTCTCTCCTTTCTTCCACTCTCTCCACTACTCTATCAGCGTGCACAGTCCATGTGCATCATCTTTATCCTCCAGTAAGCTTTTCATAGTGTTTCCCAGACAACTAGTTTGTTGGTATAAGGGACAGCACAATTCTTATCAACATGATAGACTCACTTTCATTCCTGACTGGTGTAGCAATAGATAGTTTTTAATAACATTTAAATTTCATGCAAATCCCATACTTCTCGTGGTCAATGGTATCAAAAGCCTTTTTCAGGTCGACGAAAATTGCTGCCACATAATTACCTTTATCCAATGATCGATTTACGAGCTGAACTGCATCAAGGGTAGCCGCAATAGTGCTGCTATGCTCCTGATTTTTGATTATTAGACGCTATTTGATATTCATTATACGCTAAATTCTCTTATTGAGCAAAAATTCAGACCTATTGTACGTAACAACCCTTACAACCTGGCTCTGAGGAAAGAAATAATGTTAAATATATGTAAGACAATACATAGACATAGATGAATTCGAAATAAAGAAAATAACCATCCATTTTGATAATGCAGCTGCTTAAATGTAAGCAGAAATGGCCAAACACATCCCAGCCAAGGTAACTAATTTGATAGGTTAAAATAGCACATAAGCTGCAACCACACTCTCATTAGTATAGTATACACCCCGATCCACTTGGGCTGACTTGGATTAAAATGAAAATAAAAGTAGGTTTTCGATGTGACTGGATGGACCGAATATAATTGATCTAGTCAAATACCTGAACAGAACTTAAGTGGGACTCAAATTTTTTAATCCCTCAATCACTTGATCTGAGTTTTTTCATGTCGATCCGATCCGAAGAATTTCCTGATGGGATCGACTAATCCACGGATTGTTCAATCTTAATTTGACGCCACATTGTAGACGTAGCTACTGAGACATTTGATGTGTCGAGTTCCTTTATCTCGCCCCAAAATCAAACAGATCACAAGGCAAATGGTTCAAAAAATCCACGACCGCAGAGCTAACGAGCGTGTCATCCGCCTTTTTAACTTTTTTTGTACAATCCAGGAAGCAAAAAATGAAATTAATAACATAATTGATCGAAAAATAATGAAAAATAATGAAAAGTTTGAGCCTGGCCAAGAGTTCATTCCATAATCAACATGTACGAGTAAATAAAATCTGATTTACTTCTGGTACGCACTCACGACTAGTTCAACCCATAGCCCAGTGTAACTTCACTGTTGATCGTCCATGACTGGATTTGAGTCACAGACCGACCAAAAGCACTAGCCGCCAGTGCTCTCTCTATTCACATCCATATAAACAATATTTCAAACAAAAAAAAAATTCTCACACAAAGTAAATTACTCAAACACTTAATGTAACAACACCAACAACTCACCTCAAATTCTCTTCGTACTGTCAACAATGCTATATCTTCCATTGTAAAACACTCCTTGACCATTCCATCATTACCAAATAAATTCGTTCCTACAAAATCTTCGATATATTCCAATTTGGATTGTTCTGAACTGTCATCACAATCGTTGCCGCCATCGTCACTATCGTCCTCATCACAAACTCCAAACTTACTCAAACTTGTCCATAAAATGATTAATATAAAAAATAAAGATCGACTTTGTTGCTGCATGCTAATGCAAAATTTATCATGATGTCTACTAAAAACATGAAATAAATTTCAAATGTCAAAAATTTGACGCTGTTTCGTGTGAATACAATTTCAAAGATATGATGATAAAACAATAGTATTTGTCACAGAATTATATTCTATGTTTAGTTAATTATTATTTTTAATATTACGTTTCATTCAAAATTCATAACTAATGATTCTTTTTTCTTCATTGAATCGTTTCAGATCGTGATCCAGCTGCTATTGAACGAAGTAACCTAGTGAATATTTGTAAGCTTGTCGTTAAGGAACTATTGGAACAGTCACTACGTTTCGGTCGAATGTTGGACTCTGATCACTTACCCTTGCAGCATTTTTTCATTGTTTTAGAACATGTATTGCGACATGGATTGAAGCCGAAAAAGGTTCTTTTAGATTGAGAAAAAAAAATGATATAGAGGATAAGTTCAATGCGAAAAGGATATTAAATGGAAATGCATTGGAAATGCTAAAAAAAATAGAGTAAAGTTGTCTAAACTACAGTACATTTTGAGTCTGGGGGTTAAGTATTTTAAAAATGATTTGCACAAATTTAGCCAGGACGTTTCTATGGTATATGTGCATTCTGAGCGTTCATAGTTTCATGGGTCTCTTTACTTATGTCTAGCTCAGATTTGGCCCAGAGCCGAGTTATAGATACATAGTCGTAGCATAGCTTGATCTTCCATGGCTGGAATGGACCAGTGATCACAAACGCTAACAGCTCGGGATCATTTAGAGCTGAGAGCACCAATTAATTCCACTTCACTAGTGTGGAGTGAAGCCCCACTCCTGGTTCAAGTGTCATTAATTCTAAAATATTCCTAGAAACATAGATGCTTGTCATATCCAATAGGAAAAAAAATCTTCCAAATATAATTGTACCCGTACTGAAACCCACTCTTCATGGGCACAGCCAACACTATGAGCTGTGTTGAACGTTGAAGCTAAGAGCTGTACGAAGCCACAGAAAATATCTTATAACAACATTCTATAAGGCATGTTGCACATAAAGTATTACGTGAATTGAAATTTCTTGACAACCATCAACATTTCATGAGGAATATGACCTATTTAACAAAATGTACAAAGTGAAAGTTTTAAGTACTGAAAAAGAGAAGATTATTTGCGGCAAATTGAAATCTGCCAAAAGATTGATATTCATCTAGCCTCGAACAATTAATCTTTAACTTTAAATTGAATTCATAAAATTATGAAATCAGAAAAAGTCCATCAACCTGCTGTCGTGATTCCTTATTAGTGTTGACTCTTAAATAGAAATAGATTAGGAGGATCGAAAAGAAATCAACTTTGTTTTTGCTGGCGAAAAACATTTATTTATGAAAAAAAATCTTAAATACTTTTTCCATCATTCGTAAAGACAATTGTTGAATTTCCTTTTTAAAAAGTTTCACTAAAAATCTTCTCTAATTGCATTTTCATTTTTCCAACATTATTAAATTTTGTACCAATTAATGTATGCTCTAACGATCTGAAAAGATGGTAATTTGACGGTGCGAGGTCTGATGAATAGGTTGGATGAGTTAAAAGTTCCAATAAAAGTTCCCTTATCTCTTTCTGTGTTATTTTTGCAACGTGAGGCCTCACGTTAATGTATTGAAAGATCCTTTTTTATCGATCAAGAGACATCGTTTTTTATGAACTCTTGTTCCATTCGCTTGAGTTGTTCACATTATACTATCGTTGTAAAGGAACAGATTCAAACAATTTATAGTGCATGATTCCAGAAAAATCCCATCACACACAAACAAGGACCTTGTTTATTGTTCGTGATATTTGAGGGGTCGAACAGGGGCTTCTCCGGATGAAAGCCAATATTTTTTTTTTATACTTGATTATTGTACAGCACCTACTTCTCATCTCCAGTTACAGTGCACCACAAAAACGTATCGGCTTAATAGTAGGGTAAGCCAGAAAGTACGCCGTTGGTCGAGCGCCGTCCCCGTTAATACATGAGAAACCCAAATTCCTTGCCTGTACAATATTCATGCTTCCAAAACTGAACGCTGTTTTATTTCCAATAAAATTTGTGCTCTCTATGCTTCCGAAAACCGTTTTTCCAGATGGTGTAAATATTGCTGGGTTGCATATTGGGCATTAATTAACATCCAGTAAATTTAATTCGACCAATAACTCGTTCATGCGAAAAATGAAAAAAATGCTTGAGCGACCTGATAAGGCGTAAAAAATCCTTTACCCCACTTGAACTAGCGCCAATCTTCAAGACCACTAGATCTTCAAGGTGTGTTTAACAAATAATGAGTCTATATTCGAGCAAGAAAATTTATTGAATCTTCGCTACAAACTACTAAAATTCTTCAAAGTTTGCCTCTGGTGCTGCGATATACTTTTTCTAGCGAGTTTTTTTTATAATTGAAAGACATTTTTGTAGGTGATTTCCGGAATGTTCTTCAAACAGCGCATTGAAACTGACTTAACCACCTATGGCGGCGACCTTTAAGGCCTGTCTTCAATTTAGGGACCAGGAAGAAGTCTGTCGTAGCCCATTGAGGACTGTGAGAGGGCTGAGGAAGAGTTGCAATGTAGTTCCAGTCCAAGTAGTTTTTGGCGGCGAAGAGGTGTGATTCGATGCATTGTCATGATGTAACTTTCAACTGGCGGCGATGTCAGACCTCACTCGATTGACCCTTTGCTTTGGTCTATACAGGACTTCCGCGTAAAAAGCACCATTGGCGGTCTGTCCTACAGGTACAAATTTTTAGTGGACAAACCCCTTGTCGCCAAAGAAGGCATAGGTTATGGCTTTTATTCTCGACTTACTCATTTGAGTCTATTTTTGGCGTGGCGATATTGTTGTCACTTTGGCCTTTTGACTCAGGATTCTACTCAACAATCCAAGCTTTGTCCCCGATTATTACATTGTTTAAAAACTGCGGATAGTTGTGAACACTCTTCGAATGATCTTCGCAAACATGCGCACGATTTTGCTTTTGGTCGTCAGTCAATACTTTTGTGATGCAAATTCTCGGTAATGATGTTATGAGCAGTCCTTTTGTCGAATCCTATTTAGTCTGTAATCATTCGAATACTTAATCGCCGGTCTGAGTTCAAAAGATCAGGCACACGTTTCACATTATTTTATTTTCTGCTCATGAGATTTTCGTCTTCTACAGTCTCTCATCCCTAAACATTCACCGAATTATGGCCAACGTCTCCATAGCCGATTTTTCAAGACCCACATAAAACTTGATAGCATAACACTGCTCGCTCGTCCGTTTTATTTTGTCTTTCGACCGAGAGATCTAATCGTCTCGTTCAATTTCACGATTCCTTATTATTATTATATATAACACTATGAATGTAAAGGACTACTCCTTAAGATCTGACACCATCATAAAACATTTCCACGCAATTCTAAATACACGTCCTACGCATTGAATTTATCACCTTCATCAGCAATGAAACACGCAAATCAACCCAAACTCAATTACTTAAACCATCCAAAATACACTTCAGGGCTTACTCGGTCCGAAAAAAGAACTCTGGGACATACTACAAAGTGTCGAGAAATACTGTCTGGAAGCTCAAGACATAACCACCAGCGTGCGAGATCTGCCAACAGTTCGCACACACATGGGAAGAGCACGAGCCTGGCTAAGGATTGCTCTGATGCAAAAGAAACTTGCTGATTACCTACAGGCTCTAATCGAACATCGAGATGAAGCCTTAGCTGAATATTATGAACCACATGCCTTAATGATGAGCGATGAGGTTATGACTAAAAAAATTAATTTAGTCGTCAAACTTGCTAAATCCAACATTTTCCATTTGTAGGTCGTTGTGATAATGGGGATCTTAGTAGGACTCAATGTTATAGACTGTAATTTATGTGTGAAAGAAGAGGACTTAGACTCGCAGCAAGGTGTTATTGATTTTTCACTGTATCTGAGATCGAGCTCGCGAACCAGTCCTGAAGACGAGGTTGCAATTGTCGATGGTCCCGGGGGAAATATGAATGCTGTACTTGATCAGAAAAATTATATTGAAGAACTGAATAGGCATTTGAAGTAAGATTTCGATCAAGTACTATACTATGACGAAAGTTAACGAATTATACTTTTTTTTGTGATTTAGTGCAACAGTTGCGAATCTACAAGCCAAAGTTGAATCCCTTACTACTACGAATGCTTTGATGAAAGAAGACTTGGCAATTGCACGAAACAGCTTGCTGGCATTACAAGCGGAAAATCAGGCTCTCAGGCAGGGCATAAATAGAAATTGTAAGGCTGTAGTAATTTTTTTTCTGTGCCAAATAAATATTAAATTGAAGAACTGATGCAAATGCAAAATTGGAAAATACTGATTGTTCAGGTTACTGTCGTGGTTCTTAATAAGTTTCAATTGTCCTCCTCTCAAGAATTCAAATATTTCTTGTATTTAATATTTAGCATCAATTGATATCAGTATTCTTCTTCCATATATCACTCATTTCGAGCAGCAAAAGTCGATTACTTGCTATTTTTGAGCCAATTTGCGATCAGTTTGGTTTTCTATTGCATTTATCTTCGATTCTAGGCAAAATTAATCTTCGTTTAAATATATTTGCTTAATTCCCTTGAAGAAATATCAAAATTTCCAGCTCAACTTTATTTTATTTGGCACAATCAACTATCAACTCCTCCCTCTGTCCACATACTAACACGAAATATCCCCCAAATTTCATTCAGCGCAAAATAGCCTCTCACATTCCGGAAATACCGATAATATCTCGCAATCGGGTAGTGATCGTTTATCGCAAGCTGAAACTGAACTATCTGATGCGTTGGTCGAGGAAAAGAAGAAATCGCAGGAACTTGAAAAAGAACTGAAAATACAAATTTCACTAAAAGCTGAGACTGATATGGCAATGAAATTGCTCGAAAAGGATATTCATGAGAAACAGGATACGATTATATCGCTTCGACGTCAATTGGAAGATATCAAACAGATAAACTTGGAAATGTACAAAAAATTACAGGTTCGTTCCGATACTAAGTAGAGTTGTTGATCGTAAAATGTGAAATTTAGACATTTTAGTTGTAATTTTTATTTAAATTGTTTAAATTTAAGTTCGTTAATTCACTATATCAAATCTTGCATAAAAATAACCATGAATTCTCTTATGATGCTTTTGAGGGGCTTAGGGCTATTTGTTGGCAATTAATTTGGGACTGATATCTATTTTTAATGAATTTATTTTCAAAATTACAATATTTAAAAAAAAAACATGCGCTCAAATCGCACCTAATCATAATTATCATTTTATGTTCTTTATTGGAAGCTATTTTCTTTATAACTCTTCAATCGAATGGTATTTCACTCTAATGTCACCTCGATATATTCTTTTCTTTTATAAAAAAAAATGATGTTAAAGTGATAGATTGATTGAATGGTTGTGGTTCGGGGTAATGCAGCTTACATTGAATGGATAAAATCTAGAATTCTAACAGTCTAACGCATTTTAACAAACTAACCTAACACAGAACTTATATAATACATAGATTGGAGCTTATCATATGTGTAGGAAGTGCTTTTGTAATGGATACATATACTATTTTACTAATTTTTTTATACATACATATTGTACTTATATTTGTAATGCTTTGATACGTATAAATGTAATCTATTGTGATGAATAAATATGGAAATTACCTATGCCTAAATCCTGTGAGTTTTCAACTTTTCTACAAGATCTTTAAAAGGTTGAGTTGTAACTGTAGGCAGTATTCTTAGAATGGAAATAAATGAGCTATAGGTAATGGAGGTAAATGAGCTGAGACTTAAGATCCTAAAATATGGGAACATCTGTTTTAATGCTGGTTATCGTTTTAGGCTCGATTTAGCTTCATTTGTCGATACTTCCAGATTCTTACATAACTATGAGTATAAAATAAGTGCGATAAATCGGATCAAATTACCATCCAATAATTTACTCTGCATCTATTTACAGTGATCCTGTGGAAGAATTAGGTTCGGTTGGAGCTAGTAAAACTATTCATCCTTACCCCACTTTTTTCTGTGAGTGGTCTTGCGGCAGCTATGAATCTACCTAAAGTATATAGATTTAGTTTGTATGCAAATAGTTAGCATTAGGTAGCGATTCTTTTGAGGTGTGGATGAGTCTCGTGTTATCCATGGTACACTATTATAAGCTTCTGCGAGGATCCATGTTTCACAACCATAACACAGCTCAGGTCGTATTATTGCTTTATAGACTTGGAGCTTTGATTTCCTGTGTATGCAACTGTCTTCACTATTGTCAAAAAGCAGCAAAAAGTTTTGTTAGTGAGCTGTATTCTTGTTTTATTTAATGAGTTTCCAGGAATTTTGCTGTCAAATTCGCATCTGAGTATATAAATTCGTCCACACTTTCTAAATTATAATCGTCAAGAGCCATTTTTTGCCTATTGGGAATCCTGTTACTCGTTTATGTCATATTTTTTGATATCATCAGGCCGATTTTCAGGCCTACTTCTTTTGCTTCCACGTCAAGTTTCAGCCAGAGCTCTTTGGCAGATGTGAAAGAACGTGACAAAATATTAATGTCATCCGCATAGGCTATTACTTAGCTGGACTTATTTAAAAGTTTTATTTGTGTCGACAGGCAGCTTTCTCATCACGCGTTAAACAGCAAGTGCTGAGTAGCCAGCACATCACCTTGCTTTAGTCCGACATTTGTGTCAAAGGCGTCAGTCAGATATTTGGTGATTGTAGATATGTTCTCTTATTCCACAGATAAAAACTGATGTTTATGGTTTTAGAAAATTTGACAGAAAACAGATAGTATCAGAAAGAATTTCGGGTAAAAACTTTCATATTTCCCATTATTTTTGGGTAAACACTTTCATACTTCCCATTATTTGCTTGATAGTTCGAATTTTTAATGATTATCTATAAAGTGAACAGATGGTAGTTATCTAACTGTCGTCCCAAAGAGTTCTCATTTTCACACAATCACCGTTAAATTAATCAGCTATTTACTATTTGATAGTCGGGACCCCAAAAAATCGCCAGTCGGAAAAGTTCAGGTGAATTCTTGTAAAAGGGGAAATTTGCCTTAACCGATAAATGGCGTCATTTTTCAAATAAGTGAACGCTTTTGATGTAGATATCATCGGTATTTTGGTCAGTCGGACTGCTACACCGAAATGCAGTATTATTTTATGCAGTACGTTTCGGTCAATACTGTCATATGCTTGCTCCTTTTTGTGGACAGGGCATATTATTGATTTCCGCCACTCCTGCGGTATTAGCTCTTGATTCGATATGTGCTGGTTAGAGCTACCGTCTCTATAATCAATGAGGATCTCCTTTAGTTTTAAAGCATCTGAGTCATACCTTCGCACTAGAAAAAAATCTGGCTTCGTTAGGTTGAAGCTCATATTTTATATAAACCTTTAAAGAGACTCTTTTACTTTCTCTGATCGGTGTACTTGGAAACTCTCTGGTTTATTATGGAGGAATTTTTGACTTGAGGGGACTATAGCTGGAAAAATCAATACTCTTAATTCGGATCTTTAAATAATTTTAATTTAATATATTTAAGGGAATTTCAATTTTTAGCTTCCAGAGTCTGTTATCTTGAAACTTAGTTTTTAATATGAGCCTTAAAAGAGATTCTGATACTTTTCGTGATTGATTACCATCCGAAACTTCGGTGTTTTTAGGGAGGCAAAGAAATGAGACTGTTTCTTTCCTAGTTTACAAAATCAAGGCATGTAAATTCGGTTCTTTGTAGAAAATTAATTTCACGCCAATTTTGAGCTTACAAGTAGCACCATCTGGTATAATGATATCATCTTGTTTCTTAGCCGATCTCTTCAGTAGAAGAAATAATACAAAAACAATTTTAATTATTTTTTCGTGAGTGTATCTGTTTGTGTAAATATTCCAACGGAAATTGAAAATATAGCAACAAATAAAAGCATCATAAGAGAATTGTTCTCATCACCTTCATCCCCTCCTACCCACTTTAAAGTCTCTCTCTCTAACAATTAAAACATTACCATCTAACAATCACCTCAATCACAATAGGAATGTGAAGATGAATTAACACAAAAAGGCGAAGTGGTATCACGTTTACAAACCAAAGCATCACAAATCGGACATATTCTACAAACACTCGAGAAAAAATACGATTCAGCGAAAATCGATCAGCACGATATTATCAAAGAAGTGCTTGTCAAAGAGAAAACAAATAGTTTGCGTCGTCAAACCAATCCAAATTATTTGAAATTAGAAAAGAAATCAACTAAAGGTGATGGTCCACCTTTCAAAAAGCTTCACTTGAAAGTCGATCCAATACCACCATTTAATGCTAATAAGGTCCGTAAAGCGGCAGCAAACTCGAGTACATCGAGTGCAAACGATGAAATTCATTCTTCAATCGGTCCATCAAACAGTTCGTATTGTAGTAAGAAGACGACAGATGCAAATAAATCCACGGATGATCCTACTTCACAAAATAAAAAATAAATTTCAAAAAGAAAAACAATACTCAAATATAGTCGTGGACTAGCAAAACGCAAAAGCATACTAGCTTTAATGATACTTCTCGCCAAACAAAAAATAAAATTATATTCGAAAATAAATGAAATAACTTGCTTCCTAGGCGATAAGCTATTAACAACAATGAAAACTACTTATTGACTAATACTTACTAAAATACATACATGTTATCAAGAACTATAAATAAAATTAGATTTGTGTAGTTCATGTTGATAATGATCGTAATGATAATGACCATGATCTTGTTGCAAAACAAAATAAATACTGAAAGATTATATTGCAAATTATATGATAATTCTAAATTTTAGGAATGTGAAGCATCGCTTAAGCACAAAACTGAACTATTAGGCAAGCTTGAGTCACAAAAGGATGATATGGCAGTTGCATTATCGCAACTGGAGAAAAAGTAAGAATATTTCTTTATTTATTTTTATATTGGATTTAGTTTTGAGTTGCAGTTTGAAAATCTTGAAACTTCTATTAAGTATTTTCAAGCTGCAGCTTTTATTTAATTTTATTATTATTTACCTGTGAAATTTTAAACGAAATTTTTTTCTGGATTTTGCTGGTGTGTACTTCAATTATGGTTTTCCCTTTTTAGTTTTGAGTACTGATTCAAAGAAAAAGTACTATACGTATTCTCTTTTTCTTCTTTTCTTATGCTCAGAACTTGTGTCTTCTGGTTTCTAGAAACACTGAATTTGAAGAAAAATTTAAGGTTCTTATAACTAAAGTTGTTCACTGTTCAAAGCATATTATTTATCTTAGTTCTAAGCCTTATCAAAAGGGATTTCACTCCAAATTATTGGTTCAATTTAATTAGGCTAGGGTTCAAAATCAAATAAATAAATAAAAAAAATTCAGTGGAGTTGTGGCTAGATCCAATCAATTGGTATCTCAAATGGTAGTTACATACGACACAGGACAACAATTCAAATGTTACTGCAAATTATGCTTCAATTTGATTTGCAGTAACATTTCAATTGTTCTCGTTGTGTTACTACTATTTGAGATAACAATCAATTGAATCTGGCCACAAACCCCATTGAAAAATTTATTTTACTTATTTTATTTTCAATCCTAGCCACATATATAATTCCTTGCCAATTTCAAAATATCTATTGTGATATTCGCAACAGAACATCTGAATCATCAAATACACATAAATAAAATAGTTCAGCTTCACTCTGCCTCTTTAAATCATCTTGGCAATGCAATTTGTAATCTCTCACCGAATAAACTATAACTCGAATATTACTAAAATACTCATACGCTATATATTTTTGCATGAAGTTGTCATCAAAACTAAATAGAGCGCTTTATTTTGTATGTACATACAAATTTTTCTAAATAACGAACTTATAAAAATATACGAATAAAAGATACTGCGAAAGAACACAAGAAAAACCAAAAGATTGATGTTAGTAACTGTTTTAAAAACTTCAAAAACAGGTTGCAAAAAAGAGCAGTTAAAATTTGAGATGTGCGAAAAAAAAGTCGAGTGAATTGAAAGTGGGAAATTAATTTAAAGAAATCAGAGAAAAAAATTTTACTGACAAAAAATAAAAATTTTAGAAGCAGATCATAAATGCTGCAAAGTTTTATGAATAATTATCGTACTGGTTATTGAGAATAAATAAGAATATTATGCTTTTGTTCGTTTATGAATCTTATCTTGATAATAATATAAATTTGTTCCGAAAAGGTAAATGCAATAATGAAATATATATATGACTTTATTATTCAAAGAAAAAATATGAAATGTGTTTCAATTGTTTTGATTTTGTACTATTTGTATTATTTCCAATTTCAAGGAAGGAGGAAAAAGAATTGAGTTTTCTTAAACTGGAATTACTAGAAATAAAAGATAAAGTATTGACTATTTTTATGATTTAAAAAGAAGAAGCTAACTTTGAATCTATTAATTGATTTTGCATAACGAAATTATGAGGAATTTCATTCTATCGTCTGAGAAGCTCTGATCCTGGTAAGATTCCACCTGCCTTTTCAAGAAAATGCGCTTTATCTTACTCAATCCCTTTATTTTTAACTTTCAATAAATCGGCACGCAAGGACTCTTTACCTGAATTCTGGAAATCAAACTGTGTAGTTCCGATTTTCGAATTAGGAAAATTGGCGCCCTCTATGCACCTTGTGCAGTGGCTTACGTTTTTGAAACCTTTGTACTCTGGTAGTGATAACGATTCTGATGGTGATAAGACCATCAATTATATTTGTCGCGTTTCTTTGCGCCTCTATCGAGAGCTGGTTAATTGTTGAATTGATTATAATTGTTCCAATACTACGGAGATTTCAATATCTTATCTGTCCTTTTTCCTGACGTCATTCAACCGTCTATAGGCAACACAACACCGTGTACTGCCATCCTTCTTTTTGGCTAACATTACTGGCGATATCGAAGGGCTATTTGAAGGCTCGATAATCCCTTGTTTTTGCATGTACTGTATCATTTCGGTGGCCTCAGCTTGTTCAGCAAGTGGTAAGCGGCGGCGATCCTATCGAATTGGTGATGAATTTCGGCACATTGGCTCTTCCATAATCTTCGTCTCCTAATCTATCATAAAGGCCAATTAGCTTAACTCCTTCTTGATACTGTCTGTCGCTTATTGCTGAGGACTGTAGCATGTTCTTCGCTAGGTTGTCTATCTTGCTTTTGGGTACATTTTTGTATTCGGGTGGTATGTCTCCAGCATCCAAAGAAATGATTGAAAAAATTGGATGGTAGTCGATGATTACTTCTCCTTCTTTAACTTTCCTCTCGTTCTCTGCTACATTCAGCACCCTCACAAAAACATAATTTCCATCCGTGATCTTGCTTAGGCATCATGCCACCATAAGGCTGCTGAGTGCTGGAGTTTGGGCTCGCCCAATGATGAAGAATTGGTGACCCCCAGGATCACCATCAAATCTGGCCCATATCATTTTCCGATGACTTTGGAATTTTTTGTTTTGTGTTTTCTCATGATTTCTCTTTTCTTGTTGCCTACCAACAGTATTTCTATATGTCCCCACTTAATCACCCTTTCTTCTAAATGGCGGAAACCGTGAGCGCCTAAAAAGCTCATCCGTAGTATGCACTCGTTAGTTATTTCCGCTATCATGATTTGTCCGTAAACAGATGTAGATTCACCTGTAGCCACCCGAATTACAAATTATCCACTGCTACAGTCTCCAGATTTGAACCTCCAGTTTCAATGATGATTTTCCAAAGCTTGCTTTTTGCTTGCATACTCAAGTTTTTCTCGTATCGATAGAGTCTGGAGTCTGTGATGATTGTTCTGGGGTCGAAAATTCCACGAGCTCATAAGGTTAGCTTTTACTGATTTTCCACCTCCGAAGAAGAGCACCGTTCCTTTGTCGCTTTCTTGCTGCACAACCTTCACAAAACCTCGGTTTTCTTTTTCGATGGTTCCTAGTTCCCTGGCGATATCGGATCCTTGCCAACATGTACTTTACGGGCTCTAAGAGACGTCCGCTTCACCTATTCGTAGGTAAGAGCGTAGGCTAGAGATTCGTTTAACGTCCGTTTATCAGCCAAACAAAATGCTTGTTGAAGTCCTTCATCACTCCCTGGACAAAAACATATTTCGCCGTTTCATCCAAATATTCTGGATCCGACGTAGATGATCCAAGAAGTTTGTCCGTCGAAAATGGGAGCTTTGCGTGTTTTACTACCACTTGATTCAGCTGGAGCAGTTCGTAACATATTGTTTTCCACTTATTACAAATATGATTTCAGCAAATCGATTTCTAGCTCAAGTACTACCAGTTTTTACTCTTGCTTGTCGAACTGCTGTTTCACTTCTGCAGCTTAAGATTCAAATTGCTGCCCGAGCTGTTGCTTGATTTCCACCAGTTGCTGCTCACTTTTCCTCGCTTGCTATTCCTTAATGTCGAGGAATCGTTGGTCAGGTTTCTGGGTTGCTGCTCAAGTTTACCCATTTCTATTTAATTGTTATTATATTTCTTAAGCAATAAAATCACTGCAACCACTGATCATATGGCTGCCAAGCTTAGTTATTCCTTAACTCAGTTCTTATTATTTTACTAAGTATTTTTTTAATAATATTTATTTGCGCTTAATTGAACGAATCAAATACTCTGCTTACACTACATAATATTGTTTCAACTATGCACATATTTGTTTCAACTATGCACATTTGCTTGATCACATCATGTTCCTGGAAATAAAATCTTTGTTTTTAAAGTCAGTTGACTTTGAACCTGGGACGAAAATAATTTTTGAGACAGGTTCTATCCAAGGAAAAACATTAAACTCCTCTTTGGATTATAATGGTTTCGTTGTCCTAAGCAAACAATGCATTCTTCGTGAGCAAATACATCATCCAAAAACTCAATAGGATCTAAAAATCAGGTAAACTGTGTAGAAATAAAATTGTAAATTAAGGAACACATCTGAATTAGGCTTAAAAACAGTCTGGAGCTACAACTACCAACTTTGCCAAAAGAAGATAGAGTAGTAAGCTACTTTGATATTTAAACATTACTCTTTGTATTGCTTTATTGCATTAAGCGTTGTTAAAGAAGCTAACGATCTATTTAATTGATATTTCCATTACATTCGCTTACATAATTATATTATTTGCTTATTGAAGTGACACCAGCAAAATTTTGAGGAAATCTTTTGTTTATCACAACATTTTATCTGAAATTCAACTCAAAATTTCCATATTCCACAGATATTCCACAGAAAAAGCCAATCTGGCTGGCCTACAAGACTCCAACAAGTCCCTATCTAACCAGGTTACAATGAGCGACGAACGTGCCGCCCGGGCCGAAGCTGATGTCCGATTGGAACGCGAATGGCGAATCAATCTCCAGGACAAAGAAGTCAAACTCAAAGATCAAATCAATAACCTGCAAATGTATGTCCGTCAACTGGGCGATGAGTCCAAGAAATCCGAACATCTTAAAATCGAACTCGAAAAAGTTCGAAATCAATGGGCCGAAGCCCAGAAAACTCTCGAAGAACTTGGCATTCAGCTCAGTGTCAGTAAACTCCAGGTGAACGAGCTTCAAGAGAAATTCCAAGCTATAGAGAAAACAAACAATCACATTGAACCTGCCAATGTATGGATACCAGACAATACAGCGACACACTGCAAAGGATGCAGTCGAGAGTTTAGTATGACACGAAGGAAGCATCATTGTCGGAATTGTGGAGAGATATTCTGTCATAATTGTTCGGAACAAATGATTCCGTTGCCGAATGAACGTGGTCAGATGGGTAAACCAGTTCGAGTCTGTGATACATGCTGGAAGACAATTACAAAACCGTAAAATAAGTAGTTCATGATGGCAAGAAAAAGAAGAAGAACAAATAGACATTTTTAATTTTATATTGTTATAAATGTTAGAAATACTGTGAAATGGCTGCTTTTACAAATAGCCACATCGGTGTTGCTTTTATAATAACTATTGACCTTATATGTTGTGTTTTTTTCGTGCGTTTGTTGCTTGAAGAGTCTAAAAAGAAAAAAGTAGAATAAGAAATGAAAATATATATTTTTAACTATCAAAATTTTTCAAAGAAATGAAAATAACCAATGAATGATGTGTGCTTGATGCCCTAAACAAAATTCTGTTGAGCTAAAGTTTTTAAAATGTGTTAAAAGAAATTAAGTTATATTATCGAGCTATGTGGTGCATAATCTATTTAGTGTAAAAAATGTTGTTTAAATTTATCAGAATCGAGGAATTGTTTTTAAATCCAAACCAATACCTTTTGGAACTAGGCAATCGAATCAAAGCACTTTCAAAGATGAGAATATTAAGGTCGAAATAATTTAGTTTTGTAAGAAACTATACAAAATAAATTTATTATACTCTAGGTAAGGATATTTTCAATTATTATTATAAGGAGATTTATATTGATAATTTTTTAGTTTTATTTTCCTTGCATTTAATGTGTGTAAAAGATAAACGCCGAAGCAAGTATTGTGGGACAGAAGAAGAAGAAAATTCCAGTCAGGCAGTTAACTCATTAATAGACAAATGCATACAGTGGGTCTAGTCCGAACTCGGACACCAGTATAAACGATCAAATAAGTCCACATATAAACTTATTTAAATGACATTTAATTGTAGATTTTGTTGATCACATGAAATCATCTCTGTGCAAGATGTCGTGGAAGGAGTTGAATCTATGATGATAAAAATTAGACCAAAATTACGGAAAACGTATAATGCAGCTCGAAGAAGAGAAAGGAGAAAAGCGGCACATCGAAGTAGTCTATTGTGCATTCATTTCATGGAAAAGTGCAGACAATTTTTATTATCAAATCAGAAGACGGTAAGGTCTAAGTGCTTAACATACTAGTTTAAGTGCTTAAAATACTCAACGATCACAAAATCCCATTCAGTGACAAGGCAAATTACAGTGGATTTGTGATTTTTTTAAACAAAGAAAAAATGCAAAATACTCCTACTAGATAGTATATTCTTCAAAAAAAATTCAAAAAAGTGAAAACAAGCTAAAGGAAATCGATGAAGTGTTTGTGGAAAATTTAAATAACGGTTTTTTATCCAAATTGAACACGAAATCAATAAAAATAGTAAGCACAAGCATTTAATTCGGAATAATTCGTGAATGAAAAAAACTTGTTAAGTCTCCATTGTTTACGCTTGTTATAAGCAAGTTTATGCATAGCCGAAAAAAGTAGGAGAAGAAAGCTGCTGATAAAAAACTAGTACAAGTTATATTAATTATCCCATTCAAGAAAGCCAACAACCAGCAGTTCCTGCAACAATCGACCGCTATCCGGAGCCGGTATGTACATTTATTTCTTTTATTTATTTTAATATGTCTTTACGCTAGTGTGATTTTTGATAATTTGAATTGGAAGTTGATGTGTTATTGATTTGATTTTTGAACCATGTTTGGATTTTTATTTGAAAGTAACAAAAGTGTTTATTTTTGCTTTATGTACGTATGTTTTTGGGTTTTATTTATCAATTATGATGTACTAAAATTTTATATCTTTATCTCTGTAAGTTATTTTTTGGTTGTTGGTTCATATTTGATAGCGTGACACAGCTAAGGCCATGACTCGTCCTTCAAACCATCCACAACATCGGTCACTAGCCTTCCTCTTAATATCATGCAAAGGTAACGGGCTTCGGCTGTGGTAGCGGCTGCTTACAGTTGCTCCGCAATAAAGTCCTGATCTTGATTGCCAATCTTCTGAAGAAAAATTTAAAAAGTCGAGTATTGCTAAGCAAACCTGCCTTAGAGACGGTTTTATGTGAGATATGGGACGAAATCGGTTCAACTTTTCAGCAAAAAAACTTCACAAGTTCAACTACACATTTTTACACGGTGTCTTTCCGATTATCAATGGTAATAAAAAATATAGAATTAGTTACTAAATCCTAGCTCTAAAAAATAAAGAAGAATTGAAGAAAACTGCACTGGTTATCTGAGTTTTCCTTGCACATCTGGCCTCCAGGTGTTCTGTTTAAGCAGTTAAGTAAAAGATTTCGTGGAAAAATTTCGCCCCTAAAGACCAAAGAGCTTTCTAACATAAAAATTGGACTGAAAGATTACTATCGGACCGTCCGCGATTTGAGAACCAAATCAGATGCGAACATGTTAAATTCTGCCCTAGCCTCTGATGTCATTAGGTCTGTTCCCGTACTACGATTAATTGCGATTAATCGCGATTAATTGCAATGAAGCCGTTCCCGTACTCCGTTTTACTGAAAACTGAAGATTTCCCCTCTTTCAGTAAGTACGATGAAATTTCAGTAGGATCTGAGCTACTGAAAAGTGTCAAACGGTGTGGCGCGAGTAAATATTTTCAAATGTGCGCGGCAAGCAACATATTTTTTGCGTAATGTTGCTATGGAGGTCGAATATTTTTGTGGGGATAATTTATTACCACTTAGGATGAACTCACAATCACTATTGTTCTCCCACAAACCGAAAACTTACACTTTTGCTTCTCGATTTTCAGGAAATGCAATGAGAGCGTTCCCGTACTTTTCATGAATTCCCCCACCACATGATTCAGTAAAATTCAAGAAAATTCAGTGACTGAAAGTACGGGAACAGACCTATTGTATGCTTAATTGATACCTACTGGACTGAAGATGTCTATTATAACGAACTGCTTCCTTCCGAAAACATCACGATAGCCGTGCCTATGGGAAACCAGATGGCAAAGACATCCTAATCGGTATAAATAAGGCTCCCGGTGGAATACTCTGAAGTAATTGTTCATCCCTTTCCTCTCCTATTTAATGTTTTCCAGTTCGATTTTTCTTAGCTTTATCCCAATTTTAGTTGTTACTTCCATCTACAACCCTTTTAGCAGCTCTATTTTAGTTTATGAATATATTTTTTCAAAATTTTCTTCCAATGCTGATAATAGTATTCCACTTTCCAACAGTTATATGGAACCATCAGCCTCTCGACTGTAGAATGGGAGGCTGATTCTCAACTATCATATCGGCTAACAGTATTTCCCTGCTTACCTCTTCTTTTCTCTCACTGTGCATCTTTTCTCAATTCCATACCATTCCAAATTCTAATAATAATATCCTTGGTCCTATTTAGTTTAATGTTCCAAAGTCTTCCATCACGCTCTTAATATATCTCCTGACATGCAACATCCTCTACTTTTATCAGAAATCTCCCTCAATAATTGTATGAAACAGTATCCTAAAACAAATTTCTCTACGATTTAACGCTGGCACTGCACCCACTCTTGAAGCAAAAAATGTAGCTCGTAGTACATATAAGAGTACAGGTTTCCGAAATGATCTACATGATTAAGAATCGGCTACATTCCTGCGTCAACAGTCACTCCTTTAAAACATCACAAGGCGTTTGCAAGCTTTTCATTTGCTATTTATCTTCCTTTTTTCGTAAAAACATTTTCTTTCTTTCGCCACTTCTTTTCTCAAATACTCTCCCACATTATCCTCTTTGCCTACAAACCCTACTGAAGTAGAGTCCTCAGTGTAGTTTGGTCCCAATGGAATTCCATATCTTAGCTAAATCATTATGTTCATCCATATATTTTCCTATTTCTATAATCTTCAATACTAGCATTTCTTCGGGTACAGTTCCAGACGACTGGAAAAGTGCACACTTTTCCATAACAAAAATTTGGTGATCTTAATCGCACCTTAAATTATCAATATCAATTCTGGCTCCAGTAAGCTGCCTGAAAAAGTGTTTATTACAAAAGAGTCCATCCTTCTATTCAATCTGTTCTAGCTCCAATGCAGTACGGGTTCATAGAAGGCATATTTACATTGACGAGAGACCGCAATTTCACCAATGCTGTTGCAATCTCACCAATGCTGTTGCCAAAGCAAATAGATGTAATATATACTTTTCCAAAAATTTTGACTCTGTGGATCATGATCTTCTTGTGAAGTTAGAAAATTTGTTGCATTTCTAGTCCTCTACTCTCCTGGTTCAATTTCTATATTCCTGGTCGTAGTTCTGTTGTAATTGTCAATTCTTGCACCTCTGCTTCATTTTAGCCTAGCCAAAAAAAATTAAATTCTTGGCTCTCTGTTGTCCTTTTTTTTATTAATGAACTACCATCTTTTAAACCTTTTCTCTGCATATGTTATGCTGATGTCTTCAAGATGTTGGAAGTAATCGAGACATTTGAGAATTGTTGCGAAATGATCTCTCTGCATTAAATAGCTGATGTACTGCTAACACACTTACTCTGAATGTTTCGAAGTGTTGCCAAATAGGTTATACGTATAAGGTGACTTCTGTATCCTTCCCTTACTCAGTTTCAAATTCCTCGCTTAATTTCGCCGTCAATTTTAATAAGCTTGGCATGATATTTAATTTGAAACTCAAATTCGTTTAACATATAATCGACATAACTGCCAATTCCTCTAAATTATATGACTTTGTCCCTAGACCTTCTAAACCATTTGTTAACCTCTTCATCAATTTGGATCTTTTTCTTTCATTTCATTTTATATATTCAACATCCCTTATTGTGGCTATTATCGACTGTCGATACTACCTACCGCCTTCTTCTCTTGAATCACGTTAACTTTCTAACTAACTTTCTTATAAATTCGCAGCCATAAAACTGAAAAATGAAATCATACACATTTTTCGAGTGCATATCCTAATGAAAAATAAGATATTCAAACTTTATTTCGAAAGACTAGACATAAGTGGAACTTATATTTAATTACTTTAATTAATTTAGTATCGCTAAAAATTTTCATCTATTCAATTACTACTAATACTTTTACTACAACTATTTTACAAAACTGTTTAATGCTTCGAAAAAATTAATTTAGTGTAGAAATCGATTTTACGCAATTAATGTTTTACTTTGATAAAAAAGTATACAGTGAATCTTATTTTCTAATCTGATAATTTATCATGAATACAAAGTACCTTCTCGCATTCGAGTAGCTGACTAAACTTTATAGTCTCATACACGAAAAAGTGCTCTTCAATTTTCCAACAAAAATTTTTACAGGGAATCATTGTGAATGAAAATGTCTCGTTAATTTATCACCGTATTTTTTTTTTGGCTAACACATTGAAATTTATCTAGATTTTTTCTCTCTAAAATCAGATGAAAAAAGTGAAAAAAATCATACATAAACCTAAGCACATTTTTTTATAACAATATACTATAATTATAGCGTCCAAGTTTAATACATAAAATAGTATAAAACATATTTAAGACATTTTAGAATTATTTTAAAATGTAAAAAATTGGAACGAAGCTGCTCATCACAAAACGCTTGACATTAGAATTTCAATAATTTTTCCCTAAAGACAATGTCTTCATCGTAAAACAATACCGGATACACAATACCTGGTAGAATAAAAGTTTTCGGAAATAATTTTACAGTTCAAAATTTCCTGATAAGGAATAAAATAGATTGTTCTTTGATTTGCATTACTAATCTATAACTACTGTTTCGGTGTATTGATTATGTTTGCTATTTATAAAAAGTGAATGGTTTACACAGCGATTTTTAGTGGACTTTATAACAACCTAAATGACTAAAAGTAAATTTAGATTTGCTTTCGTTTGGAATAATCATAAATATTCACAAATATTTTACTAAAAAAAATAAAACAAATAATTTAAGTCATCGTAATATTGGAAACAATCAACACCTCACCATCACGCTTGAAATGTTTAGATTTCAGTTTTGTCGAATCGGTAGCGAATGTGCTTCCGAATTGAAAACAAACTTATCCAGATCGATTTCCTTTCGATCATCGCTGAATAATAAGTAGAAATATTTCAGTGTTTCGCCGAGCCAAAAGCTTTCCATCATATCGCGTGGTCTAGTATTGAGTGCACTCTTAACGTTACCGATCGATGTATAGCCGTGTTTGACTTTTGTGTACTTTTCGAATGCCTGGAAAATATTCCAGCCCATGTCCTGGTATGTCTTGTTTCCGGTCAGGGCGTAGAAATAGTACAAGCTCTCGACGAACTCAGGACGCAAGAGGTTGTGAGCATCGTTTGGTTTAACAATAATATCCGTTTCCGAGTCGTCGTTCAGTAGTTTGAAGTAGGTGATTTCCGGTGCCAAACCAGTTGGTTGTTTCATGTAAGTTTGATAGCAGGTTTCTAAAAGATCATTGGCCAGCGAAAGATGCGACTGAGGCATACCATTTCGATAACCTAAGAGCAGAGTACCCGGTAGATAGCAGGTTAGATGATCCATTTTCGGTTTGAAATCTTTGCCGTTGAGCAGTTCTCCGATGTAGGTGTGTTTCTCAACTGGTGTTTTACGTACGAGTTGGCTCAGAACTCCATCCATTGCTTTTTTGTAATCGTCTATCAAACTGTTAGAAATGCGGAATTTTAAGTAAACTTTTGTTTTTTCTTCATTAAATTTACTTACTAATCGTTTGGTTGCTTTCCAGTTTGGAGCCACTGCTTGAGAAGGTACTCGTAGTAGGAATCGCCACGAGCACCCAGCGATATTGTCGCAAAGTTTCTAAATGTTCCAGAGATTGCATTTATGAAAATCGGAACCAAGCCATGAGATTTGGGTAGGCTATGAATTCGTTCGTTCACTGTTTGCACTACCTGAAATGTAATATATCGAAATATGAGGCGGAGTTGAAAGGTTTTTTTTCTTTATCCTTAATGAGAGCAAAAATTTTATTTAGAAGTTGGAACAAAATTAGACTGTACAGATCTTCATTTACCTCTTCAAAGCTCCTATCACCGCTACTTCTCGCTAAATCTCTAAATTCCAGTTGTAACGTAGTCACTTCACTGGTAGAACTATCTGGTGACCATTTAGGCGAATGAGCTTTCATAGTGGCTAAATTAACGTCTGAATACGGGATTCCAGATGGTGTGTCAAAGCATGGCATCAAGCGATTGCCCAAATCGATCTGAAATAAAACATTAATGAATTGCACTATCGAGACCAAAGATTTTAAGTGAACATTCGATTTATTTTTTCAAAGCTAGATATATTTCAATTTCTTGGCAGATATCGATATTTTGAGAGTAATTTACTCTCATCTTTGATGGCCGATCAAAAATTTCCCGAGAAATAGGTGAAGAATTGAGTTACTTCTTGCTATGATTTTGAGATCCTGATTGAAGCATAATTCGAAGTACTTACTGCTTTGTTTAAAAACATTTTATCCGCACTTAAGTGATATGCACTCAACAGTCCACCCAGAACACGAATGGTGACCTCAAACAAATTCACATCCTTATTAACATTGAATGATAGATGTTGATCGACCCAGTTTCTAGCCTCTTCATATTCTGAAAATATTTACAAAATATTCAAGACTCATTAAATTTTATTAAAAATGCTCTCACCGTCCTGCAAATCCATAATATACATAGTATCCAGCGCATCGATCAGTGTCAATCCCAAACCAAACCAATCATGCGCTCCCATTGAAATTGGCTTGAGGTTATCATGACCCCAAGCAAACTCTTTATAACCACGCCACGAATGACGGAATGCCTCGACAACGGCTCGTTGTCTATCATTTGTCGGTCCACTAAAATCTACTGGACTAATTTTCTCTGTATTCTTTTGCAGGTCATTCACATCGCCGCCATTACCACCATTCATAATATCATTGTTGTTCAATTGGATTTCTTGTGATCCTTTCTCGTTTTCGAAGTCATTCTTGTTTGCATCGGGTTGTACTTGTGGTTCGATATGATTTTGAGCTGCGGAATCGATTTGATTTTGTCCTGGATCAATTCTTTCCTGGAACGTTTCTGGTAGTTTAGGCGCAACTACTACTGCTGCTGCTGTCGGTGGGGGTATCACATCATTGTTATGCGATTTCCGTGAAAGATGAGCTATTTGGTTTTTAAGTATGTTATCATGCTGAAATTAAAGAGAATACTTAGTTATATTTGGAAATGACTAGAGATATATATTGGAAAGAATAGAAAAGAAAGCTAACTACTGTACAGCGACCAATGAGGAGATGGGAGGATGAAAAGGAGAGAAGAGGATCGAATACGCCAAACTTTACAACATTTATTGAGTATACCCTTAAAAGAGTATAACCTCAGAGTCAAAAGCCTTCGAGATTCCCGTATAAAATACATCACCTTGAAGTTGAAAATCGAACGCTGAACTGACATAATTAAAGAACACCATCAGGTTGGTCGTTGTCCCAATAAAACTATATTGCTCAAGAACAATAAAAGACGTTAAAGAGTTAACTAAAAGAACCGAGGAGGAATATGGGGCGATAGTTGAAAACGGTGAATGAATCACCGGATTTAAAGATTATGATAAAACCGGCGGCACTCCATGATGAAGAGAGTTCATTAAATGCAAGATTTATGTTTAAAAAAAAATAGCTAAAGGTACACGGAGAGAATTTGAGAGAGATTTCACCAGGATATTGAGAATATCTTCCGTACCGCAACTAAAATTAGAATAGAGGGTATGCATCAGAGTTTAAACTTTCAAAGGATTATTACTAAATAAGAATGAGGTAAATGAAGTATGGCAAAGATTAGTAGGTTATCAGGTGATTGGAACATTTTTTGAAGAAGGAGAGAATATAGCGAATAAATCTCAAATAGTCTGATGGTTAGTAGCAGTAACGTCATTAAAATTCATAGACTAGGGAACTGAGGAATTCAACTTAAGGAATCGAGTGCAGGTCTAGAAGCCTAATATACGAAAAACTGCAGAAAATCTAATATCTAACGTTGCAAGATGGAAGATTTTTCTTTGAACATGTTACTAACCAGCACTTTTCGACTCATCAAGGCTGGATATATCAACGTCATGACCAATGAAGACCTCCTACAACAAAGGCCTAGGAAAAACTTCTCTAATTAAAATCATACTAGCGAAGAAAATTGGTCTGGACAAAAGAGAGAATGAAAGCGTCGCCCCAACATAAACAATTCCAATTGAAAAAATGTTTCTGTTTTCTTCGCTACGCTAATAACAATTCTTCAAGCGAATCTGCCTGTTTTGAGACTGCACTGTATATCAGTATTGACTAGAGCCGAGTTAGGTCATTCTAGAATCTTTGCCTACATAACTCCCAACACTCTACTGGACCTCGAGTGTGGGCTTATTCACATGTAAGCAGATGGCTCAAAACTAAACAATAATGTTGGCAGCAATATATACTCGGATGAGGTGATTTTAAGGCTGTTCCCTTCGCCTCCCGGACCATTGCAGTGTCTTTGAGGCGGAGACGGTGGCTGACTTCTGTGTAATCTATTATTCGGTGTAAATATAAGCATTTTCACAGACAGTCAAGCGGCTTAAAATTCCCTGGCAACACTTAGCATCTTGCTACCGGAGGTTTCATGTCATTTCATTATAGGTACAACGATGTCATCAGTCAAACTAGCCATTAGGTAAAAATAATTCGAGTACACTAAGAAGTTCTGGGCTGAAGCATTATTCTGTGCGATTGCAAGGAGCCTCCATGACTACATGTTGTGCCAGGTCGCTGTTAATTTTACCCGCCATTTAAACTTCACGGGCCACTGCTTCATAAGGCAGCACTCACAACTATTGGGCGTAGGGTGCAACTATTTCTGTGAGAGCTGTGGTTCAGAGGATCTATCTTATGTGCCAGTGTCCGATTCTCTGGAGGAAACGAATGGCCATTCTCGGGGAGCTCTTCCTCTTACGTCTGACATCTATCATTTATTGAATTAAGGGGCATTGGGGTTCCCAGATTACAGTGGCTAAGGGAGAGTATATCCGTGGTATCACAACGGGCCTTTAATATCCCTATGTGTGTCTTTCGGCAAGACTCTCCACTTGACAGCCACTTCATCTAATCTAACCTTAGACCAATGCTCTTATCTTTTATCGTAGCTCCAGAATAAACGCAGCTTTTGACTGTAGTGAGCATTTCATTATTAGAATAAGTGAAATAATTTTATTGCAGTTTAAAATAATGAAATGACATTTGTTTATATTCATGTCCAAACTGTTTTGAAAGCAGTAACTATAAAATCGATTGATGTGCGGCTGAAGAGTCAACATATGCGATTGAGATGATATGCTTTCAAAAATTTCAGTGGTCAGCAAATAATATGTATTTAACGTCATTGAGAACCAAGTAAGAAAAATAAAACGGGACCTAAATGAGACTCTTACGAGTCATCTTTGCATTAAAAAAACATGTTTGAGCTACAGTATCGCAAGATACTGTGTGATACAGCAGATAAACGAGACTTTAATTCCAGGAGTACAAATATCTCTTCTACGTCATGATAAATTTATAATAGATTCAGATTTTTATGAATTTTCAATCGCTGTAAAAACACCACAACATTTGGCTTTCAGTGATGAGATTTTATTTTTATCATAACGATAAAATATATAAACCAACAAAAATGAACAGGTGCAAGCCTAGTTTCAGCATCGTAGTCTACAGCAGCTAGTGTTGCACGCAATTCAATAGTCCCCGAACATTTCTATAATAAATGTTTAATGAATGTGCACTCATTCACGTATTTGATAGTAGCACACCGATTGGTGCCTCTTACTTCAACTAGCTGTACTCTGAGACTATGTACTTGCGCTGCTGTAAAGTTCGTTTATACCTAATTTGTTACACATTACATTTTTATTCGTTTCCACGCAAATTACCGTTTGAGTTCATATCCACAATTATTTAAGCTTTACTATTCATTGTAGACCGACAGAGTTTTAAGTGCACAAACATCGTATCAAATTCACAGCGAAAATACGATATCAGACGGGTCGACTCAAATTATGAATTTGCATTTTAATGCATATTTATAACATCATTAACATTGTGGTTGGTAGACGATTCATTTTAAATTTCATATTGCTGTGGATTGGCTACGGCTTGCATTTTCAGCGATTATTTGCGTTTTTTTTTATCAGAATCAAGGTAATGACATTACCGGCTTGATTGTGCGCAACGGTTTCGGGTAGATAGAATTTCATGAATTAATTTTCAAATCGGCTGCCTCGCTTAGTTTGTATATCTGACTTATAGAATGATCAAATAAATATTTATAGTATAAGTAGATAGAATCAAATCATAAAATTCGGATTTAGGTTGAAAGTTTACGTAACTTCTATAAGTGCAGACATTTGTAAGAAAATAATCCGTATATACTTTAGAATACGTATATACATGCGTAGTAAAAATTTCCCTAGATTTACTTTTAAAAAGAGCTACGGAAACGTCTTAAGAGATATTTCGGAAAAGCATAACTTCTCGCTAAAATGTTAAGCCTTAATTAAACATTAGCTGAGAAATAGTATTAAAATTTTCGTACTATTTTCCTTATGTTTTTTTCGAACTAAACAAGGGTCGATATATTCAGATCCATAGTTTTGCAATATGTACTAACGTGTGCGGAACGTAGTGATCTCGCAAACATCTACTGGGCCACGAGCGGCCGTTTTGCTTGCTGAATCCAGTAATTGTCAGCTCAGTGCTTAACATTCAAAATTCTAAAAAAAAGTTGAATGTAAGTGAACAAGATTGCGCTTGTTGTGTTGTGAAGTTTTTAGATTCATCTTAACTATATGGGATTTTTTTTTTGAAAATTATGTTATGCATATTAATTTTTGCTAATTCCTTATCTATGTTTAGCTTTCCTTCATTTCTTATCAGCATATACATGAAAATGTATGTAAGAAAATTCGTTCGGAATCAGTTGTACGATTACAAGGCTCCGAATTATATTTAACATATAGATATATTATTATCAACGATGATTTTTCAAAACACAGTCGTGTTAAACCTAATTATCAGCAAAAAATGAAAAAAATGAACACGCTAAAGATCTATTGAGCGTTCGAAGCAAAAAACATGTATTATATTTTGCTTATTTGTCTTTTGTATTCGATCGTTTTGTTGGCAACGTATTATCAAGTGTACCGAAATAACTACTTGTGTTCGCATATTTGCAAAATCGTCAAAGTAGGATAAACTGACAGAATGAAGTTCGTTGCTACTTTCGCGGCGGTCCATTATTCAAATATCTACAGTGCAAATAAATACATACAGACAAGCACTTGTCGTAACTCACATTCTTCTGTACATAGTCTAGTCTATTGTTCATGCCTTTTTTACTTACGTCGTCTTTGAATGGAGCGATATTTATGTGACCGAATGCATTTGCTGAATCGTCTGCGACGAGCTGTTCGCCAGGTAGAAAGAGTAGAAGAGTAACACAGGCCGTCACTAATCCGATGATGATTAGATTGCGAAGACAACGAGGCAATTGGTTCCAGTACTAACGAAATAAAGATTTTCAAATTGAATATTCAATATTCATTTGATATGCAGCCATCATCTTACCCGGCGACAACTTTTTCGCGTCGATGTCGATGTCAAGCTCGATTGCAAATTATCTGCACTGCTAAGCTGGAGCGTGAGTGTAACGTGATCACTTTTAGTTTCCATATTTCCTCTATATTTTCACGTTACACGCCGCATTTAAAACGAGAATTCTACGAGATATCACAATTTAACATTTTGTCTCTTATCAATTTCGCCTTGAACGTAGTACTGATTTAGTTCTTTGCTACATGAAAATTTCAGAGACCATCCACGAATCGATTTTCTATTGAGTTGACGTGGAATACACGGTAGGCAGAACTTAACATTTTCTACAGTAATATTGTTTTGAGGCGATGTTTTATTGTTTTTTTTTACCCCAATAGAACTTTAGGCTACGATTTAAAATAGAAATTAAGAAACCCCACAAACTGCAAACACTACCACCAACCGCGACACTCCAGACGTCAAACTGGTTCGTATTTGGCAAGTTATGACACTTCAATTCAAATACTTATGACACTTCAATTCAAATTCAACAACAATCACCAGCGAGCAGACAAGCTACAATTGGAATGGAATGGGACGAGAATTCACCAACGGAATGAATGGGAATTAGCAAAAATTGAATAGGAGTGAAGTTAGTTCTATTTTAATGAAACGAAGAATATTTTTAGAGGTTAGTTTCTCTTGTTTTGCGCGTCAGTGAAAATTGTTAAATTATAAATTTGTAATCTATTAATTTCAAAATGCAACAAAAAATAAGTTGGATCGAACAAAAATAAGTGTTTCTAGTCATTTTAAACAATTGTACGTTGTGGTACGCTGAAAATCGATTGGACAATGGTAAAACATGGAACTTTATTGGGGTTGGTATTTTTTTGTGTATAGAAATGCCATAAAGCCGATTTTATGCTCCCAATTTTGGTGTGACGAGATTCCTTTATCAATTCAACGTCAATCCATTTTGTACTGCAAATTAAATCCTGAATTAGTTTATATACTTATCGAAATTTCAAACAGTTTTTTTGATTTTTTATGTTCATTTTTGATTTTTTGTTATAAAAAATTTCGTTGAGCTCAAAAAATGTCCAGGAATTATTTCAAAAACTTGAAGTAATCGAAAATTCCTAGAGAAGAATGAAAAACATCTGAAAAAGTATCAAAAAATATGCTAGGCGGCTTAGGGTCTAAATTCTATATGAACCTGCTGAAAATTATCTAGAGAATAAGAATAGCTAAATGTAGTAGAAAATCGGCATGAAAAGCCAACGCAATTGTAAACTAGCCAACTGCAGAGGACAAAACCTGGCTATCAGACACAAAATAATTTAATGCAGGCTATTTTGGAGGTTTTGGAGCCATTTTAGATCATGAGCCAAAATGGTTGACGAATCGGAGACCATAAGCTCATTTATTAGAGAAATTGAGACCGGATGCTCTTTTTGGACAACAATATTGTTACAAAGGCCAAAAAGTTAATTCTAAACAACAATTAAGAAGGATAATTGCTGATCTAAATGCATGGAAAGCTGATCTATATCTTGTGAACGATACAAGCTTATATGAGATTCGTACACACTAAAAAATATCACCCGCCGACCACGGAAGTCCGAGCCGGAACCGCTTTCGCATTACTTCAACTCGGCCGTGCTACTTCCACCTTTCATTTGGCTTACTTCCGTTCTGTCAGGTTTTCAGGAGTCTATGAGGAATCCTTCCCCTTTTTTCAAACGCAATACCAGCTCTACATATGCTAACACAGCTGAGCAGGTGTCCTCTGACTGCAGCATCATCTCCACGATTGACTCCGGCGTCACAGGGCCAATTGCAGAGAAAAGCATGTGTCACTCCCTTCTGTGCAATGGAAAAAAGGTATGCAACGCGTCATCATTTTCCGTAGCACAATACTTACAGAACTCCGTTCTGACTTTCCCCATTCTGTGAAGGTATTTCCTGAAGTAGCCGTGGCCCAATAGGAACTGGCACAGGTAAAAGTTTATTTCACCGTGGTCGCGATTCAGTCAAGGTCTTAAGGTGCGAATTAGCCTAATCGTCCATGCTCCCTTCGAGCTCGTAGCCCAGCGCTCCTCCGAAAGCTCAAGCTTTCGCGCTCGTGCTTGAGCAGCCAAAATGTCTCTTTTCATTTCTGCTCTGCTCAGAAACACCTTCCTGGTGTATCTCAATTGGGATTACTCCCGCTGTCACTAACACGTCGTTTCCTGAAACTGTTCTGTAACTGCTTGCAATTCGCAGCGGACCCCTACGCTGGACGCTCACCATCCTAGTGGCCCATATCTCCGCGCCATACAGCAGCATTGAATGAGCCATCGTCATAAGGAGCTTACGTTTACTCGCACTAGGACCGCGAACGTTTGCCATGAGTTTCTCAAGCGATATGACAGGCAGTAGTGCCCTATCGTATACTTTTCGGATGTGCTCTCCATGACCCAGCTTCGAGTCCAACATCACTCCAAGATACCTTGTCGATTTTCTGGTCTCAAGTACTTCAGAGCCAACCGTCATGGGTATAATGGTTGGTATGCTCCTCCTCTTCACCAACTGGACACCATGAAGACCTTCAACCTTTCTCATTACTTGATTGAGTTTGAGTTGGACGAGGTGAGGATTTCTAGACGAGATGACAGCGGCTACATCATCGGCATAATCCACGAAGAGCACATCTTCCGGTATTTCGAGGCGCAAGAGACTATCATAAGCAATATTCCATTAGTCTGACCCAAGAATGGACTCTTGTGCTGCTCCAGCTGTAATGGTTTTGCATACAGTTCCCGGATTCGTTTCATAAATCAAATGGTGATCCTTCAAGTAGTCTCGTACCATTGCCAGGAAGTATTCCTCTATCTGAAAATGTCGCTGAAAAGAATCCAATATGCCTGTCCATCTAGTCGCGTATAATAAGATGGCACTTATTGTGTAGTGGCCGCTGCGGAATCCATGTTGGTTTTTTGAAAGGTCGCCAGCTTTTCGCATAGCCGTATTTAGCCGAGGTTTCAGCAACCCTTCTAGAAGTTTCCCCGTAGTATCAAGCATGCAGAGAAGTCTGTCTTTTACATACGTAGTAATGTTGGCGGGTGTGTCTCCATTTTTAGCACTTCTACTGGAATATATAGTAAGTAGTCTTATAATAAACCAGTCTCCTGGAATAGATGAAATACTTGCAGAACTGCTCCAGAGAGGAGATTACCATCTATATAACCTTCTCCATCGGTTGATATGCAAAATATGGACAGAGGAGCAGTTACCAAATGATTTCTGAAAGAGTATAATGTCCTATACACTAAAAGGGAGACAAGTTGAGGTGTGAAAAATATAGAGACATCACTTTGTTATGCACATCATATCAAATATTCTCCAAAACAATAGAAACGTTAATGGTGATATAACAGACAGATTCAAAAAGAAATCAAGTTTAAAACAAAGTATAAACTTGCCCCAACCATGTCTTGCCCCGCGGAAAATGAATGTCTTGCCCCGCGAAAAATGAGTCCGATTCGTCTGAAATTTTGAGAGAATGCTTTTGAAGTATGCTACTCTTAGAAAATGCAAAAAAAAATGATTTTCTCAAAATCCTAAGTGTACTTGCCGTCTTAAGTAATCACTTTTTCTTCTTATGTAACCACACGAGCAATCAACCATCTAAGTCCCTAAAATTATGTAAACATAAAACGCCTAGTTTTTTCGATTTTGATAAATAATATGTATTTTAACATTCTTCCCATTTTTCATCACTTACAATTGTCTCTATACTTCTCTTTTGTGTTTTTCATTTTATATTAAACTTTATCAATCAATATACATAGAATTAGCTAAAAAAAAATTATCATTATCATGTCGAATTTGTAGTGCTTTATTTCGTAATTTTATTTTCTCATCATTCATCAATCATTTTCTCTTTCGTTAATTTTTTAAATTTAAAACATTTAATAAATTATTTTTTTTCTTTCAATTTGATCTATATACGATTAAAAATACCATCGACAGTAAATTGAATACAGTAATAATAATAATAATTAAAATTTTAAAATTAAGAAGAAAAAAACTGATAAACGCTACAATAAATGTTTTGAATACAAAGGTACCGAAAAATTGAAGCTAAAGAGCAATCTTAGTTTTTAATTTTTATTTTTTGAATTTCAAAAAACAATCTCTCTTTTATTGTTCTTGTTTTTGAATTCCTACTACCTGCTACACCATACTAATTTTATTACAATTCGATTTGCTTGTATTTTTGAAATATACAAAAAAAAGACTTAATTTTTTTGATGATTTTTTTCCTCTATAAATCTTTCATATTATTTCAATTACGACGACACATTGACGGAGATTTGCTTTGTATTGTATTAAGATTTTTTTTTGTTTGAATTTCGGTTCAGAGTTTTTTTTTATTAGCTTCTGCTTCTTTAATTAATTACCCTTTTTTCTTAGTTGTATGCAGTATTTTTGTTTTGTTTTTCTTTTAATTAATTAGTAATTTTTTCTTGCTCACAATGTTCATTGTTTATTAGTTCAACGTTGTCTTAAAAACTGACGCATTTTCATTGTTTTAATCTTAAAATTAGTCTAGGGTCTTATTACTAGAAAACAAATCACTAAAAATTACGATAGTTTATTTACAAGTTGTTGAACCATTGGTTTTGTTTTTGTTTTTAATGATTACATTTTATTTCCTTGTTTTCGGGTTTTCTTTGCATCTTTCGCAATATTCATAGTTACTAACTCTATATAATATTTAAGATTCAAATATTTATACTTTCACATTATCAACTATATTTTGCTTAAAAATTTGTTATCTTTAAATTGTTTACTTCTAATTCAATTTTCGAATTCGTTTTTCTGCTTCTTATAAATAGATTTTGCTTGTTTTTTGTTCTGACTCTGTATCGGGTTACGTAGACGATTTTGGGGGTGATTTTTGTTTACCACTAAATAGTCAAAAAGATTTTCACCAAATTTCCTTCAGATTCGATTTGAAATTTTGTGATTAAAGTAATTAGTGCCACACAAAGCTCACATATCTTACTCTTCCTTCACGTTTCCACCGCTTACAGCGTGGCCGTGTTGAATTCGATTAGGTTTATAGGAAGCTGTCAAGAGGTCATGATCGACTTGACGGCTTCATCGATGCTTGTGACACAGCTGAAGTCAGCAATTGTTGCCGAGGTCATGCTATTCCCTCCGCCGTTGTTTGAAGTACCTGACATTGTCGGCGATCCGACCATTAGCGATGCGTTTTCCGCACTATTACCCATTCCGGCTCCACTGATCATGCAGTCCCCGAGATCATCCATGCGATGTCTTCGCTTCCCCATCGAAGACAGTGCACTGCTGGACGTCTGGATTATCGCGCCGCCAACACTTGTGTTGTGCGGCTGGTGGTCAAGCGGATTGTCGGCAAGGAATGAACCCATCGTATGCTCCAGCGAGAAATTCAAGGAATCGTTTTCGCTGCTGTGCAGATTCAGGATGCTGTCGATAGCATTTTGCACATGACGATTGATGTCCTCGTCGAAGTTTGATGATATGCTCGTGCTGCTACTGCTGCCGCTCAAATTGGGATTGGCGGAGCAGCTGTTGAGTGTGCTGTCGAAGATCGAGGAGGTTTGATTCATGAGCGACGCATTGACTTGCATCTGGTGATGTGAGTGGTGGTGGTGCGAGTGGTGTTGCTGGTGATCGTGTAGTTGCTGCTGTTGTGGCGTCTGCTGCAAATGGTGCATAGTAGCGGATGACTGCATTTGCATCATGACGTTGTTGTGCATGTGCGCCATATTCTGATGCAAATGTGAATTCGAGTCCTGCATGGCCGTGTGCTGGTTCATGCCGTGTCTTATCAGCTCATTGGTGATGGCGTCGTTGGACTCGGAAGTACCTAATCCTAAGAGATCATGATCTAAATCAGAGTCAACTTTACTGTTATAACACATTTTCTTATTGCCGCTCATATGCTCTATACTGCTCGTGATATCGCCATTCCACGATCGCTTGCTACGCCCCGAAGAGCCATCCTGGGCGCCACTCGTCGATTCCGCCATGAAATCGAATTGGTTCTGCTCCATCATCCATCGTTGGCTCGGTGCAACGTGATTATCGTCTAGATAGTTGCTGGCCAGCAGCGAGCGTTTGTTGTACGTATTATTCGCAGACGATCCAGATGTATTTGGGGTCATCAAATCGCTGCTGTTATTCCATTGGCGCTTGTTCTGATTCGATGTGCTCATCATGCCATAATGCTGCGACACGGCATTCGGGGACGCAGATCCATTGAATATTTCCTCTAGGCGTGATTCAACCGAATCCTGATCGGCCTTCTCACCCACTGGAGATCCGCCAAACATCGCGTCCAAACGGTTCTCCACCGACTTGCTGGCTATCGAGTCCGGATTGAAGAACTCTGACAGGTGCAGGTTACTTGAAACCGATATGTTGTGGTGGTCTTTATTGCTAGTTCGGCTATCTGGCTCCATCGCACTCTCGACGGATGAATTCGAATTGAAGAGATCAGATAAGTGGTTTTCCACCGTTTTATTGCTTGACGACTCGAATATCTCTGACAACTTCTGCTCATGATGGCTGGTGATGCTCGCGTCAGCTTTCTTCTCAGTCATGAAACTGAGCTCCTTCTGTATGCACAGCCATTCGTCGTACTGCTCGGCCTTGGCGGCATCGTCGTCCTCTTTGCTCTTTACAGACAATTGCTCATTCAGGTGCAGCGATGTCGACGCAGCACCTCCGTACGTTGTTGTCGTACCTGACTGCATGAAGTAGTCGATCGAGAACTCGCTAGTTGCCATGTTATCATGTTCGGTTCCTGCGTTCGCTGACAACGGATTCGATGAAGCGTTCGATTCGACTTTCTTCATGATGAAACTTGGCGTGATTTCCGACTCGATATCGAAGCTGTCGGTCTCGCGCTTCACAAAGTTGGAGTTCTTCGTGGTGGTTGTGATGGAGGAAGATGAAAAGACTGTAGTTGTCGTAGATATATCTAAACTATTATTGCTATACATATTGCGATCTTTTTCATTTTTCGGAGAAGAGTTAAAGCTCTTGTTGCAGCCAGTCGTATTGAATGTTGTGGGCAGAGTAATTCCCGACGAAGTTGCCTGGTTCATTAGTTTATTCTCGTTCGAAATATTTTGATTATCACATTTATCGAACAATGGTTCTGATTTGATTTCGCTTTTGATGTTGTTGCTACTACTCCTATTATCCAGGCTGCTTGACTGAGCATTGTTGACTTGCTGACGTTGGTGGTATTGCTCTTGTTGCATCTGATTGCTGCTGAATTGATAGTTCGTATTGAACTGATAATCAGGTTGCAGACGTTGTTGCATCAAATATTCGTCTGTGTTAAGTTTCGGTGTTTGTACTCCGTTTTCAGGTTCTTTTTTAATGGTCTTACCATCACACTGGCTAGTAGCGTTGCCTGTGCTAAAGGACAATCCAGAATTCTGATGATAAATGTTGCCATTCAATGTTCCCGAATTCGAAGATTCCTCTCGCCATTCTTTCAGTTCGTTTTCTGCATCAGTTACAAGTAATTCGTTTACTAGACATAGTTCCGATGTGCGATAAACACGCTAAAATAATACGTGTCAACATTATTCGCAAAAAAAAAATTTCTTTTAAATAATTACCATCGACTCCTGCAATAAGAGATATTGATACTTTTCAGCTATCACTTTGAATTTTTCCTGGAAACCAAGAGCTATTTTTTCGAGTTCATCGTCTTCGTCGGACGGTATTGATTCATCTTGCTGGTACATGCAATGATATCTGAAAGAAGATGATTTTATTGAAATATTATTTTATGAATGCGTGGAAGACAAGAAATAATCAAAAAACAACCGATTTTATATTCTTGAAGCATTTAAGGTAAGAAACAACCACACTTTGATCATTTTACGAATATAACGATAGTAAGATCTCTGTAAATGACGTGTTCGTCTTAAAATTGGTGTGTTTATTCCTGACTTGGTCTTTCGCGGTATTTGGAGCGATGCAAAAAAAATCTGCCAGAAAAACAATAAAGCACCGGGCATTGACGAGATTCCGGTCGAGCTTGTCAAATACGGTGGAAGCTGCCCTATAAAAGCCATCCACAAATTGATCCAGAACATCTGGGGTCAAGAAAAAATACCGCAGGAGTGGTGCAAATCCATCATATGCCCTATCCACAAAAAAGGAGACAAACTTCGGTGCGAAAACTACAGAGGCATATCGCTACTTTGTACATCCTATAAGATACTGACGAAAATATTAAAAGATAAAATAAATGTATACGCAGAAAAGGTCTTCGGGGAGTACCAAGGAGGCTTTAGGTCTGGTAGATCAACTACGGATCAGCTCTTCACAGTCAAACAAGTGCTTGAAAAATGCTGGGAATTTAACATCGACGTCCACCAGATTTTCGTGGATTTTAAACAAGCATATGACAGTATTGACCGAAACATACTGTACAAAATAATGCTATACTTCGGCATCTCGGCAAAACTAGTCCGGCTGACCAAAATGACGATGACGTCGACAGCATCACAAGTCAGAATCAACAACGATCTGACTGACGCCTTTGACACAAATGTCGGACTAAAGCAAGGAGATGGGTTGGCCCCTCTGCTGTTCAACCTAGCACTTGAGTACGTGATAAGGAAGATTCCTGTCGACACAGGGGGTACGCTCCTGTATAAGTCGAACCAGTTAGTGGTCTACGCGGATGACATTAACATCTTGTACCGCTCCTTCACATCCGCCAAAGAACTCCTGTTGAAACTTGATCAGGAAGCCAAAGAAGTAGGCCTGAAGATCAATCAGACGAAAACAAAAATCATGACGCAAACAAGAAAGAAGACCTCCATTAGACAAAATATAATTTTGGACGAATATAATTTAGAGAATGTGGACGAATTTATATACTTAGGCTCGAAATTGACAACGAAAGGCAGTGAAACTGACGAAATTAAACGGAGAATACAGCTCGCTAATAAAACTTTCTACTCCGTTCTGGCCCTACTGAAGACCAGCTGCATACACAGGAAGACGAAGCTCCAAGTCTACAAATCAATCATCAGACCTGTGTTGTGCTACGGATGTGAAACTTGGACCCTTACCCAAGCGTCCGCAAATATGTTGAACGCCTTCGAAAGACGGGTCCTCAGGCGTATAATTGGAGCTAAACAAGAGTGCGGCCAATGGCGGATAAGGTACAACCACGAGTTGTACGAGGTTTTTGACGAGCCAGAGGTTGCTACAATAGTGAAACTGCGGAAGCTGCAATGGGCTGGTCACGTGCAACGAATGGAGGAGCGTCGAGTACCTAAGAAGGTATTCGACGGAAGGGCCGAGGGTCGAAGACCAGTGGGGAAAACCCAGAAAACGCTGGTTTGACTCTGTCGACGAAGACTGCGCAAAGCTGCTCGGCTTTAGAAATTGGAGGACGCGGTTATTGGACCGAGACAACTGGAGGCGTCACCTGCGAGAAGCGAAGGCCCGAGAGGGGCTGTAGTGCTACGACGACGACGACGAAAAAAAATCTCTACAAAATATTTGATACCAATGATGAACAACTTCCATTTGTTTGTGCAGGGGGAACAGGGCGATTCAGATTAAAGTGCCTTGCATTTCTTAAGGAGAGCTTATGGAAAAATGTGTTCCACTTTAAAATTGCTGGTATAGTTGACAATCATTTCCTTGGTCCCTTCGAAATCTCAAAAGAAAATCGTACCAAATGTCTTTCATTTCTGAAAACTGAATTAGAAGAATTTGAAGGATAATATTCCCCTCGCCTTGAGCAGGGATATGTTCTTTGGTATGCCACCACATTATTCTCAAGAAATGAGAACTTAAATGAACGAAAAATTCAGTGGACACTAAATAGGTCGCGGAGGTCCAATTCTTTGGCTTCCGCGATCACTTGATCTTAATCCGTTACATTTTTATTTATGGCGTCACCTAAGTTATATTGCCCGTGTTCCATTATTACTATTTAGTACTCGCAAGTACTTCTGGCTACTTCCAACTACTCGCGCTCTCGTTCCCGAGTAGTCCATGAGCTTTTTTGCCGTGAGGTGGCTATTTAATTGTCAATAGGCGGCTTTGATTTTTTCATGGTTATGTTGAATGTTTTCGTAGCTAGGAAATTAGAAATAGCTCTCATAATGTGTAGAAAAGTTAAAAGAGGTAATTTTGTGTTAGTTGCTTTTATATTTTCTATCGATTGTGGTAGTTTACACTCGTTATTTTCTCCCCTTATTTTCAATTGTTTTACATTTGAAAACTGTATACAATTTGACAGGTTAGAATCTGCTCGTATGAACGAAGATGGCGTTCCATTTGTGATCTACTTGGAAGTACCTAAGAGTACTAATTAGTAAAAATGCCCTACCAGCCCATTGCTTTATAAGAAATAATAGATATAATGTTAGTAACGTAAGATAATCATTAACTCGCAGATTAAAGTCATGTATTGAGAAGGGAGGACGCCACTTTGAGCACTTTCTGTAATTAGTTAATAGTTTACTAAATAAATTAAACTGTTGCAATTAATGTGTTTTCTTATTTCATAGTTGTTGCTCACTATTGCGGAAATCTTCCTTTGTACGATGACTTTTTTGCTGATACTTTGAAATTTTTAGTCTCCTTTTTCATAAGCCCACTTGAAGGAATCACATGGTATTTACCAAGGGACCTTGAAGGCCCTTGATTAAGTCAACAAATACTTATTTGGCCTTATTGGATAATATATAAGATAAGATAAATCAGATCCTTTTTTGGCAAGACATTGTATACTTTTGTACAAAGACGAAGTTGCAATGTACAGTGCGCGAAATAATTATAACATACAAACTATCACTAGGTATTTCTGAGAAAATGAATAGTCTCACACTATTTGTGATGACGTCATATCATTTTTGCAAGCGACCGCAATGTAACGGCACTTTATACTACTTGTTAATTTTTCGTTGTAGTCAGCTGAAGTTTAATTTTGTTCAGAAGCCCAAATTACTAGTGCGAAATAAATATAGCGGACAGTTTTACGTGAAGTATATTTTCTAGGTGTAAAATTGATAATTCGTCCACATTTATAAGACTAGTTAGTTCACCAAGGTATACGCAGCCTACTAATGAAGATTAGCATTTACACGTGCTGTTTTTAATTCGCAATTTTTAAAATTACAGTTCGAATCAATATCCAAGGGGGACAACATTGACTGCTGAAGAGCGGGCTAAAATTTTAGCTTACAGGGATTGCGGGACAACAATCAGAAGAATAGCTGAACAGTTGAACAGGGACAAAAGTACGGTCAATAATTTCTTGAAAAATCCCGAAAATTACGCCAAAATCAAGAGATCAGGTCGTCCGTCTCAAGTCAGTGAGAGGTCTAAAAGAGAGATAGAACGGCTGGCTGTTAATAAAAAGCGAACTCCCTCACAAATACGGTTTCAATTGAATCTTCCCATCACTACGCGAAGGGTTCAGCAGATTCTGAAGAATAGTGAAAATGTTAAATATGGAAAACGCTTGCAAGTACCAAGGCTTCTGCCACGTCATAAATGTGCACGTTTAGAATTTGCTGAACGGTATAAATTTTGGACAAATAAATGGGATTCTGTCATATTTAATGATGAAAAAAAAATCATTTTAGACAGGCCTGATGGCTATGATGGATATTGGAGAGATTTCCGTAAAGAACGGCAAACATGTCATAGAAGGAACTTTCAAGGAGGTTCCCTCATGATATGGGCTGCATTTGGCTCTCGGGGAAGTCTGAAATTTGTTTTATTTCACATAAAATGAACTCAGCTTAGTATGTTGAACTCTTGGACGACGTGCTTATCACTTTTGCAGAGGATTTATGGAGAGACGACTGGCTGTTTCAGCAAGACAACGCACCTATACTCTCTGCGACGTTCACGAAACTTTTTTTTGAGTCCCGGAACATCCTTTGTCCGATATAATTATTTCGCGCACTGTATAAAAAAAAACTGTAAAACAAACTTTTCAATATCTTACCTTATCAATCGTTTAACAGCATCCTCCTTACTTTGGAACGGTGTCATATAATCCGGATTGATACAACCGTCTTGATCCACTTTCAACTGTCTCTCGAATCTATTTGATGAAAAAAAGAGAAATCACAAAATTAGGACCATTTTTTAGATTCTTTTCGCTCAGTGCAAATTTTTGAACATCACACTCACAAACAATGCCTTGGTATTTTGGGCTTAGGACTGGTAGCAGCGGCAGGACTTGCTGATTCTTCCTCGGTCTTTATTTCGGCAGCGCCATTTTCCGTTTTAATGGTAACCGTGACTGGAGTCGTGGCAGGTTGGGGTTGTGACAGCGCTGGTGATAAAACTGCAATTTGTTGATTCGTCACATCCGTTTGTGAAATAACGGAAGGCGGTCTTTGAGTGTTTTCAACCATTAATGGTTGTGGTATTGTAGTAGGAAGTAATGTTTGTGAACTTGAAGCCTGCGGAAATTGGTTGGTATTTCTTGGCTGATTTGCAGGTGTGATTGTATGCTGCAGCGGCTGGTTTTGCTGGTGTTGTTGTTGTTGTTGCATTTGCTGAACTAGCATGGTTTGTTGTTGCAGTTGGGCCACCTGCTGTTGCTGAGGCGATGGTAACTGAATTTGTGGTTCGATGAATTGCGGTGGTTGCTGGTGCTGCTTGATTGGTGTGGACTGTCGTAATGGACGAGGAGGATTCGCGAGTGCTGGCGGTGATCCGGATTGGATCTGAATTTGCTGTTGCTGCTGCGATTGAAATTGTTGAATCTGCATCTGTACATGCTGAGTGTTCAAATCAGTTTGGCTGTTCGTAACAACGGTTTGCAGTTGCTGCTGTTGTTGTTGGATATAGGTTTGCTGAGTTTGCTGTTGTAGCTGTACTTGGTGTTGTAATGGATATATATGAATCCTTTGCTGATTTGCACTAGCATTGTGGTTGCTGGGTAGAGTTGTGTTATGGTTGTTTGGCTGGACAACGTTGGCAGGAATGGACTGTCCTTCATTCTTCAAGTGACTGCTTTGAATAAGCGATGTATTGTGAACGTTTGCTCCAGGTGATGTTACAATTTTGCTTTGAAAAGGCAGTGACTGCGGAGTGTTAGTAGCTGAAATTGAATACAAAATAGCATTAACTCAATTATACTCCTTGATTTTGCAACACATATCATAGAAATTGACAAAATTGGCCTCACATTCACTTCTTTATCCTCCAAAACTTACCTTGTGCTTGTGTCGGTGACGGCGACGGAGATTGAACCGATTGTGACGACGGTACAGGTGACGGCGATGTTGGAATAAAAGCATGAGGCGACGGTGCTGGAATTGTCGGTATTAGTTTGCCGGAAGCCAAGATCTTTTGCTGCTCGATGAAGAGCCTTTGCAAAGCCCCATGGATTTCCGCGTCGCTCATGTTGTGCAAATTGTTCAGTTGCGGCAATGGTTTGTTGTAGATTGGATTGTTGGGATTGAAGTCGGACGGAATATTCAGATTGGCAAGAAGACTCTTGTTCTGAAGTCGTGCCGACAAGGTTTGTATTTGCGTTTGTACGGTTTTGAGGAGATGCTGCTGTTGCGGCGTCAATTGGATGGTTTGTACGCGAGGGACAGGAGCGGTTGCATTGACGCTGACCAGAGGTGGCATTTGCTGGACTACATCTTGGTGCGATTTCGATGTCACTGTGACGGTTGGCAAGTGCATCTGGGCTTGCGACATGCCTGCCATGCTTATTTGGCTACTGATGCTTGTGACTGGCATCGACGCAGGTTGATTCGACGCCATACTACTGACGGCCATGATATTATTACTGTTTGTACTCAAGTTGCTGCTACTGTTGCTAGTATTGCACTGACTATTGTTTATGTTGTTGCGTTGCTGCTGCGACACTTGCTGCATTGGTGCTGTGACACCGACCAACTTATTGCCCGATTGTGTTGTTTGGAACGGGTGGATGTTGCTCGAAATCGAAGTGGATATGTTCGAGCCAGGACTGGGACGTACCATATGCTGGTTTCCCTGTTGCTGCTGTGATTGTGGTAAGTCCTTGGTTGCAGTGTTCGGTTGCACTATCTGCACAGGATTGGCAGAAGGTTTGTTGCTCAGATCGAGTTTTTTGATCGGTTTTACCGCTTTGGTGATGTTATCGTTGCAAGCCTTCGGTTTTCGAGGCTTCGGAGCCTTTTTGGGCTTGGTTTCGGCCTTTGCTTTGCTGGCGTCAATTATTGGGGCAACATTGGCAACCTGCTTGGCGGGAGGAGTCTGCTGTAGAGGCTGTATAGCTTGGTGCTGTTGTGGACGAACTATTTGCTGCTGGATTTGAACTGGCGGTTGTGATGTTACGGCAGGACCACTTTGCTGTTGAAGTTGTAGCTGCGGTTGTGATTGAATTTGTGATTCTGTTGCCTGAGTCGCTTGACCAATGTTATTGAAGTGAATTTGACCTTGTGACAGACACTCAGCCAGCTGTTGAGCATTGATGCCAACTGGAACAATCAACAGGCGTTCCATCGGCCCCAAGGCAGCAGTTGTCTGGTTAGGGCTAATGTGCGTGATCTGATTCGTAACAGTATTGAGAGTGAAGAGTTGTTGGTTGGCGTCAACTTTAGGCAGAGCAACCAGCTTTGGCGACGTCGGGTTCATCACCATCGACTGTGTGGAATTCACCATTGCCATCGGAGTGTCCTTCTTAGAATCAAGAAGACGTTTATGCGAATCAGTTGGTGTAGGCGGTTGCTGTTGCAAACCCGTATTCGAAACGACCTGTTGTGAGAAGGTTACTGCCGGTTGTTGCGAAACCTGCTGATTGATCGTGGGGTTCTTTGTGTTTTGCAATAGCTGCAAAGGAGCGGGTTTCGCTGCAATGTTTTGCAAGGGTTGCTGCTGTTGCTGCACCGGCTGGAGATGTTGATGGTTTGCCATGGTTCCCGATACCGAAACATTAGTTGAATTCAAAGTGACGTTGTTTTTCAGCGCCTTCGCTTTATCGAAAGGTTCGTTTACAACTGTGACGTTACACAATGCACCACTAAGTATTGCTTGTAGGATAATTTGTGACTGCGGGTCTTGCGGCAAGTTGGGATCATGGCGCAATATAAATCGTCCGCCGTCTTCCTCGAACGTGAGGCTTAAATTTCCGGTTAGTTGCGGAAATACAGCCGCGGCCTGAGAGTTCTGTTGCGAAACAATTGGCATTGCTAGATTTCCTCCTACCATGGATGTCTGCGAAGAGATAAGATTGGGGTTACGATTGTCCGCGATGACTTTGTTAGTATCGTTGCCTACCTGCTGAATGTTGGCTGGATGAATGAGTTGTTGCATTCCTTGTTGCTGATTGCTTTGATTTGGGGTTCCTTTTGACGAATCGATGATAGGCATGATTTGTATCTTATTTTCAACTACGTTACTAATTGGCATTGTTTGATTGGCATTAATTTTGGTCGCATCGATTTGCGAAATTTGAATATTGCCAATTTGGCTAGGAACGTTGCCTACCGGCGTTGTTATCGTGTCGACCTTCTTGCCGTTGCGTTTGGCAGCCGGTTTCCGACGAGGTTTTACGGCGGCAGTTGTCGTTGTGGTAACAGGTGTTGAGGTTGTATTCGAAATCGCTTGAGACATTGAAGGTAGCTGCTGGGCCATAGAAGTTGGTGTCACTTGGACGATGGGCTGCGCTGGTATTTGCAGTGACGGTGTAGGGATAGCTGATGCTGACGCGACACCCATCAGTTGGTTTTGGATTTCATTGAGCTGACTTTGTAGGGTTATATGAGAGCTGACGAACGTTGGGCCGCTGCTGATTCCCATACTGTTTGAGCTCGACGAACCCGCAATCGATGTGATGCAGCTGGCACTGTTCACTGTTACCGAAACAGAACGAGGGATTTGCTGCGGTTGTACATGTTGTGTCTGGATGACGTGGTTCGCTGCTTGTTGATTTTGTAGCTGTTGTTGATTTTGTAGCTGTTGTTGCTGCTGTTGGGCGAGTTGTATGCTATGTTGGATCTCTTCGCGTGGTATGGTTATCGTGTAGGGAGGAACATTGTCGAGTTGATCAATTTTTATCACAATATTTTGAGAATCGAAACAAGTGTTCGACTTCAGATCGGAGTTGTTGCTCAAAATGTTCGAAGTCTCTGCTGTGCTGCCCGACGCTGTAACCATAGGCTTAACTTGATTTATACTTTCGCAGTGGCTTGTTGGAATCGTAAACGTCAAGGGAATATCACTGTTCTGGCCAGGGATGGTTATCATAATATCACTGTTATTTGGGCCTGTGTTTGCAATCGCTGAAATACTTTGCTGTTGTTCCATGCTCGTCTGCGGTTGGGGTAGAGTTCCACCTTGTTTCGATTGCTCCTCATACTGCTGCTGTTGTTGTTGTTGTTGGGTCACCATGGTATCAGGCTCCGGATCCATGAAGTCGTCGTCCTCCATAATGCCACAGAGTTTCATTACGTTAGCGAGATCAAGTTTGCCGGTGCTGGTGAGCATATTTTGCTGTGAATTGAGTTGGGGAAGTTGCTGCGAGATCTGAACTTGAGCTGCTGATTGTTTTTGGTCTTTTTTATTTGCTTTCGAATTATTTACCGGAGTTATCATCGGCGCAATGGTGCAGGCTGCAGAGCTAGTGGTGATCGTCGTTTGAGCCGTTGCAGGAGCGACAGTTTGAGCTTTCTTTTTTCGAGCCTTAGGTTTCTTTGGGGGTTTCGTTGTGGCTCCAGTTGCTGCCGTTATAGGCTCAGTTGCCATAGTGCCATCAGTGGCATTATTTTTCATCGTGGATGCCTTTGTTAGAAGTGCAGCACCCGTGTTGGGGTTTTGTGTTTGCAGTGTACCGTCTGGTTGCACCAGAACAGTGGTTGTCGTTCCTTGGTGGGAGATAACATTTTGCAGTGTTGGAGTAGGATTTCGCACTGGTTCCGGTGTGACAGATTGCAATAACTGTGGTTGCGGCGTTACTGCCGGAGACGTTAAGTTCACTGAGTGGCCCATCGGCGTGTTGCCAGTCGAGAACTGAATATTTCCGGCGGAGACAACCGACGGCATTTGTATTTCACTAACCTGAGGAGGGGGAGGAGATTGAAATGCAGCAGCACTTGCTGCTGCAGCAGCCGCTGCTATTTGCTGCTGCAAATTTGCGCTACTCAATTGATTTAAGTTTAGTTGATTGAATCCGGCAGGTAGGTGCTGAAATTGAGCCGGCAGCTGTGATATTATTGGTCCGTTTAAACCGTTTGGCATCTGAATTTGAGCTAGATTTCCATTGAGCTGAAGATTTTGAAGCTGTGCAACACTCTGCCCGATGATGTGACTGTTGAAAGCGGCAGCGATATTCGAGCGAGGATTTGTATGCAGGCCACTCAATTGAGTAATAGGAGAAGATTGCGTATTGGCTTTGATCGTTTGCAGGTTTTGTTGGATCAAATTCGCCTGAGACGATACGATGAAGGTGGGAGCAGCGGCCAATTGCATGGTTCCGTTTGTGTTCAGTATTCGCAGTAGCTGCTGGGGCTGTTGTTGCTGTAATTGCGGCCGCGAATTGTGTATCACTAATGATGGAGCTGCCAGTTGTGGTGTGGGAGGTCTTAGAATTAGCTGAACACCTTGTGGTGTATTTTGCTGCACGATGAACGGCGTTTGGTTCAAGAGAAGGGATTGCGTGTTTAGATTTCCCGTTGGCAAGATTATCTGCTGACCCCCTTGCTGCTGGTTTCCGGAACTTGTCACAACAGTTTGCGGTTGTGGCGAATGCGATATTTGGCCGTGTTGTTGCTGAATGGTTATCGCCTTGGCTTGTGATAGAGATGATTTGTCTACTGTTTGTGCCGTGGAGGTTTGTTGTGGTTTGGGCAAAATTTGCTGATGTCCTCGTGAATTTTTCGAGGTTGATGATGTAGTTTGTCCGCTAGAAGATGACTGACTTTGCGAAACTATTGACGAACTTATGTGCTGAGATCTTTGTTGATTTGCAACTGATGCTGGAGCGGCGATGATCTGTGATCCTTGGATGAATTGTAACAGGTGATTGCCGGCATTCATGACGGGTAGGGATTGTAACATCGGTTGTGGTGTTGGTGGTTTAATTTGATTACTCGGGCTTGCGATTGGACTTTCACTAGTTACTGGACTACTCGATGGATGATTTGTCATTGGACTTTGAAGGATGGCTGTTGCTTTTTTCGACGACCCTTTCGGACTATTAGCCATATTCGTCGTAGTGACAGACCCCGTTGCAGCAACTGGCGTCCCATGACTGTAATTTACGTATGACTGTGGTGTACGTTTGCCACTTTTCTGTAATGATTTCATAATTAATTGGAGTTTTGGGGATGGAAAAAAATGTACGACGTACCTTATTCAAAGATATATTATTCGATCCGACGAGTGTTGTATTAAATTCATTACCCGTGATTCCAACAACTGTCTGGGCAGCTGCTGGTGATTGCGCTGGACTTGGTTGAAACACCACCGTCCCTGCATTAGGACTTCCGCTGCTAATTTGGTGTATCGATGGACGTCTGCTAGGCGTCGCCGCCTTGCGTTCCTGAAATAGACAATTAATTAGTTCATTCAGTGAGCCATATGGAATTATTAAGTGAATCTCTTACTTGCTCCTGAGTCGTGTTGGTAATTGTATTGTTTGTTACGATTAATACATCATGCGAAAACGGTGATTGCGATGGTGATGGTTGTAGTCGTGGGCTAGCAGGTATTGAAGGTGATGGGCTGGGCGTCAAAAATGGACCCGGAGGAGATAGTATTCCTATTAATAAAATAATAATTGGAATAAATTAATATTATGAGTTATAGGATTAATAAAAGATTAGGAAATGTGTTGTGGATTAAAATATTATGATAGTGTAAGTTTTACAAATGTAGTGCTACAGGAATCGTCGAAATGTGAATGTGTTACCTAGTAACGATGTAGAATTTAAAAGGCAATTTGTGGTAATGGGGTATAAAAGAGTAAAGTATAAAAGAGTGTGACGATAGCACGCAGCCCTTTTCGTCCTTTCTCATGTTTTTGTGTTAGTTGACATAGAGGCTGAGTTTGTGTATCGACCTTCAGCTTCTCAATTAAATGTCATCTATAATTCGAATGATTATCCAAAAACAATATAATAACATCGAATTCTTTTAAACAAACATCGCTCTCCAAACGAAACTATCAACAATCATTCGAAAACTTTTGCAAACTATTAATCTGCCCACTCAAAAATTACTTCACAAGAAATCTTGTTCAATGTCCCGTCCCGTCCCTGTCGATGTGCTCCTTCTTCTTTATAGCAATGTCTACCGAAGTTCCTTACAGGCACAACTTCCAAAGGTCATGGCTGGCTGGCTGCCTCTATATTTGTACTGTACTGGGTATCAATAAAAAATCTTCAGGGAATGTAGGTCGCACTTCAAACTCTCTCAACGCTATCCAACAAGGAAGTAAACCAGCAAGGGAAGCAAGCCAACACACCCACTACATCACACGGTCCGTTCGTATCACGCTCAACGAAACGTAAATAAACAAAAACTTATTATCATCGTTTAATTGTTTCGTATCTAATTAAAATTCCGTAAATATTTTCATCGACGAACGATTTGATGAATCGAACACTCATCGAATTATCGACTCGGAAACTCACGTTTTCCTGCTTCTGTTCGCTGATATGAATATGCGTTTTGGGGGAGAGTCGCAGCACGTCACACACAATATTGTAATCGTGCGTAGTAACAACTAGCAGCACGCTTGTCTCTTATTAAAATTCGATAGAAACAATTTCACATACCGTACATCTATAAAAACTACAATAAATCCACAATGGACGCATAAAAAGCATAATTCTTAGTATTCACAGACGGACAATAAAGTGACAAACCCGACAATAGAAAACAACAATTCCGAAGCAAATAATCCGCACACACAAAAAGTCCTGCTCTTTCTATATGGCATGTGCCTCTGTTTGCCTATCATGAAAAAGGGGAATCAATTGATTTTTTAGCAGACGCAGAGCCAATAAGGACAACGGATAGGATATGAGAACTGGCAAGTTGTTCCTCAATTCTTGCACACACAGCATCGACTCGATAGGCCAGCCACCAGTTAACCACCCAACCACCCTCTTGATCCATTCTCGCGCGTTTGCTCGCGAATAGATATGACTGACAATCACACAAAGGACAAGTATCTAAACTGGTTTTATACCCCCGGTCCTTAGGTGATAGTCAACATTGGAGCAAGTTTCATTTAAGGAACAACTGCGAGTGCGGTTCTGCTGTTGCTTCTCCTCCTTTTCACTGGCTATGTGACTTGTGTCGTCCTGATGATGTCTGCTGGTCTCGCTGCTGCTGCGGTGAGCTCCTCCATCTCGAGCAGCCCCAAGAAAAATCAATTTCTTGAGCACGGCGCTCGGAATTAACGAGTCAATTGAGGGCGTGCGAACTGGGCAAAAGTATTTGTTGTAACGACTGTGTACGAAATGTGAGCAGGACGGGGTGGTTGAGAATCCACTACCTCGCCGGAAAGACAAAGTTACTTCACGGAAAATATCGAAAAAATAGTCGGGAATGACAACACACAACAAGGAGAGCTGCAGCAGCACGGCGCAAAACCAGCATGACCATATTCTTGTTTTCATTCACGGACAATGTAGATAGAATGGTTTGGCGGCAGCTTCAGCAGTAACAGCGAGAGTCGAAGAGTTGTATTGCAATGGCCATGACAATCGTTAGTCTTTTGGCGTTTTGAGGGTGATGATGATGCAGTGCTTGTAGACATTTTATTATGAACATTATCTGAAGGTGTATTTTGGAGTTGTGCTATGCTTGAGAGTCGAGTTTTGTGGATTTATTTATTTACGAGTCAAGGTCAAAAAATTGAACAATAAAAATATTTCATCAAATCAGTGCAATTTTTGAAGAAAAAAAAATAAAATAGTGAGCTAGTCATTCAAAATAAGATTAACGTAAATTAAAACATAATTAAAAATGAAACGTAAAACGAATATACAATCTAGGTATAGGTAAAAGGATGCTAGGTAAACCCATAATAATCTCATTTAGGTAAAACCATAATAATCGCTATCTTTCAGGCCTCTGGGAAGCACCTCGTTACAAAAATTGGGTTTATAATGTCTATTAGGACCGTCAATATATTATGTAGTAGGTGGTTTAGTCAAGTATTGCAAATTGCATCTGTACACTTGTTTAGACCACTGATTAAATTTTCAACCTTTTCAAACTAGTAGGTTTGATTGGTGAGTCTCTTGCTGACGCACTTGCAAAAATTTGGTCTACAGACTCAGAAATCTCATATTCTTAGCTTTAATTGTCCTCCTAAAGGTATGTATCCATATGTTGCATTTTCGCGTATCGTATCACCGTTGCGTATCAGTGGATACGACAAACGTATCTTCGTTGCGTATCAAAATTTGATACAAAGAAACGCAACGAACTCGATCGGTCACTTGGCGGTTTCTTGCCGTCGCATCAAAGGAATGATGCGATACGAAGTGGAGTCATGTGTGGACACGTTGCGTTGTACACTATAGATTAGTGAATAAAAGCGTTGCAGCTGCGTGTCGGATTTTTTTGCAACGGATCGTATTGATGATACATGGAATATTGAATAGTGTGGACACCGTATCCGTTTAGTGAATGATACGCAACAGGGATACGATACGGTAGAAATGAAACATATGGATACCTACCTTTAGAGCGGTTCCAATAGCTGAGGTTCCGGCTCTGCGTCTCAAAATTCTCGGCAAGCCAGCAACTTTTTATATTTTTTTCTTCTGAGCTAGCACCTTGTGCCTGTGTGGCGCCTGGAAACTCTAAGCACTCAGGCCAGAAACACCATACCGGCCTGTATATATCCTTACCATCTATTATTGTTCAATAAATGAGGCACGGAATGATCATCTGAGCTAGTTCTCTAAGTAATCGTTAGCCTCTTGAAACATGATGCGATAGATACTTCTTTCCGTTTCATTGAAGGTTCATCCTTTGCAGCTTTATAATCCAAGACTTTGTGGAGAATTCGCTCTTCATTTGTCTTCATATTTCACATGGAACTACGATAGAAATATTATTTTTAGCTGCGATTGGTAATAATAACATATTTCGGCTATTCAAATTGCTGTGTAAGAATTTCAAAATCTTACTTTAAAGGTTTGCTCATTTAATAAAGGTCACTCATTTTCAATCAATACCGAGAAATTTTGAGAACTGTGAAATAAATTGGATTTTTCTTATTCTCAGTCAATTCGATCCTTTTTAAGGAACCTATGCTCCGATCCACATGGCAAACGACAAATATTTTCATCAAATCATCACCATCATCGAGGCACTACAGCCCGAATCGAGCCTTAGCCTCCTTAATGCTTCGCCTCCATTCGTCTCGGTTCAGTGGCCGCGTTCTCCAGTTCGGTGCTCCCAAACGTGACCTGCTGTCAGCATCTATCGAATCCTCCCAGCACTTGCGTGGCTTACCGACTGGCCTGGCTCCGCTCTCTCGCCCCTTGAGAGATCGTTTGGGGATTGGATTGTCGCTCATTCGTTCGACGTGGCCAGCCCATTGTAGATTTTGGAGTCGTATGACGGTAGCGTTTTTCGGCTCGTCATATATGGTATACAGCTCGTTGTTGTATCGGATTCGCCATCCATCTTCATCTCGTATTGGACCGAGGATCCTTCGCAATACCCTTCTCTCAAACGTATTCAAGGCTTTTTCAGATGCCTGGGTCAGCATCCAGCTTTCGCTTCCGTAGCATAGCACAGGTCTAATAATTGTTTTATAGATGCGAAGCTTCGTATATTCTGTGTACGCATCGAGACTTCAAAGTGGGAAGCACCGAAAATAATGTCTTATTGGCTAATTGAATCCGTCGTTTGATTTCGTCAAGCTCATTCCTATCTTTCGAGAGGTTTGTCCCTAGGTATACGAAGTTGTCTACATTTATAGTCCCCTATCGTTATGTTTTGTCTAATTGGCGTCCTTTTCCTTGATTGAGTCATAACTTTTGTTTTTGTTCGTTAATTTGAAGACTAACTTCCTTGGCGATTTCGTCTAGAGCTACAAATACTTCCTTGGCGTCGTTAAACGAATGTGACATAATGTTGATGTCATCAGCGTAAGCTACTAGCTGTGTCGACTTAAATAATAGAGTTCCTCTCGTGTCAACGGGGCTTTTTCTGATGACATACTCAAGCGCTAAGTTAAAGAGCATCGGAGCTAATCCATCCTCTTGTTTTAGCCCTGTATTCGTCGAAATCGAGTTGGCCATATTATCCAGGGTTAATATTAACCAAGAATTTTCTCAGCGTGATGGGAAATCCTTAACTCTAAAATCTTTGTTAAGAGCTTGCAAATATCTCCATCGAAATCGCCATGATGTTGTACGGCAACACACGTTTCAACAGCCCTATTTTTCCAACCGATTCCCGACCACTCCGAAGGATGGATGATTTCAAATGGAATATATGCATGTAAAATGTAAACAGGACGCGCGCGGTCACGTAAAATTCCGCTTCGAAAATTTAAAACAAAGGACACTACATGAGCGCAGGAGAGATTCTCAGTACATACGGAAAAAACCCTGATCCGATGTGGATAGGGCGGAAGTCAACGAAGAGATGAACGAGAGTAAATGATTGGGTGTGAGAGTTAACACAACCTCCACGGGGACAAAGGGAGACAGTTCGCGATCAAGGATTTGAATGTTTCCCTCTTTTAACGACGATTTCACAGTCGGCAAATTCGCAGCATCCCAGGAGCAGTAGGTGTAACAACTTCCTGTCGTGGATCTTATTGAGTAGGCTCACAGTGGATGAGGGAAAGGGATGATGTGTGGAACAGGGAAGTAATTTCCACATCGACATTTAAAAAGTTAACACGAAATTCATTCGTTAGTGTCGGAACGAATGGGAAACCTATTTGATTATTCAGATCATTACATTTCCAATATTGAATAATGAAAACAACACTAATTTTTTTCGTCAAGGACACCCCACACACCCACTTCCACTGCTAACCAAACATGTTCCACTCAACGAAAATCTAATTATTTGCTCGCGATAATCGTGACGATGACATTTACAGAAACTCGCATTCACAATTTGCACTTTGACAACCAGAAATGTCAATAAATTTTCACACAGGTGTGAGCATGTATCAAGAAGCAAGCAAAAACACAGCACAGGCTCCCCACAAATCTATGGGCAAGCGGTCGAGCGGGTTGGCACAACCGTAGAAAAGTGATTTGTGTGCACGCATGTAGAGAATAACACGATCTCTCGAGCGAAAACTTTCATCACTTTCTTCGGCGCTCGAGCGCAGCAAAAACAAGCACTTCCCATACATGACCATCGACAAACTTGACTATCATATTTGCGCGGCAGCCCCCCACACATCATGCAGCGCGAATTCTCACCTGAAACTGGATTCGCATAAACTAACGTTACTCTTCCCGAATTATTGGAATATCATCATCACATCACTATCATAATCGAGTTCCGACGTGGAATTCTCATCAGTTTATTAAGTTTTTATTTATGCCGACAGCGGTCGCCCGGCCAACAGCCATTCATTTCGATTTCGACTCAAACTCGTTGTCGTCGATAATTTACAGGTTTACACGACCGGACACTGGGATTTTCTTCGTTTTCGTTACCGTCCGTCTTCTTCTTCTTCTTCTTCTTATAGTTTTTCTTCTCAACGGGAAGATTTTCAATTTCAATCGGTTGAACAAGGGTAGGCACACACAGCACGTTATTCCACTCGCATTGCTCGTCTATTGCTACTCCATTACCGGTTCTACTCGTTCGAACGTTTTCCTTTTCGATATCGCCCGAGCACAGTGAATTTCCCACGTCGCGTAATCTTATTCTGTCGCACTTAAGATTTATGATTTTCCATAACACGGTAATTTTCGCGATTCTTGTACTCTTTTTTTCGGTTGGATTAAACTTTTTTTTATCCCCGGTATAGATTTCGTCCGCCGCAGCACACCTCACGTATGCTCTTGTGTACGATGGCGCACGTAAGGAAAATTATCTTGTACAGGGAAATCACTTCAAAGTCGATAAAAAAGAGTGAATTCAGTTCCTCCGGCTCCGCACTCCGCACTTCACGTTGTCGTACGTGCGAGTACATGTTCGTACACAACATATGTGTGGTGATATACTTAAGAAAAGCCATCACACATTCATAGTTTCAGGCCCGAGAAGTGATGAAGGGAGTCTCGTGAGCGACGAATGATGGTTTCTATTATATGTAAAGTAATGGATTAGAATAATTGAATAGGAATAAAATCCAGGTATCTAAATTATGGCCATATTATTGCGAATTATCGTTCTCTAATTGAAGATTTTAAAATTATTTTTTTAATTTCCAACCATCTCCTAACCATCAACAGTTCATCGTATTCACCTCAAGACTACAAATTTCATCAGTATTCTGTAACAACCATTTTTGCGTGCACTGTACTATAACGTGAATGAAGGCCAATATATATACGGTGGAGTCATCAGCCGAGCGTACCATTCTCAAATTTTCTCATCTTCTCATCGTTCAGTTTAGTTTTCCCTTCAAGAATCGTACCTCCGACGATTTTGTTGCTATTCGTCGAATTGTTACTGTATGCGTGGTCTAAATTGTAAGGTGAAATAGCGCTATGGTACGCACGGCAACACTAACAATTCTCTTTATTCGCGCATTCTCTTTAGTTGCCAATAAACGATCTACTTTTTGATATCAAGTATGAAGACATGACTGGCGGTGTCGTGTAACGAGACAAGATGTAATTCGGATATAGAGCAAGGACACCATTCAATCGACGATTGAATTTTTTTTTAAAATATTAAATTGATAATTATAGTGTAGGCTGGTGTTTTTTCGATAAGAGATAATAAAATGAAGATTGGTATGGTGGTTATAATTAAATAATTGGTTTTGATGACTGATTGATGACAGCAGAAAATTTGAATGAATTTTCGAAAAGATTTTTGTATATTATGATGCATTTATATATGAGATTCATTCGAATAATTGAATAGATATCTAAGAAAATATCCTCCGATGAGGCACCAACTTTTGGTAGTGGAGATAACCTGTGCATCGCAACATATCACACCAAGAGTGTCTGGCCAACATCATGATGAATCCCAAAGATTGCATCTGTGCAGGTAGCAGCCAGACTGAGTGTGGAAACCAACCTGTGATGGGCGTGCTCAATACTGCAGGGGCTCGGATTCTGCAGGCTCCATCCTCATATATGACTGCAATAGAGGACCCTGATTGCAGTGGAAGGTCACAGATTACTATCGTGGAAGATTCTCTGGTCAGTAAGTTTTCGAGCTTGCTGATGGCATCCCTTCTGGTTACAGGTTCCGGAAAAGCGGATAAAGAGTCAGCTGGGAGTCCGGCTGTGGCCATCCATACCAGGGGCAAATATGTTTTCTCCCAAATCCACATAAAAGAGGAGGAGAGAGGGATGCACTGAAGGAAGCAACTCCGGCTAGTGTAAACGAAACGCCCGCAGCCTTTGGATGCTGCCAGTAATAAGCAACGCAAGACGCTGCACAAAAGGGGTAAGCTGCCGACGAAGGTGTGTAGCATCAGCACATTTTCCAATGGGGGCTGCAGTGAGCGTCAGGAGATTCCTCACTGGGACCCAGGAACGCTACATTGCCTTGGCAATAACAAGTTTCAAGGTAAAAAAGTTCAGTCCAATTTGAAAAATAAAAGACCGTATCAACGGTCAAAGACTTTTTAAATTTACGGCTAGTATATGTTCATTTGACAGATGAAATATACGTAGCGTCTCCTTTTTTCTGGGAACGAATCCACCCCATTTTTCAAGTGACCCACCCCAGCCGCGTAGAGCTAGCAAAGCGGCCTACCAGCATCCGTCGGAGTTGGATTAAAGGGTACGAGGGGCCTTCACGGCCATTTCTAGGGTACCCTGCTCCCGGGGCACTTTTCCTTTTTTTATTTGCCCCTGTTGATGGTCCGCCATCATCCATTACCTTGCCTGGCATGACCTCTTCTGAACTTCGATTCAGTTGAGGTGTATCCAAGCAACACTCCTTATGTTTCAAATCGCTACAGGTGGACAGGGATACCAATGCAGTAATAACTGCAGTTTACTACTTCAAGCAAGCGAGGTATTACCCCGATCTTGCCAAACCCTATTACGTCAGTTGTTGGATTCCTGGTCTTCGCAAGATTGCAGGTGACATTAAGGAAGCTGAATCCGGGTATGGGTGTGAAACACTGGATTGTAAGGTACAAACCCCACCACCGGTGAAAATGATTTCTACATGGTGATTGTAATTGACTAGAGAAGCTTTCTTATGCTCAGGGCAGATACCGTATGGAGCTGAGCTTCTTTTAATTTGCGGTTAAATTTAACCAAATTAAAAAGAAGTGAAGCATCAACTCTTCTGTCTATGGATAAGACTGCAATTTCTTTTCTATAGAATTTCTTTCACAAAGGTCACGCGGACATTGAATAAGGGTTCCTACAAAGGGGTCCAAAGAGATCACTTTCGGACGTTTCTATTCCTGAAGGTATAAGATTTCAGATCAACCGATACTTCGTCCTATTTTTGAATGAAATATTGACAAAAGTGCAATTTCTATAGGACTCGTGCACTCTGTATAGAGACATATTAGGTAGCTATGAAAATCACTATGCGATCTTTAAGAGTAGATGCTGCAAGACGGTTCCGTGGTGGAACCGGGAATTGCAGAAGCTCAGGAAAAATACTAGAAAATTCTTCTATCGAGCTTGTATGAGCAACACTGAAGATGAGAGAGCCACACAGAGAACCTATACAAATTTGTTGAGGACCTCTTGCAAGAGAAACATTCAGATTGATATGTGAGGAACTGGAAGGTGCACTAGAGGCTGCGCAAGATCCTGAAGAAGCTAAGCTGAAGCAGCTTGCTAAAGAAAGGTAGCAGTGAGATTGGGCGGCAATTGGAGATGCAAGCAGGGTCACCTGCCTTAAGGGGAGTGGGTAGCGAGTTATGGAAAAACACCCCGTACATTTGTTCCTTTTTCCTACAAACTACTGATCCAATTTTATCGGAATTTTTATAATATCTTCGCCAATGTATACTTTATATTTAAGGCAATGGGAATTGTCCTAAAGTTAGTAGTTTTTACTATACACCAACTTGAAAAAATGGAGGAAAAATTAGTTTTAGTTTTAACATCAGAGTTTTTTTCAGGGTAAGTACGTAATATATTTAAAAACTGTCTGCCATAAATTATCTAATAAGGCCACTTCATACCCAGGAAAAAAAAGTCTGTGTCAATTGGTTCAGCCGTTTTCGAGAATAAGTAACATTTACCTAAAAAAATGTGATTTTTCAGGGGAGACAAAAAACGCGGCGATTCGTATAGAATTTTCTAATTAATTTAATTTATTAAACTAATATTAAAGATGATTAATTTATGTTATTTTAGTTTTTTATAATACCTGACCCTTATCTGATAATATAAATTTGAAAAATTGCACAGAAGTTGTTGAAAATGTAAAATAGATAAGTTTTTTGTTACCAATTTCCAATTTGTTGAGCTTCGAAAAATCTTTTGGAGCACTTCTAGTGGTCGGAATGAACTTTTAAAGACAGTGTTGGATTCAGAAAAGCCTAGAGAATTTTTTAAACAAATAAAAAAAAAAATGATTTTTTTCTCATTTCTTGCTACCCACTCCCCGTAAATATAGATAAAATATTGGCAGATTTCCATAAGGAAGGAAAAACGCCAGTTGCGATGCTGACGTTAAAGATAATGAATAAGAGTACACAAAGTGAAGAATACAGTGATTAAGTATATTAGGAATACCATCACAGTCAGAACTAGAGCTAAAATCGAGACAACTCATTAAGGCCGGCGATACATGTAAACGCCTGAATTTAGACCGTTTTTCAGAGGCTTATTTAAAATAGAAGGTATAAATGAATCGTTTTGAAAGTGATCATGTTTATTCATTACATATTGAAATACAACAATCTGATTTGCGTTGTTTTTTCAAAATGGCCTCCGGTATAACCAATCTCCTGAGACCCTCGCGGCGATGGGCATCAATCGGCGGGATTTTAGCATCAGTTACAGCAATTTGAAATCAAAAAAATGGATTGGAGTGAGTTTATTAAACATGTATCTTCTAGTTGAACCAAGAAAAGAAAAAAAAAAGTAAAAAAAAATCGTGAATTAGCACGCCTCATAAAAAAGTACGATTTTTGACCCTTTTATTCGACAGTTTTTGGGTCAAAAATGCTAAATTTTGGAAATTTTTTTTTTTGGCATTTTTGAGGTTCAACTAGAAGTTTATACTATGGAGAAAACGTGTGCCAAGTTTCATAAGAATCGGTTGAGAACTTTTTGAGTTATCTTGCCCGCCAATTTAAAAAAAAAACGTCGTTTCGAGAAAAACGCGTAGTTTTGACGCACAGAAACTCTATGATTACATTGACTTATCAACTAATCATCGATTCCAGGCCCCTACAAAAGTCCTTCAGTACGTTCATAGTACACGTTTTTTTCTCAGCTCTTCTTGACACGCTTGACGAGCTTTTTTAGTTGTCAAAGACCTGCGGCGATTTTCTCGACTCACTAGCGGGGTTCGAACCCTCCAGTACGGATTCAATAGCGCTCGAGCGTCGAGTTGAGGCGGAGCGCTTAAATGAGTTTTTAGTCGATAAATAATGCAAATTTCATTCTGAAACTTTACAAACATATTTTTTAGATGTTATTTTAACTATTTATGCAAAAAAAAGAAACTCGAATTTTTGAAAGTTTTACATGTATCGCCCCCCTCCAACTTCTAAAGTATTCTATATTTTATCGCTCAGAGACCTATGTGCATAGCATATGCGACCATCCATGCTGCACTATGTTATCCTACGTTACAAACAAGCGCTATGTGAATTTTTTCAATGTTATATGTGGGTTTTGTAATTATACTGTAACATTGGTGATTATAGAAGCCAATTTGACACAAGAGCATATTTTATGTACTAAAATCCTCTTTGAAATAGAAACTACTACGATAAATTTGCATGTGCTGTTTGAAAACATAAATACACAAAATTTGCGATAGTATCTGAAAATCATCATACTTTAATCGGAAACACGTGATACAAACTTCTGGTAATATCCAGGAAAAATTATAATTCCATCTTCAAATCCTTACATCCATTTTATCTGACCTTTCAATAAACTTCTGACACGTGGATGCTTTATCGATCAGACACTTGCCTGGCAATGACGTTCCTATTGCAGATTTACTCCCTACTCATTTCATTTGATGTGGATTTGAAAGTTACGAAGCGATTTAAGCGAGATTTTTAGGGTAGGAAATCAGAGTTCACTACCCTAAAAGCTAATTTTGATGGTTGTCACTATTTTCACGCTTTTATGAGTCGCATCATAGCAGAATTAATTTTAAGAAAAATCACAAGATAATTCACGTTAACGAATGTAAAAAAAAAATTGTCTGAATTCCCGCGAAATCTCACTTGACACTATGCTTTTTCCTTCCCAATTCTCTCCCATTATCTGATCATACCGCCATCATCCAAACGATTAATATCCCGCCAAAAAAAAAAAACTTTGAAAATTAAACGCTTCGAACGCTCTTTTCGAATTCACCGAGCATATCATTTTACGGCCTCAATACAACACTCACAGTTCGCACTCAGTTCTTTCGTGTTAAGTATTGCCGAAGAAAAGTCATAAATTTCACAAAACTGTCCATCTATGAATCATTAACATTTGAGTATTTGAAGTTTAAGTAATTCGTAAACAAATGAGACATTCCTCGGTGGATGCACGCAAGTAGTCAGAGCCGAGGAACGATCATAATGGCTGGAAGTGGAAATTCTCTGTGATGTCCGCTTTTACTGTTGCAGCCAGGAGGAATGAACATGTGGATGCCATAACTTTTGAGTGATTTACGACATTTCCAGTCATCCATTCTAGATCTGAACACGTGTTCGGGTAAAATGTATTCCTTGTATGCGAGAAAAAAGCAGATATTTTCACAAAGTCGAATTTGTCGTTGCTCAGGAGTGTCGGATTGGTATTCGACATGGATAATTTGTAGTCATGTGTGGCGGCTTTAGTTTTTGGAGTGGCATATTTCGAATAATATGTACATTTGAAACGATTTGATAATTGTTTTTAATTAAACGCAGCAATATCTAAGTGTCAATTCTTTTCAAAAGATACGTGCATTCAATATTTTTGATATCTATCAATTAATATACTCAAACAGGTACAATTTTTGATAGTAATATTTATTTATAATATATATTTATTTATAAGATACCGGTCCAAACAGCTTCTTTTCAAATAACATTCGTGAAATTGAAAAACAAATTCAAATATTTTCTCTACTTAAATAAACCAAACAACGATCATCCGATTTCAATGCCAACAATAATTCCTCATTACCAACCCAAATACTTATCTTGCAGACCAACACAACACCCAATCCAAACCCGACAGAATTACGATTTGCTAAATATCACACCTAATTTACCGCGCGCATAAATCTTTCAGGCATAGTAGATAGTCGCTCTTCAACTTCCTTCGCTTTCGACCACTTCATTCGTGAATAATTGCTAATTGAGAGAAATGTGCAATTAGTTAAGACTTAGGTGTCATCATCGGTGTATTCAACCATACTTCGATGGCACTCATTGAATGATCCAGCCCTCTTCCGTCTTCGGTGCCCGCAGGGGTGCGTAAACGAACAGAATCCGGAAATCAGTAAATTTCATATGGCATTGAACTCTGACAATTGCCCAAACTGATTGACAGATGAAAACAATTTCCGTTTTAGCAGCGATGAGGAGATTGTAGGCGGGCAGGGGTGGAACGTGTTTGGGGTGTTATCGAACAGCACTCACTCTGAGGGCGATAGTCGCATTTTGTATGGAGTGTGCTGCAGTTGCAGGATGGACTGTTCTTTATTTAAGATTGAAGGCAGGATATTTGTTGTTAGAATTGAGGTATGGTGGTTTTATCCTAAAACTGAGCTGATTTTCGACCCAATGAATTGATGATGAGTGTGGCTGCGAAAGCGAGATAAGTCAGTTTTTACAGGAAATTCAAAATAGGTCATGGCTGGGGATGATGATATTCTCGTTTTCAAAGATTGTATTTAATGTTCGGTTAATTGTATTCTATGTTGATTCCTGACTTACTTTTCTAGTTAATTCAAATCATATCAGAATAATATTGGTTTTAGAGTGCCATGCAGGACGAATGGAGGATCCTTAGGCGAGTTGGAAGATTATGTGTGAAAGAAAATATTTTATTAAACACATCGGCGATTTCAACAATATTTGAAATACATGGATAGTAAGGGTTCGGCAAATTTTTATTAAAAAAATTCCTCTAATAATTTTAATTGAATACTGGGTCATATCAGGAAGCTGTTAAGGAACCGTCTAAAAGCAATCGTGTCAGGCAAAGAAGGAATTTACCTTGTGACAAAAAGAAAAATTGACTGACAATGATATTGACATGTTACTTTTTTACTATAGACAATCTATTAAAAATTAAAATTAGAGAGGCTAAGTATAATAATAAAAGTTAAGTATAATAATATATAAATAATCAAAACGACAAGCCGTTTTGAGGTTAATTAGGGCCTAAAGTCGTTAAGCAAGGTAGAAATTTCATGTAGATCCCTAATATTTTTCATTAACATTGAATTTAATTTTATTAAAGCTCAAACACTGTATCCGGATAGCATAGTCCTTGTGTGAGATGTAAGGAAAACTAACTATCTAAAGGATTAACCCATATTTTAAACAGAACAAAACTATCTTTGAAAAGTTCATAAGAAAGGCAAAACTAAAGAGGCCAGCAATTTCCGTCCAATTTCCTTGCTTCCTAATTTGGGGAAGCTTTTTGAGAGAATGTGGATGGAAATAATTAAAAATCACTGTGAGCTCACGCAGGTAATACCTTACCACCAGTTTGGCTTTAGGCGCAGACACGGCACTCAGCACGCCATCTCGTACTTGCATGATCAAATTGTGTCTCACTAGAATGAGCGAAACATTCCGACCGTAGTGTGTGCTTTAGATATCGAGAAGGCTTTCGATTCCGTTTGGCACGAAGGCCTTCTATTTAAGTTGATCAAGTTTGAATTCCTAAAAGAGGTAATAAGACTCGCCGCAAGCTTTCTTACCAACAGACAATACTATGTCAGCGTTAATGGAGCAGATTCTCTCAGCCTGTGACATCAGGAGTGCCACAAGGTTCTGTCACTGGACCAGTTCTTTATACCATATTCACCGCTGACCTACCTATTCCAGTGGGCCAACCCCAGGTTCAAATCCTCCAATATGCCGATGACACGCTCTTATTCGCGTCGAGCCAAGACCCGATCAAAGCAGCGAAGAGCCTGCAATACTACTTGGTAGAACTAAGTCTTTTCTTTGACGAATGGGGCATCAAACCCAACAGCAGTAAGACTCAACTAAGTGTATTTCGCAATCCTTCCAAGTATCGGGGATCTCAAACTATCCGCAACAAGGCCAAAAAACTCGCTTTCTCGTTCGGAACATCTAAGATTACTTCTAGTTCATCACTGAAGTACCTCGGAATCGATTTTCAGGAATTTTTAAAGTTTAATCCCTTTGTGTGGCGAAAAATCAAAGCTGCCAAAACCGCATTTCAACGCATCCGATCTCTTTTCGCCAAAAAAATGGGCATGCCCACCAAAGCTAAATCCATTTGCTATCAGACCGTCATTCGACCCATCCTGACTTATGCATCCCCATCCTGGATTACCTGCTCAAAGACTGTCATGGCCGAAGCGGAGATGTTCGAAAGAAGAATTCTCCGCTTCTGCACTGGCAGGTTCTACAACCCGGTACCTAAAAAGTGGCCGAAGAACCTTCTCCTATATCAGGAGTCAGGATTGAAGCCACTTAGGGTCCGTGTTGTGGAATTAACGACACGTTTTTACAGACAAACAGACGGACATGAGAACGGACTGATTCGGCCACTAGGGCGAACAGGTGGTTCTAATGAGCTATTTATGCGCCCCGCGAAGATAGCAGTGCAGCGGCGGCTCACGGATGCGCTGTTCACCTACACAGGCCACCCGACGAACAGAAGGGGTTAGACTTAAGACCTAGGTTAAGATTTAGGTCTAATTAGGCTAAGTTAGTTATAATTAGGTATAAGTTAGATCGTATTTTAGCGTAAGGTAGTTTTTAAGAAAAGCATTGCCAGGGCAACCCCAGCTGCTGTACAGGCTGGGTAATACCATTTGAGTGTAAGGATATAAAAATTGTGCCGAAAAAAAAACAACCAACCAGAGCCAGCAGGCTAAAATAGTATAGCCACTAGATTGTAAGTTTTTCTTGTTAATTAAACTTTAAGTTAGGCTAAGAATGTACGGTTAATTTAAAATAAAATATTTTTCAATCAATTCAATCAATCTTTGAAAAGTTCTGATTCGATTATGTAGTGTTTCAAAAAGTATGGGTTCGGCAATGAATCAGCTTTGACTGTAGTGAGAGTGAAGGACGAACTGAAGGAAGAAGCTGAACAGACTAACGTGTAAGCTTCAGTTGATGTCATTCAAACTTCAAGTAATGATCTTGCGATTGAAGAATCTATAACCAGTTCAATCCCAGGCACAACAATTAGACGTGATGAGGAGATTGGATTGTGGGCTGCATTCGAAACAATAGTTGCATGTGCCAGATCAACTCCAACATCCGGGACCCTCATTGAAATATGACAATTCGGAGAAGAGCCCAACATTCTGAGGAATCGAAATCATCTTACATGGTGGAAAACAAGGTCACACATTTATCCGAGATTGGGAAAGCTCGCGAAAAAATATATAGGAGTACCAGCAATTACTGTTCCCAGTGAGAGAATATTTCCAAAAACAGGCCAGGTAATATCAGACAAGCGGGGTAGACTAAAACCAAAAATATTGCGGATGGTTTTAGAATCAAAATTATTTAAATTTTCATTAACCTTGGTATTAAGTGCTTTTTCTATTGTTATTTCACAAGAGTGATTTTATTTTATATTTTTAAAAATAAAATTGTTTGCTTACATACTTTAGAATGTTTTTCCAAAAATCTTTCAAGAATATTATGCACGTAAAAGTACACATGTTTCGAGTTGTCCTTGCAGATAGTAGTAATAGTAATGAGTAACGATATAAAAGTAATGATGACTACCTTTGAAAGTAATAATTCGTTATCATTACTCAAAAGTAACGAAATTCCCTATCACTAATGTACATAATATGTTCGCTGTTCTATGTTTATTTAGTCGATCAAATAGCGCAAATTCACCATATATGGCGAAGGTATCATTATAGAATCAAATTCTTTTAGTAGTTGAATTATCATTCTTCCTGCATGCTGCATGTAATCGAGCGGCATCCGATGGAAGACCCTTTTTCGGCTAGAAAACAAAGATGACCACTTTTTTCAAGCGCTGATTAGGACGTTCAAGCTGCTTGCAACAGTTGTCGATAATTATATTTTGGTTGGAGTTCAGTAGTTCAATGTTGATTAACCGTTTTGTGTTAATCAGATAGAAAAAATACGTAATAAACCTTTCTCTACCCACTGTCTTTAACGCTTGGCATTTTTGTAGAAAGACCAGGTCCCGAAACCACATTAAAAAGAAGTATGAACAAGCCAATCACAAATTCGAGATAGCTACCCAAACTTGCGAACCGACTGCACGCAAAGAATATATAGTGAGCATCATCGTATTCATCCACATCGTACTGACAGTACGGTGTACCCACCTTACCCATTGTATTAAGGTACCTTCTGAAATAGCCATGCCCATGGCCCATTGGTTCAGAAGACCTGTCAGTCTCACCATCTGGCGATCTTTGTTTCTGCGGCCCTTGTTGCGATATGTAAGATACCTCTACGCCGGACGCTGGGAATCTTCACTCTAATTTTTTTCATTTGGAGTGCGTTCGCTCAATTTTTCTGTCCCATACAGCAAGATGGCCTTAGTAGTCGCCATGAGCAGGCTCTATCTTGTATCGCTTGGGCCATCGATGTTAGCCATCAACCTGCTTAGCGAGCCGATAGCCTTCTGAGCGGATTAAAATGAAAATAGGTGCGTTTTTTTGCTCCGGTACAGAACAGAATAGAACAATGACACAAAAAAACGATCCAACACAGAACAGCTAATGCATTCTTTAAGCTTTCTATAGGTTGCTGAATTCGCTGTGGTAGCGCCAAACAGCTGAAAATGAAGGATGAAAATAACGAGTATAAACTACCACAATCGACAGAAAATATAAAAAGAACTAACAGAAAATTACCTCTACTAACTTTCCACATATTATAATGGATTTTCTAATTTCCTAGCTACCAAAACATTCAACATAACCTTGAAAATTCCAATGCCACTTCACGGCAAAGAAAGGCAACTTCTCATGGGCTTTTCTTTTTTCTATCAGCACATTCTATAGTTCAGCACGTGAACTGCCTCTGCAGCACATAATTTCTGTGAATAAACTGGGACAGGAGTGTTGTTGTTTCCAATGCGTCTGTTCTGTTCTGTGCTGGATAGAGGATCAAAAAAACGCGCTTAATATGTGAACAAAAATCTTTATCAACTCTTAGTTTTTCCATGTTTTCATGGTCCATCCGGAATCTCATATAACCAGTTTTTGTGCAGTGACTTTATGTCGCAGCGCTCTCTATCCACCGGGGTTTTTACGCTACTGAGCGTAAAACCAGGTAATTCCGTGAACCTTTCTTTCGTCCGAATTTGTTTAAATGTGTACGAAGTTCGTCCCCAAAATTTTGATCGGAGAGCAGAGGAAATTTATCCAGAAATGTTGAATATGGTCCTCATTTTTTAGACAATGGCTCGAATGTACATATCAAAGATCTATCTCCAGGAATAAACTGTGTACCTTCTTTTAGCTTTCTCATAGACAGCCCGAGTATTCACATCTGTTTTCCAAAAGTTTTGGTCATTCTTCTTTATATGCTTGTGACAAGCCTCTGGCACGTCGACTGGGTCATTTTTTTTTTAAATTTAAAACCTTCGATTGAACGTTGATATTAAATTTTTGCCGAGCCATATTTATTTTCATGAATCCTCAAATATTTCCAAATGGATTCAGATCCGTTGATTAATTTTGCCAGTAAAGAACTTTAATTTTGGTTGGATCAAGCTATTTCTTGATTATTTGCTATGAACTGCGTTTAATCTATACTAGAAGAAACCAATACCCTACCCTACTCTTCTACCACGATCTTTTTCTGTGAAACGAACATGGAATCCTTTTCCATGAATTCGTCATACATTCCTCCTCTCCACATTCATTGTCAAATATATATATTTTGGCTGTTGTTAACAAACAAAATTGTTCATTTTCTCGTAGCAACTTCCGCTTCTTCTTCAGTTTCAACTTGAAATTATTCGTTTATTATAACAGCAATGTCTTGCTTTCTTTAAATCAAAATTAGTTAAACGCGTTGCTTCTCTACAACTTTGAAAAATTTGCAGCAAGGACTGATAGTATAAGTTTGTTCTCTGTACTAGAAACAAAATTATGTGCCGATTCATTTCTTTGTCTAAGTTATTCTGGTCCTTTACCGATCACAGATGCCAATTCGAACACTTTATTTAAATGCATGGACCTGTTTTAACGTCTTCCGATTTACTTACATAATGATTTTTTATAATAAACGAAATACAAAACAAACTAAATTGAATTTACTATTCTTTTGGCCAAGTTTGTTTCGATAAGGACACATGAAATATATTTGTCCTTTTAATTTGCCCTGTTCTTCTTCTGGACGAAAAAAAGGGGTTTACGTGCACTCAAAATAATCAATTACAGCAATGATAGCTATAGTAGTTTTGTTGCTAAGAGACCAGTCACAGATTAGTACATTTTGATTTCACTGTGGACAGGGATCTCAAAAAATAAATACAATCAAAATCAATGTAAATACGGTTGGTAAAATAAAAATTTGGTGTGATTATCGTAAGAAAATATAAGCCGACTTATTACTCACCACTGTAATTTTTAAATAAAATGGTGTCCCAAGCCTTCAATTCAATTCAACATAATACAAATCAAATAATTATTTTACATCTTCTACAAAAACCCAGTCAACACTTGTCATATTCATTCCCAACAAAAGATACATCTGTCTAACAGTGCTAATAACACTAAACCCCATTATCAATTTTACTACATCCAGCATCAAATAGCTGACCGGGGCTCCACTTGTCTTCATAACTGAGCAAATACATTGCGTCTGGTCTAGAGTCTATTGCATGCACGTCGGACTTGATCTGCGTGTGAAAATAGGCGCGCTCAAGTCCGACAACACAAAATGACAGCATCCAATCGCAACCACAATCGCATACAATGATAGCAAGTGCGGCTGCTATAATATTGTCAATACGTTGCGACCGCCGCCGCACTGCACCGTGCCATTATTGAAGTTTATATTTTCCAACCTGCATCATCATACCTGACGGACTATCTAACTGCGATGAACGATATGATTCACTTCGCAAGATAAAAGATAATACGTCGCCCGTGCAATCATCTCATCTCATCCTCATCATCATCGTCCGCTGTGCTGTATCAGTATGACCGGGCAGAAAGACAAGCAGCAAGTCAGACGACGACGTGAGACCGGAGGAAAAGTGCAAAGGCCCAGGGCAGGCAGTGCAGACATCCGAAATTCAGCGGTAAAAGCACTTTGCATTGCCGTCAGTTCGCGGATGGACGAGGCGATGAACCACGACCTGGCGAAATGTGGAGAAGCCCCCAATCGACATCATTTCATTATTGGCGTGCACTATCATCTCCCTCTGGCGCACGCACTGCAATCACATCAAATCCGCTAAAGTATCTGCCGCGAATCGCTCTCGTATCGCCGTTGTATCTTCGTTTTGGAGCATCGACGAGTAGGTAGCAAAGCAATTTCGTTGGTTCGATAGCACCTTGCACACAACAGCTCGATTCGCGCTACTACCGTTTCCCATCCGCATCCATATCTTCCTCTATCCTATGGTCTATCGGTCGGTCGGGTGAATTATTGCCGACTCTCGCTTTAGCTTTTCGTTTCGCATTTACAGTTTTTACAGATTTTCTTTTGTGTATCTAGAATCTATTCATCTATCTGTGAATGATACAGTCAGTGGATGGAGCAGCAGTTGAACAGAGTTGCCTGCCCCGGCTAAGTAGGTCTATTGGATATTTTGCCGTTGTGTTTGTTGGTGGTATTGTTGACTTGTGCTACTGCTCATCACGCTCTCGGTCTCGTTATGTTTGTTGTTCTCCTTTGCGCAGAATATCGGTTATTGTTGTTTGTGTACGTGCCAGAAATTATTGAAATTGTAGTGTTTGTAATGTGGTTTTCTATAAATTTTCGAATTGGGGTAAACAGTAGATGGAATTAGTTTTTGGATATTTTTCGTTTTGTTTTTGGAATTTGGGTTATGGCTCTTCAGTGGATTTTAGACCGAAAAGTAATTTCAAATATGATGAGTTTAAGATTTTATAAAAGATTGATAAGCTCTAACTCAACGTTTTTACTTCAAATAATTGATTTTACCTCTGGAAGAAAGATACATCTCGATTTCTTGACACATAAGGATTTTGTATTTTTGGAAGTCAATCTGATATTTTCTTCGGTATCTTATCTAGGTAAGCGAGGGGCAAATCTCTGGAATTCAATATTTCATTATACCATCTGTTTATGGAACTAAAAGCCCCATGCAAAAGCATACCCAGGGTAAAGCTTTGAGAAGCCATGATGGTATTCGGAATTCTAAACAAGCTAACACAACTGTGACCATGATCAACCCGGCCAAGCCTCTTTATGGAGGAGGAGCTGATCGACGCAGTGTCTGGAATGAAAAATATAATGGCCCCGGGACCTGATGGAGTGCCGGTCGAGGCCCTTAAAATTGTGATGGATAATCAACAGCAGCTTTTACTGGATTTATATAAACCCTGTTTAGTGGCGAAGGACTTTCCATTGCGATGGAAAGTTGCCCGACTGGCTGTCATCGGTAAGTAAAAGGAGACTTGAACAATTCGTCCGCTTCTCATGCTAGACATGGCGGGGAAGCTCCTCGAGTGGTTGATGAAGTAACGACTGCTGTCAACACTTAGATCAGGTGTTGACAGACAGGCTTTCAAAATTCATTCAACTCTTGATGACTTCTCAGAAGTCATTGTGGTGGTAGCAAGAGCGGGCGAGGCATACCACAGCGCCAGACCGTATTTTTACTGGTGACGCCAGATGTTCAAAATGTTTTGGTGCTTGGTGCCCTCGAGCATAAGTCTCCGCCTTCCTGACTACTTGTTGGTCAGGATGCGAAAGTATATTAGGGACCGAAAGCTGCTGTTCGACACCGACGAGGGTGTTTATAGGAGGCTTATTATCTCAGGGGCAGCACAAGGCATACAGTAAGTTGGTAAGATACTTGGGAGTTCGGCTGGACACTAGGGTGACTGACCTACTGGGACCACATATGTATGTAAGGTATGTGAGGCTCTGAGAGTCGTCGGGTCGTTGAGCAGATTGATGGCTAACAACAGTGACCTCGGCGAAATGAGGAGGTTGCTGATAGCGACGACTAACTGCATCTTCTGTACAGGGCGAAAATTTGAGCTCACGCACTCCAAGCGAAGCAGTTTAGTGTACAGCGTAGAGGTGACCGGTGTATCGCCAGTAGCTATAGCAGGTTTTGGAAGATTATATTTTGGTAGAATCGGGAAAAATCGCGGAATAGCAAGAACATGCACGTACGCCTGCCCTCCAGATTTGGCAACAAACGTCGCTGAACGGCGTGACTGATAGGTATTTTGGACCTATGGATCAGGCACGGCCACGGAGAGGTAACATTTACCTGCGCAAATTCCTAACGGGGTATAATTAGTTCAGAAGGTACGTTAACGGAATAAATAAGGTGCGTATATCGAAATGTCGATTCTGTATGAATGAGTGCGGTGGTACTCACCATACATTCTTTCAGTCGTTTCACAAATTTGAGGAGCAACCTCACGTCCGCGATTGGCTTGGTCGCGCCAGACTCGATCGTAGCAATGATACTGCCCAGCCAGAACAATTGGAGCACAGTCTCAAAATATGTCACGAAAAACTGCGCACAAAGCGAGAGGAAGATTGCCTTATCGACCCACAAACTCTGGTAGCTTCGAAGTAAGCGGGCACCGATAAGTGAGCAATCACGATTGGGTTGAAGTAATACGAAAAAAAGTAAAAATCTTACATAGCCCTTGTCTTGTGGAAGCAGACTGATCGATCATATTTAATGAACTTCGACAAGGATATGGGTCTGGCATGATAGCTTGTGGTTCCAGAAAGTAATTCCGATATGTTGAGAGGACAGTCATACAGAAAATTATTGACTCCGTATGTGAGATCTACCTAGAAGAAGTAGATCCAGATTTCATAGCACACGGCAGAGAGGAAGCCTTTTTTGCGTTGGAAGGGTAGTTTAGACCAAGACGTTCTAACCTCAGGTAGATATCACCACTTTCGATCACATTTGCTCACGATTGAGACCAGACTCCAATTGTAGCGCCGATGAAGATGACAAAGGACCAGCTAAAAGGTTTTCCAAACATCAGAACTAATTTTTTATATTTACACTGAAAAAAATCCACATAGCGCCCAGAGCCATGTAACATAGCGCATTATTTATGGCCCCATACGCCATGTACATAGTACTCTGAGCCATGCAATATGGCTCCCAGCGCCATAATGTCAGAATCTACATAGCTCGTGGTGCCATGTTACATGGCGCAGCATTTATGGTGCCACACGCCATGTACATAGTACCCTGAGCCATGCAGTATAGCTCCCAGCGCTATAATTACATGGCGCAGAAATTATGGCCCCACACGCCATATTACATGGTGCCATGAACCATGTAATATGGCTCATGGCACTACAATTATAACTCGCAGCCATGCTGTGTGAGGAGATGTATAAATGTCAGCAAGCTTCTTGAAGTTATTTATCCCTCGGGAATTTTCAGTTCGGAGCATCGAACTGAGAAGACTCGTAGTGTTTTGTTGGATGTGAACTGGATCATCTTCAGATGCACTGAAAAAACACATAGCGCCAGAAGTCATAATTTATAGACTTCTGGCACCATGTACATAATCGATTTCACATAGTTCCACACGCCATAGTGCATAGGAGCAGACGCTATGCTTATAGCCCTCCACGCCATGTACTATAGTCCTCCACGCCATGTACTATAGTCCTCCACGCCATGTACTATAGTCCTCCACACCATGTACTATAGTCCTTCACGCCATGTACTATAGTCCTCCACGCCTTGTACTATAGTCCTCCACGCCATACAGTATAGTCCTCCACGCCATACAGTATAGTCCTCCACGCCATACAGTATAGTCCTCCACGCCATACAGTATAGTCCTCCACGCCATACAGTATAATCCTCCACGCCATACAGTATAGTCCTCCACGCCATGTACATGGCGTGGAGGCCTATGTACTTTTCGCCATGTATTATGGCGTGTAGCGCCATATTTTATCACAATCCCTAAATCGACTATGTACATGGCGCCAGAACTCTATAAATTATGGCGTCTGGCGCCATGTGTTTTCTCAGTGTACTAGCATTTGAAACCTAAATTGTTAAATTTACGAGCATTTTAATCAGAATAATGACCTTAAAAACAAAACGCATACAAATTGGTCTTATTTAATTTAGAATTTTTCACGCGTTTTGGAAACTCCGTTGTAAAGTTTAATTTTGAAACTCAAGTGACAATGTCCTGATCCACTACCAAAAAAGTTTAGTGACACTTTGAACAATGTGGATTGATCTTGAACTGTCATCGATCCAAGAATGGAATGAAATCGAACTTGGATCCTGTTGGAAATTATTTAGTGCCTACGAGAAAAGACCACAAAGATGCACGAATTTGCCTCTTGTCTGCAAACTATCTCTTCATACCCTTACTTTCTTCGTGTTTTGAGATGATAGACTGATATGTACAAGATTACATTAGGTGCGTTTTTTTGCACACCCGAGCAGATCAAATTTTGTTAAGCATATTGAATACAACAACAAAAATCCTGCACTTGTGGTGTCACTGAATCAAAAAATGTTAAGCAGTGATAGTTTATGGGTTTACATGTAGAGTGTGCTGACAACAGTAAGAGTGTTCTAAACGGTTCGTAACACTGCTGTTGATTATTGTGAAATCGGCAGTTTGAATTGAATGAATTTGCATAGCACTCTGCCATTTTCAATTATTTTACATCAAATCTTGTAGTGTGCAGACTGGTTTTGAGTATTTCGATGCACATTACATTGTAGATTGTTTTATATGCAAGTTTCATGTCTGATTTCGATTAAAATTTAGATAAGATTTCATTCAGGTTTTTTCTATGGATTATTCTCATTTAACAACCAATCTAAGCAAAAGCTCAGCGAATGCAACAACATTTTCGAACAATGCAATTTTCTGCTTGGGATCGGTTTTTTGCAACCCTACGTTAACCTGCTCTGCTAGGTTGCAAAAAAAACACACCTATTATATTACTAATGAAAGGGTGGACTTGATTTTGTGTGTCTCCTGGCCAGTTCTTCTAGCTATTTGCCATGAACTTCATTTTTAACATTTTTTTTTCATTCTTGGGAATAGAAAAACCGCAATGGAGGTCGCTCATCTGTTCGTCATCAGTTGTCATACCGTTTTTTTACCAGACATTATTTGATTTTCAATATTCTATTAGTATGAGCATTATTGTTTTGAAGTAGAGATGGGAAAAACGACTCAGTTTAGTGTGTCGACACACTTCGACTCACTCATTTGGATGAGTCAATCAGTGTGAGTCAATCAATTGTGTCAATTCGTTTTCGATTGATGTAAAATGTAGTTATGAAAAAGGATTATGCATATGATTAGTATTTTTTCTATTTACCGCTTATACATGGCCATGAAAATGCGACAAAGAAAATTAAGCGCACAGAAAATTTCCCAGTATTTATTTTAATAAGTATCTTTTTTTTGTTTTGAACATTTTGAAAAGATTTTAAAATGTAAAGAAAGTGTCCAATAGCTTAGTTAACTATAGTTGATTTGAATTACAAATTAAAAAACTCTAGTCCTTCAGAAAATCCTATTTTCGTAGAAAAGTAGAGGAAATATGTATGTAGGTCTTCAATGCATGTTTTGGTCCATATTATAACTAGAGTCGGGTCGTACTAGGATTTTCACATACTAGGTATAACTAGTACAAGTACAAAAAAATACATGTTCCAAAAATACTAGCAAGTATTTGTTGAAGTATGCTATATATACTATACATATGATTTGCAGTGATGTAATGAAAAGGTATGATATGCCCTCCCCCACCCTCCAAACACAAGGTTCCCAAGCCAGAATGGTGATGGTGCAAGATAATCTTCAAAGAATACTGAGTCATTAGTCCGCGCAGCTTGTCCGTAACTTTCCAATGGTCGGCCATTTATTTAGCAAATCTTTTCGCCTAAAGAAAAACGATGAAATTCAATCAATTTAATTTGATTTTCATTTTATTATATGCATAAAACATCTCCTGTATTCGTTCAAATTACCAAAGTCAAAAAATTTACTAAGATAGAACAAACTAATCCTGTTGCCATCTATATGGCTTTTCATCGATCGATCTCTGATACCAAACTTTTCTTGGCTAATCTAAAACAGCCGGTTTTCCACTTTGCCTCACTGAAGCATGAAGTTAAACGAAAATTTTATTAAGAAATGATAAAAACAAAATGTTTCGCCTTTTAAACATGCACACACTAGGGGGCCAACCTCTTCGGTAAGGCTGGATATGAATCCAGGGGCATCTTAACTCCTGCGGTCTCGTAAATTTTAATCCGGTAGGGTTGGAGACACCCCCGTGGCGACCTGCAGTCACGAGGAGAGCCTCAGCACAGCCAGAGAAGCCAACTGGCGAACCACAAAGGATCTCAACCTTTTCCTCCTTAGCACTTTAAGTGCTACTTTCAGTTTTTCAAGACGGTTTTCCGGCGGATTTCATTTTGCCGTATCTTCGAAACTAGGCCGCTTTTTCACAGACTTGTATGAAAATTTGACCCGAAACAACTTAGAAAGATCCCCGAATTAATGCTAGACCAAAAAAATAATTTTGGTAAAATAGGACGTTTTCAACCAATTTTCCCTATCAAAATTTTTTCTCGCCCTTAAAATGTCACTATTGTACTCTCCGACCATTTTCAATCATCGAAAGTGCCGTAAAAGCAGTTTTTGCCAAACTAATGCCAAAAAACCCCTTATTCCCCTACAAAACTGAAATTTTTGTATCGCAGAAATAGATCTTGGCCCGTTATGTCCCAAACCACTCTCATCCAAAATTGGCCGATTTTGTCCGATTTCAGCTACTTTTACCCCAACAACTTTTTGAATATATGAATAAAATACTTGCAAGTACGAAAATACTCGCAAACACTCGAACATAGTATTTTTAAATTTCATGCTAAGTACTGATTGTCCCAAAAGAATACCTGTTCCAGTATATACGCTTAATCTCTAATTATAACTATGTCTAAATTCCAAAATTTGTGATTGATAAACATTGTTATATATATATATATATATATATATATATATATATATATATATATATATATATATATATGTATATATATATATATATATATATATATATATATATATATATATATATATATGATGCTAATCACATGAACATTTTATGGCCGCATTTCCTACAACATAAATGAGGAAAATATTTGCTTTCTTTGAAGTACTCCCCACTCACATTATTCTAAAACGTTACCTCAGCGAAGAAAAAATCACTCATAGAAACTTTTTTCGAAACGGTATATAATTGAAAAGTTTACCATTTTAAATTTATCAATGGTAAATGAATTTATAGACTAATGATCAATTAGAAACAAATTTTCACAAGTAACTTATCTAAATACACTGAACTTCACTGCATCGAATTGTGTGAAATGTATACTGATTTCAATATACACTTCAAGAGATAATGAAAATCAAAAACTTTTTTATTTGAATTATGAACCCATTAAAATGGGATTAAAACCCATTAAAACTCCCAGATATGACAAATAATTACAGCGATAATCATCCAAAAAAAAAGCGGGCAAACCCGACCATTTTCATTTCGCCCATTCTCGTATTTTGAGGTTTTTTCTTCATCAAAATATAATTGTTTCTGAAAATGAGCTCGAATATCCCTATCCAATATCTATACCTCTTATACTTCATCAATATCCTTAAAAAACTTCATTTCGATCGGACATCGCATTCGTGAGATAATCTCACTTCATCCAATCACAAAAAAATTTAGAGAGTCTACAGGAAGAAAGTTTCAATAAAAATCTTCATCATATGCACATATAAAGTGCACATATGTTCTTCCGCGACGGTCAGTTTCGATCATCACAACCAGCCACGGCATGCTTGCACTGTACGGCATTACCTACAGCCTTTACGAAATTCATATCGCGGCACCGATTGAGTTGCTCCTGTGCAAAAGTGTCGAGCTCATAATCAAGTTCGAGCTCATAAACAAACTCATAAGCACATCAACTGATTGCCTCGTTCGTGAGCTGTTCATCTCTAGCTCTACTGTGTGTACACAAACACACGTGTTGGGGCTAGTGATTGCTTCCCCAAACGCTCAACTCCGACGAGCTCATAAACAAGCTCATAAGCACATCAACTGATTGCCTCGTTCGTGAGCTGTTCATCTCTAGCTCTACTGTGTGTACACAAACACACGTGTTGGGGCTAGTGATTGCTTCCCCAAACGCTCAACTCCGACGAGCTCATAAACAAGCTCATAAGCACATCAACTGATTGCCTCGTTCTTGTGCTGCTCATCTCTAGCTCTACTGTGTGCACACAAACGTGTCGGCCGACAAGCTTGTTGAGTGCAAGTGATTGCTTCACCAAACGCTCAGCTCGCTCATACTGTAGTGATTGCTTCACCTGTGAAGCAGCTCGCTCAGTATAGAGTGTGTCGACACACGTGTTGGGGGCTAGTGATTGCTTCATTGCGATTGCTTCACTCACGTGTTACCCATCTCTATTTTGAAGCATCCGGTCGCTAAATCGCCATAATTTAGATAATTTTTTCCTTACTGCTTCTCGCAATCGTATCATCGCTTCGAGGGAAGAGTTTTGATTCACCATAGTGGTCTGAAGAACAAATTCAATATGGAAGACATATCTGATGTCAAAATATAAATCAAGCACTTTAAATTTAATTTTACTTCTCGAATTTTATTTGTCTGAGAGGTGAAGCTGTCTTCTAGTGGGGGGAATGCTGGTTAGTTCCAATGTTATACCTTTAACGCAAAGAAAATACACAAAGACCCATGAAGATTAATATTATAATACTTCTGCATGGACCAGTTAACAATTTTTTGGCGTGTCTGGTAGTTATTAATGTCATCATATCTCAAAAATGCCACCAGGAAGGAGAAGATGAAGTGCCTCAAATTCAAAACTCTGTAAAATCACTTAGCCAACATCGAAGTAATTCGTATAGTCCTTGAGAACATCGATTTCCTTGATTCTAATTGGCTCTACTTCGTGGGCACCCCCTACTTACTTTATTATTAACAAATTATTTTTAATTCTTATAAATATTTAGTCCTGTAGAAAGCATTTGATACTGTTGCTTTATTTCTTCAGATTTATGTAGTATTCGACTTCGACTGAGTGTTCTGTACTGCATATTTTCCTAAATGAATTTTTACAAGCCCGGAAATTTGTTGAAACAATTAATCTAAAAACCAATAATTTAAAAAAAATTTGGTCCACATACCTTCGTCATCCACTCTCTCGCGAAACACAACCAACAACAACAAACTAAATCTATACTGCCATTCGAAACATATCTTTCAAAACAGAATCAGAACAAAACCAACGAATTGCAAGAGCAAGTCAACGTCGTCAACCCGAAATCATATCATCATAAACACTAACAAAACCCCGTCATTGTCAGAGCCCAAAGGCATCCCGAAGAGCACTTGACCTATCTGTTTCGGTACTGAAATGTTGTCAACACTGATTTAATCATCTTTCGATCGGGCCTAGAGCTGTAGGTAGCGCACAGCAAATTTCTAGGTAGATGCCAGAGAGAGAGTCCATCTAGTAGATACAAAGATACATTTTTTTGTTGTCCGCATGTGCTCACACGATGCATTCGCGCGCACTCATACACTTCGGCGCCGAAATCCCGATTAATTTCATATGAATGTGTGTCAAAAATTGTGCATGCATACAAATAGAAATTTACAAACACAAACACACATCGTTGTAGTATTTTTCTTGTGAGGAGAAGTCATTAGATTTGTATCTTTTCTCTCTCATTCATCCAGCAATCAGTTATAGAGTTAGTGGAGTCACCTCAATTTTCCTGTCTACCCTCTCGAGCCAGCTCTTAAGCAAATCAATATAATTGCCATTATATGAGTGCTTGAGCTTTCTCGTTGATTCATGTATGCCCGAGAAAATATCATACATACATATCATCAGTTAATTATCTGGAATTATACTTTATGGTATTACCTGTTCTGCGTTTTGTTTATCTACTTTATTATTATGGCAATACAGCTGAAACTAACTAAACAGATACAAAGAGCAGAAAAACGCTGTTAATTTCGCTGAGCTGGGAATGATTTTTGTTTCGATGGACAACTCCAAACTATTCGAATCGAGTTGGAAAGGGTTTTTTTTCCCGGTGTATCTGTATCTCTGAAGTATAACTGCAAACATTTCAGATGGCGGCAGAACGGTAAACCTAATTCAATATGGATGGGTTTGTATGATGATGACGATGATGGCAGCTTTGTTTGGCTGTTTATTATTTTTTGTCAGGTTTGAAAGGGGGTTTGAATTTGGCTTGACTTCATTATAATATTCGTTGGACGGTGGAATGAATAATTCGGATTGCATTTTCGGGAAATTAATGAAGAAGTAGAATGATATGATTTGAATTAAATGAGATACATAATTTATGTAATTTTGTGAAGAGTTTGAAGAATAATTACAAATGTGTATGTAGGGATTTTATGGCTGCGGCTTTTGAAGGCAATTGAACGGGATGGTGTGGCACCAACGAAGTAAGTAAATTACCATGTTTAGCTATGCATTTGTGTTAGTTTTAAATTGATAATAGATTTATCTTTTATATTTCTTCAGTTTAGGACCAACAAAATTGTCAAAATAAGTAATAGAACGAACGAAGGAGTTATTTTGAGGCAATATGTTTTCTTTAAGAATCATATCAACTGTATCTTTGCAGGAATATATATTGTTCGTGATCGAAAAATTGTTGGTGTTAAAGCATTTTGAATGGAGCAGATAGAATTATGGACGCAACCGATTCTGAAAGGTCTGTACAATTCAACGAAGGAGCTCAGGTCAACCTGGTGGAAAGTGCGAAATTATTACTTTATTCATAGTTTTCATAACAGTACTCAACTTATTGCAGTAATTAATCATTAGCAGTGAAAACAGAGTCTTAAAGAAAATTCATCATAAGTTGATATTTGGTATAGAAAATACTATCGCTTTAATTTGAAGAAAAAGAAAGAAAAAAAAGATACAAAATTAGTTAATAATTGCAAATGAAAAAATGTAAATTTTGTGCTAAGATAAAATTAAATAAAAACAAAAGAAGTAATTCATTAATTTATGTTGTAAGATAGAACAGAAAATATGAAACGAAGGCAGAAGGGGACCAATATGTAGACAATTATGTTGTCTAGGCAAGCGTAAAAGGGGAGAATAAAAATAGATATAAGTTCGTGCAAACGAGGTAAATGAGGTAAATGAATGTAGGTAAAAGAAGATCTGGTAAAACGTTCCAAGTCACGAATAAAAAACTGCACACTGAAGTCAGAAATCACTGAACCATTAATAATTTTATAAAGTAAATATTCATCTTAGAATAGTCTACGTGACGGAAGGGTAGACATTTCTAGGATGGACAGAGGGAGTTCGCACAGTAGGAAATTCGGAATTTAAGGAATAAAGAACAAATAAATCTGCTTTGTACTGACTCGACAGCATCAATAACGGAAATGAGAATACTAAATTCGGCAACAATACTCGAGGACACTATGTATGAAGGCTAATATTGGCGTTAACAGGACGACATGTCAACAAGAGGTCTGGTCGCTCCAAGAGGGAAGCTGCACATTCACGAGGCCTTGGATGTGGCCTGAAGTCCTTGAAACTATCTAAAAGACTGAGGAATGAGCCATGTGTAGTATTACGACGTGAGATAATTTACATGCATAAGACATTTCGAAGCATTTAGCAACATTAAGATTAATTCAATTGACAGAGGGAGCAATCATCGACTGACTCAATCAACCGAATTATTTTTAGATCTTCGGCGGACAAAATACACGTGAAATTAAAGAGGGAAGTAAGATTATTTATTAGACATGATGAAAAGCAGAGGATCAAGAATCGTACCTTGTGGAACACCAAAAGGAGGAATAAGAATTGACTGTTCGAAACAAGCACGATCGCGAAGGAATGAGGAAAACCAGCATTGGAGCTGATCCGAGATATTGAGCCAATCGAGCTTTGAGAGGATTTCATGGTTCTCCGAGCCTTGGCGAAGCCTTTATTTAACCCATCCACTTGCCTTTGCTGTTGATTTACCTCTCATGAAACCATGTTGCTCAGGTGCGAGAAAAGGTTCAATTATCGTGTTTACTCTATTGTAAACAACGCCTTCGAGAAGCTTCCTAATGCAAGATAGAAGGGACATGGGACGATGTTTGGAGACGCAGGACGAAATCAGGAAAAATATTAGTAGATTTTCAGAATGAAGAAAAAGTACTGTATTAAATACTTAAATTGAAGAAGACTGATATAGAAATACACAGTGATAAGGATAGTGACTTTTCAAGGATGTTCGGTAAGCCACAGCTGGAGCTACGGTCTTGGTAAACAAGGAAACCTTCGACTCCTAAAGGGATCGCCGGAAATAAGCAAAAACTACTACGATCAGAAGAGTAAATATTGTAAGAGAAAAATTAATAAGACTAAGATTTAGCACGTGAAAAGAAATGCGCAAAAAGCTCGCAATTTTATTGTGGCGAGGAAGCGGATAAATCATTTAAACACATCACAGGAGGGATACAGGGATATTTTTACAGGGAATGGATGTAGGGCCACAAGGGTTTCTGAGGAGAGGATAATATACAGACTTTAATTAGACTATGAAAAGCACTCATCGCATCTTCAATCACATTTTTAGCACATGAGCGTAGTTTTTTTTTTTTATAGCTTAGTTAGATCATCCTCTAAACTGGAGGTTTCGATATCTACAACGCACTGCGTATTTAGTTTTAAGAGTATTGATTACGCCAAATGTGAGCCAAGCAGGATCAATACCTATTCTAAAGCCGGCGCCAAACGATGCTACCAACACCCTCCAACGTTGGGCACTTGATGGTTGAACGCATCGTGTCGCCGATGCGCCAGCTACCAGTGTCCAACGTTGGCGCTGGAACATGTTCGGTCTGTTGTCGGTCTTTTTGTCCGCTTCAAAGGGTTTTTTGTCACTGGAAGGTATGATTGGAGGAGAGGATTCGTTCCAACAATTGAATCAGATTTTTATTGTGCTTTGACAGGTATTCATTTTTATTGCTTACATATTTTAATTAAGTATCAATTTAAATTTTAATAGATAATTATTTACAAACAATCATTCTAGATTAATATTATAATCGTAATATTGGGTTATCGATTTCGTGCTATCAATTAAATTGAAATTAATAAAAGTTATATAATTTATAATGCAAATTCAATGTACACGAAAAATTGAACCAACACTGGAATCAAATGTATTGGATCAAGAATTCGTTCCACCGTGTAGCAGAGCGCTTGCCATGTCAATCGTTCAACATTTAACTCAAACGTTGGAGGCAAAAGTTTGAATCAAACGATCACCGCATCGTTTGGCGCCGGCTGAACACGAAAAGGGGTAAAAGGGGTAGTGTGACAGGAAACAAGATTAGACAAAAAAAAAAACATAGAACATATGAAGATCATAATCAACATTGAACGCACGAAATCAGTACAGGAGGTCAGATTAATCACGATGTTTGCGGAAGTTACTGTCTTAGAGTTAAAGAGAAGAGTTAAAATAGAGCGAAGAGTTAAAATTTCACTATCGAGGATATCCCCAGCTAGTCAGGTTTCAGTTAGGCACATCACGTCTGACGTGACGTCGTCGTCTGAATCGAGAAAAATTTAAGTTCATGGGTTTTGGTCCTCAGTCTCGAAGGTTCTTCTGATAATAAGCTTCCAAATACGACAATACATTCCAAATACGACATTTCTCCACTGAAAATTTTTAGAGTTGATTTTTATAAACTCTTTGAACAAAAAACAACAATTGGCCGGATCAGAGGTTTCAGATGCAACAGTGATGCAGAATGACGATTGCTGCTAATGATTAAGGTTTTCTTGCATGAGTTTCCAGCACATTAGTCAAGACGGAGCGTATTTGAGCTTCGCTTTAAGGTAAACAAAGACTTCATAGGTAGTCGTTTTGTAAGAAAATCGTGATGCTAACAAGTTTAATGGCGGAAGCATGACTTCCAAGCAAGGAAGTGAGGACTGAGACTCTGGTAGCCTTCTAGATGGCTCAAGCTGATTCAGCAGCTACCAATGATAATACAGAAGAGCTATCCGATCTCAGGGTTTGTGAGATTTGCCTCACTAAAAAAACACATATAAGCTCACAAAGTTCCAAGTCAGGATCCACCTAAGCAACGCTTCAACCCGATCGTGCTAACTCACTTATCGGTATCCCGTTTTATGCGCAGTACATTCCCAAAGTACGTTGAGACTGCACGCCAGTTCTTGTTGCCTTGCAGCATTTCATCCACGATCGTCTCTGGCGTGATCGTGGGTTCCAATGGTGCGCCTCAAATTTGCGAAGTGACTGCAATCAAAAAATGTATGTTGAGCATCTGCAAGCTCAGTCATACGGTACCCAGAATACGATGTAGCCACCTTACCCATTTTATTCATGTGATTCCTGAAGCAATCGTGCCTTGCCAAAAATTGACAAAGATAGAAATTCACCTCTCCGTGGCTACGACTAACTCAAGAATCAATAAGCGTAGTCGTGGCTACGACTAACTCAAGAATCAATAAGCTTAGTCGTGGCTACGACTAACTCAAGAATCAATAAGCTTAGCCGTCCAGCGTCCTACTACTTTACCACTCCAAAGTTATTGCCAAAGTTGAAGGGTTTGCGTACGCACGTGCGTCAGATCCTCAGTTCTGTTCGACTCTGAGCAAGAGAGGTAGCCTTTCTTGCGCTTTCATTTTGGTCACTCCCAATATCATCATTACGGACTCTTGTGAGACCGTGCGGGGTAGCTACAGGCGATTCGCCTGGCATCCTTGCGCTGGGAAGTAGCAATGTGCGTCTGGAATTTCTGAGTTTGCAGCGCGTCATTTGGTCGTCACCATCAGCAACCTCTGTCTTATTTCACTGGCTCCGCGGACCTTGGTCATTAGCGTACTCAGCGATGTGATGACTACTAGAACTTATCACATTTCCTGCGGATATGATCACTTGGTGTCCAAGGTCAGATACCTGACCGACTTACTGGTCTGGACCTCGCTGGACTATCATGGATATAACAGAGGCCACCAGCTGGAGGCTGCGCACGGTCATCCATCGCTCCATAATTCTCATGACAATCGAGTGAATTGGGCGATATCGGCTGATCTAACAGTGATTACCCCTGCGACGGAATTAGCACAGCCTACTAGAAACACATCCGCAGGCATTTCTAGACGCAGCAGATCATCGCAAATGATGTTTAGGTTCTTAAATCGCCTTGTCATCGGTCTTTTAGTAATTATAAACCTGCAAGTGTGACTCCAAACGTACTACATAAATCTATTAGGTTGCTGCAGATGAAATGGCCGATTTAGCAATGACATAAAGTTGGCTGCAATTTTAGTGTATTATGTTAACACAAGGCGGCGCAAATGATATGACATATTGAAGTATAAAAACTCCTACCTTGGTTTATGGAGTCATTTTTGTTTTGCACTTCAGAGTGATCGTAAAAACAAAAAGAGTAAGTGAACATGGAAGTGAATCAAAAACGGCTACTTTTACTATACGAATTTAAATTAGAGCACAACGTAACGGAAGCAACGAGGAATATCCACAGCGCATTTGGGCCTGATACAGTTAGCGAACGAACCACTCGACGTTGGTTCGAAAAATTTCGACCCGGAGATATGGACCTTGGAAGTAAGCCACGTGGTCACGCAGGACCATCGATCGATTACGACGAGCTGCGTGCATTAGTGGAGTCTGAGCCCCGCCAAATCATAAGGGATCTTGCCGAGAAATTAGGCGTTCACAATTCAACAGTTTGCCACCACTTGCAACAACTTGGAAAAGTGAAAAAGCTTGACAAATGGGTTCCGCATGATCTTACCGAGCAAAACATGATGTATCGAATGGTGATTTCAAGTTCTTTTCTCTCTCGCAACAAAAAGGAACCGTTCTTGCACCGAATTGTGACCTGTGATGAAAAGTGAATTTTATACGATAATCGTCGCCGATTGGCCCAATGGCTAAATGCCAATGAAGCGCGAAGACACATGCCAAAACCAAGCCTTCATCCAAAGAAATACAATTGAGTTATTGTAAGTTTTTAAGCAGGTGGAATATATATACTACACCGGCTACATCGTATTCTGGGTACCGTATGACTGAGCTTGCAGATGCTCAACATACATTTTTTGATTGCAGTCACTTCGCAAATTTGAGGCGCACCATTGTTGAATATAAAATAATGGTAACTGTTTGGTGGTCTGTAGCTGGAGTTATTCACTATTCGGTCCTGCAACCTGGCGAAACCATCAATGCTGAGAAATACTGTGCTCAACTGGATGAAATGCATCAGAAATTGATAGTCCAACGACCTAGACTTGTCAAGAGGGCTGGAGTGATACTGCTTCATGATAACGCACGACCTCATGTATCCAGAACAACGGTTCAAAAATTAAACCAGTTGTGCTATTAGACTCTTCCTCGCCCTCCATATACATTTCATCTGCATTTCATCTGCAGCAACCAATAGTTGGAGAATTCTTCTTGTTTATGACCTCTTCTTTACAGCTGCTTGCCACTATTTAGGAGGCAAAAATCGTGAAACTTCTACCAGTTTATATGAAAGCTTAAAAAAAATGGAAAGGGAATCATCAAGGAAAGTCAAGCAAACTGAAATCATCAAGGAAAGTACAAACTGCAGTGTTTTTATTGCATAAGCAACATCAACAATATTACTTTACATATACATGAACAAATTCATCATTAGCCAGGAATCATCTGTTAAAAAAATGTCAACTGTATAATGTCATGACACCTTCCGGTATGGCTTAAGTCCCCTGACATCATCTTATCATACACACAGTGCAACGAACGACTCATCTGACTATTCGACTAGATGCCTAACACTCAATCCACTCGACCACTGACTACAACAACAGTCTTAAAATAATTGCAAAAAACGCATAAAACCTGTTGAATTCCGTATTTATTCGCATCAGCGAAAACTCGTCCAAAAATAGCTTTTACGTCTGCAAATCTAAATTAAAAAATTCAGATTGCTTGCGGGAAGTCAAGCTCGTTTCATGCACATGAAACTACATCTGAAGCGTATCAAGCATTTATCACAAAACATTTAAAGCACCCGATACCTTGCTAATAAAAATTCATCAAATCGTGTCCGAGATCGGAATTGACAACTTGTAAACAAATCCATTTTGGTCGGTTGTTCATCAAGTCGAAGAACGTGACACGGGAGCTCTGCTTGTTCAGTCAAGTCGAGCGGCTTGGCTCTGAGCCCCCCGGTAAAAGTACGACAGTCTCGTGCAAGCGATACAGTTCGCCCAGCGATAATGGCGATAACTTCCATTAAAAGTGTTTTTATCGCAGACAAATCGTCCGGAGCAAGTGAATGTTGTGTAGGACGGTTGCTGACGTAGGCACTTAAGTATGTAGTTGGTTGCCAAAACAATGCTCGTGAAATGCAAGCCGGCCAGCAAGCAAGCAGCATGACTCGTTGTTGGGTTCTCCCCAGACTGAAGCTGAGGCTCGTGTAAAATTTTCATTTATGGTTTGTTTATGTTGAATCAGCCACGAACGAAAGTATAGTCATGCACGCTACTGTATGGTTTTTGGTTGTGCCTCCTCCATGCCGTGCTGCTTGGTTCATGGGCTCTTCATGAATGATATGGGAAAACTCTCGTTTCAAAAGGGGCTCGTCGTCGTTGTCCGCCTGACTTCTGGATTGAGATAACAACAGACGCCAACTTTTGTGTAGCCGTTTGTTTGGACTATATGAATCGTCTTGAAGAAATGAACGAAGTGACAATGCCAAAGTTCAATAGCTTAGTCGACTGGAGGTGAGACGTTGGAACTGATTTCGAGATACGGAGAAGAAATTTAGTTCACTTCATTGCGAGATGAGGACCAAATGGCCAATGTTCAGAATTTCGAAGAAACATACAAAGTTACTTAATGCCTCAATTAGCAGCAGTCATAATATTTATTTTTCACAGGTTAAACGTAAATATTTAGACTACAGGTCATTTGTAACATTGGAATTTTGTGCAGAATATAAAATATAAGCTATCCACAAGATCATGAAGAAGAAGAGTAATCGAAAAAAATTATTTACGAGCACATTTTTGAAACGCGGTCTTTAAAGGTTTAATCGTCAATATTGTATAGATACATTCCTAGAAAATATTGATAAAACTCTATTTTTGTGAAATTCTAGTAGCACTGTGAGTAATCTTAGATGACAGCTCTTTTGTTCTTGACTAGCGGTTCTCTTATAATATTTCGGAATAGTCGATAACATTAATGGTTTTTAAAGAATAAATTCATCCGTCTGAATGAAGAATTGCTGTCACATTTGTTTGAGGAAATAATAACTTTGATCTTTCGTCATCCTAATTCCAATGTGTTTGACAAATATGTCCTCCTTTCCGAAAAATAGTTCATTCTCTTCGCCTGATCGATAAAGCCACAAAGCCTACTACCTCTACGAATTTGAGTAATTCAAAATCTACCAAATATATTATCTCCAGTAAGCGATTAATGATGGGGAAAAGTAGTAGGCGGGAGCAGAGCCTAGAGGCCCTCATTCACGAGCAGTCCATCAGTCCAAATGGCCTGAGGCCAGGCCAAAATCTCACCGTATGTGGCAGAACTCGGAAGGGCTCATAAACTTAAGGAACCGAATCAACGATCGTCCTACTTCACTCCTTTTTTGCTCTTTGTTAAAGTACTCGGTAGAGTTGTTTGCAATAAGCTTTTTCCGATCGATCATCTCTTTTTTGCTCGCGAGCAGCATGTAAACCAAGAACTGATGAATCAAGCATCAAATTGAGAAGTTTCGAAACTTTCCAGTAAAAATATATGATCACCTGGGACAAAATTTCCCATATACCTCGTGCCGATGACTACGTGTGAGCTACTAACCCGCCTCAAAATGGGAAGTTTCACTAACACATGCCGTTATTACTGGTAGGGTGTTGTCAGTTCGTACATAAGGTAAGAATTTTCGAGTCATTTGGTTTGCAGAGTGGATTCACAAAAAGCAGATCTTCAACCTTTAATCTCATAGCTGTCACTGTGTTAATTGCGTCCACTTTAGACCAATTGAAGCACCCTTTTTGTATTATGACAATAGAGTATGGATATAGCTTTAGAGTTAAGCCGATTCTTGCTTCGGAGCAGCATGGATTAATTAGAGGCAAATCAATAGTATCCACATGATATTATTGTTTCCACTATCGACCAACGAAGACAAGTTCATGTTACGGCTTTCGGTTCAGCGAACTGTAACGACCTCTTGGTCTATAGAAGGTCTGGTCATAAAGACTAGTGCTTCGCCAGGTTCGATTCTTGGTACTATGCCTTCCCTATCGTTTATAATCGAGATTATTACCTTCTTAAAATTCCCATCTTTTATACGCTGACGTCCTGAAAATATTTAGGGTGATCAGGACAGCGGATGGCTGGTCCAGTTTCAAGATAACTTGTACCCGCTGAGACCTGGTGATGTAACTTATGTCCTATCGCGTTTCAAGCCTCTTTCTTTGATTCATCCCTCAGTCAAATTGAAAATTTCAAGGACCTTATTGAAGTATGTAATACAAAGCTTCAATTTGATATCCGTACATTTTGTGTCAAACACAAGGTCTTCCAAGGTCTCGGTCACTTTTCCTTACATTGAGGATTATCTCAGTATTAAGTTCTCTGTTCGTGATTCGGAGCGTTTAATAAGATTTTCATTTAACTTGAACAAACCAGGCCCAGTCATTTAAGGCAAAATAAGGCAACTGTGCGAAAAAATTCAAGTGAAGGTTTCTCAATGGAATAATCTTTATTGTGGTATCAGAAACACTAAGTATGTGGAAAGTCATTATGAAATCGAATACGCGAAAAAAGCTATTCAAGGTCAAAGGTCCCAGAAACTCGTTTTTCTGAAATACCTCGTTAACTATTGGTTTTAAGTGGACTCTTTTTGACATCGAATTTGTTCACCATAAATTGCACAGAAGCTTTGTATATGAAATTTACGTGGGATTAGTACTCTGGGACTCTCCACGCCAATTTAGAATGGTCCAGACATTCTTTCGAGCGAAAAAGTGACATAAGATGTTAAACTTTTTGTCAACCGTGGAAATTTTCGTTCCAGCCTCGTCAGGAGAAATCATACTTAATTTCAAGTATTTCTAGTGTTAGTTTATACTACCAAAATGTTCGTGGTTTGAGAACCAAGCTGGAAGAAATTAGAACTGCTTCATTTATTAAAAAGGATCATCTCATATGCCTTTCTGAAACCTGGCTTACGGAAAGCATCCTAAGTTCGGAAATCTTTCCGTGCTATAATGTCTACCGAAATGATCGTAATAGAAGTGCTGGTAAGGTCGATGGTGGTGGTGGTGTCCTTGTAGCCGTATTAAGCTCTCTTCGAAGTAAGCTCTGCTCTTATTTTTCTCCTTCTCCTCCTATTGAATTTGTTGAAGTCTGTGTCTCCTTCCCTGACAAACCCTGTTTATTTATCGCTTCATTGTATATTCCGTGTAACTGCCCTTTTCCCACCATTGAACACTTTTTCGGTGAACTGTCAGCTTACCTTAATGTAGCCTACCCTTCCATTCCAATTGTCATCTGTGGTGATTTTAACTTACCTTCTGTTCAGTGGAACCTCACTTCTCATTGTGTTGAGTCTTCTAACAACATATCTATTTTTGCCTATCTGTACTTGAGACCAATCCTTTTGAAGTCCAATCTATTATATCTACATTTGACTCCAGCTCTTCTCTCGGCCTTCTCTTTGTGTTCCCTTGTCCATCATTTTTAACATTAGTCTGGGTAATGGTATTTTCCCTGCTTCTTGGAAAGTGTCAAGCATTTTTCCTATCCACAAGTCTGGTGATCTAAACCTAGTCTCTAACTATCGCCCGATCTCTATCATTCCCTGTTTTTCTAAAATCTGTGAGCGTTTAGTTTTTAATCGCGTCTATGATTCTCTTTGTCATGTTTTTCCTGCTCAACAACACGGTTTCGTGAAAGGCCGAAGTACTACCACTAACCTTGTTGAGTTTTCTCATTTTGTTGCTTCTGCTTTAGATAATCACCACCAAGTGGATGTCATATACACTGACTTCTCTAAGGCCTTTGACTCGGTCAACCATGAGCTCCTTTTTCTTAAATTGAAGCATTATGGTATATCGGAGCCTCTTCTCTCGTGGCTCTCATCATTTGTATTAGATCGCATTTGTTACGTCTCTCTACGTGGTTCCTCGTCCTCTCCTTTTTTTCCTACCTCCGGTGTACCTCAGGGATCTATTTTAGGGCCTTTGTTATTTAATATCTTCGTCAATGATCTTCCTAATGTGTTTGAATCTCCTTGTTTAATGTACGCTGATGACCTGAAAGTTTTTCGTGCTATCAATGCTCCTTCCGATCACCTTGCTCTTCAGCACGATTTGAATCGTCTTGTTTCCTGGTGTGACCGTAATTACTTGTCCTTGAATATCTCTAAATGATACTCAATGTCTTTTACATTGAAACCTTGTGCTTTTGAGTTTATTTACTCTATCTGTGACATCACCCTTTTAGTTGTGGACCATTTTACCGATCTCGGAGTTACCTTCGATCGGAAGCTAAAGTTCGACATTCATATTCGTACCATTACTCGTAAGGCGTCCCGAATCGCTGGTTTTGTTATACGCGTTTGCCACAATTCCTTCAACATTTCTACTTGTGTGCGTCTTTTTCTATCCCTTGTTCGTTCTATCCTTGAGTATTGTTCTGTAGTGTGGGGACCTCGTTTCTGTTATTTGTCTGAGGCGGTTGAATCTGTCCAGCGAAGGTTTACTCGCTGCCTTATTTTCAAGTACAACCTACCATATTGTTCTTACAGTGAACGTTTATCAGCCCTTAATATTCCTCGAGTTGACCAGCGCAGAATTTACCTCGATGAATGTTTTCTTTTTAAAGTTTATTGCGGCTATTTATCTTCATCCTTGTCGTGTTTTTTTACGTCACGCCTTCATGACAGACCTATCAGAGCAACCTCAATGTTCAACGTACCTTTTGCACGTACTGACGTTTTTTTTCATTTGCCTGTTTTGCGTTTACTGAGGACGCATAATAATCTTCAGCTTGGTTCTCTCCCTCAGTCAATTGCAATTTTCAAAAGTCTAGTTCGTAGTGCACTTTTTTCGCCTACTTAATTATTTTATTTATGCATCTGTAATTCTTTTTTTTTCTTTATTTTTGCTTACTTAATTTTTACTATTCAAATTTTGTACTTCTATTCTTATCCTGTATCTTTGTATTCTGTTGTTTTATTATTATATCCACTGTCCTTTTATTCTCTATTTTTACTTTACTGTATTCTAATTTTAGTTCTTCTATTCTTATTGTGTTTTTTATTTTTAATTTTAATATTTTTATTATATCTTTTCTTTATCAATTCTTTATAATATTTTTATTTTTATTCATTTTGTAACTAGGCATCTTGCCTGTAAAATGAATTATTTTGAATAAATTACAAATTACAAATAAGTGTTTGAATCTGCAAATCGAATTGAACCAATGTTTTCGGCACAACAGACAATGAAAAAATCAATCTGTCAGTAGTCAGTAGAGTCTTCACTTTTCTGCACTGACACAATTTTCACTACAAAAAATGACGAAATAATAGAGACTTATCAAAATTTCTTTGCGCAGAACTTAGTACCAGGCATTGTACTCAAAAAACACTAATCACAACTTCTCATCACATCACACAGACACTGTGACGCCTGGCAATCATCTCCAAAATCGTTTGAGAGCTGCGGCCACTACCGCATCTTAATCTATAAGTAAATAAATGAATAGCACTTAGATATGCTTTGTTGACAACCCGACAGTCCTTATTATGACTTGTTTGTGGTTTTTCTCAAAGAGCAGATATGGAAATCCCAGATTTATTTATGTACATTTAAAGTTTCTCATATGATTCGGTGGAATTTCATGGTTTTAGATAAGGAGGACTCAGTATGGTTTGTTTAATGTTCGAAATCTGGCCGAGTAATTTGAATGAGGAATGTATTTTAGAGAGATTAATTTGATGGTATTAAGTAACAATGAGTTATAACGTATGTTTTCTTGAAATAAGTCGATCAATCTATTTTCCTGTCTAAATAAAGACAATTTTTTTCTGAGTTCAATTGAAATCAGGTAAAGATCCAATAAACGTTAGATCTATTAGTCACATCAAAAACACAAATCCTTAATGAAGAAGATACCAGAGTTTTTTGCAGACTTTTCTCTGGGCACATGTCAATGAGGACAAAAATATAACGTAAAATATAATATGTAATCAAAATTAAAAACAATTATATCTTCCCTTATACCAATTTTCAATTGTCTGGGAAGTACTAAGACGATATGTTTGATAATATATTGATGCACACGGACCGTGCATACTGATTGAGTGATGGAGAGAGTGGAAGGAAGGAGGATAAAAAAAAAAAAGTGTTTCCATACAACAGCATAAACAAAAGCGTCCAGTTTCTTATCGATAGTTTTTGATTTTCTAAACTCTGAGTCACCGAAAAACGCGTTCAATTTTCATGATAAGGACTGATAATTATGTATGTCAAGGAAATTGTTTATGACTAAATGTTTGCAATCATTTGCGCACTGATAAATTAGTCAACTTAGTTTCATTGATTTAAAAGTGTTCGAAGAAATTTTATAATTAGTATTCCTTGTAAAGTTACTATATCTAATCGAAAACACGCTTCTAACCATAATCACCATAGCTTTCTTGATTGCTTTCGTTTGATTCTCTGACACGTGTTCCAAACACTTTGATCAGATTTACCTATTGATTAATGAATAGTATCGGGTGGAGGACGCGTGAATGGAAGGGTGGATACTTAATAGCCATTAGAATACTAAATGAATGGAATAGGCAAATAGAAAGACCACTTATCAGCGTTGTCCAGCGACCTCTAAATGATTTTTCATGGCAGCTTATGTTAAAAAGCAGGGGCGGCCATCAAATTTTGAAGGGCGTAATATTAATTTTCCAAGTAGATGAAGGTTTTAGGAGGAAAGTAGGAAAAAAATCGATACATATGTATAAAACATAATATAAAGTAAATTTTAGTCCGTCTCTTTCATTCTTGCCCTAGATGTCTTGAAAATAAATTGTAATTGTGGCACACTCCAGCACAAGAATACTATTTTACTCAAACAAAAAATAAAATTCTGGGAACAAATTTGAAAATAATTAGGCCATTACTTTACATAAATATCTAAAGAAAAATAAATCAAATGCGTGATTACAAATCAATCGCAACAACCTCATTAATTACTAAACGAAATCAAATTTCTTGACCCAAATTTTTCCCTCCACAGAACAAAAAATACATATAACGTACTCATTGTCTCGTTATCACCTGAATTTCGTCAACCACTTCAAACCCACATCAACAAAGCTCGATTTTACCTTCGATTCTCTCCTCCACCCATCTTCTCTTTAAACTAAAAACTAATTCGAGTTACCCTGTTCCTGTCCAATCCCTTTGGCCGAAAGACCTGTAGTCAATGAAGCGTGTTATGTTTGTCATGGAGATCCCTTCTGTCCAACCAAATTAAGGTTATTAAACCCTTTCGGAAATACATTGGCCCCGTTACACAAGCCACCATGTTACTCCTCGCCACGACGAGAACCATGCCAGTCAAAATATCGCGCGTTTGAACGAGGCACATCACTACTATTCATCGTCGTGTATCTTCTGACCACCAGAATGGCGACTGCCCGACACTTTCTATTCGAGTGTTGCCGCCTGCGTGCAGACCGACTCTGATTCACGGGCCGTGCTGCGAACTCGTGCCTAATGTGTTCTTGTAGTGTTGTACGGTGTGCCACTTTTCTCAACTTTCGCTCGTTCCAATACCGACTGGCGCTAAACAGCAGCCAGCCACAATCAAAACAGACTCACAAATTGGCAGTTTGGCACACAAAAAAAAGTTGCGACTGACATTCAATTTAATTCTCGTTGAACCGTAGCCACCGAAGTCGAGCACCTAGTTCGCTAGCTGGCTGGAGCGATGCCTGCGGGTGCATGGCCCCGAACGAATCTGCGATTAAAAGCGAATTAAAGGTTAAAAACAACAAGATGATGAGCATTTAAGAAACCGAGAAGGCACGGAAGAATAGCAAAATTTTGCATCTAGTGCACTCAACACGGATCGCGATGAAGCTAGAGCGGAGTCAGGCCAAAATCGCAGAGCGAGTTGGCGTTATGCAAGAACCTGTAGATCTGACGGAACAAGGCGACGCACCGAAAATATGCGTTTTATTTTTAGCACGGAGCGGAGCAGTAGCCGCTGTGGAGGGAGATGAAAATGAAATTCCTCTTCGTGCGACTCAGCTCGATCTCGACTTAGCAGCCGACGGCGATCTGAGACTTCTCCTTCTTCGGAAGTGGATTCCCTGCACTTTCATGCACTCAGGTGTTCGAATTAAGTAGTCAAGCAATTTCTGACACATACTTTCTTCGAGCCACGGCTAGAACCTGACCACTTGCACGGCCCGTATTAGCTTCGACAAAATGAAAGTGACGGGACGACGACGCTTTTGCGCACCAACGGTGTTGTTGCTTGCAATTTTCATCTTCAAAACAACCTGAAATCTGGAAGATACTCTAGCCTAGGCTGGTAAATTGTACGCACCTGGACGGTCCACAGACTGTCGACGACTCATTGGCGTTGCGGCGGAAAAGCAATTTTCCGATTCGGCTTTCGTTTTTGGCGCACAAATATCCAAATCACTGTTGAAGAAATCCTGCAGGGCAGATGGGCTCGTAGTCTCTCCGGGTTATCCACCACAGGGAAGATTGAGGTCGCGACCGCGCGATCTCCGCAATCAGGACCTCGTCTCGACTCGATGGCCGAACTTCGCTACGGTCCCGAAGCGCAGACAGGTTCCTAGGCTTCGCAGGAACGCCGAATCACATTTCACTCGGTCGCGCCGCGGGACAATGGACTCGCACCTCGCGAGGCACCGCCACTGTCGGTGAAATCTCCCGTCGTCCACTCGCGATACGTAACCGTACACTCTACAAACGTTCACAAATTTCAGCAATGGAAAACTCGTCGTCGGACGCGTCGCAGAGCCTGGGAGTCGCCGAAATACACTTGTCCGACCCCGATGACGGCGACCGAGCCTCGGATTGGAATTTTTCAATTTCAGAACAGTTTTTCACTAGTGGACCACTACTCGGATTTGGATGATGAAACCGACGACGACGACAACGAGATGGGCAACGGTAACCAGAACCACGACAACACGGATACGGAGGACAACGAAGAAAACGACAGCAGCCAGCCAGAGTTAGAAAACGAGATTTCGCTGCAAACATTTCCCGTGATGGAAAACTCACGACACGCACTCATTTCACGGACGATGCGATGTCGAAACCGAAATGCGAAATATGCGCGCTGTACACACAACTTCACTTACTGTTGCTGCATATTCTCGTAAGTTTTTTGCACTCGAATCTGTGATCTACGCACGATTAAACTTATTTATTTTTATTGCTCTCGTGATGTTGTGGCAGACTTCGAGACGATCTGTCAAAAACGGCGAACAAACTACGAACGAAACGGTATCTATCGCTTCTTTTTTTCTTTCTGCTTTTCCTTTCTTCTCTCGGTTGTCGTTCAGTTCGGAATGGTTTTGTTCGGGCGTTTCATGATCGGAAGGTTGGTAAATCAGGTGGGATTTGGTAGCTGTGCAGTTGTATGCCTGATTTGTTATGGCAGTTTTAGGAGCAAATGGCGGTCAGACGTGTGTACTAAATGTATGGCGGGCTGATGAATTTAAATGTAAAATGTGAGGTTTGTTTGTTGTAATTGATGGAGAGCTAATCATGGGGAAATTCCTGAATCGCATTTTTACCGTATCAAAAATTAGAAACATTATTTTAGCCGGGTCTAAAATGACAATTGCTTCGTAACGTTAATAATAGGGCGGTTTTTTTGCACACCCGAGCAAATCAAATTTTGTTGTTGTATTCAATATACTGAACAAAATTTGATCTACTCGGGTGTGAAAAAAAGCACCTAATATCAGTTATATGTATATCCTATAAGAAAAAAAGAACAATTTGAAAGTATGGTTTTAAGAAAAATTCGAAAATATGTGGCGACGCACAATGTGTAAACCGAGGGGAAGAAGTAGGAGATTTCTTTCTAATGGGAGTAGATAAATCATGAGAAAATTGAGTTTTTATCTTAAACAAATTATCTGGTCTGTTTTAAATTTGGCAAGTTGATATTTTTTTAAGGAACAAAATGGATCAGGCTAATTTCTCGCCATATTTTTTGAATCAATGAATATAGAATTTTATCATTCCCCGGGGGAGAAGAATAATTTTCGTGGTTCATCTTCCGTCGTATATGTACTAAAACCCAACTTCCTGGACCACTGTTATTGCCAGCCTAAAGTAACCTAGTTCAACTCACCACTCGCACTTATGAAACGTCAAAAGTTCGCAAAATACGCAAATTCTCGGAGCTCGCCTTGTGCAGACTGGACTGGTAGTTGGGTTTCGAGCCGGCGCCGCATATTTTATTTTAAGCAACTGCCCACATCACTTTGTGCCGGAATTATCATTCTAATACCTCCGAAAAACTACTGCCTTTATTCATACGACTTACCTACCTCGAAACTCATTTGAATCGTTCTAGAAGTAGTGAAGTGAAAAATCTTTTTGGACAAAATGGTTCGCCAACTGTCGCGCCTAGGCTATTTGGAACCGCATCGAACACTTTTCCTACTCTGTGACATTCAAGAGAAATTCCGGCCGGCTATGAAATATTTCGAACCGATGATCAAGAACGCTAGTAAATTGGTAAACAATTATGTTTTCGTGTAGTAGAATGTAAAAATTGTCACCAGAGTGATATCTGCAGATCTTGTTTATTTTTAAATACTTATACAAATTGTGTGTGTGTGTGTGTGTTTCAAGGCCAATTCGATTTTTGCACGTTCGACTTGGAGAATGAAAGAATTTCTGCTAATGAGATTGTTTTGTATTGTTTTTTGTGATAAGCTAAAGAATTTCAGACAGTAGTGTTTCGATAGCTTACTAATTTTAGCAATTGCTTTCAGATTAATGCCGGAAAAGTATTGAAAATCCCACTAATTGCCACCGAACAGTATCCGGAGAAGTTGGGTAAAATTGTGAAAGAGCTGGACGTTAGCCATGCAGTTGGGGTGTTTCCGAAAACGCAATTCAGTATGGCCTTGCCACCGATTGTGTCGAAAATACATGAGATGGGCAAACTCGAGAGCGTGGTGTTATTTGGACTGGAGGTATTTTGTCGGAATTGTAGTATGATATGTTATTTAGTTCGACGAAAGTAGTAACATTTTTATTGATATTCCACTGTTACCAGTAGTAGGGAAATTATAAGAACATACTAAGTAGTAATGACGGTTTACTATAGGGCCCAAACTGATTTGCTCGTCCGACTACATATTTCCAACAGCGTCGATCTTATTCGAACTTGAAAATCCGGTTTGAAATGCATTGTCCTTTCAGCTAGTAGAATCTATTTATATTTTCGATGAAAACAAGCAAGCATATGGTGTGAAGGTTATAGAATTTTAAGTTTGCTCACAACTTCATGGTTGAAGGCTTATATTTTGAAATCCAAACATATCGCATTCGACTGTTCTTGTCAAAAAAAAAAAACACGTTCCATTACGTATTTAAAATACGTATACCAATAAAAAATACGAGCTCGTGTTTTGATAAATATTAGCAAAAACATTGCATAAACAAATGTGTAGTACACAAATTTTGTCAACTCTGACGACTCCTAGTAAACACTGCAATGAGTGGTGACCACCCACGCGAAGAATGTAATATCACTAAAAACATGCGAGATGAAAAGAGATTGCAAATTTTTCGATTTGGCGATGACTTGAAGCTATCAAAGTCATAAATAATTATTAATAATTGCGATTTTGTTTCGTGTGATTTTTCCCAAATCCTCCAGTAAGCACTTCCAATCAGTTCCAAGTGTGGGGGTAGTATTTCTAGGAATGTTTCTTCGTCGAGCTGTCGAGCTGCCACAATATATTCTTTTATATCAAATCCACTACCTCAATTCAAGTAGCGGAATTTTGAGTATCTTTTCAAGACAATAAAATGACAGACACAAATGGCCAAGAGAGTCAGGTGGCACTTAAACGGACTGGAAGCCGAACTGACGCTTCAAATTGATAACGAGCTTCATTAAACTGACACTTATTTAACCCTGAACCCAAAAAATACGGTGTAAACTAACCATTGGCAATAAATTAAAATAAAATAAAAGACATAAAATGTTCTATTAATCTCTTACAGACTCACGTTTGCGTCGAACAAACTGCTTCCGATTTCATCCTGAACGGCTTCAACGTACACGTCGTGGCCGACTGTTGCTGCTCACGTTTACTCGAAGACCGTAACTTGGCATTCGAACGTCTTCGGAAGATCGGATGTTTCATCACAACAAGCGAAACGGTCATTTTCAAACTTCTTAAGGACAAAAATCATCCAGCGTTCGATGAAATCCGTAAATTGGTCAGCCAGCCATCCGAAGATGTCGGCCTCCTAACACCAGCAAAATTGTAAATTAAATCGATTTTGACTAATTCAACGTTTTTATCTTTTGATAATATTAAGCTGAAGTAATTTGTTGATGATATGTGGTGTAGTCAGAAAAAGTGAAATTTAATGATTTTGTTTTCAACGTGACAAAAAGTGTTCATATTTTTATTCGACTCGGAAAAAGAGAGATGAAAGTCGTAGAAAGAAAAATTATAATCAAAATAATGTGACAGAATAGATGCCATAGTGTACAATTTCGTTCATAAATGTGCAAATTTTAGTATGTAGTCAGTCAGATTTTCTTTGATTAAATTGATTTTAAGAAAATTCAGACCAAAAAAAGTACTAAACAGATATTGTCGAAAGGATCTGGGAACTTGATCGCCTGTCTCCTTTACTGTGCAGTTGCATTCTTTCTTGAATAATTTCTTTGTATTTTTGATAATGTTAAAATTGTCATTTTATTGTTTTAATTTTTAATGAAATACTAACAATTGATATATTAGAAAATGATAAATATATCCAATATCTACAATACAATATGCATCTTGTTTAAATTTATACAAAATTTCGTCAATTTCATTTTGTCGTGTCGTTTACAATCATAGATTGTTTCCTTTTTTTGTTAGCCGAAGTTGCCATTTTAAATTTTGTTTTCACTCTTAACGAATGGCTTTGATCATTTGTCTTATGAACTGATCTGTCCGTAGATCCTGGCGATCTGATATGGCTCTGAATTTTTCAGTGCCCATTCCTGCAGGTAGGTTCCGCCTTGCGTTTCTGTTTTCGTTCCACGCAGCGGGCATTTCCCACGGTGTTTGCTCTGTAGCTTCTAAGCAACTCCAATTCGATGCTTGTACTACTAAGCTATTTCCAGCTCTGTTTTCTTTATAAAGCTGAAATCCGAAGCAGTAGGATGCACCCATTTGAGCTTTTGAGCTCGTGGCTGCTGAAGATGGCTGCACTGATCTATTTGTCCAGCTTTCTGCATCTTCTGTATCCAGTGGCTTTGTCATGATGACTTGGCTTTCGCCTCCTGCTCTTCCTAGATGTCTGAAACGAGCTTTTTCATTCCTAAATGTTTCCATTTTACCTATGATATCAGATAAAAATCTGATATATCTCAGGTTGAATCGTGTTGTTGTTACGTATTCGTGGAATGTATTTGCGGTTATTCCAAATCCTGATAATCGTTGTCGGATTTCAAGTCTTCTAGGTCCAATTGTTCGATATTTTCCAACAAGATTGTTGGTGATTACACTGCCTTCCGGTATTCCAATCCTAAAGTTTGGCTCAGGCTCATCTGCATTCTGCGCTACTGCCATAAGCATATCACCTGCGATTCCAAGTGATGGTATTTCCTCGAACAGGTTATGTGTGTCGGCTGTTATTGCGGCTGCATGATATCCGCCAAATCCTTGAACTACAGTGACTGGTAGTGCGGGTATTTCTAAAGATGTTTTTTTACCCATCTTGTCCGTGTAGGCTCCTATTTCGCGTATGTAGGCATATAGCGGCTGTGGGACATTGAACTCTTCGTCCAGGATTGCGGCGCGTATATCCTCTTCTGCGCTAGTTAAATTTTCGAGAGACTGTTTTGCTTTTACGTCGATTAGCCTCATGTGCAATAAAGCAGTAGCGTAGTACGATAATTCTTCCTTCACGATAATTCGAGCTAGATATTTTTCGTCTGGTCTATATGCGTTATATACCTCTTCAGCAATTTGAGGCAGTTTTGCGTAATTTGCGGCGAAGGTCTGTATTGGTGCCATTTTCATGTTTAATCTATCTTTAAAAATAAGTAAAGAAAAATGTATTTTTGTTTTGGAAAATGTTTCGATTGATTTTGGGTAAAACTCGAATACGTGCCCCACATAGCCGTTAGACAATTTAACCGATTTATGTCTAGCTGGTATTTTTAGGTTTTTGTGGTTGTGTGTTTGTTTTTAGGGGTATTTTTTGTTTGTTTATCTCCAATATGTTGTTTTCTTGTATATTTTTTGTACGGTTTTGCTCGTTATTCCTCAATTTTTGATCCTTGCTCGTGCTCTGGTGGTAACAGGAGCAAACACTTGAAGAAGAATACTCAAAAAGGTACAGAAGTTAGACGAGAAGACAACATGACGATAAACAAGCAAACAAAAACCAAAAACACACGCTCAGAAACAACATAGCAACCGAATATCTATCGGTAAAACTGTCGGCTAAACTCGACTGCGTGCCCCCCATAGCCGTTAGAAAGTTTTAACGAACGTGTTTTTTTGTCTGTTTATTTTTAAGGGTATTTTTTTGTTTGCTTCTTCATCATCATCATGTTGTCTTCTCGGCTGGTTTTTGTGTTTTTGGTTATTATTCTTCATGTTTTTGCCCATGCTACCACCAGAGGACGAGCAGAGATCAGAAATTGAATAATAACTAATAAATACCTACAATAAAATACTCGAAAAAAACAACACACTGAAGATATGTGGGGTTACACAATATAAGACGAATGATTATTACAATAATTTATTTCAGACGTGTGCTCACCTAGATAATCGTAAAACAAGTGAACGGGATATTTCCAAATGCATACAAAAATCAATTAACGAATGTTAGCGCCAGTCGAGTTCACAGCGGAGAGAAGACGTACTTCGAAATTCTACAGATACAAACAAAAAACACCAACAAAAACAAAAATACCCAATCGGTAAAAAAGTTTAACGGCTATGGGGGGCACATAATCGCGTTTCCCCGTTTCCCCCGATCATATGGCAAAATCTGGGCAAAATATTTGCCAATAAACTTCAAATACTGCCGAACTGCATTATCTTTGTGGAGACATATCGCACGAGCAGTAGATGGTGCGGGAGTATGCAAGAAGATATGACACTCTCCAAACAGTTCTTCTGTCAGTTCGCATTTCAAACCTGTTCAAAATAAAGAAACGAGTGATTGCGAAAACATAGGAATTCAGGGAGTAATTCGAACGATCAAATAATTTTCTGGATAAAACCAATACGAAGAGAATCATGTGGAAGAATTTCGTTCCGAATGCAACCGATGAAGAAACGGTCAGCAATGCTTTTTGCACCAATGGATTGTTTCGAATATCAAGCGAAAGTGAAGTATGTCCTTTTTTCCGGGTTTTCAGAATAAACTATATGGTTTTCAGAATAATATCTAGAATTAGAATTAATGCCCTACAGGAAAGATTTAGCCAGGTACTTATAAATTAATCTTTGAAAGTCATCCTAGCATTTGATATTTGATAACTAATTTCCATAATCTTTTTATGGTTCGCACTTTTGCATGAAATAAAAAAAAACAGATTGGAATATAACAGTAACACCAATGAAATTAAATTTCTTAACTTTGGGGACTTCTTGTAGGTGACAACTTATCCACAAGTACAAGCTCAAGTACAAAATAAGCGAATGCTTCTATGTGTCGACAATAGCATCATTCTACTCCAGGATGAAAATGTAATGGAATGCAATTTAATAAGTTTTGGTGCTCCGATTGATTGCTTAGCCGTTTCGCAATCTGGGAATGTGATTGTATGCGCGTTAGCTGATGGAAATATTCATGGAATATTCATAAAAGGAATACCAATTTTTAATTTGTATGCGCTGAAAAAGTTCAATGAATTGTAGTTAATTTTTTTGTAATAATTATTCTCAGGTGCGTAAAAGAGGAAGATTTGTGTGAAAATAGTACGTTTGTTGGAATCAAACAAATCGATAATACGTTCTATATTATGTGCCGAAATGGAGTGGCTTATAGGTAATATTGTTGTGGTTCATTTGGATGATCTTCCAAACTATTTTTTTTATATATCCTTGGTGTGTACCTATTTTTTTGTTTATGAGATACTTTTCATCTAATATGTTAACTTGAAAAATATATTCGAAGTCAATTGTTTTTATAGGCTGTATAATATCGATGAAAAATTACTTGAAAACTATTCAGACGAGACGATATGCGAAAACGAATCCAGAATATTTAACGAAACCATTCTTAGAAATACAGTTCTAGAAAAAATGCCAACTGCAGCACTTCATTCGATAATATCGTCATATGTTTGCGTGAATTCGGGCGAAGCTCATAATCCCTCCGAAACAGCCATGTCTTTTATATTGACCAATGACCGATTCATATATTTCGAAGATGGTAGTTCATATTATCAAGTACACATCCCAGAACATTTCGAAGGGATCAAAACCATTCATAATCTCGAGCATATGATGTAATGCCTATTAAACGAATTATTTAAAACAATATAGTTAAAGTGATCTCATTTCAGAGTGTGTCTCAGCAGCAGCGGACAATTATTTGAAATTTGCCCGATTACAAAAACACTATTCCATCCCTATCATGATGACTTAGACTACCGAGTCGATGATTTTATCATTCTGGAAAGCAATGAAGATGATATAGAACTGCTTCTGCTCACCAAGCCCAATGAACTTGGTAACCGATTGATGAAAATTGTTGAATTTCCTTGTGAGTAAATCTAGCTGCAAATATCTAATTACGAAATGCTAATCAAAAAATGCCTATAGCTATGAAGTGTAAATCCGATTTGAATATGCCGCAGCATACTTGGCTCGTGCAACAGCCTAAAACTGCAGTGAACATGTACTATTTAGCCGGATGCAATTTTAACGAGCTCGATCTGCCGTGCGAAATCGAAATGAAAATTATCTCGGAAACGCAACCGAAAGAAAGACTGAAGCGACTGATCACTAAAAATCGCTTAGACGAAGCCGAAGAGTTTGGACGGCAATTTAATTTAGATTTGCAACCGATTTGTGAAGCGAAAGCAAAACGTAAATTAATGGAAATTTCGCTTTTGAATGAAGTGGGTGTTTTATGGCTTCAATAATAATAACAATGTCTAATAATTTTTCTATCACTCAATTAGAATGATACGGAGATTATTGACGGAAAATTCACTGAGCTGATGGAAATATTAAAAACAATTGAAAACAACAATTTCTTTCTTGGAATTAGTGCTTTAGAAATACCGAGTCGTTGTCTAATGGAAAGATTTTTGAATGAAATACTGACGCGTTGTAAAGATGTCGATAGTAAAGATAAGGTAATTAAAAAAAGTAGTGTGAACACCGCACTAAATATTAATTCTAATCCGCAGAAGTATCAACAAAACATTTTTGAAATAAAGGAGCGTCTGCTCCGTCTCGAAACGCTCAATATCATCGATCCGTATGAAACAAATATGCAGTGGCAGAAATTTGTACATCATCCAAATATTGCCAAAGTTTGCTTGTCGTTGTTTAAAACGGTAGGCTGTTGAATTTTCTAATTAGAATTGAGTTATTACTCGAAATCTTTCATGAGTATATGGGATAACAAAGTGTAACCTCATTTTTCGTTTCAATTAAAAGGATTTCCTTAGTGCTTGCATCGTTTGGAAAAGACATGCAGCCTGTATTGTACCGTTTTTAAACGTGGAAAGTATACTAAAACTACTAAATGCCATACCACAAATAACTGAAGCATTCTATGTGGTGCAATGGCTTCGGTATTTTGTGCCGAGCGTATTACAAATACATCCAGATGCAATGAGTCGTTTAGTCGAATGGAGTATACAAAAGACAAGATCATTACAATATTCAAGTCACTGGCCCGATGTTGGACTGGAATTTTCAACCAATATTCTCAATGTATTCGAAAGTGTTGAATTTTTATATTCGTAAGTAGTAAATTTATTTTAATATATTGAAATCGAATGCATATTCGGTATTTTCAGGGATTTTCGACGTCAATATGAATCAAATATTGGTAAGCTGAACGATACTGTTAATGTATTGCAAGATTTATCTGTCCTAAAGAAAAGCTACAATCTGGTTTTGACATTGGACAACTATGTGAAGGTAAGATAGCAGAATGGCTTTTAGTTATCCTGTCTTCTAAGTTTCAACCAATAATTTTGTCAACGTATTCCAGGACTCTTTAGACGATACTGCACTCCGTGTTCTGCAAGGCGTTCATCTAAGCAATTTGAAAAAAGTCACATCGGACTTTCTCTATCCCATCTACTTCGAGAAGGGCAGAACACCGGCCAATGCCATTAAGAAATATATCAACTACTTGGTAACGAACCGAAAGAGCACTACTTTCTGGGTTGAACGTTCCGTAATTGCCATCAACCTCCTTCACAATGAAGAAGAGAAATTACAAAGCGCCCTACTCGTATTAAAGGTAAGTTTAGTTAGTATCACAAGAGCGTGTGCGCTGGGAAAGAAAAACGTTTGTATATATCCAATCGGTTTTAACTTCTATATTAAAAAAGCTAATGCTATACTAATAAGATGTTCAATCGCCGCTCTTTTCCAGTTTTTCCATATTATCGACCAGATTTTCGGGCAAGTTGCTGGTAATCTTTTCCAGATGACGCATTTCCCGACTTTTGCATTGAAATCTCCCAGCAGCATTTGTACATCATTTGATGGAAGTGAGTCGAAGAGAATTTCAAGGCAGGCAAAAACTCGTCTTTTACTGAGTCTTCTTTAACTTCGGTGGGTGCGTACACATTAACACAAAAATCGTGCCTTAATGCGAATCGCACACAGTCTTTCGTTCACGGGTTTGAAGTCAGTAACGCGCGGCTTGAATGAACGCTACTCCAAACTCCTTGTGGCCCGATGATTTGCCGCTTGTAAAACCAAAGCCTTGTTTACTGAAGGTACCAAATCCTTGTTTACTGAAGCACCCCGAAATGTGGACCTTGGCAGGGCGTTTAACAGTGTACTGTATATTTGGTATTCCTCAAACCGACCATGCTCGCTTGTAAGTACTCCATGCCCAAAAAGCAGATTAGTCCGTAAAAATGACAATTGAAAAATCGCATTCGCTATTGTCTGTAGCCCACTGTACTCGTTTTTCAATATATATTTCGCTCAAAATAGATTTAAAAGCAGTGTTTCACACCTCACACTTATTCTGTCTCTTTATTGTCATCAGGCTAGTGGGCATTTCCTCTCGCATTAACAAATCTTGTGCTCGCCGCAACGTTGTAGTGGGATTTTTTTCGAATATCCCAACGATGGCTTTAGCTTCAGCAGTGGATCTTCTTAAGCATCTATCAGGTAAATCGTCCACCGTTTTTGTCTCATTACACCGGTCAATTCACTTGCGAATGAACTGGTTCGACTTTCTAAGATATCGTGCTGCAGCAGTTATTGACAATTTTGACCCTTTATAGCTTCAAAACTTTTTGCGTATGCAGCACTCATTTTGATAATCTCCGATATCTCTGAAAATCACAATGCAATTGAACTGTAATCTGAAACATACTTTAGCGAAAGCCTTAGCCAATCAAATGGCGTCAGCATTTTCCAGTTAGAGATAACCGATTATTGTTTACAGCGGACACGCTTTCAGAGCCCAACCATGCAACTGCAGGATTGCTGCTCAACAAGATCAGAAAAGTTTGCAGAGCCTTGACAGACATACTGACTGGATACAACTACCTAGGAGGTCATATGTACCGAATAGGTGCTGCACAGGATAACCTCTGTTCATCTTGCTTAGAAGAGGCTAACTCGGCGGAGCATTTCCTCTGTGAATGCCCGGCATTTGCGCGTCTCTTACATCAATGCTGGAATGTAGCGCGTATGAAGATTATATCCCCTTTTTCCCAATCATTGATCCCAGATTTTGTTAGGAAGTCTGGGACGCTATTTTAGGCGGTATGATTACAATGGATCTTTTGGCCTGAGTGCTTAGAGGTGCCAGACGCCTCTCCCCAAACCCACACACATACGCTCTTGTGATGCTAACTGTAAGCATCAATACAAAACACATGTGCCATATTACAACAACATTTATTTAGAACGCTCCTGTGCCCTGGCCGGAAGCGCTGAATCCGTTATTAAAACTAAGCAGCCCAAGTCATCCTCTCGCTGCCGAAATACAAGCTCAATACGATTTACAAACCATCAAGCTACTGAAAGCCAAATACGGTTGGCCCGACAATTCAACCGATAGCAACATGAAGTTAATTTTTCGTATTGTGAAAATCGGACTTCCGGAAATGATAGAGGATGTGCAGAGTTTGGTGAAAGTCTATCCGGAAATAGCAAGCAGTTCGAATTTCTATTGTTGCTACGAACTAGCGAAAAATGGACAGATTCAAGAGGCGTGCGCGTTTCTTAACGGTCTCGAAGAAAAGCAACGTGCCGAGTGTTCTGAAAAAATAACTAATATCCTAACGGCAATGTTTTCCTCCGAAACCGATACCTCGCCGATCTACGACAACTTATTTGAGTTTTTGAAGATTATCGCACGGATCTGTGGCAAAGAGAGCATTCATTCGTTGCTGGAGCTACGAGACATGCATCACCTCCGTACGAAATTCGAAATAGATGTTTCAGCGGATGATTTCAAAAGTAAATCGCGTAGAGCAGAAGTCCTGTCCCGAGGAGTGGATGTTATAATGCAGAGATTAAGTGAACGTAAAACGAATGTTATTCACTTTATTTGGAGTCAAATGTCAGAGATTTCAAGAATGCTTCGATTTAATAAATTGTACGGTGTTCTGATTTTCGCACAAGCCATGAATGATTTGGAGGTGTCTTGTGCATTGGCTTATTATATTTTGAATTTGGAAGAAGCTGTGAATAGTAATTATGAATACTACATTGATTTTGCAGCATTAATTGTTTGCCAGTATATTGAAGTTTGTTTGAGCAATGGTAAGATCGAGGATTTTTGAAGAATTTTTATTCATACTGTGTTCTTTACAGATGACGTAAATACTGAATTTATGGCTTATCCGCTAGTCTATAAACTTTTGATCGAAGCATTGAAGTTTAGTAAAGTATTTCAGATGGAAATACTTGAATTCCTTAAATGGGTTCGTATTTGTAATGAAATTTACAGCTTATCGGCCGTTTCAAATCATTATGAAGATTTTTCTGCTATTGATAGTAAGGTAATAAAATATATATTTTTTGATGATACAGGAAGATTTGTAAGTTTAATTTTTTAGATCGCAAAAAAAATATTTGGCTTCAGAAACGGTTTGGAGCAATGTGATTCATCAAAATCCAACAGAAAAGAATCGATTTCTATATTTGAAGAAATTTCTGATGTTTCGGATTCAGTAAAGGTAAATCAATTGAAACAATATTTCAATTTTTCGGAATAACATAGCACCTGTCGCTTCAGGTGAAACAGATGAATATAACTCAATTTCCCCCTTAAATAATAACTTTTTGTTTAAGTATTTAGATGTAGTGAAATAGAATACAGTTGATACAAGTAGCAGTGTTTACAGATTTAAAATAAAGTATGAAAAATGAAGGGCTAGGGGGAAGAACGATCAAACTCTAAATAACAAAATATTTCGCAAATACAAAAATAACATATTTCCTGACCACTCTTATAGGTCCGAAGGTTATTTAAAAATAAACTCTCCACACTTTCTGCTATGAAAAACATTTATTAAACGAACATGTAAAACCAGAAATGCTTTTGACATTTTCAAATTTTCAAATCAAAAATTATGGTTTCTATGACAACCATTTAGGAGTTTGATCTATTTTTTCGGTTAAAGTTGAACATTGACACAAATTTCGAATTAAAGCAAGGCGATAGGCTGGTCCGTTTACTGACCAACTTAGCTCCTGAGTATGTAATAACGAAGCTGCCGGTTGACGCAAATGGTATGCTTTTATAAAAATCTAGCCACGTAGTAGCCTACGCGGTCGACAACAATATCCTAACACGTTCCTTTGCATCCATCAAAGAACGGCTACTGAAATTTGAGCAGGAACCAAAAGAATTAGACCTGGACATAAATCTGACGAAAACCAAAATTATGACGCAGACAAGAAAAGACGCCCAATAGGCAAAATATTGCTCTTGACGAATATAATTTAGAAAATGTAGAAGAATTTATATACTCGGGTGCAAAATTGACAACGAAATAGAACGAAGAATACATCTCGCTAATAAAACTTTCTACTTCGTTCTGACTATACTGAAAGCCAACTGCATGTATACACAGGAAAATGCATGCATACACAGGAAAATAAAGCTTCAAGTCAATAAATAAATAACACCTGTGTCGTGCTGCGAACTCTCACACAAGCATCCGCAATCATGTTGAATGTCTTCAAAAGACGTCTCCTTAGGTGTATAATTTGAGGAAAACAAGTGAGCGGCCAATGACGAATAAGGGACAACGACTAGCTGTACAAAATATTTGACGAAGCTGGGGTCACCACAACCATCAGACTGCGGAAGCTGCAACGAACATTAAGCGTCTAAAAAGGTATTCGAAAGAAAAGCCGAGGGTCGAAGGGCAATGAACGCTGGTCCCACCCAGGAAACGTTGGTTCGATGCTATCAACGAGGACTGCGCATCACTGCTTGGATTTTGTATCTGGACCGAAATATTTGGAGGCTGATGTGCAACAACGACGACGAAACTAGTTTTGAATATCTCTTAAGTTATAGAAAATATAAATATAAAAACTCCTAATCAATATTTTTCTCTTTGCTTTTTCCATAAAATTTGTATTTTTCGATAAAGCTTGAACTGATAATTTCTTATTCTAAATTTTATCTATTCCAAAGCCTGCCAACGATCCTACACCAGTTGTTAAATGCGTATCGATGGCTTTGTTCACAATACTTAGTGAAAACAATTGTGAAAATTTCCTGTCGAAACTAAAGCTATTTATGAATCCCAATTGCAAAAAGGATTATGCAGAGTAATTTTATAGTTCAACATCAAATGATCAGTTTATAATCGCATACAACACATGTTTTCAGTATTAAAACATCGTTTCTATCGCTACTTGAACATTTAGTAAAATGCAAACAATATAACAGTTGGTATACTATTGTTCAATGTACTCTGAAATATCAGACCTGCAACGATATTATTCCAAAAAAATACATTCTAATGTATAAGATGAAAATGTTTAAGTACTTACTATCGCAGAAAGAGCCGAATTTCACAGGTATGAATCATCTGATCCACACAGACACAGCTAGAATTCTATAACACTTTCCGTTTCAGAACTATTTTGTATGCTACTAGCCGATTCGAATCCTGAAGCTACCGTTAAGTATTTAGAACATGAGATCAAAGCCGGTCAGTCGAAATTGAATTTTCTCATATTGTTGGAAATGTACAATACGCATATCGGTGATGGCGAAAAAGTAGCGCACGTTCGAGAACAGTATGATATTTTTGAAACTTGATTAGAATTTTTTTTTGTGGATAGAAACGTATTTTGTTTTGCAGACGATTAAAATATTTCTACTACACTGAATTGATAAAGCAAGATTCAGCGCTGAAATGCAAAGGAACTTTCGATTTCATTTCGATTGCGATGCTTATGAAAGAATTGAAAAATAAAATACTAGACTTAGATCTTTTGAAGAAACTAAGTACAGATTTCGACTGGGACTATCAACAAGTTTTAGTTGAGCAGGTAGAGTGAAAACGTACAAAACATCGTAAAATAGGCAATGATTGTATTTTGATAATTTCCAGATAATCACGTTGCTAAGTATGCAAGAACCCTCGTACGAAATTCGAACGGATGCACTCGGAAAGGAAGAGATTGTGGTGAAAACGTCTGCTGATCAAATTCGCGAAATGTGTCAGCCTTATCTTAAGGAAATAACCAATACTGGACGTTTAGCATCCGAATTATTGCGTTTCGTTTCAGAAGTAATGTATTTTTTTTAGTAAACACTTGTCATTTGATTGTTGATTGAATCTACTTTTAGATTAATTTTTATTTCTATGAGCTGTATTTATGTGTAATCGATATTCTTACCTACATGAATTCTTTGCCAAGGGAAATGGGACTATGGGGAAATATATTACAGTTTCTCAAGCATAAAATGATCACCAAAAGACGTCACAGAGCGAACCAGATTGAAATGGACTGGTGGTTGAAGTCACAATTGGAAGTGGGTGTTCTGCCTAAAATAGCCAAATATCGTTTTCCCTTTACACCGCTCATTCAAGAACCGCTTAAGAACATTCTAGGTACATGAAACGCATTAAATCAATCGCCTTTATATCATTAAACTTTTTTAGATGATGAGGTGAATGTAGACAACTGCGAAAGTTGGTTTCCATTGATAAAACTGCATACCGTCAACCAGGGTAGATCCGATCAAAGTGAAATCATTAAAGAACGCGAGTATTTCTGCATGTCGGCTGTTAAGAATTCAATATCTGAATACAAGCAACTGAGCGAAGAAGTGGACACCGACAAATGGCATCTGCATCCAATCAACAATGCATTTTTGCAGTCGGTTAGTAGTTTTTCGCTATACAATTTAATCCTTAGCCTTAAAAACAATTTCGTAGATCGTACGACTAATTCGTCATATGACAAGTAGCTCGAAAATCTTATTCATTCTATATTTCGTTACAAATCACGCTCCCGAAGGAGCCGATCAAGTCGAAGCTGCTGCAGAATGCTACAAATTTGCAATACAATATGAAAAAGAACTTGCTTCGAACAAAAAAGCCGAGGAAACTGTGAGTAAAATCAAGCGGAAGTATCCACTAATCAAAACGCAGCATTTACTACATATTTATGGATTGATCGACGAGAAATTGCTGCAGCTTGCTGAGAATCCGAAAGACTTGATTTACGCTCTATATCATCATGAATCGATTTTAAAGTCACCCAAATCCGATATTAATAGCTTAGCTAGTGAAATAGCAAAACTGCACCACCTCGAGGACCAGTTTCACACTCTGCAGGTATCGTTCTTGCAAAACTGGCTGTCGTGCACAAATCTTTGCGATACTATTGACGTCGAAGATACAATCTATGAAAATTTTAATGTATCCTTGAATAATATTGACACGGTAAACGATGAACATATAATCAGGTAGGAAATGAACTCCTTTATCAAATTGAGTGGTGTTTTCTAGTCAGTGCATATCCGTAGGGCTCATTACATTCTCAACAGCTGGAAACCAAAGGAAGCTATCGAATTTCTTATAGGCCATATGTTTCCTGTCGATGGGTAAGATAGACATATGCGAATCTGTTTTTTTTTTTGTCATAAAGAGTTACGTAATTTTTTTAATGTACTTCTAGAAGTACTAATACAGCAAAGCAACTTCAAATATTCGAATGTTTTTCGAAACTGATTGACGAATCGAGTGCTTCGTATGTGGACCTTGTCAGCCAAAAGCAATATGTGGTTTTAAAATGCGTGCATTATCTCAAGCAACTGGGCTATAATTACACCGTTGAAAAGTTTCCCGAATACAATAAAGTGAGCATTATGAAAAGAATTTGGAAAAGCCATGCCAGCAATCCAGTGGCTCTTGAAGCGATCTCTTACATTTGTATCGGGCATGATATTTATGATCCGGAAATTTGGAACGGTGTGCTTAAACAGATGGTTAATCTGAATATGGTAGGTGGTGAATAACAGTAGTAAAAAAATAATGTTATAACGGTTATATCTATTAAGGTATCGAAATTAAATGCCCTTATAGATGTGCTTTCATGCAAACCGTCACTATTATATATTAATGGATTGGTTGCAGCTTGGGAATGCGTTTTGCGAGCTCCGTTCAAAAATGCTAATCGTGTGAGATGTCGCGAAGAAGAGCGCAAACTGGCGGATACTTTATTTAAGATACAAGTGAGATATCATCATTGACTTCCAATCTATGAAACATGGAATGAATTTTGAATTTTATCGTTACAGGCATGTCCTTTGGTAAAGCAATTGAATCTAATCGCTTTTACCGAAGACTGCATACGATTGGATCGTCCTTATATGGCCGCCATATTTGTTAGCCTAGCAAATAAACAACAAAGAGATTCAATTATCTCAGTAAGTATATGTTCATTGCTGAATAAGACTAGTTCGAAACGGATTATTTTTCAGATTGTTGAAAAACATAAGCATGCTAGATTGAAAGATGAAATAATTGAATTAGAGGAAGTGGGAATTGCTTCGACTCTGATAAATTTTGCAATCCAAAAACTTAAACTGTAGATTTCCCTGAACAACATTACAAGAGATGAGTTAATTTATGTGATAGTTGTAATGAAATCAAGTACTAAATACATTCACAGTTACTATTATTGTTAGATGAAAACAGAAGTAGATGTTTGTTTTAATACGTCGTTTGAAACTAAAACTGTTTGGGCTAAAACTTGGCTTGATGGTTCCTCAGGAGGGAAATTTTTCCACAAGAGCGCAAATCGGCGATAGCAGGAGTCAGACATTGAAGAAAAGCAAACAAAAAATGACATAAGAAAACACACCGAAGAAAAACACAAAAAAACACGTTGCATTTTGCGTACAAACCCATTCCGCTGATACAAGCCTTTGCTTAAGTATTCTGCTTATCCAGCTGCAGATAGCACGGTGAATGTTGGTTCCGCGGAATTTTTCCAAAATAACTGTTGTATGCCCATGATTAAAGGAGCCTTCAATCTTTAAAAGCATATTCCTTAGAATGGAGTGCCTTTTCTATTTCAATGACTACACTAAAGAAAGCCGTCTTTACCGTTTTTACTTTCATGTACGCATTTCGCGCTCTCTGGAAAGCTACCCACCAGTGAGCGTGAAGTCGTACAAGCAATCCGGAAAGTTAATTTCTGTGAGGATCTGCGATGATTCCGAGCTGTTGCTTGTCCATTCCCTAATAGACTTGCAAACTGATCTTGTCGTGACAGGGTGTTTAGCAGGCAGTTTTCTATGTCTCGGCGTTTCCAAAGTGGCTTCAATTCTGCCGCACAGCTCTTTCCAAGAGCTTCACTTGGCTTTCAGTATTTCTAATCTATAAAGTCTATTTGCCCCAGCATTCCTGACACTTAGTTACTTTGGCTGATATGAACAGTTTATTTACTTGTCTTCTGCGACAACTAGTGGCGGCTCGTGGTTTTGAGATTAAGGGAAGCAAAAATATTGTTTCAACTTTTTGCAGAATAATCAAGAAGATATTTCAACGCAAAAAATATGTTAAAAATTGAGAGTACTATTCGCTTTCTAACAGTTTGATGCAGTGATAATCCTACTCAGTATGATCACTTTCAATCTCACAAAGGTTTAAATAGTGAAAGATATTTCAAAATTAAAAAATAATTTAATTTGTTTTAAAAATACAATGTGATATTAGTAATCTTGGCGCACCATGCATCTACATATAAAGTATATTTTTCTCTTCCAAAAGTCTGGGTCAAAATTACTGCTGCAGTCGATCTGTTTTATTGTATGGGCTGATTTTGTACTTTCGTTACTCAGAACCTTTATTCGCCCCAAGAAAATTCTAACAATGTCCAATACATTAAATTAGCAAACTCAGAATACTGCCGACATATCATATTAGCTATGCCAGGAGAATAGGAGGGATGTAATAAAACATCACAATCTACCTCAATATTTGAGTAAATCTAGTGGCATGTTACCGGGCATTATAATGTTGCAATATGACTCCTTTTCTGTTGACTAGAGCTGACCGTTTACCAAAAATTCGCTATCTAATCTGTCTAATTGTTAGCAATACAATTCAGGTTGTAGCAGCTCAAAATGAATTATGTCAATGCAGTCCCCCCAAATGCACAAAAACCCTTTAAGCTTCGAAATGGTTTAGGGATGGGTACGTCCAGTTTATTTGAAGGAATCCATTGACTGGTGCACTTATTATTGTCGTACAAGAGCCACATCTCATCAACAGTAATCCTTGTTAATAAAGAATCACTTCGTAGTGAACACAATAGAGAAGTGTAAATTGTACGCTGTTGTTTTTTATTTATCTCCGACAATGATGTGGGAGCCATATGCCCTGTCTATAAGCTTTCCGAATTTGTGAACGTGCCTCTGCACAAATGACCAATGAGCCTGGAGAATGTAGCGACATTGAGATTAAATTCTTCATCCTTTTGGTTTCTAGAAGAGTCCACCTATGGATGGAAACAAAGAATGCAAATAACAAAATCGTTATTTGTTCTGGATCTAACAATTCCCCTCAATTTGGCCAAGCTGAAGGGACATGCTGGTAGACCCTATGTAATTCGTCAACAGCTTCAACCAAATCTGGAAAAAAATTCGCGCCCAGAACAAAAGCAAGTTACACGAATGGTGCAGCTTTCACATATAGAGAGGGGCATCGTCCAGTTCAGGAAGTCCTACTGCGATCCACATGTTGCATATTTTTACAAAAAACTGCTGAATACTATTTATAACTAATTTCTATTTACTTGTATATGAAATTTACATGATGGCATAGCTTGAACCTCTGCCGTTACCGTACTATTAATACCCAAATTGGCTAAACTCCCACGGACCAGACCGCATGTAAATGCAACATACTGAAATGTATAATACTTTAAATATATTTATCAACCAGAAAAAAACAGCACCACTTTACTTTTGGAGCATGGTCCAGATGCTTTGGTGAGATTCTCGTTAGGAATCGGAATGCATTATCTTGTAGCACATAGACACCCTGGTGATTGGTTCGAAGATTGTCAATTTGTTTCTTATAAATTACTGTCCAGAAGTCCGTACAAATGAATTTCATGGTTTCCAGCTCATCTTTAAATCGTGTCCACTCTCGCGTTAGACGTTCGATAAGTCTGTACCCAGTTGTGTATCCAATATATTCGAGGGCCGATAAGTCATTTTCCTACGACCGTTTTCGTCAGTGTAAGATAGATAACGTTAAATACTCCCTTAAATAGTTTACCTTGCTTTTCGATACAGTGTAATTAACAATTTCCATGTGCAGATACTCGAAAATACTGTCGTCCGACATTTTTATTGCTGGGAGTCTTTACACAACTATCGTCCACAAATCAAGCAAAGTAGATTAGAAACAGAAGCATACAACAGCTGACATGCAATAATATTCACGACAGCTGTCAAAACACGTTGTGTAGAGTGTCAACTATACCGAATTGGCAAGAAGTTGAATAGCTAGTACCATAGACTGTGTTATTGAGTTATTGCTACTAGAAAATGTAAAATTAAATTGATTTTAATAGACATCTAACGTTCTTCTGCCACAAAGAGATTCCTTTGGTATTTTCAGTAGTAGCGAAAACATTGCAGATAGATTATATGTGCTTTTTATTTCGTTCAGTTGAACCCAACCAATCGTGATTCTACACCGAACTGGAGACTGAACCCATATTACAATATTCGCACCCTTCTTACATCAAACGTGCTCATTGAACCAACAAAATGCCTTTGAAAATTCTAATCGAACCAGACGAAATCCTTCGAAACTATATTCTTTATCCAGATCTCGATATCCATGATCCGCTACCAGATGTACTTCCTCGCATTGCTGATGAAACAAATCTATATCATTTGCCAAGCTGTCCAGCCAGTACAACTCTTATTCCACAACGTGATTATGTGACTGGAAAGATTCTTGATTTTGTGGAAGTTCCTGCACCAGATGCTGGTTGCGATGCCCGGAATTCGATGTCTCTACGCCGGGCACCGGGTCCTGTTGAAGAAGCTACCCGTGGCTCGATTATGAACTTTCCTTTTTGGCCTGGCGGCTTCGAACCACCGGAAAAGAGTATCGAATCTCTAGAAATTAACAATTTCGATTTTGAGAATAATTTACTAAGTGTCCCCCCGGGTTTCTCAAAAGGCCTGCAATTCGAAGGTGGCAAACCGAAAGCAGCCACAGAAGAGTATCTAGAGATGAATAAGACAGTAAATCTACTTGATGCACTTCATAAAGGACATAAGGAATTTGAAGAGTGGTTGAAATCAACAGAAGAAGAAGTAGATGCGAATAAAGAAGACGAAAATAAAGATATCGTATGGAAAATTGAAAAAATTTCAGATGATAATCTCATAGCGGCAGACCAAGCACCTGTTCTTAGTATCGCGAATGTCGAAAGTACGAGGGTAACGAGCCTAGAGTGGGCCGAAATGATAGATATTTCACATCCTGTGAATGATTTTTACGAAAAAATACCCGATATGGCAATAACGTATCCTTTCGAATTAGATGATTTTCAGAAACAAGCTATTCTTTTGTTGGAGGAGCGAAAACATGTTTTTGTTGCTGCACATACATCGGCTGGTAAGGATTATTGTGCTTATTTAATGCTTTAGAATTATTTGTATCAATTCAAAATGCTGTTAAATGTTTTTTTTCAATTTTTTTCCTTGTCGGAGTCTGAATATCCGTTTAAAATTTTATAGAACCTTTATCAGTTTTTAAAATGTATAAACTGTATAGAAAACATGAATTGATATGTATAGTTATTGAACTATAACCTCAACTTTAACAATAGCAAAGCATTGTCGGTTTCACTATTATATTTTAAACATAATTCCTATCATTTACTAAAGCTTTTTTATGCCAAGAAGTCGTACACGAATTGATATTCCCCGGTAGTACTCAATTTTCTTTATAATTTTAGGTAAAACGGTTGTTGCCGAGTATGCTATAGCACTCTCTCAAAATCACATGACTAAAACCATATACACATCACCGATCAAAGCTCTATCAAATCAGAAATATCGCGATTTCAAAGAGAAATTCAAAGATGTCGGCCTGATTACAGGCGATCTGCAAATTGATCCGACTGCATCCTGTCTCATTATGACAACGGAAATTTTACGTTCGATGCTTTACTGTGGCAGTGATAGTACTCGCGATTTAGAATATGTGATATTCGATGAAGTCCATTATATAAACAATGCTGAACGAGGTCATGTATGGGAAGAGGTTTTGATTCTGTTGCCGGAGCATGTGAATATCATTATGTTGAGTGCTACCGTTCCGAATACATTGGAATTTGCGAATTGGGTCGGACACACGAAAAAGAAAAAAGTATATGTGATAAGTACGTTAAAACGGCCTGTTCCGCTGATGCATTACCTGTACACCGGATGCGGTGGTAAGAGTAAGAATGATATTTTCCTAATCGTCAATGAGACGGGCGAATTCCTATCGGAAAATTATAGATTAGCTGTTGCGAAAAAGGAGGCCAGTAGTAAGAAAAGCATGAACAGAGGTCCGCCTAATCACAAACAAGATCAGACTCTTTGGGTTGGTCTTGTTGACCACCTGAAACGTAACGACAAATTACCGGTAGTGGCATTTACATTGTCGCGAAAACGTTGTGATTCAAATGCGGCGGCATTGCAATCATGTGACCTTAACACGGGCAAAGAGAAAAGTCTGGTCTGTATTTTCTTCCAGCAATGCCTGCAACGACTCAAGCCACCAGATCGAATCCTGCCGCAAGTCACGACAATGCAGAGTTCGTTGGAGCGGGGCATCGGAATTCATCACAGTGGTATCCTGCCAATCTTGAAAGAAATCGTTGAAATGCTGTTCCAGCGTGGGCTGGTCAAATTGTTATTTGCTACAGAAACGTTTGCGATGGGTGTTAATATGCCAGCCAGGACAGTTATATTCGATTCGCATTTCAAATACGATGGGAATGAAAAGCGAATGCTAGAACCGGCTGAATATATACAAATGGCAGGACGAGCTGGTCGTCGAGGTCACGATGCTACTGGCACAGTAATATTGCTTTGCAAAGGCAAGATGCCTCTAGAGTTCGAGTTAAGATCGCTGATTCTTGGTCGGCCGATGAGATTGGAATCGCGTTTTTTGCTAACTTATGCTATGATTCTAACTTGTCTGCGTTTTGAAAATGTGACGGTTGAAGATATAATGTCGCATAGTTTCAAAGAGTTCGCAATGAAACAGAAACGTCCCGAGACTGAGAAACAGCTGCAATTGACGCAAGATAAAATTTCAACATTAAAAGAATTAGATCCGTCTTTGCAGCCGTTCTGCACGTTCTACGATGTCGCACTTGCTTATAGAAGAGACATGGATAGATTAATGGTATGGTAAAAATGTGTTTTAGCTGCACAATTCATAATCCAACATTTTGAATTCTAGAGTCTAGTGATCTCGCAGCCACGAATCGCAAAAGAACTAAAACCTGGAAGAGTATTGATTATTTCACAACGTCATTATTACAACAGACTGGCAATTTTACTGTCGGTCGTAGCACAGCAGGGTAAGGACATCGCTTTCAAAGTTTTGGTTTTAGACAACGCAACCAAGCCAGATGCGACCATCGATATTGTAAGACTTAAATCTTCGATAAAAGCTAACGATTAACTATTTTGTAAATTTCAGAAAGAATCGTCCTCTTCAACAAATATTCTCGATCGAGGGGAGCTGTGGCATAAGATGCTTTCTCTGACACCTCAATACAAGCAGTTTTATCCGGATAGCGTCACTGGCCATGCCGTACTTGTGATTTCTCCGTGTAATATCGTAGAAATAACTAAAACAAATCTGAAAGTCGAAGCGGAACTTATATTGAGAAATTGGGAGACACGACAAATACCACGATTTAAAGATTCACCCCCAGGTCCGTCGGTAGTGAAATCGGTTCAAGATTTACACGCTCTAAATAGCTCATATAACGAAAATCCAAATACTTTACAATTCGTGAATCTAACTCAGGAGGTTAACATAAAAAATACGGAGAATACCGATATGAACGTGTTAGAATCCTTAGCGTCTTCGAAACGTTTGCTTAAAGATATTATCCCGTACACAAATATTACGAATTTCGAAGATAAATTCGCAGTGGTTTTCGATCGTAAAAATTTGGAAAATAAATTAGCCGACTTACAGTTTTCCACTTCAAAGAAAAGTTTGCAATTGTATCCGGATTATTGCAATAAATTGCAAGTTTTACGAGCATTGAACTATATCGATGATCAGGACGAAGGTTTGTGATTTTCTTTAAGGCATTATTCACTTTTTTCTATAAAGAACAAGATATTATTAACCTGTCCATAATTCCATGAATTAAAATGCTTGTCTGTGGCCAAATATCCAATCTACTTCTGCTAGTCCAGAGTTTAATTATCTTTGGATTAGAATCAAACTTTCAGAGCGCACCTTCTTTTGCTTCCTATACCGCAGCCTCGACACGTCTCTGATAAATAACCGATTTATGTCTTTGTACTCCTTGGCAACTCGGACCACTATTTAATCTTGGCCCAGTTTAACATATCTTCTTTGATTAACAATAATCAAATACCCACCAAACAAATAATCTGGCATTATGGACATTTTATGGTGTGGAATTTTTTCCTTTATTTTGCTGGGGATTCAAGAGTACTAAACCAATCACCAGCTCATGGTTTAGTTACGAATGTCAAGAGGCTATTCGCATTAAGAAGATGCGAATAGAAGATGCGATGCACCTAAGGAATAGAAACCTGTTTACAAAGCTGCACGCAATGTTTCAAAATCCAGTTGACCAAAACATTATGCTGAAAGACCTTTTAAGAAATCAAGATCAAGAACCAAGGATCGAAAATAACTTCTGCGGTTCTACCGTGCTACCTCTTCTTCATAGTGGCAACGTATTTACTCAGCCATATAGCTAACCTCTTCGCTAAGACTTTTGCCACGAACTTCTACTTTCCACCTGCCACTCTCCTAGTCCTACAATGACCGCTTTGAAATAAGGGCCTCTATTTTTCTGCACAATAGAGGTTTTAAAAATACTGGCTAAGCTTCATGTTTCCAAATCTACCGGACCTGGTGGTTTTTCCACATTAGTTAAACCTTTGCAAAATAATTTTACTTGCATTCGACTGGAATAATACCCTCCGCGTGGAGGCTTACACATGTTCATCCCATACCTAAAAAGGGGTAGGTCTGGGGTCCCTCTAATCACCAACAAAATGCACTCGTTTCGGTTGTAATACGTATTTGAATCCCTTGTAAAATTAAAATTAATTGTCTTGATGTTCGACTATCTTATCAGCAACCGCCAGTATGATTTTCATTCTGAGCGCTAAACTGGGAACTTACATTTCCCACTGAGAGATGGAACCGTTATCTCAATTAATTTGGCCGTTTATCTTGATATTTCGAGTCTGGAACCCAGGTCTATCGACCAAGCTTTGTGTATTTGTATTTCTATTATTTCACATATTCAATCCCTTGAGCATAATAAATGTAAGTTGCTATTCTTTTTTTATCGCTATAACTATGGACATTGTTCTAACGAAATGCAAGTCTAACCCATGTGAAGCACCTACCGAGCCTCTAAACGCTCTTAATCTTACAACCTTTCAGAGAGTGCCAAAGGAACCGTTACATTTGACGATTCTTTCTTATCTAGCCTACCATCTGTTACTGCTATCTTCTGCAGTCCTAACTTTTTCTCCATCTTTCCCCTTAACTTTCCTTTTGCCAAGGCTATACTATAGCATAATATGGCATCCTCTGAGCATTGAATTCATCGTTGGAAAAAGAGATTAGTGTGAATTTTCAGTCTGCTAACTGCTTATTCAACAGTTTAACAATTTTTCAGCAATTAAAAATAGAAATAAAAATATTCATTATTAATTAAAAAAACTAATCCTTCTTCAGTTACAATCAAAGGCAATGTGGCGTGTGGAATGGGACAAAATGAGCTGATCATCACCGAACTAGTACTCTGTAATATTTTCACGGCTCTTGATACAGCCGAAATTGCTGCATTACTCTCAAGTCTAGTTTTTCAAGCAAAAACCAATGTCACCCCAATACTCACCGATCGACTGAAAGAGGTAATTGTATCTAAATTCTTTCCAAGATTGATTACACAATTTAGTCAACTATCTTCTCAGGGAATGTTAAAAATAATAGAAGTGGATAATCAGATAACTGAACAAGAAAAAATCTATCACGTTACATCAATCGAAGCTAAAACTAGACTGAATTTCGGTCTAGTTCAGGTTGTTTACGAATGGGCAAAGAATAAAGTGCGTTCAATATTCCTTTTGCTTCAATTACAGTGAAATAATAATTTCTATTGAAATTCTTTAGCCATTCGCAGAAATAATGGAGCTTACTGATATACAGGAAGGTATAATTGTTCGATGTATTCAGCAGCTCGATGAAACGTTGCGCGATGTTAAGACGGCTGCAATGCGAATCGGCAATCCAGCTTTACAGAACAAAATGGATGAAGCTTCCAACACGATAAAACGAGACATTGTATTTACTGCCAGTTTATATACTACTATGTAACATCGAAATGCATTTGAATACAAAAAAAAATTTTTTATTCGGACTGCTTAAATCATCATTGACTACTCAAACTCGACTATCGAGCAATCATAATATTCACCTACGTACAATACTACAATACCCTTCAGTAGAATACTATAGTTATCAGAAATTAGATATTCGAAAAAAAAATTCCTGTCAATCGTAGCTCCCATATTTCAGTTCCTTTTTTTGATCCATATTTCTTTTTTCAGTTCTAATGAATGATTTTGACAACTACGAAGTTCGAAAAATCAAAAAACGAATTGAAATAAAACGAGCTAATCTCCGAATCCTTTTGCCGGAAATCACATTCCTTCGCTTTATCGAAGAACTTGAAAAATTTCAGCAGCTGATTGAAGGCGTTGACGCAGACGGTCCCTCGCAGCACGTCCAATTGCCACTTGCTCGTCTGCGATTCGAATCATTGCAGAACAGCTACAAGGAACTTTTAACCGTTTTAACAGAAAACGCAAGCCGTGTCGATCAGTGTCCGAGCGAAGTCTCACTGAAAAACTTTTTCGAAGCCGTCCACGAATCGTCGTTGTTTCTTATTACGTGCTTTCGTAATTTCTGCTCCCAAATAGTTGCATCCAGTCAACTGGTATACAATATAAGAGCGATAGTAAGTATCAACGAATTGTTGTCGGATTTGAAGGAGGACATTAGCACTGTGAGACGGAATTTCTACAATTTTCAAAAAAGTACAACCAAACGGCAAGTCAAAGAGACACTGACAAACATCTACGCTAGCGCTCTTGCAGCAAGCAGCTTCAAATTTGAATACCTATCGCGAACATTTCCGAGGCTAGGGCCGATTTCAACGCAGAAACTCAGATTCTTAGTAAACGCAAACAGCATGTCTGAGGACGCTTCAAAAGCGGAGTTGAAAATTGAAGCTGAAGAAACTGCGGACGAAACGCAAAATAATGAACGAGAAGATATTAATGAACGAGAAAATAATGATTCCGTTGAGGATCGACAGGAAGCGGGGTTTGAGCAGCCTGTAAACGAAAAAGCCGAAGAAGAAAAATTTCCAGATAACCAGGAAACGTCTGCTGCGGCCGTTGAGTTAAGTCCAATTGATGTCTTAAACGATATCCAGCCGATGGCTAACGCAATTGGAGAGAATACAGTAACTGATCAGCAACCCGAACTTGTTTCACTTAACGCTGAAACCACAAATTTGCAGCCTGATGTAAGACCGTCTAATATACGGGCAACACTTTCGATCGTACAAATCGAAGATGAGATACGAAACGAACTGCGAGCTCAAAAAAACGAATTTGATCACGCTCTGGTCGAACTGCAGAATTACGAAATGAAAATCAACGAGCTCAATAATGAGCTGCAGCAACAGAAACGAACATTCAAGCATGATATGGAAGAAATGGAAAAACACAAGAAAGCTATTGCCGAAAATACAGAACTAACCGATGAGGAGAAGACCAAACAACTTCAAGATGCTGCCGTTCAAATTGGGCAGTTAACTGGGGCCAATGAGGAAATATTCCAGAATCTCGAAAATCAGAAGGAAGAAACGAAAGGTCATTCATTAGCATACGTGTCCAAACTAAATGAGCTCAAAAATAGCCTCTTCGCGATGAAGCAAGAAAAAATGGATAATCTGCAAGCAGCACTGGTTCAAGCAGCCGACGATTTGACGAAAGAAAAAATTTTAAAAACTATGGATATCATCGAAACGGTATTTGTGGATGAATTAGAAATATTAGGGAAAATTGAAGCTATCGAAAATTTTGGCGTAGATGATCACGGAGTTTACTATTTCGATAAGGCGAATATGAAAACATACGTGACAGCAATGGGTGAGGCTAAACAGCGCGAGAGTGCTGCTGCTAATTCGGAAGTCAAGGATGATGTATCATCGAAAATAGCCAGTTCAATAGTTTCGAAAGCGTCCACTCCCAAAGTCACTGATCTAAATGCTCAAGATTCCGAAAGTCAAATGTATCGTGAGATATCTGCAACGAAATCTACCACCGGATCAATATACAGTTCTACAAGCCTGAGTGAAGCAATGCAAAAGGGTAAGTTGTGCATGGAGAGAGGGAGAGGTGGTGTTATTATATCTTTTTGAGTTATAATGATGTGTTAGAAATTCAGATTAGTTGACATTATCATATTTTATATAACCGACAATAACTTTAGATTTCTATATTAGATGAATTTTAGTCTTTTGGGAAATATTAGCATAGCGAATTTTTAGGGATCAGAGAAACCAACTGTGCAACTTTGTTGTTTGCACATACGAATTTACCTGATGATGTTACACAGGTAGAAATTTATTTCAAAAAATATCCACTTGCGTAGATTTAAATATATGGTCGACATACAATCCTATCACTGAATATAGAAAGAAAATAATAAAAAAGTACAATTCAAATTAAAAAGGAACAAAAAACATTGAATGCGTGTAACGTCGGCTGTAGAGGACCGAACTGCATGTCAGTGTGCTGCCTAAGTAAACGCAGCAGCGGAGAATAAAAGCGGAGAATAAAAGCGCGCAAATGACACATTAAAGACAAAAGAAGAACGCGGACGGAAACGTGGCTACTGAGGTCAGATTCAAACTTCCTATAAAATAACTTAAAGAGGAGGCACACATCCAAGAAAAGTTTCCGTGATTCGTGGGAAGGAATATATAGGAACAATAGAAGATCATTGTAAGGATGGTAGGGAAGCTGGAATTTAAAGAATAATGTATGAGTAAATCTGCGTTGAACAGACTCCAACGCATTACTTAAATAGATTTAATGAGGACACCAAGGCTGACAGCAATATTCTAGGACACCTTTTTTTGAACGGGTTTCGAGAAATCTTCATAGGTATCCTGCGAAAGATGTAGGATTATGTGAGATTCGACTTACTAAAAAACATCACCCGCTGACCACGGGAATCCGAGTCGGAACCACTTTCGCATTACGTCGACTCAGCTGTGCCACTAGCACCTATCAGGTGCCCTCACGACTACTTTCGCCCTGTCAGGAGGAGTCCGTTAGGCAACCCTCTTCTTTTTTCAGCCGCAATACCGTCTCTACATATACTGAGACACGTAACCAAGCGTCTTCTGAATGCAGCATTGCCTCAACAATCGTCTCCGGCCTCGCAGGGCTGATTGCAGACCAGAGCACTTTCCGCTATCTTCTGAAGCGCAGGCAGTTGAAGAAAGTATGCAATACATCATCAATTTCTTTAATGCAGTATTTACAGCATTCCGTCCTGACTTTCCCCATTCTATGAAGGTGTTTCCTAAAGTAGCCAGGCCTGATAGAAATTGGCACAGGTAGAAATTTATTTCACCGTGGTAACGACAAACCCAAGGTTTTATGGCGCGAATTAGCCTAGTCATCCATGCCCCTGTTGTGCTCACCAGCGTTCCTCCCAAAGCTCAAGCGTTCGCGCTCGTGCTTGAGCGGCTGCTACCTATCTTCCCACTTCCGAGCTATTCAGAAAGATCTCCCTGCACTCGTTCGTCAATGAAGTGACTGGAATTACCCCTGCTGGACTGGAATTACTGTAGCTGCTGGAGATTCGTAGTGCCCCTCTGCATTGAACGCTCGCCATCCTAGCTTGATTCTTTGCAAATTTTAAGGCGGTGGCACATATCTCCGCACCATATAGCATCGTTGAATGAGCCGTCGTCAAAAGCAGTTTGCTTTTACTCGCGCTGGGACCGCGAACATTCGCCATGAGTCTGCTCAGCGAAATGACAGTCCCCAAAGCCATATCGCAAGCTTTCTGGATGTGATCCCCATAAGTCAGCTTGGAGTCAAGAGTCACTCCAAAATACTTCGCAGATTTTTTTGGTCTCGACTACTTCGGAGTCGACTGTCATGGGTATGACGGTTGGTATCCTTCTTTTCGTTAGCATGACAATTTTAGTTTTCGAGTTCGCCAGCTGGAGACCATGGTTTTCCATCCAGCTTTCAACTCTTCTAATTACTTGATTTAATTTGCGCTGACCAAGGGTGGGAGTTTCTGGAGGTAATGACAGCTGCTACATCATCAGTGTAACCTACCAAGAGCACATCTTCTGGCATTTCAAAGCGCAGAAACCCATCGTATGCAGCATTCCAAAGATCTGGCCCGAGAATAGACCCTTGTGCTGCTCCGGCGGTAGTATTTTTCCGGATATTTCCCTGTTTTGTCTCATTTATAAGCCGACGGTTCTTCATAGTCGCGAACCATAGCTAACAGGTAATCCTGTACCTGAAAATTCTGCTCAAGTGACTCTAAAATATCTGCCCATCTTGCCAAATTAAAAGTGTTCCGAACACCTAGCGTGACTAGAAACACGATCGGTCTGGCCTGGTGGCATGCAGCCTCGGCGCGCTCTACTGCACCGATTACTTCGTTGATAGTACTTATTGTTGGGTGACAAACTACGGGACCCATGCTGATTTTTCGAAAGGCCACCGACCCTTCATACTGCTCCCTGTAGTCGTGGCTTGAATAGGCCTTCCAAAAGTTTCCCCGCTGTATCAAGCATTTAGAGAGGTCTGTACGTAGATGATGTGCTAGGATCTCCCTTTCCCTTCGGAATCAAAGCAAGCCGTGCTTCTTTCCAGCGTGATGGGGAGACACCCGGGAAAAAACACGCATTATACATTCGCAACACGGCTGACGGTTGGTCTTCCACCACAGCTTTCAGCATTTACGCTGGAATGCTGTCGGGGTCAGGGGGTCTTTCGATTTTTATTTTGAGAGCTGCACTACAAAGCTCCTCCTTTGGAAATACTGGGAGGTTTTTAAGGAACGGATGAATAACAAAAAGAATTTCGATTGGTTTATTCTGAATTCTGCTTCAATGCCAACAATGTAGATACACATCGCCTGTCTGGCAGCATCTTTCACCATAGAGCATAGTTCTTTATGAAAAAGGAGAACAGCAAGTGAGCCAGATCTTTTATATAAATTATGAGCTACATTTTCGTATTCGAGTGCGGCTGTAACATCATTGCTCAACCAAAGAGTATCATTCAATTTTCTAAGACGATAAGTTGGTTCTGAACTGCGGAAATAGATTCAAGAGGAAAATATCCAGTTTTCACAAAGCATCATCAATGTCAAGGCCATGAAAGAAGGAGAACCAGTTAATTCTATTTGTTTCATATCTATGTAACTAACTATCGTAGGACTTATAGCAAATCGACTACAAGTCAGTTTCTAATATATTTAATGTTTAATTCTTCAATTCTATTGCTTTCTTAATCAAATTTTAGATCAACTACCTTTGGATAGTGAAAACTATATCAAAAGCATGCTAGGCAAACCACTAAGGCAAGGCCTAGCAGCAATTACGGTTTATCAACCGAGTGATCCCATCAATTATCTTGCTAACTTCTTGCTCCAGTATCGATACAACGAGCTACGAAACATTCAGCGACAGCAAGATTTCGAGAATCTTGTAGTGGAACGCGAACGATTCGCACACCATACTCATCAGATCGTAAGTTATAAGTTTTGTAATTTAATAAATATCAGGCTATTAAGAGTTTTATTGTGGTCTTAGGAGCAACTTCGCCACGAACAACTATTGAAACCATGTGATCCTTGCAATCGGAATAAACCAGGCAATATTTAACTGATTTTATCAATATTTGGTTAAGAAAAATTTCAAATACCTAAAATTTACTCGTATATTTTAAAATTGATCTACTGAAAATAAATAAGAAATATTTTTCTGGCCTTTCAAATATGAGTATTATTGTCCATTCGTGTTAAGAGCACCATGACGAGTCCATTTTACATTTACCATAGAACCAGCGTGACATTATTTTATTCGAAAGACTCAGACTTTTCGTTGCTTTCTCGATATCGTACTGTGTGCTATTTTTCTGAAAATAATTGTTTTTTTTACAAACTTTAGTGCATTTTTACTAATTATCGCTACTCACTATTGGCACCGGAAAAATACGTTTCGTATCAGTTTTGTGCAAGTGCTCTCTATACGCAGTGTTCAAGATTTGGAGGAAGTCATCCGATAAACATGGCTTGCACAATTTACATTCAATCGATTCGCACGATTCCGTACACGGCGATTCAGCACAAATAGTAGCATCAACTACAATATTTTTTTCGGCTGATATCATGGCTTCAATATTCTTAGTCCTATTCGAAGATCAATTGTTAAAGTTAATACAACAAGAAATTCGGGACTCATACCTCTTCTCGAAAGAGCTTCGCTGCACTGAGGATCCAATCCCAACAAGATTCAGGAGACTGTACAGAACTTGCTCATAGAGTAATGTGTTCATTTTAAAATGCGCTGATGATAGATTCGGACTCATATTCGCCTCCATTAAGTACGCATTTAATTTATCATCAATCGTCAGATCGAAACGTATCATTTCGAAAAAATTTCTTTTCGATTTATATTTTTTCAGGATGTCTACTATATTTTTCTCCTTCTTCAGTATTACGGAAACTATTGCCGCTTCTACGTTTTTCCAAATTATTTCGGGATTCTGGCCCTGACTTATAACGTATGCATCGAACGAATCCTTCATGCCGAAACCCAATAAGTCAAAGTACGGCGTCAAGGATGGAACATCCCAAGTCGGTAAATAATCATCTCCGACGATGTACTTGTCGACATTCTTCGGGTCGAATGGATGATACTTAACAGGGCAATAACGAAACAGCACGTCACCTTTGTAAATATACACTCGTAGTGGATCAACGCTTGTTATTATCACATATACGCCAATATCGAATTTATATCCGTCCACCAAGTACGGATTGTCTATGAACTCTTGTATGAAACTATCGTTCGAACTAAAATCAATTTCATCTGCCGACTTAATCTGAATATTTCGATGAGCATTGTTTTTCTGTACGAACACTTTGTTCGGATGAGCTTCGGCATAGTTTAGGAATGCGTCTTTTTCAAGCGGAAGTTTAAACGACTTGGGAATGTGAGGTAGATTTGTAGTCGATAGTTCAAGTTTGCTTGTTATGTACCCGCATCCAGGAAAATGGTTGACTTTCTGATGTGCCTTGAGATTCTTCATTTTTTGTTCGAGAGTTCGAAAGGGAAAGTCGTGTGCCCAAAGCAGGTCCCAATCATCGTCTATTTTGGCGACGGGATCAATACCCATACGTTGCAAGACTGCATTGACATGTTTCAGATGTTCATTGTTATTACTTTTACTATAAACTGCATATTTTGGACGAGTCAATGATCGCGGAATTGTCGTTTCGGAACAATTAGGCATCGCATTCGTTGCTGATGATATTATTGGCGATGAATCTTTTAAAACATCAGAATAGAAAGCATTTTTGGGCAGAACTTGTACGCAAACAGAAGCTAGAACAATGACAACGATGAAAAGTATTTGACCTTTTGTTGTTCGCAGATCGAAAAGCTGTGATGTTACATCCGGGGTGTGTATGGCATCTTTTTGATTGGCCTGATGAATTAATAAAATGTGTCGGATCAGTAAGCAGCCAAAGCCATCCGTTGGTTGGGGGTAATAATATGTAGTAGATGAATATATACAAGTGTAGCATTTATTTCGACTGATGGAAGTCTGATCTTATCCTCCTCGTGGTGGCTGTGGACAATTCTCCTCGTGGTGGCTTATATTACCAGATTGGCTAATATTATCTCTCCCAAGTTAGGTTGGCGACATACCTATAACCTCTTTCGTATAAGCTTTCCGAACCCAATCAGAAGCATCTATCTGAACCGGATTGATACTACAACTACGATCATGGATAAGAAAACAGCTAAACGATTTGTGAATTTTCCATGGAACGTTAGATCGTTCTACAGAGTTCGACCTTGTATATAAGGCTGATATAACAACCATACAAAAGATCAGATGGACAGAGAATAGTGTTTTACAAAAGAAAGAATATGACTTATACTACAGCTGCCATCTCAAACACCATGTGCTCGGGGTAGACTTCCTAGTTAGGCAAAAAATGAAGTCTACCATCATCGGCTTTAACGCTATCAGCGAAAGGCTATGCACCTTTTGTGTCCGAGGTAATTTTGCAAATATCAGCCTTATAAATGTTCACGCACCTACAGAAGAATCTTTTGACAACGGGAAAGAAACATATTATGAACAGGTCGAGTAGACCCTCAATACCTTCCCAAGGTATGATTTAAAAATCATCCTTGGAGAGCTTATGCCAAAATAGGACGAGAGTCGATTTCGTAGCGTTTTATGTTTTCTTTTATCTTAGCACGATAGCCTTGGAAATGGAGTATTGAGGATATAAAAATCAGCATTTTCGACAACTGCTTTTACTCGCTTTTCATAGAAGTCAAAAAGCTGCCGAAGCAGCTCGGGACATTTGCGAGGTAAGCACGGAAATGTTTTGCGAAGTTGAAAAAGGGTGACTTTGACCTCGACGACTCATCCTCCATCGGAAGACCTTTGGATTTCGACGAGGAGCGTCTCAAAGCAATTTTGAAGGGGGACGGTCGCTAAACATGCCGTGAATTGGCCGCATAAATGAACTGCGATTAGAAGATGATATTCAATCATCTTCATCAAATGAGATTTTTCCGAAAAATTGAGAGCCTAGTTACCTCACGAGCTGACCGAGAACAAAGAATATTGCCTCCAAATTGCTTCTCACCATCTTGCCTACCACCGAGCAAGATGTGGACACAAAGTTTTTTTTTGTACCTACCGAATCATCACGGGAGATGAAAAATGGTGCAAATACGTCAATATGAAACATAGAAAAGAGCACCCAGGAGATACGACGAAGCAGAGTCAAGCAAGACTTCCACCCAAATAAGACTATGATTTGCATTAGGTGGGACTAGAAGGGTAGATTGCATTGGGAGATGATCGAGAGGCACAGTACGGTCAACAAACCCAACCGTGCCGCGTAAATGAGGCAATTCAGCTGAAGAGACCCGATCGACAAAACAAAACCATTCTCCTTCACAATAACTGCAGGCACCATGTCGTACAAGTCGTCAAAGCCGCAGTCCCATAGGTCGGGTAGGAGGTTCTTCAGCATCCGGCATACTCTTCAGATCTGATGCCAACCGATTACCAACTGTTCAGTTCAATGTCGAACCAGGGCGTTAGCTTCAACGACGAAGAGGACCTCAAAAGCTTCTTCGACAGTATGCCGGGGGTTTTTTTGGCAGAACGGGATCAATAAATTGGTTGAGAGGTGGGAGCAGGTACATTATTGATTAATTTATTGCTATAATTATTGTTTGTTGTTCAAATAAAACTATTTGATAAAAACGCTACGAATTTACTCTTCAACCTAATATATTGGACTCCAAGTTTATTGTTTATGTTTTCGAGAAGTTTCTTATTGTTTTACTCATTATTCGATTTTAAAAGCACACTTCCGATCCTCAATTTTTTTTTTGTGTTGAAACTATAAGAGCCTTCAATTAAGCTGGTCCCTCTAATCTTCTCTAAGAGATTTGACAGTGTCTGAGGAGTCTTGATGCGTTTTAAGCTTTCTGATAATACTCTTGTTGTAATTTTTCTTCATGAGCCGGTGCAGATTTATGACACTTGCATATAATGGCTTTTTATTACAGAATTTCGAATTGATGATGTCCATGTTTTTTCTGGTTACGGAATTAGAGTTTGCGTTAGATGACTACACCTTTAAAAGAGTATCCAATTTATCTTTAACATCCAGTGTCAAAGACAGTATGTCCACAAGCTGCGCATCATTCATAGTTATTATATTAAACTTGTATTTGCAAGTTGTCTCTTATTCCTAGTTGTTTTCAAGACTTCGCACTCTTGATCTGCAATTCCAGTGCAATATATGTGAAATAACTTCCCACATTCATAATGAATTCCATATCTACACTTTTGTTAGACACTAAATTGTTATTACATTAAAATGAATTACAAAAACAACCCATTAAGATACTCATTAACTTACACATATTTCTTTCTCCGTCACGTTCGTCGACATGATCAACTCCTGCCGGGCTTTTTCAGGTTGCAACCCAATCACTTTTAAGTTTTTTAAATAAGTAATACTGAAGTACTTCAGATTCACAGAATCAACAACTGGCGCTATAGTGAAATCATAACGGCAAATTACAAGTACTTAGCTCACACGCCTATATGCTCTGACTTAGCCTGCCTAGTGTCATTCTTCGCTTTCACCTCAGCCAATTACCACCTGTTCTGTTTGTATCTAGCCATGGAATTAGATTCCAGATACGAATGAGTGTTCATTTTTGACAGATCTTTTGCTTTTAGAGGCGTTAGAGGGGCAAGTGAGGTGGGCAATGCGACAACAAATGCACGTGTAACGAGCTGTCCTATCTGTGTGAAAGTTTGTTCTTAAAATGTTCTACTTGATAGGATTAGGGCTTGGTGATCCGAAAGATGTAACAGTCAAAGGGCTGGAGATTATAAAGAAGTGTGACCGAGTTTACCTGGAATCGTATACATCGATCCTGACTTGTGGGCAGACAGCATTGGTAAGAGGGAGTAAAGCTGTAACTTTGACCAGTAAATTATTAAGTAACATTACAGGAAGAATTCTATGGCAGAGCATTGATTTTGGCCGATAGGGAACTAGTAGAACAAGGTGCAGATGAAATTCTGTCAAATGCTCTTGTGGAAAACGTTGCCCTGTTAGTAGTTGGTGACCCTTTCGGGGCTACGACACACACCGATTTCGTTCTACGCGCTAAGGAAAAAGGAATACCTTTTCAAATTGTCCACAATGCCTCAATTATAAATGCGGTTGGCTGCTGTGGCTTGCAACTCTACTCATTCGGCGAAACAATTTCAATACCATATTGGGATGACAACTGGAAGCCGGACAGCTTTTACGATAAAATCAAAGCCAATCGCACAAACAACTTGCATACGTTGTGCTTATTAGATATTAAAGTAAAAGAGCCAACTCTGGAGTCTCTGACCAAGAAGAAACGTGAATATATGCCGCCACGATTTATGAGTGTGAGTGAGGCGTGTGGGCAATTGTTGGAGATTTTAAGAAAGAAACGTTCAGAAAATATCGACGATGAAAGCTTGGCGTATCAAGAGGACACTTTATGCATCGGACTGGCTCGCATTGGACACGACACGCAACAGATTGCAGCATGCAGCCTAAAAGAAATGGCACAAAAGGATTTAGGTGCGCCTTTGCATTCGCTAATCATCCCCGCCAGCAAATTGCATCCACTAGAAGAAGACTACGTCGCGTTATTTCGCAGCTGAATAAAAATCAAAGCAACGCTAATAAATGATTTATTGTAAAAATCGAACCAATTAAACCTAAAATTATGCATTTACATCATATATTGAAGTTTTAATCTCTCCTCCGCTTCTTATCACTTCCGCGATCCTTATCACGATCATCTGCTTTGTCGTCACGTCGTTTCGGGGCCTTTTGCGCCTTCTTGGCCATGTTCAAGAACTGATCGAGACCGAATGGATCCTCTTCTTCACGCTCGAATTGAACTGGTCCCGTTCGTGAATTCTGTCCAGTACGATCAGTGCCACTGAATTCCTTATCCGGAACGAAACGATTCGTATTAACGATTTTCTCTAGATCTGCGCCATAGTTTTCATTATCCAACTGCTTGCTTGGTCGATACAAATGCGTTGCCAGAGTGCCTGAGTCGCGCCACGCTTTGTCGTAAACGTTGTAGGATTCATCGTCACCATATCCCGAGTCCATGCCTTTCGTCGTGTTGAACAAACGTTGATCGAACAGTGCCTCGCCGCCCGCATTGGTCTTGGCTGGCATGCCCAAAGCAATTTGTTCCGAAATATCACGCTCTCGTTCCCGCTGTAGTTTTGAGCGCTTATCGGGAGCAGCGCGTGCAATGTTCCGATCACGAACCCGCTCACGATGGCGTTCAGCTCGAAGTTCATCACGTTCACGGCTCTCGACGGTCACATTCGTTTCTTCGGGCATACGCAGCCCGGCTCGTTCTTCACGCGCCCGTTGAGCCATTTGACGAAGCATATCTTCTTTCTTTTCCTTCTCCTTTTGAGCGAGCTTCTTCTCTAGTTGTGCCCGAGCTTCCACTGCTTCTCGCGCCTTTCTATCAGCTATGTACAAGGCTTCAGCCATTTTCGCAAATTTCTCGTTTATGTGAATCTGTTGCAGTCCTCGACCGTCGGCGGCAAGTCGTTTGTCTAACGGAATCGTGTATCCCTTTGCGTTCTTCCAATTCGAAATGCATGGTGGAATCTTCCACTCTTTTTGCTCTTTCACCGTCACTTTACGAGATGGCGAGTGCAGCACTGGTGCTGGTGGAGACGGAGGACCTCGCGGTATTTTCTTATTAATACGGAACTTTGGTGGCTCCATTGGATCCACTTGTGCTTCAACCATACGAATTACTCGTTGCTTCGCACCCGAGTTGAACGCATCACCTTGCTGCGAAGGTGTATATCGAATATACTGAGCTGGGGCGGATTTCTCGGCATGGCGCACTGGCATCGCCGCCGCGATCTTCTGATTCGTTAACTTTTCTAGAGCTCTACGAGTTGCTTCAGTTGTTTCTTCAATAGTTTCTTCATCAGGTCGCCTTAAGTCTTCAGCGTCCTCCGATAGAACTTCGGCTGGCAGAAGTTGATTTATGTTTGAGTAAACAATTTTGTCTTTTCCATGTCCTTGACGCGCAATCGCATCGTACTTAATTTTGCCAGTCTGATCTAGCTGAACAGCCAGGGCATTTGATTTCTTGCTTGCATTCCCTGGAGCTCCCATACCTAAAAAAAAAAACACAATACCAGTTAGCGCAGAATATCACAATCTACAGATTTTCGTTACCCAGTGGATACTGCGCCACATAAACTTCCGGGAATGCTCCGCCATCACCGAAATCTGCTTCCGATCTCGGTACCCAGCCTTTTCGTTGGCCATACGGAGGCGCAGCAATTTTCGCACTCACCAGGGCACCCATTGTTGGTGCATTTAGTGCAGCCGCACGGCGCTCATCTTCACGATCCCATACCGCATTTGACGGTGCGGGTAATATGCTTGATAGCGACATTTTACACTACACGACTAAACAATTTTTGAACTTTCACGATTCCCGACCCGTTTATGATTTCTAACCGATACTATAACTGGAATCAATTTCGTCAATTTCTTCGTTTTCACAGTGCGAACTCGAACTCACGACAAATGGCCTCGCTGCTGTCAAAGTGCTGAATGGCTGGCAACAGCAAATTCTGCGGCGAATTCATGTGCTGTTCGTGTGGCTGACTTTTGTTGACAGATGGCAGAGTCAGCGATTTCAATCCACACCAATCCGCCATTGTGAGGGCGGGCGATTTCAAATATACTTTTCGCAGAGTTTACGAAGAATAGTCTGTTCGCGTACCTGAATCTATTATAATATATTAAAAAGATTCGTAGTAAGTCGTTTTTGCACTCTTGCTGCAAGCCATATTTTTCCATAAAAAGAAGCCAGCTGCAAAAATCTGTTGCTGCGCTGCAGTACGCGAACATACCTAATGTTTCGTAGATTGATAACATGAAAAGTGATTTTGTCTTTTTTTTAAAAAATTATTTGTTTGATCGAAAAGCAATCAATTTTAAAAGCAATCGAAAATGATTTCCCAAACAGACACAAGTTTGAAATGGCTCACGAAGACTGGAATTAGTAGAAAGTGAAAAGAATGAAAACTATCAAATTTTCTACTCGGTTGCGAAGACAAAATCTCAATCGCATATCTATGACGGATTTAATTTCGTCACGATTCGTCCAATTGTTGGTAATACAGCCGATGACTAACAGATTTTTTTCGTACGACTTGCAATCTTTTATGTTATCAATATTTTGCAAGCCATGTCAGATAATCCAATGCCAACAGTAGTACATATCTAATTCAATTTGCAAATCAATGATATCGCAACTGATTAGGTATTATAGCCAGATAAAAGTGATCTAATATTATTAGACTGTTTTCATTTTAGAAATAATTTGGATGCGCATGATTTATCTTCACATTTTGGCAAGATTTGCATGAGAATAATAAGAAGATGCATGACGCATAGAATAAACTATTTAAATTTAAAATTCAAATCACCATTAATTTAATTAGAATTCTTCTTCTTCACACTATCTGTCCACATCAGCCCTTCTCGCATCCAAAACTTGACTTGTGCTGTACCTTTACATCTGCATGCCCCTGTACCTGGCAGCGCATTGTCTTACTTGACAAGTCCATTTTCAACTCATCGTTGCCGTGGTGGAAGATTCGCCAAAGTCCTTATTACAGCTGCCCGAGAAATTTCAATAACCAAGCAAGATGCAGGGAATGGGATTAAAGAGTTTGATGAAAAATCCAGCAGTGCGTATAGTTCGAAATTGATATAAATGTGGATTCCGAAGACATTAAGAGCAACTCCTTCGACACATTCTTATATAATCCATGCAGAGCTTTTTGACGTTTTCGAATTTCCCTGATTATTTGCTTAAAATACGATTTTTTCATTATGGTTAAGCATTACAACGGTTTTTTATTTTTCAGTTGATTCCTCTTTACGTCTGTACTGCTATGGGAGGTGCTGGAGCTTTATACTACATAATTCGCTTAGCAACCCGTAGTCCCGAAGTGACATGGAATCGCAAAACCAACCCTGAGCCATGGGAAGCTTATAGATCGGCACAACACAAGGTACACAGCATTAAGATTACCCATAAGTTTCATTTAATCTCTGATGATTTGTGTTTCAGTTCTACTCACCAATTAGGGATTATTCGAAAGTTGAGAGCCCGGCCCCAAAATATTAAATTTGGATCGTCTTTAATAGCAACCCGTAGAATTTAATTAAGTAGCACCGTTGACAACTTCTTGGACAGACAACATGATCATTTTCCAATACTATCTGGAATAGGATCAAAACTCGAGTTGGCTGCGTGTTTGAAAAAGTTTTGCGGATTAGCATAAGCGAATAAAATTGATTGGAAGAAATGCATTCAGATTCCGGAATAATGTGACTGATTTTGATTTAAAGAGTGGTTCAACGGTTTGAGCTTCAAATACATTACTATAATGGAACATTATTCTGGTCTCATTGAAATAATAATTGTGGAATTTGAATTTATTTTCGCCTCTCGTTGATATACCTGTTCGAAGGGAAGTGGTTGCCTTATCGTATTAGTTCAATAAAACCAGCAGCCTACCGGTTTAGAAATTAAAGTTTGCTTTTTTTATGAAGTCACTTAATTGTTTAATGTTCTAATTGTTGTGTGTCGTCAGTAATTCTTCTATGAAGTCGAAAATTTGGAAAATTCGCAAACTCTCGCTTGCTAGAAGCGTCCTCGTGAAGATTGAATGATCAATACCTTTTAAATCTATTACATTCAGCGTTTACTAGCTGAGTTATTTTGAACAGCTATTCCTTGTTGAGGCAATTATTTCAGGAAGGCCAATTTATTGCATTGTTAATATTCGAACGTTTCCCTTGATTTTTGGGCTAAACTCGACTACGTGCCCCCATAGCTGCTAGATATTTGGCAGATATGGTTGTTTTTGTGGCTTTGTGTATTTTTGAGGGTGTTTTTTGTTTGTTTATCATCATCGTATTGTATTCTCGTCTAGTTTCTGTATGTTTTCGAGGATTCTTTTTCAAGTTTTTACCCCTGCTACCACTAGAGGACGAGTATGATGCAATAATTGAAGAATAACAAAAGCGAGAAACCAACAAACTGAAGATAAACAAAAAACACCCCCAAAAACAAACGCAACCACGAAAATATCAGTCAGACATCAATCGGTAAAATTGTGTAACGACTATGGGAGGCACGTAGTGGAGTTATACCTAAATTCGACGGTTGTCCCTCAGTTCCCCTAACGCGTCAGTTCGGGGTATTACTTCATATCTATCTAAACATTTTTATTACAAGTATTAACTTCCAGTTATAATTTTGCAATTTCTGTAAAAGTATTCGATTTTATTCCAACTGACAGCTGATGTTTCTTGGAGAGCAGGCTTTACTCCCCGCCTCCTAATTCTCTAATGCCACAAACACATTTCGATACTCCAAAAAATATGTTTTGTATTATTATTTCATATAATAGGAACAGTATAATGTCAATTGCACTTAGTAAATGGGATGTGTTCCGTTAGAAGCTTATTAAAACAATATTAGTCATAAGGATTATTGACTGATCGTATATATAAATATTCCCGGCATAAATTATGAATTGACTTCAATATTTAGAGGGTCACCTTTTACAGCGCAATTAAATTTGCCACTACTTCAACAACATCAATCTATTCACTTTTCTGTTGCCTTAATGATCTCAAAGTGATAGCCATTATCATGTTTCCCTAATACAGATATTAAACTGGTTTTAGCGAAAGCCGCTCCTGGTGGATAAACGCCGCCACTGAAATCGACGCAAATCGTTAGATAACACTCTTACTTAGCACAATTAAATCGACTCACTTATTGGGCATCTTATTGTGCTCTTTCAAAATTGTCACGGCTGACAATAGAAGACCAACACAAGTAGTTCCATAGCCAGGATTTGTTCCCGTTACTTTAGCAATAAGTTTCTTATTCGGCGGAATTGGAAACTTGTCGGTCGGCTCGGCCAGTTGGTTATCCTTTGACCAACCTTCCGCGAAAAATGTCATCGCAAATTTTGTATTATTCATTTTTTCTTCCGGTGGACCTTCATGCGAAATGAAGCCGAGTGAGAATAATTTCGGATATTTCAATAATAACGACCGGCCGCACGAGAATCTGGCTAGAGTTCCGAAAACCGCTCCAACAATCATAATTCCAATCACTTCTACAACAGACCTGCCAGTGAAAAGCATTAAGGCTAATGGTGTCAATAATTCGGGAAAGAAATAGATTTATTCTCGCTCTAACCTGAATGCTATGTATGCTTTCATCTGTACGGGCCGCTTTTTCTCGGTTTCGTAGAGGATTCGTTGGGTGCGCATCACAACGGATCGATCCGAACCAGGGAATGGCAAACAGATGACATTATTTAAAAGAGGATTTTTGTGTATTAGACCCCTACGGAAATGGATATGATAGATAAATCCTTGATTGAGGCAAAGTACAATAATATTTACTTGCTCTTCATTCGGGGCTCTGCTGGTGGCAGCTTCTCTTTGAAGAGCTTTGAGCGTAGACCACGCAGTTCATTGGCATGAGCCAGTCCGTACACAGCTGATTCCCAAGTGCCGTAATGAATGGAAGCGCCACCTTTGACTGGTCCATCAATCCAAGATTCCAAATACGTTTCCACTGAATTGACCACGCCTGAAATCATCAAATACGATAAACTTCGCTAAAAGTGTGGCCGTCGTTTCCACATCATACCATCGAAGTGTTCCTCAACGAATAACGTTCCTAAATCAGCTGGAATGCTGTCGAAACCACAAGCTGATACAACATACACTCCCTTCTGTTTTGCAAGATCATCATATTCGAGTTGCATGCGCTCCATATACTGCGGTTCACCGCTAACATCCACATGATGTGTGCCTGCATTGATGCATGCCTTCACAACGGGTTCGCCATAAAATCTATACGGTCCGCAGCAATTTACTATAATCTGCAACGGGCGATTGAATTTGAACAGTTTCATAAAACTGAAATTATTCGGGGTTAAGGTATTTATTTACCTTACACCTGTTTGCCATTTCAAGGAGAGATTTTTCATCGTTTGTGTCAGCAATTATGATGGGAATGCTTGTTAAATCGGCTTTGGTTTTCTCCTCGACGAATTTGAGAACATCTTCCAGTTTTTGCTATTTTGAAAGACAAAACACAACATAAATCGAAATACAAATTATCTGAGCGAAAAGTTGTGAGTATGTGGTGTTAATTAGTGAGGAGTTTGTTAAATGAGGTATGGAGGCATGTAAACAACACAGAATACACAAAGCAGGGACATAAGCACACACACGCAAGCAAAGTAACTTTGAATATCGAACACTGCAAATGTTTTAATAGTTATGGAAGAATATTGTGCCGAGACAGGAGTGAAATCGAAAGTTTTAAACCTTCTGCATTTTGGGGTCCCAGAACAACGACAGAAGTAAGAGCAAGGAGCAGAAAACCATTAGTAGTAGGCCAAAATTTCAGTATTTTCGTGGTATTAGACTCTATGAATCTTTATTTCCATCATTTGTAACTATCGGGTTGTGATAATGAGTAGTGGATTTTTTTCCGTAATATAGCACAAAAGATGTAGAGTATCTGAACACCTTCAACAAACCGAGAAAATGATAGTGCCCAATTATTCAAGCCCGTTTTCTATGTGTTTTAACCTGGATAACAGGAAACCTGCCTCAGATAAAAAAAATTGCTTTAAACTTTGAATCTCTTGGAGAATTTACTAGCCAATACAATTTTAAAGAGGTTGAAAAGCAAGGACTTACGATTGTTGCCTATGCTGATGACATTGATATCATAATCTCAAATAGGTTCTCGCACACCCTTGGTCAACTCATCGAGTATGCTCTATGACTGGTTGATGAGTGGGTGAATACCGTTGATTTTGTCATTAACTTCGAAAAAAATTAACCTTGAACTCTTCACGAGAAAATATACACTAAGTACATGGGTCTTATTCTGGACAGCAAGCTAACTTTATAGGAGAGTATAGAGGGCAAGCAACACTATTTACACTAGCAAGAGGGTGATTGACCAGCTCTAAAGCACTGGATCTACATTGCGATATCAAGGCCGATCATTGCTTACGGCTGTCTAGTCTGGTGGCGGGCGAATATAATTCAGCGGTAGAAGGCTCTCTGCACTACAGGTGCTTTAAATACGACTCCTTCAGCTGCGTTGAATATCCTGCTTGATCTTCCCTCACTTGACCTCTTTTTTAGTGGCTCTGCCTCGAAAGCAAGCTATTAGGCTCAAGGAATCGGGACACTGCGAGTCAAGATCCTTTGGTCACAGCAGTACTGAGCAGGATTCCGCAGGAATCACTAATTACTTATTCCCACACTTTGCTTCGAGCGAAGATATCAAGCTACCGTAAGAGATGGACAGGTTTGGAATCAGCAAATGGTGATAGCGACCCTTGGCGTCTCAAAACCAAAAAGCTTTTGAACTCAACACAGTTCCCAGAAGAATGACAATATTTACAGAAAAGCATGATTGACTTCTTCGATAATGGAAGAATGATTGTTTGATTTAACTGCAAAACTAGCAAAGCAGGGGCAACTCCAGTAGGAAACAGCCGTAGGGAATAAGAAAGTTAGGCTAGGTTTGGTATGAATGCAGCTCCAACAATTAGACCTAACAAATTAGTTTCGAAGCGAAGTCAGACGCTACATCATACTCTGCAGACCGCGATATAGAAGCAGTCTTCAGGCTTCCTTATCAATGTAGTATTGTCCAGGCTGTGGTCTTTCCGATACAAAAAGTCGCATGACTGATATTTTAGGCATATATTAAATGTGCCAAGATCAACATTTTCATAGAGAGCCAAGTAACGGTAAAAGCACTGATATTTAACGCACATAAAACAATTTGCATACACAGGCCCTGAACAGGTTAGGCAAGAACAGAAGAGTTAGAATCTTCTGGGTTCCCGATCATAAGGGTATTGGTGGGAAGGAGATGGTGGATGTGGCCAGCCTTCCTCTATTCGGATCGGCAAATATCTCTATCCATATTCAAGCTGTTAAGCACTTGATTGATGCCAGTTGCGGTGTGCTGAAGATGATGATCAACTCAGACCTGCAGATTAACCAAAAAAAAAGGGGGGGGGGATTAGTCATACAATCTCGCAGTAGCTACTAAATTCCTACTTGAATTTACGCGAACTGACTGCAAATGACTGGTTAGCAACACTGGCACTGGGGAAAACCAGAGAGCGCTGCTTCGGTAAGCCCTGGCTGGTGGACATCACGCACCTGGCGAAGCAAAGCTTGAAAGACATTCTTCAGTTCATTCTTTTTAGCTCCAGATCTTCTTATCTGGTGTCACTACGGACCAATAAGTCTATGTGTGACCTTGTGACCTTGGTACTTGTCAAACAGCCTGCATAACACGAAAAGTTGGAAAACAAAGGACAAAAACAATCTCTGTTAGCACAGATCATGAGGACGATACATACCTATAAAACAGTTGCGGATAAAATATAAATATCTACAATTTCTTTATAGTCAAAGAAAAAATTGGAGACCAATGGAAACATCAGAAAATTTGCAAAAAAAGCAAGTGGAAAGCACTGAGAATGAAGAAGTTAACAAGCGCGTACATTATTGATTTGCAGTGGATACCGCAAAAGCAAAAATTGCCGGTTTCCAGGGCTATATCTTGAAACAGAAAGCTAAGAATATTTGAAATGAAAGGTGATTTTTTTCTTTTTGAAGCTAGATAGATTTGAATTTCAACAGATATTGATATTGGAACAGTAATGTCTGCAGTATCTTCAGTATCTATCGGACTAGGTAGGCTCATTACTCTCGCTATATTTATATCTATCAAGAAATTGAGATGTATCGATATATATGTCTAGCTTATTATAATTTTTCAATTAAAATATTTGGATTTAAAAGCTATAAAAAATTTAATTAGGCAAACTGAACTAAAGATATTGCTGAATCTACAACCATCAGTAGCTTTAATGGTTGGATGGTTACCAAGTTTTTTTTCGTAATAGACATTGCTTGACCCTTTCCAAAAAAAATGTGAGGAATTTCTCGATGTGCCAGAGACGATGTGGTAGAAAAATTGAAGTTGAGGTTGAATTGAATGACATTGCAAATGTTGAGATGAAACAGGACTATTTTATCGTTCTCTTCCTGTTAAAACACTACAGCTAAAGGATGGGAAGAAATTGAAAGATAGATTGTTTGTCTTTTTATGCTTTTTGATAGATGGATGGGACCACTACAAAAATTCCAGTTATAGAGGTGTAAAAAAACACAAAAAGCTTTTGAACTCAACACAGTTCCATAATGGAAGAATGATTGTTTGATTTAACTGCAAAACTAGAAAAGCAGGGGCAACTCCAGTAGGAACAGCCGTAGGGAATAAGAAAGTAAGGCTAGGTTTGGTATGAATGCAGTTATAAAAATTAGACCTAACAAATTAGGTTCGAAGCGAAGTCAGGATAAGAAAAAAACAAGTCAAAAGTTTTGTTCTTTGACTCTTTGGGTAAAAACTTACTTCATTGGTGCGTAAAAAAATTGCCGAAAACCAGAAAAGTAAAGGAACAGAATACGGATAAAAGCTGCCACAACACGAAGAGCCAAAAGTGATGTCACTATCCATATCTCCATTTCACTCATTCTCATACAAACGACGTCAAATCAATTCCATAGCTGTGAGACTATACTCTTTGCAAGAGATCACCAACAGAAAGAGTTTGGTTCAAACTCTTGTAACAGGGGAAGCACTGACCTCAGCAATACTTTTTAGGTATATCTGTTTACCAGCGGGTGCCCAAATTGACCCAAAACTGAATTAGGGAGCAAATTTAAAAATGGAAGAAGCTTCATTCATAAGATAGGCCTGGATAGCGAAAAAAATATACATTGACTATACATAGCACTTGGTGTTGGATTAGCTAAATACAAGCGGAAAGTGACCTCGTCGTCAAAGAAAAGGGACACTACTTTAGTGTGATCGACAGTAACAAAACCCATCCTGAACGAAGAGCAAAACATAACATGGGACAATGTTGCGGTAACCAATGAAGTATAGCAGCTACGAAAACTAGATGTGTACGAGAACCTAAACATTTGGAAAACCCTCGGTGAAGAGGCGATTAAACATCGATCAGGAGAACTGTGTATCACTTTCGTTCAAGCTTATTTGAGCTGTGCATGTAATTGAAAGAATATAAGATGCAAAAAATGCAAAGACCAAAATAATATTAAATTAAGAAAGTAATAAGCATTTTAAGATCAATAAAGGGTAGTTAGTTTTTAAATATATATTAGTCACATTTTTTTGCACCTCTAACTGAACTAGAATAGTAGCATTGCAAGCAACAACAACAATAATCCTATGTAAGCGGTATAACAGTTTCAGTAAAAGCTCATGAGTGTGGATATGAGCGGTTTCGCGGAAGCGCAAAAAAACATCAAATTAGTATATTGAAATTTTTTCACTGATAGCTGATAAATATTAGTGGAATTAAACAAACAGATATGAGTACATGAAAATGTTGTAAGTCTGTATAACAATTTGTTGGCGAAAAAACTTATATTTTAGAAATGACGTGCATTTTACGGTGTCGTATTATTTGGTTATATTCAAACCTATAATTCTTAAAGCATGCTTAGACGGAATTTCCGGATAAACTCGACTTAGTGTTCCCCCCATAGCCGTTAAGCGATTTTATCGATAGATGTCTTACTGGTTAAGTAAATTCAGGTTGTATTTTTCTGGTTATGTAGTTACTGTATTTGAGTGTGCCTTTTATGTTTTCTTCAATGCGCTTCCATTTTCCCGGAATGGGGATCATCAAGTCGAGTTTAACCAAATTTTTTTCATAAGACCAAATAGAATTCCGCCGTATATACAGGTTTTCCATTCAATTAAACATTGAAACTATAATGAATCGAAAATATCGCCTACCTTATTTCTGCCCGCAATGCCCCATTTCAAGTTTTCGAGAGTTTTCACAGCCTGTAAAACACAATATTTTCCAGTGAAGCCAGTCGCTCCGAAAATAATGACATCCAATCGATCAGCCATTACTTCTGTCTACTGAAATAAAAATATAAAACGATATCGAACAGTTTATTATTTTAATTCATTTTATTTGTAATATTGTTGAAAATATTATTTTTTAATCATTTCAAATTTTTATCATTTTACCATTAAACAAATTTGACTTCAAATTCAATAGTTTACAGCAAAGATCTATAAGAGCGTTCAGCGATAGCATTTGCTATATGATCGACACTGTAAGAATTTTGGACTTGGCTGGAACTCTTTTTTTTTCTTTTGGACTTTGAAATCTAAAATTAGACGCTCGAATCATCGCATTTCTTAATCGTTTCGAAATGATTGAAAAACAAAATAATCATAACATCAAGTATGTTCATTCACTTCGAACGGCAGCTGATTGAATTTTTTTCGCTTTCACATCAAAACATACTTCCAATGCAAAATTACATCATGACTAAGTAAACACATGAATAATTTCCGACATAAATATGACCCGGCACTCGAAATTATGGCCCAATTGAACTTTACTTTTAAAGCAACATGCTTCATAGACTTTGTTTTGAATTTTGTCAACAAGTTTTTACAAGTTCGAACCTGCGCTTTGGAGTTTACTGTACCTGTCGAATTCTTTCCGGTTATCTTCAAGTGTTTTAAATGATTCTTTTCCGAGTACCGGAACAAATACAACGATAGAAAAAAACGTATGGAACACTGCAATATACGGAAGTCAATTGAATTGTTTCAATTAATGGGGATTCCTTTAACAGTGCTGTAAATGACGATACCACACCAGTTTCTTGTATCGCTTCCGAACTGTTCTTTAGAGCTCCACACGAAACACTGACGACGAACGTTGAAGATAACGAGGCGAGGCAAGAAGACGACGAAACAGACCAGATGTGTGCAGCAAGCAAGTAGTTGGTGTGTAATCGAATCAGAAAGGTGGCATAGCATATTCATCTCTATAGATAGTAGATATAGGTGTGCCGGTCTCAAGCCGGCATTAAAAATTTCAGAATCACAGAGAATTATCTATTACAGTGTCGCGAGAATATTTTTTTTAGTATCGGTACGGAGAGAACAAACAAGCGAAATAAAATCGATTAGATCATATTAGAAAAATTACAATATTTGGGGTGCCGAACAGTATTTATTATCTTCAGATGCATTCATTCAAAATCTCTCCAACGCCAATGCTACCTACATCGGAATGCCCCTGGCTCTTGTTTACTCGACAAAGGTGTTCATTTTATTAGTTTCTGTTTGTTCTTCTTGTCTGCGCAAGATTGTTCCTCTTGACACGGTATGCTTCATGGAAACAATGCAAAAGCGTAGGTTTTCAGTTTCCTCCATCTAGGCACCACGCAACCAGTCTCCGATATCAATATATTCAGAAATATATGTAGAACCATCTCAAGAATTCAGTACAGGGCAAGGGGATACCATCTATTCTCTTCTGTATTACGGACAATCAAGTATACATCTAAAACTTCAGTATCCATTGAACTTTACACGCCACCGAAAGTGGTAACGAACGAAATATTCCGTTGAGGCGCAAATAGATGAAATTGCAGACCATCACATCCACAAAAATATATAAAAATAAAAAAAAAAAACATTTCGGCAATTAAAAACGAAAACATCCATTCGCAATTATAGTCGTCTATGAACAGATGCGTCATTTCGTTTAGATTTCCATGTGTATGTAAGTCTAGAGTACAGAAAAATACATTAAAACTTTCCTTCAAATCTTTTTCCAGAAATGATATAATGCAGAAAAATGATAAATCTTGATAAATGAGCAGAGCCAATCATCTTCTGCTCTCTCAAGTTATCGGTATTAACCTTGAACTTGCTATGCGAAATTTTTGATAATCAGCTGCTGCTGTTGTTGTTGTTTACTGTCTTTATTTGATCAAATACCTGACAGAAGTATTAGTTGACCATTATTTTTTTGTATGATTTTTGGTTGAGTTAATTTGAGAGAAGCATGTGTAAATACTATCTGGGATGGGAAAAACAATCTTGGAAATATTTATACGCATTGGGTTTTACAAAACAAGATGCAATGACAGTCAGTTGGGTATACTGGCTAGGGATACAGTGCGGTGCTTGAATGTTTGTACGCTTTCTTTTTAACTTTGGGGTTCATTTTTTAATTGCAGATTTGTTTGCCCTAGTGTAGGTGGCAAAAAAAAAATCTGCTTACCAAATCCCCGGGTGACCTATCACCGCGGGGTTTGAGATTTGATTCACAAAAAATTCCATCTACTAGCCCACGAATTTTCGAGTCGGAACTCGCCGAAGCACTGCTTCAACACGGTCGTGCTGACTCACTTATTGGTAACCACGGACTTCAGAAACTACCACAACTCATGGGTCGGTTAGGTAACCCTCTTCCCTCTTTATATGCAGTACTTTGTTGAGAATGCGCGCCAGTACCATTACAGCCCCTTCTGAAACCGTGCGGTAGTTGCAGGCGATTCGCAAGAAACTTCTGCGCTGGACACTGGAAATGTGCTTCCGGAAATTCTTAGTTCGGAGCGCGTCTCTCCAAATTTCGGCACCATATAGCAAAATGGAATCGGTCGTTACAATCACCAGCTTCCATCTCGTTTCGCTGGGTCCGCCGACCTTGGCCATAAGTCTATTCAGCGAAGTGAGACTACTAGAGTCCCGTTACATGCCCTGCGGATACGACCCCAATATGCCAGCTTGGTGTTCAGAGTCACTCCCAGATACCTGACCAGCTTGCTGGTCTGGACCTAGACGGAGCCTGTCGTTTACCCAAAATGGAAATGAGTCCACATAGGCCGAATTAGAGTCGAATCGCAAATGGAATTAGATATTTCGTGAAATGTTTAATGAATAAAAAAAAATTCGTGAAAATCAATGCAGAAGCCGCGAATATAGTGTATTTTCTACGGTTAGATTATGGAACTGTCGATCGGAGCGCGGTGAAAAGGACTGCCAGCAGTGAAAAGCGCTGTAGGTGGTTTGGCTGACCTTGCCAAATATTACAAAAGTGCTTTTAGGTGTGGGTGTCGAAGAGCAATCCTTCTAATTTAAATATGCAAGCCCAGCTACCCGCCTCCACTTTTAGCCATCAAAATCGAGTCATCCGACCACCCTTCCTTCACCTCTTCTACTCGCTGCGCGCACACTCAACCTCTCTCCAGAGGGTGGAAGGAGGCTGGATAATTCCATTAACATAATTTAGATGGAAATACATCAAACTGGAGCTACCTGACTTCAATCACCACCATTTTTATCGCCACCATCAGAAAGGTGTCATCCGACATCACTCCATCACCTGCACGCACCGAAATCGAAATGGGGCCGCGGAGATCTCTTATTTTATTTATATTTTGGTGCGTTTTCTTAATTTTTGGCGCTCCTTCCACCTATTCGCCCTATGGTGGTAAAATTTCCCGGGTGGTGACGGCCATGGTGGTGACCACTAAGTCGAGTTTTACTCAAACACATCCATTGTTTCACGACAAATATCTCCAAAAATCCACTGGCCAGTTACAAGCTGGCTGCGATAATTCTTTACCTTCTTCGGTTGAATGGTAGTTAGAGGATTGGAAGAGTCAGACGAAGGTCAGGTGACTTCATTCTGTTGGTTAAAAATTGGAATTTGTTATCGTCACAACCTAAAAACACTTTTATAGTATTGGGCAAGGGCAGCGATACAGCATCCACCACTTTTCATCACCCTCCGATTGACGGTCTCATCATCTAGGCATTTACCAAGGTTTTCAATCACGACTATGAATTTCAAGTTTTTTGCACTGAGATATAATAGATACCTACACTTCATTCGTATAGATTTGTTTATATGACCATATTATATGGCATTAAATTTACTTGCTTCTTTATTTTAATAAATCTACTTTTTGCTCGGTTATATCATCTGATAATTCGTGAACAGACTTTCGACACCAACTGTAGAAGATATGAGCATGCAAGTTCAAGGTCCAACGTGCATTTTATAAAGTTTAAATTAAAATCACAAGCTGATTTTTTGTCTTACAGGCATATTTTTTTAAAGATAACTTCATGGAATTCCCGAGAAGACGTCATAAAAATATGTGCTTAAAAATTAGATGGCATTAGCTTAAGTACTGACAAGATGTAAAATCAGTCTGAATCCCCTTAAAACATACAACAAGCAAACAATTATAAACAAATATGAGCAAATAACGAACATCCATCTGACTTGTTTTAAATATGAATTACATACCGTATGTACGCCGTCTGAATTAATTCACAAAATCACGAATAGCCGGTAACTACGCTTTGCACGGGACACCAACCAATAAATTGAGTATGTATTTTTTGATGCTGTCAATCAAGCGCTCATATGAGTACTGGAAATCGTGTTATTTCCTCCAGTTTTGCACAACCCCAACACCAGATGTCGGGTATGGACTTCGACCGATTGCCAAAAGCAGCTGGTCACCGGCAGACAAGGAAACTAAATAAAAGTATACATACAAAGCCGGTAAAGTCGAATACGTGATAAAAAGTTTTGATAGTTTTATGTTTCGTTTTGTACAGTTTTCAAATAGTTTAAGAGTACGTATGTAATAAAAAAATCATTTTTTGGGTGGAATGAATTAAACTTATGATGAACATTGATCAGATCATCTCCAGCATATGCTTAGATATTTCAAAGAACACTAAATTCTACACTAATACAAAGTGAAAACCATTAGTTTCACGTTGAATTTCACAAAAATTTAACAAACCAACTCTGTGGTTACAGACCTTGTGTAAGGAAACACAACTACGCACAATGAAGTATTTAAATCAAACTGAAGCTATCAACGTAGACGTGGAACTATTCAACGAATATAAATTCAGCGTTGATCAGCTAATGGAACTAGCTGGACTGAGTTGTGCTCATGCCATTGCAAAATGCTATCCTTCAGAGTCGTAAGGCATTTCTAAAGTACCCAGACCAATTTAATATCAATTATCTTTCCACAGACATAAAAACATATTGGTGTGTTGTGGACCAGGTAACAATGGAGGCGACGGTTTGGTATGCGCTCGACATCTTGCCCTAATGGATTACAAACCTACTGTCTACTATCCAAAACGAACAGATAAAGAGCTCTACAAGAATTTAACTCATCAATGTGAATCGATGGGAATTGCAATTAAAGACGATTGTCCAACGATCGATGATGCGAAGCAAGACTACTCGCTTGTCGTCGATGCGATATTCGGATTTAGTTTTAAACCGCCAGTTCGCGAAACCTTTTTACCAATATTGAATTTAATGAAGCAATCGGATATTCCAGTTGCTAGGTAATTATTTGCATACGACGTTAGCCAAAAAGTATTCTAAAAATAAAAATCTTTTTATTTCAGCATAGATATTCCAAGTGGCTGGCATGTTGAAACTGGATCCTCGACGGGGGACATTCAACCAGACTTGTTGATCTCACTCACGGCACCCAAATTATGCGCACGTGACTTTAAAGGTCGATTCCATTACTTGGGCGGACGTTTTGTACCGTTTACATTGCAGAAAAAATATCAACTTGATCTGCCAGCTTATTCAGGAACGGAAACTTGTGTAGAAATATCACGAGAAACAAAGTAATGAGGAAATACGGGAATAGGAATGTTGTTTGAAGTGTTTTAAAAATAAATGTGTCTTTCAAATAATCTTTATGTGCTCTACATTCAGCTTATCGCTAGCTCTCACAGAGAATACACTATCGTATTATTAGAGACATAAAGCTATAATCCTTTTTGATTCTTTATATAAATTATAAATATGTAGGATTGTTTGAAATTCTGTGTGATCTATTCGGGCTGTGACAAGGCGGCGACTTGTAGTGAATTGAGTTCATTTACGCTTATCGTTCAAGACGGCAAATCGGTCCATCTTCGACCATCTTCAGATCAACTTTCGGTCCGATCAAGTCACGGATATTGTTGATACCGTATTTGATCATTGTTGGCCTCTCAAGTGACAAGCCCCACGCAATCACATTCACTTCTGGCGGCAGTCCCATGGGTAGCAACATTTCCGGTCTGAAAAGTCCGGAGTTGCCGACCTACAAGTGTTCAAATGCAATTAACAACTGTTTCTTCAAACTATACAAAGCCATCTTACCTCAATCCACTTATTCAAACCTGGATGGAAACAAAATATCTCCATGCTAGGTTCCGTATACGGATTATAAGCTGGTTTGAATTGCAACTGTGTTATGCCGAGCTTCTGAAAGAATTCGTACAATGTTCCGATTAAATCGCCCAAAGTTAAACCATATCCTGCCACGACACCTTCAACCTGATGGAATTCTGCTAGATGGGTTGCATCCAGTGTTTCGTTTCGGAAAACTTTGTCGATGCTGAAGTACTTGACCGGATGGAAACCGTCGGGACTATTTACTAGATTATACAGCATTCTCGCACTCACAGCCGTCGTATGAGTTCGTAGTAGATTCTTTTGAGCTTCTTCGATTTTCCAATCGTATCGGTAGCCTTGCGAGCCATATCCACCTTTCGAATGCACTTCCTTGACTCGTTCCAGGTACTCGATAGGGAATTTCGAGCTCTTGCTCGGTTCGTTCAAGAAGAATGTGTCGTGTGCATCGCGAGCCGGATGCTGTTGGGGTTGGTAAAGTGCATCGAAATTCCAGAATGATGACTCGACATAGTTATTTGTAGGCATCTCGGTGAATCCCATTTCAAGGAAAATCTGTCTGAATTCGGAGCGCACCTTGAGTAGAGGATGCAGATGACCACGCTGGGGAGCCACTCCAAGAGCATCGAAATTGTACGCTTTGAATTTCAGATCCTTATACAGCCCGTTGGCAAGCATCTCAACAGTTAAATCGGTCTCCAGCTTCTGCAGTTTCGTTGCGAATTCCGGACCTTTGGACAATATGAAACTTTTGGTTACTATTTCCTGAAGTAATTTCCGTTTCTTGTATTCGTTTTTCACATTGTCTGGGATATCATTATCTTTTCCATCTCGAACTTGATTTAGATGTGCCTTGACCGTATCCTCAATCTTTTCGACTTTTCGTTTCACGACGGGAGGTTTGACTGATTTATCAACAAATATCCAACCATGCGACATGGCCTTACTGAATCCAACTTTGGCATTAGGCGACGATTTCATCAGTTCTGCTTGTGCTATTCCTTCGGCCGGCACAGCATTATAGACAGCCGCTTCATGACTACCATTGTCTGCCACATAGGCGCCTTCCTCGGTCAGCTCTAGGGTTTTTTGTGAGGTTGGTTCCGAGATAACCAAATTGCCCGTTGCTTCTATGCTTTTCAGCGCACCGATTATCCGCTGATGATCTTCATTGAAAATTGACACAAGCTCCAATGTATTCACTTTTTCACAACCGTCCAGATGCTGGAGAAGTCTTTCTGTTAAATCGGGCTGCATTGCGTCAGCTCTTGTTTCTTCGACAACGGACACGACTGGTGGTGCGGATGACTGGTGAGTCGATTGCTGCTGCTGGTTGTCACTTTTAGTTCGCGACGTCGCCGGTAGGCCGTGGTGGTGAATTCCGATTCGAACTTTTCCAACTCGAAGTTGTTGGCAAAAGTTCACACCGGAATTCATAGAGGGAAATTCGAGAGAATGCTCCATTGTGAATGAATCGGAAGAGAAAGCGCGTGAATCGGTTTAAAATCGAGAACGCACATTTAACAACGAGCCCTTAAATGTTAATTTTATATTACTTTGTTCACTTTGAAATGTGACGAAAATCAATTCTAGATAGAAATATGAAAAAAAATAAGTGTACATGTTCTTTTATGCAACGCGATTCTTAGACTGAATGCCATCAAATGCAAGAATTTCCTCAACCCAAACGAATAAAATTTATGCTCAAATTACAATTCATTAGCATTTTATTGGATACTTTATATTACCCTTTGATTTCGACATTGCAATACAAACCACAAATAATATATGCTTTGCTTGCGATAGGCAGCCGAATATTGTTGCTAAGCATTAATAACAAATTTTGTGCTTCCGGAGTCGTTTTATCGGTTTCTGTCGATAAGTTCGAACATGGGGGAAGGATTAACCTATAGTTTAACGACACGAAACTTTAAATTACTTATGCATTGGTCTATGATAAATTAGAATTTGATGTTAATTGTTGTGATGAGGTTGGTATAAGAACGTTAGCAATGGAGCGAAGGTGATTGGAAACCAGCATACTCAAAGTGAAGGATGTTTTTGCAGGATTTTCTTCAGTTCTGCATTTATTATACGAAATCAAAAAATATCCCGTTAATCGCATTTCGTAGATGAAAACTCGCTCAATAGGTTATGTGGCGCGTGACAGAAAATTCTTACATTATGAATAGTGGGAGGATTTTAATGGTAAAACGTAACAGTGCTTCATAAATTGGTAATATTTTTCTTATTATTTGGGGTTTATAATTTTAGGAAATTATAAACCGCTGCCGTGATGGAAAAACCTGTACCGAAGACTTCCAACATATTATTATTGATGCTGTGAACGGAAAAGAAAGTTTTACCGACATTGCAAAAAGTGTGAACTACTCCAGGAAGATGGTGTATATATGGTGTAATTCGACACCTAATAGAATATATGCCATGCAGGTGCTAAGCATTTAGCAATTAAACAGGGTTCGCTTCAGACTACTAAATGATTTTTTTTATAAAGCTAAAAAAAATTATTAGCTGTGGTATACATTCTACATTCTTCCGCCATTTTATGATTTATTGTCATAAAACATGATGATATAATAGATTTTTTTTATATTGATGTTTTAATTTATAGTAAATTAATTCTTTGTGGAAGATCTTTTATTTCGATAAAATAGAAAAGCTAATGAAATAATAAAAATAAAAGATATATTGCTTGTGAGCTAATTAGTTGTTGGCCATTGTAAGTGATAAGTTATTGTCAGTTTTTAGTCTATGAATATAAAACCCTATGAAAATATATATATAAAAGGTGCAGATAAGCGAAAACTATTTGCAAATTAACGTAAATTGATAATGTAAATCAAGTTCGATGCTAGGATTTCTAAATTGGCGCTAAATTCTATCGGTATTGATAACCAAATAAATTTACCACGCTTCATGTACTCGGTTGAAATCTTGAAATAGCAACATATCTTTTAAAGCTCATGAAACACAGCTTTACTTGGGTTAGCTTTCCCACCTGCCGATTGTATACATTCTTATGAACATATTTCGCAATAAAACTTAATATTTCTTTAATGTACATGAGTACCGAAAATCTACAAAAGATCTACACATATAGATTGTCAGAAGTTGGGATTGGAAAATATTAGCTGCGGCTGGCATGTTCGTCAATGGGTGAATATAGTAGAAGGCATACAATACGATATATTCGTGCGAATTGTTGAGATTCTTTTATTTGCTAGCTGCTAACAATATCTCTTGAAAACGATGATTCATAGCTTATTTCTTGTCAAAGTCCAAAGCTTCCATGAAATCGGTCTGTTTCCATATAAGACAAAAATGTCGAAATTAGAAAATTTACTAAACCCCGTAAGCCATCGCTATAGATTAATTAACGGAAATCTAGAATACAATGAAGTGCATTCAATCAATAAAATAATTTTTGTTGTTGATAGCTCCTGAGACGCATTGAGCTTCCTTATCAACGATCGATCGAAACTACGTATGCTCACAATGATTTATTTATGAGTAACTTTTTTGCCATGTCTACAAAATATGAATGAAGATAAAAAAATTTCGTCAGATATTCATGAATATATTTTGGTAGTAATGCTGTCACTATCTGCAACAAGTATGCTTATAGAAATATAGATTGGAAAATCAAATCAACTTCTTCACTCGCCGTAGATACCGTCTATAAAATGAATTTGACGATTGAGCTTTTTCAGTTTAGATTCGAATAACCGGGCGCACAGTATTCACGGGAAGCTGCAGAGTTTTTTTTGTTTCTACTTCTATAATTACATTTTAATTGTTAGCATATAGTTATTTTAAAATCATCATGTGGTTGATTGTTGTTGGATTAACCGTTCTTGCCATCTATCTATTGATCAAATGGAGTATGAAAAATTTCGATTTCTACGAAAAACAAGGAATCAAATATGTGAAACCGTACCCTCTTCTCGGGACAAATACATGGCTGTTGGCACGTGAAAATATTGCGATTATTATGAAGCGATACTATGATCAATTTCCTGATGAAAAGTTAGTACCTATATTTTATGACTTATCGAAATAAATACAAAATTATGTTTGATAAGAGAAAAGTTTTAAAGTGGGATCGAGCACCGACAAAATTGCCTCTTTTATATGATGAATATGGTCAAATTTATTTGCCGATTGTGACTATCGTGCGTATGATAAGAGTGAAAATATGTTCTCTGTACGATTAATTCATCTTTTCAATCGTGAACATTGGCTGCGTGGAACTGATAAGTTTTGGATTTGAAAATATCGAAATTCCATGAAACCGGTCACCGCAACTTAATAAGACAAATTTTCATAATAGTCAAAGCAAACATATTGATTATTCACATTTAAAGGCGCGTTGACACGGTGCATGTACAGTGGGTAAAAAAGTTAAGGTACGAGCACTTAGTAAGAACAAAAAACCTATTTTTAATGTGACTTTAATAATAAATGATTGTGTTTTCGCATTTAATTAAAAGTGTTGCATGTTTACTTTAAGAACAATATCAACAAAACCGGCAACGAAGCAAATTCCACAACATTAACGTAACATTTTTCATTGAAGTACCAAAATAGCGCAAAAACACAGACACAGCGCCATTTTATCTGAAATTATTTCAATTGTGTTAAAAACGGCCCACAGACACGGAGATCTGGTTGCCGACTTGGTTGGAGACTTGCGATATTTGCGAACAAACTAGATCTGAGACTAGCCCACAGACAGTGAATTTGGTCGCAGATATTGCATATCTGCAACCAAGTCGACGACCAGATCTCCGTGTCTGTGGGCCGTTTAAAGTGATCAATTTCAAAAAAATTAATTTACATAGCGCTAATACTTTGTTGATATTCCACCCATTTTTATCACTTCTCATAGTCGTTTCGGAAATTTTTTTACATAAAGTGGGTGAAATTTTGGTCCCTTCATCAATAATGACATCTTTGAGCCTTTTGTTATACTTTACCTTTCGCAATGCTACTCTGGTTTTGAGATGATGCCATAAATGCTCGATCGGGTTTAAGTTCGTTGACTGAGGGGGGATTTTAATAGCAATTGGACAGTTACAAATAGCCCAAAGCCATCATTGCTCCGAATTGTGCTTCGGATCGTTGTCCTGATACAGGCCAAAATTGTATAAAAATGCCTAATTTTTCAGCAATTTCGTTTAAATTTTTCTTTTAAGAATACCCAGGTAACAGGTTTGATCCATCATTCCGTTCACAAAATCTATATTTTCAGGACCAGATGGTCCCATACAGTTCCATAGCATAATGTTCTCTCCGTTGTGTTTTACAGTGGGAGTAGTATGATTCCTCCTAAGCTCTGTATTAGGCTTTCGCCGAACATATCGCCGCCCATCAGATCCAAAAACATTAATTTTTACTTCATAAACAAAAATTATGGACTTCCACAATGATTTTGGCTTTTTTACAAACTCTTAAGCAAAACGTAGTTTAACAATTTCATTTTTTGTACTGATATAAGGTTTACTTAGGCACCTTCTGCCCTTCAAACCTGCTTTCTTTATTACATTTCGAGGAGTTTGAGTAGCGACTTTCGTTTCAACTCGTTCTTTCACCTTAATTTGTAAAACTGGGACACTTAGTTTCAGGGGCGGATTTGCCACTAGGCCCGGTAGGCCCGGGCCTAGGGCGGCAAATTTCGGGGGCGGCAAATTTTCGATTTATTTTGGGGCGACCACTTTTCGATTTTTTTGAGGTGGCAGTTTTTTTTCTGTCGTATATGTACATATATCTGAGTTGAATGAGACTAACATCTCAAGCCAACCGAATACGCTAAAAAATCAATGCAAGCAAAAATTTACCTCTGATGATTTTTTACGGACATTAAAAAGTTTGACATATAATAAATATACGGTAAAGGACCAAAGAAACTCAAAAATACCTAAAAAGTACCTAGAAAGTATCTGACAATACCTAAAAAGAGCCTAAAAAGACCTAAAAAGGTCCTAAAAAGAACCCAAATAATACCTCTTCAATTTAGGAAAAGCTTATCAGAGGTAAATATTAATTTTTTTAGAAACTTTTAGGTTCTTTACCGTGTGTCTATTGTAATAATTATTTGTGTGGCAAGGGCGCAATAATAGGGAGTTTTTACGAACGAACCGATGCCGGTTTTGCTCTGGTATTCCTTTTTTGTGACCTCGGGCGCAACGAAAAACAGCGAATTATTCTAGGGAATCGACAAAAAATCGCGCATTGTTACATATAATATAATTCACGAAAAGGGCGGCAAATATTTCTGAGGCCTAGGGCGGCAAAATGGTCAAATCCGCCCCTGCTTAGTTTAGGGTTTTCCTTAATTTTTCTGATAATCCACTTTTTTACGCTCAGGTAAGATTTTAGTCCATTCCGACCGATGCTTTGTTTCAAACGATTTGGTTGATTTATATTTTGTTATTACATTTCTCACTGTATAGCTTGATTTTCCCTTTAGTATTCCAATCTCAGAATACACCATTTATGTTTTCCAACGTCGAAAAAATATTCACGGATTTCTGCACCTGCCGATTTCCTTTTCATACTCATTTTTAACAACACCCTCAATAAATTTACTTTTTCAAAACACTTTTCAAGAATAGAAATATCATATTTTCATAATTTTAAGTACATTTAACGGTATTTTTTTCCAGGAATTACAAATATTTCTAGATAAAACTGCGCTGTGTCTTAACTTTTTTTGCGCTATTTTGGTACTTCAGTGAAAAATATTACGTTAATGTTGTGAAATTTGCTTCGTTACCGGTTTTTTTATATTGTTCTTAAAGTAAACATGCAAAACTCCAAATTTAATGCGAAAGCATCATCATTTATTATTAAAGTATTTATTATTAAGCAGTACTAAGAGTTCGTGCCTCAACTTTTTTTACCCACTGTATACCTGGATCTCAGCTTGGACCAAGTGTACTTATACAAGTGGTGATGGTTGTCACGATGAATGACTTGGAGATCCAAGCGGATTTCAGAAAGATGGCGTCATCTGGATGATGGCCAACTATTTTTTAACAAATGGTGCCGTTTCTTGGCAAAGTGACATGATAAAGTAGCTCAAAATACTGTTTCGCACTCAACATAATGCTCACACTTTGAAATAGTACAAAATTTACTTTGAAAGTACTATGCATATCAAGTAAATATGTATAAAAATACAAATATACACAGTTTCGCTCACCGACGCCATTTTGGAAATGTGTCAAAGCAGCACTTAGATCACAGTAAGTTGGTCGACGTCCTACTCCACTTGGATGTAACCGCGCTGTCTAAGTGGGCTTGGATCAACTGTTGCCATAATTCAAGTAGTTCAAGTATATTTATCCAAGCATACTTGCACCGTGTCAACTTAGCTTTACTTAGTTTTGTGCTCAAACGAGCACAGTGACGAAACTCGTAAATTCTTTTACAAGCATCTTTTCCACCTTGGTATCATGAACACTGATCGAATTTGCTTGATGACTAATGAGCATAGTATAATAAGGAGTACTTTTAGGAGTTCTTCTTGAACTTCTTTCAGTGTTCGACAGAACGGTCAGTATTTTGTTTTTATTCAGATTCCGTAATTTCTTTAAGAAAACTCAAGGACTTCCACTGAAAGAAAACTCGTTAAAAACCTTTTTTTTATCATTTCAGGATATTCGGTCTATTCAATTTCTCTACACCGTTATACGTCGCACGAAGCCCGGACTTGATTAAACAAATCGCTGTCAAAGAATTTGATAATTTTCCAAACCATATGGGTTTTATTGACGCTAAAAACGATGAGTTCTTCGGAAGTATGCTATCGGTGATGCGTGACAAAAAATGGAAAGAAATGCGAAGTGCCTTGAGTCCTTTATTTACCGGTAGTAAAATGCGAATGATGTTCGAATTGATGTCAGAGGTAGGCAACAATATGTCCGAATATTTTTCGGAAGAATATTCGAAAAATGGTCCAACCGCCTACGACATTAAGGTATTGTTTACTCGCTTCACCAACGATGCCATTGCTACATGTGCGTTTGGTGTGAGTTGTGATTCGTTCAGGAATCCATCGAATGAGTTCTTTGAAATCGGTCAACAATTTGTGCGGTTCGGCAGTGCGCGGCAAATGTTCAAGTTTCTTTTCATTCGTTATTTCCCGAAAACGTCGCAAGCTGTCGGCGTAACACTTTTTTCCAAAGCCAGCACAAAAATATTCTACAAGATGATAATCGAAAATATGAATGTTCGAGAGAGGGAAAATATTCACAGGCCGGATCTGATTAATCTTTTAATGAAACTGCGAAAGGGTGAGCTTCGTCGCGGAGATGATCACGAAGCGACGGACAACGATTCTATTGCAGCCGTTAACGATGGATTAGAGGCACAAGGAACGGCGTCTAAGAGAACCTGGACTGATATAGAAATCATTGCACAATGTTTCCTATTCTTCCTGGCTGGCTTTGAAACGAGTTCGGGAACGATGCGGTACATGGCGTACGAGCTTGCTATCAATCCTGACGTTCAAGAAAAATTATGTATGGAGATCGATGATCTTCATGAAAGTCTAGATGGCAAACCGTTGACTTATGAAAAGCTCCAATCACTGAAATATCTTGATATGGTCATTTCAGAAACTTTGCGCAAATGGCCAGCAGCTTTTGTAACAGATCGTCAAAGCAACAAAGATTTCACATATAAGGATGACGATGGATTTCAGTTCAAACTTAAAAAGGATACGACCATTTGGATACCAATATATGCTCTACATATGGATCCTCAATACTTTCCCGATCCAGAGAAATTCGAGCCGGAACGTTTTAGCGATGAGAATCGAAAGAATATCAATTTTAATGCGTATTTACCGTTCGGTTTGGGACCCAGAAACTGTATTGGTGAGTTCAATATGATAAAGATAATTTAGTTTTCATATGGCAACACGTTATGTCTTTACAGGATCTCGTTTTGCCTTAATGGAAATGAAAATTGCCATCTATTATTTGCTGCAGAAATTTAACTTTGAAGTCGGTCCGGAAACACAAGTTCCACTAAAATTGAAGAAAACTCCAAACGGTTTAGTTCCAGAGCGTGATGTTATGCTTTATTTGAAGCCAAGAACTACAGTTTAGTAGGGTTGGAAGACCGTGGACTAATCAGGGAGGTCGAGCAGTATTTTCTAAAAAAAAAAACAACAACAGAGGTGTATAAATCATTGTGATTACTTTTCGATCTATAAGCTAAAGCTTTAATTATATGTTTATATTTTAAAAAAATTATTTTATTTAAAGTTATCTATTTGTATTAGTCTTAAGTTGTTATCCTTGTTTTTTGTTGTTAAATTGCTTGGACAGCAAGCGATTGAAGATAAGACCGTTTTACTATGTGAAAATGGTCGTTTTACCAGTGAAAGATCAAATTTATAGCTTTCTGGAAAATATCTTTATGATCCTCTGCTATCAAATGATGTGAAAGTCTTGCTTTGGGACTTCAATTCAAAAGTTGGAAAGGAAAAAATGCATAGCGAAACCACCCGCCAATGCACCCTTCACCGATTCCTGTGTAGACAACGGACAATGAATAGTCGACTTACTGCACAGCACAAACCTTATCGTAAGCTCCACTTGCTTTCCGCATCGAAGCATCCATAAAAGAAGGTGGGCATCCCCCATTATGAGGCATTTGAAACAAGGATTGAGGCCACACACTAGAAGAAGCATCATCACTATAGAAGCATAATTATCTCAGACCAGCTTGCAGCAATTCGTCACGCCCAGCAACATTAGATGAAATCTGACAGGACAGGGACCATTTTAAATCTAAAAAAATATCGGGCATGGACTGGACCTCTCCGGAACTCCTGAAAACAGGCGGGATCATCGTTTTAAGGGTACTTTTAAGGGTTGGTCGTAAGCAGTTGGTAGCAAGAAACGATGAAAAATGAATGGTGAAAAAGCTTTATTTGCCCCATTCGAAAGAAAGATGACAAAATGCTGGCCACTGTACGTGAAGCAAACTGTTGACAAAGATTTTATAATGATGAATTTACCATTACAATGCGAAAATTCCTTCACGATCATTAAGGCGATTTTAGACGTGGGTGATCGACAACAGACCAAAAACTTACCATCAAAAAATTTTTACGATCAAACTGCTGCTATGAGAGCTTATAGGGGTACCGAATTGGAGAAAGTTTTCATTGAACCAAGACGACTGGAGATGGTAATACAGGTGATGATGGCGCTGAAAACATGTTTGGGTTCACAGTGAAAATTCTTATGTAATTTTTTTATGACATTACTTATCCAAATTCATTAAAGTTACCGTTACACCAAGCTGTACAACGCCATCTTCACATCTTCAGAAAAAAACGCCACAAGTACGTTTGGATGACTAAATGTAATTGACAATTGAAATGATAATATCGAAGTAGAAAATGCGCCCAATGTGGGCGAAACCTATTAAAACGCTTTGTCGTTTGAAAAATTCGAAGAGACTAGACTGGAAAGAGACGAACCCTTACGAGTTCTCAAGAGATATAAAATATCTTTTAAGGACGAGAAATAGAATCCGAAGGAGAGCTAGGAGGACAGGTAAACCTAGCTTAAGAACGCAAGCAAACCAGCTCACCAAAATCATTAGCTTTCGGATCGCACAGTTCCGCAATAAGAAGTGAGATGGTTCTCTGCACAATATGGAACCTGGTGATAGCAATTATTGGCGCATGACCAAATACTTTCGCTATAAAGTAAAATTGCAGTGCTCTCTATACATTGGCCATATGAGCTGAAATTTGACAGTGTAGTCAAGGCAGAGGCCTTCGCCGAGGTACTAGATCTTCAATTCCAGGAAACCCGCACTCCGGAAGAAAATTGCTGAGTCCGTTGAACATATCATTGTCTCTGCGCCAACAAGAGTTGATCGAATTAGACTAGCTAATTTCGGAGAAATCAAACAGTTAGTCAATGGACTAAATAAGCGAAAAGACCCTGGGCCTGACTCAATTGGCAATGAATGCCTAAGACACCTTCCTGACAGCACACTGGAGTCCTTGACGGGCATAGCTTACACTATTTTTCGAACTAGGAGCTTTCCTGGGCCCTAGAAGACGGCAGTTATAACAGTTGTGCCTAAACCAGGTAAAAACCTTCACTTTCTAAATAACTGGGGACCTATAAGTCTTCTATTCGCCGTAGGAAAAATCGCTGAGCGGTTTCTTCTCGATCAGCTTAATGAGGTAGTTGAGGGAAAATCCATCATTCCGAAGTTTGAATAGCCCAAGCCCCTACATTCTACTGCACTCCAGCTCGTAAGAGTGGTTCAGCACATCCGTGCAGGGTTCAACCTAAGAAAATCAACGAGCTTGTTCATGTTCGATGTGACTGACAAGCGCGACTAATTTTGAAACTGCATGCATTTCAAATTCCACTAACTATCATACAGCTTATTGCATCATTATTGCATCCAGGGCAGAGGTTTTTGTGTTCGAATTAACAGCCACCTATTCACAATGCGGACAATAGAAGCTTGAGTCCCGCAAGGTTCACTACTCGCCCCAATATTGTATAGTTTATACACAGCAGATATTCCTAATGTGCCAAATCCAATAGTAGTCTTTTACGCCCATAATACGTGCATATACTATACCTCAAAGCAAGCAGAAGTTAGATCTTCAAAACTGCACACCTACATTTATACCTTATTGGAATAATTGCAGAAGTGGAAAATTCAAATAAATGCCAAGGAGACGCAAGCTATCTTCATAACGAGACGACACAGACAACAAACACCACAACTAACAATCGAAAAACAGACGATACACTGGCAACGTACAGTGAAATACTTGGGACTGACATTTGGCGACAGACTTTTATGGATCTCGCATATAATAGATAAAACACGGACGAACCACGGTATACTCAGCACACTCCATTTCATCACTAGATCAAACAAACTAAACATGACAAACAAGACACTACTCTACAAACAGATTTTTAGACCCATATTGAAATATGGTAGCACTGCCTTCTACAAAATCTACGAGATAAACAAAAATCAACTTAAAAACTGCCAAAACCTTGCGCTCAGAAAATTTTTTGGTTTAAGAGGTTTGAAACTGGCGATTATGACTTAATTGATAAAGAACGCTCAAGTGAACCTGAAAAAATCAAAAACGCCGAATTACAACCATTTATAGATGAGGATGATACCCAAACACAACAAGAAATGGCGGAGAGATTAAATGCATTAATTTATTCTTTTCTCCCTGTGCACTTCACTCGCCTTTTGTGTTCGATTTTCACTATTTTGGACAAAATTTGAATGACAGTCTCAGAAGAGAGATATACACATAGTCACAAAATTGAAGGCACAATCTATATAAATGCCAAAATATGATTCAATGTTACTACAATTGTAGTAAATTTATCGACTTGGCATTTTATTCTGTTAGTGCGTAGTCTTTTTTATAAATGTACACCAAATTAATACAAAAAAAGTCGAATCTATCACAAAGTTTGCTATTTTGATGTCAAATGTACCACTTGCGAGCTACACAAAATTGAAGGCACACGTGCATCTAACAGGATATTTCGTAGAATTTGATTATGCAATTACTTTTCATTCTTTACAAATATTGAGTTTTAGGTGAACGTTAGTGACTAATTGAGTTAAGTGTGTTGTTTTTTTAAAAAAAATAAGTATTTTTACATAAATAAATAAAAAAAAACTGAAATGGATAAACGGAGAAAAGCAACCACAGTTGCGGAAAGAAAAATTATTACTAAGCTTGTTTGTGAAGGTAAAACATATCGAGAAGTAGGAAAAATAGTTGGGAGATAATTTTTTTCAGTAAGAACTGTAGTCAACAAATGGAAAAATGACGGAACTTTAATTAATAAAACGGGACGCGGACGAAAAAAGTTACTGTCAGTTAAAGATGAGGAATACATTCGACGGGAAATAGAAAAATGTCCAAAGAAGTCGATTAATCATTTGAGGGTTGAAATTTCTCATATGATCCAAAAGCCAATATCCAAGGAAACTATTAGAAGAACATTCCGAAACCATGGTTTAAATGGAAGAATAGCCCGTAAAAAGCCATTTGTTTCAGAAGCAAATAGAAAAAACGGATAGAGTTTGCGAAAACCTTCGTAAATGAGGGTCCAGACTTCTGGAAAAACATAATATTCAGTGATGAAAGTAAGTTCAACCTATTTGGCTCTGATGGCAGACAAATAGTTTGGAGTAAAGCGAATACCGAGCTAAAGAAAGAAAATTTGTGCGGAACCGTAAAACATGGAGGAGGTAATGTGATGGTTTGGGGCTGCATGTCTGCAGGAGGAGTCGGCAACATGGAATTTATTGAGACTACTATGGACAAATTTCAATACCTCGATATCCTGAAAAGGAATTTAAAATCAAGTGCTATTAAATTAGGACTATCGGATGTGTTTTGGTTTCAACAAGATAATGATCCGAAGTACACCGCACATATTGTAAAAATGTGGTTGCTTTATAATACGCCAAAACAATTAAAAACTCCACTTCAGTCCCCAGACCTTAACCCAATAAAACATTTGTGGTCAGTACTTGAGCAACAAATCCGAAAATTTTCAATTGCGAATAAATCCGAGCTGAAGTCAATAATAGCAAGGAAATGGCAAAATATTAGCCCAACCATAACAAAAAAGTTAGCGGAAAGTATGCCTAGAAGACTAGCAGCAGTAATCAAAGCAAACGGATATGCAACTAATTACTAATAATAAATTATTTTATATTTTTCTAGTGATCTTGAAGCTTGTGCCTTTAATTTTATGTCTTGAAGTTTTTTGTTAATTTTTTCTTTTGCTAATTATTCTTTAAAAAATTTAATTTGATAAATTTTTTTATTCATTTTTGTATTCTTAGTCTTCAGTTTAATAAAAAATAAAAAAAAACTTGTGATAATAAAGTGACATTAGTTTATATACGATTAAGAGTTTTCATATTTATTGCTTGTGCCTTCAATTTTGTGACTATGTGTATAAGGAAATGAAAATGGCAGTGAGAATTGCAGCAATTTGCCTAAATCTAAGCGTTAGTAGTAGTAAGGGAAAACTATGGGACTATGGACAAATTTGACAATCATCTACTCCGCGAACAGAAAGATAGAAACAGTAGGCCAGGTGTACGCGAATTTGACAAGTAACAACTCATTAACGTAAAAGCTCGTAGAACTAATAGTCCGGGAGCCAGCGACAGTAAAAACGTGCCGATTTCATCGTCAATGAAAGTATATCAGGGTCTTCAATTTGTTTGTGCTTATCACAGTAAGTGACTACTTACATCGCACCTCGAGACCATTTGTTATCAGAAGTGTTGACAACATGTAATAAACAATAGAAAAAAAACCTGATATAATCGTCGTTCACATTTTGAGGGGAAGTCAATTGACATCAGACGTTGTCGAAAAACGACCACTTACAATTATTTGGCGGGACAATCAACCACTTACAAGTGCGCAAACGTGCAAAAATATTTTCAAAAATTGACTTATTCCATCGTTGCTCAAATTTTACATGGATATCGAGGACCATATTGCACATGGAAAAATATTGTGCTTACAATCGATTCGTGGGACAAACCTACTTTAAGCGATCCTCAAAGTCGCCACTGTAAGAGTCCGCCCGAGGTTCTTTGTCATCCACGAGCTCACCTTGAAGGATTTTTCTGACAAAAAGCCATGTTTTGTGAAGAATAGCATTACTTGAATCATAAATTTATACACGAAAAAAAAATTTGAGAAAATGAGCATGAAATTCTTAAAAAAATCAATATTTACCAAATTTATTAGTGACTTAATAAACTTTTCATAATACAGTGACAACATATATTGCCACTGAATCCATTGTAAAACGTTTATTAATCATAGATATAATGAACTTAATACTAATCTATCTTTGTACGCCATTGGCCCTTGGAAACTTTATCATTGATAAGGAACACACAAAAGTGATGATAATTGACGCAATTACAAAGGGATTCTACGATAGTTATACGGGCAACGTAGTCAACTTTACCAGACTCTAGCGCACTTGTTTTCAAATACCTCTTTTTTGTTGCACGTGGTTAAATTTTGCCAACGACCTTGCACCTTTTTTCTCTCGCTTTAAAACAACTCAAACACTTTGTATGGTATTCGTCGTGTTGAGTGACTGTCGCGGGCAGAGAGACGTCGCCCCATTTTAAACACTTTAATAAAGCAAATTTAACGAAATTTAATAAAGTAATTTATCTGATGCGTTTTTTGCAAAAACAAAAACCCATTTTAATTTGGACATTTTGCGCGTTTTATAAGCAAATATATTTCACAAAACGTGCATGCATTTGAACGTTCAAACTCTGAGTGAGCTCCAGGAAATGTCCAAATCCCGGATTTTTCAGTTTTCCCGGTGAGTTACTTAACTCGGAAAAACCCGTGAAACTCGTCAAAACAGTGTCCAGCGCAAACAAAACATATTTTTACACAGTTTCCTTGCATTCCCACCCGTTGTATCGAATGGAACTTTTCCGAGGCCGCGCGCTGGCTATTGCAGCGGCGACTTTGAGGATCGCTTAAAGTAGGTATGTCCCGCGAGTCGGTTTTAAGCACAGTATTTTTCCATGTGCAATATGGTCCTCGATATCCATGTAAAATTTGAGCAACGATGAAATAAGTCAATTTTTGAAAATATTTTTGCGCGTTTGCGCGCTTGTAAGTGGTTGATTGTCCCGCCAAACAAATGTAAGTGGTCGTTTTTCGACAACGTCTGATGTCAATTCACATCCCCTCAAAATGTGAACGACGATTATATCAGGTTTTTTTTCTATTGTTTATTACATATTGTTGACGCTCCCAGTAAACGTTGTCCCGCTAACTGGTTGTAAGTGGTCGATTTTCGTTACTAACTAGACCTTATTGAGGATAATTACATACTTTGATCGACGATGAAATGAGTCGCCAAAAAAAGTCGCTGGCTCCCGGGCTATAAGGTATCGGAGAAACTAAAGGGAATATCTGAGGAAGTAATTCTCTCGATTTGTTCTATTTATAGATTTTATCTTGTAGTAAAATTGCTTCACTAAATTTGGTATATGTATACGCTTGTTTCATTTCCTTAAATCTCTTTGTTCTGCATATTCTGCAATTCTGATATTTCTCTTAAGTTTCGAAAACATTGACAAAGTGCGATAATTGAAGGTTGTCTTTTCAAAACAACATTTTCAGGATCCATGAAACTGATACTGATATATTTGGTTTTTATAATTTTGATACTGATATATTTGGTCAATATAATTTTAACAGTGTGTTTCGAATACTAAAATATAATCTTTCAGTCTATTTAACTAGGCATTCACTGCAAGCTCCTAAGTAAAGGTCATCCTATGGTAAAAACTACATTTCATTTAGAAATTTATCATCCTTTCTTTTGGTCTTCTCTAAGTAATGCCTTTGAATATAATTATTGAATATTATTTTCGTTCATCTTGTTATTTCCAAGTTAAGCCAAAATATATTTGGGGGTTCACTTTGAAAGAGCTTATTTAATTGTAGAATTTGACAAAGAGCTAGCCGCAGGCTGAGCTTTTCAAACTCTGTACCTTTTTGTTTGACATTTTGATTTGCGCTATGTGAAATTTTGAAAATTTTACTTAAACATTTAAAATATCAAAGTTTCAGAACAAGTTTGAAAAAATCTGGAAATTTTGAATAAAATCTGGGTGTCTGGAAAACGTTGTGAAAGTCTGGCAAATCCAGACTTAAATCTGGATCTGGCATCACTGATCGTGATACTCAAGTAAATATTGATGGAATAAGACAAATGCCTACACGTTCAATCGGATCACACATCAGTACGCCTGATAATCTCGTTTGGTGTAGACGTTTGCGAATTAATGTTTGCAAAATGAGTGATATAATGATATAATCGATGATAATGATATTGTGGCGAGCTGTTGAAGTCCCAGAATCGTCACATAGGGATGTTGGATATTTGTTCATGATAAATTCACTAGAAGTTGTTGGGCTATTGATATTTATAATGGATGGGCATGGTGAATATTGTTGAAAAGAGTATGTTGGGGTGGCAGTTAAAATGTAAAAAAATATACCAGTGCCGCTTAAAATGTCTTAACTGAATACTGACGAAAATTTATTGACCGGTTGACTACACGTTCAATATTTATCGCAATCCAACTACATTGACTGATGGATTTCAAAATATCCGGATATTTTCGCGATTCGTATCGAGATCCATCAATACAGTACCCAACACGGTCAATACTTTGTATCGCGATCCAAATATCACGATCCATATTGATCGTGTAGGGTCCCTCTTAAAGTTTACAACTTAGTTTATCCTTTCTAACTTCCTTCAACACCGCAAAAATTCAATGATTCATTCACATTTATCTTTGTTGCGGTTTAGCATTCTTGTTATCTGTTTTGATCCAACTCAAATGGTTTTAGTCATCAAACAACCATCATGTTTTATCTTATAGATAACCCCGCAGACATGTCATAATCCATAATTCAGAGCCGTATCTAGACTCTTGATAATAAAGCTTGAAACTTCGAAAGCTTGGTCATAGCTAATATATATTTTTTACTAGAAACAAAATTTTTCTATCATACACAGTGTCTCTTTCAGTTCAAACGCCACTGATTTCGCAAGTTGCCAATAAAAGTCTGAGCATCTGTTTAATCTCTTAACACAATTTGCCGTTTTTTTTCTTGTTTAGTGCAGTGATTATTCGTTTATTTAATTTAATTTTAAAATGATTTTACTAGCGTTAGCGGTCATCATCATTACTGCGTTCATTTGTTTAATGATATATACAACAAAAAATTATGACTTCTTCAAAAAGCGTGGAATCAAATTTATTAAACCATATCCTTTTATTGGGACAAATTATTGGATGCTGAAGGGAAAGTCGTTTGCCTACGTAATGCAACAGAGATGTCAACAGTTTAAAGATGAAGAGTAAGTAACGGTATATAAGTAAATATAATTTTATATTAAGTAATATAATTTTATATTACGTAAATTTTGTGTTTGTCCATGTATTCTGTAGTCTAATCAATTTTACAAATACTTAAGATTTATTGCATTTAAACTGTCAAAGAGACAAATTATCATTTTTGTGATAGCAAGAAATAGATTTTCATGTGAATGGTTTAACAAATCTAATTCACAGATTGAATCAGTTCGATTAGAATTATCTGATTTGTTTACTATGTCTAGATAATTTATCGATTCATGAAGATATTATTTCTAATAAGTGATGTAATTATTTTTTGTGAATGCTAAATAAACTTTTCAAAGTTCAAAACATTAACGAGAACAAATTTTTAGTTTTAAAAGAGGATTAAATACATTTTTTTTTAAAACAAATAACTTATTTATTTTCAAGCATTGCCAATTGTTTTACTCCAATTGCTCATGCATTCGATGTTTAGTTTTTCCCCTCAATTTAAATTCACCTCGTAAGAGGGATTGTGATGTTGGAAAATGAAATATGATGTAAATTTTCGAATTTGGACACAGCATTAAAGCTTAACAGATCAATTATGCTTGTATGTTGGCAATAATATATTTTGACAAACTACATCCTTTTTCTTTTGTATAACACTTCCTGTGAAATGTTTTTTGTAGCTCATTTAATTATCTATCGAAAAAAGTTAATTTTCATTTAATCGAGATTTGGCCATTATTGCAAATCAGTCCATTCCAACAATAAAAATTTTATTTCTCTTTTCTAAATTTTTCGATGTCTACTGATCTGATCTTCCTGTTACAACTTGTAGAGTTTTTGGCATGTTCGATTTCCTACGGCCAGTATTAGTTCTCAATGATATCGATATCATCAAACGAATTGCGATTAAAGATTTCGATCATTTCACCGATCGTCGTCCATTTTTCAATCCAAAAGAAAGTAAAGTTGTTGAAAATACATTGATCATGTTAAAAGGACAAAAATGGCATGAAATGCGCACGAGTTTGACTCCGATTTTTACGAGCAGCAAAATGCGTCTTATGTTTGAATTGATTTCTGATTGTGCTGAGCAATTTGTAGAAAATATTACCCACGAAAGTAAGAAGGACAACATGTCAGTGTGCTATGAAATGAAAGACTTATGCGCAAAATATACGTGTGACGTTATCGCAAGCTGTGTTTTTGGCTACCAAAGTGATTCTTATAAACGTCCGGATAATGACTTTTACAACCTTGGAAGGAATCTTCTGCAACTTGGTACACTGAAAAAGTCATTGCAGCTTCTCTTTATGCGATACTTTCCAAATATTGCAAAAATTTTCGGCTTTTCAATGTTTGACAAGAAATCTGCTGCCAATTTCTATCGTTTAATCGTTGAAACGATGAAGCTTCGTGAAACGGAACAGATTACACGACCGGATATGATCAACTTACTGCTGCAATTGAAAAAAGGCGATTTAAAGAGCCACGATGATGAAAATATGGATGTTCAAAGCAAAACTAACGCTGTCAAAAGGTCCTGGAGCGAAGAAGAGCTCATTGCACAGTGCTTCGTATTTTTCTTTGCGGGATTCGAAACGGTTTCGACACTTTTGATATTCCTAACGTACGAACTAGCTACGAATCCCGACGTCCAGCACAAACTACGAAACGAAATAAATGGTATAGAAGGTAGCCCGACATACGATACTATTCAGGGAATGAAATACATGAACATGGTCGTTTCGGAAACACTACGTAAATGGCCTTCTGCAAGCCTGGTATCTCGTCTTTGTACTAAATCCTATCAGTATGAAACAAAAGCAGGCAAACGGATTGAAATAAATGTAGACGATGTTGTTTTTATACCAATATATAGCATACAACATGATCCGGAGATTTATCCCAATCCGGATAAATTCGATCCAGAGCGATTTAGTGATGAAAATAAGTCTTCGATCAATGTAACCAATTATTTACCGTTTGGAATAGGTCCACGTATTTGTATAGGTGCGAAATTGATACAAGTGAACGAACGAAATTATTTTCATGTGAATTTTTATATTTTTCAGGATCGCGTTTTGCTTTATTGGAAGTCAAGACATTAATTTTCTATATACTATCGAAATTTTCTTTAGAAATTTCTGAAGAGACCGAAGTTCCGTTAAGATTGAAATTTGCAATTAATCGTATGGCAACTGAAAAGCCAGTTTATCTTCGATTTAAACGATTGATTCATTAAAATGCTTGCCACCGTCAAAGGGTTAATAAAGTATCTTAATTTTAGCTTGATATTTTTGAAAATTTCACCTCTATCGGATTACGCACTCCACAGTTAATTTCATTCAAAATTATAAATACCGTCAGTTATATATATAGTGGAATTCACAATCGAAACTAGTCTACTACTATGTTTCCCCTTTTTTTCGACAATTCGACGAAATGGATTATGATTAATTGTCATGATTAGCGTAGCCACTATCAAAATAACATAAGTTACCCATTAGCTTCATCACGCAATATTTATGTGCAGATGTATGTACATATGTACGCCGGGCTGATTATATTTCATCCCTACATGTTCGTGACTATACCAATTATTTTGTTTATTCAAATTTCACTGCCAAGTTCAATGCTACAGTGTGGCTATGTAATGCTTTCATAATCATGATTTTATTCAGAGTATGGGCACTATAATTTTGATAATGGTATTTACATGACATTTTTGTGTTGAGCTTTTAAGCATACGATGATAACTGAGTTTGTTGTGAATTTTTCAAAATTAAAAACGAAATTGAGCATGAGGCTAATATTTTGAAAAATAAATATTTCTACCATGAAATTAATAAAGTTTTAATTTAAATTTAGATAGACGTTTTTTTTCAGATATTTAGATACAGTAGAATCCGCTTATTACGACGCCGGTTATAACGACCAACCGTTTCTAGCGACGTAATTTAGCTGAATTTAGCTCTTACTTGTCCGGTTATAACGACGAAAGTTTGTTGTTTTTCCGTAAGATCAAGCGGTCTTGTCTCAGCGCTCCGTTGGTCGTTTGTTTACTGTTTCCCCGCAATTCCGAGCCACCAAGCCAGATACCGTTCCTTGTTTAATTTGTGCGCGTAAAAATGTCAACGCCTAAGCATCGAAAGTGTTTTACTACTGAAGAAAAGCGTGTGGTAATTCAACGTTTAGAATCAGGTGGATCAAATGTTACTCTTGCGAAGGAGTTGGTATTTCTTACTCTACCATATCAACAATAAAGAATAGCAAATGTAAGATTGAAGAGCTTTTCAATTATAACGTTTTGATTCCCAAGCGAATTCGGGCGTCCACACAGAATCAAGTGGATCAAGCATTGCTTCATTGGTTTAAAGTGCAACGAAACCGGGGAATACTCGTCAGTGGTATAAGGCAAAGCCAATCAGAAACAGATTAAAATACACTCTTTTTTAGCTGCTAACTATGTAATTTGTATCTGTAAGCTTGCAAAACTTTAATATGTGTCTCACATTCTGTAAAACAACCTTACTTCGTGTTTTTCCATTAAATTAGTTTTTCTTATGATAGCATTTTGTGTATCGTTTGTATTTACTGTAATATGTGCTTTGCTATGTAGCCAAGTAGTACTATAAGTAGTAGTACAGTTATAGGTACATTTCGAAAATCGCTTATAACGTCATCCGGTTAATACGACGGTAAACTTGCGTTCCCTAGGCCGTCGTAATAAGCGGACTCTACTGCACATGTTTTTTTTAAAATATCTTGACAAATATTGGTATTTAGAGGCTAGTCTGCCTTATCTTTCAGTACTCTTAGCGTCAAGCAGATCGATAGACTTATAAGGAGACTAGGTAGAAAAATAAAAATAAATTTAAAGAATTAATGTGTTGTAACTTTATTAGAGGTCGGAAACTTTTCAGACCAGCCAGCTCAAAGGTAGCCCGAAAAAATAAGCCAATTTGAAAGACAATTTTAAAGCGATCAAATCTAAAGTTTTGGCCCAATTATTTGGCCCTCTTTTCACTTATCATCTGACAAATAGGAAAAAACGTAAACGACTGCTTTTCGGCATTAATGGTATTAACCTCTCAATGAGAATGTGACAAAAGGATACAAAATCCTGAATCTGATAGAAAGCCGTAGCTTTCTGAAACGAGAGCGGAACGGAGACATATATCAGTTAGAGCAATAATTTTACATCTGGATGCAAACAAAGAAGGAACCCAAATCTAAACAATAGTTTTGTCCCCAGATGTATCTGAACAGTTGCTTACCGCTGGTAATCCACAAAATTTTAGTTTTCTTCTCCTTTTTAGTACAAATAACTAATCTATACTCCAACTGATCAGCTATCGGATCAAAGGAACAATTAGGGCCTAAACTCCATGGTGGGTCTAAAAAAAACCGGAGGCCAGAGGAAGGCAAAAAGAGGAGGAGCGAAACGTAGCTTCACGCCCAAAAGCAAAGAGTGGAGAAGGCAAGGATCAAGAGTAATCGTCCAAAACCCATTTGGTGAAGAAAAACCAGAACAAGGAAAGGCGGCATAGGGTCTTGAAACCTCCCTCTTTATCTATGACGGCAGGTCCACAAACAAAATTACAAATGAACTTTGCTGAAGCATGGAGGCACTCGACATGGCGTCCGAGGAGTTGCTGATAGGCGCTGCAAAACCGAAGAGTCAGAAAACTAGTGAGTAAAACAGTGCAGCCAGGAAACTAGTTAGATCAACTTATGAAAAGTTTCGTGTTCAAAGAAGAGGCCAGGAAAAAGGCACTTCTGCGAATGACTCAAGACCCAAAAATGATACTTCAGAGGACAGGCCGCCGAAGAAGGCGAAATGCACGGATAATCAAAACAACTGAAGCATCCTCAACACAGTAAGAGGCAAAGTGGAGCCTTACAGGGTATTCAAATGGCAATTATTCCGAAAGATATTCCCGTAGGACTTCTTACGACTGGCCAAATTGATGAGGTACAGAGGGCCCTTGAGGAAAGACTGCTGGCAGAGATTAAAGGAGGCATCGCCCATTTCTTCCTTCGCATTACCTACAAAGCAGGCTACGAGCCCCTTCACTTTATTGATAAGTCAATGGCTGAATGGATAAAAGTGGAGGCGTTAAGGATAGAGTCGTGTGAAGGAGCCAGTCTCCTACCCTCTTGGCAGATGAATCATCCTGTGCAATAGCAAGGAAGTCCTGGGTATTCATGGATGCGCAGAATCGCACCATACAGCTTTTGGGCTTAACTCGAAGCGCTCTGCGTTGCATTGTGCGCGTTCTTACGGGCCACTGCCTCATAGGACGGCATGCACAACGATTGGGAGTAGAGTCTAACAATTTCTTTCGGAGTTGTGGTTCTGAGGATGAGTCCGTCCTCCACCTCATGTGCCAGTGCCCGGCTTTGGCAAGGAGAAGGTTGGCGGCAATTGGTGCACCCTTTCTCTTAAACCTGACCGAACTGTCCCTGGTCAATTTAAAGAGGATAGTGCGGCTTGTCAAAGGAATCAGATAGTTTCCCAGGAAAGAGTCACAAATTATTGTGTCATCACAATGGGCCTCTCTTGTGCCTGTGTGTGTCGGTCAGCAGACCTCTGTGGATCGGCAGCCACTTCAACCTACCTACCCTCTTACATATATATTTTATGTGATAAACGTGCAGATGTTTTGATGAAATGTCCTTGGACTTTTTCGACAGATTTGAAAGTTCCCTAGATTGGCAACTCTGCTTCACATGATCGCGCAAAATTTCACAATTATATAATTTGTTGGTGGGAAATTCTTTCTTTAAATATTGCGGATATTGTCGGAATTTACCACAGAAAATCGCTTGCGATTCTCACTAAACACCAGCAAGTTTTAAATTAATGAAAAAGCCTTAAATCTATTTAGAAAATAATAGAAAAAATAAACAAATATTATTCATTATTAATGAAATTCGGCACATATTTTAAGAATAACAAAATCAGTTTTGTAAAATAAAGTTTTGCTTTTCTTAAATATTTAATACACTTTGGTAGTATTTAATATTTAATATACTTTAATTTTATACATTTTTTTCAAGCACATATGATATTCTTCAATTACTCTTGGTAATTAATTTGCATGGACTTCTTTCTATTTCTTTTTCAACCCACCCCCAGTCTATTAGTTATATTTGTAATTTACCCCCAACAATTCAATTGCGTAGAAAATTAATTAATCTAGTTCCTTCAACCTAAAACAGCCATAAATAGAGTGTCGCACAACAACAACAAAAAATATACATTTCGAGTGGATGTTTTGTGTGTTGGGGAAAAAAGTGAATCTTATCCGAGCGCATTCTGCAAGTACCTTCTACAAAGTATTACCACCTAACGACACCATTACATACTTTCTCCCCCATGTTTGGCTGTAATTAGATCAAGGAAACCATTTAACGGCTTACCAACCTATCTGTACACAGAATTGTGCATGACGAGGATATAATTTGTAGCCACCCCCTTTTTCAGGACTTTATATTCGAGAACGGCAATGGGAGAGGGGGATGGTATTAGGATACTTGTTAATATATTATGCAAACATTTGAATCTCGATAATTCGATGGTTATGCGTATATGTTTACATAATTGTGTGAAATAAATGGTATTTTGAGTTGCAGGTGTTTAAAATCAATTGTGATGAATTGTTTGCATTCATCTATGAAGTAGATGTATAGGATGACGAAAGAATTCTAGCACGGATAGAAGATATGATTTATTTTTAAAATGCAGAATTTGTATAGATAACTGTCGAAGAATATGTAGAATTTCATGTACATTTTTGAAGGATTCGTTGATGTATTTTAATAGGTGTTCAAATAAAACAAAAAACGTACAAAATACGACATTTCGAGAACTAAAAAAAATTTGTGTTGTCTATACTTCGACCACAGAGATAGTAACTTCGACTAAATGAAACTTGCTGTATGTCAAAACATAATGTCAGTTCTTTTACAGTGATAACAATAGTGTGGCAACATCTTTCTTACAGCAGAGCAGCCTAGTGGTGAGTTACCGTCTGGGGAAAAGATTAGCCAATGAAATGACGGCTTTGAAAGGACATGGACTACTACAAGTTTCAGCCGCAGTTGATGATGCAAATTAAAGAAGCGTAATTTTAATGTTTTTCATTATTTGTGTTTAATATACCTAGATGTGTTTTCTGCGATACATTCCAGCGTGCCAAATTCGGAATTTAGAATTGGTTCCGACTAATCCGAAAGTGAGCGAATGCGATAAAAATATAAAAAGCTCTTGAAATAAATAAAACTATTGACTGGGGTTTTACTGTTCATTATTTTATGAGAAACATTTGAATATTTTTTAAGAATCTCTTCTGAAGTTTGGAAGAAACAAATTTAAAATCAATCGGAATTCGTTGCGAATATTTCACTGAGTTCGAACAAATACCAAACAAAGTGCGAACGAATCTGTGATAGAGAAATTGTTAAGAGTTTGTTGTGAAATACGTTGGAATTTACAACAAATTCCGAACCTAAGGCCGTTAATGTTTCGTTCAGCAAATTAGGTATTAAAACAGTACTTTAGTCGTATAACTGTATTTCACGCATAAGTGCACGTGCCTACAACGTTTTTTTCAAATTGTTTTGTTTGAGGTGTTAACAGTGTCTATTTAAAGGTTCGAAGTGTTACTCAAATTTTTTCTTCTCTAATAGCTTCTCCCTTTTGTATTCAGAAGCTGCCGTGCGAAGATTTCCTTCGAGAAGACGGAACGAGCTCGAAAGTTTTTTTAATAAAGGCTTATATAGCAGCAAAGCCAAGCTTAACAAACGGAGGAAAAAGTTTTTTACTTTAAATAAATAAAATGAAATGAGAGAAAAAATAAAAAGAATCAGTATTGGAATTAAAAATAATAAGTATTTTATTGAATACGAGGTCTGGCTATTAAATAACGAGACTGCGCGCCTAGAGGGTGCCGTAGAGGGGTGGGGAAAAAAACGAGTGGTGCGTTGGGTATCTAGATATCTTGTCTATGCACGTACCAAAACACATTCTCGTCACTATTATTGTATTTGTGCAGTACCGGTTTGAAACGAACGTGTTTTTTTCTCGTGCCGAAAACCATGTTTGACGAAAAACGAGAGCAACGTATCAATCTCAAATTTCTCGTTAAATTGAAAAAAACTCCGACTGAGTGCTATAAATTGTTGCAAATGGCCTATGAGGACAATTCTCTATCTCGTGCGCGTGTTTTTGAGTGGTGTAAGCACTTCAGTGAGGGCCGAGAGAGCACTGAAGATGACCAACGCCCAGGTCGCCTTATCACTGTTTCAGCTCCGGAAACAGTGACCAAAATCAACCAAATTGTGCGTGCAGATCGTCGAATGAGCATCCGGATGATTGCCGAGGCTGTAAACGCCGATAAAGAAACGGTTAGACAAATTTTACACGAGGAATTACACATGACAAAAGTCTGTACGAAGTTCGTGCCAAAAAACCTGACTCCTGACCAAAATCTCTTGCGTCAACAGGTCTGCTCAAATTTCCTTGAAAGGTTCCGGACTGATGAAAAACATTATTACTTGCGACGAAACGTGGATTTTTCAATACGATGTTCAAACAAAGCGGCAATCGATGCATTGGAAGACGCCTGAATCGCCCAGAATCAAAAAAGCAAGGATGTCCAAATCAAAATTCAAGGCAATGTTGATCGGTTTTTTTTCGACATTAACGATATCGTGATGACTGAATGGGTTCCAGAGGGTCAGACTGTCAACCAAACTTACTATTTGTCAGTTTTGGCAACACTGCGAGAACGAGTTCGTAAGAAACCGTCCGAGTTGTGGAAGAACAACTCGTGGATTTTGCACCAGGACAACGCACCTGCCCATAACGCGCTATCTGTGAAGCAGTATTTGGCCGGTAAGCGCACTCCAGTGCTCGAACACGCGCCGTACATGCCAGATTGGCACCGTGTGACTTTTTTGTTTCCGAAGATAAAATCTGCTTTGAAAGGGACCCGATTTGAGTCGATGGAAGCGGTAAAGCAAAAAACGGCAGAGCTCCTAAAGGCCCTCACCAAAGAAGACTTCCAGTACTGCTTCGATCAATGGAAAAAAACGTATGGAAAGGTGTGTGGCGAGAAAAGGGGAGTATATTGAAGGGGAGCATTCGAATGTAGAATAGTTTTTATAATAAAACCCTTTTTCGTAGCCAGTCTCGTTATTTAATAGCCAGACCTTGTATATGTTATATGAATATGTTCGAAAAGTATTGGGAGCATTCTCAAAGAACAACTTAAAAACTTAAAAATTTATAAAGGATTCGTAAAGAATTCACAAGGAAATCCCAAAGAATCCGCGATGAATCCCGAAAGAAATGAACCAATGTACAAAAGCTTTTTAAGAGCTTAAGAGGGGAAGTTTGAGTACTTTCGGAGTTTTTGTAACGTTTCCCATATACCGGTCTTAAAGAAATCGCAATGAATAAGTTAAGTAACAATCCGAAAGTTTTTTCTGAATTCGCTTCAATTTTCTGAAAGAATTATCAACGAAATGCTGACGAATTTGGCACACTGGGATGTTGCGTTTAACATCTATAGCAACAAATACTACTTACGTCTACTGGCAGAAAAGACCTCAAAGTTAAAAAAAATCGCAGACCAATCAACAATGAGAGCTGATAAAATCTATTCAATCGATTTTCATTGATACCTTCAAGCAATTGAAACTCACCCGTCGAGTTCATGATCCTTCAAAAATTTCCTTATCCTTCACTTTATACATAAAATGTGTTCCCAAATCGACCGACCCTTCACAAACTTTAAGAATTTCTCTTTTCTTTTGTATCAATATCATGTTATATACACACCTGCATACATATATCAACTGGCAAACAGTAAAGCCAACAGTATTCTAAGTCACTTGAACAAAGAAGGATGCGAAACTTTTAATTTATATTCAGAAAAGAAATAACACTTGTCCGCTATAACCTTTTTTTTTTTTGAATTTAATTGTTTTTGTTTGAATAGTTTTTGTGTATTTCGTGTACGTCACGAGCTTTTCTACTGCCTGAAGCCTGGTAGCAGTGGTAAAGTTTTATATTGTTGGAAGCGAAAAAAAAAACACCCGAACAGAATAATGCGAATAAAAAAAAAGGTTTATTTCTAGATGATGTAGAGGAAAGGTTCGAATGTTTTTGTCAAGTTGTAGATGGGTATGTTTATGTTTGGACTTTTGTATGATTTCGTGATACAATACCTTTATTGTATCAGTTGGGTTGTTTTTAGTATTTTAGAATGAGTGTACAGTTCACACTTTGGGCGGATGTGTTTGCTTTATTGATTTCGTTGAAATTATGTATATTTGCTTGGAAAAGTAATTTGAAGTATGTGAAAACATTCTATCGAATAGGGTGTAACGTCTAGATTTGTATACCATTTGAAGATGTAAACGTTTTTTGAAAGATTGATAAATAAACGTCTTTTAAAATTTTGACAAAAACTTTGATACAAATAGACTAACTTCAACGCGGTTTAGATATTCGAAAACTAATAATGTCTAGCTTGTTCGATGGTGGTCATAAGACTTCCTTTGTCTCCATACATAGCGCTTTTCTCAGAACATAGAGATCTAAGGAAATGAAACAAGCGTATACATAGACGAAATTTAGTGAAGCAATTTTACTACAAAGGTAAAATCTATAAATAGAACAAATCGAGAGAATTGCTACCTCAGATATTCCCCTTGGTTTCCCCTATACCTGAGCTTTTGTTGTTGCTGAGTTACTAATTGTCAAATTCGCGTGCACATGGCCAACTATTTTTCTCTATCTATCTCACTCTATCTTTCTGTTCGGCGGAGTAAGTGAATGTCAAATTCCCTTACTACTACTACGCTTTTAGCTATCGTCGGTTTGCAGTGCACTGTTTATCGGTGGGTGGGTTTGCATTGCGATCAGGTTGGCCACTTGCAATTTGGCTGGTGGCTGGTGGAGATCAAAGATCAAACGAGGAATCCGGTTCAAATTTAAAGGCGTGTTGCTATAAAACTGGCTGGCTGGAGGATGCAGTCCCTACAGGACTTAACCCCTACTCGCATGAGAGATAAAAGAGTCACATCGAAGGAAAAGTCGATGGAAATAATGGTCGTCTGTTCCAACTAAGACTTGCTCAGAAACATCTGCATCGGAGGATAAAGCCAAGTGCTGTCACGACCTCTGAGCTAGGTGGTAGATAGAGGTAAAGGTCCTTCAAATTAACATATACCATTCCAAGGCAATTTCAGATGCTCTGCCTCTTCCTCTGAGTGAAAATGCGAAAGAGATAGTTTTAATCCAAGAACCATGGGTTGTTAAGAGACCAAGAGCCTGTGTCCTTATCATGAAGTCCATAAATGTCCATAGAAGTCCATAGCTCAGTCGCCAACTATAAGATTGAATCATTATATGAGTTCATCTTGCCATAAAAATTTAAAATTGACAATTAGCCCAATAGAAGTGAGGTTCTGGATTCAACAATGCTAAGTGAGCACTCTGCGCATCTTTTCACGAGATGGAGAGTTTCACAGCAGTGTTCACTTTCACCACACATATACATGGCATTCACATTAGGAGTACTGCAACATATGGAGCTTGCGAGGTCCTGCAACTCAACAAGATCCATGGGGAATTTAAAGTTCAATGGTGGAGTAGTGAGATTGCATCTCTTCGAAATGAATGCCAGGAGTTTAATCTTTACGAAAAGGTCAACCATTGGTTGAACTACAAGGTTAAATTAAGGCTATTCAAAAATTCCGTGCGTACGGCGAAAACTCCTTTATATAAAACTTTTAATATCTTCATTGAGAAAACTGTTCTTCATGTCTTCATTGAGCAAATTGAGAAATCAGTCTCTTACGGATTATACGCTTGCCGCCTTCTTGGACACTGAGGGAGCCTTTAACAACATGAAGTCTAACGCGATTATTGAGGCATTATCGGCGCTGAATGCTGATGAGTGGCTGATTGCTTCTATCGGGCAGCTTTTTAAGAATCAAGTAGTAATATGTTTTCTGAGGAACGCTCGGGTACATCTCTAGGTGGAGTTCTCTCTCTCCTGTTACGGAACAACACGGTAAATACTCTCTTAATGAGGCTGGATCGTGCCGGCTGCCAAGTGGTTGCTTATGCAGGCAGCATAGCCGTAGCAGTGCCGGGAAAGTATTTATCTACGATAAAGAAGAGATTATATTACTCTCTTGACATACTTCACATTGGAGCCGTGGGAGCGGCTTGAATGTGAATACAAGCAAAGCGGAGCTAGGACTGTTTACAAGGAAGTACAACGTTCCTCGTTTCGGCTTACCGAAATTGAACGGGGTCTCTATTGACCTGAGCCAGAGGTTAAAATATTTATGGCTCATCTTCAACTCGATGTTAATATGGACCTACAAAATACCAGAAAGAGCGCGGAAGGCTTTCAGTGTACTTTACTGCTGCCGAAGAGCCATAGAAGTGAATTGAGATTTGCAGTATCGTACTGTTGCTTTTCTTTATACTGCAATGGTTGAGCTAGTTTTATTGTTTGGAGTTGCGTTCTGGTGCTAGGTTGCTCTTAAGATTACCTGTAGACGCCAGCTTGAAAAAGTGCGAACGTTAGTTGCACTCCTGGTGTCTGGAGCACTACGAACCACGTTTACTAAAGCCCTTTCTGTTCTGCTTCATTGGTTACCAACCAATCTACTGATCTTACAGCAAGCTAATATTGTTGCTCTGAGACTGAATTGTATTTGAGAACAAATTTCGGCCATGATATGAGCGATGGCTGAGGGAGTTCCTGCTCCAGCGGATGTTCATTACATCACTCTAATAGATTTAGAGTTTAAATATCCCAAGGATGCTAGAAAGTCCTGAGCTGATCGATCATCCTGTACGATGACAAGATAGTCCTGGGTCTCCTTGGTCGCGCATCCCACCAGGCTGCTTTTAGGCGTTGTGCTCTGTGCGTTCTTACGTGCCACTGCTTCATAGAAATGCACGATTGGGTGCAATGTTAACTTTTTTAGGAGCTGTGGCTTGAAGGACGAGGAGGAATCCGTCCTCCATCTCATGTGCCAGTGCCCGGCTTTGGCGAGGAGGGTGGCTGCACTTGGTGCACTCTCTCTTTCAATATTTGACCGAGCTATCCCTGGTCGATTTTTAGAGGATAGTGCGATATATCAAAGGAAGCAGATGGTTTCCTGACTTCGGTGACTAGGGAATTGAAAATTACTGTGGCATCATAACGGGCTTCTCTTGCGCCTCTGTGCGTTTGTCGGTAGGCTTTTGTCGATCGGCAGTCACTTCAACCTTCCTACCTCATACTTCTTTGCTTGCCTAACCGAAGTGGCTCCGATGGACTTGAAGGGAATCACTCAGTTTTCATCAAGGACTCGGGGTGCCTCTTTACTTAATATGGTTTATGCACTACTAAATACGGTATCACATTAGGCCCATGTGTGCTTTCTCCGGAGTCTGTCTGGAGGAGGCAGCCGCAAAACCTAACTTAAGCTACACTATAAATCTCTGTTTTGAGTAGCCGAGTAGGTAACCCAAAAATGTTCGAATACCGGGCTTCAAGTCAACCAAGCTCTGAATAAGTATTTCAGTCAAATTAGAGGTAAAGTTAGTCGTGGTACTTATCATCTCACTCTCGTATGCAATGATTCCGAATGAAATTTCTACCGACTTCAATCCTTAGATCCGACAAGGATTGTGGCGCGACTACTGTTATTGCGTCTTCCAATCCACTGCCACAGCAAACGGTAAATGAACTAGTTCATATCTACTTAAACTAATACTTATTTGTACGTTTTATGTTTGCCTGGAAAAAATATCCTCGATATGAATATTTTTAAGCGAAAACTCTCAAGCGGTTACTTCTCTGTTGCCCCAAAAATCTGTATTCCTAGAAACATATAATACGACAATTAAATTTTATATCCAACAGCCGGAACTATACAGCACTAAATCAACATCTCCAAAACTCAACGCCTCATTTACTTCATATTCTGCTGAGTCAACAACCCATCGTTATCCATCTCCATCTATAAAATTGTTCCGGTCGATCCGGAAAATTTACTTCGAGTATAATCAAGTCATATTTTGAACCTCGTCAATGACACTGACCGAAATCTATGCATTGTGAACACTAAAAGAGAAAGTTTTACGTCTTTTTTTCCCCTCGCAAACCCATTCACCAAACAATGCATGTAGTCAACAAAAGCATGCATCATCCACCACCATCGTCTTGTTCGCTATTATCTGAGATTTACCCTACTCGTTGGATAGATGCCGGGGTTAAGTGGTTCCGTAAATAGATACAGACAAAAAATAAATTCCTATCATATGTCTAGAAAAACAGCTCACAGGATTTAATACTAAGCAATTTAAAAGCGAACATATAAATATGTTGAAAGGGTGTGTCCTATACATATAAAATATGATTTGGATTTTTCACTACCCTCTGCTTAATATTCTGGAGAAGCTGAGGTTTTTCGGAAGCAGCGAGGGAAGGAATGGGGAATTCATCGATTTCCACCAACGGTCACCTTATACTACCAGGTAGGATACACCTTTTTAAATCTCAAAGCTTGTAGAGGCGAGCGTATCAAAGTGCCCTCAATTCAACATAACAAGAATGAAACGCATGGATAAAAAGGATTCACATACGATTTTCGGAATTAAATGGATCCAATTAGGTTTGAATATTTCTTAAAATGTTACGTAACAAGTATTTCGCCAAATAGAATTGTGTAGTACGTATCATCTCATCCTTGAAATATGTTTTATTTCTAAGTGTGATGCCTTATAGGACTCACAGGACTCACATTACACAGATTTAATTATGCTTGAAATTCTAACTTTCGGTGTTAGAGCTCTTAGCTAGAAAACTATTGCGAAAAACCGACATATCTAGCAAAGTATTCTAGGCGAGTATTAATTGCAATAAGAAAAATAATGCAAAAATGGCTAAAGCTGATGTTTGAAAGGTGAAAATAGATTGTTTAGAACAAGAAAAGAAAAAAAATTAAACCTAGATCATATATGTACATAAACCTTAATTTAAAAACTAGTTATTATTTCCAATTTATTTTGATGTAGATTTTAATCTAGACAATTACATTAATTCTTAAATACATAAATTACTTTAAATGATGGCACACAATATTTAACTTCGCTTATTAGCTACATTTGTTTGGGATTTGAGCTTCCCCTCAATCTCGACAAATCTGGCAGCCTTGTATCAATTGTGCAACTGCTACGGTTATTGCGGAAAGTCCAGCTCATTTGCATTGCTAGCTTCTGCAGATGCATCTTTTGCAATAAGAGTGTTCGTAACTGTTTAGAACAGAATATATATATATTTATTGAAGCCTAATGGTGCCCAAAGAGGCCAAATAAAAAGGTTAGTTTTGAACTAAACGTCAGTTAGATTTAACATTACGCTAAGGAAGTATCACTAGTTTCAGTTAGACCTCAACCTTTCTACACGATGAGTTTTATATTTAGCATGTTAGATTGTGTTAAGCTAACAATATTATTAAAGAATAATAGATTAATAAAATCCAGTAGGACAATATAGTGTAAATCCGTTAAATTCAAGACATTGTTATGCTAGTTATTCAGTAAGTCGAGTTAAGAACATGTATATTACTCAAAATAAATGTTTTCAATAAAAAAAATAGATCATGCAAGTCTTATTTTGTAGAAAGATATATGGTGAGTGCACCAATAGTAGGCCATTCTAATAAATAAAGCACAAAAAATGATAATACAAACATAAATATCTCTTTTTTGCGACTATTTAAAGATCTAAGTAGTACTTAGTACTCATGTTAAAATTGAAATTCGGGAAGAACATTTCTCGTTCTCAAGATATGAGTACCAAAATAACAGTAAACAGGGATTAATCGAAACTCCGATTCACTGGAGAGAATAAGCAGAATAGACTAAATTCAAATAGCAAATAATATACGTGAAAATACAATAAGAAAACGCAAAGTAGCTTTCAAATAACAAATTTCAAGAGCTAAAATGCAACCGACTGGAATTAAATGACAGCCTGACTGGGACACTGTCTACCGAGTAGCTGCGCACGAAGAAACGGAGGGCTAGTACTCAGATATTATGTCCGACAATGCTTCCTAACATCATCACGACATCATTCTTGCAGCATCCTGTGACTGCTATTGCTGACGACATAAGGGCACCGCCTGTAATCGAAAAACCGCCACTAGTAAGCGAGAAAGAGCTGAAAGAGCTCTGCAGTAAAGTCAGCGATTGTAAAGATCCTGGACTCGATGGAACTAAGTTCTTAATGTCAGACTGCGAAGGAAACCGGGCATATTTGTGAAAGGTATTCTCAAGCCAATTGAAACTGTAAAGACTTGTATTCATACCTAAGGAAAACAAACTTCCTTCAACAAACCTTCATTGTAAAGGACCCGTATGTCTGCTGAACTCAATAGGTAAAGTCCTCGGGCGCATTGCTGGTGCGAAATGGGGAAAAAAGAGTACTGCAACTATGGAAGCCCCAAGCTTCATTAGGTGGGTTTGTTTTGCACTCTTGGGCACTATTTTGTGCAACTCACCATACCCTACCTTAACCTGCTCTGCCAAAGGTGCAAAAAAACGCATCTAATCTGGACCTGATATCAAGCTAACTCCAAGACAAAAAACTTATATTCGAAAGCGACAACAGAACGGAAACCTAACCGCGAACGTTCCACAAGGTCCTGCAATGGGCCCACTTCTGTGGAATATAATGTACGATAAGGTGTCAAGGTTCCCGCCACCAGCAGAGTGTACACTGATCGATTTTGCCGACGACATAGCAATAGTAACAGTGGCTAACCATATCCACCAAATTGAGGCTGCTACGAGTGCTGTCTTTGCTCAAGAATAAATATGGCTGAACGCCGCCTGCCTAGATCTAACGGAGCAGAAAACAGAAATTGTGCTGATAACTAGCCGGATGAGGGTTGGGTTTATGACGGGACGAGTTGGCTCTCAATCCATGAAATCAAATATCATGGAGTTGTCTTGGATAACAGACTGAGCTTTAAGGAGCACATAGGCAATGCAAGCGCAAAAATACAGTCATCGCTTGCCAGAATATTGCCAAACATTGGAAGGTCGAAGACTGTCAGGAGGAATATTTTGACTGGAATGGTAAACTCGGTGGTCTTTTGCGCTTCCCGTGAAGGCTGATGCTCTCGTCGTAAGCTCATCTCTGATATCACTACACCGGCTCAGCTTGCTGAGGAATATAAGTGGTTTTCTCACGATCTACAGATGCTGCTTGAATTATAGACTGTATGATGATCATCAATATCCTCGCAGATGAAACTAAACGAGAGCATGACGTTGTGGATCGGAGCCGAAGAGACGCAACTAAACAAGAAGAGCGAATAGTGTCCTTACCCAAATGGCAGCGTCCCCGGGCTTCGGATGAGAAAAGAAGCTGTACTTATCATTTGATACCAGAAATTATACGTTGAGTGCAGAGGGAGCATGGTGATCTGGGCCCAGTTTCTCATTAGGCATGGCTGCTTCCACCAACAAATGTATATATTTGGGCATGACGATACACCAACAGGCCCAATCGGTCATACAACGGAAGAGGGTACTGGGTACCAATGAAGGACTCAAACTCCACAATGGCCGTCATCGCAAAAATAAACTTTGAAGTGCATTAAACTACTAAAAATCGCGAGTTCTCTTTGAAAATTAATAATTTTTTGAATACAGTTTAGAACTTTTTGAAGGATGATGACAGAAGAACACTCTTTAAAAATGGTTGTCCTCGAACAACGATTGATGAAGCACCATAGAAGTATTCGTAAGAAACGAAGATCGATGAAGGAAAATGGTTTGGAAGGATAACACCAAAAAAAAAGGTTAATGAAGCATATACGTACAATGATGAGCTTGTAAGTGATCTAAAAGCGGACGAACTGAAAAACACATCTATCACAAATTAACTCCCTTTTTATAGTTTCTTCGTCACTGAAATGGTGGATAGAAATGATACCATGGTCGTGCCATTGTCCTCGATGGTATCATTTGAAATGTTCTTCTCTTCATCATCTGAGCGACGAAGAAACTATAAAAAGAGAGTTTTTTTGCGATAGTTGCAACCAAAAATGAAACGATTATTAGATTTTTTGGCTGTCGCCATTTGTTTTTCTAATAACTGTCGATTTAACCCCTTTATAGTTTTAAATATCAAAGACTGAAAAATACTATATTTTTGCATATTATTTTGTTAATTTTCGTCGTGTTGTTTTTATATTTAAAAAAAAAACTGAATAAATATAATTATTCAGTTTTTTTTTATTTTATTCTAAAGGACTTTGCTTCTCAAATATCTAACCTCTAGAGCCAACCGGGCACTAATGCAAATAGGAGCCAATAAATAAATTCCGCGGGCCAAATACTGTTGATAATATACAGTTTCGATAGATTTCACTATTTCTCTAACGTAAGCATAACAAAATAAAGTCAGCTCCGAACTTTATCAAATTTCAAGCAATAAAAAAAATAAAGGTTAAGGTGTAGTTTTTGGGTCCACCCCCGGAGTAGGTGGGCAACTGTTCGAGAGTGTTGTGGATGGTCCCCCTAACAACATCCAAGTGGAAAATCGCGGCGTTGTGGTGCTTACGTACATTTGAATCGTGAAAATCTTCAGCTACGATCTTCGGCATATGTGCAGAAGATCATTAATAAAAAAGAATAAGCGACTCATCAGATACCCATACAAAATTTCGGCATTTACTGGTACATGGTTCGGCGGAGGACAAAAATTTCAAAAAATATATGTCTCTTTATTGCCTATTTTTTGTGGATTGGTACACCGAATATTTATGCGCTAATGGCTGCGGTTCGACTCAATAAAGAAAACTGTCATCGACTACACATCTTTTTGTCGAGAAGTATTCCGTCATTGGGCGGAGAACAGCGAACGGCGAATTGGAGGAGTCGGATGTATCATTGAAATAGACGAGTGCAAGCTCGGGAAAAGAAAATATAATCGTGGTCATCTAGTACCTGGCCAGTGGGTATTTGGTGGTATCGATCGACCCTCACAAATGACTTTTATCAGTTAGTTTCACACACACCCCTCTGTTATTGAGAAGTTTTTGGTAAAATTTCTAATAATACTCATAATTATGTTCTCTTTAATTCAAACTTCCGCACTTTGTAACTTTTTTTAGGGGTAACCGCCATGTTTTTTTTGCTTCGGGATCGTTTTCGACACCCTTATGGATGCCCCGAACTGTTGCCCACCCGCTCTGGGGATGGACCCAAAAACTCCACCTTTACCAAAATAGATTTCATAAATGTTTGTGTTTAGTTATAGTTATAATCCGTCAAAGTGGAAAAAATTGTTATGTGACTGGCTACTAGTTTATTTAACCTACACCAAAACTTGAAGAGGTTACAAGCCCCAAAGTAGTACAGGACACCCATTAGAGGGACTTTATCATGTTAGTTCCTTAACCATATTAGTTAAGCATTAACCTAGGTCCCAGTCAGTAATATTAAAGAAATGTAAAATCTATTTTGTTTCATGCGTATTTTATAATCAAGTGTCTACTGGGTGTGAGTTTGTATATTGAATATAAATGTTACATTGTAAGTGATACCATAAAAAGTGCTCCCAATTTTACAATAAAGTCAAGTTCCTACATACCTTTCGAAACAGTCGTCGTGAAATAAAAAATGTGTGTGTTTTATGTTGCAAACTCATTCGATACTACGTCAAGTATGATTCCTCTTCTAAAAAAAAAAAAAAAAAATTGAAAAACAATATAATATATCTACATAATTTCTGTTTGGTAAAGCTAACCTGTGTAAAACCTGTCTTGCAAAAAGTACTGCATCGCATTGCAGTTAGATTGTCTTTCCGGTTACTGTTGAAGATTTGAACGGCAGAAGGAACTCTTTTATATGCTTGGAACTTGGAACTCGTTTATATGGTTAATGATGCTTTCTCTGAAATTAAAATATAAAATTTACTTTTATTTTTTAATGCATGTAAGTATACCACAAAATAGCCATAAGAGAAGAGTTTACAGAAATTAATGTTTATCTTTGAGCGAATAGTTATTTTTTTGTCAATAGTTGAGGTAAATCATATGAATAGACTAGAAACTCTCAAGATGAGCACACTTTTAAGCACGAAATACACGTCACAGCGACTGTTCCGATTTGAGATCGAATATGACCGAAAGATCCTGAAAGATCGTACCGATGTCGGCAAAGCGGCTGTAAGGAGGAAAATACACGGTACAGCGAGAATAAAACAAACATGCTACCATGCGATACCGGTACACGGACACAAACTGTACACCAGCCGTATACGATCTGAAATTGATACAGCCGCTGTACCGTGTATTTCGCGTTTCTGCTGGCGCGGTAATCCCTTTGATTACCGCGGACATTTTTTCTCCTAGAAGATATCGCAATAAATCCCGGCACAAGAACACAAACAGTAACCACCTAACATAATTGTCTCTTCAGATAACACAACGGTAAATTACTCGAAATCACTTTCCCACAAATCAACAGACGAATTGATATACATATTTCACCAAACTTAAGGTTAGTACGCTGGCGAGCCTGAATTCCGGACACTCGTTGTGCTATTTATTTCTACACGGAAAAATTTTCGTGTAGAGAAGTGTAGAATATTACAAAGTGACAGTTAATTGCTCTCAACTTTGGCGGCATGGGATTTAGAAATTAGCTTTCTTTGAAAATAACCTTTACAATCTACCAACTGTATGTGAAATACTATGTTACTATTCCATCAATGCTTCTTTCAGCTCTTCAGTTTTAAATTCATTCAGGTTTGCTGCCTCATCATACTGCTATTAGACTAAGAGCCAGCGCCTGCCAGACTTACGTCATAGTATAAAGGCTAAAATTTTGTGGGTGTATTCTCACTACTGTAGGTAAGAAAGTTCGGGGGTTACAAACCTTGACTAACGGTGGCTTATACAGGTAGCAGGTTACAAAGGTGTGCAAAAACCGGGCTTACTTACGTTAAAGTATAACGTCTGGGATTTTGATATTATATTTAAATAACTATTTTAAGTCATGGTTTAAGAAGCCAGACGCATCCGAAGGGTCTAACGCTACAAATACACCGAGAAAGCGTTGCCCATGAATATGTAAGAGAATATTATTATTAGTATTAACTACGACCTTTAGAGCTTAGTGAAGTTAAAAAATAATGAAATTTGCATCTATACTTACATATATGTATGTATATATAACTTTCCTCTTTCGAAGGTAAAAGTATACTGCCCTACTAAGCATAAACGTTCTATGTACATTTTATTACTTTCGAGATATTCAATGATTTGTGTTTTGATTTGTGCTGGATAGACTGAGAGCCAGCCATACGTCAAAGTATAAAGGCTAAAATTTTGTGTGAGTATTCTCACTACTGTAGGGAAGAAAGTTCGGGGGTTACAAACCTTGACTAACGGTGGCTTATACAGGTAGCAGGTTACTAATACGTGCAATAAACTGGCTTATTTATGCTAAAGTATAAAGGCTGTGATTTGAATGTTATGTTGAAATTACTATTTTAGGTCAATGTTTAAGAAGCCAGATCCATCCGAAGGGTCTTACACTCCCACAGACTTTCTATAAGGTCAAATACATCCACCCTTAAAACGACAGCCCATGTACATAAATATATGTTAGTACTGGGTTGGGTACAAAATCTCGTATGACAATATCCCGTTTATAAAATCCCGATTACGAAATCCCGCATTACAAAATCCTGAAACATAACCCCCGTAAGACAAAATCCTGTATTACAAAATCCCGTAGTAAAAAATCCCGTAGTTTTGCGCGGCGCCGCGCCTGATTCTATATTATGCAAAACTACGGGATTTTTCCTTCAGCTCTTGTAGCTATTGCATCTAAAACGACGAAAGCTAAAATTAATGGAGGAGAATCAGAGAAGAAAAATTTGGCAAGGTACCAAAAAAATAAAAAAATTATTGAAAAAAGGTTTGAAACTGAAACAATCAATTATTTAAGAAGAATCGCGTACAATATGTCTCTATGTTGAATTTTTTTCCCAAATAAAAACTTAAATCACTGTTTTTATTATTTCATTATATGAATAGGTTTCATTTCACGAAATTTTGAGTTTCGGGATTTTGTTTTTTGGGATTTTGAATTTCGCGATTTTGTATTTCGGGATTTTGGAATACGGGAATTTCGAAACATACGGGATTTTGTTCATTCGGGATTTTGTGATTCGGGATTTCGATACGATCCCGTTAGTACTCAAATAATACTAATACTTATAATTACCGCTACAATTATTTTATTTACATTTTTCAAAGGCTTAAAATATTGTGCCAATATATACATAATTAATACTTATGTAACAATGTTACAATAATTTAATCATCGTTATTTTCATTATTTTTACCATCTCCATCATTTTCATCATACTCCCAATCATGGACTTGATCGCTTTCATCGGATTCACTGCTGTCACCATCTGATATGTCTGTAAAAAAACAAGTTTATTAGATTCTAAGTAAGTAATGATTAAAATTCATCGTTTCATTAAAAAAGTACCTGGCGGAGTTTGTAGTGCATCAGTAACGAAGTCCGGCAATTGATCGCCTTTGAACCATTTAAATTCATATTGGTTGTCATTTATGATCCATCCATAATTTTCCGGGTTGTATATGTGCGGGTTCTTCAAGTGAGCCGCAGATGTAAATGAGTCATTCCAAATAAAATTCAGAAATTTCGATGCGAGTAATTTACCACCATGTAAAAGTGAGCTAATTCAGCACGTCTTAAGGAAAAAATATATTGCAAGCATATGGATGCTATCCAGCACAAATCAAAACACAAATCATTGAATATCTCGAAAGTAATAAAATGTACATAGAACGTTTATGCTTAGTAGGGCAGTATACTTTTACCTTCGAAAGAGGAAAGTTATATATACATACATATATGTAAGTATAGATGCAAATTTCATTATTTTTTAACTTCACTAAGCTCTAAAGGTCGTAGTTAATACTAATAATAATATTCTCTTACATATTCATGGGCAACGCTTTCTCGGTGTATTTGTAGCGTTAGACCCTTCGGATGCGTCTGGCTTCTTAAACCATGACTTAAAATAGTTATTTAAATATAATATCAAAATCCCAGACGTTATACTTTAACGTAAGTAAGCCCGGTTTTTGCACACCTTTGTAACCTGCTACCTGTATAAGCCACCGTTAGTCAAGGTTTGTAACCCCCGAACTTTCTTACCTACAGTAGTGAGAATACACCCACAAAATTTTAGCCTTTATACTATGACGTAAGTCTGGCAGGCGCTGGCTCTCACTCTATATATTATGAACCAAACCAAAGTTTATGAAAGAAACCAAGTTCTAGTAGCAAATTTTAAAAACTACTTTCACTTTAAATTCAATTAGACTGAATGAAAATAGGCGTAGTTTTTCGAAGTAAAACAATTATGTAATCTATTTAATAATTGTTTATTTGATATATATTTCCTTCACACGAATACATAATTTCCATCCATGCATTTCATATCGCGTACACATGCGGTGTTGAAAACTTTAGGTCTGTTCGCGTACCTGAATCTATTATAATATATTCAAATAGATTCGCATAATTGCTTCAAGCCAAATTTTGCAGCAAAAAGAAGCCAGCTGCCAAATTATGTTACTGTTGCAGTTTGCTGAAGTACGCTAACAGATCTTTTATAACGTCGCACTAATTCAATTAACCAACCAGCTAATTAAAGTGCTTCCAAGCAAACGTATCTGCCAAAAAAACCAAATGTGCTGGAAAATCATTGCTTCAAGTTCTGCAGGAACTATCCTACGCATAAAATTAGAAGACAGAAAGTTCCGACGTACATCAAATTTCAAATTTTCAAACAAAATTCAAATTTGACGCGCGGTCAAAATGGCCAAAATGATTGCTTTCCGTGACCAAATAAATAGCAGACCATTTAATTCAGGCATCTCGTGCCTGAAAAAACTCTCCACTTGTGCTGCAGAGCCACCTACGAGCGAAAAGCAACACTGAAATTCTGACACTTTTCAGGACGGGCAGCGTACTGATTTTCTCAAGTGACCTGAAAAAAAATTCAGGTCCGGAATTCCGTCACTCTTTTCCCATGCATTTTAAAGGGGGACAGGAATTCAGGCTCGGCAGCGTACTAACCTTTACCATCGAATTCCAATTGCATTTCGACCAAATCCATCTCGGCTGTCGAGATTCGGGCGCCAATTTGCCACGAAACGACGCCATTGCTAATTTTCTTTTCCCAGACGAGTTTTCGATAAATACGTTTGGTTTTTCGCGTAGCGTACACTATTGTTTACGTTTTTTTCGATCACCGTTACATTTCCTACGTTTTCCATCGCTTTTCACAAGCCCCCGTAGGCTTTCCACGAACATTTTCACGTGTCGTACCACTTTTCCACGAAAACCCGACCGAACGCACCGAACTAGAAGAAAATACTGCTTTGAGCTTTCTATATTCTACACACACGAAACAAATTGCATGTTTATTTCCCCTACGATAACGTTCCCGTGCCGGCTTCCAAGGACTGCTGGCTGGAATCGGGGTGCAAGACGATTAGCAACAACAAATTCTGGCTAATCATCTGCTGCTGTATGTACCAATAAAGAATCAAAACAAAAAATTGCAAAAGTTAATGTTATTCTTCGATCAAAAATTTATTCTTTATCTAAAAATTTAGTTAAATCATATTAACAGACCAGGAATTCGCAAGATTGGAACACTTTTTGGGGCGAAATAAATGGCATAGCGGCTATACCGATTTTAGATCGACTGTAGTGTACCGATGTCGGTACAGCGGCTGTACAGGAGGAAATATACGATACTGCGAGCATGCAACAGGCATGCGACCGCAGTTTTTCGCTCGAGAGTAATTCGATTTAGGTAGATCAGCTTTATGTTAGCACAAACACTGCACTACACTGCGATCTCAAATCGATCCAGCCGCTGTACCGTGTATTTCGCGTGTTCCATGCCAAAGGGCGTTTGCCCTTTGACTACCGCGGACATTTTTTCTCCTAGAAGATATCGCAAGAAAACCCGGCACAAGTACACAGAACACAAACAGTAACCACTTAACATAATTGTCTCTTCAGAGAACACAACGATAAATTACTCGATATCACTTTCACGAATTGATATATATCACCAAACTCACCATCGAAATCCAATTGCATGTCGACCAAATCTACCTCGGCGCCAATTTGCCACGAAACGACGCCATTATCAATTTTCATTTGCCGGATGAGTTTTCGATGAATACGCTTTGTTTTCGCATAGCGTACACTATTGTTTACGTTTTTCTCGATCAACGTAACATTTTCCCGATTTCCATTGCTTTTCACAGGCCTCCATAGGATTTCCACGAAAAACCACTTTTCCACGAACACTCGACCGAACCGAACACCACGAAACACAAGAAAATACTGCAGCTTTCCATATTCCATTCCATGCATGAAACAAATTGCATCGTATTTTCCCCTACGATAGCGTTCCCGTGCCGGCTTCCAGAAATCACCCCATCCAGTGCAGACTGGAATCGGAGTCTGCAACCTGAATAACAACAACAAATTCTGGCTATTGGTCTGCTGCTGTGCGACGATCGGGTCAGTTTCGTTCGGGAAGTGCTAAAAGTAAGATTGTCTGGAGGCCGCTTCGCTGTTCGTTCATTTCGGCGGGATTTGGGGCTTCAGCTAAGCTACATTTTGGGGTTGCATTTACATATTTTCACGATTAAGGGCAGCCGGTCGCCCAGTGCCCCTTTCGTAGTGTAGTTGTTGCGTAGTAAGTGCATTTGCGGATTTCGTGAGCTGGTGAAATTATGCTGAAGTGTCGCGATATGAAAGAATTCTGTTGTGCGTTCATGCATTGAAATTTTTTACATCCATCTCGCGAGTGGAACACGTAGTTGAATTGGCTTTGAAATCGAGTTTAATTTTCGACTTTTGTGAAAAATGGTGTCTTGAGCTGCAGTGTGGGAGCAGACAGCAGTGGTTCGAGTGCAGCGTTTAGGATTACTCAGTGGCGCAGGATGTAATCGGATCAAGTGAATGGGAATTTATGTAGTTTGTGAAGAAAATGCGTGAAGATGCCGTTCGTTCAGCGTGTAGTCAGTCCGACCTTCATTTCGCGGTCGCGTCCACGGTCGCGAGTTTATCAAAATGGCCCAGCAGGACTGAAAGGTGGATCGCCACCGGTTCGGCCGCCGAAGACTGCTCCGAAAACCTCGGCCGGAAGTCCTAACAACGGCGACGTCATAGACGACAGTGTATTAAATAATGTCAACGGTTGCGAGAGTGCTCCTCATGGTAGTAAAGTAACGTTCATTGGACCTGGCAATGTCGATACCACGGATTTCGTTCCACGGATATCCTCCGTCGTCGTCGCGACGAGTAAAACGAATAATAATGTTAACGGCTCGCCCGATACAAAGGCCCTTGAAGGGGGCTACGGCGGGGCTGGGTGTTCGGTAACCGGTCATGCTGGGTCCATTGTGGTAGTGCCTTTGCCCGCGCCCTTGACAATCTCATGTCGTCCAGCATCACCGTCGCCGGTGGTCACTGGCCATGAATTCGATTCGGTCACCAATATCACTTTGAGCAATGCCCTACGGCAGTTGGCGTCACTGGTCTTGATTGCCAACGACATCTTTTCGGAGCTGAATGAGGAGCTGCAAGCGATCGGTGATCGTTCGAAGGGGATTAAGGAACGGATCGTTGTACTGGAACGTAAAGTGGAGCAGTATGATCCGAAATCAGTGCCAGTTCGTAAGTGTTGCCATGGAATTTGATTTTAATTTTGATGTATGAAATGATTTTATAGGAAATTTCAATTTATAAGAGAAACATTTAAAATTGTACCGCACGTGTACTTAAATCGAAGGTTTCATTGGTTAGGAAAAAATAATAAAATAGCCTCTGATAGTTTTTGACATTGCTATAATATTTGGCAGAAAACTTGAAATGAACTTTTACTGCTGCATTCAACATTCTCGGTGCTTGAACAGCAAACACAGTTCAAAGATAATACAAAACGCGTTAAATTTTTAATAGAAATAGATGGGCGATAATTTTCAAATCATTCCAAACATTTAACATGTCTCATCTTTTCGCTGATTAGATAGCACACTTTCAAAGTAACGTAATTATTTTTTTTATTAGCGGCAAAACCACACTGAAAACTCTTTAATTTTTTTTCAACCCGTTCGTTTATTCGGTCAAGATGTCTCACGCCTTTGCAATTGCGGTTTAGTGAAAGAAGCTGACGAGCTCAATGAATAGACAATCTGAAAGATGTTAGAGAGATCTTGATTGAATGATTAAAATCCATACGATTGATAGGCTTACTTAGTTCGCTTTGTAAGGGTAACCGCAAATGTGAACGAACCAAGCGTTGTGGTTTGTTGAAAGAGCGATGAAGAAAGCTGCCATTTGTCAGATCATGCAGCTGTTTTATATTTAAATATATAAATATAAACATTATACCATATGCAATATATATTCCAATATACATATAAACATGATACAATATAAGTATGTGCACCAGTTCTTATTTAGGTTGCATATCTACCTAGTCTCTTTACGGTTTTTTTTTTGTTAAATGTTGACACTAATACTATTACTATCTTATCACTTGTCTTCAAATCGTCTTATCAACACAATTTAAGAGCATTCAAGTGAAATGCTTTAAATTTTCATTATTAATCGGATGTGTAGGTACCTACATACGTTATCGCAAAGCAAATATACCGGCTTGAATGTCTGTTATATTGCTATTTGACACTGTTTGTTGTGCATGAATTTGCTGATAATAAACAAAATGTGTAAACTGACAATGACTATAAATGTTGATGTAATAATACTTAAGGCCAGGTACAGGTGGAAAAGTTTGTTTTCTTCAAAGTAACAGTCTTACAAAAAAGTCTTCTTGCTAAAATCTTATATCATGTACAAACCCCAAAGCATATCTTAAAAATATGTCTCATGCCTGAGATTCTGGCCTGTTTCGATCATTTCAGGGTTCATGCTGGGAACCTTTTTACGCAACAGTTCACACAAATCTGGGACCATATTTTTCTGGTTCACAGAAACACAGTACATAAACTCTTGCAACATTATCTTCGCTTTCTGTATGTTTTTTTAGATGCATTAGCAGCTTAGTTCTCTCAGAATGAGACGATTTCGTCCTGCACATCGGCTTCTTCCACCAGCAATCCTGACCTTCATATACAGTGCGCGAACTAATTATAACATACAAACTATCACTAAGTAGTTCTGAGAAAATGAATCGTCTCACACTATTTGTGATGACGTCATATCATTTGTGCAAGCAAACGCAATGTCACGGCACTTTAGGCTACTTGTTAATTTTTCGTCGTAGTCAGCTGGTGTTTAATTTTGTTCAGAAGCCCAAATTACTAGTGCGAAATAAATATAGCGGACAGTTGTACGTGAAGTATATTTTCTAGGTGTAAAATTGATAATTCGTCTAGATTTATAAGACTAGTTAGTTCACCAAGGTATACGCAGCCTACTAATGAAGATTAGCATTTACACGTGCAGTTTTTAATTCGCAATTTTTAAAATTACAGTTCGAATCAATAAAACTGCCAAGGGGGACAAACATTGACTGCTGAAGAGCGGGCTAAAATTTTAGCTTACAGTGATTGCGGGACAACAATCAGAAGAATAGCTGAAAGGTTGAACAGGGACAAAAGTACGGTGAATAATTTCTTGAAAAATCCCGAAAATTATGCTAAAATCAAGAGATCAGGTCGTCCGTCCCAAGTCAGTGAGAGGTCTAAAAGAGAAATAAAACGGCTGGCTGTTCAGAAAAAGCTAAGTCCCTCACAAATAAGGTTTCAATTGAATCTTCCCATCACTACGCGAAGGGTTCAGCAGATTTTGAAGAATAATGAAAATGTTAAATATGGAAAACGCTTGCAAATACCAAGGCTTCTGCCACGTCATAAATCTGCGCGTTTAGAATTTGCTGAACGGTATAAATTTTGGACAAATGAATGGGATTCTGTCATATATAGTGATGAAAAAAAAATCAATTTAGACGAGCCTGATGGCTGCCATGGATATTGGAGAGATGTCTGTAAAGAACGGGAAACGTCTCATAGAAGGAACTTTCAAGGAGGTTCCCTCATGGTATGGGCTGCATTCGGCTCTCGGGGAAAGTCTGAAATTTGTTTTATTTCACATAAAATGAACTCAGCTAAGTATGTTGAACTCTTGGACGACGTGCTTATCACTTTTTCAGAGGATTTGTGGAGAGACGACTGGCTGTTTCAGCAAGACAACGCACCTATACACTCTGCGACGTTCACGAAACTTTTTTTTGAGTCCCGGAACATACCGCTATTAAAGTGCCCTGATTTGAACCCCATGGAAAATCTACGGGGTATCTTATAACAACAAGTCTATTCACAAGGTCGTCAGTTTGACACCATTTTAGAGCTAAAAACGGCCATTATAAAGGAATGGAATCAAATTGGAACATATGTTCTTCAATCCCTTGTTAATTCCATGCCCCGTCGTTTATGCAAAGTGATACAAAATAAGGGAAACCCTATAGATTATTAAGATTTCTTTTGGTGTTAATTATTGTTTTTAATTTTTGAAATAAAATACTTATAAACATTTTTATGTGACTTGTCCGTTATAATTATTTCGTTCATGAATTTGAAATATTGTATCTTCCTGGCTACAAAAAAATTAAATAGTTGAAAATACAATTCGCTGTTGCTTTGTTATCATTGCATGAAACATAAAACTAAATTTTTATTTTTTGAATCAGTATCTAGCAAATAATTTTCTCGATATTCTCTTTGTCCGATATAATTATTTCGCGCACTGTAGAAGGCCGGTCGCCAAAGAAATCAACGTACAGGATGGCGGATTTAAGGTACTTTTTCTCGACCAATACAATTTTGGATAGTACCTTAATACCTGTCAGATTGCAAGTCGCGACCGGCCAGGATACTATCTAATCTCATGTCGATCGCAAGTCACACAAATGCTGGACATATGCTTAAAGTTGGAGTTTTGACTAATCATGCTCAACAAGATTCCCCTCTCGCTGTCAATTTTACGGGAAGAAAAAATTATTGCAGCTAAATTCGCCAGACGCTACGTCGCACAGTAGTTTACAACGCCCGAAATGCTGGTACAAGCTCAAGAAAAATTCGGATTTGAGTCAAGATTAGTATGCTACAGTTTTTGCGTGTCACTAATACCAGAATTTTGACTTTCAAAATGGCCGAGTCAAAAGAAGAATATTTGACAGATTTAAATGAAAATTCGCTTAAAAATACTTTTGTTGCTGCTGCTGATTCCAAATAATTTCAAGTAAATTATTTCTACTGAATATAATCAATCTAAAACAGCTGATAGTCAAAAATAATCGATGATTTGAAGAAACTGGCCGTAGAAAATGTTAGAAAAGGGGCCCGAAAATGATAGAAAACAAAAGTAATTCCCTGTGAACTCATTTATTACAGTTTTGAACCTAACTTATTTTCGGATTCGTGCGCAGTTGTTTTGAAATACAAAACTAGTGATATTTTAATGTAAAATTGAAAGCATAAAATATAAACTCAGAACTAAATCGGAATCCGTGTTCGCCTTCGATTCCCGTCACATTTTTTGACTGAACTGGTATTTTAGGAACTGTAGGAGGCAGTAAAAGACGAGTGGCTTTGAGTCCCCTAAAACGGGTTCAATGGTTTCAGTCAGGCAAAATGGATGGTAAATCTGGTTATAACAGAAACAATTAAATTTTAATTAAAATTTAAAATTTAATTCCGAAAATTTCATTTCGTTTTTGGCCATTTTTTCACGTGCCCATAATTGACATAATTCAATTTTATTCCAATGATTCTTTTCTAACTACGAACGAACATTTTTTAGATTTTGATGAAACGATTTTAAGAATGCGAAAGGGAATGCTAGCAGGCGCCTTAACTAAACCGAAGTCCAGAACAAGGCCTGACAAGCAGAAAAAGTGATGGCGAACCATCAACAGGGGCAACTAAAAAAAAGGAAGTGCTCCGTGAGCAGGGTACCCTAGAAATAGCCGTGAGGCCCCTTGTTCGCATAAGCGAAAGCACTCTGTAGTCCAAACCCGACGGATGCTGATTTGCCGCTTTGCTAGCTCTACGCGGCTGGGGTGGGTCACTTGAAAATGGGGCGGACTTGCTCCCAGAAAACGGGGACGCTACGTATTATTCATCCGTCAAATAAACTAATACTAGCCGCAAATAAAACAAAGCGAAAAGGGCTTTTGTCCGTAAAGAACAGGATGTAGCTCTCAGGCATGGGCTGTAAACCATACCCAGCTGAGACGTGACGAAGCACGTTGCTAGCATTCTGCTGAAAAAAACGGGACCGAAAAAACATGCGATAAGAAATCTAACGGGGAAAAACTGCCTTTTTTCGTCAAGCCCGCGGATGATGCGGACAGGCTCAGGCCCCTGATGTTGTTGGGGCCAAGACCCCAGATGTTAGGGGGTCTCGTTAGAGGAAGGATCCCTGGATCGGCAGGAGGATTCTTTGGGAGAGCCAGGAATCTCCACCGTCACCGCCTTGCCTACCTGGTGGAACTGCCGGAAGCCGGGCCATCGATTTGACGACTGTTTAGAAGAAAGAACCATTTTCTGCTATAGCTGCGGAAAGGCGGTTGCCTATAAGCTCCTTTTCTTTTTTCTTATTTTTTTTGCGGCAAGTATATGTTAAGCCTTAAAGTGCATTGTGGGTGCCTGACACCCAACAACATTAAGTTAAAAAAAACCATTTTTTCAACTTTTTTTTCTCTCAACAATTTTTTAAACAAATTAAAAATTAATAAATTAATATAAAATTTACATAACTTTGAAAGAGATATTTTAAAGTACATCCCATAATTTTTTTGTAATAAACTATTCCATAGCGGCAGAGCAAATCAGCATAGAACACGTCAGGGTATCGGACACCCAAGTGTGCACTTTACGTGATTCCTAAGAAGTATGCACTTTAAGGGTTAATTTTGACGAATGAAAAATACGCAGCGTCCCCTATTGTTTTCTGGGAGCGAATCCACCCCATTTTTCATGACCCACCCCAGCCGCGTAGAGCTAGCAAAGCGGCATACCAGCATCCGGGGTTGGATTAAATGGTGCTCCGCTTATGCGGACGAGGAGGCCATTTCTAAGGTACTCTGCTCCCGGGCACGTCTTTTTTTTTAGTTGCCCCTGTTGATAGTTCGCCATGACCCTTTCCGCTTGTCAGGCCCTTTTCTGGATTTCGGTTCAGTTGAGGCGCCTGCTAGCATCCCTGTCATTTCTTAAATCGCTACATTCCCGCTACTGAGAAACGATTGAAAATATAAAAAAAATAAAGTCACATTTAAGAAACAAAAAAATCTTTTAACAATACTTATCTCTAGCAAAAACAATTTTATTTAAAAAAGTTTTTCATTTAATTTACTATCGAAAAATTCGACAGAAACCAATATTTTAATGAGTCCCAAGCGCCTATTCATCGTTATTAACTGCAATCTGCCTCGTAATTTCCTATCTGAAAACTCATAAATTTGTTCAAAATGAAATTCTCGCCTCACACGTTTCGTACCCAGTCAGTCCCCGATATGGCTACGCCACACGTCTGGATTAATGGCGAGAACTAACAATCTTTATTTAATGTAATGTATTCATTTTTTGACCGCGTGATGTCGGGCTCTAATTGACAGAGAATAGATCTTTTCATATCTTCCGAAGCGAAAATCGTACACGAAATGCATGCGCCTATGTTCTCAACACATAAATTTCGGTCTAATAAAAAATTTCGATTCAAAATAAATTACATTCAGCGGTCATATTTTCCTTGCTTTTCGTACATCGTGCATTCTATATAGAGAGATAAAAAAGCCCAAAAAATGTTAAGAATATTAAGATTCAGATTGAGGAAAGAAATGAAAGCTGAAACCAAACCAGTTTTATAGGTAGTAGTACCGAGATCACGATTCTTGTGTTAGAAGAAGAAGAAGAAGAAGAAGCAAAATCTGTTTTCTTTCGAGGAGATTTATTGAAACACGATCGTTATACGAGTCTTTATAGTTGAATGGATGGACCTTTTCTACCTATCGTATAAACCTCAAAGCTTAGGTCTCATTATAAAATGACCAATTTATCGTGTGTTTCTCTTACGATCCATAAAGCTGTTGTAGGGCCAGCAAAAGGTCAGAATAAATCTTTCACGAGTGTCGACTGCACTCGTAGATGCAGCAATGCACTATCATAAAACAGTGCGTGATTCCATTGAAGAGTGGTTTTTCTCTTTTTTGAAGAAAAAAAAAGTTGAGAAACCGGTCCTGTTGGATATCTCCTGGATATCAAATAAAATATTGCGCCAACGCACGAACGAAATGCATACACGCACTCGACTCGCTATTCACAGCCGCATGCTCTGTTCTGAAAGGTTGCTGCATTCCTTCTTAATGACTGCCCAATAGGAAAATAACGATTGTGTGATGTAAGAGAGCAGTGAGCGACGGTTGTGGTTATTTTGTTTGAAAAATAATAATAGAAGTGCCGCAGTTTTTTTATTATTTATTTATTTACTGCCCAAATCCACAGAACAAATTCAATTATACATTAGAAAAGAAGAAAAAAAATATTTATTTTCTTAAATGATATCACTTCTTCCTCTCCTAATGAGATTTGTGATTTATTTGCAGATAGTTTCCAGACTGTTTTTAATACATCAGACCGACCAAACTCACATCTTTCTTACTCTCATTCCGCGCCAACAGCTTTGGTCAGCCACTTAGAAATTTCACGTGATGAAATACATAACGCTATTTCGAAACTCGACTGCAATAAAGGCCCTGGGCCCGATCTCCTTCCTCCAACTTTCTTGCGCAAGTGTGTAGAGCAGCTTATAACTCCCTTGCATATTTTTTTCAACAGATCACTTTCGTCTGGAGTTTTCCCATCCTGTTGGAAACTTTCGTATGTCACACCCATCTTCAAAAATGGTGACAGACGCTGTATCGGAAATTATAGGGGCATTGTCATTTTATCTTCAATTCCGAAATTTCTTGAAAAGATTGTCTACGATAAACTTTCCCCACTATTTGACTCCCATCTGAACGAGCAACAGCATGGTTTTAGAAAAGGTCGCTCAACTACCACGAATTTGACAGTCCTAATCTCAGACGTTCTGTGTAAAATGGAGAAAGGATACCAAATTGACGCAGTCTGTACAGACTTTATTTAGTAAAGCTTTTGACAGATTTGACCACCCTACCTTAATTTCAACGCTTCAGAAATTCGGACTTGCCGAATCTTTGCATAGCTGGCTGACTTCCTACCTTCGCAATCGAACAAAATTGGTAAAATTTCAAGGAATTTTATCGAAAGATATATCTGCTACTTCCGGTGCACCACAAGGTAGCCATCTTGGCCCACTCCTCTTTAATATATTTATTTCCGACCTATCTAACGTCTTAGCAAATATACCTCATGTACTTTATGCCGACGATCTCAAAGTCTATCACATCATTGAACCTATCCAATCTAAACTTAATTCACTTGATCATTGGTGCAATGAAAATAAGCTCTCTCTCTCTTAACATTGCTAAGTGCCAGGTTAATAGTTTTTCCCGAAAATGCATGGTCTCACATAACACATACTTCCTTGGCAATAATTTGTTAGCCCGAGTTGAAAACGTTGTTGACCTTGATGTTATCTTGGATGAGAAACTCCGCTTCACCTTGCACTATGATAAAATAATTTCCCTTGCAAACAAACAGCTAGGGTTCATCAAAAGACGTTCCAAGGAATTTCTTAACCTGTGGGTCACAAGATCCTTATACATCTCATTTGTACGCCCCATTCTCAAATATGCCTCGATCTGCTGGAATCCGGCTTTTGAAACCCACAGTAACAGACTCGAGTCCATACAAAAACAGTTCTTACTTTTCGCATTGAGAGAACTATACAATCCTTGCGATTTTAATACCCTTCCTCCTTATGAGTTTCGACTGGGTCATCTAAACTTATTGATACTTGCATCCAGAAGAAAGATGATTTCGGCCTGCTTCACATTCGATGTCATTAGAGGCGTTATCAGAGTTGAGTTCCTCAATAATAAAATTGTGTTAAATAACCCTGTAAGGAACACCAGGTCCTCTCGTTTACTTAAAGAATATCCACATTCCACTACTTACGCAGCTAATGAGCCGGTAAATAGATGCTGCAGAATATTTAACAGTATAAGTAGTCTGTATTCCCCAACGATCTCCAAATTCTCCTTCAAATTCTCCCTTTTCCAAGTCATCCATAACCCCTTATCTTAAGCTATATGACATTGTTTTATTTGTTTGTTATTTATCAATTGTTATTGATTTATTTGTTAATCATTTAATTTATTTAATTTTTCGTTTACACATATTTAATTCAAATATTTTCTTTGTATTGTTTATACCTTGTTTGGTTAGTAAATAAAGTAATATATATATATATATATATATATATATATATATATATATATATATATATATATATATATATAACATAATAACATGAACATTAAGAAAAGAAAAAAAAAATTAGTAAATCCAGAATGGAAAATTAATACAGAAAGGAATCAAAAGCTAAATCGACCGAAAAAAGAAACAAACAATTTACTAAATTAGGACATATTTCGAGTACTTATATGACAAAACGTTATTTTTTAAAGTATTTTCAAACACAGCTAACGTCCGAGGCAGAGCTACAAGGTTACGGCTATTGTGCTTCAAATTGAGGGAATTCGCTGCGCACCAGGTAACCAAAGCATCCAAATCGTTTTGAAATATGGAACAGTCATTAGCGGATTCAATCACTTGGAAAACTTTTAAGATCATCAGCGTACAAAAGGCAAGGTAAATTAAAGAGGGAATGAAGATCGTTAATAAACAACAGGAACAATAAAGGACCAAGAATGGATCCTTGCGGAACTCCTGAGGTAGGGAAAAAGGGTGTAGAAGAGCAAGAGTTAACTGTAACAGCACAAGAGCGATCACAAACGTAGGAAGAGAACCTAGAAAAAAGGACACCGGAGAGACCAAACCCTGCTAACTTAGTCAGAAGAATATCCTGGTTCACAGAATCGAAAGCCTTGACACAGTCTGGACATCTACTTGCTTTTGCTGGTCGATTGCGAAAGCAACGGTGTTTGTAAAAGACTATAAATTTGTAACCTTTGACTTACCTTTGATCAGTGCTGCCATTTTAGCATTTTGAATGCTAGATCTAGCATTATTTTTTCCAAAACGGCATTCGAAATTCTGAGTTAGCATCTAGCATTATTTTTAGCATTTAAATTTAGATTTCGGAATAATCTGGCACTCATCTATTTACAATCTCGCCCATCAAATTTTTCTCAATAATAGCTCTGTTTGTCTAATTTCAGTCGCGTTCATGAAAGGAAACTTCCTGAATCATGTTGCGGTGGAAATTAATGAAAAATATAAAAACGCGCTCATGGCATTTGCTTAGAAGTGACAACCAGAAGTGAGAGTTGTCTGATTTTGAAATAATGATAGTGATCATAAAGTCTAAAATATAAAGATTAGAAAGTCATCTATATTGCTTTAAATATGGTAACGTTCAATTAAATCGTCATGATGCTAAAAATCAGTGATGTGGTCCCACCCACTTCAGACTCCCAGGAGCCTCGGGCATCTACAAGCTCAAGTTTACCAAAATATGTGCATTCTAGTAAGATATTTTTTCCTGAATAATGTGAATCAATTATTTTGTTAGGGCTTCAAATGCAAGCGATCGCACGTAACGCTGGAGAAAAATCTTCGTTATCCGACACAAATACTTTTTCTTCAATTAAAAATAAATAATTGTTGCTTTTTTGATTGTGAGATTCCAAACGATGTTTTGAAAAATATTGGTAGAAATGAGCTATACACAAGAGAAGAAGATTTAGATATAACTGATATGTCTGTAATAGATATAGAATCATTTTGAGATGTAAATTTTAAACTTCTAATTTTTGTTATATATACGAGGGTTGATCAATAAGTAATAATAATGAATACAAACCAAGGTGATGAAACTTAAAAGATATATTTATTTTTCAATATAGTCTTTTAACAAGTTAATACATTTAGTCTATCTTTTTTCCAAACCCAGGATACCCTCATAAAAATTCTTTATCTGGACTCTAACAAAATGCCTCAACAGCGGCCATCACTTCCCTATCATCTTCAAATTTCTTACTCCGAAGGTGTTGCCTGAGCCGAGGGAAGAGGTAGAAGCCACTGAGAGCCAGATCTAGTGAATAGGGTGGGTGTTCAAGCAGTTCCTGTTTCTTTAATTGTATCCATCGCAACTGCAGCCTTGTGAGCCGGTGCGTTATATTGATGAAACGGAACTCCGGCTAGCAGTTTGCCACGTCTTTTTTCCTTCATTGCCTCTCGCAATCTTCATATTTGGTCTGCGTAGTAAAAGCCTGATATAGTGGCTTCCTTTTCCAAACACTCCACCATAATAATTTCTTCAGCGTCCCAAAAAATTGATGCCATAACCTTTCCTGCCGAACTCGACACTTTCAATTCCTTCGGTGTCGGTGAAGAGGGTCGCTTCCAGATCATCGATTGCATTTTGGCTTCTGGATCAAAATGGTGGATCCAGGTCTCGTCCATGGTCACAAAACGTGACAAAATATTCTCCTGATCTGCCTGGAACTTTTCGAGATTCATCCTTGAAATGTCGACTAGTTTTTTCTTATGCTCGTCCATTAACATTCTCGGTACCCAACGCGCAAATACCTTCTTTATATGTAATTTGTTGGCAAAGATTTTTCAAACACTACCATATAAGATCCCTGTGACCTCAGCTACATGCCTGCCTCTTTGATCTGCCAACACGACATCTTCGACACTTTTTTTACGTTGTCTTCAGTGAGTGATGTGGATGGACGTCCTTCGCGGTGCTCATTTTCAGTGGATGTTCTTCCCAGCTTAAATTCCTTGGCCTAGCGTGCAACGGTGGAATATGGAGGAGCAGAGTCCCCTAATGTTTCCATCATGTCGCCGTGTATGCCTCCGGTAGAGAGTTTTTTTCAAACAGAGATACTTAATGACAGCTTTAATTTCGTTTTTCCCCATTTTCATATTCTCTCTTCGACTGTTCGGATTCAAATAAATGTAGCTCCCTGGAATCGACGCCTATTTATATGTTTTTTTCATGCTGACTTAGTGAGTATATCTAATAGTAAAATAATTTTTTTTTTAAATTTTATGCGAACTGGAAATAACCTATTATCATTATAAATAACCTATTATATTGTTTTCATATTGAACCATGTTTATTTCAATTAAATAAGAAAGCATTATTTAGCATTACAATTTTACAAGATCTAGCATTATTTAGCATTAAATAAAATTGAATCTAGCATTATTTCAAAAAAAATAAATGGCAGCACTGCCTTTGATGAATCCTTGCTGTACACTCGGCAGCAAGGGCTGGATGAAAGGCTATACTCTATTGTAAACGACTCTTTCGAGGAGTTTACTAAAACACGGCAAAATGGATATGAGACGGCAATTAGGGATGGAAGAAATATCACCAGCTTTATGGATGGGAAATATGTTGACGGATTTCCAAAAGGATGGAAAGGTACCGGTTGAGATGCTAAAGTTGAAAATTATTCACAGAGGAACACACAAAAAAGATGAAAGTGATTTGGTGAAAAAATTCGGAATGCTGTCAGCACCGACGCTAGCGCTTCCGTCGAGAGACAACATTAACGATTCAACTTCCAAAAGATTTGTAAAAAGAAAAGTAGAAAAGGTACAATCAGGCGTGGGAAAAATGGTTGATGACGAAGAGTTACACTATGATGGGAAGTTAAAGAAGAGAAAAATTGAGCAAAGAGCTCAAAAGAGTCTTGAGCTGAGCAGGTAGACTTATCATGAAGATACATAACAGAAGAAATGCTAGAGGAAGTTTTAAGGGATTTGATGTAAGACCAAAAAGGCTTAGGATTGTCGGAAGCAATAGAAGTTACGATATGCTGAAGGTTAGCAGCAGCCCGTAACCTTTGAAACTTCAAAAGGTCATTAGGTTAGGTTAGGTTAGTGAAGATGGCTGCCGGGAACGCGGCCACCCTCATAGACAATCACACGTATTCACACTTGCAGCCATGGCACTGGCGGGATTTGAACACGCAGGCCCCGTAGCACGCAGCTTTTCAACCTGATGCCTTAGCGAGCAGAGCTACCGGGCCCCCTAAAAGGTCATTAAGTGAGCCAGACCTTTCGTATTTGTTACGCGCTGCATCTTTGACTCTACGATCAATCGCGACATCGACTGTGAACCACGGAGCCGCGGGACTTCTTTTACAGCGGAAGGCAGGAACGATTGTAACAGAAAATTAAGTTGGACAAGAAAGAATAAAATTTGTTGAGAGCATCATCCACACTTAGCCCTCTGAAGAAATTACACCAGTTAGTATCATTTATTTAATTGGACAAAGCAGAATAGTTTGCTTTTTTCTAAATTGAAACGAAGAGTAGCAGTCAATGCTTTTAGGAACAGGTTCCAGTGAGAATCGGACAAGAAATTTAAATAACCTCCAGTCTATCTTCTTTCTGTTCATGAAGCTAAGCTGAACTGCGGCCAGAGAATGAACACTCTTGTAAAACGTTCCAGTCACGGAGAAAGTGCGAGTGCCGCCCACCGACCAAGGCTACGTCAAAAACCTCCCTACGGTTTGAGATGTGGAAGGTCGGTTCGCTGCCAGTATTGGCGATGAAAACCTCGGCGATTTGTGTTGGAGCTGCCCTATACTTCATTATGAGCATTAGAGTCAGCCCCCAGAATAAAAGACACACCAATTTTCGTGGCTTCAGTCACAACACCCTTAACAATGTCGCAGGGAGGGCTAGTGCCATGATCTTGTACCATCGATTGATCGATTTCCACTGCAAAAGCCATGTTATCCTTGTCACAGAAATTGTACAGCACAAGGACGTTAATGGTTTCCTTGACAAGAATACAGAAACGTGGTAATATCAGAAGCCGTTGGGTACTATCAGTCGGTATCCATTGGTGCGTTACCCGCAGACACGGTTGTAGGCAACCCATGGTTCTTGGATTAGGATTAGCTCCTCCTCTGTGCTAGACAAGCGGAGCAGCAGGGCAGCTGATGCTGCTTTGGAATGGTGTAGGTTAATCTGCAGTACCTTCACCATCATTCATGGTTGATGAGGGTTAGTTAGATTGAGGTCCTCCCCTTCGGACATAGAAGTCGCCCCAGCCTCTTTCTCCGCTTCCAGATTCATGAGGTCCAGGCAGCAACCCAGCGCTAATCCCATCGTCATAGGGGGATTCGACATTCGATTCCTCCTCAGATGTCGCCTCGAAAATTTTGATACTCATCCGAATGGTAATCCTGGTGTAGGAATAATTTTTGAATTTGAATTTCGGCTAGTCAGCTAAAAGATTCATAGATGTCATTGATGTCGTTATGTAGATGATTAAGGAGAAGAATTGTGACTTTGACAGGAGTGGTTAAGAGGCGTTTTAGAAATAAACGAGTGTGGTGGAAATGTGCTTTTTTTTTTTAAATCAAGAGCCATCAGGCTCAAACGCTATGACGTGTGATGATGTTATCGTATCAAAGTGGTACCTGACCTTCAATACAGGTTGGTTGTAAGAAGGAGCACGCTTGGTAGAATATGCATTCAAAATCTATACAATGACTTAGTTTTCTTTGAATTAAAAAGGTGAAAATTAAAACACTTTACGTATTGAGCAAAGGCAAGGAATCCATTTACACAGAGAGAGAGAGAGAGGGAGAGAGAGGGAGAGAGAGAGGGAGAGAGAGAGAGGAGAGAGAGAGGAGAGAGAGAGAAGGAGAGAGAGGGAGAGAGAGAGCGGGAGATGGTAGGCGTCAGTTTTCGTGTAAGGCATTGAAGGTTCAGGTAATAAAAAGAAGAAAGAAATATTGTTAGAGATGATAAGATTGGAATAAAATAATTAGGTGCTAGTTTTCTGAATTTTCGAGACACCTGATGAGTCCAATAAATACTATCAGCCCGAAAAAAAGACTCTTTTAAGAGCATAATAGTGTTCTCTGTCCACAAAAAAAAAACATCTTCACACTCTCGCAACCAGTAATCATCTTCTAGAACTTCACACGATACAAATAAACACTACAACCGTTTAATGCACTACCAGCGAACATTGCTATAAAGTGCACATTTTATAATTAGAATCAGATCTACTTATTTTTGCGTACACATTTTCGCATGAACAAGTCTGCCTCATCAGCAAAAGATTCTGGCACGCGCTCTATACAACATTCTTGCCGGAGAACGCCAACAACGATGATGGTCCCGTTGTAATAAAGAAATTCCCTCCGTTTCCAATTGAATTATGAGTCTAGTCTTTTGACGTTTTTCATCAGAACCTCATACATTTGTACATTTAGAAGATATACGTACACATATAGGCTCATCTGGCTTGAGGAGATATTCTTGAGATGAAATGTTAATGATGCCGAAAAAAAACCCAGCAGCTGGGCGTGTGTTATATGGTGCTGGAGACTAAAATTAGATCAGCCATGTATAACGGTCTCGGTCAAATTTAAGACAATTTAATAATTGGATTGCGGAAATAACAAGATGTTGTGATCATAGAATCGACGGAGCATGTGGAATTTGGAGTTTTTTTTCCAGGAAGTTGGTAAACGTGTTGGTATGTCCTGGATGTAATAAAAGAATTTTTGGCGATAGATAGTTTTGCATACTAAATCAAAGAAGATATTGTGTTCCGCTGGGAATTATTATTTGTCACTCCTTAAAATTACTTCAGCATTTTATGTTTCCATATTCTAAAAGTCAGAAAACGAAAACTTATGTCAACGACTCGGAGGAAACAATAATTTTTTCATCAAGCATTAAACATTTGATTCTTTACTAGCTCACCATCACACTATTACCCATAAACCAGTCACAACAACATCACTTAAACTCTATGCAAATTAGTTTTTCGCGTAATCCGCCCATTGAATTGTTTCTACACAGCTTAAAATTTTGAGCGGACGAAGCTTCTTTCATTTTCATAAAAGCTAACTTCAGCAATTCATGTAAAACATGACCGAGATAAAGTTTCTCTGCTTTAAGAGACAAAAGAAGTTTTTAGTCGTCTTGTTTTGGTGCAAAATTAAATAAGGTGCACTTTAATCGCGTCGAAGGAAATTCCAAAGAGAAAGAATAGATAATAATCCGTTAGCTTTTTTTTTTAAATAGATAGGTACTACATCATACTGTGCAATGGATATGTGTAACAAATATACAAAACTAAGGAGTGCATTAAATTATGGCGACGAAAGCAAAGATTTTTACCGATACATCGTGTTCTATGCATATATCGTGTTCTATGCGATTTGTGGGACGTCTAATTCTTTTCTACTTTGGCCAGATTTTGATATAAGACATTGAAACAGATCGTCGGCAACTTGTTGATGCAACAGGTATACGAAACCGATACTAGTTTTTTTTGACATTTATGCTGGAGTAACAATCAATGCAACACAACATTGTTGCGCAGCAAAACGAGTTTGAATACGTATGAGAGCAGTTACAACGATGCAACACAACTTTGTTGCACAGCGAAATTTGCTCAAACTTGTCATGACAACAACATTTTTAAAACTATCCAATTCCACCTGTTCCTATGAACGTCCGGCAAATGGGAAATGTCATATGCAAATGAAAATCAGAATCTGGGATTTTTTTTGTCTCATTTTTGCTTTGCAACATACTCGGCAGCTTTTAAAGGATAAAATATTCACTGATATCACTTTCCGAGACTTGAATATGGACCCTTGTTGTCAAACAACTATTTCGTTAATATAACCAGTGACAGATGTTGGTAAATGTGGTGTTGCTTTTATTGTAACTTGTTCTACTAGGAACGTTGCGCAACAATGTTGTGCTGCTTTCTTTGTAACTCGGACCCTACACATCGTCTATGACGGTTTGGTTTACACACAAAATGTGTATAAAGCCTGTGGAAAAACACCTGTTTGCTTATAAATTTTTATTTATCGTACACAATTAAGAAAATTGTAATATCTGTAAAAAATGTACTTTTGATGCAACATTTTGCAATTCAACCCGTTGCATATTATTTTTAGTTTTCGAAAAAAAAATCATTTTCGAATCGGGTAAGTAATTTTTGATAGCAGTCGCAAAGTGTCGGCCCAATTCTGAAGGGCGGCCTATTGCTGAAGGCCTATTGTTGTGATCATATATTGTTCCCTGTGGCCGTCAATTTTTTTTACTTACAGCAGAGATATGTAACATATGAGTGAGCTAATTAAAATGAGGCAATCAAATGAGACATAACAACTCAGCTGCGGCTTACTCAATTAGAAGGTGTGGTCTTCATAGTTCTTACAAAACTGAAAAAGGCCTTTGTGTCAGATAATTGGTTCAAGATAAGTCATGCTATGTGCAGGGTGCGCTGGTTACGGTGGATAAAGGATTTAGGCTGATAACCTGTAAAAATCAACGCTCGGCTGACTTCTATAAGCTCTGACCTGGCGCCAATTTAAAGGTGCTGCCGAAGGACGAGAGTCTTAGTCGTCCTAGAGGCAGGGCATAAGCTCCCTGTTTCCATTTTGATCCGAAGGATATTTTGCATAAAGTCAGGCTTTTTAACTCTGATCTTCCCATGGAAGATTGGAAGGTTGTCAAGGTTGGTTAGCCTGTTGAGAGTCGGCGGGATGGACTATCGCTCCTAGAGGCCCGTAAGAGCGGCATCAAGTACCTACGGTTGTACAGAAGTGATAGAACTAAGGGCTTTGGATTGACAGATTCTGGAACTGCTTTACAGAACCGCAAGCAGGAAGCTCTAACAAAAGCACACTTCAGCAAAGGGACCATCAATCTTTTAGGAATACCATCTGATGCAGAGTCAGATGCGGCGTCAAGCTATGCTGATTAGGTTCCTGTTGGGACTACCTCCGAGTTGAAAGGCAACTTATCCCTGATGAGGTATTTTATTTGTAGATTTTATTTATTTATAGAATTATGAATGTTCAAGATATTTCATTGTCTTTATTGGTAACTTAAAAGAAAAGTTCATTCACTTTTTGTCCATGATCTCTGTCTATCAAGTGTCAATATTGTCTTCAACTGTCATTTGCCCTCAAAGAATGCCATGTTACCTTTCAACTGCCACAAAAAACCTACTACCACAATTCACCTGAAAACCATAGAATTATCAGAGGAAGTAATTTTTATTCAACTTTTCAACATTATGACATAGCGGGTTCTGCGTCATAAACACTACATTTTGAACCATAACCAACTAGTGTGAATGTGCATTAGCGGAAGATTAAACAATGCATACCGAAAACAACGCACACTACGAACCTTGACGTTTCATGCGTTCCACATGGTTAATTTCGTCGGCGGCCTCCACTGCTATTGCAATCCTCCACTCACGTATCTTTCATCAAAAATGCTATTCGTATCTAGATAATGAACTTTTCATAGTACCTATAGCTCGAACAATGCAGGTAGAGTTATTTAAAAATGTTCCATCCACGCCATGACTTAGCCACCTGGGCTGTTACACCTGAAACGCAAGTAATGCAAGTCGTCCGTATGTTGCGTACTGGTCAAAGCTTATGCCGCTTAGACTGGTTGTGTAATAATAGACAAGAGCCTCATTAGTGGACCACCTGTATTTTCTTAGATATTTTTGCTTGTATCTGGCAGTGAAATGCTTTTTATTTGAACACTCTAAGAAGTGCTGGCTGTGTGTGGAGAAAGAGTCCGAGGATGCCACGGTAAATCATAAGAAAGTTCAGCGGGGCGTGTCATCAGCTACGAAGAAGAAGAATATTGTCTGAAACTAGCAGGAAAGCAAAAGTCTGATGTAATCTACCTCTGTGTTCACCTCTGGCTGTTATAAATGACCGAAAAAAGGCTTCAACGAATGCAATGCTTTAGACGAATGCGTAAACATGACAAGCAGACGATCCACACAATCAATAAAGACATGAGTCTGAAAAAGCAGGTCATAGACTCAGGCAACACGAAGAACTTCATTGAAACATGTTGCTGGCCGTCGACAGATTTACTTGCAAGTAATTGCACGCATATGTGGACATGTGTGTATAATTTCAGTGAAATGATTAAATCGACGGTTTTCAAACATTCAGTGAAAGGAAAAAGTCGATCTTCCTCTTTTGAAGTTTGCTGTAGTTTTTACGTTAATGTGCTAGTGCATTAGCTGCTTCCATTTCGTTTCCAGCAACATTAGCCGCCATTCGATGATCGGCCGGAAAAAATTGAAAAATTGAAAGCCGTAAATTAATACATACATACATATGGTCATGATCCGTATAACTGCAAAATGAATGGAATATAAGTATGCGGGTCGAGTTAGGAGTGCTGAGAAAGCGGAAGCGGATGTAATGAGTCCAATTAGAAACCAATATGGCGAGTTTGGAATGAATTTTGTTCTGAATTGATTGGTAATGAATGATTAGGTTTTTGGACGTTTGGAAATCAAGTGAGCGATAGTGATCTAGCATTTAATTATGAAGTAGAAAACCGCTAGTCAGTTTCCGGGTTAGTAGTATGTATATGCATAGATTATTTTATAGTCATTTGCGGCAAGTGATTTTCAAAGGGTTTATTGAATTGTCAATGAATCGTTGAGCTACTATTTCGAACGTCAACGGAAATCAATAGAGCGGAATTTATCAGCTTTTCATTAAAATTTATGCAAGAATTTCTAAGGACAGACACTTTCGCCCCACCCTCTACCAGGCTACATTTATTTGATCATTTTCTAAAGTATATAATTTTTTTCGGCACTGAAGACTTTAAATGAGGGACTAAATTCTCTTTTAGAAGCTAGATATATTTCGATTTCTAGAGACTGCCTCGGCCGGTTGGCCACTACGCGCACGACATATCTCTGCTGGTGCAATGGAGGCTCATGCGGCCAAACGAAAATGGAGGAAAAACAAAAGAAAAGAAACTCTTACCTGAGCTAAATCGTCTTGACGCTTGGGGCAACCCATCTGTCGTCACGGGCTCAACATCCGCCGTCCCAGAAAACACAGTACGAGCTGTCTAAATGGAACGGGCCATAGTGGCACACAAAATTCGTGGATTAAGGAAAAAGCACTCAATGTGGGTTCGTGTCGAGGATAGACACGCGCATCCAGTTTATTCAACGCGATGTACGGAAAATCTGAAAAATCGGTGTTGTGAAGGAAAGCGGTTGATGAATACCGAAATTTTTATCAATCTTGTGAAACCAAAGGTGACTACATTCGAAAAGATAATTATTTGTGTGACTAGCAATTCGAATGGAAGCAAATCTTCGACGAGATTATGACATGATATCTGAGCTAAACCTTGGAAGGATCCAGTGTCTTTATTATCTGTTTCTATATAGACTACATAGACTTAGTTTTAAGTAGAAGTTTTAAGTAGTAGAATTTGTTCTGCTATATTTTATGTTTTTTTTTTGTAGTGGAATGCGTGACGTTGAATCGCGGTTGGATTGAATTCAGTGGCCGTGTAAAGGATATTAGCGTTCAGAGCAAATAGATTTGTATTGAAATAACTTTGCAACGATAGAGTTAGACTAATTCGTGGAATAAAGTAAGAAAAAAGACAAGAATTTTGCATATGAGCTTAGTGTTTTGAACCTTGGATTCTTTTGTGTGTGTGTGTGCGCCTACGGAAAGTTGAGGTCGTACGAATAGAATCGCCTACTGTGCCCTGACGGTTCCCGTGAGTCGAGCCTCATTCAGCGGCTCAAGGCTAACTATTGGGTGAGTAAGTGGCGCCCACGCCCGTCGTCAAAGTGCTAGTCCAGGGCCCACAAGAGGTTAGCCGAAATCACACCTTAAGCCAGAAGGGTAACAATTATATCCCAGTTCATAACGAGTCTGAATATCCTATAGGACATAGGATATCCTATAGGCACAACAGACCCCGGAGGTTGCAGTGCTAAGGGTCATCGGGGCCCGTTCCATACATTCATTAATTCATTCAAGCTGTTTAAATGAAAAGTAACTGTCGGAGTAACTATCAAATATAGTCTCAATGTTTCCAAAAATGACACATAGAGGGCCCACCTAATTGCAGAAAATCAGTTCAACAATGCTTATTTACTGCAATTTAATGATACACAGATATTCATTTTTATATACACATATATTCATATTTTATATGCCTACTCACACATTTTCATTGGGTTTTTCAAACGAAGCTAACATAACACATCTATTAAAAATCATCCAATTTTTATCCTCTAATTTATGAGATAATTTTTGTGTATTAACAAACGGGTTCATCATGACTTGTTCGAATAAATATATTTTCCTACAGATCCACCCCTTTCAAAATTGATTTCTACCATATTAGACGACTTTCCGAAAATTCTATTTATTGAATACTCTTGCTCAACACATCCTTATTTTAATTACGCCAGCAACTATCATAAATGTATTTATAGGCATATGCACATATATACGAATCTATTTCCCACTTCATTTTTGTGGCAACCTATAATGAGCTTAAACTACTTAAATATTTATTTGCCGCAATAGATAGGCTTATAGTGAGCAGCTCTTGTAATCTTCACCCCCGTTTTTCTGGTCTGGTAATTCAACTACACATTTATATTTATTGAACCTATGACACAAAGCAGTCGACATGCATAAATGACAATTTTATTATGCGGGCTCTATCATCGCGGCATGTCACATTTTATTTATAGAAGAAGAAGAAGAAGCAGTTGAAGTAACGAATCAAGTCTGTCGTTCAGGAAGTCTAAGCGGTACGTCACGTGCATGTATGTTTTTCCAAAAAAAAAAAAAAGAAGAAGAAAAACACTAAATTTTCGCTTTGCACCCCAACTTCTTTTGATGTGATCCTCATAGCTTGTTTCTGGCGATGCACTAGCACTTCTACTTCTTTCCTAGAGGACGAAGAATGCACAAACACGTAAAATGATACTGATAAGAATTTTCGTTGAATCCATGTCTGCATTTCGTTGAAATCGTGTTGAATGATGTGCTGGAGGAGAATAAAACACACTTTCGGTATTTATAGAAACGACGAAATGCACATAGGCAATTTAAAGAATTTCTCGCCGAGTCAAGTCTCGTGGGGAATGAACTTTGAAGTCATCCCTGCAGTCCTCCAAATCTCTTCTGCTTTACGAAAATAACTAAAACCACATAATACCATTGTTTACAGAACTTAGGTGTCTCGAAAATTTCCTGAATTGATATTGTTTTCACGACCTGACAAACCAAGGTTAAATGCACAAATTCATTAAAACCGTAAATTGCTTCGATCCGAATGAAAATAAATACGTCTTTGGAGACAAATCCGTCGCCATGTCCCTAATATGCCATCAGAGCGACTTTTCCGCTATCCAAGCAAACTTGAAAGAAGTCACGCTTGAATGTCATAAAGTTGCCTATAGTGTGGAAGTTTTAACAGCTAGAAAACCATAATATGCAAGAAACTTGTTTGGTCATAATTTGACTTTTTGTCCCTTAATATAATTTATGATTTTTTGTTGGTCCTTTGCATATGGCGAGATTCTTCCTGAGATATACATAAATGTAGGTAGGTAGGCATGATGATAGTGTATTCAGGCTGAACTTAACAGCACACGTTACTCAATAACGGTAAGACACAGAACAGATGGCTAGTATAGCTTATGAATATTGTTGGTTCGGTCGGTGTTGAGAACGTTATTTGCAGGGAGTATCTATCAGGAAATCTTTCCATATCACAACTCAACAAGATTCACGATTATTTCAATATCAAGGCAACGAAAAAAAGTTGTTACTCCCCGAGACTCTGAAGTTGGGCTAAAAGTTTTTACGAGGAAAGTTTTGCCAATGCTTTGCCAAGAATAGGTATGATTTTATTTCGCACAGAAAAAGCATTCGGTAACGGTGATAGCTGAAAGTGTAAGATACGTGAAACGCAATATGGTTGATTGCTTGTTTTGCGTAAATATTGGCAATCTTTGTTGCTCGTTGCAAGAATAAGGAGCAATCAGATTTTAGTACTTTATTAGATTTCGAGAATGCCACGGTAAGAAATGTTTGCTGATGGTGCACGTTATAGCGTTGCTGTTAATTTAAAAATTTGATAATGGAACTGCGTTGCAATGGCGAATAGACCTAGTTTTCAAAAAATTTACTATTTTTATGAATTTATTTAGAAATAGAATTTCATTTATAATAGCTGACTCTGAAAAAGCAGCAGAGTAACTCAAGGCAAATTAAAATAGAGCAGCTGTCGAAAAAGTTGAGCAAGTTCGAGCAAATAAGAGGCAAAAAAAGTCGAGCAAGTTAGAGCGATTAAGAGGCAATTCTCAAAGTTGAACGCATGTCGGAAGTTCAAGCTGTCAATTCACTAATGAAAACTCTACTTCAGTCACAACTTTGACAGTTGATAAACAACTGGTTGTTTCGCCCGATCTTGAAATCGTGCTCTAAATTGCTCTAGTTAACTTAGAGCAGGCTCATGAAACAGAATTGGAGCAACTTCGGGCAAGCTAGAGCAGCCCAATTGCTCATGAAACACATTTGGCTGAAAGCAACTCATTTAACACAGCTAAAAATAGAAATTAATGTCATAGTAAAAATTACAAAATAAATTACAAAAGTCATTGAAAAAAAAACTCAATATTATTTTGAATTTCATTTTGATCTGATGATCCGGCTGTGAGTCTCGCAAAAACTTATTTTGGGTGCTCGAAAAATAGGCAATTTGGCTTGTGGGATAAGGTATTTTGAAAATTTAAAACGGGCTATGCTATCGACGAAATCGGACACAAACGTTAATACGCTAAATTTCTTCTTTAACGCAGCAATAGCTCCGCTCGTGTAGTTAGGCTCTAAGGCCGATGATCACGTCAGTGTTGCCAGATATAGATTTAAAAAAAATCCCCACATCAGACTTAAAAATCTCCAAAATGGTATCATTTCACTTGAAAATCCCCCAAAAAGTGTACCAGAATAACAAGACAAATCAATTAGGTACATATTTAAAATAAAATTTACAGATTGATGAAGGTATCGTCAATTCCGGAAGTTTCTCCACTAGAATTATTGCCATATAGAGTTTCCGAAGAATCTATGACTCATATTATGATGATGACCCATTTTAAGTACAGATTTTGTGCAGGGATCTTTTTTCGTAAGTAACGAAAATAGATTAATAACTTTAAACGCATTTTTCTCAAAATGACTTTTTTCAAACAAATATCAGCCGATTTTCAAAATTTTTGTTTGTTTTTGTTTTTGTTTTATTCGACTTTATAGTGGCTAAGGTTGTACGTAGCTGATTTTGAAAATTTTAATTTTTACGATTTTTTAAGGCTGTTTGAACCCAAAATAAAAGGCAAAAAATAGGGGAAAAAATTCAACCGGTCGCCATTTTCTTTCAAATCAAAATGAAAAAAAATCGGCTACGTGCAACGATAACTACACTCAGAAAAATGTCATTTAATAGAATAAAATTTAAATCAAAAGTTGAAATCACTTTGAAATAAAAAGCGAACCTTATAACATTTTTGATTCAAAAATTTTCAAATATGATTTGGCTTCATATACGTTTCTTTTTAATTCAATGATGAAAAATTTTGATTTGAAAAGAAATTTTTTATAATAAAGTGGAATTCATATAAGATTCGCTTTTTATTTCAAAGTGATTTCAACTTTTGATTTAAAGTGATTCTAAAAAAGTGATTTAAAGTGACATTTTTCTGAGTGTACATTTATACAGATCACAATGCAATTTGAATTGTTTTCTTCAAATGGTCCGTTTATGAAAAAACGATCCGACCATGGAGGGGAAACATTTTTGAAGCCCGACAAGAAAGCTAATAACTTTGTAATGATTTGATATTTTTTATTAAAAATTAAGAATAATAGTCTTCAATGCACACTTAATAAAATAAAAAAAAACCTGATTCCCAAATTCCTTTATTTTCCAGTTCGAAAAAATTTCCGAAAATCACATATTTTTTCGACAGTCACAGTGAGTTTCATCCAACTGAGAAAAAACTAGACTTGATGTAACACTTGGTGCTGCGGATTATCTATTTTTAAATTCACATCTCATCTCCGAATATGGTAATTAATTTCTTTCGGGTTTTTCCCTCAAAGAAAATGTTCTCAATGTGCTCCTCCTAACAAATTCCCAAGATAACTTCAATTTCCCCATTTTGGGGGAGAAACGCCCAATCTGGCAACGCTGGATCACGTACGCACCCATGGGGTGGTGCACTATTGTGAAGCTTCTGTTTATCGAGCAGAAGAATTCGCTATCTTGAGTGCTACTTGCATTGCGCCGGAAAATTCGTGGAGTGGAAAGTGTATAGTTAAATGCTACTTTGAAAATTTACCAGAAATACAAGGCTTACTTAGTGGCAGGTGCAATAAGGTGAATCTGCTCTCGATTGCCGGGAAACCGCGGTGTTGAAGCAAATGAGATTGCTATTGCGAAGCAAAGTTCAACGCATCCACGTCAAACCTCTGAACCCGCCTTAGGTTTGTCGAGTTCCAATAGTGTGGCTGGGATGTGGCGCGTATTCAGACGATTCCCTTATCGTTGATTCTGGATTTTGTTAAGAGATCCGCGAAATAATAGTATAGTAGACTAGAGGTATTTTTGAGTACAATGAATCTTTCTTGCCTGAATGGTTCGAGATGCCAATCGCTTCTACCCCAACCCACACTGAAAAATACCTTTCAAATGTGAAATTTAATCTCCAAATTAGAAGCTTGACGCATTATATCACTTCAAACATTCAAAAAAAAAATACTTAAAAAATTCAATACGTCAACGAAAGAACTATAAACAATTATACCCGCATCTATATATAATTTAAAGCTCAATTAAATGTATGAATCAGCCAAATTCAAATTATACTATCCTAGTTTTAAATACCGAAAGCTCACATTCCTCGATTTCGCTTAGCATTTCAAATGAAACAAAAAACAACAATCTCATCTTACCCTTTCAATCGACCTAAAACTTGCACTGTCATTATATATTTCGGATTTTGACGTTGCGATGTAATAGTAGTAGCAGGTCGCTCCGAAAAAAAACCTCACCACCTCATCACGATCAGCCATTTTTCGTTTCGAAGTAATTGTAAAATGGTTGTACTGTGTAATTTTGACGACGGAGCAAAAAAATAAGTATTTTCTCCGCACACATACACACACACACACAGAAATGATATGCGCTGTTCAGAAAAGAATTTGTTCTTTAAATGCAACTGTCAGATCGAGAGATGTACCTTCATAGATATCTGTCTGTCAGCAAATCATCTTGCACGAAAAAAGCATGCAAAAGGTTCGGTTGCGCCTAGAATCGGTGCTTCAATATCCTCATCTAACAGTTAAAGAAATATGATTGGAGGTAGCAAAAAGTAAGATCAATTTCTCACGCATCTTTTTTTTGTTTTTTTGGACGTTTTCTCATAACTATTGCTTAAAATTGCATCCATCTTATTTAACTTCCGAGCACAGAAGTAAATTTCAATATCAAATTAAAGCTATCAGATTATAGCGTGCAGTTTCATATACTCGTCGCATATACATAGATGTATAGGTTCGTGCAATCAAATTTGAGATCCAATTATTTCCTTTGTATAAGTATTACCTTCAGAGTACAGAGTGCAATTTTTTGCCATTTTATCTTCATTTTTCTGCTGACTCGTCTGACGACTCGAAACGGGTGGAGAGGACTCTGGTGTAACAGTGACACCAACACGAGTCGAGTCTTCAAGACTGGCATGAGAATTAATTTTGAAGAAGAGACCGATCAACGAAACCGCAATACTCTGTGAGCTGTGAAGGTTTCAACGAAATTATGCTTGTGATTCAGAAAGCATGGAATAGTAACAGTATAAGGTGAAAAATTTAGATTGAGTTTTTTTTGCTATTGAGTGTTTAATTAAAATTGAGTTTTTTTATGTAAAACTTTTTCTAGACACTGGAAATGTCATTTGAGCAATTTTTTTTAATTACCTACCTTGAAATTCTTTAGAATATCTTCTATTTCACTAATATTTCATCAATATATTTCATTTTAATCCACCCTTGATATCATTTAGCTTTGGAACTTGTTCACAAACTCTTCTACGATAAATTTTAAATAAGCCCTTAATTCGCATTTCCATTCACCACGCCTGCCTATCATAACTCAACGCCCCTCAAATCATCATGTTTACAAAGCACAATTTCAGACACAAACTGTCCCCGGCTGCCCGCCGCACTACACCAACAACAACGATCAGAGGAGCTCCGAGAATCATCAACAACAGAAAGAGCAATATCAACGTTATAATTGCATTCATTGCGATTATGAGTACTTGGATAAATTTCCGAGTACACACGCAGCGAATTGCATGAAGCCTTGATTTCCTTCTAATTTCAAGGACCATCAACACCATGCTTCGATTGTTTGCTTAATCATTTTGTTGCTGTGTTTCCATATTACTGATGCCGGGGCCAGTGGCAATTTCAAGTGGGTTGAAAAAGGGCGACATGTTCCGGTATTAACCCTTATCAGCGCTCTATACTCGCTGCAGTTTTTCATCGCGAAAGGGAGAGAGGGGTTTGATTTTTCACAAAGGATGTTATTCAAGTGCACTGTACATATAGTATACAAAGTGTTGTTACTAAGACACCTATATCCGGCCGAAAAAGAACTTACACGGAAACCTTACGGAAGCCAGCTGGTATTTGAATACACGAGTGATCACGCATGAAACAACGTTTTGAAGAGGTCGTTCAACGACAGAGGGTTCACCTTGTATAGAAACGTGATAGTTAGGGTATGCTGCATTTGAGTTGCATGTTGAAGCACCAGCTGGTCGCATTTCCCCGCTTTTACGTTACAGAAATTTGGTTTCATTCGTTTTGATTACGATCCGAATACATGTTACAATAAACAGGCTGTTTTGTGGCTTCTACGAATCACCTTAATGATTTTCATGATTACGAAGAGATCGTTTAATTCGAGCAGCTGATAGTTGCGATACGGGGGTAATTTTCGCTGAGATGATTGTAGTTTGTAATTAAGCTGATTTGTGTTTTGTATTTGTGTGAGGAAAGTTTAAAGTTTTTGGCGGAGAGATATGAAGGCAAAAAATGGGTTAACTTTATTTTGACAGCTTACTTTTGACATATTAGAACGTTTAGTAATTTTTGATCATTTTAGTGTTCCTAATTTTGATTATATGCGTGGCCTTAATATAGTAGATAATTCTGCTTGATAGATTGTGGCTTCCTTAGGAAGGGGGAAGTGTATTTTGCATCTGGATGCTACGATCTGTGCTTCCACTCCACAATCTATCTTTGAGTTTTCAGTATATCACATTCGCACCCCTTTCTGCGAAAGGAGTTGGTCATTCTCCCATTTATTTCTTGATCATATTGCGACCCTTGAAGGTTTCCCTTGTCTTTATTTTATCGCTGAAATTCAACATTTCCATTATGGGTCTCATGTTCTCCAGGGAACTAATATGGCCTTTAAGGGGGTATTCTGGTCTAGAAATTTGATCAAATCGATTTTTTTTCGTTTGCATATTTTCAAAGCTTAGACCTTTAAGAATAAGCTTTTAAAAGGATTTTCGGAAATTCGAATTATTTTTGGAGTTACAGCTATTTTTGTGACAAGCCAACTAACTGCCCGAAACGAGACTCTAAGTTTTAAACGGGGTTTTCTCGGAACTACTTTTCTCGATACGGTTGACATGATATCTCTAGTTGTAATGAACCGATTTACGTGAAATTTTGCGCAAACCCTCTTAACACTATTGGTTATCGTCTGACGTAGGGATTTTTCAAAAAAAAATTTCTACTATTTATTACAAATCCCCAAAGTTGAAAAACTGAGGCAAAAAACCAACTTTTTTTTACATGGACGCCATTTTGTGAAAAAAAAAGTTTTTTCAAATCGCCTACGTCAGACGAATTTCACATTCTTCTTATTACAGAATTCACCAAAAATTTATGTTTCAGACCACCAAGAAGGAGCCTTCACTTCGCCAGCCTGTATCTACAACAATTTTTTTATTTTTTTTATTTTTGAATACATTTTTGTACTTTTAAAATGTTAATAAAAGACTGGTAAAAAAATATATACCAAAAATGTTCATGGTTTTTTTTATTGCGTCCGTAAAATCACCTCAAAATCGTGCATCTAGACCAGAATACTGCCTTAAGGACTCCAAATTTGTACACGTAATCCTGTTGTAGGCTTATTGCCTGTTTTGCACTTGCTCTTGAATTTTTCCGTGTAGTGGCTCAAGGTTGAGAAGAGCCTCCATCCCTGCCGTTTAGGTGGATCTCATTGCTCCTGTAATCAACAGGTAAACCATCCTTTGAAGCTTGTTGGACCACCATACTTGCTGATTCATATAGGATGATGTGTCTCACTATTTGTTTATGCACTGAAAGAAAAATCTTGGTAAAACCAACAATTTTCCTTAGTTGTTTTTGCGTCAACTACGGGTTATAGTTAAAACAACCATAAAAAAATAGTTGATTACTTTTATGCACCATGACGCGTGGTTGATAAACAACGTCCGTGGTGCAAAAAAAGTAAGCAACCACAAACAATGGTATTCCAACCATTGTTTGTGGTTGCTTACTTTTTTTTCCATACATATTACGAAATATAGGCAGGGGAGGCGTGAATGCCGCAGTTGAATTTGGTGAATCGCAATGCACCGACAATGCCGCTGTCAATGCAACCAAGGCACCAACCAAATTCATTTTTTTTTCTTTTGTATTGCTAAATGCTGTTGTGCGAGGATTAGGTTGGCTTATCACAATACACATCAGCCATCGCTTGTCTATTCCACCAGACCATTCAACCTAATTCAAACAGATTTAATTCAACCTAAAGGTGATGCCAACCTATGGCAGGTATCACCGCTAGCGGTGCGGCAAAATTAGATATTTGGCAAATTCTGCCGCTGCCGCAAATTCGGCCGCAGCTATTGTGCGCGTTACCATACAAAACAGTGCATTCTAATTTTTTGACTGCGCTTTGCCGCAGCCCAATGCTATGCCACAGCGGAAAACGCTGTATTGTGAACAAAATAGCGTCGTACAAGGTAATATAAAGGCTTCACTGCATAACATGCATATGAATTATATCGAACAGCAAACCGAACACAATTTTGCCATGTATCATATGAAACTTCTATGATAGAATAGGAGCATGAGTATGAGGAGTATGAAAAATCAATAGTTTGCCTTAGTTGTTTTTGCATCAACTAGGGCTATAGTTAAAACAACCATAAGAAAATCGTTGATTACTTTTATGCACCATGACGCGTAGTTGATAAACAATTTCATTCGGAGCATGAAAAACGTCCAAATGTTGAAACCATTCTACTTTGCGTAGAATAATTCCAAATTACGTTTGCTGAAATCAACTATTGCGAAGTAGTTTAAGTACCATAAAAACTGTTGATAATTCGAAACGTTGAAGTTTTGAGTGAATTGATGAATATTTTTCTATTTATCAACTGTTCTTCGTGGTTATGAAACAATTAAAACAGTTGATTTCATGAACGTTGTGATATTTTTTGTATAACCAGAACCAACTACTTTTATATCGTTAAATTAACTATATTAACATAGTAAAAATAACTATTTTCCGTAGTTCGTTTAACGATTTTGAATGAATCGTTGCAATACTATTAAAAATGGTTGAATCAACCAAGAGTTTTTCTTTCAGTGTGGTATAAGCCCAGAAAGTCGTCTGCCTCGGAGATAGTCCCCAAAGTGCCTTAGAAGCCTACAGTGTCGTTTTGTTTAGATGACCTTCACAGACGAGTTTCCTATCCAGGTGAATTCTTAAATTTTTCACCTCTTTTCGGATCTTTCTATCGATTTTTCTTTTCCTGGTAAATTAAACAATGTTGGTCTTTTGAGGATTTTTGGATATACCATCCTCATTAGAGATGGGTCATTTTTTATCAACGTGATACTATGTAACTGATACACGAATGCCACTGATACACGAAAATGATGCAACCCAAATGTGTCAGGTATTTTTGCTTCTCTCTCCCTTCAGGGGGGACTGTTGTCCTTTTCACGCTTTCTGACGTGTTGGTAAAACAAGGTTTTGCTCTTGTTCTCGGAATTCCAAAGAGTCGCTGATGCAACTCAATACTCATAGGAAAAGAGTGGTTTTATTGAGGTTAATTACTCTCGCCTCGAATTCAGGAATTTTCCCACCGAATGTTTCGAGTGTTTTCCTGAAGTTTTTAAGCTCCAGTTCGTGGTACACTATGGGAGGAATCCTGCCATTTTTTTCCTACAGCGAAAACCTTTCTTCCTACAGGTTTCGGGGGCATTCGACGTGGAGTTGGGAGAGAAGGTAGAGAGACAGACGAACTAGTCCTTTAAATTACCACAGAGATTCCAGGGTAGTTTACCGATTAAAACCATAGTATTAGCTCGTTCTAAAAATGTATTCCAGGATAGTTTTCAGTTTGACTCTTTGTAGTAGAGCCGGAATGATACCATCTGGTCCTGGTGATTTAAATATTTTTTCTTCTCTGATAATGCCAAAGCTTATGGGATTACCCTTCGAAGCGAATGCTTAGCTAATAGTAGTAGGGAGATAAAGGTAGGCGGAAAACCGATATCAATTATTCTTTAAGCGCCAGTATTTTTTCCTTGATTGATGATACTATGCTCAGACAGCAGAAGACGAACAAATACAACCATTCGAACCTACGAATCCTGCTTCGGGCTGTCGTCTTAGCGACCAGAACTACTGAACTCAAAAAATTATTTATTGCCCATACAAGCTTTTCATATACGAAGATTTTTTTTAATCAATGGTCAGTGATGTCTCCGCTTAGGGTATTCGTCTTCTTCCTCAGCCTTTATAAGATTACTAATTGTGCACCCTGCGAAGTGTGTTTGGAGCAACACTTCCACTTCATTGCAGTCTCCGGCATGCCGTTGCGAATCTCACAAAAAGTTCTCCAAGCCTTTCGTTTCGATTTCTTCAGCTCTTTGTTGTATTCTGAAAGTTCTTTTTTATAAGCCTCCCACTTCGATGTGCATCAACTTACTCAATGTTTTTACAGTAGTGCTTTAATTATTCGATTGTAAATTTTGAAATTTCAGCTAATAAACTTTCAAGTAAGCTCGAATAATCAGTGCGCCCAATGTGGGTGTACTTTAAGATTTTGATGTTCTATCCTAGTCTACTATCAGTTGCTTGAGTAGCCGAGTGAGCTGTGATTTCTATCATGAACCTTTTATAATAGCATCTTGCTATCAAGCATCATCACTCAACTCTTCATTTCTCTTTCTTTTCCTATACATAATCAATTAATAAATCTCTCTAAACCTAACAATCTGCAGCTTTCTCGCTCTTAGTCGCTTCAATTCCTAAGGAACTATGGAACCAAAACGTAATTTCTCATCTTCTCATCGATCAGATAATTAGCAGTTATCGTACCAAATACACAACAACCTTGAACACAAGCATTCTATTCAATAATAATTAAGCCAGTCTGATTTATTGCCATTCAACGAATCTATATTCCTAATTAATTTAGCGTTCTCGCGATATACAGATGTGTGTCGCTTATTTTTTTCTTCTCTCTATTTACTCTGCTTTCAATTATCGAGATTATTTGTTTTGGGTACAAGTTGCTGATTAGCTTGTCGTTTGCTTGGTTAGTGATGATGATGATACGCTAATTAACATTTTCTCATCTAATTACTAAATTTTTTTTCGCGATGTTGAATTTCTTGTGGGAATAGAAGTTTCATTAAAATGATTGCATTGTTTTTGTGGTATGATTTTCGCGTAATTTGAATTTAAACTAGGAAATTGGTTCAGTAGATCGATTCATGCAATATGAATCAAAATTAATTAAAAAATTTGAAAATTGAAGAAGAAAATCATTGAGTCAAAATTAATTGTAAAAAGTAAAGTTGTTGCGTTTCAACTTATTTGGGGTGTCAAAAATGAGAGGTGGTAGCGGCTCTATTATTATAATTGAATTTTCGACGAATGTAAAATGGTTAGTTTCACGTGTCACTTTGGTTTAGAATGAAACTACTGTATCCATGGTCAAGAATTATAGTCCTTGAGGAACCCTCCGGTTCTCTATCAATTGATCATTGGATCCATTGTGCAAAGTGATGTCTCGCATGTTTTCGTTAAGATGTCCCCTTCAGATTGGCACATTTCCCCGATTTGCTAAGACTAGTTTATGATTTATAATAAAACTGTGTAGAGACTCACATTTTGCGTTAATGTCATTGCTGCCTCAAACGATGTGATGCGTATTGTCGTCAATTTCTTTTTAATGAGCGACTGTATTGTGAGTTTTGTCACCAAAGAGTCTCTGTTGTGTACCATGTTGGCGGATCGGAAGAGTATATGTTCCTATTTGCTACATCATCCGTGATGAAATTAGTTAGAGGATAAGCTTGAATATCGTTAATCACCAGAAAACCGTTCTTATTTTCGCTATTTTACTGGGGCAGAAAAGATTGAAGTACCTAACCTCAGTCCAGCAACCCGGTTTTCTGCAAGGATCCAAAGTTCCTGAACTAGTGGCACGTCAAACGAACCTTCGTGAAAAGCCAGCATTAATTCAACCTGCTGTGGTGTAGATTAATCTGAATGATTTTTAACATTGGCCGCAACATCCTCCGTACACCCTGCGACTCAACTTGCTGGTGATTGGCAGTTGTTCCCTCTGAGTCAATTATGCCTAGAAATTTCTAAATCTTGCCAGTCTCCAGGGGATTGGATAGCACCTTATCTTTTTTTTTTGATGGCACTTCTTCAGGCGCATATAAACGCTGCCTATACCCCACTTCATCTTGCCATAACGCGGATAGAGCAGATCATCAGACTGCATGTTGATCTGAAGCAGCCAATTATTGAAGATTTTTATAAAAACTCATTGAAGAGTAGATGAAAAATCGTTTTTATCATTGAGATTTCGATATCCTTTCATTAGTTCAATATCGGGAAGAAATTGAGGTTGGAAACAACTCACTAAACACCCGTAGGTGTGTGTCTTGAGATTGTGGCTTTTTTTGATACAGTTCTTCCCCTTTGCATTTCCCCTATAACTATATGGAAGCTACAAATCCGGCTGCTGTCAAATTTTGCTTGCCGTGTAATCTAAATGTAAACAAACTAGCAACACGCAGCGAATTGACTAATAATACAGTGCCGGTAAAAATGATAAGACACCCCATGTTTTTCAAGAAATCGTAAAATAACAAAACAATCCCAGGAAGCTGTGTATGTATCTGAGATTGCCGCACCACATTACGTTAACCTGGGTAATTAGCCGGAGATTTTTCGTATAACATACGGAGTAATTAAAGAAAGTTTAATTTCAGGCAGGTAAAAAAGATAAGACACATTACATTTGTGCCATATTAGAATAATATTAAAGTAATGAAACGCAACTATTTGTAATATTTCAATATTTTATTGAGCTTCCTTTCTTTTTTATAATTTCTATAATTCTTTTTGGTAGACTTTTATACAATTTTCGAACATATTTTCTCGAAATCTGGGCCCATGCAGAGGTAATAGCTTTTTCTAATTCCTTTGTGTCTTGAAATTGTTTCGATTCAGCGTAAACGATTCGGGTTAGTTGACCCCAACAATTTTCGATTATATTTAGTTCTGGAGACCTTGCTGGGAAATCGAGAACATCAATTTGTTGCTGTTGAAAATACTGTTTAACAACGTTTGCATTGTGAATTGCAGCATAATGTTGCTGAAAAATAATTGGTTGATCCGCGATTTCTGCCAAATTATTGTCAAACTCCTCACGAAGCATTTCCACATATCGTAAGCTGTTTTTTTTCCTGTTAAAAACTGAATATTTGACCGTCCGTTGTATCCTATAGCAGCCCAAACCATTACACTTCCGCCACCATGCTGTCTCTTGCTCAAAACTCTCGTTTCTTTCCTTATGTCGTGGAAATAATAGCTAAAACCGTCGGGTCCGTCCAAATTAAATTTCTTTTCGTCTGTAAAAATAACACGACGCCATTTTTTCTTCCAACGCAAGTGACTTTCAGCAAATGCCAGTCTGGCCCTTTTGTGCTGTTCGGTGAGAGGCGGTTTTCTTTGCAATTTACGGCGTTTGAGATACTTTGCTCGCGCGATAATGTTTCGAACATTTCTGATGTTCGTTTCGACGCCCGTTTTTGCCGCGATTTGTCGTGCGGTGAGTGTAGAATTAGAGGCTAATCGAATAATCCTTCGTTCGGACCGAGGACTTACTGCTCTTGGCCGCCCTTTTGACTTCTTCTTGCCATAATTTTCTGGATTCCGAATAAAGTTGCGGACCGCACATCTGCTTCGCATTACAATTCGAGCAATTTCTGTTATGGATTCTCCTTCGCCGTGTAATTTATTTATAATATTCCTTTCTTCGGCAGTCAACTGCTTTGCTCTACCCATTGTCACGAGCCCACAACACAAAACTAGTAAAAACTCACCTTAAAATATTCAAATCCAATTCTTTAAATACTTTTCGTATTCTTTACAGGACAAACGTTCACACCCGAAAAAAAAGAATGGTTTTTCCTTGCTGTCTTATCTTTTTTACCTACCTGAAATTCAACTTTCTTTAATTACTCCCTATGTTATTCAAAAAATCCCCGGCTAATTACCCAGGTTAACGTAATGTGATGCAGCAATCTCAGATACATACCCAGCTTCCTGGGATTGTTTTGTTATTTTACGATTTCTTGAAAAACATGGGGTGTCTTATCATTTTTACAGGCACTGTATGTGGCTATTAGCAAAACGTTTTATAATACGTATATGCAAAAAAGCTCACAAAATCACGTGGATGTTAGCAATAGTAGTCACAGATTAAATTGGATTAAAACAGGCAAACGAGTTCGAGCAGCGAGTCTTTGTTCAAAAAACTATCACTTTTCCGCTGTTTAAATTCGTACTGTTTTACAATTCACTTTCCACTAACAAACTGGCTGCACGGTTTCTGAACGAAAACCATTATTTTTCGAAAATAGTTAATCGGCCAAGTTAGTAATATACTCCGATCTATTGATATCATCGACAAGCGAGCTAGCGTCTTCGAATGCGACTATTTGACACCAGTTTGACAGAAGTCGGATTTTATTTTTTCAAGATGGCGAGAGGATGGTCGGCTGTCATTCAAGATGATTACATTACATTAAATTTGTTTGAGAATTTTTAGAAGCAATGTGGATATAGTGGAACAAAACTTAATATAATGTAAGAAAAAAATAATAGTTTATAAAATATATTTTAATTTACTTCATAATGGCTTCCAAGAAGGAAGTCATGTCAGATCGGATAATTAGGTAGATCTGGTAATATATTTTCATAAATTTGAATGTGTAAGCTTTTTATGATAGACGACGATATGAATTCAAAGTCGATAATCATATTTTAAAACAGTATTAATATTAATATTAGACGTAAATTGGATTCGATGCTTTAATTTCGCCAAAAAGCCGGACCCAAGACTGGTTCGAAAGCACCTCCTTCAAATTGCTTGCTAGTTCTTAGACTAATAGCTCACCTAAAAAGGTCCGTTTGTAAATTTCTCGTCGATTGTAATGGTACTTGCATTATGAAAATCCCTTACTACATTTAAAAAAATATAAATGGCATACCCATTCGATTGTACGTAAGTAATGAGCTAGCATTAAATATACTCGCGCCAACTATTTACGCTGCTAGATATCTTGTCGAGTGCCATGTAATTTTCAACTAAAAACCGATAGTCAAATACATGAAACTTAGTTACTGCAGAAAATTGCCAATTTATCTTAATTCATTCAATCTTTTTAACTTGCGAATCATCCTTTTATATTTTACCGCAAATTACCTTACGATGCTGGCGAACGGTTAATTTTTCGCGCTAACAAGTGCTTAGTGAGTTGTGCAATTATTACCTATCACGGCAAATAAATATCATACTTGTTCAGTATGTGCAGGCATGCTGGATGAGTTCTATTTAATTGGTCGGTATGTGTGAATGTATAGACGACAACTGCACGGCTGGATGAGAATGTAACAGGCTGATAGTAATGGCTGTTAGATAGCCAACCGGTTTTTCAGATTTCTCATTGAAACGATTATCTCTGCTAGATAGATGAAAAAACGGCGATGAATTCAATTAAAAATTCATCTGAAATAGTTTTCCCATCAAATGTATTTAATCAAATGTCGGCAAATTTATAATTTATTACTGTTAAAAGTCTACTCATACCCAAACTACGTGACACAAAATGTGAAATTCTCTTCCAACATTCATTTTAACGTCAACTTTGACTTAAATAAACTACTCTATCGCAGCATCAGCTACATCTAATTGGCCATTTTCGTAACTTAAGATTTGACAATTGTTTCTTGTTTTCGTTTTAACATTGTTTTGACTGCAATAAACGTTTTGTAGAAAGTGTAGAAAATTGCAAACATGTTTTGTCTTTTGGTAAAATGACAGGTTTGTAATATCATAATTGAACAATTACTGTTGTCTTTCACATAGTTACACTTTTAGGAAGTGAAAAGTGATTCGCTCTAGTTAACTTTTTAATCCGTCAGTGAATTTCTTCGTCTGAAGAACATAATTAAGTATTACAATTTTGACTGTTTTAAAATGAATCTACACACACATATTAACTATGGCTGTCAATTATTGTATATATTTTTTATAATCCCATATATGAAGCAACCATCTAATGAAATTAAGTTAAAACGATGAAACAGCATCTAATAATAAATTTTCAACTCAGTAAAGTTTATTGACCGACCTTAATGAATGTCTTGAAATCTCATCTAGAAAAAAAGACACGATTCACAGAAAAATGCAGATGCATGAAAGAAAACCGGTATGATTGTATTTGGTTATCATTTCGTCTTCGAAATAGAAGTTTATGGTTGACTAGGCAAGAGCAGATGCTGTGTAACTGTGAATGGAATATTTCAGTCTGTAATTAATAGAGGGAAAAAATGTCAAACAACAAAATCGTCAATTTTTCGTATGGAGAATAAATGAAGTATGTACATCTAAATTTCAAAATGGTGTAATAAGTGAATAAATTAGATATATGTTCATTTCATATATCTAAATGCATTAAATTTTTGTAATACTTTTTAATATGATAAATAAATAAGTATGTATTCAGTAACATTTGCGACAGCGTTAGATAAAATTTTGGCGATATCCGTTGATAACCCGAAACGGAGTTAACATTTTCAGCTATGTCTATTTTATGCGATTCAGAACTGTGAAACAAACAATTTTCACAGTTCTGAATGGCATTAATTATAGTACCATGGGAGGAAAATGTTACGTCAAAGGATTGATAGAAGTCAAATAGATAGAAGTCAGATTGATAGAAGTCAATCTGATCTGTGTCTTGGAACCGTTATGTAGCTAGCACCAGTTGCTTTTTGACTCTCTTCATCGCAGTGAGCGTTCTTGATATGTTTGGAGTGTATAATGTATAAAACAGTGGAGACAGTGATGAACCTTGTGGGACTCCAGACGTGGAGTGGCGGTCGTTTATTGAGACGGATAAAGTTTTACCCACGAGGAATGATCCAATCGGATTTGTTGGAGGATCGAGAACAAGTAAATCATGCATTTTCGCGATCATTCTTGCTTGCCAAACTTTATTGAATGCTTTGACAACAGGAAGTATAAGAAAGCCCGTCCACCTTTTTTTATTGAAGCGGCACTCCAGCATCCATCAGGTTTGCATAGAAAGGTGCTCTATTAAGGTGGACTTGGGGCCATCACGGCCATTTCTAGGGCGCCCTGCTCCAGGGGCAATCAATTTTATTTGTCCTTTTTTGTGGTTCGGCAATCCAAACTCTTGGGTAGGCTTTTTTTCTGTGTTTCGGTCTAGTTGGTCTAGTTCTTATGTGTGGGGCATTTCACGTGAAGCGTGTAGATTTCGTTCATATTGTGCATAATGGTACTTCTAGAAGATATGTCGATGCACAAAAACTTGTCATCATCCACAACCAATAATTATAGTCTCCCGGCTTCATGTGGCATAAAAAGGTTTACCATTGTTCATTCCTTAAGAATGAGGTCTGGCGGGTGAAGCTGTGTGTCAATCGGTTTCTTTTTTGAATGAATTCTTTAGTGTACCTTGGGTGCTCGTAAAGGATATAACCCTCAACCGGCGTTTCAACGGTGCATACTTATATCACCTGGGCTATTTCGCTTTAGAGTTGGTAATTGGCATGTAAATCTCCTGCTATCAAGACTGGATCTTCCTGGTCAAAGAGTTTAGAGAAATTTTGACTGAATTCAAGTGATCTCGGGGGGCTAGTATGTAGCAATCGTTACATTTGCTATATACTAGCCCCCGAAATCACTTGAATTCAGTGCTGAAGACAGTGCTGTCGCTTCTATTTGGACTAAGGTGGCGATGGGATTATAAGGGTGGTTGATATGTCTTCTCACAAAAATAGCGGTGTCACCACCTCTTCCAGACAGTCTGTCGTTTCTATATAAGGTGTGATTAGGAGAACGGAGATAGTTCGCGGGCTTCAGAAATGGGGACCTTGTCAACTTTGCAGTCAAAGAGAAATTGCATTAGTTCTCTCGTCTTGTTGCTTTGCATTTTATGTAATGGTAGCAAAATGACTAGAGAAAATCATTGTGGGTGGTTTTATTGGAATCTTCGGTAGCTGAGAGTGCAGAAAATATTCCTTGCACCATTTGATTCATGTATTCTGCATTTCACTATCATGATTCATGTATTCTGCATTTGGACGCTGGTTACTGTGCGGTAGGAGCAGGATGATTTCTGTTTTGCTGTTTAGCCTTTGTTAACTTAGCAGCAGATGCTGGCTTCTTAATGACCTGCGCTAATGATCTTCTTATATTTTTTTGATGCTTACAGCACCCTCCATAGTTGAAAAGTTGTCCCTCATCGAATTAACGTACTATGTTTTTTCCTCTTTTTGTTTGGTGCGTTACAGGTGGTGGGGTAAGAAGACCATTACACTTGATGTTTCTGGCTGCATGGCCAAACTATTGAAAATTACAGCATTAAGAGTGTTCACCACGTGATTTTTGCAGTTCTTCTTTGCAAATCAGTCGGCACACTGTCTTTATATTTTAAATGTCTAATCCTTGCCTGAGGAGAAGGATAATTACTAGCTTAGAGAGGCCGTCCCTCGTTTTGAGGAAGAACACCTCAATTGAATGGAAGTTTTGCACTTCGAGGCATTCTTTATTTCGTTTGGGCTGAGTCTATATAAGCCCTTGAGGCCGGCGATACATGTAAACGCCTGAATTTAGACCGTTTTTCAGAGGCTTATTTAAAATAGAAGGAATAAATGAATCGTTTTGAAAGTGATCATGTTCATTTATTGCATATTAAAATACAAGAATCTGATTTTATTTTATTTTTTGTTCAAAATGGCCGCCGTAGTACCCTCGCGACGAAAGGCATCAATCGGGATTTTTAGCATTAGTTACAGCAAATTGAAATCAAAAAAATGGTTTGGAGTGTGTTTATTAAACATGTATCTCCTAGTTTAACCAAGAAAAGAAAAAGGTAAAAAAATCGTGAATTAGCACGCCTTATAAAAAAAGTACGATTTTTCACCCTTTTTTTGATGAATGACTTGGATATCGAGATAAATTCTTTTAGCCATCTCATAGTTAATATTTATATCGTTAATGGCTCTTGTCAATTGAGTCAATTTTTCATCACGGCGGCTAGAGTGAATGTCACCTGCAATCTTATTTGACAACTAAAACCTTAACAACTTAAACATTATTTTGCGCGTATGATTTCGATTCAATTCAACCACAACTCCTAAAACTCTTTTCATTGACAATTCACCAGGACATATTAGTTCTTGTAATTGTAGTACTCAAACGTATGCAAAATGAAAAACAGTTCTTTTTGATTCAATTCCATCAAGCATAGATGGATGAAATTACTCTTGAGCTCGACACAAAAACGAAAACCAAAAACAGAACTTAGAAACAAACCGGTAGTCCGACAACACTGTAGTAGAAAAGAATTTAACCCGAAAGAGGAATGTACAGAAGAAAAAAGGACAAGAAGGAAACAAACATTAAGGTGCGATGTTGAGTCTGTGGATGAAACAACAACAACAACAATAGCAGCAAAAGAACTTTTCATGCAGCAGCAACGACAGACAATCTGAGCGATACTTAAAAAAACGACGAGGAGGAATCATTAGACTTCTTATGTTGATGCTGTCTGATGCAGAAACAGATAGGATACAGGTAAAATGCGCAGAAAAAGAAGCAAATAAATAGACTTGAGAATACCTTGAAAGGAATAATAGCCACGATACCTGTTGCGCAGAAAAATCTTCACGTTAGGGTGACATGGGGAATTTTATTTAAAAGTTTTTTAAAATTGCTTAGTAAATAATGTGAGGGGTTTGGCGGAAAAGTATTGAATTAAAGAAAGATTTATGAATTTTTAGTTCCGAAAAAAAATGTTGAAAATAATGTTAATTCATGTTATACAAATATGCATGGATTCAACTGAAGTATGCCAGAATATTCTATGACTTTCAAGTGTTTTTTCTGTATAAGTAGGTTTACGAAAACAAAAACAAAATTTTAGTATTCATATATTTTGCTTTATTTCTTTTCATTGTTTTCTAATTTTCGATTGAATAATATTTTTTCTTTCTCTTACAGGTAAGTGTCGCATTTGGAGAGGATATATGTTCAAAAACAGATACGCTATTCGGATAAGTTCATTTAAATTTAATAGAATATTAAAATTTTTTTACGCATAAAACATAGCGGTACTTACAATTAACAAAATGTTTCATGAAAATATCAACAATTCTAACTTTTTAGCTGAGATCCTTTTGAATTAAAAAAAATAAACACATGCAGCATAAATCAGATTCCGTTATCATACTTCCGCTACTAACTCAATTCCGGTCTCATTTCTCTACTCCTACTTCCTCTTAATCGCAACCAGCTGTCATATTATCATCAACTTAGACAAAAAATAATTCCTTGATTGAAATACAAAAGTCATTCAACGTACTTTTATGCATACCTATATTCCGTTACTTTCTGAAACCCAAACAAGCTCACACAACCTTGCTCTACGTGTGTAATACATATCGAAATCCTGTCCCCGCATCTTTTATTCACACGATCTGCACGAGAGCGGAGCAGATGAAAAGAGCAAGTATGGAAACGTGAGAATTCAAGAGGAGCACACCGATAAAATCCATATAGTAGTTACAAGAAAAGGAAAAGAAATTCGAAAAACGACAGCGTAAAAAAGTCATTCGAAGGAAGAATTCTTTAACATAGAAGGGAAAGAAAACGAATATTTTGATTTCGAACGTGTTTGGTTTGAAGGGTTCGGTGTAGCAAAATTGCGTTTGGGGAGAGAAAACAACTCACCTTTAGCACACCGATTTTTGAAATTTACTTTGTAGAGCAAAATTTAATCCATGTGGTTCAAGTAACTGAAACATGTGCTGGAAATTATTTCACCGTGATAAATTGTTAGTTTTAACTCAAGTGTGTTCGAATTTTAATACGTATTTAAGTCGGGATTTATATTTGGCCAAGTATTTTCTACCATAATTTCAAAACTTCATTTGAAGGGACATAAAAAAACCATTTGCAAACAGAAACAAATATGACCATATTTGAGTATATTCGACGAATATTTCTGTAAATTCAAGGTGAATACTATCTAAAAAAAATGCGGTATTCATAATAGCTGCCATGATTTGACGTCATACCAAGCCCTAAATGACATTTAGCGTGCATAAGATGTGTACTTTTACCAGTTTCTCAATCTACTACAAATATTCTAGTACATACCTACAGAATGAAGTAAAAGTTTCGCTCGTATTGTATATTTTTAGTATCGTAATTCATTCTTGATTCAGTATTCATTCAATAACCGCCCACGTATATGTATATTCACATCAAACTACCCACTAACCCTGGCTTCCTCTTTTTTTTACGATTCCCTCAATCCGGTTATATTTTATCAAAAAAAAACTTCATCGGCTGGTTAAATTCTCCAATTACGTATACTTGCTTGTTGCAAAATTCTGTCGACATCTCTTCTGTTCTGGTCACGAACATCAAAGTTCTCATAATATAATCGTGTGTACAAAGGCAGGTATCTTACGTAATAATTTACATACATGCACCTGCCCAATTAAGAGGTCGGTCATTCTCGTTTGTTTTTCGCGCCGGACTGTAATACTTTTCGTCGAATGAGTTTAAGTTGAATGAATGCTTTATGTTATTTATTGGTATGACATGTATGTATATTTCTGTTGTTTCAAGTTTGTGTCCGTGCATACATAAAAGACGGAATGCATAATTTTTAACCTTTCACGAAAGAGTTCGAGTCGAGCTGCCGTTCAGTTCGGCCGCGTTCAACAGACTTTGTCCGATTGGAGTGTTGTTTTTTAAATGATTGATTTAGGCAGATTTTTAAATTGTTTTTTTTTTTGTAAATTAATTAATTATGCGTTTGGGATCTATTCGCTGGAATTTCATTTTTTGTAAATTTATTCTTCGTTACTTTCTTTTGAAAGGAATTCCGCCCACCAAGATTTCCTGTTGGAACTTGGTGGGCAATATAAACTCCAGTTGCATACTGGCAGGAATGCAACGACAGGAATGTTCGTTGATATTGATAATGACGTTGAAATTTCTATCATTGAAGATAGTGAGGAGGAATTCAAGGAGAAAAAAGGACACAGATCCTGTAACAAATATTATTTGTTTCTAATACTAAATCCTGTTTGACGAGGATTAAGTTGGCTTTTGACGATACGTATCAGCCATCAATTTACGACAACACCCGTTAGGTGGAATTGACCATAAATAAACTTTACACTTATAGGCAACACAAATTACGTCTTACCGACGCGTTGATACGACACGATGATTCACTTTGAGATGGGGGCGTATGCCGATTACATTGTGGTACTTGTGAAGGGTGCGTTGCCACAAACTTTGTCGAACCTTATGCAATCGGCGCTGGACCGTATTCAAATTTGGGCCGGGAGAGCCGGGCTTAGGACAAACCCGACAAAACCCGAACTTGCACTTTTTACAACGTAGCACAGGGTGCTGGGTATTGCCACACCTAGCCTCAACGGAATAACATAGCAACTTATTGGTAGTGTCAAATATTTGGGCCTTATACTAGACAGTGTAGAGAGTGTAGAGAAGCCGATTTTGGTGTATGGAGCGATCGTGTGGTTGAAGGTAGCAGAGAGTAGACCCAACATCAAGGATCTAAACAAGACTGAAAAGATTAGTTTGCATATGTATTACGGGCGCTTTAAGAACCGCCCCAACGGCTGAGTTACAAATGGTTCTGGGACTTATGCCCCGGGATCAATTCATCTTTAGAAGCGCAAACTTAGCGGCAATACGCGCTAAAGATAAAAGATTCAGATCAGTGGGGCCACGGTGGTATTCTTACAGAATGCCGCAGAAAATTTTAATGCTCGCTCCGGAAGACACGGACAAGATTAGCAAAATAATACATATTGGCAGGAATTTACAGATCAAGATACCCACAAGACTGAAAGAAAAAGAGAACTACTACCGATGGTGGCGTCTGTATTTACACGGACGGACCAAAGACCTGTGACTTAACCTGTGGTGTGGGACCATGCTACTGTACATGCTGCTGTAACTATAAGAGGAGGAATAAGAGGCCCGCATATGACGTTAACGATGATCTTTGAACTGATAAACAGCTCAACAGGGTTGTTTCTTAGCTCAAGTGGGTTGTTAATCAGCTAAACTAAGCTGTTTATCAGTTCAAAGATAATCGTTTACGTCATATGCGGGCCGATAATCGCAGGTATTATGCCCTTATTGCTCCTCTTATTTACGCCTCTTATTCCTCCTCCTATACTTGAAGTATAATTCTATTAATATGCGCATGACGTCATCCTCCTCATTGTCTTGAATTAGAACCGTCATTATATATCTACTTACGCCCATCACCACTTCAGAGGCTCTAAATTGGTTTAGGATCTTCAACCAAATCCTGATTTCAATGTTCGCTCGTAGCCCTGAGAAGGGGTAAATATGGGGATAGTGCTTATGAAGAAATTTCGTGAAACACTTTCCTACTCGTCTTCCCACGAGGTCACTCTTCATCGGCAATCGAATTTTTTCTCATGTCTTCGAGTCTAGTTCACTCCCTACTACATTTCGGCACTTTCGATTGCCAAGCTCTGGACGCTGAATCCGATCGTCAGCTGATACAACTATGCTCCCACTGGAAACACCGCCTAGATTTCTTGATCGCTGATCCAGATCATTTCATTCCCTACGAAAGGGTCGATTGGGAGCAATTTGCTACGGAGGCGGAGGTCGAAACTTAAATTCAAAATTTCCGCTTTGACAGCACACCAAATCGACGAGACTCTCGATATACTCAATCATATCCTTTTCTTGACCATTGGTGCATTCGCTATCACAAAAAAAAATAAATGGAATTTTGTGTTTCGTGATTTATCGCACGACATTATTCAGCTTCATAATAGGCGAACATCTTTAAAAATGATGTGTTACCCTCATCTATCACAGATTTCTAAATACGCATCAATATATACTTCTGGGTTGATTAAAGGCATCCATATTCTTATCATAGTTAAGATTAGAGACCATGTTAACAGGAAATTTGAAGATAGTCTCCGAAAAGTGATCCCAGTCCGAGATATGTTTCAGGACATAAATAGAAGAGCATGCCGTAAAAGTCTAAGAAATAATTTCACTTCTAATGACATTTCTACTGGTAGATACTTTTCCTGATGATTCCTCTTTTATCGGTAGTGAAAAAACCCATAGCTCCTGCCTCCTATTCCGCTGCAGTCGTGAAAGCATTTGTCCTTAATTTTCGTTAGTAAAATCATTTGGTACTTTATAACGGTTCAGTCATACGAACCTTCGCATAGACCCTCGGCCTTTCCTCAAAAAAAGTCCTCTGGAGTAGATGATATCTTCAATTTCATCTTAAAAAGCTTCCTATACCTGCATCTTTTATCACCTACGTGGGGTGTCTTTAACGCTTGCCTTATAATTGGACATTTTCTCACTGCTTGGAAACGTACGAAAAAATATTCTCCTTTCACAAAGAAGCAGGATAATCTGATGTCCTCAAAGCTTGTCCTGCTATCAAATTTGGGAAAACTACTCGAAATTGTAATTCAAAAACGATTAAACCCCATGCCATTGATTAGAACCAAATTATTTCCAGGAGGCTCAAATTATTCCGTCTAATCGATCTTCGACTCCGTATGGATTGGGTGTCCTATGTAAAATAATCAATATCGGTTGTCCAATATATCAACAAAATTTTTAACAGTTTCCTCAGTGGCAGGATAGTATTTGTCACTCAGAATGTGGCTTTTTCCGTGGAGTTTCTGTTGAACCAAAAGGTTCCATACTTGGGCCGATTCTTTATTTAATATTATCACCACTGATTTCCCTAAAACCTCAAACAACTCTTTCGCAAATGTTAATCTTAATCTGTACGCAGATGATATCCTCTTCTGGGGCTGCCAACACAACTTACGGTTTGTAACAGCCGTCTCACAAATAGCCCAGTCAGCCTAGACTGTCAAACCAATCCAAGATTTTTCAATTTCAACTTAAGAGTAAATAAAAAAGAGTAAATAGGCAGATACAGTGACAATTTTTCGGAATATTCTGCATGTCAATTTTTAGCTTCAGATTTAAGTCGAGGATTTTTATGTTCATTTTTAACTTATTTGAAAGTAAACTGTCATTTTTGAAGTTTTGGATGTAGATAGTAATTTTCGCTCTATACATGAAGCAAATTAATTATTTCTAATCACTAAGACTTTGGCACTCTAAACTACTACTTTCAATGCATAGGAAACGCAGCACTTAGTTCACGGCCAGAAACTCCATCACGAATTTTGTGTAGTCACTGTCGAAAGTAAATTCCGTGAACCACAACATACTACTGCTAACAATCTACAAAATATCAAATAAGCCTGCTGTCTGAGTGTAATGCAATGCATACATAAAATACTTTCAGATACTTTGGTCTAGCACAAGAGCCAGTCAAGTTTGATATATACTTATCTAGACGAATGTTCGCGAGACGTGGTAGTGGCCGTCTTGAAATTGATTTCAAGGTTTTCTTAACCGAGAAGAATTCCTTAATGTGTGGCGGTCGTTCGTTCGTTCGTTCGTTCTCCACCATCCACAATGTAATCTCTTTGAAACGGAAGGCTTAAGCGAAGACTTAGAAGCCAGCCGATTCAAAACGCCACTTTGGCCTCGATGTGCCTAAGCCCGCGGAGGAATGTCTTGATTCGTTTCTTTCACACAAGATCGATCCCTAAATGAAAAGTGATCGAGAATAAGAATCGCTGCAGTCTGGAAGCACCAACGACAACATTATGCAAGAGAGATCAGCGTCGAAGTCGAAGAGGACGGGGGAGAAGGCGACACGTTCAGACGCCAATGTTTCCTTCGTGAGTTTTTCCGACCTAACCACTTTTTCAAATGTATTCTTGAGAAGAAGTGCTTCAAAGTGGCCTAAGTCGAGTGGGTGTATATGCACACGAGCATTTCGTTAAGGTCGATGTAGTAAATAAAATCTCTTGAAGCCTTATCTCAATTGGCGACCACTACTTGTTTTAATAGTCTCCGGATAAATTAACCCGTAAAACACTCAACCGGTCCGGCTCATTTGATTTTATACACGCTCACAATTTCCATGGTGTTTTCAGAGGTAAACCAACCGCACGATCTTTCCTCACTATTCCAGGCTACGCAAATCGTTCGAGTATGCGTGTATTGTTCAAGCCAACAAGTGGTTATGTGGCACGCCATCCGTTGAGCATATAGAATAAGCTGTGTACATTTATTGTGTTTCTCACAAAAAAAAACAGCAACTAACATGGTGCCAGTAGTACTCGATGGTGAAGAAGAAGAAGAAGAAAAAAAAAAACGAAATCTATGGAGAATTTCTCAACGATCTTATCTCATTTGTGATAGGTTTTGCTATGTTGAATTCTTGGGAGGTAAATTGAAGGTTATTTGCAACAAGTTGATTTGAACGAGCGATTGGAATTATCGTTTGCTAGCTTACAGATTTCGTTTTCTTTTTTTGCTGGCAGATAAATGATTTTTTGAGGTGTGTATTACATGTTTTTTTATTAGTTCAGGCTTTGAACGAATTACCTAGGTGTTGTGGTTGTTGGGATATATGTATGTGGTTTGAAGGAAAACGAGTTTTATAGTTTTTATTTATGTGTTTGACTATCGAATAGTATGTGAATTTCAGTTTTATTTTTGATACTGATTCCGATGGTTTGTGAAGAAGCAAACTATCAAAACTAAAACTCTTGGGAAGCTCGAGCACGATTTCTTAGTTCCGCGGATATAGTGTGTGTGGGTGTTGGGAGAGAGGCGCCTGCGACCTCTAAAGGCTCGTATCCACCGGAGCTCGCGCTCAAATTTGACGTCATTGATGCTTGCTCACGAGCTGAACGCGAACAATGTACGCGCTCTCCATTCAAAACGTCCACATCAAGTACGCAAAAAGAAAAGTAGTTTGCGTGCTAGCAGTTTTAGTGTAGACATTTACTTCCGTGTGCGCGTTCTGTATGCCCACTGCTTCTTTGCTTTCCGATTATAATTCTTATATCAGTACATCTAAAGAAACTTTCGTGAATGTGCAAAATGGATTTTGATGAAGACGAAATTCTTATTCGTGCAGCATCCAACATCCTTTCTCCCCTTCTTCTGGTGTTTCTCAAGGTTCTATCTTAGGACCTCTTTTATTCAATCTTTTTATCAATGACCTTCCCACTGTTTTTAAGTCTTCATGTCTTCTATATGCAGATGATTTAAAAATCTTCCGAGTCATCAAAAATACTGCTGACTCTCGGCTTCTTCAGGACGATTTGCATGCTCTCTCTGGTTGGTGTAATTTGAACTGTTTGTCCCTTAATGTTTCCAAGTGTTTTTCTATGACCTTTTCCCTTAAGCTTCACACTCAAGTCTTTCCTTATGCTATTGATGGCACTATCCTCTCTAGTGTCGATCATTTCTCAGATCTTGGGGTCACCTTTGATCGCAAACTGAAATTCGACGTTCATGTCCTTCTTTTTTGCTTTAGTTAATTTTACTTTATTTTATTCTAACTTTAATTATTTTATATACTTATATTCATATATTCTTATTTAGTTCTTGTTATTATATTTTTTTTATTGCATCCAATCTGTAATTCGGCAGTTTTGCCGGTTGTATTGAATACGCACCAAATAAATAAATAAATAATATTGTCTAAACTTTCAATAAAAAAAATCGAAAATATCCACGATATAAGCATCGCTTCCACGTCCTGTCTATTTCTGTCCAATCACTTCGAAGAAGTGATAGGACGAAGTCCTATAGATAAGAAAGATAGATAAGATAATAAGATAGATAAGAAGTCAATAGGTCTTTCTTCGCAAAGCGAAGAAAGACTTATTGACTCAGAGATTGAAAGACCTATTGAAAGACCTATTAACTCAGAGCTTGTTGCTGGCCAAAGTAAAACTGCAATATTATTTTCCGCCATCCACATCGGTCAACATTGGTCCGTATGTGTCTCGCATTGTCCTATTGGAAGATCGTTCTCCGAAGATGCAATAAAAAGCAGAATATATTCTTACAGAATTTCGACGTATTTTTCTCTTTCGACTTTTCTTATAGTTCTGAATGCACATGCCAAGACATAGCGCCCTATACCTTAACCTTTCCGCTTCATCGCTGGGTTTGTTGTTGGGCACAATGTGGATCATACTTTTCATCCCTAAGTCTGCTTGCGCTTGCCTGCTTGCTCTGAATATTTATTTCGAATAAAATTTAGAGTGCCAAAGTAGTACGATGTGCCAATTCAAAAGTTCGTAAATTCTAAGGATCCTTTCTACACTCTTTTTTCAGGACCCCAAACCGCCGTTTAGGTCAAATGCAGTAATTTAGGTGGAACAATAAAAAGGAATACAACCTTTCTTTGCATGGATTTGATGATGAACATTCTTTGCGGAAGTACTCGGTTGGACTTTTTAGAGATCTTTAACATTGCTGCATGATATTTTTGTTGAATGAAATCCACCCTTAAGACTTGAATACTTAAATTCTGTCGAACAAAAAATCAAATTCTCCTATCAATTTCAATAATATATTTAACTGTTTTGTTTTTTTTTAATTATTTTTATGTTCGATTCTACATTTGTTTATGAAAAAAATTTTTTTTTACACTTTTCGCGATCCACATTTTCTGACCTTTTTTCGGAGTCCTTCCATCAAACTTTAGATTTGAGGTCTGTTTCCGTACTTTCAGCAAAATGCAGCAGTAACAGAATTTGGCAGCTGGCTTCATTTTGCTGCAAAATTTGGCTTGCATTTGGCTTGCAGCAAAAGTACGGAAACGACTTGCTGCGAATCTATTTTAATATATTATAATAGATTCAAGTACGGAAACAGACCTTTGGTCTCTCCTACGTTTTTGGCTACTTGATTCCATTCTTTACAAAGCTCCTCCACGTTAGAAAAACTATTTGTGTCTTCTTTAAAACGCTTTTCGCGATTGCCCAATATCATTTAATCGGTCGAAGCTCTGTGACATTTGGTTTAATTCTTTTTCCACAAAATTCACACGGTCTATCTGAATCGATTGTACCGTATTTTTCGCGCAATGGGCAGAAGCTAAAACAGGCCAAAATATTTTAGGCTGGTTATGCTTTTCTACAAACGGTAGTAAACGTTTCGGAAGACATTCCTTGATGTAGTTTTCCGAGCTGATCGTACCTGTTGTGAAGAATGGGGTGCTTTTTTACCGCATTCGCAAATGGCCTGCGTAACAAGTGCAATTGCACAAGCCTTTTTTTTCTCCTTCCTTCCACTCTCCATCACTCTATCAGCGTGCACAGTCCATGTGCACCATCTTTACCCTCCAGTAAGTTTTTCATAGTGCTTCCCGGACAGCTAGTTTTGTTATAAGGGACAGTATTGATCTTTCTTCTTGTGAAAAGTCTTCTCCTGGCAGCAAGGTGTAAAATAAGGGCCCGGACGCGTGTCGAAGGCTAATATTTGAGGTACGTTTCATAGTCTAAAATAAGGCAGAAATTTTTCTTCAGCTTTTCATTGTAAAATGTGTTCGCCCTCTCAATAGATTTTCTCAATTCTTCTGCACTTTTTTTGGTATTTTTCGTTCATTGTATATCTTTACTCCTTTTCGTTTTTGAGTTTTTGCGCTGTCAGTTGCTATGTTTTACACTGTTTCGCGAATCACACTCAAAATAAATATTGTCCATGTAAAATTAAATCCCTATAAATATTAAATGTTATTATAATTATATTCGTATGAATTGCCTGCAACACTGCACTTCGATTTCTCGTCACCGGACCCACTAGGACGTCAATTTCTCTAATTGCCTTTCATGGAACCTTCCATTTTAAATTTTTCAATTGCTCGTTTTAAAGTTCTTTCCGATACTTTAACTCTGCGAGTCTCCGTGAAATGTTTCAAAATTATCCTCCGCGTATTTTCGTTTTCATTCAGTTTTTGAAGAACTTTTGAAGAACACACCGACGCAAAAGGCAAATAGTGACGTCTAGATTTAGACAAATGTCAATCATATGGGATCTGTCAAAATACATTACAAGTGAAAAAAACATGTTCAAGTTTTAGACACTATACCATTTGCGAGCTCAATGATTTTAAGATGTAATTAATAGACATATTTATTAGGTTAAAACAGTAACAAGCGGCTCAATTAATTTTTTCCTAACCCACACGTATATATCTCTATGTACTGCTAACTGTTTTCCTACGTTCGAAAGTATCTCTGCATCTAATTCAATAGGCAAATGAAATTAACCTATAAGGCGCGTTTTATTATACATCCAGAGTAGTGCAGGATATCGATTTGCACACGAAACAACAACAACATCCAGAGTACAAACACTTTAGAATTCAGTGGATTTCGTACTCGTGCTCTCTGTGGAACGTATTTCGAAAAGTCATATCAACTGGAATAGTTGGAATTTTCAAAAATGTTCCATGTCACCCTGGCAACCAGGATAAATAGTCATACATTTGAAAACGGCGTTGGTTATATGACAGCTCAAATTTTGAAATGACAACTGTCTGACAGAAAGAAACTCGCGTGCTACTCTGGATCGTTTTATTATGCATCCAGGATACCTACTACACTCTGGATGAAAATAAAACGCAGCTAAAATTATCTGTACATTCGATTTGTATTTTAACGACTAACGGTTTTATCTCCAACGATAGTAATATCTTTCATATATGTATGTTTCCGGTTTTTCCTATAATCTCTTTTCATAGCAGTAAGCCATTTCTCCCCTACTGAATTAAAATGCAAGAATTTGCAGTTCAAGATTTATCTCGTTAACTGTTCATGGTGACAATGATTCGTTAGATTTCTTTTTTGAATGATTGATCGTGAGCACGGATAAAAATCGACTTGCGGTTGTTATGCATAAGATAGTAGGTACTGGAAATTTAATAGTATCTTGTTGCTAGACTTGCAGATGGTACGGTGACGGTTTTTTCCCTATGAGACCACAGGTTCTGTAATACGATAAGAAAGATGGTCAAATTAAAATGTTTTATTTGAAATACCACTTTTTCCTTTAGAATCTAGGTATATTATAATTCAATTTCTTGATTGATATCGATATTTCGAGGGTAGTCTACCATCTTCTTGCAATAGTTTAGCGAAAATAGCTTTCAACCTAATGCTCGACGTTAAGCTTTTAATTCATATTCCAACTCCATCATAAAAATGGTATTGATTTCATCCATCCATGGCTGCAAATTGACAGTTTCACTCACGATGATTATGCGAATACAATTGAACAAACCGACAACCCTTTTTGTTGCACAAAAACCACATAAATCTGAGCATCATGTTGCAATATGAGCATATGTACCTGCGAAATTCATATCAACCGCGATCTACCTCTTTAATCTTTAGTGATGCAGATGTTCTACTGGCACCGTTAATCCAATGAATGACCATCTCTAGTCTAATTGAAATCCATGAAAATGATATTGCTCTCAGATAAATAATCTAAACAGTTATGTTGTATGCTGAATAGTCGGAAAACGATTTTTCCACGGGATAACGTTCGAACAGATGGCACCAGGCCAAGTTTTCGAGTCCGGGGGAAAACGAACGATGAAGTGCATGGATTTTTCTTTTTCAAAATAGGAACACGATTTTATAGTACCGGCAATATGTATGCCTGCTGCACGCGTTCTATAAACGGCAATGGTGTATGTGACAATATGTGCAGCATTGCGTATGATTTTCGTCACTCTATTCTAGGTTTACCGGTTAGTACATATGCCTGTGGTGGATTGCAGATGCAATATGGCTTGACATTTGAGCGGTCTGTTTTTTCCGACTCAGATATAGAGCAAGTTTTTTTTTTAATTTCATCTAACAATTGAACAATGTCTGATTTAAATTATAAATTTAATCTTTGTAGCTTAGATATGTGAATCAAAAGATTTTCTTTGAAAGGTGAGCCTAAACAGGAACAAGAGTTGAAATTGAAGCAACAAAAAACTTTTATTGCTGTAACCTAATTGGCCTTTAATTATCAAACAATGCAATTACAAATTAAATAAAGTATCTAGCTGTTGCATACCCATGTCTGAACATAGTAATATTTTGCCGTTCAATGAGTCAAAATAAATGCAAAAACAATTTAAAAAAAATACAAAAAAATAATATGACAGTCTTACACTTAATTTTACATAAGTTTGGAGCTGTCAAGTTAATCGAGTGAAGCGTTCACACTAGCCGAAGTGATTTAGAATGAGGAGATTTAGAGCGAGAAACGTCATTTGAATTTATGTGTACAATTTTTTTTGCATGAAAATTGTTGAAAATGGTGCAGGAACATGTAAGAACATTTTCTTTTCATTTTGTATAATTCACTTTTTCCTTTTTTGCTCAATTTTCGCTATTTTAGAACGAAATTCAAATGACATTTCATTGAAATCTACTCTCCCTCTCACGGATGATAGCTTTCGAGTGTCAGACACCGAGACAAATGTATGGTTAATCAGGTAAATTTGTGGTCGATTTAGCTCTAAAGCGATCAGCTGATCGAAATCGCCTGATTTAGCGCCAGTGTGAACGGGCTATTGGCGTATATCAATTGCAAGGAAAATCATTTCAAATGTCACTGAACAGATTAGATTCTACTGACTCAACCACTTCCGACAATTTTTTTTGAAGAAATTTAGCATCGCATTTTTCTTTTCGAAAAACTTTAAGCGTGCTGTTTACGCTCCAATCCAAACCTGTCGATGTTTCGACGCAAAGGAAAATCAATTAAATGAACTTGTGGTTGTTGGTTGTTGATCATTTCAAACTTTTCCTTCTTCTGTCGCTCTATGTCGGAATTCTAAGTAGACTGATCGAAAGTATCATAAAAAATGTAAGCGAACATATGGCATTGCAAACAAAAAATCTTCAGCTACATCTTTCACCAGTCACCCAACAACTCATCATCCGAAAACTGCCTTCGATTTCAGTACATCGTCGTTTGTCTTGTGTTTGGGACAAAAAAGTAAATAAAACTAGGGAATTTTTCCCTTCGCTTAGCACGAAGTAAAAAACAATTTTAACTTTCACTTACATCCGCAACAAACAAGTGGATGAGTTTGGAGTGAAGTTGAGTAACTTACTGGTGGCTGTTTTGACAGTGACACCGAATTCGAAGAGATTTTATGTGTTTAAGTTTTCTGGGAAAAGATGATTTCCGGAGGGGACTATGTGTAGCAGCATTGGATTGGGTCAATTAAGTTAATGATGAAAAAATTATATTCAACGAATGTTACTCGAATATTGTGAGCTCTAAAAATTTTTTTAAGTTTAAATAGAGCTGGCAAGATCGTCATTTGACTTTTTGAAAAAAAACTGTTATTGAATCCTATAAATTTCGAACCACATTATGCAAACGCTTACTTATCCATAATCTGGAATGGAAACTGCATTGAAAAGCTCTCGTCGTAATTGACAATCCATATTTTCATAATCTTTTCCAGCTGGAACCAAAACTACAAGCCCAATCGATCAATGCAGCTTCGTCGGTGATATAATGTTTACTTTGAGTAAATAGACAATCCGGCGATTAAGCACTATAGGAAATGATATGCACATGTCATTTTGGATCCGGTTGTAGGCGCGTAGCTAAATACTCTTACGGCAGTTAAACACAAGTTCATACACTCTTATTGGAAATATGTAGACATTGTTTATGCATTTAGAAGCATGTTGATGTGTAAAGCTAGGTCCAAATAAAACTAAACAGAATAACTTGCATTGTAACGGTTACCTGTAGGTTCAAAGACCTTCTCGGTATTCGTATAAAGTAAGTTGACTTAGCCCGTTGACGCGGTTGAGTGAGAGGAGCTATTTTTTATATAGCCGGGAAATAAACTAATAGCCAGAAACAACATTACTTTCTATTATAAGTAAACACAGACTGAAAAAAAGCATCATTAATGCATTAAATAGAGTCGGTAAAATTGGCGCCCAATATGGGCATTTGAAATTTTGCATTAATGAGTCTGACCACCTTGACCGCTCGGAAAATGCTTTTTTTTAAATTTATATATTTTGAAGTATAAAAGAATAAAATATTATTCTTTTACACAAGGTATGTATCAGTTTGATGATGAAGTCGGATGACCATTGTTATTGGTGTGTAAGTAATCAATAAGGTGCGCATATACATATATACAACAATTTATTTTTATATTTGTCCCTTAAAGTTATCGAAACTTTCGGTTTTTTTTCAAACATTGGACCATATAAAATCCAGAAGTTTTTCTGGTCACCCTAGATTCAATCGAGCAAACTTCAGACTTTCGGGTGCATATGGTTTTGGTCGAGTGCCATTCAATTTCTTGGGCTAGGTCAAATTCAAAACGCCTAGCTTAAAACACTATCAATACTCTTAAACTCTACTTAATTACTGTATTCACTATCCGTTCGCAGCATAGCGTCATTCTTTTCAAAACACAATATTAAATTACCGATTCGTTTCATGCCTAACTCTCACTCGATCTACATCCATAGTCTTAAGGAAAAATGTCAAAGATCAAGTGATTAATAGCTTTTAAACATAATTAATGAACAGCCATAATTCAATGCATGCTACCCTCCATTCAGATTTAACCCTAAACGAAATAATAGCTGAGAAATTTTGTGTAGCCGATAGCGAAGATTATCGCAGGTCTCAGACATTACATAGACAAAAACGAACAGTCAGACAGTTGACTTCTCCGCCAAAAACAACATGGCGGCGGAGGGGGGAATGCGATGAAACAGAAATGTCCAGGTAGAGATATGCGGAGACAATGACAGTTTAATAAACAGCCGATGAAATTGTTTTACTAACTTTTTGATAAATTCAATTATAGCTGTCAAAAGATGATTGCCACCTGAGTGGCTTTTCGCTTTTAACGTACGTAGGTGCTATCACCTCTTACCAACAAATCGTTTGCTTTACTGCGTGGAGACTGTCGTTAATCATTTACTTCACTCGCTCCGATTGTTGGTACGTATTTTGTCCATTTTCGTCCTTGTCGGCTTCTGTTGTTATCTAGAATCAAACAATGTAACCATGGGCTTGCGTGATATTTTTGCTTTTGTTGGAGAATGGAAGGTAAACGCACTGTTTCATACCGGTCTTTTTTTGTTCTCCTGACACTTAAATGAAATGTATTAAGGATGAAGAGGAGGTGTTCAAGGAATTAATTTGTTAGACCCGTTGACATTTTGTCAATTTAATCAGCTGTCGAAAGCGAAAAACGAATGAAAATAGATAAGATGACATTTTGTATCCTAGTATCAAACATGATTGATTGATTCTCTACTGCTTCGGTGAGAGTTCGATTAAGTCTAGAGGTTAATGTGTAGGTTGCGATTTTTTGCTGATTTTTTCTTTGGGGACTCGATAAGGCAAAAAAAGATCGCCGATGATTCCTGAATCCTAAAAATAATGATAAAGTAACGGTATACGTGGATCGATGAGTTCATCATTGGATTGAAAAATTAGTGTCTGTGTATTTACCCATTTAAAACTACCGACTAGCGTTTCTAATTTATATGTTGTCATCATAGGCATGCACAGGACTGCGAAATAGAGTGGGCAACCACCAGAATTCGGTATACACTTTCCCTAATTTTCATTCAACTACTGTCAAAACAAAGACGTGCGATTTTTTTTTCAATGGGATGTATTTTTTTCGAAGATTAAATAGAGGGAGCAAATTAGTTAGCGATTGAAACTAATCCATTTAATTTTTTTTTCAACGTGCATTTTTAACTAGAAGTACTTGTCAACATTCACATATTATCCGTTTCACGCTTTCGTTCTGTTTGGAACCAGTAAAAATTTGAATCCGTTTCATTTTGTGTTTTAGTAAATTTCGAAAAAAAATCTATTTTCTTAACTGCCATCAAATTCTTAACTGCCATCAAATTCTTGCCAGCCGACAAATGAGCTTTGTGTGGTACTTTGTTGTTAGTTCTGTCCGCAATTGGGATTCTGTAGTGATTTTGCTATTTGGGAGATGCTTGGCAGACGCCTCAACTGATCCGAAGGCCAGTCAAGAGATTGTCAAGTAGGGTTGGAAATAGGGAACCATTAAGAGGTCAATAAAAAAGAAGTCCGCCAGGAGCAGGGTACTCTAAAAATGGTCGCGAAAGTCCTTCGTCCGCATTAGCGGAGCTCTCGACTCCGACGGATGCTGGTGTGCCGCTTTGCTAGTTCTATGGGGCTGGGGTGGGTCATTGAAAATGGAGTGCACTAGCTCCCAGAAAAGGTAGGTCGTTGCGTATAATAAATCCGACAATGAAATTAGACTAGCCGCAATATAACAATAGAAAAGGAAGGGACTTTTGTCCGTAAAGATCCAGAAGTACGAGGGCTGTATGATAAGTACCTGTATTAGGCAATAACACGTATTTTTCTTTACTTATTTTTTTTTATTTATTTGTAATTTGTAATTTATTCGAAATAGTTCATTTTACAGGCAAGATGTCTAGCTACAAAATGAATAAAAAATATAAAGGATTAAGATATAATAAAACATTAAAATTAAAAATTAAAAACTCAATAAGAATAGAAGTACAAAAATAGAAAACAGTAAAGTAAAAATAGTTAATAAAAGGACTATGGATATAATAAGAAAACAGCAAAATAAAAAATACAGAAGAAGAATAGAAGTACAAAATTTGAATACAGTAAGAGTAAAAATAAAGAAGAAAAAAAGGATTATGGACATATAAATAAAATGATTAAGTAGGCGAAAAAAGTGCAGTACGAACTAAACTTTTGAAAATACTAATAGACTGAGGGAGAGAACCAAACTGAAGATTATTATGCGTCCTCAGTAAGCGCAAAACAGGCGAATGAAAAAAAATGTCAGTACGTGCAAAAGGTACATTGAACATTGCAGTTGCCCTGATAGGTATGTCATGATGGTGTGACGTGAAAAAAACACGCCAAAGATGAAGATAAATAGCCGCAAAAAATTTTAAAAAGAAAATATTCATCGAGGTAAATTCTGCGCTGGTCAAGTCGAGGAATATTAAGGGTTGATAAACGTTCACTGTAAGGACAATATGGTAGGTTGTACTTGAAAATAAGGCGGCGAGTAAACCTTCGCTGCACAGATTCAACCACCTCAGATAAATAAGAGAAACGAAGACCCCACACTACAGAACAATACTCAAGGATAGAACGAACAAGGGAAAGAAAAAGACGCACACAAGTGGAAATGTTAAAGGAATTGTGGCAAACGCGTGTAACAAAATCAGCGATCCGGGATGCCTTGCGAGTAATAGCTCGAGCATGAATATCAAACTTTAGCTTCCGATCGAAGGTAACACCTAGATCAGTAAAATGATCAACAAATAAAAGGGTGATGTCACAAATAGAGTAAATGAACTCAAAAGCACAAGGCTTCAATGTAAAAGACATTGAGTAACATTTGGAGATATTCAAGGACAAGTAATTACAGTCACACCAGGAAACAAGACGATTCAAATCGTTTTGAAGAGCAAGTTGATCGGAAGGAGTATTGATAACACGAAAACCCTTCAGGTCATCAGCGTACATTAGACAAGGAGATTCAAACACATTAGGAAGATCGTTGACGAAGATAAACAATATCTTATTCAAACCATCCAAAAAATATGATATTTCGAACTCCGCAAAATAGGCCTCTTTTGCAGCGATGACTTCCTCGTTTGACGTGAATCCCTTTCTGCCAAGCCATTTTTTCAAGTTTGGAAACAAAAAGAAATCGCATGGGGCCAAATCTGGAGGATAAGGTAGATGCAGCGGCAGTTCGTAGCGTAATTTGTCGTTTTGCTATGGCGATTGCTGATGAGTGAGCTGGTGCATTGTCATGGTGGTAGAGCACTTTTTTCTTGGCCAAATGGGGTCGTTTTTTCATCAATTCAGCATAAAATCGATCTAATAAATATGCGTAGTACTGGCTCGTGATTGTTCTTCCCTTCTCCAAATACATAGTCAATGAAAATGATGCCTCGCGAATTCAAAAAAAAACCGTGGCCATGACTTCTCCGGCCGATGGAACAGTTTTGGCCTTTGAAGTTCGTTCGTCGGGTGACGTCCACTGTTTTGACTGTTCCTTCATTTCTGGCGTGTAGTGATGGAGAGAGAAAAGTTTAGAAAAACGCTGGTTGGCGTCTTCATTATGTTTTTGTAAGGAATGATCGTAGATTTTCCTTAAATCTTACCAATATCGCAGATTTTCGTCTATCCTCTGATAAGGTATTGTAATAAACCAAAGACCGTTGCGCTGGGCCCATTTGCAAAAAAAAGGATGACTGCGGTGGAAATCTTGATGCAAATGCCTTGTGTTCTTGACGAATGATACAATGTTTCTTTGAAATTTATTTCAGAATTCACTTCGCTCTCTCTGTGCTCATTGTTTCGACGGGGTCAAAGAAGTTTATAATTCACAAAGCTCAGCTTTGATCCCTATAGGCATTCTAGATGAGAAATAGACGTATTTAAATTAAATAACTACTAATGCAGATAACGTATAATTTTTTAATCGCAAGAATACCAACTGGCAGTAAAAGTTTATTTATGTTATAACAATCTCAGCTATTTAAAAAGTTTTATCCTTTCCGATAGTCTGTTTCAGTATCTTTTGTTCAATTTTCTTGGTTTCCTAAAATTCAATTAACCAAAACAGTCACACGCACATGCACTTTGTTTTGTATATCAATATCTTATGCATTATGAATTTGTCATTCTCCTAAATTCAAGCTTATTTTCATCAGAGTCCTATCTCAAGCTTCGACAAATTAATTTTGATCAGTGAAACACAATCGTTTATGTGTATGAATGAAAAATACTTAAATTAGAGAATTTGGGGTGATCAATGAGAAAATCTAAAAAAAAAATCTTTTGCGTGAAGTCGAACTAGACCATTTTCAACCACAAAAGCTCTTAATGCAATCCCATACTTTCAGCAAGTCAATAAATTGCTACATTACTTCCTCTTGCCATGAGTGGCTCTATCAAGTGTCTTTATCAATCACGAACTTCTCAAGTCTAATTAGGCTGAAACAAGCAAAAAATCTCATCTCATTCTATTTTCTTCTTGCCAACCAACTGAACCTAAGCTGAAGGGACACGATAAATACAGTAATATCGATTTGGGTCAATCTTAACTAACTACGATTATTAATAGTACATACACCCACTCACTAATTTGATGTTATCTTAGTATCTAGAGCGACCTACGAGTAAATTTAGCTTATTATTAATTAATTCCCATCCTCAATGTTCCTAAGAATATGCACTAAAAACGAACGACGAGCGTAAAAGAAGATAGTGAACAAGATAAAACAAACAGTACAGCAGCAGCATCGTGAACAACAGAAAATGGATTTTCATCCGGAGAGCATGTTCCTGTTCCGAAAGATATTTCCATCGCAGCTGGTAGCCAATAAAGCTAATTGCACCTAGTACCTGGATAACTCTGGAAAATCCCAGTGAAAATTTGTGCCATGTGATTTTTTCTTTTAAATTCGAAACGAAACGAAAAACCATCTGTAGGCTGAATGTAAAGAGATCTACAAACAATTCTCCTCGCAAGCCCAGATAAACATAGGCGACCTGAGTTCTTTTACACATAGGTCGCTTATATGATTTTGTCGAAAGATAGGATGATTTGGGAAATGTAAAGAGAGTGAATATTTTCTCAGGTAAAATTTTGTTGGGTTTCGGTCGTTTCTCCTGCGGAGATGTAAAATTGATAATGACAAAGTCAAACTGTGACCTATTGTAGGATTCTGTTTGGATGGCCTTTAGAAGAATATTCGTTTTCGAGGTGAAGTTATTATCTGGTCGGCTTTTATTCCGCTCAAATAGGAATCCATTGGTATAATACGGATGTATTTGAGACAGGCGGCCTTTTGAAAGGAGAAGCAAACAGAAAAGACATGATTTCGCCGGAACAGGTGATAATTGCAGACTTCCTGCTTACCGGAGGAAAAAGACAATACTGTTGGATATATATTGAGTCTGTGAAATGTGGACATGTAGCTATGGATGTCGTAAAAATATCTTTCTTAGTAAGTTTTTGTTGGTTTTAGTGTCAGCATTCGTTTTTTAAATTAATGGACGGTTTGATTAGCTTTAAATTGAAATACAGCTAATGGTTTATTCGTTTTTGGAAGGTTCTGATTCCATACAATTGGGCATTATGTTTTGGTTGAAACAATCCGAGTAAGGTCAGAGCTATTGCAAAACTTCTCTATCAAAGGACGCCGAAGAAATTAGATTATGCTAAGTAATATAGGAATGATAGTAAAAACTCTTAGCGCATCAAAACCGCTAGAAACACTAATGTTCGAAGAACAGTAGAGGATTTGTGCAGATTTTAAATGTGTATTCTACCACTAGCTACTTAAGGCCACTACCTACTTAAGACCAATACACCCTAAGTAATAATTGATCCTAAGCCAATTTAATTTCGATGACTTCCGAAAGTTACAGCGATAGAAAGGTGTTTGGGGCTGCCATCCGAAAAATGTCCAGACCTTAGAGAATTTAAACATTGTTTACTTATTTCCATTGCAAAAGTTCGCGATGTGATTACTTAATGTAAGCATTTATTGGTAGGAAAATAACAAAAACGCTTCGTGCTGGCAACCCTTCGCTGGCACCGAAGCCAAAAATATGTCGCATTTGCATCACGTTGAAGTCAACCTACTCTGCAAATTTCGTATTGATCGGATGACTGCATTGGAAGTTATATGGATACAAAAAAATTTAGTTTTAAAAATTTCTAGATCGTAGTATTTGCTGTTTATTTCCACTACAAGATCACTATGATTTGAAAATTTTATGAGAAAATCGTTTGCTAAAGATATGCAAAAAAAAAACAAAACCAGCCAAAGCTGGCAACCTTATCATTGTTTCTTCAACTAGATTTCTGCTGAGTATTGCCTACAATAAGTTTAATTTGCCATATGAATTTCGTTATGACTGGAAGCTATAGGGCAAAGAGCTTTATTTTCCTGAGCGAATTTTAAGTTTAAGACACCAAAATTATCATAGCTGGCAACTCCAACCTAAATTCTCAACTAAATTTCTATCAAACGTGCTTTAGAGTAAAATTCAGCTAATGTGTGAATTTCATCAAAATTTAGTGACTGAATCAAAATTTATAGAGCTAAAAGCAGTTATTTTTCTTAGTGATTTTTTAAGCTAGCACCACTGGCACAGAATTGCCCAAATTTCGAAGTCGCTTCTATCAGATCCGGTCCTTAATAAGACTAATACATTCTGGAAATTTCAACTATATTTAATTATTGGGTCGTGAGTTTCCGTGAACAGAAGTTTTTCATGCTAAAAATATAAGTAAATTGGGAAAGGGTTACCGTTCTTGTCCGACATGAAATTTCCAAAGTTTTACTTTAAATGTGTAGACAAATCATAAGATTTGTATATGAGTTGCTTTGTTTCTAAAAAGCGAAAATAATTCAGGAGTTTCGATGGTTTGAAGGTTTTCCTTTTCAGTACCTGTCGTAGCTACAGGGTTGCTAACACGTTCATACAAAACTATACAAGTATACAACTTAGTACCATTAATATGTTCTGTAAGCTTTGTAGTTATAAATGTTATCGCAATTAAAAAATTTCAAAATTTCGCGATCTAATTTTAGGCACCTAACGCACACACAGGGTTAAAAATTTCCAAAACCTTGTCAAATCTTTATTAAAAACACGTTCCAAATTCATTCTGCAAATTTCGTTTTTTTACTAATTTTCGAAGAAAATTGATAAATATGAAATATGATAAAGAATTGGAAATATTGAGCCGTGTGTGGGTGCAGCGTGCCTAAAAGTAGGCAAGATTTTTTTTTCAAATTTTGATTTATCATTACTTCTGACAAAAACATTGGATCATCGTGAAATTTGCAGTGCGTATTGATGTTGACTAACATTTAACACACATGGATTTCTAAGGTAGTGCGGGTAACCCTGTAGCTGCGATAGGCTCCTGAAAAAAAATCCTTCAAATCATTGACCCTCCTGAAAAATTTTCAAAATTCAAATCATTGATAAATTAAGACACAGGATTGAAAATTTGATTTACAGGACATGTTGGTATTAACTAGGACCTTCTGATAGAAGTGATTTTGAAATGCGGGCAACCCTGTGGCAGTGGTACCATCTTGAAAAATCACTGAGAAAAAAAAACAGCTTTTTGGCCTATAACTTCCGATTCAGCCATCAGATTTAAACAAAATTCACATAATATTTGGACCTTACTTTAGATAGCATTTGGTGAAAATTTGGTTGAAAAATTAGCATAGAGCTACCAGCTATGGTGATTTTTGTCTCCTAAATCTTGCAAATTTGCTCAGCAAAATACAGCTTTTTTTCCTATAACTTCCGGTCCAGTCATGATATCAAAACGAAGTTTATGCATTAAATAGACATTGATGTGAACCAAATGTCATAGAAATTTCGTATAAAAATCATGAAAGGGCTGCCAGCTATGACCATTTTTGGAATTTCTTTACTGAGCGATTATGCTATTAAATTTGCAAATGGGAATGATCCTGCAATGAAAATTAACAACAAATATTAACGCTTTAAAAATTTGAAAAGTTTTTAGGGTGGTAACCCTAAAATTTTTTTCACCCGTATAACTTCCAGCGCAGTGATTCAATCGAAACGAAATTTACTGGTTGAGTTTAGTTTAGCGCGAAGCAGATTTGGTATATAGTATGCTTCGCTGCTGACACACGGTAACCGACTTTAGCCATTTTCGTAACTATTGCACCAACAGATGCTTCAAATTACATACTCATATGCAAAGCATTTGCAATAAAAATAAGAAACCAATTTTTAAATTTTCCGATTTTTGAATATTTTTCGGATGGCAACCTCAAACCACGTTTAACGGCTAAAACTTTCGATGAAATCCTCCAATGAGAACGAAATTCAAAGGATAAATTGATTTAAGTATGACCTTGTTAAGGTAAAGTTATTGCTGCTTCGTTGGGAAAATGTTGCCAGCACTGAACATTTTCATCATTTGTGTTATAGTTGAGTTTTGTTGCTTTGGAATGGTTGATATAATTGTACAAAAAAGTGTATTACGTCTTTCCACATTTTTTTGTCACTCAAAGACAATTTCTTCGAAAATTAGTTTTTTAGTGGTTCTGATGCGCTAGAGTTTTTTTTAAACTATTTTTCAATAGAATAATATGCATATCTAAAATATCACTAAAATGGCCGCCGGCGCCAAATGGTTAAAGATAATTAGCATTTGGTGAGACCTGGAGCTATTCTGCATATACACAAATATATCCTAAAAGTTTCAGCTCAACATTAGTAAAAATTACTCATGTATCGGAAATTCAATTTAATGAAAAAAACAATCCGTTTAACATAAAAAATGAATTAGAATTGAGTTTAGGACATTAAAATCTCTCTGGATTAATGTCTGCAAACATTTCCATCAAATAACTCAACAAAAACAGAATTCAATTTAATTTCTCTCCGATCGCTTTAGACAATTATTCATAACACGTTTTTCATGTCTGAATCTAAAAATATCGCAATCAAAATACACATAGATGCTCTGAAAGCAGCTCTCCGCCATAAAGTAATAGAACGTCAATAATAATTAATTGTAGAATAACTGAATTCTACTCATTACCGTTCTACGGACAAGCATGTCTTGAATAAATTAACGCCGACGCCATTCGCTTTGATCAATTAAAAACTCATAACAACCGCCCGCCGTGGCGGTTGCAATTCGTATCTGTAGTAAATTGATTTAAATTCACAGCGTGCTCTTAGCGTTCTATTTGGATCATGTAAAATCTATTTGCAAAGTGCGTTCTCTAAACGCAATTCAAATTTTAAAATAATAATTTTATTTGATGCCGCCACCTGTAAACGTCTGTTATCAACTTTTACTTACCGTATCATTTAAATGGGATGTAAAACCTATTTTTGCGGTTTAGCTCTATGTATACTTTTCTCATAACATTCGAATGTGGAATATACTTTTTTTCTGTATCTTACTGCGATCGAAATCTGTAGCCAGCTATACCCATCTCCTGACACAAATTCGTTCATTTTTCGAAGCGAAAAGAACAACACGTCCGGATAAATATTTATTTCGAATTACGGAAAAAAAACGAAGAAGGAAAACCTCGTCAACAACCAGCAACCAGGCCTGACTGGCATCGGAAACGTGAAGAAAATTTTAATATATTCACATCTCTCATCACGTTGCTGTAGCGCGAGCGTTTCAAAGGATGGAAAAAAAGACACGTTAACAACACAAGCGCCACCACCAGTTTTTTAATCGAAAAGAAATCTCGTATGATATCAGTTTATATGGATCCATCTGCAAAATGGAGACAAGGCGATGATTGGTAATGGTAACCCATCGGCCCATCGCAGGGCAATGGCATTCGTACGTATGTCATCGAGAACTTTTCGAAAATGACAATGTTGCCGTCGTTGATACAGAGGAAACTGGAGGAAATGTTAGCTGGATGGAGTGTATGGCGAGGGGGTGAATGCGAACAATGGCATTGTCGTCGCCTTCGTTGTTTTTGTTGTCGCCTTTAACCAGTAACTAATTCAATGCTATTTTTGGGTTAGCTCCCGAAACCAAGGGTCGGAGCAGCAGAGCGAAATCGTCGTCGTCTTCTTAGCAATGAAGAAATATCCTTCAACACTCTGGAATTTTTAGCTGTTGGCCATAAAGAAGAAGATGAAGAACACAACGATACAGCAGAATGCTTTTAATATGTTATTTGAATAATGAAAAGTTGATATGATAAGATGATGAGAGCCTGAACAAGATCCCATATTATTATCTCGCGCATTCTGAAGCTATGTTAATATGAACAGATTGACAATAGGTGAGCATGTGGGTGTGTGTCAGTCGTTACGAGCTTAATGTATCGCAGCAATGACAAGCTGTTTACGACTGAAGTGTGCGCACTGTAATTTGAATTTATTTTGCACTGTGCCCTGCGAATGATTTATATGCAGATGTGATATTGGATTAATTCAATAAATCTTAATGGGCTTATTGTGGTAATATGACACAAGCGAAAGATTCGTCAACCGGGAAAGTGTGATTTTATTGAAAAATAACACAGTCTTCAAGATTTATGTTTGTTTATTTTTCTAGTAAGTGACTCCTGAATTGTCTGAATTACTCATATTTTTTTTGGAGACATCAACAATGAAAATTGTTTTAACAGGAGTCGAAAGTTGATTTCATTGATTCAATTTCTGTTTTTCTTCGGAAAAATCAAATTTTTACATTAATATGCAGGTAGAACCCGTTTTGTGTGTTTAAAGTCTGTAACTGCAATTAATCCTAACTAGACGGCGCATCATTAAGGCAGGAGCTGATTTTTAGCCAACATCGACTTAAGTGAACACAAGCAAGCCCATGCTACTCCGGTCCAGCAGTTGGTGTTGGGGTGGGGAACCCCCTACTGGCAGAAGCAAGACCTATCCAAATCTCTGCTGTACTTTGGAGTACAGCACCCGGCTAGAAACGCAGTTCTACGTCGCTAAGGAGAGCGCGAAACCAAGCGGCAAGAGGACTACTACCTAAGACGGAATAGAATTTCCACTGGAATCAGGTGTATATCAAGGCTCCATTCTCGGACCTATATTATTCAACGTTTTTACAGCAGACATATCAGGAATCTCAAACAATTTTTCCACACGTGTTTTTATTAATCTATATGATGACCTCTTCTTCTGGAACTCGCAGCATAACCCGCGCTTTTTAACAGCGGAGTGTCAAAAGGTACGCAGATCAGCTTGTTGCATATTATGCAAAATGGGACTTGCAGATACATGCAAACAAAAGTGAGCTGATGAATCAACCACTCGGATTTCAAGAAGAGAATGAAAGCTCTCAAAAATTCCAAAATCGTTATTGATTAGACCGATGCTCATTTACGGTGTCCCTATCTGGTCTTCGGCACCTTCAAATCAACTTGAGAAGCTAAAAAAATTTGAGCACCGTATGCTTCAAAATGTCACCACTCTTTAGCATAGTGTCAATTTCCACTGTTATCGGATTATAGTTCTCTATCAAAAATCCAATATTAAGCCTCTTTCCTCTTATCTGCTTCAATTAAACAACAAAGTTATTTTTTCGTGCTTGAGAGCACCCCATCGCTATAATTCAATCGCTTCATCCAACACCTGGATCTGAACGATCATACCTTGGAATAGCTCATAGGCAATTACGTACTCACTCACCACACATATAGTTCTCAATGATCATGTTAGGCTCATTCTCCTGATCCAAGCATTTCTTACATTTTCTTTGTAATTCAATAATTCCACTAGAAGCGAACCGACTTTTCTCTTCTTTCGTTCCTTGACATCCATGCTAACTAAGCAATCAAAGCTCAGTTGCAACCATACGTCAAATAAATAAATCCCCAAAAGGTCAGAATTTCGAGCCGTAAGCCTAAAATGCACAGCTCAGCACTGCAACTAAGAAATAGTTTTAGATTATCTATTTTAAATCATCTCCTTTTCACTGTCGCAAAATCTACCTTCGCTAGGTGCCAAGATAGAATACAACAGCCCCTTGGTTAGACTCTTAGCGGCAACTCCCGCGCTGCTCCCAGTTCGGGGCAATCCTCAGGAGTAAGGCTGGACTCAAGTCCAAGGTTCCTTACCACCGCAGCATCGATTGTCTTTTACAACCCCCAGCGGTATCATCCTGCAGACACAATCAGGGGTCAGTAGAACAATACATACTAATCATAGACGACCACCAAATTTTATCTTATAACTTCCCTCCACCAATAATGTTCAACTTATACTCACCACCCGCTCTATTCTATCATTCACAAGAGCTTAAAGGTCCATTTTGCCAACTGGGAGAAACGCTCTCTCAAAATACTCTCTCTCATAGAATACCATCCTCTCGACTTGAGTTGCTTTATACACGAAGTACCACCCCATATAGCCTAACCACCGGGTAACACACGCAACTGAGGCTGCGAAATTCAACCACATAATCGCTGGTTTTTCGACAGAAATGGCCAGTTGGACATAAGTTTGGGGCCCCTCTTTCACAGCTGGGCTCGGAAGTTACCGTCCGTCAGTAGGAGGCGGTCGTCGATGCAGGCACAGACCTTGCACCTACTTTGGAGGCTAACAAACTGGCGATCCATCACTAGATTTCAAATAAATGGTTCAACAACGGTACCCTGCGGGCAGCCCCGTTCAACTTCTATCCATTTAGCATTGCCAAAAAAGTCCTCCGAAGGGAAAGTAGCTTAATCTCCTCGCATTCGTCCTCCTCCAACTTCACCAGGACTGCTAACCAGTTAAGATGGTCAAACGACCTTTTGAAATCGACAAACACCCCCAGCCAATACCGACAACTCGACTCCTACACTTTCTGCCTAGCAAACAACCAAAACTTCCTGGTGCAACGTCTAGGACGAAAGTCATACTACCTTCCCGACAGCAGACTTTCAGGCCGATCTTCAAGTCTCCGGATGATTATCCTTTTCAGCACTTTACTAAGTGATGCGATAAGGGAAATCTCACGGTAAGATCTGGGGTTGGTGTTGACATTGTCGGGTGACCTCGAGAGTATGACTATCCTTTTCACCTTGAGAACTGCCAGGAACACTGCCCTACTAAGCATAAGGATTCTATCCGCATTTTTCTCAATTTTGAGTTAAGGCAGTATTCTGGTCTAGAGAATCAATTTTGAGGTGATTTTACGGATGCAATAAAAAAAAACAACAAATTTTATATCTACTCTTTTATCAGTTTTTTTGAAAGTATAAAAATATATTCAGAAAACAAAAAAAAATCAAATATTATATAATATATGAAAAAATCAAATATATTAATCAAATTAGGCCGGCCAAGTGGAGACTCAAAAAAAAAAGTTGTCTCCTGGTTGACGTGATTCCAACCTTTCTGGTGATCTGAAACATACATTTTTGGTCAATTCTGAAAAAGAAAAAAGTAGAATTAGTCTGACGTAGGTGATTTGAAAAAACTTTTTTATTTTGCAAAATGGCGTCCATGTAAAAAAAGATATAATTTTTTGCCCCATTTTTTCAACTTATGAGAATTGGGAAATGTAGAGTTTTTTTCAAAAATACCTACGTCAGACGAATTTTAATAGTGTTGAGAGGGTCTGTGCAAAATTTCAAGTAAATCGGTTTCTTACAACTAGAGATATCATATCAACCCTATCGAAAAAAGTAGTTTCGAGAAAAACGCGTTTAAAGTTTGCAGTCTCGTTTCGGGTAATCTGAATCGTTTAATGGTATGTTTTATTTACATTTTTTAAATCAGCGATCCGTGCCTCATGCAATGTTCCTTCTTCCCACTTCAAAAGCGAGATTTTCTGAAGCTTTTTCAACCAAACGAGCAAATGGAACTTCTTTAGAAGCGTGAGAAGCTCGTAGCTCAGAGCGGTTGATTCGTTATTGATCGCGTTTGTTGGGTTAGTTGGCGTGTCACAAAAATAACTATAATTGCGAAAATAATTCGAATTCTCAAAAATCCTCTTAAAAGCTCATTCTTAAAGATCTCAATTTTGAAAATATCTAAAACAAAAAAAAATCGATTTCATCAAATTTCCAGACCAGAATACATACCCCTTAACATCGGATTCGAAAACTAAATACTCCATTGCATAGCTCTACAAAATTTGAAAAAGCTATATTTTGTGGAAGTATGTTGAAATCAATATTAAAAAATGCACTCTCCATATACCTACACTACAATTCAAAACACAAATCAGTGAATAAATATCTCGAACGTACTAAAATGTAGATAGAAGTTTTATGCTTAGTAGGGCAGAACACATCCTACAATATCCAGTTCCCTAGAAATCTCCTTAGAAGACGGCGTTTCAAATGCTTTGAAACATTCTCAACCTGCGGATGCTGTCCTCGATTTTCCAGGTCTGGAACTCAGGCGAAGTCTGGGCTCCATCACCGAAGTATCGCACTGCAACCACCTCTGCTCGAAAATCAAACTCTCGCTTCCTAAAAATCCTGGAATTATTCATAATATTTACAGGGTTTTGTTTAGATTTGATAAAAGGAAAGCCGCTTGGCGTTCGGAAAAATAGGTATAAAAAATATATTTTTTAACGCAAACATTAAATATAATAAAATAATCTTTATATTACACACATACATTGTATTTTTATGAATAATTTGCAATATTAAAAATTGAAAAAAAATTCAAAAATGGTGGAGATATGAGCCGACAAGTAGAGCTCTGTTTCAAATATCCTCTACTAGGCATTACCTAAAACACAAAAACCAATTTTTTTTCTTGTCTAAAAGGGCAATAGTTATAGTGTGACGTAGGGTTGAAATGACAGCTATTTCCAAAAAATAACTCAAATTTGCCTCGAAATTTTGATATTTAATATATTTATTCACCAAACAAGGCACAAAATCACATATAAAATATCGAATAAAAAATAGAAAAGTAAATACAAACAAGTTAAATAAGTAACAAATAAATTAATAAATAACATAAACGATTAAAATATTCTTAACCCTCCGAGAACATACCTATTTTTTCGATCATCGAGAACCATTGGGGTCAAATTGACCCCAACCACTTTTTAACGTCTATAGAAACGCCGCCACTGAAGATTTTCATTTGATAAAATTTGTAGATGTAGATTGAGGCCTCTTTTAGTAGTTCTCATGCATCAGAAGTGGCCTAAATGTTCTTAACATAACTAAAAAAATTCGCAAAAAAAAAACAGTTTTATCGAAAATCAGCTTTTTTTACAAAAAAATCGTAACTTTGTCAATTTTTAATATTTTTGGCTAAAAATTTAGGCGGATTCGGTCAAGGTATGACAAAATCATAACAAAATTAGCCCTATAGTGACCCTAGAAAAAAAGTATTTATTTTGCATATTTACCGTGGCGATTGTGAGGATTTTAAAATTTGCACATTTAAAATAAATCATAGCTTTGTCAGTTTTTAATATTTTGAGCTAAAAATGTATATGGATACGCTCAAGACATAGTACAATAATAAAAAAATTAGCCCTACTTAAAGGGTTGCAAAAAAAAAGTGTAATCATCTGAATAATCAGACTCTGATTGCTCCGAGACATGGTCGTCTTCGGAGCAATCTTTGTCGCCCAAATTGTTATCATTGTCTTCAGCTAACAAATTATTGCGTACACTAGAACGCAGATTATACGCTATATTGCTAAAAACAAAAAATAAAAGCACTTAAAAATTTATTTTTTGGCATTTTTAAATTAATCTATCGACTTATTAAGTAAAAAAAATGAACTTTTACCTCAAAATTGACGTCGAGTACATATGGGGTCTATTTGACCCCTTAACCTGCTTCAAAGGCTTCTCAACGACGACTGACGACTTGGGACTGTATGCGAACCGTGTAAACCGATAGTCAAGACACAGAAATACACTTAGGAGCCTAATAGTACCCCCCTTTTCCCGCAGTCCTAAGCACTGCGATCGGCCAAAAAGGTCACTGGGGTCAATTTGACCCCTTGTGTTCTCGGAGGGTTAAAAGTATAAACGATTTATTCTAGTCAAAAAATGTATTTTTCGAAAATTTCAAGATGGCGTAACCCCATCATTCAAAAACTGCATCACTATTCTTTAGGAAACTTTTCAAAAATTATATAATAAATAGTATTTATTCTGAAATGACATTGTAACTGTTCTCTTTCGTATAATAAGCCTGCACTAAAAAAATACTAAATCTGACATTACTTCTAAGTACAAATACTGCGTCCGGGTACATTGACTTTTCTGTATCTCCAATCGTCAACGGTATCAATCAAATAGATTCGAATCGAAATCACATCAGCTGCAACCACAGCATACCAATGTATCCAGGCAAACATATTAAATATCTATCGCATAAAATCCCATATCAATTGTAAAAAGTGGTTTCTACTTAAACTGCAACAACGAGGTAGCTGTAGAGCGACACAAAATGCGACAATGACAAAGATGCACTTGAGCTCAAACGAAAAAAGATCCTATCGATGCGACCGCATTGTACAACAAGCAACTGTAGCAACAAACTGTTTGTTCAGACTACGGCTAGAAAAAAAAGAAAAAGCAAAAGAAAAGGAAGAAGAAGAAGTGCAGCAACCCTGTCTCAGTGCTCGTTTCATATCGTCTTTGACTTTCAAAAGGCTTATAAGGCACATAAGACTGAACTGAAGTTGATAGGTACTATGAGAATCTATCAAAGACAAGAAATCATCGGGACTTGTTCACTTTCTTCAGCAGATACATACGATGACAATAACAATAAAGTACACGAACGATTTGTCAATGACTCTTATTGCCCTTGCTCCCACTAGATGCTGGTGACAGTATGCGGTTGTTTTTTTGTTGTTGTTGTTTTGCTGCATTGTAGCTTTCACAATGCACTTTCACAAAAACAATAAGAAAAAAGAAAGATTTAAATCGATATGCTGTGGATGAGATGGTGTGGTGAACTTTTTAAAAGGATACGATTTGGCACAAGTTTGCAATTTAATGTTTTTCCTACTAATATCTTATCCATGGTCAATCTCAAGTTTTGAACGATTGTCATATTTTATTTTGCTATCCTGTGACATGTTTTTGTTTTTATCAAAAATTTAGTATAATATTAGTGCTACGAAAAATGTACCTTCTTTTTTACACAAACCAAATAACCATCTCTTTACGTGACATTAATACAAATATGTATGTACTAATTAATTGAACATTTTTGTAACATTGTTATTTCTTGGTTGAGAGCGCGCACCGAAATCTATCAAGCGGAAACTTTACAAAGTGTCTTTTTCAGATGATAATCACAAGATTTCTCTGAAAACAAGCGACGATGTTCAAAATAACGAGACAAGCAAGTCCATTGTCTCTATACTCTTAAACGGCGAATTCAGTAAACAGAAAATCCTAAATACATGCATAATGAACAACTGAATAACAACAACTTCCTTCGCTCTGTAGGCGCATAAATAATTCCTCAAGTCGAAATGTAATTAGAATTGTAAAAGAGCGAAATTTTCCTGCGTTTCAAAATCGCATGAGCATATTCACCAGAGGATGAATCACTACACAATTATTTCGATATCATATTCAACCAGATCAGGGGTTTCTTAAGATTGTACGGAAGATTCAAGATAGCATGAATTCCGCGAGACTGGGTAATGAGGTCGTTCGAATTTTCCCTTCGAATTTTGTCAGAAACCCTAGGTTACTGTAGCTAAAGTATCTCAAAAGGATGATGCCCGTAACTCCAAGAAAAAATTTACCGTTAAAAACGTAGCCCGAAATAGACAAACGAAAGCGAAATAGAACACATGCGTCTAGAGCTAGGAAGGAAGCGATGATGATAAATTCCAGCAAATCTGCGGAGTCATGAGCCCAAGCGAAATAAAGGCACAGGCACGTCAAATATGAAAAACATAAATAAATCCGAAGCAGTTATTGGTCATAGCAGGGGTGATCCCAGTCGACTTATTGGCGAACGAGCTTAGGTAGATCTTCTTGAATAGCTCAGAAGTAGGGAAAAAAGTAGCAATTAGTCATAGCTGCCGATCAGCTCTTTTGAACCTACTCCAGACTAGTCCGGGAACTAGTCCGGAGTAGGTCCGGAGTCGGAGTAGGCTCAACAGAGCAAATCGGCAATCACGAACATTAGCAACTGCTCAAGTAAGAATCTCAAGTAATCCTGCATCGTTCCCACTAAACCTTAGCAAGATTTTTCGACATCTGTTCAGCAAAAAATTGTACAAATTAAAGTTGGGCGTTATTTAACGTAACACGTAAATAACATAGTTCCAAACCCGTAACATGTTCCCAACGAAACATGCTATTTAAAACTAGATGTTATTTTTGGAACGTCTTGCACACATTCGTTGCAGAGTTATACGAACGCGCAGCATATATGATGAGCGCAACTTGCGGTGGAACAACGTTCCAAAAATAACATGTATCTGGAGCATGTTATCCATCCAAAACTGCAACGTAGGAACGTGTTACTTAATTTGGCTGTTATTTCCCATCTCTAGTACAAACATTTTCAAATTTGCGTGCCTACCATAATTTTGTAACCAAAAGTCCATCGAACCTAACCTACACTCAGCGGCAAAAAAAAATCTATGTGATGAGAATTTCATGAAAATTGCTACATATTGTATTCTGTTTCTAGACATGCACATTAGAATGCCTACGAAACACATTATAATAACCACGAGGAAGTTAATATTTAAAAAATTGATAATATTTTACATATTTAAAAATTACTAATAGTTGATCGATCCGCCTTTAACCTGGATTACAATCTTCTCTCGCCATGACAGGCTGTCATAGAAACGTTTTTTCAAATCATCATTGATTTAATTTTCCCTCACTTCTCTTATTAATCTCTTCAAAAATTCTACAGTTCTCGGCCGGCTTTCCCTTATTTTTGACCCCCAGTACCGTCCAAAGGTTTTCTATGGGATTCAAGTCGGGGCTGTTTCCAAGTCACGGCAGCGAGTCTATCCTTGACCGCTCCTTTAATTGTATGACTTGGAAAAGAGAAACCATTAGAAAGCCCATTAGTAACAAAAAGTGTTTTGTCAATGTCAAAGTAATTTACAGAGTCAGTTCGATGTGCAGTTCGACGAAAACAGAGAATTTGACACATCATCCGTTAGATCCTCGATTGCTGAAACTACGCCTTCTGCCAAAAATTCTTTATTATGTATATTTCGCAGCATTCGCAGATTCTTCAAGAAGAATAATAGACCTTACGCGATTTTGTAGTATTATGAATTGAAACTGCTCCCGCATGTTGCAGAACAGTTGAGCCATGATAGCTGACTGTGGGACTTTGGGCAGGGTATGATGCGGTGCAGGCTTGCTAACTTTGGGTTTGGGGGGATTGGGTTGTAGGTGGGGGTAATGGGGATGGGAGGTTCGCTTTTGCCACTTGTGCAAACGTCTTCCTCAGGTTCTTGTGATTCCTTTGACATCCCCCATAGCTGGCCGGATGGTCACCTCCAAAGTTCACACAGTTGGCGGCTTCTTCGCGTTGTTTTGTACACTTGAAAAAGTGGTGTTCCCCTTCGCATTTAACGCATTTCACCTGTGCATGGTAATTATTGGCCGCATGGCCAAACTGCTGACAGTTGTGGCACTGTAATTGCCCTCCTCTCGGTCGCTTGGCTTCAAATTTCGCAGATGAGGTGGCTTTCTGCTTGGGTGTTATAAATATCGGTTTCCGCCCTCGGAAGGAGGACCTTGGCCAGCTTTGAAGTCCCATCTCTCAGTTTGAGGAAGAAGACATCTAGAGGATTCTCCCTGATTTCCTCCGGTGCTAAGCCATTAAGACCTTGAATCACCACGTTCAAATTCTTTACCTCTGGAAGAAAGTACGTATGGTACTGTACCTTCCCACCTGTGAGGAACTTCGTCAATTTTTTTGTGGTCTAGCGGCGTAGTGAGAATCATCTGGATACCTAAATATACGTGCTTAGCAGATACGTAATTTATTTTCAGGTCTTTCAGTGACCTGCTAATTCGGGTCCACTTGTTTGGCTCTCGAATAATGACAGGCACTGTCGTCTTCTTCTATTCAGAGTTATTTTGTTGTGTCTGATCTGTTTTGTCTATCGTTTCCGTTTTTTTGGGAAGTCGTGGCTGTCTTTTGTTTCGTCAGCGGTTTCATTGACCTGACAGGTTTCATTGGATACTCCTCTTCAGCCTGTAATTCGTTGGCTAATGCGAGAGCATCCTGGACCTCCATATCTACTGAACACAAGCTATTGGTATCATCTTCAGTGTCTTCCGCCGCTAATGACAATTTCCGAATATTTTGTACTACAAATTCACTTAAACTCCCACTGACGCTAAAGAGGTAAAAATATTTTCTTGTGAATTCTAAAAAAGACATACCAATTACATACACCAATATCTTCTGAAAATACCATGAATCATGCTCACCAATATCATCGAATAACAGTAAAATCCTAAATATTTGAGCTCTCTACTTACTCGCCTCTAGAATCATGTGTTCCATTTGGCATGATTGGGAACGTGCCTTGTCAAAGACCTTGTAAAAAAACCTGAATGATTTGGAGGACGATAAGGTTTAACTCCGCCCAAATAATGACAGAGTGCCTATGGCCCATGATCTTGTCAAGAAAAAGTTGTCTAAAGTTTACACTAAAGGAGCAAACTGATATTATTGGAAGAGCTGCTTTTGGAATTTGAAAGTAGACCAAATGTTATTGGTGCGAAACCATACCCTTAGTAGTGCATGTGACCGATTCGCTGTCAAGCTTACCCTAAAGTTTGTCAGGCCTACGGTTAAACGCACGGTGGGCCGGGTGTTCGATAAGCTGTTTAATGACGGGGAAACATTGAGAGTATACCACGCAAAAGATATCAAAACGTGTCAAAGTTGAAAGATGGCAGGAAAATTTAGGTTGCCCGGCGTTTTGAGGCTTCTCAGGGTCGGAGACGTCCCCACGATTTATTGAGAAATATTTTCCCATTTGTGTGAGCTTCTTTTCGTTCCCATTTTCCCTCATACATCGCTCAATGTCCTGCTGTGATAAACAAACATATGATACTGATACTACAGAGCACCGCTATTTCCTGAAAGAGGAGAATGCAAATGTTATTGCATATATCAAAGTTTCGAAATTCTTTGCATCATCAGTCAGTACACTTCCTAACCATGCAACTAGTATCAATGACATTTCTTAGTGAATAAATGGAAAATAATTGTAAAATATTTCTCCACAAAAAGGTTGCACTAAAATTGTTCATGCTATTCAACAGATGCTGCGCAAATTATTGATCACGGAATGAACATGACTTCCGCGTGAACTGCTCTCAAACCAGAAACTTCAATAATTCATACCGCTCAAAAGTTAACGTCATGCCATGGGCATGCTAGGCTCGTCATGGAACGTTTTAGTGCAACCAACAACAGTTTTTGTTCACGAATCACGCTTCCGCCAAAGAATAGAGTGCAACATTCCACTCATCGATTGCCTAGTACGCCTAAAGCTATTTAACGAAATGAAAATTACAAAAAAAAAGATTACCAGGCCCAATCACCATTGAATTCCCAAGGTCTAAATAGATGAAGAGGTTTTAGATGCGACCGTAGTATATGAAAGTAACGTAGAGCTGCTGGCATCATTTTGTGGATATTTTTAAATGAAAAAAAATTAATTGAGGAAGATCTGCTTTGAAATTGATTATTCCATTAAAGACTTATGATTGATGTTAATATCTTGTATCGAAAAAAAATCACATAAAATTAAACTGATTGAGCTAAGGTGTGCATGATTCAGGCAAAACACAAACACAAAGAAACATACTAACTTGCATCACTAAGTATCTGGTTTAAATTGTAGATATTTCAATAAAAACCATCATTAGGCTAAGATCCATTTAATTCCCGTTAATTTTATGTTCATCAAACAAAATGAATAATATCAAAAGTACATTCACATAGCTCATCATAAAAACTTGATGAATATCTTAATTGAATACACAGCCTATCTGAAAAATTAAGATAGAATGTATCTGGTTTATCGATTGTGTCATTATTATTGACTTTTCCACGAGTACCGTTTCAGTTATTGAACACATCACGTTCGTAATGAAAGTCATCACGACTTTCAATCTTCTTAATGCCATCATCAATTCAAATGATTTGCTGTTGTAAATAAACGCCTCTTTCGGAAAATTGACACTCAATTGTGAACGTAAATCACTTAATTCGTGAAAAGATTTGTTTTCATGGAAGTAATTGTTCGAATTAATTCGCAATTGAAGTTTTTAAGACGATTTCGGTGCAAATGTATTTGACAATTCACATTGATATTGTAAATCGTGTATTTTATTTATTGACAGGTGGTTTTAGATTATGTTGCAATAAGTAGATACAATAAAAATTTGTTAAAAAATCTTTCATCTCAATGTTTTTATTTCAATCGCATCTTTCAAATGTAATTCTATGCGTCACAGTAAATTTAACGACATTTGGTAAATATTGTCTAGTCAAAATTGTTTACGCTTTCCATGAAAATACCAATTTCATAAACGTGTCAAGAATCTTAGATTACTTCAAACACAGACAAAGTGTCTGTTTTCCTTCAAAACGCCCATTAAATTTCTCTTCCATTTATTGTTACTTTCATCCATTACTCGACCACTTGTAATTACTTGAAACCATTTTCCATTATACGAGAAAATGAGAGAAAACCGCTTTGGTCCTGGTGTCGCTAAGTACTTAGCATTCAGATAGCTTCCAACACTCACTCACTCACTCACCTTGCCCGAACCAAAGTTCGTTATCTTTGCTTTGCCTGTCCGCAGTAATTCAAGCATCTATTTCCTGCCGTTGGTTGCGGTTAGTTCCTTTTCGTCAGTCATTAGGATCATCGGGTAGCAGCGTAAAGGTAAAAAGAGTAATTTTGTATTTAGTTGTGTTTTTCCTTTCGACGAAGTTTTCGAACGCAAGCCACCATTTACTTTCGACGTGGTTTGGGTATACTGTATAGTATGGAAAAAAAATCTTGTACGAAAAGTTGGAAGAGCACTTAAAATCATGTTTAGTATATGTTTTTTTGCGGCCGTCATGTTGTCAGACGTTGAGTGGAATTGCGCTTAAAAAGTTGAATAACGATAAATGTTTTTATCCAAAGATCTGTTCCGGACTATAAAAATGCGATGGTCCTTGTTATTTTCATTACAGTAGCATTAGAGTAGCCTAGTGGGTAGAGCACTGGCTTCTTGCGTGTGGGGTCCCTGGTTCGAATCCAGGTTCGGACGAGGGTCCGCGCACCAAGCTTTGAGTTCACCTAGCTCTAATTAGGTACCTGATTTAAATCAGCGGTAAAGTGAGTCGTGGAACTAATCACTCCACACTCGTATCCACAATGATTAATAAAATTGTAATGAAGCTCTCTACCAGCTTCAACGCCTAGACCCGTACAAGGGTTGTCGTGGGATTGCTTTACTTTACTTTTTTTTTACTCTACGTAATTTAAAATTCAAAATATAGATTTCTAAGAAACCCTTAAATTTTGCAGGGCGCTATTAGTTTAACATTTTTGCTACAATTTATTTTATACTATTTTATTAACATTTTTGTTTTATTTATAAATACAAACTCATTTGTCAGATTCTTGGTATGAAACGGCACTTTTTATCACAACTAAATTTTACTTTGAATGTATCACAGTCCGAAAAAATGCTCAATTTTCTATTAAAAATATTTCGACATTTCAATGATTCACGTGCTGCTTACATCATCTTTCAACGTGAGTATCCAAATGAATTATTACATGAATTTATACTTCTTACCTATTGCCTTTTTGGATTTCCCGCAATTCTCTTGCTCTTTTCCTATTCAAACATTCAAAAAAAAAATCGTACGCAAATTCTCTTTCAGCCAGATGAATGATGAGAATGAAATGGCTTTCAACTCAAGTATGAATGTCTTTTTCACCGCTACAGTAAATAACGGTAAATTTACTTCTTGCCTGCGTTATAAGTTCGTCACTTTTTCTTTCCTAAAAGATATCCGAGTGAGTGTCAAGTAGAAATTTACTTTCTGGCATTTTTTTTTCTTGAACACCAACCAAATGACAGACGGTCTGAAGAGGCGGGAAATTTACAAAGATCTTTCCGATGATGATTTTAGCATCATCGTTCGTTACATTCATGATCGTAGGAAATTTATCTTGATTGCAGATGGCATTGTTCAAAATCAATGTGATTCATCATTTTGTCAAGGTTCAACTAATGATTATCGCCTGGTAAGGCTTTGTAAATATTTAGAGGTTAGTTTGGATGCGGGCTGTACGATTGATAAATAATTATTGTGAACATTCATCAAACACGTCTAGCGGTGTTATTGAAATGTTACTTAACTTCTGACTTGTTTATGTCATCGAATAAAAAAACATTGCAAATCATCCGTTGATTGCAATAAAAAAAAACAACTTATTCATGCTGGCGGATTAAATGTTATCAAGCTGTTTCCACTATAAAAATGACGTAGAGCAGTAATTCCCGTTATATTCAATATGGTGAGACGATTTTTGGATCGACTTCTAAAGATTTTGATGGCTGAGATGTCATTAAATTTTTTTGTTCGATAACACTGACTTCGAAGGGGCTCCACTAAGGTGGACTAGTTGCCTTCACGGCCATTTCAAGGGCACCCTGCACCAAGGGCAATTAATTCTTGATTTTCCCTTGTTGATGGTCCGGCCAACTAAACTCTTGGCAGGCTCTTTGCTGGACTTTGGTTCAGTTGAGGCTACAATTCGTTGCACTTTGCAGTTCGAGGCCTTTTGAGAACATTCTTCTTATTGTTTTTGTTGCATAATGCAAAGTTATATTGTATGAGCGTAAAATTTGTGAATGAATGAATCTTACTATGCATTTTTTAAACAGCGGTCCGCAGAATTGTTTTACATACAACACTACTATACATTTATCCATTTATTATTTTTTACGTGTCACAATTGTATGTCACAAATTGTATGAATCACAATTCATTCACCTCAACACCACTTGCAAATCGTACTATTCACAATAGGTGTGGTGAAATTTGTATGAAAGAAAAATTGCATAGAACAAAAAAAAAGAAACCACAAAACATCATGATAGAAAATAATAGACACTAACAATATAAATATAAATAATAGATATTTATAAAGCGACAGTAAGCAATAGATCAAATCCCGTACAAAACAGCAACTATAATTTCAAAATATATGAATGCAATTTAACGTCAAAACTATATTAATTATGACGTAACCATTTCTTCTTGTGTCTCTCTTTTTGTCAGACTAACCTTACACTTGTCTTTGGCTTCGAAAAAGTTGGATGTAAACAGCTATAAAAATGCATCACAGCCGAAACAAAGCTGTCGCCACTTCAAGTACCATAAAATGGAGAGAAACAAAAACAGAAAACCTATAAAATGTTCTCCATAAAAAAATTCCCAAAAGTCATTTGAAACAATAAAATATTCTTTTTCTTTTCTGGTGTTCATTTTTAGATATGCACCCTTACTGCGTTATCCATAGAAAGCGTTTACAAAGCCGATTTTCTCTGTCATATTTTAAATCCTCCAGATTTAGTGGTGAACATTTTTCAGTCAAATCCGACGAAATGATCCTGATGTTGGTTGATTTGTCGATTTATTTTGAAAAAAAACCAACAAAGCACAGTGCAAGTCTGCTGTACACAAGGAAAACCGTCAACGTGTCCTTAGCGTGACAAGAATTATAGCAATCCAGGTGTATATCAAGGAAGCTGTCATTCTACACTTTCACTTCGCAACTTCATGAATTGCAACGGGGGGTGCCTGTCGTCAGACTACGTACATACGAGTATGTATGCTCGCTCACCAGGAATTCAAACTATGGATTCCTGTTATTCCTTTATTCTGAGTCCTTACAGAAAGGATCGTACTCGAGGCTTTTGCGTCGTTGCATTAAAGAAGCCATAATTACCCTTCAGAGCGATTTGACTGTTGTTGGGTTTCACTTACACCTTAAGACAGCTACGCTACAATCTTAAGGATCTAGGATATATATAGAAAGGGAGTAAACTCGACCTTCAAAGAGTATACCTTCTGTTTTTTCGTATGTTCGTTGTTAAGAAGCCTATCGAAGGAAATTTCATCTGCCTTGCAGGAATCGAATTAAGTTATTTTCTTTCGAATACATGTGTACGTATGCGTTAAGAAATGGGAAGAAAGGGGCTCGTTTTTCGTCAGGGTGAATAACAGTTTTAAGAATGCTGGTGACATTTAATATTGTGCATTAAAATCGATGCGTTACTTAATGGATTACAGGGCTCAAATTTACATTGAGTTATTCGAAAGTCCTAAAACTAAATACACCTGTCCCATGCCATTCTCAATATATTGGGGAGTGGAATTTCGACAACCGTTTCGCAAAGATAATACATGATTGATACCATAAAAGGTCATTGCTTTTGCAAATGATATCCTTGAAAATAGAAATTTGATCAAGAACCAACAAATGAATATTGCCAAAATACAAGAAGTGTTAAATCGATAGTAAAACAAACGTTTTTCTCCAGATAATTTTTTTGTTGTTTTATTGTTTTATTGTTAATTTTGTTTTTGTTTTATAGTTTTCGAAAATTTACTTGACACCTACTATTGAATATTTTCGAATAGGGTCACAACTATCTTGCATAATATTTTCATGCATGTATTATGTGAAGATATAGTGGAAGGCAAAATGATTATGTCATTCTCTACGCATTGTTTCATTCATCTCATTTTCCTTCTCATTTTCCATTTCATTTTTCTTTTTGAAGTATTTGTTCTTTCACATTCTAGCATTTTGCTTAAGTATGTGTATATTGTTAATCGTGGTTATGTGAATAGTTTTTATGTGTACAGATTTTTATTAAATTTCATAGCTCCTTTTTAAATAATACTAAAGATGCTATCCGATTATTCGTTTGAGTATCTGTACATAGTTAAAATATGTAGTTCCGTCAGTAAACATACCAACACATGTATATCCTGGAATTAATTTATTTCTGCCTTTCATATTTAAATCAAAACTCTAAATTCGTCTACCGAATTTCATTTAAATGCAAAATTCTTTGAGAAAAGCATATTACATAAAAGTCATCACCCACCTCTGCGCCAAACTCATTCTTATCCACGAACACATGTCACATTCACTTCGAAACTCCGTCTCGTATTGAAACTGAAAGATGATGTTCTGGCGTCAATCTTAAGTAGATTGAAAATTATGCCGGAAGAATATTTTTTTTGTAAGATTTGTCAATTTAATATAATGATAAACTGACACTGTGTCTTCTCTACGTGTATTATTCTCGTTGGCGTTATTCCGTACACCGACACCGTCTCGTGTACTACTGAACGGTTGACTCAGTTTATAGATGTACTCGTAGATACAAGATATGAAGGTTGGTTTCCGGTGTCGTGTCTGATCAAGTGTGCAAATGCTATTAGACATTGACTGATTCGATGCGAAAAATTAAATTTAGATTAATGTATTCAAGCTTGAGGTGAATCTAATATCTTGCGTCAAACGAAAAGTATCACAAAAGAGATGCCGCCTTTGAAATATGCAATGTCAAGAGACTTAAGGTAGAGTAGTATGTCGGTAATAATTTACGTACTGTTTTGAGGTTGAATTCTTATCTATTGATTTATCTACGGAAGTTAGATTTTTGCCTAAGATGATTTTAACTTGAGTAGTTAAACTTTCCATTGTTTTGTCTCTTAAATGCGATTAAATTTAATGGTTTTAAATCGAAGATCCTAAGCGAATGTTGCTTTTCATACGCGAATGGTTTTTCTACGCGTTGATGAAAAAAGTTTGATGGAATTGTTGACACCAAGCGGGCGCTGAGTGCCTAAAAGTAGGCAAAAAAAATTCAAATTCTATTTCAAATGTCCCAATGATATAAATTCTTACAGAGCTATCAGATCATTGCGAAATTCACTGGACATATTGATATGCATAAAAAAGAAGCTGTGTGGTTGTTGGTAAATGTGCGCGGGCAACACTGTAACTACGGCAAACACGTAACAGAAACTCTTCAAAACATCGAGCCTCATGAAAAGTTTTCAGTCTTTAGTAAAACGATTGATACATTTTATGTTATTCGTCACTCTGCCGAATTGATTATTTTTTAAATTCCTCATTGCGCAAGAAAGGTAACACTTGACCCCCATATGGAATTTTATGTGAGCTCATTAGGCGAAATTCAAGAAGAATCTGGTTGAAAAACCATGATAGGGCTGCCAGCTTGGTTTTGTATTTTTTGCCATATCTTTATTAAGCCATTTTATCGTAAAATTTTCAAACGGTAATGATCTCGTAGTGATAGTAAGCAACCAATGCTAAGATTTCGAAAATTTGAAAACTTTTGCGGGTGGTAACCCTAAATTTCTTTGTACCTCTATAACTTCCAATACAATCATCGAATACATTTTTTTTTTAAATTCGCAGGGTAGGTTGATTTCAATGTAAAGCAGGTGTGATATATTTTTGGCTTTGATGCTAGCAAAGGGTTGCCGGCGCGAGGCGTTTTTGCCATTTTCGTATTAATGAGTGATTAAATTAAGTATTCATATCGCGAGCATTTACAAAATAAGCTACCAATGTTTAAATTTCCTAAGTTCTGGAAATTTTTCGGATGGTGATCCCAAACATCTTTCTATCCTAATCGAAATTGATAGTGTAATTTGATTTTGACATGAGGCAGTTGTGGGAGACTTTTAGTTGCAGTACTGGTTAAGTGTTGCAAGCAATGAGCATTTTCTTTAATTATGTTGCAGGAGATGCTGCTTTCAAAGCTTTGTAGTGTTTGACTTTCCTAAATCTTGAAATTCATGCAAGTGGTAACCCTGAAAACCTTTCCATGAGTTTAACTGCATTCTTAAGATCAAAGCGGTTTTGCCCTCGAAAAAGGTGGTGGGGCGTGTGGTGGAATATGCACTCAAAATCTGCACGATTCTTCTTCATCATCGAACATTAGTATTTCTAGCGGTTCTGGTGAACTAGAATTTTTTCTACTTGCATTTATTCTTGTCTCCTTTCTTTCATCTCCTTTGTTTTCTTTTCCTCTTTTTCTTCTTTTCGTCTCTTACTTCTTTAAATCTAATTTTTCCTTGCATTCCTTCTGTGTTTCACTTTCTATTTTTTACCTCTTTTCCTCTCTAGTTCTGTTTCTCTATTGTAGATTCATTTCCTTTATTGACCGGAATAATGAGAATTGAAACATCAACAAAGCTCATTGGTCAAAAGACCACTATAAAATGCCTCCCTCTTCATTTTACAACCGGGCTTGGGACTTATTGTTGTTTCGTTGGGAAAGTGTTGCCAGCACTGAACATTTTCATCATGTGTGTTATAGTTGAGTTTTGTTGTTTCGGATAAGGAATGGTTGATATGATTCTACAAAAAAGTGTATTACGTCTTTCAACACTTTTTTGGTCACTCAAAGACAATTTCTTCGAAAATCAGTTTTCTAGCGGCTCTGATACGCTAGAGCTTTTTTTATTTATCTTGCACTCTCAGAAGAAACGTGTTGATGGAGAATAATGGTGTTTACTATTCGGGATGTGTGGAAGAAGCAAGTATCATCTGTAATATTCCTATTTTTAAGTTGGGAATTTTAAGGATATCTGCAGTGTATAGATTGTACAAAAGTGAAGATAAGAGTGATCCTTGCAGGACTACATCCCCTATGGTCCGCCGTGAGGAAAACTGAGTGTCTATTCTTACACGAAAAGCTCTGCCCTCTAAGAGCGTTTATATAAGTTGAATAGGGGGTCCAGAGATATGGAATGCATGCATTTTGAATATGATTTCTGCATGCCAGACCCTGTCCAATGCTTTGACTACATCAAACATAACCAAACCGATCAACTTTTAATACTTAAGCCCTAGGCGAATGTGTTGGACCACCCTTGCTAACTGGAGCTCAGTAGAAAGAAGCAGCCTGTTTCAGCCTAGAGTCGCTGTGATTCTAGCTCTATTCCGGATTTGATTTTTGATTAAGGAGTTCGTATGCATTTTTTTCATCCTCTATCCGAAGATTGAACTGTATTATAGGGTCTGATAAGAGTTCTACTGACTCTTCTAAGTCACTTGCTGTTTCAATGATATCTGCTTTTGCCAGCGCAACTATGAAAGCTTCCCAATTGGATGATCTTTCGCTGTGGTAGTGCGTCGATGAAAATACTATCAAGCAAAAGAGCACCAGCTTACAGTCTGCACGTTTCGGTTGATTTCTTTTGAAAGACCCGGAAACTGAAGGCCAGAACATTCACACGGGACTCCTGGGGCCAAAAGATGTTGGCTCATCGGCGGTGTGCTAGTATGTTTGTGATACTGTTATTAACTCTTGCAGCTCCGGTTAATGCTCACAGTTCACTGATGGCGGTTGCAAACGGTGAAATCAAAAAGGAGGATTACGGTCTCGTGATTGAAGAGCACACGAAAGCTTTAAGTGAAGCTCTAGGCGTTAGGAGGTGTCGTCTATCCCGATATTATGATAAACTCGAGAAAGTCTATGTGCACCTTTATGAAGATGGGGGCTGCAATGAAATGGTGTGCTATGTTCTTTTTCACAACGATGAAAAAGAACATAGCACATCATTCCTACCACCTCCCTGCACCACCCCCAGTCATCCTATTCTTCCTTTATAAAATGAAGTTAGGGATCCGAAAATGGGTCCTGGGTTTGAGGAATCTTTTCTGCAGGGGCATGATGTCAACTTTGAAATCAATCAAAAGTTGAATCAGGTCGCCTTTTTTATTTAAAAGGGAATTCAAATTCCATGCGAAAACAAAAATGTGACTAGTGAGGCTCATTTTTTATTGAAGAATGGAATATTTTGCTTGGTTTGGGCGGCAAACATGCCTCGATTAATTTTGACCATCATATCTTTCAAATGTAACTGTTCTTGCATGATTGCCAAAAATTGGCCCATATGTCCCGGAGCTTGTCAACACTTGCTAAACCTTTTACTTATAGATTCATCCAATCAGCCTGCACCGAAATTAACATCCACATACTACTACAAAAAATTTTGCCATTTCATACGATTATCACATGCATCGCAAAAAAGTCCTATAGTTATCTGTGCTTATTTTAATGATTACCATTTACGTCTGTGCGTTTGAATCAGGTTTGCATAGTTGCAAAGAACGGTACGACCAAGCAACATCCAGACAGACACTTTTGTACAATCTTGAATGTGTTTTGTTTGCTCTTTAAGGAAACATTGTCTTGTGTTAGGCATGTTTATGCAAACTCAATTCATGCTGTATTCATTCGAACAGAACATAAATAATTAATGAATCCAGGCAACGGTATAGCTTGATGTGCGAAATGTTCGTTTTTCGAAATTGCAAGACGTACACATATGTAGATTATATGTTTTCAGAAATATATTATCTGTGATGAATGTAGAAAAATTGATCAGTATTGCCGACAGGTTTCAGTAATTTGGCGTAATTTTTCCCGATGCAAGTAAACAGATGAAATTCGATTTCAGGAATATTTGGAATTTGCATTTACGATCAAGCGACATTATTCGAATTCATTGTGATATCTAAATATCTAAACAGAAATAGAGCACAATGCTCGCAAAGCTGTTCGTGTTCGAACGCAATATTTGCTTGAAAATGACATTTTTCAAGCAGAACTCCTGGATTTTTACCTTTTAACGTTTTATAGTCAGTTTTAATAGTTACCTTATTCTGTAAATAATAAATCAAAACAATAATTTTGGCAGCACTGTTTCTATACGTCGACATTATGAAATCGGTTATGCACATACTTCAACAAATCTTTTCAGTATCTTCTATGAGCTGTTGTTGTTAGCTTTTCCAATTCTAGTTTTCTTCAATCTAAGGTTGTTCGTACAAAATGTTTATGTTTTATGCAGATCGTTATCTTAAATGAACACAGTTCGTTTTGCATGCAAATAAGATTAAAGCAACGATTCACATCATAATACGTATGCTGATTAAGCAATTTAAACGGTTATTCATGAAATCTTGCTGAATTTTCTTAACAATATCTGGCTTTGTCCATACAATAGGACGTTTCATCTGTTTTGTGGAAGTAATTATGGATATTGATGTTATTTATTTTTCTTCAAAATATTATTCCGCAAAAATCATAGCCACACTTACCAATAAATAAAACAGGCTGTACGCATTATACAGAGCAATTTCTTTGCGACGCATCAATGCGTAATCATAAAACGCTACAAACTATTTCACAAACAGATAAAAACTACCACTCGCTGATTTAACTTTCTATTGAAATTATCCATTTTCCAGATCAAATTACAGCTTTTATGACTCTAACAAATGACTTTCGAATCAGTTATTTTATCTACTTCTTTCCCGATAGTATATGTATCTATCGGTCAAATTCCCATACAGATCGAATAAACAGAGAAAATAGAAAATTCTTGGAATCATTTGGTTTTCGACTTCTATCGCAAACATTCTACCATACCATTTCGATAAAGAAATTCCCCCAAAAACTATGAGAAGAAAAAACACAACTAACTATCTCAACATCAAACTAAAGATGTTCTATTGAGAACTAAAGTCTTCTTTAGTTTTTTTTTTGTTACTGTTCATAAACAGGACTTTCATGTTCAGAGCACATTATCCTCTTACCACACAATTTCTGTTTCTTGAGTGTTGAGAGGGTATATGCATGAATAGAGGGAGAAAAATCAAAAGAAGTGGAGATACAGGCAAAAAAAAACGATTACACAAGTCGTTTTTAGTGTGCTCGCTAGAAAAATAAACACAATTTCCGTTAGCAGCGTCAAAATGAAATGAATCTTGGGTAATGTGTTTTGTTTTATTGTCGAGAGACAAAACAGCTCGTGTGAATCGAGAATCCTAGTTCTAACTCGAGCGAACACAAGCTGAACAAGCTGGCCATTTGATGAAATAAGAGATGACTTGAATGTGATCGAAATAAATTGTAACCACTTTTAAGGGTTCGATATTAGGTAGGATCTAAGAGATTGTGAAATACGAAACTTTGTTTTAAAAACATAAATAGTTGATAAGACAGTTTGATAAGAGCAGTCAGAAATTCAATTAATATTTTTACTAAGCGTTTATAGTAAGAGTCAATTAATTATTACTAATGTTCGAAGAAGAACATTAGTATTAAAATCACTTTGGCCAAAAATTCATATTCATATATATATATATATATATATATATATATATATATATATATATATATATATATATATATATATATATATATATATATATATATATATATATATATCATCAAAAAATTTCAGTGAAAAAATCTCAAGAACGAGCCATCCGATTGAATTGAAATTTTCAGGATACATTGGTGTATATGCAGAATAGTGCCAGGTCTCACAAAAAGTTAATAATCTTTAACCCTTTGGCGCCGGCGGCCATTTTAGTGATATTTTAAATATACCTATTATTCTGTCAAAAAATAACTTTTCCAAAAATAAAGTTTATATATTGAATTCTGAACGTGTTCTAAATGTAAATATGGTAATGTTTTTGAAATTTTTAACCCTATGTGTGCACTAGGCACCTAAAATGAGATTGGGAATATTTGAAAATTTTTGAATTGTGATAACTTTTTACTTGATTATCAAATTATTATGAAACTTACAGGACATATTAATGTTGTTAAGTTGCACACTTGCGTAGTTTTTTATGAACGTGTTGGCAACTCTGTAGCTACAGCAGGCACTGAAAGTGAGAACCTTCAAACCATCGAATCTCCTAAAAAATTTCCGTTTCTTACAATAAAAACTAACTTATACACAAATCTTATGCTTTATCTACGCAGTCAAAGAAATTTCATGTCGGACAAGAACGGTAACCCTTTCCCAATTTACCTATATTTTTAGCATCAAAAAATTATGTTCACGGGACCCCACGAACCAATAAATAGATGCAGTTGAAATTTACAGAATACATTGGACTTAAGTAGGACCAGATCTGATAGAAGCGATTTTGAATTGTGGGCTACTCTGTGCCAGTGGTGCCAGCTTGAAAAATTACAAAGAAAAAAAAACTGCTTTTTGCCCTATGAATTCTGATTCAGTTACCAGATTTTCATGAAATTGTAGCTGAACCTTACTCTAAGCCGTGTTTGGTAGTAATATGGCTGAAAAATTCGATTGGTGCTGCCAGCTATGATAAGTTTTGTGTCCTTGGGTTTGAAAATTCGCTCAGGAAAATAAAGCTTTTTGCCCTATAACTTCCACTGCAGTTATGAAATCAATACGAATTTCATACAATTAATGGAACCTATTATAGGCATTATTCAGACCGAATCTGGTTGAAAAGCCACTATAGGGTTGCCAGCTATTGTTGGTTTTGTGTTTATTTGCAATATCTTTATTAAGCGATTTTATCGTAAAATTTTCAAATGGTAATGATGTTGTAGTGACAATAAACAGCAAATATTAAGTTTTCGATTATTTGAAAAATTTTGCGGCTGGTAACCCTAACTTGCTTTA